>CM037886.1:17623973-18855999 GCA_021292165.1 Shinisaurus crocodilurus | reverse complement strand
ACAACAACCCTGTGAGGTAGGTTAGGCTGAGAGTCAGGGACAGGCCCAAAGTCACCCAGTGAGCTTCATGGCTTACTGAGGACTAGAACCCGGATCTCCAGAGTCCCAGTCCAAGGCTCTCACCACTATGCCATGCCCGCCCCCGCCCCCAACAAGCAGGTGCTCTCAGGGTGCTTTACAATTGTAATAAACCCCCACATGTCAAATGAGAACCAAAACATGAGAATATTAAAAATTGCAAAGCTCTATTGTCAGGAGCTGCCCCTTTTCAGCATGCAACTCCTTTGCTGAGGGAACTGCACTGGCTGCCTATTCGCTACCGGGCCAGGTTTAAGGTTCTGGTACTTGTGTACAAAGCCCAAAACAACTTGGGACCAGGATACCTGAGAGAGCGCCTCCTCTCATACCAACCTGCCCGGTCTCTGAGGTCATCCGATGGCCTGCTCCTGGTGGTTCCTCATGGACCTTTGGCCCGATTGGAGTCCACCAGGAGAAGGGCCTTCAGTGTGGCGGCTCCATTTCTGTGGAACTCCCTGCCTCAGGAGGTCAGGCGGGCTCCGACTTGTCTCGGGAAGACTTCTCTGCTCTCCAACCACTAGTGTAATTTTATTTTGTTTTCAATGTATTGTTTTTGTTTCTTTTATCTGTTTTTGTCTTTTTATTGTTCAGTGCTCCGGAATCTGTTTGATGTGGAGCAGTATACAAATACTGTAGATGATGATGATGATGATGATGATAAATAATAATAATAATAATAATAATAATAATAATAATAATAATAATAATAGAAGATGATGTTGTTGATGTTAACAACCAGAGCGACCGATGGAGGATTCTGTCACCAAGCCGCCCTGTCCGCTCACAAGAGAGCCAGTGCGGTGTAGTGGTTACAGTGCTGAACCGGGACTGATGAGACCCGGGTTCGAGTCCCCCGCTCGGCCATGAAGCTCACTCGGGCGACTTTGGGGCAGTCGCTCACTCCCAACCTAACCTTACCTCCCAGGGTTGCTGTGAGGAGAAAACGGAGAGGAGGAGGACCATGTAAGCCTCCTTGGATTCCCTGCAAGAGGAAAAAAAGACAGGATAGCAAGAGCAGGAGCGCGTGGCATGGCAATGTTTTGTTCCACTTGTCCTGCCGAATATCGGATTGAAGGGACAGGAGGAGAGCTGATCCTGATGGGAGCGGAGACACCCTGATCCCCGGAACAGCCGATAACAGGACTTTCTCCCCCCCCCCCCCCGCTGCCCCCAGAGCCTCCATTGTTCAGTCTAATCTAGTCGATTGCGAAGGAGGGCCGAGAAAGGAATTCACAAGGTTATGACTTGGAGGAGGAGGAGGAGGAGGAAGAGCGCATGCCAGAGCAAAACCCTTTTCCCATTCCAGGGCGGTTGTTCTGTCCTGCCTCTAGTGCAGCCTCCCCCAAACCCGAACCCGGCGCCCTCCAGGGGTGTTGGACTGCAATTCCCATCTTCCACCAGCCTTGAGCTAATTGCTTGTCGCTCGGCCTCTATGTTCCCCAACTGCACAGTGGGAGTTTGTCGTTGCCTCTGGCCCGGCCTGTTTGGTCCAGGGGCGGCGCTGGGTACCAAAAAGATCGCACTCAGGCCCACAGGATTAAAAAAAAAAAAAATGTACAGATTAGCATATGTCAATTTACTGATGCTTTAAAGTCTCTCTGTCTGTGTGCCTTTAAAGGAGCCTGTCTCCTAAGGACACCCTTCTTTGTCAAAAGGGATGTATGGACAGGGGAGAGGAGGGCATTTGATTTCAGAAAAAAAAGCCTCAGGCGGAAAGATTCCACGGGGGGCAGCAGGAGGGGAAGCACACGTGGGCCAAAAGCCAGCTCATCCACGGGGATTGGATGCAAGCACAGATCCTCGGGGGCCCTGGACAGCAGGGTGGTGGGGCACAGGGCCTCCCAGGGACTCGGGGCTCCAAATGAAAGATTCGGGGCTCCAGCCCTCGTGGGCTGCCCCCCAACACCGCCTCTGGTTTGGCCGCACCGTAGGCTTGTATAAAGGCATTCCGATATTGGCAGCTTTACTTTCAGGCCCCAATGACCTACATGGAATTTGCCTTTCTTTTATGCACCTCCTGCATGCTGGGTCAACACTTTCATCTCGCTCTCCAGCCATGACCCCAGGGTCTCTTCCTCATTTTCTTCTGCGGGCCTGGGAAAGTTTAAACCCCAAGGGTCATGCCGGGATAGAGCAGTATGCTGCTAGAAGAGAACTGCGAGGCTGTTGTGAGCAGTCGAGACTCCTAGAAGCCCGGACTGGCTGCAGAGGAGGTTGCCAGCAGCGTCTCTGTATGAGTTCCACCCTGCTCTGACTTTGCCTCTTTCCAGTCCTATGGAAGGAAGGGGCAGGTCACGATTTGAATGATCGAATCCTTCCCTGAAGCGGAGACTCAAACAGAAATGCTTGCCTCCGTCGGAGCTTGCCTGTTGCTTCTCTGCGTGAGTTCCCGCCCTGGGCTTGCCTATGGCCATTTCTGGAACCACGCCCGGAACAGGAACTCGCGCACAGGCAGAGGCACTCAGTTGAGTGTGTTCGGTATTCTTTGGAGTCTGAAATGAAACCTTCCCGCACGGAGAACCAAGTGTGCCTCCAGTTTTAATGTTGAGGTCTGCGGGGCGGAGATTCTCCAGCTATTAGATGCTCCTCTGCGTTCTGGGTGACCTTGGGCGGGGGCGAGGCTTCCCAAGGCTGTGGCATTTACCCAGTGGCTTGTTCTTTGTGGGTCAGACCAACAGCTTTCATTTGGCCCTGGGGGCAGAGTTTTCCCCATCTTTTTAAATCAGTGTCCATTAATGACTTTGCATTGAGCAGCTCCGAGGGGAAAACCCGTGGCCGGAAGAGGGTGGGTAGGCAGTCGATTCTTCTGTGGGGTCAGCCAGCAATGGTACCAGGGAAATTAGTGTGTGTGTCTGTGTATATAATGAAATTTGGGGAGGGGCACAACATGGAGCTTTATTCTCCCCCCCCCTCCCCAGCACCATTTCAGGTTTCTGAAAGAGAAATTACAGTGTATTTTGCATCCTAAACGTATTTTCTCCAAAGTACGTAAGTCCTATTGTTTTTTTGGAGGGGTTATCATTCAGGTAAGCACGCTAAAGGGTTCTGGCATTTATTTTGATTTATTTCAGTATATTTCAGTTTATTTCAATTTCCATTATTATTATTATTATTATTATTATTTCTTATTATTAATTACACTTATTAATAATAATTATTATTACTTGTATACCACTTAATATACTAAAATCTCTAAGGGTACAATCCTATGCATGTTTAGACAGAAAGAAGTCCTACAATCCTGTGCATGTATAGACAGGAAAAAGTCCTGCAATCCTATACATGTTTTGACAGAAAAAGTCCTACAATCCTATGCATGTTTAGACAGAAAGAAGTCCTACAATCCTATGCATGTATAGACAGAAAAAAAAGTCCTGCAATCCTATGCATGTTTTGACAGAAAAAGTCCTACAATCCTATGCATGTTTTGACAGAAAAAGTCCTACAATCTTGTGCATGTTTAGACAGAAAAAGGTCCTACAACTCCCAGCATGCCCCAGCCAGCATGGCTGGCTGAGGAATGCTGGGAGTTGTAGGATTTTTCATTGTATACACATGCATGGGATTGCGCCCTAAGTGGTAGAAATCATCTGGTTTTTATCACCCGGTGCTAACTTTCTATGCGCAAAATAACTTTGCGTCAAATATCGTGTGGTCTCCCTGAAGCCACCCAGGCCAGGGGGCACATAAAGTTCATTTCCTTATTCGGCTTTTGAATACTGAACTGGAAATTCGGAAGGGAAAGCACTTCAGGCCAGCTTTTGAGTTTTCGGTGCCAAAGTAAATCTTCCCCAAATGGGGGGGGGGCTCCTCACCGGGTGTGTTGGAACACAACTCCCATCATCCCCAGCTGGGGATGATGGGAATTGCAGTCCAGTCAGGAGGGTGCCAAGTTGGGGAAGGCGATGCCTGCCAGCTTCCTCGTTCCTAGTTCCGTATTCGAAAGCTCAAAGCAGAGCAGCCTGAATAAGGAGTGGAAGTGCGTCTGTCCCGGCCTTTTCCCCCCAAAATAAGTGTGTGTGTCCCCCCCCCCCCGTATCGCACATCTCTGTGATGGGGAGATTCTCCCCTTTCTTCCGTGTGCAAAGCACGTTCACCTGCAATGGCCCTGGGCCAACCTTACGAATAAGGAACTGTCCCCTCGCTACGATTACGAAGGGGCTTATCCCAGAACGGCACCCCAGCACTGAAAAGAAAATTCGGGGCCGCCCCCCCCCCTTCCTTGCACCTGCTGCAGTTTGCACCACCGGGGCAATATCCTGTCGCTCTCTGCTAGCGTCGGCGTCCTTGCGTCTGGTCTCTTGCGGGGGCCTTTTGGGGCCCGTCCCTGCAATCCGGGTCGCTCGCAGCCTGGTGTTTTGCGTCACCAGGGGTGCGTTCGGCTCTCTGCTTCTGCAGCGTAGCTAAGCCTGATGTAATTGCCTCTGTGGGGTGGGGTGGACAATTATTAATCTCCTGGCACCGAGGGAGGCTGTTTTCTTGACTGGCAGCGGGGAACGGGAGGGAGAAACTTCACCTCTAAGTCCAAGCCCTGCTAATTGTTTTCTCCGAAACGTACCCAGTGCCGAGTGCATCTAGGATTCCTGGGAAATGTCACAGAATGCCTTGGGATACCTTTCGGTGTGCGGAGGCGTCGATCCAGGGTGTTCCTGCTGGTTTGGGGGACAGGGAGGCGGGCCGGTCTTGACAGTGTCACCCGCTCAGCTGTCAAAAGTGTCATATTTAACGGGAGTTGCTGCTGCCTCCCACGGATGGAAAAAACCATTATGATTAATACAACTGGGAAGTGCAGTATAGTGGTTAGGGTGGCGGATTTCTAGAACAGGGGAAAGAGACCCAGGTTCGAATCCCCGCTCAGCCATGACGCCAGTTACAGGGTCACCTTGGGCCAGTCCCTCTTAGTTTAACTGAAGAAGATGGTGCGAGGGAGGCGAGTAGCCAGTAGGGAACATCAGGGCCTGCTCCAGTTGGACTGTTCCCCTAGCTGGGAGATGAGAGGGTAAGCAGGGCTATTCCACCAGCCCTGAAGAAAGTCTGCTAAAAAAAAAGTTTTCCTCTTCCCTCCCCACCCTTTTCTCCTTGTGTGTCGTGTCTTTTTTAGATTGTAAGCCTGCGGGCAGGGACTGCCTTGCTTTACTGATTGCACATAAGTTGCTCCGGGAGCCTTTTTTGTTGTTGTTTTGGCTAAGGAGCAGGATAAAAATGTTTTAAATAAATAAACCTACTTCACGGGGTTGTGGTCAGGGCAGGAAACATGGAAGGTCACATCACTGCTTACAAACCTTCCGGCTGGACGCCATTATGAGAAGCGCCTTTGACCCTCCAAAACTGTGTGTGTGTGTGTGTGTAAGTGTGTGCGCACATGCAAATCCCCCAGTTTATAAAATCTTCTCTCCCCAAAGGCAATTCTTACTTGCTAAATGGAGGCTGCATGAGTGGCTGTTTACAAGCCAGGCAGAGGCGGTGTTAGGGGGCGGCCCACTAGGGCTGGAGCCCCGAATCTCTGGGAGGCCCTCTGCCCCACCACCCTAATGTCCATGGGCACTTGCTGGAATAAAGGCGCAGGGGCCCTGAGGATCTCTGTCGCACCGGATCCCCCTGGATTAGCCGGCTTTTGGCCCACATGGGCTTCTCCTCCTGCTGCCCCCCCCCCTTGAATCTTTCCGCCTGAAGTCCATGGGTGGAACTGTGCACTGCATGATCCTATCTATCTCTTAACCTTCCAGTTTGAAGGAGCCTTGCAGATAAAAGCCGGGCAAATTATTGGCAATCCTTATCGGCCGATGATTGCATTAACTTCAGGAAAGTTTTGCCTAGCCAGAGAAGAGTCTGTCTGTCTCTCGCTCACACACCAGGGCTACCAGCACCGCCCTCCGGGCAACATTCCTTCCCGGGGCGGTTCCTGTTCCTGCACTGTCTTTGTTGTGGCCTCCCTGCAGAAGAATCTCTTCCCTGTGCACTCAGTCACCTGCAGTTCTGGTCAGGACGGGTGGCCCACACTGGCGTGCCCGTGCAAACCACACCACCTTCAATAAATAGAGCCTCCCTGTTCAAAGGCAGCGTACCTCTGAACACCAGGCGTTGGGGGCTAACAACGGCGGAGAGATCTCGCCTCTCACGCCCAACTTCTGAGTCCCTGTGTGTGTTTCTCAGTGTTTGTGTTTCTGTGTATTTCTGTCTGTGTGTTTCTCTTTCTGTATGTATGTTTGTGTTTCTCTTTCTGTCTGTTTTTTGCAGTGTGTTTCTTTGTGTGTGTGTGTGTGTGTGTGAGAGAGAGAGAGAGAGAGAGAGAGAGAGTATGTTTGTGTTTCTGTGTGTGTTCGCTTGTGTTTCTGTGTTTGTGTTCCTCTCTGTTTCTGTGCGTGTCTTTGTGTTTCTGTGTGTGTGTGTATTTCTGTGTGTTTCTAGGTGTTTGTTTGTGTTTCAGTGTATGTTTGTGTCTCTGTGTGTGCACTTGTGTGTGCTTGTGATGCTGTGTGTGTGTTTCTGTGTGTGTTTGTGTTTCTGTGTGTGTCTTTCTGTGTTATGCTTCTGTGTGTTTGTATTGGATCTGGCTGGCATCTGGCTTGCTGGGCACCGTTGGAAACAGGATATTGGGCTAAAATTTAATGCGCCTTTGATCTGAACAGAGAAACCTCCAAGACTTTGGCCAGGCAGGACCACAAAACCATTCAGTAGGGTTGCATTGCTATTTCACAAAACCAGCAATGGGGCGGGCGGGGGAAGCCACAGCTTGTGGTATTGTCTGCAGAATTCAACTTCTTAAGTACTTTGGCTTTCACTTCAACAAAGAGAGAGAGAGAGAGAAGCAAGTTTCTAGTCCTTAATGGTTGTGAAAAAATACTGGAAAGTGTGTGGGCGGGGCCTAGTGAAACCTTAGAAGCTGAGGGAGTGGTTGGATAAGATTTCGAGTGAGTACCAGAGCACAACTGCTGTGACCTGAATAGCTCCCTGCCCTTGAACTAGAAAAAGAAAACAATTTTTTCCCTGCAAAACAGTTGCGATTGTCAAATCAATTGTCGAATGGTGAGAGTTCTGCAGTTTGCAGACTTCACACAGGCGGGGGAACCTCGCTGTTTCATGTTGCAAAATTTGGATGTTTATTTTTCTACGTAGTAGCAAGCTTAGTTCATATGTGCCTCTTCCAGGAGAGGTTTGTATTGCTGGTCCCAGCTAACTTCTCTCTGAACCCTGATCCTTAAATTAACATTGCCAGCCACCTTGTACCAAGTTGAACTTGAACCATTGGCCCGTTTGGATCAGTATCGTCCACACACTGGACCGGTAGCAGGTCTCCAGGGTTCCAGTCCTACCTGGAAATTCCGGGACTTCAATCTTCTGCATGCAAGCCAGGGGCTCGACCTGCTGACCTAAAGCCTTTTTCCGCAGCCGCTGCTTTGCCCAGTGAGAAGCCGTAACCATGCTCTTCTGCCTGGCACGCTGCCCTTAGTAAGCCTCCCGGGGCAGCTGGTTGTCTGGCTTTTACTTTGCTACATGGGGGCGGGGGGGAAACGACGCCATACCGAAAAGGAAATGCCACGTGACTCCACTGTGAGGCTGTGGCGGGTGTCCCTTTCGAGGTTCTGTGTTTTATGCTCCTGTCCGGCTGGTGTGTGCATTTCATGCGCCCTGCCTTTGTTATGTGATTGCTTGGCTGAAAGTAAATGGATAGGGGCGGGGTGTGTGGCTAAGGCAGCTCTGGGGGCCAGGGTGTCGTGGGTGAACGATCCGTGGCCTCTTTGGGGCTGATGGATTTTTCCACATTGATCCTCCCTGCCAAATCGATCGATCTCAGCTCTCTGGCCTCCGCATGAACTCACATAAAGCACGTTCTCTCCCCCCCCCCCCGGATCATTAGGGCCGGAGGGCAGGCAACTTTGCAGGGTTACAAAATGCGATCCAGAGGAGACAGATGCAGGCAGAAATTGGCCCAACAGCTGGAGACCCTCCTCCCAGAGAACGTCGGAATTCCTTCCAGCTGCCCACGGCTGTCATACCTGCTTGGGGAGACACCATGCCCATGGCGGCGGGAGGATTAGCTGCCTTCGCCCGGGTGTTGGCTGCGTGACTAATCCCTGCGCAAACAGGCTTCCTCCAGGCAATGGGTGGCTTCCCAGCGCTGGCGTCTCTCTCTCTCTCTCTCTTTCTCGTGCAGAGTCCGAGGGCCGCCTGGTGGTGCCCTTCCTGGAGAGCTGGTGGCGGCCTGGTCCAGAAGTTAGAAAGCTGGAGCTGAGCAATACAGTGGGTGGCGGGGGGAGAAATATTGCGTGGTATAACCCGTGCCAGGACTGTAGGAGGCAGGGTGTTGGACATTTGACTTGCTCCAGTTGGACTGTTCTTCCCATTCCCTCGACTGGGAGATGAGAGGGAAACAGCCATTCCACCATTCCTGTGGAAAGTCTGCTATTTTTTTTCCCTCTTCCCTCCACATCCCTTTTTCCTTGAGTGTCGTGTCTTCTTTCTTCTTCTTTTTTTTAGATTGTAAGCCTGCAGGCAGGGACTGCCTTGCTTTACTGATTGCATGTTAAGCAACAACAACAATAATATTGTGATGCTGCACCGCATCAGAACTGGGGGGGGGGGGGGAATGGCATGTCAGGGAGAAGGCTAGGCAAGGGACCCCCTTTTCCCTTGAAGCACTAGCTTTCTACAGGTGTGGAGCATTTGATGTGTGGAAGCGCTCAAACGTGCTCCGTCTGGGGGCGGGGTAGGCCCCACAAGTATTTTTATGCTGTTCCTCAGCCCCAAAGGCTCCCAGAGCGGCTTATGTGCCATCAGTAAAACTAGACAGTCCCTGTACCTCAGGCATACAATCTAAAAATACATAACACAAAAGGAAAAAGGGAGGGGGAGGGAAGAGGAAAAAAGAAGTAGTCTTTCAGCAGGACTGGTGGTGTGACCCTGTTTCCCCTCTCATCTCCTTCTGTTTGGGGCTCCAGGTCCCAGCAGCCAACAGTCAGGAATGCTGGGAGTTGTTGTCCAAAACATCTGGTGGGCACTGGGTTTGGGAAACCTGGTATAAGGTGTCTAAATAGGAGGGAAAGAGACAATGTACGTTGAACATTTCCACGTGCTGGTTTGGGGGCTTGTTTGTTTGTCTTTTGCTAGACTTGCGGATTCTCCAGTTGATCGCAAACACACCTGGCCTCCAGTTCTTAGACGCTCCGGGGAACTGAACGGGCGGTTCTCCTTTTACTGGATCCTTCCCCGCGGAAAAGCCGCTCTCACACAGTTGCCGGGGGAGCCTGTAGCAGCAGCAAGCCGGGTCACGGCCTGGCCACGCATTCCACACAGGGTGCCGGGGGGGGGGGGGCTTTCCATTGGCAACAGACGAGGCTGCGCTCCATCTGAAGGTCACGGCGGAGGGGAGAAAACGGCACCCCCGTCGAATGGAACGTTTGTTTTTGAAGGCTCTTCACTGCCCCGGTGGAAATATTCGGCATTGTGTTTGCAATGGCCGCCAGACACATTTTATGGGCATTCTTGGGAACTGGGGTGTGTTTTTGCGGGGGTGGGTGGGTGGCCGGGGTAATCTACGGATAACTGCCACATCCTTCTGGCTCTGACCCATAGATTTCATAGATCATCGAGTTGGACGGAGCCTACAAGGCCATCGAGTCCAACCCCCTGCTCAATGCAGGAAACTCGAGGAGGGGGTCTCCCATCCAAGTAATAACCAGGCCTGACCCTGCTTAGCTTTCCACGCTCAGACGAGCCTTGCCTTTTAACTGCAGCCTGGGCATGTAGGAAACGAAGGAACGGAGCTTCCCCTGCCTGGAAAAAACTTTGCTTGCTAAAATTTGTATAAGCCGGTAGCACAGGCGCATCTATGCACACCTGGGAGTGTATGCACACACTCCCTCTCCCCGGGGGCGAGCGGGAAACCGCAGCTCTGTGGCTGGTGTGGAATCACCCAATTCTTGCCTGGCTAGGGGGTGCTGGGAGTTGTAGTCCAACACCTCAGGCGTTGCGCTCGGTTGGGGAAGGCTTGATCTAGGGCAAGAGCAGGGGCGGAAATGTTGTAGGGCAGCAGGCATCAGCCCCGACCACTAGCCATCCGGCCTGGAGCTGACGGGTGCTGGAGTCCAACAACATCAGCAGGGCCACCCAGTGTTGCCTATTCCAGCCTTCCCTGTCCTGGCGCCCTCCGGATGCATTGGACTACAACTCCCATCCTCCCCGGCCAGTGTGGCCATGACCAGGTCAGACTGTTTGTCCGTCTAGGCCAGGAGAGCGTGTGTGTGCACGGGGGGGAATGTGTAACCCTCCAGATGTTGTTGGGACTACAACACCCATCACCCCTGACTATTGACCATGCCAGCTGGGGCAGATGAGAGTTGTAGTCCAACACATCCGGGGTGGGTGGGTGCCAGGCCAGGGCAGGGAAAGGCTGGTCTGTTTTGACTGGGATCGGCCCTCCGACACGTTTGGCAGAGAAGGGGTTTCACCCGTCACCTGCTACCTGAGCTCTCTTCAACTCAGGGGTGCAGAGCCCAGGTGGCTTAATCCATCCCTCCAGGGGTCCCCAAAATACCCCTCCCCTTTCCCCCAACCACCGACGGTTTGGTGGTTTTCCGGGGTTTGCAGTTGTCCCCCCCCCCATTCTAAAAGGCTGAAATGCCTCCCCTAAGGCTCAGTGCCTTGCAGTCAGAGCTTTAAGCTAAAACATGCTGTTATTTTCGGCCCCGCCCTCCACTGGAACGCGGCCCCCGAGAGCTTCTCCGACAGGGGATCTGGCCCTCGAACTGAACAAGGTTCTGCACCCCTGCTTTAACGGGGGGTGCCGGGGGATTGAACCTGGGGCTGTCAGTTCTACCACTGAGCCATGCCCCCCCCTTACTCGGGACCCAGACTGGTGGTCTACCGTGCACCGTCGCTGCTCGGAGACCTCAGAGACACCCCCCCCTTTCAGGCACTCAAGGGAGCAGGACTCTTGCAGCATTGGCCTGTCCACTTGGCATTTGTCAGGCGAAATGAAGCGTTTGGATCGTCGGCCAGCTGTGCTATAAATACGAAGCATTTGCCCTTCCGACCTTGTCCGGTCGTCACGCTACGGGCACCTGCTTTTTCCAGCTCTTTCACAGTTGCTAAGATTCTGGTATGGCCCTCCTAACTGGGCCTGTGGCTCTCTTAAGGGAAGATTCCCGCCTCCTTCAGAGTTCTTTCTCGGGGAAAGCCCAGTTCCAGTTTGGCTTAAGTTTAAACCTCATTTAAGTTTGGCACACAATCCCCAACTCCCTATTCCCAATCATAGCTAAGCCAAGGTGCGTGTGATTCAGCCTTGCCCCCAAGCTGGCACCCTCCAGATGTGTTGGGCTACAACTCCCATCACCCCCAGTCCAGATTCCATTCCCCTGCCTTCCCTCCGTCGTGTCAATTTCTTGGCACTAACCTACCTCACAGGGCTGTTGTGAAAATAAAATGCCACGGGGAAGAGGTCCATGTACGCTGCCTTGAGCTCATTGAAATAAAGGTGAGATATAAATGTGATGATGATGAATCTAATACCTAGATCAGCTTTCCCCCACCTAGTGGCCCTCCAGATCTTTTGGACTACAACTCCCAGCCTTCCTGAAAATGGACCATTCTGGCTGGGGCTGATGGGAGCTGAAATCCAAAACATCTGGAGGACACCAAGTGGGGGAAGGCTGATCGGGGTTGTAAGCCCCTTCGGAAAGAGGCCTATCTTCTCATTATTTGGAAAACGCCATGTGCAGGGATGTTGTAATAATGGTAATAATGGATGAGACTCCCAAGTGCCTGTAACTACAATATTCACATATTCTTCCTGTTAACTCCTGTGGCTGTTTGCCTCCCCTTCTTATGGTGTCACCCTTATGACTGTCTTTATGCAAGCTCCTCGGGACGGAGATCTGCCGGCTCATTCTTTAGAACAGTGCCCTCCAACCTTGGGTCCCCAGATGTTTTTTGGCCTACAACTCCCAGCATGCCCCAGCCAGCTACGCTGGCTGGGGCATGCTGGGAGTTGTAGGCCAAAAACATCTGGAGACCCAAGGTTGGAGAACACTGCTTTAGGAAAGTGCCATGTGCATGGACACTGCCGTATATATTTATATCATTATCATTACCATAATCATTCTTTTTATTGTTTTGTTGATGGTGGGGTAGTAGTCGTGGTGTCAGTAGCGGTACCACTAGTAGAGATGTGACTTTGATTAAAAACAACAACTGTGGCATAGACCCATCCAAAAGCAATTAAGTTTAGATGTAGCGCAATAAATAACAAACAGTTAACTTCAAGAACCAAAAGCCGGACAAGGGGTTGAGTTGGCGGGTGCGATGCTGTCTGTCCGACTGCATGCTTATTTTAAATTTTAAAATCACGAGGCGGGGGCGGGCGGGCCCCGCCAGCAGCCCGCAGAAAGGCAAGTGGAAAAAAACCCCACGTGGGGCGCAGCCCCTGTTTCCTGGTTCTGCAAGCTGCCGAGATGCGGACGGGGGCGTGTGTGGGCTGCTTGCACCGGGTCCGGAGAGAATGCCTGCTATCTGTCCCCCCAGCCCACCTCCCCAGGAACACTGCGCCCTTTGTCCTGTGCCTTTTACGATGCCTGCAGCACAATACAGAGCCGGTACTGTGCTTTCCTTGAGGCAAAATGTCTCCCCCCCCCCGCCATTCTGGAGTGTGTGTTCTTTGTGCGCGGCAGGGGGTGGGGTATCTTTCCATCGGCCTGTTTGTTCTTGCCTGCCCTGCTGCCCGTTGTGTGTTTTTGTGTCAGGAGAAAATGTGGAGGAGATGGCGCTTTTTGGTACGGGCTGTCCCAACACAGACATTACCAACTTCAGTATTCACTGTGGTGAGTGGGCTTGCGCGTTTCGATGATCCTGTGAGCAATGCCGTCGGGAGCTATGTACTCCCGCAGGTCCCCATGGCGGTAAGGTCGGGAGAGGACCAGACAAAGAACGACCAAAATAAGCTCACGGCAGAACAGGCGGAGATATTAACCTAATTCAAGTGTGAAGGCGGATGAGGCTGCAGCAGAGATGGTTTTCCAATGGTCAGGTAACCGTGCCATTGGATCTCTGCCGTACTCTTCAAGTTTGTGGTGATCGTTGGCACCGATCTCCCCACTAAACAGTTCACGCACACGCGTCTTCAACCAACCCATCCAACCCAACCCCACAAGAGTCTACACATCTCTTAGATTCCTCCTTATCCGAGACACTTCTCGGTCACGATGATCGCCTGATGATGATGAGATGATGATGATATGAATATGTGTGTGTTCTGTTCTCTCCAGCTGGTGATCTGGGAGGGGGCAAAAGTCGGTCTCTGAGCAGGCCCCCGGATATCTTGGCCTACAACACCCATCAGCCCTAGCCAGCATTACCCCATGGTGCAGAGTGATGGGAACTGCAGGCCCAAACATCTGGAGGGGCACTAGCGGCCCACCCGTGAGCTCTATGCCGCTTCTGGGCCCCGAAGTGGGTTTACAAAGCAATAAAATATAATGCAGTTTTGGGCGAAGTAGCTATCATTAAATGATGATGCCGATAATAATTTTAGCAGAACCGTAGTCAAAACATGGTTTGTCCCGGTTCAGACATAATGCTAAACGGTGGTTAGTTGGAAAACAGAAGCGAAAAAGCCTCCGATCTCTTTGCAGATACACCGGAGTGAGGAGTGCAGGAACCCAAAGTTCAAGCGCATAAAGATAAACCGAAGTTTGTCATTACGTCTGAATGCAGCCTTTGTGCCCAAGCGGTCCACACCCACAAGCCTTTTCCAGTCAGCTTCAAACCCAAGTCTCTTTTGTTCTTTCGCCAGTCAAGTTCAAGTGTCAAAAATTGTTCCTTTCAGCCTCTACCTAGGCAGCATTTTTAATGGCCCTGTTGGCTGGGAATGATGGGCATTGCAGTCCGATGCATTTAGAGGGCACTAGGGCTGGTGGAACACTGCCCTACACCTGAGCACCTGTAATGGCCATCTGGTGCTTCTCTGTTTAGTTCTGCCTCCACATCCTCTTTTTTTCCCCCTTTGTCAAATTTTAGATTGGAAGTTCCTAGGGGCAGGGGACCCATCTTCTTGTCCTCTGTAAAGTGCTGGACACACAGAAACCCCCCGTTTAGATAAATTCATGTCTTACTTGCCTTCCTCCTCTCCCAGGTTCTATCCCATCGTCGAAGCGGACTGGAATCCCAGCGCCTCGGGAGCTGCCAACTGCAGTAGCCCGAGAAAAGGCGGTCCTGAGACCCAGGAAGGCCCAGCCCAGCCCGACTTCCTCAGGGACCCCAACCCCCACCAAGCATTCGCGGCCCACCTTCAAGTCCAAGAATGAGGCGGAGGTCGTCGACCGGGTGGTCCTGGAGTCCCAGGTCAAGGAGCTCTTGGCCGAAGCCAAGACGAAAGATTCCGAGATCACCAGACTCCGGAGCGAGCTGAAGAAACGGCAAGGCAAAGAGCCACCGGGGAACTGTGACCCCGCCGGCCCGTTGGATCCGAGTGGGAACCCCTTGCCAGCCGAGGTGGAGCCGTTGATCCGGGCTCTCCAGGAGAAGAACCAGACTTTCCAAGCAGGAGCTCTTGAGCGTGAGGGAAGAGAACCGGCGGCTGAAGGAGAAACTGAGTCACTCGGAGCACTCGCCGCTCTCGGATACCATGAGCAGCGGCAGCCTCCCGACCCCGACCACGCAAGAGTCCAGCTTCGGAAGCCCGACGAAGCATCTTGCCTGCGGCGACGTGGACGACGGCCGCCCCTGCACGAACGGGGCCCCGTTGCGGAAGTCCGGCTCCTCCAGCAGCGACGTGACCAAAGCTTCCCTCTCGCCCGACGCGTCAGACTTCGAGCACATCTCGGACGTACCGTCGAGGCCGGCCTCGTCCTCCAGCAGCAACCCCTTCAAGACCTCCCGGTGCTCCACCTCGGGGAGCTCGCCCAATAACGTCAGCGACCTCTCCGTGGCCTCCCTGACAGAGAGGATCCAGCGAATGGAGGAGAACCACCACTGCACGGCGGAGGAGCTGCAGGCCACGCTGCAGGAACTCTCAGACCAGCAGCAGGTGGTTCAGGAGCTGACGGCCGAGAACGAGAAACTCGCCGAGGAGAAGGCCCTGCTGGAGAACTCCTTCTGCCAGCACCGGGAGCGGGCAGAGCAGCTGAGCCACGAGAACGAGAAACTGGCCGCCCTCTTGCAGGAGCGGCCCAAGAACGACGAGAGCAAAGCCAAGGGCCACGAGCTGGAGCAGAAATGTGCCGAGCTGCAGGAGAAGGCCCAGTTCGAGCGGGAGAAGATGCTCAACATCCAACAACAGCTTACCAGCAGCCTCAGGAGCCTGGAGCGGGAACACCAGGACTCCCAGGCGGCCCTCAAGAGCCTGAGAGAGGAGAACGAGCGGCTGGCCGTCCTCTTGGAGGTGGAACGGCAGGGCAGTGCCACCCTGGCCCGGACCTTGGAGGACTGCAAAGTCTCCCTGGAGGGACTGAAGATCGAGAGTGACTCGCTCCGGTCCCAGCTGGAGAGCGAGAGGAGGAAAGCCGCGGCGATGGATGCCGTGGGGGGCGACGCCGGCCCCTCGGGCGTCCAGGAGATGCTGAAAGGGGCCCGGGCGGAGAGAGACCAGCTGGAGCTCGCTTGCACGGAGCTCAAGCAGGAGCTCTTGAAGGCGCACAGCGAAGTGAAGACCCTGCAAGGGCAGCTGGCCAAGGTAAGGCCCGGGTAGCTAAATGGAACCTTCAGGGTCAGGGGCAGTGTACCTGAGCGGCAGCAGGAGAACGCAGTTGCCCTCCTGTCTTGCTTGTGGGCTTCCCATTGGGAAACAGGGTACTGGATTAAATAGGCCAGAAGTGGGGAACCTCAGGCCAGGGCCCCGAATCCGGCCCTTTGGTGCTCTCCAGATGGCCACAGCTCCTTTCCCCTGGCCCTGGCCCCCTTCCTACTGACTTCCGCATGTTTGGTGGTTTCCCGGCTTTTGTGCAGGCTCCCCCCACCCATTCTAACAGGTTGAAATACCTCCCCTAAGACGTAGTTACTGGCAGCAAGAGCTTTAAGATCAAATGTGCTGGTATTGTTGGTGTTTTGGCCCCTGCCCCTTTTGCCTTTGGCCACGCCCACCCCTAGAATGCTGGCCCCCGAGAACTTCTGCAAAATGGAATTCAGCCCTCGAGCTGAAATAGGCCTTTGGTCTGGTCCGGCGGGGCTCTCCTGATGTTCTTAACAGTGCATCCCAGAATAGTGAGGGTTCTGGACAGCCTTTCTAGGGAACTCCATGAGCCCGCCCTCAATCCAGGGTTCAAGGGATGGCTTAGAAAGAAGCTGTCCCAAACAATGGTTCACTGGCTGGATTCACAGCTGGGGCATCTGTCCAAGGGGAGCGGGAGGTAGCAAGATAACGGGCAGGCTGGAGCGGGGTATACGAGGATAACGAGGCAGATCGACGCAAGGCCCAGGCCCGACCTGAACCCATTTGCGGAAGGGGGCTACTGTTCGGTGGTGGAGACGTCCGCGGTTCAATCCCCAGCAACTCCAGTTAAAAAAAGGGGTTCAGAAGGTAAGTAACGGGGAAGACCCTTCTCTGCTGGAGAATCTCAAGAGGCGCCGCCAGGCTGAGGAAGACCGTCCTGGCCTAGAATGGACTTGGCATAAGGCAGCTGTGTGGCGGCTAGTTAGAGGGGAGACCACGGCTCAGTGGCAGAGTGCCTGCCTTGCATGCAGAGGCTTGCAGGTTCAATCAGGGCTGCGGAGTCGGTAGATAAATGTTCCGACTCCGACTCCTCAGTTTTTTGTACTTCCGACTCCGACTCCTCTGTATTAATATGCTAATTAATTAATTAATATGCGAGGTAGTTGGGCAGAAGCTGCTGCCTTCTCCTTTTTGTGTGCTGATCTGCTGCTGAAGATAGGGCAGTGGGAGGATCCAGGAGGGGCATTTATTATAAAACAGAAGTCATTATAACTGTTTGTGAATTGGGACATTTAAACTTGCTTTTTTTTAAATTCCAATCTAAATTCAGTAGGAGTCGGAGTCGGTGCATTGTTTGCTGACTCCGACTCCAGGTACCCAAAATTTCCTCCGACTCCTCGACTCCGACTCCACAGCCTTGGGTTCAATCCCCGACATCCCCTGCTAAAAAGGACCCTTCTCTGCCCGAGACACAGGAGGACCGCCGGCAGTCAGGGTAGACCAGGGCTGGGCAACCGGTGCCCGTCCAGATGTTTTGGCCTACGGTTCCCACCAGCCCAACCCTGCCGTAGACCAGCCTTCCCCAAACTGGTCCCCTCCAAATCTATTTTTTTTTTTTGGTCTACAACTCCTAGCATTCCTGACCCCTGGCCGTGCCAGCTGGGGCTGATGGGAGTTGTAGTCCAGAACCTCTGGAGGGCAGTAGCTTGGGGAAGCCTCTTGTAGACAATACTGAACTAGGTGGACCTCGGCATACACCTGCTTCTACGTCCCTGCTTAAATCAAACCTGTATTTTAGGAACCATGAGGTCTAGAATCTTACTTTGCCATAGCTCGGTAGTCGCATCTCTTGTTAGGGCTGAGAGCTGCTGTGACCGAGCTGCGCAGGACCAAGGGTTTGACTTGGCATAAGACATTTTCCTTAGTATCAGATGACTGGATGACGCTGTGTTACGGTAATGCTCCCCTTCCCCTTTTCTCACCCCTTTCCCAGTCTGGCCCTTCAGTGCTTCCTCCTCTTCCTCTCCGAGGCAGATGGGCCTCATTAGTGGCTCAATTTTCTGCCCAGGGTCCAGGTGTTGGCCTCAGCCTCTGTAAGTGCGTGCGTGCGCACATCTCTCTGTTAATTCTCTCGCTGGGTAACCCAAACCTGCAATTAACCTTCGCCCGGCTCGGAAACCCGCCCCAGTCCGTCCCCCCCCCCAGTTAGGGGTGCGGCTCGTGGGAAGGGCCGTTGCTGCAGAGGAAGGGAAAAAGGGAGTTCTGCCAAAAATCACCACCTGGTTTACGAGGACTGGAAACTCGAGATGCCTTTTTGGCCAGAGATGGTGGTGACCGCAGCTGCCGGGGGGGGGACACACACAAGGGGCGCCCTGCCCCTCCGGAGAGCTTGTGGGAGGCTGGGTTGTGTGAAGAACAACGGAGAAACTGATGAAATGTTTTTGACCTGAGTTTTATTGCTGCTGGACTGTTGTTGTTGGGGGGGGGGTGTTTTTGGTTGTTTTTTTAAAAACACATTTCCTGTGTTTTATTCTTTCCTTCCGCTGCATTCTGGTTCTCACTGAGGTGATAAAACCTGCAGCTAGACAAGTCTCCCGTAAGCTGGTGCCCTGCCAGAGGTACCAGACCACAACTTCCATTATCCCCAGCCTGCAATGGTCATGCCGCTTTAAACTGCAGCCTCGTGTGACCGAATGGTTTCCCAATTTCTTTAAAGAGAGATGACAACCTGCACGGGTGAAGTGCAACCGAATGCCCCTTACGCATGTGACAAGTGTTCCCCATGTTACGGAGCAGGGTCAGAACTGAACATCAGTGACCCCAGTGCAGAGTTCAAGCGGTCGTCCCCGCATCCCACTTCGAAGCGCTCAGAGATAACTTACTGACCTCAGGACGCAATCCTATGCATGTCCATACAGAAGTAAACCCTACAACTCATAGCGTTCCTCCCACATAGGATCACGCCCTTTGACTCAGTTCTGTCTCTGCAAAACGCGTATAACTATAAGCACAACATGCTCCAGATTAGGTGCAGATGAATCTGTCCGTTCTGGTTTCCCTCCGTTTCTCACTTTTCCAGCCTTAAGTTCAGTTCCTCTCAAACTTTGAGCATTTCTCCAGCCTGACGTTTGGAGAATTTTTTTTTGGGATGCGTGGGAGGAACTCCATTGCAAAATTCGGAGCAGTGCAAATTTTGACCGATGGCTGAATTTCAGTTCGCGTAGCAGGTTTTGAAAGTGTGAAATTAGGTCACAAATTTCTCTCATTACATGATGAGAGGGATTGATCAAATGAAAGCCAAGAGTGTCTCAGGAACCCCGGGTTCAGGGCTCGCAGTCGCCACTGTTCTGTGCTCCCTGTCGCATCCTTCCATGGGCAGCCCCGCTGCGGTTTCTGACTTCTTTCCGACCTCCCCCGTTTTGCCCAGGTCGAGAAAGAACGCAGGCAGCTGAAGGAGACGTGCGACCGGCAATCCGAACAGCTGAGCCGAACCAGCCTCAAGCTGCAGGAGAAGACGGCGGAGAACGAGGCAGAGATCAAGAACCTAAAAGAGACCATCTTTGAGCTGGAGGACCAGGTGGAACAGCACCGGGCGCTCAAGTTGCACGACAACCAAATCATCAGCGACTTGGAGAGTAAGTTGAGCGAACGGGGGAGATAACCTGGCCTACCCACAGATCTAAAACAAGAGAAAAGTTCCTCCTCCTCCTTCTTCTTCTCCTTCTCCTTCTCCTTCTCCTTCTCCTTCTCCTTCTCCTTCTACTTCTCCTTCTCCTTCTTCTTCTTCTTCTTCTTCCATTACATTACATTTGTATCTTGCATTTTCCCCTCCTGCAAGGAACCCAAGGCGGCTTACATGATCCTCCTCTTCCTCTGCATCTTATCCTCACAACAACCCTGTAAGGTAGGCTAGGCTGAGAGTCAGTGACTGGCCCAAAGTCACCCACTGAGCTTCATGGCCAAGCAGGGATCTAGAACCCGGATATCTCCCGAGTCCCAGCCCAACACGCTACTACGCTACACTGCCTCTCCAGTGCATTCATTCGTTTCGTTCTGCCTTCCCCAGCCTGGCGCCCTGAAGATGGCTTGGACTACAGATCCCAGCACCCCCTGGCCAGCATGGCTGACTGGGGCTGATGGGAGTTATAGTCCAACACATCTGGAGGGCTCCAGGTTGAGGGGGCTGGACTATATTAAATGGAACGAAGAGACAAAGTCTCGGGGTGTTGGGAATAAAAAATACATAGATATAGTTTTATGCCTTGAAGTAGTCCAACCCGTTTTGGCCCTGTGTGATGTATATTTGGCCTTCTTCAGGGGCTAAATAAGACACGCCCTAAGAATATGGTGAATGTCCAAAAGTGGGAGACCTTGAGATTAATCTAAGATAACATGGAGACAGCTGAAATGTTTCATTATATATGTATATAAACTTCTGCATATCGAATACGCCACTGGTCGCCGGATTCGCCTTGGGGACACCTTTTTCCCCCAGACATCTCTGCAAGGCGTTTTGAGAAATTCTGAGTCAGCATACACAGGCATTATTGCCCCGTGATTTTTATAACGGTTTTTAACTGGAACGTTTTTGTGGAGGAAGGGGGAGCTGGCTGGCCCGCCACACCCCCACCCTTTCCTACTCCAAAGGAACCAAGACCCCCAGAGATCTCAAGGTACCAGATTGCCAGCCTCAGCTGTCTGCAATCCTACTTGGATCTCTGTTGAGGGACTCGCCTTTAATTCTGTAACTTGGATTTAGATACCGAACCAAGCAGAGCAATCCACAAACACCATGTGGGGTAAAACCAAGACAAGGTTTATTCTGGTAGCATTTTACAACAAGATTAGGGGAAATGAGAGAAGCACACAAATTAAAGAGAGAGACACTTTAGTACACAGTAAAGCTGCAAAACAATAAAACCTGATTCCTTAATATCTCTCAGGCACACACCTGTTACCTGAGGGTGTTCTCTTCAAGGGTTAGATCCAGCACAGCCTCGCTGCCCGAGGGAGATTACCACACCTACCCGAAGGTCCGAGATGGGTGAAACTCCCACAAGGCTTGTCTTTACTAGAGCCCTCAATCCAGCTAATTTCACCAGGAGCTGCCTGGGGTCCTTGGCTTACCGCCAGCCAGCCCCCCCTTCCTCCACAGTTTTATTCTTAAAATGTATATTTTCATGCTCTTGTCCCTTTCTGCTTTTGGCTTAGCCTCTGAAGGAAGCCCATATATATCACACAGGTCCGAACCACGTGGGGCCACGTCAAGGAATAAAACTATATACAGGCAGTCCCCGGAGTTACGAACGAGATCTGTTCGTAAGTCTGCCTTTAAGTTGAATGTGTACGTAAGTCGGAACTGAAGCCGCACAATGTTTTCAAAGTGTCGCAAAGTATAGCGCAGTGTTCTCCAACCTTGGGTCCCCAGATGTGTTTGGCCTACAACTCCCAGTTTGGCCTACAACTCCTGGCTGGGGCATGCTGGGAGTTGTAGGCCAAACACATCTGGGGACCCAAGGTTGGAGAACACTGGTATAGTGTGTGCATTCATAAGTATGAACCCTTGTTTTTAACTCAGATTTTTACATATACAGTACAGCAGTCCGTTCTTAAGTATGAGTTTCCATAAGTCGGGACATTCATGACCCGGGGACTGCCTGTATACATATATTTTCAACATCCTAAATTCATTCCATTGGGCAATTTTGGATGTTCTCCTGTTTCGTTTGACCCTGGTCTAAACTAAATCCAAAACGAGAGAAACTGGTCTCAAGATGTTCTCTCTTTTTGGATCTATTTTGGATGCTTTCCAGTTTTCTCATACTTTTTCTGGTCTCAATTATCGCATCTGCAAGCCGATTTGAGATGGGAGGAATTGCCGGAGATTACCCGTTAGCACCCCTTCCCAAAAAAGAAAAGGGAAAAGAATAAATGTCAATGTGGCCCCCACCCTAACAGGTGAGTGATGTTGTCGTGCTACTGTCAAAGCATCAGCTATCTGATAGGCGAGGCAATCCTTGTGTGCGGCCACGTGGTCAAAAGTTCTCTGGATTGGAGCCAGCAGGCGTCCGACAGGACTGCAAGATCGCCACCTGCTGGCAGAAGTGGGACACGTCGGCCTGTTTATTTTATTGTAATTTGTTTGTTCGTTACATTCCTGTGCCGCCCAATATCCGAAGCCCTCTGGGCTGTCCACCAAACGAGAGACTTCAACACAACAGCCTAGTTAAAACAAAAAATTAAAAACTGTACGTTTAAAACAGAATAAAACCAAAGTGGTAACCAAAGTAAAAGCCAGTAGCAGTACAAAGATTTAAAAACGCACTCACACCGTTTCTAAAACAGAAGGACCCAAAAGCCTGGGGAAATTGAAAGGTCTTTGCCTGGAGCTGAAAAAACCACAATGCAGGCGCCAGGCGAGTCTCTCTGGGGAGGGCGTTCCGCAACCGGGGTGCCACCATCTGAGAAGACCCTCTCTCTTAGTAGCCACCCGCCTCACTTCTTTTGGCAGGGACAGCTGGAGAAGAGCCTCTGAGGGACAGTCTTAGGGTCTGGGCAGGTATATATGGGAGGAGATGATCCTTCAGGTAACCTGGCCCTAAGTGATGGGGATGCACCCCCCTCTGAAAGATCAGGTTCGCAGTCTGTGGGTACTCCGAGATCCATCGCTGTTGCCAGAGTCTCAGGTGACTGCAGTAGCTTGGAGTGACTTTTACCGTCTTTGTTGGGTTCGCCAGCCACGACCTCTCCTGCACAGGGATAGGTTGGTCACAGTGATACAGGCACAAGTGCCCTCAAGGCTGGACTACTGCAATATGCTGTATGTGGGGCTGCCCTTGAGGCTGCTTCAGAAGCTGGAGCTAGTGCGGAATGTAGGCAGCTCGGCTAGTTGTTGGGAGCTGCCCCTTTTTAGCATGTAACCCCTTTGATGAGGGAACTGCACTGGCTAACTATTCACTACCGGGCCAGGTTTATGGTTCTGGTACTAGTGTACAAAGCCCTGAACAACTTGGGACCAGGATACCTGGGAGAGCGCCTTCTCCCTTACCACCCTGCCCAGTCACTGAGGTCATCGGGGGACATTCTCCTGGTGGTTCCGCATGGACCTCTGGCCCGATTGGAGTCTACCTGGAGGAGAGCCTTCAGTGTGGTGGCCCCCTTCCTCTGGAACTCCCTGCCCCTGTAGGTCAGGCAGGCTCCGACACTGTGTTGTTTTCAGCATGTGGTGAAGATGTCTTTGTATCAGGAAGCCTTACTTGCTGACCTGCCGTAGTTTTAAATGTTATCCTGTTTTTAATGCGTTGGTTTTTTTATTTTATTTATTTATTTATTTATATTTATACCCCACCTTTTTTCCTGCAAGGAACCCAAGGCGGTTTACATTATCCTCCTCCTCCTCTCCATTTTATCCTCACAACAACCCTGTGAGGTAGGTTAGGCTGAGAGTCAGTGACTGGCCCAAAGTCACCCAGTGTGTTTCATGGCCGAGCGGGGACTAGAACCCAGGATCTCCCGAGTCCCAGTCCAACACCCTAATCACTACGCCACACTGGCGTAGTGATTCTTTTACCTGTTTTATCTTTTTATTGTTCACCGCTCCGGAATCTTTCTAGATATGGAGTGGTATACAAATGCTATAAATACAATTAAGCCATTTTAGAACTTTGTACCTGCGCTCTGAATTGCTCCCGGAAACGGACTGGCAGCCGGAGCAGATCACAAAGCGCCTGACGGCATATGCTCAAATCGGCCAGTCCCTGTTAACGGATCAAGCTGCCCTATTTTGGTCCCTGCTGAAGCTTCCAGGCGGTGTTCAAAGGCAGCCCCACGCAGAACAGATCGCAGGTAGTCCAGACGCGAGCGTACCCGAGCGTGGATAACCGTCCGACTTTGATAGCGAGATGAAGGCAACCCTGCACTGCGGGTCACATTGAACACGTCGTTCAGCCAGGACTGAGGCATGCAGGGAACAGAGGTTTTTAACCCGTTCCTCTCGCATCACAGTCCCGACGAAAACCGCTCCATCCCCTCCAAGCGATTTTCATGGGAGGGGAAGAAGGCATTTTATAGTGTGGGACCGACTCCTTTGGCAGTGTTGTTGTGCACAAGACTTGGTGCACCTCTCAAATGCGGGGCAATTTCCTCCTAACTGGACACGAGCAAATTTTAGGCCTGCAATCTAAAGAAAAGTGTTTTTGTAGAACTTCTGTTATTTATAATGTGGGCTGTTGTTTTTTTAATTGTAAGCTCCTTGCAGACAGAATTCAATTAAAGCACCATCTAGATGGGGGTGCTGCAAAACAACAACAACAACAACACACAAATTATTATAGTCAGCAACTTCAGGAATACTCTGACCAGAAGTCTTGGCGACCGCTCCTTGCTCGATTCCCATTAAAAAGCTAATTTCTCACCCATCGCTAAGGATCGGCCTGTACCGTTCCGTCTTCCCGGGCTATCCTCTGTAGTGTTTTATCTCAATTTGCTCTTCCTTATCTTAACTGTTCCTAGGTAATCTGCTGGAACTCGAAGACCAGAAGGTGGATTTGGAGAGGCAGCTGAAGACCTTGAACAAGCAGATTAAGGTGAGAGGGAAGGTGGCCTTTCGGGGGGCAGGGCGGGAAGGGTTGTAGCTGAGCGGTAGCGCCCCTGCCTTGCATGCAAAGGGTCCTGGGTTCGATACCCAGCATTTCTAGGTAGGGCTGGGAAAACCCCTTCTCTGTCTGAAACCTTGGAGAGACGTTGCAGAGCCGTGTGCCATCCCTTCGACATGCTTGATGAAAATACCCTGGCACTTAATGCGCGTCACAAATAAACTCTGGCGCCGTCAGTGCGCGTGACGTTTCTGCAGAGGTCCCAGAGGAGAGATTCCCTGCCTGGAGGTGCTTATAACATTAGCGTGGAAGACGCAGGCCTCCACATAGAGAGTGTCCTCTTGCCAAGCCTCTGACCTCCACATAAAGCAGGGGTGTAGAACGTCCGGCCCACGGGTGTAATCTGGCCTGCGGAGTTACCAGCCCGCGGAGCCTCCTAGGGTTCCTCTAGGGGGTACTGTTTGGCCTCCAAGCCCCGTCCTCTAGAGCAATTCCCCCTGGAGGAATCCCCCCCAGCTGTTGGGAAAGTGTGGCATAAAGTGTGGAGGAACCTGACAATTCGGCCCACCACTTCCAAATGGTTCTGCATCCCTGGTGTGAGGTGAGGACCACGGCCTGGTTGTTGCCCCCCTTGCTGATTCTGAGGGTGGGGGAGTCCGACCAACGCCATCCCGTGCCTTCCCCCCCAGAGATGATTCTCGTCCCCCCCCGCCCCCCCCTCACTGACGCTCCTGCCCCACTCTCTCCCGCCCCACGCGCAGGAGGACACGGACGAGTGGCGCCGCTTCCAGGCCGACCTGCAGACCGCCGTGGTCGTGGCCAACGACATCAAGTGCGAGGCGCAGCAAGAGCTGCGTGTGGCGAAGCGCCGCCTGCTGGAGGAGGAGGAGAAGAGCGCCCGGCTGCAGGAGGAGCTGGAGGAGGCCCGAGGAGGAAGCAGCCGGTGAGCGGCGGAGCGTGGCCCGGCCTGTGACTCCCTGTCGTTGTGTTCCGGCCACATGCGCGCATGGAAATTGCCCACACCCTTCCCTTCCCTCTCCCTGGCCTTGTGCGCACGCTCTGTGTGTGTGTGTGTGTGTGTGTGTGTGTGTGTGTCACATCTTTTCTGGCAGGTTTTGTTGCGTTTCTGTCCGACAAGTGTCTCCGCCACACCGTTTGTGCCGCATGGTGTTCGGGATCCTTTGAGAATGGCCCCTCCTCTCTTCTGCCGGTCCTCCTCGGGGCCAGTCTTACACGCCCCGCCCCCCCCCGCTAGGGCAAAGGCACCCGGTTGCTCTGGCCCGGGGGTGTTGTACCTCAGGGCCACCTGGGGGGGGGGGTTTGTCGTAATCTGACCGTCTGGGTTTGCCCAGATGACCATGCCCATTTCCCCGGGCCCAGCCCATTTATTTATTTATTTATCTAGCTATCTATCAGTAATACTTATCCACTGCTTAATATAATAAAATCGCTAAGGGTTTCACACATCTAAACCCCTTTCCTCCCAGTTACTGGCAGGAAGAGAGCTTCAAGCTAAAATAGGCTGGTAGGTTTTGGTTTCTGCATTTTGAGCCCCGCCTCCTTTTGCGTTTGGCCCCGCCCTCCCCTGGGAGGCGGCCCCCGAGAGCTTCTCCGGAATGGAATTCGGCCCTCCTGCCGAAAGAGGTTCCGCATCCCTGCTCTAGTCCGATTCCTCGGGCCGAAATCCTGAGGACTGGAAGCGCCGTGGTTCAAATTTGCCTTGGAAGTTGTGCTTCACCTTCCCCAACACAGCCAAACCCATGCTGTGTGTGTGTTGAGAAACTGAGTTGAATTATGAGTCCCAAACGCAGCGGTAGAATCCCTGCTTTTCCTGCAGAAGGTCCCGGGTTCAATTCCCAAAATCTCCAGTAAACTAAGCACCAGGTAGCAGCTGATGGGGGAAAACCACACTGAGAGGCAGTTTGGCGTAGTGGTTAGAGTGTTGGACTGGGACTCGGGAGACCCAGGTTCTAGTCCCCACTCAGCCATGTAGCTCACTGGGTGACTTTGGGCCAGTCCCTGGCTCTCAGCCTCACCTACCTCACAGGGTTGTTGTGAGGATAAAATGGAGAGGAGTAGGATTATGTAAGGCGCTTGTGTTCCTTGCAGGAAAAAAGGCGGGATATAAATATAATAAATAAATAAACCCAACCTTGGAGAGAGGCTGCCAGTCAGCACAGGCAATCCTGGGCAGGGTGGACCGATGGATTGAGCACAAAGTAGCTTCCAATGTTCCTAACAGGATTCTGAAGTGACTAAGATTTCTGTGGAACGCCAAAGCTTGTATATTGCCCCTGCCCTGATTGAGCTCGTTTTGCTAATGCACATTTTTTATTTTATTCATTGTTAATTGATCCGGTTGATTGGATGAATCTGTCACATTTGTACTCTGTGTTTCCTCCGAGGAGCTGGGGGGGGGGTACCGCTGGGATTGTGGCAGAGCCCGTACTTTGCATGCAGAAGGTCCCACGTTCGATTTCTGGCATCTCCAGGTAGGGCGGGGAATGACCCGTTTGAAAACCCAGAGAGATGCTGCTGCTGCTGCTGCTGCTGGTGGTCACTGAGCTAAATGGACCAACATTCTCACTCCGTAGAAGGCAGCTTCCTAAGTTCCTATTTAAATCTGGTCTTTTTTCCCCAGAACCATGAGGACTAGAATCTTACTGTACTTTTAGGGGAAAGAACATAGGTCAGTGGCAGAGCTCTAATTTTCGTGCAGAAGGTTGGCCTCGCCAGGGGGTTTTGTTAAAAAAAAAAAAGTGACGGGTAACCTCTTTGCCCGAAACCCCGGACGGCCGTTGCTTGTGGGTGTGATATATGCAAAAGGAAGAAACGGTTGCACTATTCAAATCGCATCGGGAACACACGCTGCGTCTCCTGTAGCGACATCACACTGCAGGGGCATGTTTTGTCCTCCTCATAACAGTGTCCTGAAGCGTGGCATAAGAGCAAACGGCAACCAGGGGGTTCAGTGGAGGGCCTGTCCCAAAACGGAGCGGAGCTAAGCTCATCCCCTCTTCTTCTGGGGAGAGGGGGATGGCTTGGATGGCTGCGCTTCGAGTTGAGCCTCTCTTGGTCACACCGGCATACGAAGGGACCTTGGCGATTGGCTTTTGAAAAGAAAGAGACACGTGTGCTTGTTTTGTCTCTTGGGAACTGGGAATGAATGTCTTACTCAAAGAGGGGCCAGAGTGCCCCCATCCCGCCAACAAACCCAACGCAGGATTAATCTGTGGAACTCACAGTAACCCCTGAAAGGGTAAAAGGAGAAACCCCCGTTGGGTGCAGGCCCGTTCGAACCCGCTTCCCTCTCAGGGTTGCCAGAACGGGCGATGCAAGCCGGCCGTTTCTCTCGCCGGGGTGTCGACCCTTAAAACCGAGACGAGAAACCCCGAGCCTGATACAATTGTCCCGAAGGATGCGCTTTTCGTTTGAGGAGTCCTGCTTTATCGACCTGTCTCTGTGTCTGTCTCTCGCTCCCGCTCTCCAGTTTGGCTCATTTCCGCGTCTGTCTGGCTTCCGTGTCGTGTCGCAAATTTGATAAAGTGGAACCTCCCAGCGACGTCATCAGTGAGACGCAGTGACACCCAGGGTTCTGAGTTGCTCATCCCTGTTGTCCCCATTTCCACCGGGAAACCCCAACCGCTCAGTGACTTGCTTTATTTATTTTATTATTTTGATTATTTTATTTTAAAGTCTTCTTTATCCCCGGTCCTCAGCCAAAAGGGCCCCTGGAGCAGCTTACAATCCATCAGTGAAACAAGACGGCCTCTGCCTGCGGGCTTACAATAAAAAAAAGACACGACATGCAAGGAAGAACAGATGAGGAGGGAAGAGGGGAAACAAATTAATTGTCTTTTAGCAGGGATGGTGGAACAGCCCCGCTTCCCCCTTTCATCTCCCTCCGTACAGCCTGCCGACAGCACCGGACATTTGAAGGGGTTAGTTGGTGGTTGGGAGGCGGTGCTTAACTCCCCTCCCACCAGCTTGCGCCAGTCAAAGCCACCCCCACCCCCTTGCAGGGCGTTTTTAACGTTCCCTGCCCCAATCTGCCAGGTTCCAAAAGTGAAAGTGAGCTCGACTGGGGGGGAAAGATTTATGGGGAAAATATAAAGCACAAGAGGGTATGCAGCTGGGCACCCTCCAGGTGTTTTGGACTACCAGTCCCATCAGTCCCAGCCAGCACAACCAGTGGCCAGGGATGATGGGCAGCCCAAAACAACCGGGGGGGCACCAGCTTGCCTGCCCGCCCCCCAGGGGCGCCACACGCCACACCGCACGGCTCTGGAAGGGCGCTCGGCAAGGCCTGTCTTGTCCAGAGGATTTCCTTCTCTAACGTCTTGCCGGCTGGCCCCTGCCGTACCGCAACCTGCAACCGGAGCCGGCCCTGCACAAAGCTTCGCTGCGGGCCGGGACCCAGCGCCAGGTCCCGAGCTCTGGCTGGCTCACGGTGCCGGCTCCAGGATTTGGAGGGCCCTTCGGGCAGGACGCCCTCGGCGGGGCCCCTCCCTCGGCGAGCCCGCCTCCTCACCGCCCTCGTCACCAGCCGCTCTTCCTCACCATCCTCTTCCTCATCGTGGCTACCACGTGCTTGCGTGGCCGGCAGAGAGCCGGAGGGCAAGTTGGCCGGGGCATCTCCCGCCCCTCTTCCTCACCGCCTCCGTTGTCTGGGTCGGAGCGAGAGGAGGGCGAACAAGCAGGTTGCTGTGAGGAAGGGGAGCAGCAGCTCTGGGGGGGTGTTCTTGTCCGTGGGCCCCTGCTGGGCGGGTGCCCAACCATGCCGACCCTCGGCGCCAGCCCTGCTGGCTCTTGGACTGCCCGGCCTTCGGTCTTCTTCCAATCCGACCTCGTCACCCCCACACACACACGCTTCCCTTCTCCCTCCATCTCTCTCTTATACCAAACGCGCGCCCGCGCACAAGTTCCTCGCTTTTGTTTCCGGAGCAGCTGGCGAACCCCGAGCCCACGAGGTCTCCAAAACGTGCCTGAACCGAAGGTAAGAGATCCGCTGGTGGGCACCCCCGAAAGCCGAATGGTGGATCGCCCCCGCCCCTCTCCGCCCGACTAACCCCACTTCCGTTCCTTGGCTCATATGTGTCGTCCCCCCACAAGCTGCAATGTGCTTTTTCTGGGGTCTTGTTTTTAATCTCCCTTTCTCTCTTCTAGAGGTCAGCCCGTCGCTGTGTCTGTGTGTACTAGGCCCTCCCTATCCGCCGATGTCTCTCCGTCCCCCTCCGTGCCTATGTGTTGCTGCTGTTCCGTCTTGCGGAGGCTTAAGAGAGCTGCTGGGCTTTTGCTTCACGCCGGCTCCTGAGTGGAGTCTGCTCGTCCCTTGTTTAACCCTCTCCCTCCCAAACGTTGGCCGTGCAGTTACTCTGGCTCTCTCGGGTAAGGAGGCCGTTTCAGGACTTGAGAAAAAGGAGCGGTCAAAGCATTTCAGCAAGCCGTACAACCGCCCTGCAAGGTAGGCCACCTGAACAGCTCTACGTA
This sequence comes from Shinisaurus crocodilurus, assembly GCA_021292165.1. Lineage (NCBI taxonomy): Eukaryota > Metazoa > Chordata > Lepidosauria > Squamata > Shinisauridae > Shinisaurus > Shinisaurus crocodilurus. The sequence goes on along the minus strand of CM037886.1, from coordinate 18,826,197 downwards.
AGGCACCGCGGCCACGACTTCCAGAGTTACCCTTGAAGCAGCCTTGCAAATAAGTCCACCAAAGTTACTAGCATGGTTTAAAAAACATGGACGGTAGCCCACTCGCCTCTGCTCACCTACTCGTGACCGGAAAATGGGTCGGGAGCATGGGTGGGGAAAAAGCAGTGTTCATCCACATTGCAAACATTTTCCCTGTCCGGTCGCCTGGAGAACTGTTTTCTTCACCATAGGTGACCGGACGAGGGACTGTTTACAAGCCTCTGTCAAGTCCCAACAAAAATAATTCCCCTTCCCGGGAAAGCTACTATTTGCACTGGGACCGGAGCTGCCATTGGCACCAACGTCCCGATCCTTCTCTCCCCTGGACCCCGGGAGCTCCTCTTTGCAAATTAATAAACACACAGGACCAGTCTACCTAGTAGGTGGATCGGCTGTCATTCCTGGCGCCTTCCTGTGAGATTCAAGTCTCGGATTAACGGGATCTGTGAGGAAGTGCCTTAAATTTAGTTGGGGGTGTGTGCAAAATATTTCTTGGCTCCCCCCTTCATGGGGAGGGACAGTGGCTCAGTGGTAGAGGCCCTGCTTTGGCACGCAGAAGGTCCTGGGTTTGAGTCCTGGTATCTCCTGCTATAAAAAGATCAGGTTGCAGGTGACGGAAGATGCCCCTCTCTGCGTGAGGCTGCCAGGCAATGTACACTAGCCTTTCCCAGCCTGCCGTGTTGGACTACAACTCCCATCATTCCCAGGCAGCATGGGCTTGTGGAAAGGTTGGTGCAGACCGATGGGCCGACTTACTATAAGGTAGCTTCCTGTGGGTTCTATCCGACGTAGTCCCTCTTGGAATAGACCCATTGAAATGAATGGGGACTCAGTCGCAACTAACTTGCCCATTCATTTTGGTGGGTCTACTCCAAGTCAGACTAACATTGGATCCACCCCACAGTTTGGGGTGTGGGAGATGGGCTTGGTTTGCTTCATTGCTCACAGCAAGATTTTAAAATTCCTCTCTCTCTTTCTCATCCCCTAAAAACCAGCCTTTGTCTCTGTGTCTCTCTCTGTCTCCACAGATCTCTGATTCTGGTCAATTAACCCAGCCCCGGAAGAACGCTCAGCCCGACCGGGACCCGGTGGTGCCTCCTCCAGCAACCTCTTCTCAGAAGTCGGAATTTTAACCTGAGCAACAAACATCTGAGCTCTTAAAAAAAATAACAACAAAATCTCCCAGCACTTTGGAACGTCTGCAACTTAAGCCACAAAAGCCATTCCTGCCCGTTCTCGTTTTCCCTGACCTAATCTTGTCGGATGTTATTCTTCCTGCTGACAGCTGTGCGAAGCTGGGATCTAGACAAGGGTTGTACAGACCCCGAATCTTGAACCCGGTGCGTCAAATGAGCCGACCCCGAGCGTGGAAAAGAGTCCACCTGCCACGCCCCCGAGGTTTTCTCCTGAGAATGTTCTGCCGATGAACCTCTTTGCTTCTTCCGGATTTGCCCACCGGCTGCCGTACACCCAGAGCATGGATATTATCTGGCAGCGTTCAGACCTGCTCACCCGGTGTTGCTGCCAACCTCTCGGGATGTCTCGGAGTCTTTGATAGAGACCTGCCACTAGGTGGCAGCGCTTGATTTAAAACCCGAGAGAGTTTTTCTCTCTTCCGGATAGTTTTGGGGACAGATTTGATGGAGTAAAAACCCACCACGTTCTGCTTTTCCTGAGATCTGCTGGCAGAAATATGAAAAGGGGGTGGGTGGGGGATGGGGGGGTGGGAAGAACCTGGCAAACTTGCAAGCCGTTTGGATTCTCCCGAATTGCACGGAAGCCGGGGTGGATCTATCCCCCCTCAAGATTGCCTTTGAGCTGGAAAGAATGTTGATCGTTTTTTTCTGCTTTAAAGAAAAAAAATTGCAAGCAAAGCAATCGCTATCGGATGTTTTCTCCTTTTGCGTCCCTCCGAAGGTTTTGTTCGGAACGTTCTACTCAGGGGAAGCGTGTGGGGCGAGCGGCGCTCGTTCCGATCGCCCTTCTTTGCGCCGTTCCTGCATTTCCGCGGAACGGGCGCTGGGCGCTGTGCTCGGGCTCGATCGTCAAGGACGCCGGTGACTTTTGGGCTCTTGAGCCAGACCCAACCGCCGAATGGCTGCCTGTTTTGGCCCTCTGGCCGCCAGCCCCGGAGGGGTAAGAACGGTACAGGCGAGACAGATCTCATCATTTCGGAGGGGGGTCCTTGGCCTGCCCCCAATACCCCCCTTGTCAACGTGGGCCCTCCGACAGGATTGTGACCAGAGAGGCTGCATCTAGTCACTTGCAACTGTAGGGAGAGGGCTCCATCTAACTTTCCAGGCCTGGAGCCCTGAGGCGGATTTTTCTTGAACACGCCGCAAGGCATGGGCAAAGCAAGGGGCATCACAAGATTGCAGCGGGTCAGAATATCAGAACCAGCCTTTCCCAAGCCGGTGCCCTCCCAATGTGTTGGACTGCAACTCCCATGGTGCCTGGCTGGGCATGCTAGGAGTTGCATAACCAGCACATCTGGGGGACCACCAGCTTGGGGAAGGCCGATCGAGAGCAAGGAGAGAGCTGCAACGCCTCCTCTTTTAGGGGCGCGGGCACCAGATCCGCCTTCGTCGTAAGTGCCACCTTTGGCCAGATCCCGTCTGCGGAGGCCCGCGTGCCGTGGTGACTCTCGGCGGTCCTGCTGTTTTGCAACGTGTCCCGCTCTGCCGTGCCATTCTGCACACGTGTGAAAATGTCCCGGCGACAATTCCTTGAGCGTGTCGTCTTGTATGTGGGCGGGAGGTTGGAGGAGAGGGGAATCCGTTGAACGGACGTGTACAGAAGTACTAAATAAACGTGTCACCCGTGATTGGGCGCCCCCCCCCCCCCCGTGCCTGTTGTCTCTCCACCACCGTTACGGCTTCCGGCCTTGAATGTCCACGAGACCCACCAGGCCTCGCGAAAGTTGCCAAGATGATACAGTAGCTGGTTTCTGAGTGGTTCTTTTTGTGATGGGGGGAGGGAGGTTTGGATCGGGCGGTGGCATTCACGCAAGCGACTCCATTTATGGGGCACGGTTGCAGGAAGAGGCTGCCCTGACGGCCGTTTAGAGCCTCCATGTTCAGCAGTAGTCTACCTCCAAATACGGGAAGCAGACAGAGGGAGAAGACTGCCGCCTCCCTGGCCCTGCTTGGGGGCTTCCCAAGAGACATCTGGCCGGCCGCTATGCAAAACTGGACTCGGTCAGGTGGATCTTTGATCCGACCCAGCAGGGCTCTTATGTTGTGTTCTTTATGCCCTGCGAGTGTTAAAATTGCTGTTTGTGATGACCGGAATGCTTGCAAACTGATGCGCAGTTCCCCTGGCATTTGTCAAAGACATCCCTGTCCCAGATGGGAGCCCCAGAACTTCTTTCTTTCTTTCTTTCTTTCTGTAATTGTCAACTCCTGGACCCTACCCTTGCTGAACGAACCCGCCCACCCCCCATGGGTAACTTGATGCAAAGCCCTTTCCCCCTCCTCTGGTGAGGTCCATTCCTAAGCGTCCGACCCTGCTTCATCACGCTTCTGCAGAATCCAGCCCCTGTTCAGCCTTTGTGCAAATCAAACCCAGCTGCTGCCCCTGCGGGCTCGTCCCGGCTCCGTGGAATGACGAAGCAGCCGGAAGCACGCGCGGAGAGCAAAAATTTGGGAAAGTGCTTTGAAAGGCCGGAATCTCCCTCCCCCCCCCCCAAAAAAAACCCTGCTTGATTTCCTCTGAATTCTGCTCTTTTCTTCTTTGCATTGGACGAGACAAAAGGGGGGGGGTAGAATGAAAAGAGCTCTTCTTGGGCCATCTGCCTCCCCGGCCCCTCTTTCCCTCTCACTGCCTTCCCCCTCACCCCTTGGCACGAAAGCGAGGGATTTGGCAAGGACGGGGAAGCACTGTCCCCCCCCCCCACCTCGAGGCTTAGAGAAGTCACCCGCTTTGTTGCCGTTCATCTCCTGGGCCTTTCTGGAGCTCTCTTGAGTCGCACAGACAAGACTGCCTTGCCAAAAGGGAAATGACCCCCCCCCCCCAGAGATCAGACCTATTAATAAACCCAGCCAGAGTCATGCAGCTGTTTGGGACTTGGGGGGACGGACGGATCTCTCTTGGGGGCCTTGGAGGGAAACAGAAAAGCGCATTCAGAGCAGAACCGGCTGCTCTTTTCTCTGCCTTCTCGGCGTGTTTCCCCCGCGCTCACGTCAGCGACGGAAAATGGTGTTTCTTGGGCTGCAGGTGGCAAGTTATGTGAACCGCCTCATCCCGAAAGCAGAGTCCCTCTTTGGGCTTTCTCAGCGGATGCAACAAGATGCAAGATGCAAAAATCTTGAAAGACAGCCGACTTACCTTTTGCAGTGGGTTAAGCCCCCCCACTCCCCCCCAAAAAAGGTTAGCTAGTCTTCAGAGATCTGAGAGGCCCCTTTGCTCTGAGTAGCAATAAGAATCAATATTAATGACCACAATAAATAATAAGCAATCATTAGCAATCGTGAAGTTATTGAAAAGGATGGTAATTAATCCTTACTGAACGTTGATTGATTGAATGATTGATGGATGATGTTTAGATGCTGCTGAGTGGCATTTCAGAGCATTTTGCACTCATAAACTGTCATCAGCTATAAAAGTAATAGTTATTGGTAATTCGTTATGAACGAAAATACGAATTGATAATGAAAATGATAATATTAAGATTTGTATCCCGCTCTTTTTCCAAGGGACTTACCGGCGGCGTGCGCAGTTCTCTGCCCTCTCCTCTTTTATCCTCACAACAACCCAGTGAGGTAGGTTAGGCCGAAAGATAGGAAGTGGCCCCGAGGTGACCCAGGGAGCTTCAGGGCTGAGGGGGGATTTGAACTCGGTTCTCTTGAGTCCTCATCCCACACTCGTTAACAGCTGCAGCGCCCTGGCTCTCAACTGGAAGCATTCCCAATGGGGCACAAAGGCCCAAACTGTACGCAATGTTGGTAACGGTGTTTTTCCAACTGTTTGTTTGCCGAACAATGTGGCATGAGACGGAGGGGAAATTGCAAGGCAGAGGCGGCGGCTGGGCGAGTGTTCCTGCTGGGAAACAGGGCCTTTTGGGTGGTGGCGCCCTGCCTTTGGGATGCCCTGCCCGGAAAGGCTCACCAGGCGCCGAAAAGATACTTTTATTTCCCGGGCCTTTTAACTCCCAGCTCTTCTGTGTTTTGTGGGTGTGGTGCAAAACTATCTGGGCGCGGGGTGGTGGTGCTGGTTCGAAGGAGGTTTCTAATCATGAAACAGTGTTCCTGTTGCTACAGCCTTGGGTCCCTGCGGGATTCCTGAGAAATCCTGTTGTGTTTTTTGTTCGTTTGTTATCAATGAAGTAAAATAAGGAACAAGGCGGAAGAAGATAAATGGGAAACAAGAGGTAGGAAGGAGAGGGGAGGGGTTTGTTTTGTGTGTCTCATCGGTGTGGATGCAGGCACCGGTTATTAGGTCATGGCACATAAAAAAGCAAAGCTAGAAGGGGGAGAAAAATCCAAAATCCACCCTACTTTTTTCACTTTCCTGCCTCTCTTATGCCCCCTATCCTGATGAAGGGTTCTGCAGAACTCGAAAGCGTGCACCATCTTTTGCTGGCATTTTGGTTGGTCCTAATAAAGGTATTCTGCATTAGGACCAAACAAAATGCCACCAGAAGACGGTGCACGCTTTCGAGTTCTCCAGAAACCTTCATCGGGCTATGGGGCATAAGAGAGGCAGTAAAATTTTTAAAAAGCAGGCTGGGTCTTATGGCCATGAGGTCATAGAATCATAGAAAAGTAGAGTTGGAAGGGGCCTACCAGGCCATCGAGTCCAACCCCCTGCTCAATGCAGGAATCCAGGTCAAAGCATCCCCGACAGATGGCCGTCCAGCCGCACCTTGAATGCCTCCAGACTGGGAGAGCCCACCACTGGTTCCATTGTCTTATCGCTCTGACAGTCAGGAAATTTTTCCTGATGTTCAGGTGGAGTCTGGGTTCCTGTCACTTGAGCCCATTATTCCGTGTCCTGCAAACTGGGATGATCGAGAAGAGATCCTGGCCCTCCTCTGTGTGACAACCCTTTAAGTACTGGAAGAGTGCGATCAGATCTCCCCTCAGTCTCCTCTTCTGAAGGCTAAACATGCCCAGTTCCTTCAGTCTCTCCTCATAGGGCCTTGTTTCCAGCCCCTTTATCATCTTTGTTGCCCTCTCCAGTTTGTCTACGTCCTTCTGAAAGTGTGGTGCCCAGAACTGGACGCAGGACTCAAGATGAGGCCTGACCAGTGCCGAGCAAAGGGTCTGCGGTTTAGACTCAGTTTCAGAATGGAGATTGCAGACTGAATGAACGAGTCACTGGCGTTCAGGGCTAGAGAAGCAATGGCTAACACACCCCTTTCCCCAAAACATCAATATGTAACTCTGATCAGCCTCTTGCCCTGGCTGAAACGCACCCGGTTCCTGAGCGGGCAGAGAGCGGAAATACAGAGAAACACGATGGTCGTTCGGTTTGCAAAACCGTAGGGTAACTTTCGGTGGCGCGTTAGGTAGGGTCGTCAGAGAAATCCGCTATAGATTGAAACGGCACCGGGTTTCTACGAGTCCGACCCACGGAATCTGAAGGGGCTTTTAATGGGTTGGTGCTGTTTATTTCTTTTATTGTTGTTTTGTATTTATTTGTTTTTATGCTGCTTTCATTAAGATGTTATCATTCTGAATTTTATTGTAAGCTGCCTTGAGCCCTACTTGTGTGTGTGTGTGTGTGTGTGTGTGGGTAGGTGGGATTGAAAAGAATAAGCAAGTTAATTTTGTGTGCATTTTATCCTGCCACACACATTTTTGTGTGCATGTCGGAAGATTTTTTGAATTGCGAAAACAAAGGAGAATCACGGCAATTACTTACTGATTAAAGAAAGCCTAGGCCACTGTGACCAAAGTTATTCCAAAATTCTTATAACTTTATATTAATTACAACTTATATTCATAACGATAAACAGTGAATAATATAATCTAGTAAATACAATGTATATATTTTTCAAAAGTCCTGGCCACCCAGGATAAAGTCCTTCCTGTATCCACCGTTGTTTTTTCTTTCAGATGGTTAAGAGAATGACCAACATAATTTGGTAATGCAGAAAGGACTACAGTATCAAGTTGATAACAACACATAATTTGGTTGGTCATTCTGTTAACCATCTGAAAGAAAAAACAACGGTGGATACAGGAAGGACTTTATCCTGGGTGGCCAGGACTTTTGAAAAATAGGAACATTTTTTTGAGCCAAGAACTGTATCACAACTTCTGGAGAAGTCTTGACTGTGTCTCAATCGGAATTCTAGTCTGAGGCAGTGCGGTTCAGGTGGGTTCTCTGAAAACAAGTGGCCTGAATGAAACCTGCGAGTATCCGTGGCATTACTCATGCATGGACTTCGGGTTGCAGATCCGGGGCTGAAACGGAGAAATAGAAGGTGTCTCTCTCAGGTTCTTCTGATTTTTCTTCCCTTCAGGCCAAGAACAGAGGTGACAGAGCCCACCGAGGTGGATTCCGCCAACCGCTGGCAAGGGGTCTCTGTGAGCCACACGTCTCCGACACCGCCGGAATCCCTGGCCACCGTCAAATCTCTGATCAAGTCATTTGACCTGGGTTGCCCAGGTAACATGAATTGCACACGCTCAGAATTCTGTAAGGGTGGAATCCTGTGGCATGTTTAGACAGACAAAAGTCCTGCAACCCTGTGCATGTTTAAACAGACAAAAGTCCTGCAATCCTATGCATGTTTAGACAGAAAAAAAAGCCCTGCAATCCTATGCATGTTTAGGCAGACAAAAGTCCTACAACTCCCAGCATGCCTCAGTCAGCACGGCTGGCTGGGACATGCTGGGAGTTGTAGGACTTCTTTCTGTCTATACACATGCATAGTATTGCGCCTTAAATACTCTAAACATTTTACGTATTAACTGATTTTTTTTGTATTTGTAATTATGAATTTTAATCTGTCTCTGTAGACCAGCTTAGAGATATCTTTTGATGTGATAAGCAGTGTATAAATAGGTATAACAACAACAACAACAACAATAATAATAATAATAAATGTAATAGTAGTAGTGATAGATCTGGATCTCTCCACAATAGTCCATGCAGCTCTGCTTCTCCTCCCCTTGCAGCCGGCACCGGGCAAAGTGTCCCAGTCCACAAGGTTTCCCGGAGTCTCCTCAGCGGGATTCCCACCAGGACAGCTCCTGCTGCCGCCGTCTCGCCCATCCAGGTAGCTGCCAAGACCTTTCCCTTCCGTCGCGGGATGCGGGTCTGTCGGTGGATGGGGCGGGGTTCTGGCTGGCAGCGTGCAGCCTCTCGTGGCGAAAAGAAAAGTGATCGGCACGTCGCCACCGGGAAGGGGAAGTGGGTCTGTTTGTTTGTTGCATTTTCCAACTCCTCCCCCTTTTCTTTTCTGTAAGACATCAAATACCATTAGATCAAAGCAAGCCCTTGGGCGTAACGAAACCCATTTGACCTCACTGGAATCCAGCGGACAATGTCAAATTGGTTTGGGCTTGTAAAAATCTATATATATCTGGTTTTGATCTACCCCTCCTGTCCACCTCTTCCCAAGAATTCTAATAAAAAAACGAGTGTGTGCGTAAGAGAGAGAGAAAAAGGTAGCCGAAACGTTGACAATGTTTTTAATAGCTTTTAACTGTTTTTTCCCCCCATTATTTTTATCTTGTTTTTATATTGTCATGTTGTATTTTAACGTAAACTGCTTAGGGTTTCCCCCCCCCCTTTTCTTTAAATATATTAAGCAGTATAGAAGGATTATAAACAAATGAATCTATGCGTGCAGAGAGATCCCGAGCGCTTCCTGAGAAGAGCCATGCTGGGATCAGAGCGGGAGTTCACCTCGTCCGTTATTCTGTTAACAGCTGCCAGCCCAGTGACGCCGGCTGGGACAGCCTTCCCCAACCCGGCGTCCTCGGGATGTGTTGGACTACAACTCGAGGGCGCCGGGTTGGGGAAGGCCATCAAGACAATAAAACCTCCCAGAGAGCTTCGGCTATTGGGCGGTATAGAGATGATTATGATGATGATAATACCGCTCCTCCATAAATATGTCTAATCTCCCCCTTTTTTTAAAAGAGCCACATCACCTTGAGGCAGTGAGTTCCGTGTTGTACATTTGTGTTTTTTTTGTTTTTTTAAAGTCCTAACTTATTGCTAATCACTTCATTGGGCCAACCTTTAAAAAAAATATTTAAAAAAATAAATAAATCTGCAGGCTTCCCCCCTCCATCTTGATGGATGATTTTATCTGGCTTTTAAAAAGTTTTCTCTCTTTCATTTTATCCCCGTTTTATTGTGCAATCTTTTGTGTGTGTGTGGACAGAAATCACTTTCTGAGTTTGTTAACCGGGGAGGCGCCTTATCGAAAGTCAAAAGTTAAATCAAGGCTGCTGGAGCTTTGGGGGACCAGCCCCTCCTGACTCTCGGGAGTGAATAAGAGAATAATGATCGTGTTGACCGTTTGCTGCCCTCCCGCTGCAAACACGTTCAGGAGAGAGGGGAAGAAATTGGAAGAGGGAGAAATTGGGGAGGGAGAAGGAGAAATTGAGAGAGATGGGAGGAGAGGGAGAAATTGAGAGAAGCAGAAGAAGAGAGGGAGAGATTGAGAGAGAAGGAAGCAGGGAAAGGAAAGAGATTGAGAGGATGAGAGAGAGAGGAGGAATCTTTACTCCCAAACGAACTGATAAACGAATTGATTGATGAACTGATTATCAATTCGTTTGAAAAACGAATTGGTAATCCAGAGGGATTCTGCAGTGACGCAGCTTCTGTCTTTTTTTCCTGGTTGCAGCGACATTCCACCTTGACCAACTCAAAGCCCTCTGCGAAAGCATTCTCCAAACCCGCTGATCTGCCAGAGCTTCCCTTGGCAGGTAAATCATTGCCAGATGCAACAATGGCAAAATAATAATAATAATAATAATAATAATAATAATAATAATAATAATAATAGCAGCAGCAGCAGCAGCAGCAGCAGCAGCAGCAACAATGCTAATACATGGATTTTAACCGTGTTTTTTAATTGTTTCCAACATGGGTAACTCTCCGAGCCAGTCAGGCTGCGGCTAGGGAACTGGGGGCGGAGACACACCAACAGCCATGCCCACGATGGCCCTGATTGGCCACAGCCAGGCTGTTCTTTTATTGGTCCGGGGTCCTTTAAATACTTTTTGTTCGCTCCCTGTGTGGTCACTCGGGGTTGTGCGCTCACAGTCATTCGCATGTAGCAGCTGTCTTTCGTTTATATAGAGCGTTTGGATGTGTTATGCTTAGCCTCACAAACCAGCCCTGTGAGGTCGGCCCCAATTACTGCCAATTACTCCCTTCCGTTTTATTTCTAGTTTATGATTCAAAGCATTTTTATCCCGCTCTTCCGCCGAGAGAGGCTTACAAAGATCAGAAATAAGGCAATCCCCTGCTGGCTTACCATCTAAGAGGCACGGCACGAAAGGAAAGGGGATTGGGAGGGCAGGAGAAAAAGAAGCCACTGCAGGCGTCAGATTGCGAAACCTTGCTTTGATCTCTTTCCCTCTCGTTGCCCCTTTAGCATTGGGCCGCTGACTGGGTGAGGCTGATCTAATACGCTAACCGCTAACACCATGTTGAGGGATTCAGTCCCCCCAAAACAGTTTGTTACCCCAGCAGACATAATATTAGGAGCAGAAAGCCGTGCCTTTTAGATTCAGGTACAGCACCCAGGATCGTGGCCCAACAATGCTCCAATTCTGAATGAGAAGCTATCATCGGCGTGTCTGCTTTTTGTGCAAATCGCTGTCGCCTCGTCCTTCAGAGCCAAGGGAGACACGGGGGGCGGGGGCGGGACGGCGGGCACTGACTCTTAGCCTAACCTACCTCACAGGGTTGTTGTGAGGATAAAATGGAGCGGAGGAGGAGGATTATGTAAGCCGCCTTGGGTTCCTTGCAGGAAAAAAGGCGGGGTATAAATATAATAAATAAATAAATAAAACTTCCCCTTGGTCACGCCAACGCGTCCCCGGGAGGGCACCACCTTAATCCCCCAAATCGAAATGTAAGCCCAGCCTGCTTTTGAGAGGGGGAATCCCTGTCTTCCTCATCTGTTTGCCGCTTGGCTCCCTGGACGTCCGGCTCGATCCTGCATCCGAACCAAACAGCGTCCCCGCCGGATTAGTCACTTCTGTTCTTGAGTCGGCCTGCCGTTTTTCACCCTGATGTGTTCGGGTGTCTTTGACATGCCTCCATCCCAGTTCCTTCCTCTTCCTCCTCTTGTCCTCCTTCGATGTCTCCTGTTGATCGTCGGATGACGCCCGGCTTCCAAACGTTAGTCACCCGACCTCCCACGCCGCGAGGGGGGGGGTGCTTCCCCAGTCCACTCGGCGTCTCCCGGCATCTTTTGAGGGAACAGCAATGGCCCGTGGCTTCCTCTGCAATGTGACAGCCGGCCGCTACCCTTGTCTGAAGATATTTGAATCGCACGCATCGGCTCGGAGGCCGTCCAGATTGCATCAGCTCCGGACGCGTGACGCTGCCGCCTCGTACGGAGTCAGACTGCCCGTCCCCCGTTGGTCTATGACCGTAATAAACTGACTTTGACTTTAGACCGCCCGTCCTTCCAGTCCAGTATTGTTAGCTCCAGCTAACAGCGGGGCCCGTATATTTACTTCCTTCCATTTCTTGCATTCCTGTACCTCCCCAAAGCCAAAGCCCTCGGGGCAGTTTGCAAAGATTAAAATCCTAAAAAAAAAGAAATAGAAAATACAACATAAGCCCGTGCTATGACACCATTCGCGTACCAAAATACGAAACAGTTTTGCAGAATCGACAATGGGGAAAAAAACCCGCGGGTCGTTAAAAATAAACTTACATGCTGTTGAACGCCTGGGAGTAGGGGGAAGTCCTCACCTGGCGCCAGAAAAGGGGACAAGGTTGGCGCCAGGCGGGCCTCAGTGGGAAGAGCATTCTGCAATCGGGAGGGGGCCCACCACCGAGAAGGCTTTCTCTCTCGTTGCTGGGCTCCGGACATCCCTCGAGGAAGACCTCAGATGAAGATCATAGACAAAATTATAAACTGGTTTTAAATTATTTGTTTGTAAAAAAAAATTGGCGAGGGCAGAGAAAATTTAGGGGAGGCCCGCCAACCACCACCACCCCCGGCCCAACACCCTCCAGATGTGTTGGGACTGCAACTCTCAGCATTCCCAGCCAGTGTGGCTGTTGGCCACGCAAAGCTGCGCTAAGTGATGCTCGTGGCGAAAGCCATCCTCCGTGCAGAGTCGGTCCCTCTGCTTGCCGGTGCTGGTGTCTGAGCCCAGTTTCGAGGGCTGCTCTTTGCCTTCAAAGCCTGAGACGATTTGGGCTCGAGGTGCTTGAACTGCCGCCTCCACCCGCCCCAGCCGGCAGAAGCCCTTCTCACTTGCCTGCGTGGCGATGCGGGCGAGTGCAAGGGAGAAGGCCTGCTCGGTGGTGGTCCCGCAGCTGTCTGGGCCCTTCTTTGCAGGACTTCAGGAAAACTTTGCTCCTCTTCCTCCTTCTCCTCATTGCTCCCACTCGCTTGATATGCAGAGAGCCGGTGAGCAAGCAGGCCGTGGCATCTCCGACTCCTCCTTCTCACCACCACCCTTGCCTGGGCCGGAGCGAGAGGCAGGAGAACAAGCAGGTTGCAAGGGGGAAGGGGGGGAGGAAGTCCAGGGGGCTCTTGCCAGTGGGCCCCTGATGGGGTGCGGGCCCTCGGCAGGCGCCCTGCCATGCCTACCGATTGGCGCCAGCTCTGACTGGGGCGGCGGCTGCCTCTCCCCCTCCCCAAAAGGCAGGGGAAATTCTGCAAAGGGGTCTTAAGATCCCAGACACGATCTCAGAAAAAAAAATACCTTCTGACAAATTTCTGTGCTCTGCTGTCAGGATTCCCTCCTGCTCTCAATTTCTGCCGCCGGTGCTGGGATTTTTTTGTGTTTTTTGGAGTTTTCCCGCTTTGTTTTCCCAATGTGCCTTTAGAGCAGTGTTCTCCAACCTTTGGTCCCCAGATGTTTTTGGCCTACAACTCCCAGCATGCCCTGGTCAGTGTCGGCAATACTGGACTAGATGAGCCAAGCAGGGTCTGGCTGGGGCATGCTGGGAGTTGTAGGCCAAAAACATCTGGGGACCCAAGGTTGGAGAACACTGCTTTAGAGCGTTTGAGTTTGTTCTTCGAGTTTTCCAAACGTGGTTCCCCCCCCCCCCACCGAGTTTCCAAGTTGTTTTCAGGACATTTTAAAAAGTTTTCCCGGCGGTTCTTCTTCGTGGTCTCTGTGCATCACACACATATGGGTTCTCTGCGCCTGCGCTGAGATCGTTCGGGAAAATTCTATAGCCGAGGCGAATCGGGCGGGAGCCCCTTCCCCCTCGCGCGTGCTCCTTAGCGCGGCTCCCGCCCGTCTCCTCGGTTCCTCTTCGACCGCCATTGCGAGGAGCCGTTGGGTTCTTCTCCTCTCTCTTCGGAGTGTGCGTTAGCTGAGTCTGCTGAATTCACGAAGCAACAAGTACTCGGATCCGCTCTAGTTAGGAAGATCGTGGGGTCGAAGGGCTGAGAATGTCATTCATTTCCGTAACTGCGCATCTTACCCCTTGGCCCCTGTTTTTCTTTCTCCTCTTGCTGTCTCCCCGGTCTGATTTTAGATCAAAGAACAGCAGGGTGGGAAACTCGGGAGCCAGGATTGGGGTGGGGTGAAGGAAGGGGCTGTGATGATCCACGCTGCCGCCGCCCCCCCCATGCTCGTCAGTCTCCAATGGACATTTTGCTCGTCAGTAATACTTCCAGCGCAAATGTTGCACGCCCACGATTCTCTGGATTGAATCCCTCACAGAGAGCCAACTTTTTGATAGGAATGCAAACCCTTTATTGGGAGGTGGGGGGAACGTGCTTTCGAACATACTTAAATTCTTTGGCCTGGGGAGGAAAACAGCTGGAGTGCTGTTTGTCAGGGCTGCAGGGAAAACATTAAAAGTGACGGGCGGGAGGCATTTACTGTATCCAGCCATTACCTTAATTGAGCAGTTAGATAAACACTTTGGAAGAGGCAGAGATCTCTCGGGGGAAACTCCTGTTTACTGGAACAAACAGCCAAAGAGAGCAGAGTCCGTAGCACTGGATATATATATATTCGCACTGGAGATATGGTGTGGGTAGTGCGATATTCACCAACTTCCCTGATAGTTCTTCAATTGGTAGCTCTGGGTGGGGGAGCGTAAAGTCATTCCCCCGTCTCTCCAACTGGAGGATGTTGCCAAATAAAAAAAAAGAATCCCAACTTTCACGTATCCGCTGATGGGATATAGTGCCAACTGAGCGAGGAAGAGATCGTGGGGTAGTGGCGGATGGCGCGAAGCACCGCCACCTGAAAACAGCACAGTGGGAACTGAGCACGCTCGGTGGCCAATGGAACGCTGAGTGGCTGTTGTGGAGGGAGGGAGAACGGAATGGAGTATCAGAAAAGGGCATGGCTGGCTCCACACGGCAACCTTAGGTTGCAGCTCCCACTTGTTTCCTTAATTCCAAACGCACGGCCTGTGTCTGAGAGGGAGAGCTGGATTATTTGGGAGGCACAGGAAGCGGGCCCACTTCGCATGATGGCTGGTGCGCTGCGATGGTGGACGGAGGCCTTTGCACAAGCCTATGGCAAACTTTCCCCCCCCCCACCCACCCACCCCCCGCACGCAGCTGCACTCACATGGAGTCAGATTGTGGCAGGACAAACTTCCGACAGCTTTTACCTTTTAGGTATTGTGTGTTTGAGGGGGAGGGGAAGTGGGGGTACCCGGAGGCGGTGAAGAGTAAGTTCGTGTTCCACGTGGGGCTGCCCTTGAAGAGTGTTCACTGTCACCGTTGCAGAGGGGCAACAGAATTACAATGCAGTGTTCATTTGGAGGGGGGTTACTTAAATCCTCTGAACTGTGTTGATTGAATTTATTTCTCGCTGCATGCCGCTAGTCCTCTTGAGGCACCTAGTTCGGGGATTATGGACGTTAACGGTTCTTGTTTCTTCTTCCCCCGTCCCCCCAGACCTGCTGAAAGGGAGAAGCGAGGAGCAGAAGCGTGACCACTTCCTCCGCAAGAGCCCCTCGCTGGAATCTCTGAGCAAGCCCCCCACCCTGACCTTCGCCGGCAGGATGCTCACCTCCACCCCGAGCGGCTTGAGACCCCCGAGCAAGCTCAGGTAAGGACGCTGGAAGCCCTAGGAGAGGGGGAACGGGGATTCTGACACTGGTCCAGCCAGCTCAGAGTGGTCCACAGTCAGGATAAATCAGCTTTCCCCCAACCCAGCGCCCTCCTGCTGTGTCGGACTCCAGCACCCATCATCCCCAGCCAGCGCTAGAGCATGCTCATTCTCCGTTGCTCTAGAGGACTGAAACCCAACAGCGGGGAAAGAAATTGCAGGGAAGTTGATTTAGCTTAGACGGTCAAAAGAAACTTCCTTATGGCAAGAGTTGTCGGATCGTGAATCCGTCTGCTGTAGGCGGTCTCCTTCACTGGAGGTCCTTCAGCAGAGGCTGGCCAGCCATCTGTCAGGGATGCTGCAGTTCCGGCTGAAAGGACCAGGGCAAGGCCCGTAGCTCGGTGGCAGAGCCCTCGCTTTGCATGTAGAAGGTCCCCCGTTTGATCCCTGGCCGCATCTCCAGGTCGGGCTGGGAAAGAATCCTGCCTGAAACCCCGGAGAGCCATTGCTGCCGGTCAGTGTCGGCAATACTGGACTAGATGGGCCAAGCAGGGTCTGACTCATGTTTCCCAAGATTAGGAACATCAGAACATCACAAGAGCCCCGCTGGATCAGGCCAAGGGTCCAGCTAGTCCAGCGTTCTGTTCACACAGTGGCCAACCAGCTGCCCCAATGGGAAAGCAGGACACGAGTGCGACAGCACCCTCCCGCCCATGTTCCCCAGCAACACACTGCCTCTGATACTGCAGGAAGATTCCTGCACTTGAACAGAGGGGTCGGTCTAGTTGACCTCCCAAGTTCCCTTCCAGTTCAGAAATTCTATGATCCTGTGATTCCGCCCCCCCCCAAGCCGAGCTTGGCCACAGGGTGCTCATTAACAAAATCTCTTCTCCTTCCCCCCCTCCTGGCTTTAGCGTGGAGAGGAAGGACCCCTTGGCCGCTTTGGCGAGGGAGTACGGCGGCTCGAAGAGGAATGCCCTGCTCAAGTGGTGTCAGAAGAAGACCGAGGGATACCCGGTAAGTACGGAGTACAGACCGCCTGGACGCCACGGGGTGGGGGGGAGGGAACGGTGACTCAACAGCGCACAGCCGGCTGGGGTGCTTCCCCGTGAGTAATTTTTGCGGCGTCGCTTGCAAACCTCCCCGTGAGTAATTTTCCTGCCGTCACTTGCTAGGGATGGGCAAACACGCGACCTTTGAGTTTGTCAAGTCTCTCCAAATTCCTCCCCGACATGCAGTTCGCCTCGTTCGCCTTCCCAAACACGAGCTTCTTCTCTTCCACCGGGGAGAAACGCGCATCTTTAACAGTGCGCCTTTTTTGGTCAAGGCGCATTCCACCCCCGGTCGAAAACGCCCATGTTCCCCCACGGGCCTAAGCGTGAAAATGCGGGGTTCATGGGGAGATGCACAAGGGCGCGCTTTTGCACGCGGACACAAGCTGGGGAACTTGCGGAAAATTCCCCAAGGGTTGCGTTCCTGCTCGCATTCAGGGTGACGGACGGGACGTGTTTGCGTGATTTGCCAACGGGAACGAATTTCTTGCATATCCCTGGATCCAACTGGGAAGGGGGGGGTGTTGATTGTTCACGTTCGCTACTGGCCTCTCGAAATTCTTTCGGCAGCCCCCACTCACACCAGGCAAGGCAGAGACGCGTCCTGTCCCAAACATGAGAGCGCGCCGTTTCGGCACGTTACCGTTGAAGCAGCCCAGCCACCGCTGTGCCTGTTTGCTTGTCGTGCTTCCTTGGCACTAAGCCTCTGTTTGCATAAAATAAAATTAAACACACACACCTGCCCTGCCCATACACCCTCTTGGTTCAAAGGAGAGCGGAATCCATTTGGCTTATTTTTATTTCTGGCTCTTAGAGAGAACCCGCTGCTGTCGCTGCTCCCGCTCGGCGTTCACCGAAAGGCATCTGTCGTTTTTGGCCCAAGTTTCAGGGAGGCATTTCTGCTTGATACGCTTCCCTTCCTGATGCTGTTATATCTCCCAAGCAAAGGGCTTTGTCTCAGTGGCGTGGAGGAAACGCTGAGGGAGCTTTCGCTCAAGGGGGAGTGCTGAGGGCACGTCCCCGTGTGTGTGTGGGGGGAAGGAAATCATGAGATCACATTCCCCAAAAGTGAGGTAACCAGGGATGGGCGAATCCCTCAGTTCCAATTTCTCTCTTTTTCTCACATTTCTGGATTTTAAGTTCGGTTCGCTCCAAACTTGGAGCGTCATTTTCAAAAGAAAAGCACATTAAAAAATGGTGTTCCTCCTCTCCATTTTTATCCTCACAACAACCCTGTGAGGTAGGTTAGGCTGAGAGTCAGTGTCTGGCCCAAAGTCACCCAGTGAGCTTCATGGCCGAGTGAGGACTTGAACCCGGAACTCCGGACTCCCAGTCCAACACTCTCACCACTACACCACACTGGCTCTCCATTTTTGTGTGCAATTCTCCCAATACGTGGATTTTTATATGCATCTTTGCCGAATAGACACATTTTTTGCAATCAATTTCCCTAATCTAATGTGTGTTTTTTTTAAATGTTACGTTCACAAATATATGCATTTTTAGGGTGCAATTTCCCCCTAGTGGACCCATTTTTAACACTTATTTTTATTTTATTTTATTTTATTTTATTGGAGAACTCCACTGCAAACTTCAGAGAAGTGTGCACATTTCGAAGGGTTAACTGAGTTTCGGTTCATGTGTTGGTTCGAAAGTGCGAAGCCAGGCATGTTGGCGTTAAAAGCAGAAACCGAATGAATTTCTGCCCCATCTCTTGAGCTTGCTGGCTGGCTTATCTATTGATCCATCACCTACACAAGGCCGAGTGGGGATTTGAACTCGGGTCTCCTGGATCCTCATCCGACACACTAACCCAGCCTTCCCTAACTTGGAGCCCTCCAGATGCGTTGGTCTGCAATTCCCATCATGCTCGGCCATGGCTGGCTGGGAACGATTGGAGTTGAAATCCCAACACATCTGGAAGGCACCAAGTTGGGGGAAGGTTGTTCTAACCCCTACACCACACTGCCTCTCCAACATGTGGTTGTCTTGACTTTGAATAGACAGGGTCATTCGAAAACCGCATGGTTCCATCGATCTACCGTACATGTGATCGGTTGGCAAAACTGTAATTCTTTCTATATACAAATTGTGGAAAGTGTTATATGCCCAGTGCGAGAGAGAGAGGGGGGGGCAGGTTAGGGAGAGGGGCTTTTGCTTTTGATAACGGAGCCTTGTGCGCCTGTCCCCAGGTCTCTGAAGTGGGCCCCCGGGCATCCCGCTCGGCATGTCCGAATCCTCACCCGCTCAACAGGGAATGTCCTTCCCGTCCCGCTTAAGCCTTCTTGACATTATGACACACCCAGGCTAAGCCGGCCATGCGATGTCTTACGGCTCTCGAGCGTGTAATACCCCTTGACCTGGAGACGTCTTAACAAAAACGAGGTCGCGATCCCGATCCCCCCACCGCACACACACCCCGTTCGTAGATTTCTGGGCTTCACCCCCTCCTTGAGCATACCCACGTGCGGGCGTCGAGCAGAAGCGTGCACCGCCGACGGACCAGTACAGTTCCTTTGGGTCTGTGTTCCGTGGCCGTTCAGTCTCATTATCTTCCGTCCTCGTTAATCACGTCATTAGCGATTAGGGCCGCATTATGGAAGAGCTCCAGCTCTGTTTCCCCTGCAGAGAGAGAGAGAGAGAGAGAGAGAGAGAGAGTCATTTGTCAAAAGGCCAAACCTCGGGCTGGATTAAGTCTCTCAGCATTGGAGCATCGTCCCGTAACAACAACAACAAAAACCCGCACATCTCGAGGGACACTTGCCTCTTTTTTTATTTTTCAAGCACGCTCGCTAGATAGAGCCTTCGCCATCCTGGCGCCCTCGAGATGCATCGATCTACAACTCACATTACCCCCAAGCAGCATGTCTGGGGACGATGGAAGTTGTAGTCCAGCACATCCGGCGCATGCCGCATTGGAGTGTCGGACAGCTGTAGTTTACCATTTATAGTAAATAAACCATTTATAGTTTACCATTTGTCATTCATCTGTAGTTTACCATTTTTCTTATGCCGGCTCATGACTTAAAGTCTCTCCTTCTGCCGTAGCCGTGCTGGGTGCATCGGATGGGGCGACAGGGAAGGCGTTCGTGGGCCAGCTTTCCCCTCATGACTTTTGTTTTCCATGTTTGTTTTCAAATAGCAAACTAGAGCTATACTTAAGAAATGAAAAGGGGGAAATAATAACGCAGAGCGAGTACTCGTGGGAACACTTAAACTGACGTTGGGGTAATTAAGGGAGGCTGTTTGAGGAGCTCTAAACTCCAGCCCACACCCATCAGGAAGCAATAAAATGGACTGCAACACAGGAAGTGCTTAATTAAAGGTGCAGGAGAGCCCTTAAAAGTCTTGTCTGCCTTTTCCCTCACCCTGTAGATTTCACGCAGTCGTTCTAAGAGTGGAGAAGCTGAGTTTCAAACCGCATTCACTGGATGAGGCCTTCAGCATCTTCGCCTGGCGTGTGAAAGCCAGGGGAAATACCTTGCATGACGGTCGCAAACCAGCGGCACAGGATAGAACAGCCTTCCCCAACCTTGCGCCCTCTGGATGTGTTGGGCTGCGACGCCCATCATCCCCAGCCAGCACAGGCAGTGGCCATGAGAATGATGGGAGTTGCAGTCCCAACACATCCGAAGGCCGCCAGGTTGGGGAAGGCTGGCGTAGAATGACGTGTGAGGGCCAGTCGACGGGTGGCGGCGCTGCGCCCTTGCGGTCAGCGCCTCAGTGTCCGTCCAGGGAGGAGCGAGGCCCTTTGGAGATAGTTCTGAGAACAGCTTGACCCTTTGGCTGCCTGGCAGCTTTCGCTAATCCCTCAAGTAAACAGGCGGTATCTCATTAGAGCCTGTTTAAGTGGGAGCCTGTTCTCGTAAATTAGCCGAGTGGGGATGCAGCTGTATCTGCTCACGTTTTTGGTCCTCTGATGTGACTGGAGATGGATAAGGAAGCAGCTGCCGTGTCCGTGGGGGTGGGGGGATTCACATTCGGACAGAAGACTGCCGCAGTGGTTCTTCCAACCACGTTCTAGGGAACCCTGGGGTTCCACAAAGAGGAAACCAGGTAACCGAGGAACCCTGAAGGACAGTGTAGTGTCTTGAGTTCAAATCCTCAAAGCTTACTGGGTAACCTTGGTGCCAGGTGTTTCTCTCTCTGTCTCCCCCTCCCCCCCCCCAGGTGGGATATAAATATTAATTTATGAACAAAAGAAATAAAAGACAGCTTTCCTACCCGTCTGCTGTGATTATTTATTTATTTTATTTATTTATTATATTTATATCCCGCCTTTTTTTTCCCCCTGCAAGGAGCCCAAGGCGGCTTCCATAATCCTCCTCCTCCTCTCCATTTAATCTCACAACAACCCTGCAAGGTAGGTGAGGCTGAGAGTCAGGGACTGGCCCAAAGTCACCCAGTGGGTTTCATGGCCGAGCGGGGACTAGCAACCCTGGATCTCCCAAGTCCCAGTCCAATGCTCTAACCACCACGCCACACTGGCATCTCATAGCGATGGCTCTTTCCCCTGCAGCTGCGGGAGACGTCGGGTGTCTTGCAGATGCACCAAAGGCACGGGTGGGCACCGAGCGGGCCCCCTAAAATGCTCCCGGAATCCTCTGCAGCACACAGAGGCTCCACAGCCAAGGCTGGAGAGGGCTTCCTGTTTTGGAAACCACTTGCCTACCTGCTTTAAGCATGGCGGGTGAGTTTACACCACTAGGGCAGATTGCGAGCAGGTGGGGGTGGCTAGCCATCGAAAGATGACCATTCTTGTTTGTTTCACCGTGATTTTGACCATCGCAACAACCCTGTGAGGTAGGCTAGGCCCAACATCCCCCACTGCATAGTTTCATAGTGGAGTGGGGATTTGGACCTGGGTCCCTCCGTTCCGACGCTCATAACTCAACCTCCCACAACCACCCTCCAAGTGTGTGTTGGACTACAGCTCCCATTACAACTCTGGTGGCCATGCCGGCTGGGGACGATGGGGGCTGTAGCCCAACACCTCTGGAGGGTGCCAGGTTGCGGGAGGCTGCTTGGACCACTACGTAGCACTGGCTGTCAATAAAATAATTCACACAGGAGAGGCAATACATGAGGTAAGGGGGGGAAGCCTTTAATCCCCACCACAATGGGAAACGTTCTTTTACTGCTGTGGTTTTCTTCGTAATCCGAGGGATTTAGGTGGATCGCGTGTCGGCAGGGAGAGCCAGTTCCCATAACGAGCGGCACGACCGATACAGCCGTGTGGACTTTCCACCCGTTTCGATGGGAGATCCTCCGCATCCGGGTTCCTGATCCCGCTATACGATACTCTCACGATCCATCCCTCGCAATCATTGCTCGGATAGTTTGGGGCCAGTTCTGCGGAAGCCGAAACCCCCCAATGTGGGGTTCTCTGAAAGAGCGGGGCTGTGCAGAAGGACCCAGAAACATCTTCCTGGCTTAGTCTGTGGGTTTTGTTGTTCTTGGAGGAATGATTTAGAAGCCTGTCAGAGCTTAAGTTCACCGGGCCCGTATCTCTTACTGGAGACTTCCTGGCTGCAGCCTGCCACCGCCATCTCCCGCCCGCACATAATTTACCACGGCATCACAGCACCAAAAGCTGACAGGGGTCAGGCTGAGATAATCCTCCCGGGTTTGCCACATCACTCAGAAGTTGCCTTGGTTGTTTTTTTTTTTTTTTGGGGGGGCGGGGAAGCATCTGAACATAATTCTCCGGCTCTCTGAATTGGTGCAGAAGTTAACCGTGGACGTAACGGATGTAACCCTGGCTTTATGGCAATCCTGGATCCCCGCACCAACGCTGGCGTGTGACGGGGGGGGGAGGGGACAGAGGAGCTCAGGTCCGTGGCCACCCACGACACTATCTTATTTTATTTTATATGTTTTCAGTTCGTTTGATCTGTACCCTGGCTTTCCACCAAGAGATTGAGAATGGCGCTCAAAGTGACACTAATCCGCAGCTTTCTAAGCCGTTCTCAGGACAGATAGACCGCCTTCCCGTAAAACCCAACGGTGGCTCATGAAGCTGTGGCCAACTGTCTGTATGTGGCCGTTCGCTTCCTCCTGGATGTAGTGCCAAGAGTTCTTTGGGGACCCCACGAAACCTGAGGTTCCCTACCCTCTTTCTCAACGTTCCCCTTTTGCTTCCGTGGAATCCTCGAGTTGGAAGGGACCTTTGAGTCCGCCCCCCTGCTCAGGGCAGGAAACCAGTTTCAGGCATCCCTGACAGGTGGCTCTCCAGTCTCTGCCAGCGACGGAGAGCCCGCCACCTCCCCGGGCAGCCGAAATCTGCCATCCTGTAATTTCAGTCCGCTATTTCATATCCTACAGTCTTGGATGATAGAGGTTGCATCCCTCTTCGGTGTGATGTCCTTGAAAAGTGCTATCACATCTTTAGGTCCTTGAAAAGTGCTATCACATCTTCTCTTCTCCAGGCTAAACGTACCCTGCTCCTTCCATCTTTCCTCGTCGGGCTTAGTTTCTAGTCCCCCGATCACCCCTTGTTGCCCTTCTCTGAACCCGTTCCAGTTTATCTGAATCCTTCCTAAAAGTGTGGTGTGCAGAACTAAACACAGTATTTGAGGTGGTGAGGATCTGGCCAGGGCAGAATAGAGTTCAACTATCACTTCCCGTGATTTTGAAACTATAATTCTATTGATGCAGCCTAAAATTGCATTTTTGATAGCTTCCTGTATCTGGAGAACATTGGCAGCCCGATTTGAATCTATTCGGTCCCTTCCTGTTTTGTTTCTTAAAGAAATGTGTTTGTTTGTTTTTAAATCAAGATTTCGATCCCGCCATTCTGTAAAAGACCCAAGGCGGCTTGCAGTCAGGATAACAAAAATCTGTGCTCTAATAAGAACAAGGAGGAAGAACGGGGCTAAAAAGCAATGTTAATAAACATCCGTGAAAACTTTCTGAAAACTTGAAAGTCTCAGGCTGTGACCCTGTGCGTGCTTACCTGGGAGTAAGTCCCATTGAGCAGATTAGAATGTAATTCTGAGATAAACGCACCAAAGATCGAAGTGTAAAAGGCAGCAAGGAAGGACATAAGAACATCATGACGAATGGACTTCTCCGAAAGCAAAACAAATTAAACCTCATTTGTTTCACTTTGCTTTCTCTTCAATTACAATAGCAAGTTCTCCTCCCTCCCTCCCTCCTTCCTTCCTTCTTGTTTGTTATCTTATTATTTCAATTATAAGCCTCCTCTCTGGGCCCTGTTGACTTTTAAAATATTAGCGCAGCACCGAGTTATGTTAAGCGCTTAAGATATAATAAATATCATCTCAAGTTGGGACTGTCTGGGTGACTGTGGCCGGGCGACTGATAATGGGTGGCCGGTGACTTTAATAACAAAAGGACCACAATCTGCCCCTGATGGCTGGAGATCTCCCCCCCCCCCCCCGCCTTTGACGTGCCACACCCTTCAGCTTCTGGGAGGGCGAATTTAGAGATTCACCTCCTGCCCACTTTGCTTTTCATGTTGGGAAGATTGCCAAGACCAGGACGGGTGTGTCCCAGTAAGGCTCCAGCTCCTTTAAAATCGCATTCCCGAAATGCCAGGGTCGCGTTTTTCCTCCAAGCGCCTCAGGGAGGCTTTTGTGGGCCTCTCCCCGTTTAGCCTCTTGACAACCCTGCGAGGTAGGCTCGGCCAAGAGACGTGTGGTGCTGCGGGGAAACAGGATGCCAGGCAGTTCAGGTGCCCCCTTTGGCCTGATCCAGCCGGTCTCTTCTTACATTTGCATGGAGTGAACTTTGGCTGTTTACTTGTACAGAGTGGGGGAAAGAGGTTGCAATCAGGGAAACATCTCCAGGGGGAGAACACAGATTGCACCCCCAAAATGGGTCTGGGGTCGAGGGGGGGTGCATTATGCGACCTCCTCCCACTATGCACAGTTTTCCCTTTCCATTCCACCATCATCATCATCATTATTATTATTATCTTTTCGTATGGTGCAATCCTATGGCCACGAGATGCTGTCTAGACAGCCGTTGGATAGTTCGGAGCCCAAGCGCCAACCTCGGTAAAGCACTCCGAGGTCAGAGCTGCGACTCCGAATCTGGAGTGCCCTCCCTCCATCCGTGCTGGCTGCAGCTCCGAAGTCGGGAGACTGACCTCGGAGCTGTTGCTGGGGGAGGGGGCGTTCTGGGGGGATGGAGAGGGGAGGGACGCCGCACTGCCATGACATGAGGAATCCTGGTGGTGCCTCCTCGCGAGCTGGGGGGAAAACGTTTAGACGGCCGAAATTGGCTGCCTAAAGGCACAATCCTGTGCGAGTTTAGACGGAAAAAAGGCCTGCAATTCCCAGCATGCCCCAGCCAGCTAAGCTGGCTGGGGCATGCTGGGAATTGTAGGCCTTTTTTCCGTCTAAACTCGCACAGGATTGCACCCCAAGTGTTTCGGAGGGCGTAACCCCCGGGTTTGGAGGGTTACGGGGATCACGCTGTTAGATGCCTTTCTCAAAACAAACAAACAGAGAAAGACTCAAGGCAACTTCCAAATCTACAAATGAAAATGTACAGGGTTTTTTTTCTTAAATGTAAAACAGCGATCAATAAAATACCACACCCCCAATTGATAAAATGCCACCAGCCCCCGTTCCCCGTACAACAAAATCCCGGGGGCGCGGAGGGGTGGCTCGACCCCGCCCATGCCCCGTTGCCACCCTCCAGACCCACGGGTGAACCCTGCTGCGACCCAGACCCCCCGCGGTCTTCCGCGAGACAAGCGCACGTGGTCCTCGCCCCAGCGGAGTGCGCCGCGTGTCGGGGCCTCCTCCGGGCTGGAAACCTCCCCCTCCAGAAAAACAAACTGCCGTATTTACCGCTTTGTTCCTGTCCCGCTTTTGAAAAGTGGCAAAGCCAGATAATCCAATCTCTTTAATATAATTTAAGTCCACGGTAATTAAGATTTGGGACTTGGGGGGGGGAGCAAAACAGTTCCCTTCCACCAACACCAGATTGTCGCCCCCTGCTACCACGTCGAACGCTGGAGGTCCAGCCAAGATGTTAATTTTGCAGGCAGCAGGAGGCATCGATCTTGTCGCGACGGGAGTCCAGAAGGCCTCCTCTTCTCTCTTATTGCCACTGATTGGGCTTGATTGCTTGTTTTGTCCTAGGGCTGTTTGTGCATTGCAGGGACATCAAGCCGTGACCTTGTCCTGGCGACATTTAGGCCGTTGAGTCAGAGGGGGTCCTCGGAGGTCATCCAGACCACCGCCGCCCTGCTCAAGGCAGGGGACTCCCGAATGTCAGGCGACTCGTGGCCCTCTGTGTTTTGGCCTACAACTCCCCATCAGCCCTCACTAGCATAGCCACCGGTGAGGGCTGATGGGAATTGGAGGCCAAGATGCCCAGAGTGTTGCGACTGTGACCCATGCTTGACCCCATTCCCCGGCAGAGAGGATGCCAGATCGGAGAAGGCCCTTCCGAGCTGAGCGCTTACAGGTCTTCTCCAGCTGCCTTTGGCCCCTCCAGACCATAAGAAGAACCATGCTGGATCAGACCAAGGGTCCATCCCACCCAGCATTCTGCTCACACAGTGGCCCAATGGATGCCCCGGAAGGAAGCCCGCAAGCACCCTCCCGCCCATGTTCCCCAGCAACAGGTGCACATAGGCACTCTTGCCTCTGATACTGGAGGTGGACATATATAGCCAATCAGGACTAGTAGCCACGGGTAGCCTTCTCCGTGACTTTGTCCAATCCCCTTTTAAAGCCCTCCAAATTGGTGGCCTTCACCACGTCTTGCGGAAGTGAGTTCCATAGTTCAACCATGCCCTGTGCGAAGAAGTCCTTCCTTTTCTCTGTCCTGAACCTCCCACCAGATCCGCTTTATGGGATTGACCCCGTTGGGTTCTGGTATTATGAGAGAGGGAGAAAAATGTCTCCCTCTCTGCTTTCTCCACACCGTGTTCGCCTCTATCCTGTCTCCCCTCGCTCGCCTTTTTTTCCCCTTCTAAACAAGCCCAGATGTGGTAACCTTTCCTCGTAGGGGAGCTGCTCCAGCCCCTCGATCATTTTAGTGGCCCTTTTCTGCCCTTTCTTCCAACTCTACCGCGCATCCATTCTGAGGCGCGGTGACCAGAACTGCGCGTAGTATTCCGGGTGTGGCTGTGCCGTCGATTTGTGCAAGGGCAGGGTGATTTTGGCAGTTTTATTTTCCAACTCTGCGCTGTTTTTTCCCTCCCTCCCACAGAATATAGACATCACCAACTTCAGCAGCAGCTGGAGCGACGGGCTGGCCTTCTGTGCACTCCTGCACACTTACCTGCCCGCCCACATTCCGTACCAGGAGCTCACCGGCCAGGACAAGGTGAGTTCCCTTCGCCATCACCCCATAGACCAGTGTTCTCCAACCTTGGGTCCCCCGATGTTTTTGGCCTACAACTCCCAGCATGCCCCAGCCAGCGTAGCTGGCTGGGGCATGCTGGGAGTTGTAGGCCAAAAACATCGGGGGACCCAAGGTTGGAGAACACCGCCGTGGGCCATGGGGACAAATTCTAGGAGGGTGCCCCCTAGTGACAGGGAGTGGAATGGCGATGCGGCAGGCTAAAGAGTTCCACCCACCCCCCACCCCCGCTCGCTCTCCGTTCCCCAGACCAAGCGGCGGGGGGGGGATTGGCAGAGTCTAGAGGCGCCGGGTGGTGATGCTTGTGGACTAGTAACTTTTAATTATCTGTCCTGGGTGTCGTTTTTTTTTTCTTTCATTTTTTTTTAAAGAGAATTCTAGATCAATAGTAAGGATAACATTATAGTTTCTGTAGCTTTGGTACAGTAATACCTTGGATTGCAAGTAACTTGGTCTGAGAGTGTTTTGCAAGACAAGCAAATTTTTAAAATAAAATTTGACTTGATAAACAAGCGACGTCTTGCAATGCAAGCGTAGGGATGCAACTGCTCGCCTCGAGCGGGCCGAAATCATAGAATCATAGAAAAGTAGAGTTGGAATCGGCCCCGCTCACGCCCGCCAGAGACTCGCTTTGATATAAGAGTGTTTTGGATTACGGTTCCAGAACGAATTATGCTTGCAGTCCAAGGTGTTACTGTATTCCCCAAATCTGTAGAGCAGCTTCTAAACAGAGAACCAATAAGCGCATTCTCATAAGTTATATCATCAATGGCTGGGTTCAGACAGCACGCTTGAAATCTCTTCCTTTGCGGTTTGAATAGAGGAACATGTTATTTATTGAGCTGGGGGTTGGGTTTCCTGGTCAGAAGACTTTCTTTTACATCACTCCCTGCCCTTTTCTCTCTCTCTCTCTCTCTCTCTCTTTAAAAAAATATTTATTATGAGTAAATATTTTTACTCATAGTACTACTAGTAAAAAAAATATTTACTAATAGAAAAGGTTACATAAGAACAGCTCCTTTACTACACATATGCCTTCTTAGGAAGGCAGCCAGGCTGAAAATGGTTGTTTCGCAGAAATGGTTTCGTCCCTGAATTTTTGAATACAGTCATGCCTTGGATTGAGAGCATAATTCGTTCCGGAAACGTGCTTGTAATGCAAAACACTCTTATATCAAAACCAAATCCCCCCCCCCAAATTTGTACAGAGATTTTTAATTTAAGCCGTACTACAGTCCTTGTATTGCAAGACGTCGCTTGTATATCAAGTAAAAAAAAATTAAATAAATATTTTAAAAATTTGCTTGTCTTGCAAAACGCTCTCAAACCAAGTTACTTGCAATCCAAGGCATTACTGTAATTTGTCTTGCTGCCGTATTCCTTCCCTCCTGCTGCTATCAAACTGTTGGGTTGTAAGGAATATTCTAACTGCCTCCAGCAACCTGGTTCCCTCCGGATGTGTTGGACTGCCAGCCATGCTGGCTGGGGTCAATGGGAGTTGTAGTCCAGCATTTCTGCAGGGTGCCAGGCTGGGGGGAGCTGTTCTAAATGGTAAATTTGTGGTTCCATCTTTGTCATTAGCCACCTTGAGCTCTCTGGAAGAAAGTCAAGATATATATAGCATACATACATAAATATACTTGAGAGACAACAAAAATACAAAAGACAAGTTTTTTTTTTAATGTGTGTCAAGGGAAAGGCCATTAATAATTTCCTGAAAGACCAAATCGTTAATTTTAAAACCACAATATGACTATCCAGTCTTATTATGGACAAAGTTTCTAGTCCATATCCTTTCTCTAAGAAATCTATGGTTCTACCGAAGTATCTCACATGTCTTCCAGTGCTTTGTATGCAATAACAATGCTTTGAACTGACCGCTTTCAAAACGGCAGACCCTTTTGACATGGTCCTAATGTATCAGTTTGGGAGATGGCCGTCCTTCCGCTTTGACCTCTCTTTTTTTTCTCCCCCGCCCCCTCACCTCTTTTATTTTCCACAGAAGAGAAACCTCGTGTTGGCATTCCAAGCTGCAGAAAGCGTGGGCATCAAACCCAGTTTGGTGAGTGCTTTTTTTTCTGGGGGTCAGATGGGTAGGGCAGAAGGGGGGTGATGCAGAAGGGGTTGGGAGGGAGCCAAAGGGGGTTAAAATGTATACCTGTGGGGAAAACAGGAACCAGGGTGGGGCGCGTGTGCGTTGCAGCGGGGAGATGAGCAATTTCCTTCCTAGCTAGTTTGCAAAAAAAGACTTAATGCAGTCCCCAGAGAGCCCAATGGGTGGCGCTCCAATTCGGCAGCGGGTGGGGCGCTCGGGCAATTTGTGGCCCACAGATTGCTCACCCGCCTGCCCGCCCCACGGCACATAAAACATAAGCAGAGCGAGCCGGCTCAGAGCTGGGCCCGTTTTAGTCCTGCCTCCCGCAGGGGCAGGCCCTGAAGTCTCGGAAGTACTTTCTGTACTCCCCTGAGGCTGCACATCCCGAGACCGTCCCAGAGACGGCAGCGGATCCCTGTCCACGAACCATTTAGACCCGCCTTCCCCAAACTGGCACCTTCCAGACGTCTTGGACCACAGTTCCCACAATCCCCAGCCAGCCTAGTCCTCTGTGCATCCAAGGCTGACATTTTTCTTGGTGTGTGAATCTCCCCCGGGGGCGCATGAACCGAAACTTCTCTTCCTTCTTCCAGAACTCTCATTGTGGTCTTTTTTTGAAACCCAACCTTCGGTTCATTCCCCCCCCCCCCGCCCGCCCTGGCTTTGTGTGTCTCTTTAATTTATTTATTTTTTGGAAATTGTTATTAATCTCATTTCTTAAAAAGCCCTACGGTGGAGATTTAATTAGCTTTGGCTGCCCGTTTGCTTCCTGGAAGGCTCGCCGGCACGTAAGTGGCTCTTTGGACGGAGCGGGCCTTTGCTCTTGGCCGTGGCTCTCAGTCGCTGCCACAAGGGAGATAAAGAGCCGTCACGTTCCACGAAGCCGGGACGTGTCCGGCCCGGCGTGGGCAGCTGCTGCCTGGGTTCAAAGAGCGAGGAGGAGGACGGGAGCAGTTCTGATGGCTCCCTTACAAGCCGGACAGGGAGACCCTAATTAGTGGCTCCTTTCCAAATCTTGCAGAGAAGACCCGCACCGGAGGGGGGGGTGTTATCTTGAGGATCCCTGCATGCCTTGTTTGAAAGGAATATTGCGGCTTTCCCCCCTCGCGCCGCCGTAGCAAATTTGGCACTGGGGAGGAAGGTGGCAGGAGTTGTCAAGGGCGCCTCATGTGGCCCACCCCATCTTAGCTTCTTCTGCCCCAAATTCTCAGGGTGTGCAGCGGGGGAAGCGGATGGCTCCCTGGCGAACCCCAGAGGCTCTGCACCCCTGTTTTAGAGGACAGTACTCTCTTGGATAGAAGCGGGGGACTTCCTGGAAAACTTAGCCCCAAAATGGAACCTCCATGCTCAGTGCAGTCTATCTTTGAGCGCCCAGCTACTGGGGAGTGGGCCTCATCAGGGGAGGACCGTCACCTTCACGTCCTGCTTGTGGGCTTCCCGGTGGCATTTGGCTGTCCACTGTTGGAGACAGGAGGGTAGGGCCAGCTGGAGCTTCGGTCTGATCCGATGTAGGAGGGTTCGGCACCAGCACGTCTTTTTTTATTTTTTTATTTTCAACAGAACCATAAAAAGAAAAGGCAGGAGGGGAAATGTAACTTCATAGATTGGAAGATACCAATTTCAATTAATAGATATAGTGCAGTGATGGCGAACCTATGGCACGGGTGCCACAGCTGGCACGCAGGGACCTCTCTGTGGGCACTCGAGCCATTGGTCACCACTCACCAGATCGCGAAAAGACCGTCCCCTGTCTGCAAAACACTAATGATCTTGTTCTTTCTCACAGTGTGGAACAGAATGATTTTATTCTAGAATTCCTGTTACAGAATTCTTTTCTACATTGTTATCACATTTAAAAGATTTTGAAGAATGATGCACAGAGCATGGCTTGGATGTAAAGCCCTAACAGTTGACCTGAGTGCTGCATGTGTTGCTCTCAAACTGACGGAGTATGAGCCAAGGTTTGACAAATTATCAGCATGCATGCAATAGCAAAAATCACATTAATTGTGCAAAAGCATGCCCAGTGCAAACTTTTACCTAATGCAGTGTTTGCAGTCCAAGACATAAAGTGTTTAAAATGTGTTAAGCACGTTTCGTTTTCTTGTTTATCTTGCTCATCCTAGTACAGGTTGACTTTTACTTTTACTAATCCGACACCTGTAGAAGCAGGGAAAGGACCCGGGGTAAAGCTTGCCCCATACAATTTCAGTCTGGCATATTTCAGTCTGGCATAATATTCTCATATTACAAGTTGAGAATCCCTTATCCAAAAATACATGTGCCTAATTATTTTAAAAGTTTGTATAAATTCCCTTCCGGCTATGTGTACAATGTAGTACTATAATATTTTTTTGAGTTGATTTTTTTTTCCAACAAAAAACTGTTTGCATCATTGAAAGCTCTGTTATTGTGTTTTTCTTTTAAGACAAAAGATGTTAATTAGTTCGGACAACTGTATGAGTTGTTTTTCTAAAACTAAAACCTCGGTATTCAGGTTTAATTGCAGTGTTGGCACTTTGAAATAAAGAAGTTGGTTTTGTGTTGCAGTTTGGGCACTCGGGCTCTAAAAGGTTCGCCATCACTGATATAGTGTGTGTGTGTGTGTGTGTGTGTGTGTGTGTGTGTATGATGTGTGTGAAGTGTGTGTGTGTGTGTAAAATCAACTTTGTAGACAAAGATAAGGAGAGAAAAACATTATACATAAGCTTCTACAAAGGCAGCCCAAATATCCATATCTGTGTCTATGTGTGAGTGATGTCTATATTCCACCCGTTCACATGTTGAGAGCGTCCTAAGGTCCCCAATCCATTGCTTTATAGGAGGTGAGCGTTTATCTCTCTGAACCATTGTTGCTGGTCATAACTCTCTGGTTGCCTGCTGCAGCTGAATGTGCTTTTTGGTGTCCAGTCAGGGACGGTGCCAGAGAGCAGAAAGATTTCATAGATAGATTTCATAGATCATAGAGCTGGAAGGAGCCTACAAGGCCATCGAGTCCAACCCCCTGCTCAATGCAGGAAACTCGAGGAGGGGTCTCCCATCCAAGTAACAACCAGGCTTGACCCTGCTTAGCTTTCCACGCTCAGCCAAGCTGAGCCGGCGTGAGCCACAGGCTCAGGCCCACAGGACAAAGGGAAATGCACAAATTTGCATGTGCTAATTTACATGTGCTCTAAAGTCTGTGTGTGTGTGTGTGCCTGTAAAGGAGCCTGTCTCCTAAGGACACCCCTATTTGTAAAAAGGGATGCGTGGACAGGGGAGAGGAGGGCACCTGGTTTCAGGAAAAGCCTCAGGCGGAAAGATTCAAGGGGGGGGCAGCAGGAGGGGAAGCACGTGTGGGCCAAAAGCCAGCTGATCCAGGGGGATCCGATGCAACAGAGATCCTCGGGGGCCCTGGACAGCAGGGTGGTGGGGCAGAGGGCCTCCCAGAGATTCGGGGCTCCAAATGAAAGATTCGGGGCTCCAGCCTTAGTGGGCCACCCCCAAACACCGCCTCTGTTTCCAGTTACGCTTCCTCTTTCTTTTCCCGTCTCCCCCCCCCGCCCCCCAGTGTCTAATAGTGTCTCCATCCCTTCACACAGGAGCTGAGCGAGATCATGTACACCGACCGCCCAGACTGGCAGAGCGTCATGCAGTATGTGGCCCAGATCTACAAATATTTTGAGACCTGAGTTCCTGGGGTTGGGACCAGGAGAAGAGGAGGAGGAGGAGGAGGAGGAGGAAGGCATCTGAAGAAAAACACCACGCAAAGCACTCGGTCACTTTAAAAGAGACACAACTCCCACCCCACCCACCCCCACACTACAAAGCCCGGCGGATGTTCCTTGCAGCCACACGCAGGGGTCTCTTCCTGCGCTGTGCTCCGAGACGCGGGGCCGTTTGTGCCTGCGAGTGCCAAATCGACGCTCTTCGCCCGCAAGGGACCAGCCGCGGGGCAGAACGGCTCCTGTACCTCTGCAGGCCTTGCTGCCGCCCGGGTGGATCTGCGGGCGCCCAAAGGGGCAGCGGCTGCTTGTTTTCATTCCGCCGAAAATGGCGGAACTCCGTTAATGCAATGCGCACGCCGGTTGGCTGCTTCTCCGCGTGGCAGTGTGAGAACATCCCACGGAAATCCGAGCTTTTCTTCTCCCCTCCCCCCCCCCCGAGTCCATGGTGAGCTAAAACAGCCGGAAGTGGGTGGCCGGGGGGGGGAGCAGGGGTTATCCCCTGGACGAACCCCCCTATCGGCTGTATGGAACAAACTGGAGGGGGGGCTCTGCTGAAAATACGTTCCTTCCCAAGCTGCCAAAGGGACAGTTCTCTTGGCCCAAGTCTCACGCTGCTGGTATTATCCGCCCGCCCCCAGTGCAGTAGAGATCCATGTGGAATCTTGGCTTTGTGTGAACGCTGCCTCGCAGGTTCAGATGATAGGGCTGCATCCACGGACGGCAACCCGATACCAGGCCAAAGGGCGCATTGGGCATCTCACCGAAAGGTCTTGGTGGGTCGGACCGATAACCCGCTCGCCCGAAAAATCTCAGTCAGTGTCTTCTCTGCTTGGGTTGTCTTTCCTGCTCGATGCAGAGCTGGAAGTTGCGAAAGACTTGGGGAAAGCCGTTTCCCATGGCAAATGAACACACCTCCGTTTCTTCCCCACAACGCCTTCCAACCTAATTCTCCTTGTAAGTGAGAGAAAGTGGATCTCTCGTTTTGTGTTTGCACCTCACCCGGGCTCCCGTTGTGCGGTTTCTCCTATCTTTCCATCCAAAGCCCTTTCCTTCTCCCCACGCCCGCCTGCCAATCTTTGCCCCCCTCGGCAGTTGCGGAGGGAAGGGTTGGTGCAGCGTTCTTTGGGTGCAAGGTCCCGGTCCCGGCTCCAGCACAGACCAATTGCTTTTAGGTGTGCGTAGCCGATTCCAACGGATCCTAGCGGAAGTGTCTGTCTGCCTCCGGCAAGGGTCCTCACGTTCCGATTTCATGGTTTAACCATTTTCTCTGGAGAAAAATTTGTGGCTGGAAGGAGCCCTCAAATAAACGCTCATCATGGATCTTAATTTGAGGGGGGTGGGCTGGTGGATTGCGGCAGCATCCCCTCTGAGTCTTTGAAGCCTAGGAGAGGACAGTTCCTATATCATAGCCTTCCCACACTTGACGCCCTCCGGATGTGTTGGACTGCCACTCCCATCATTCGGAATGATGGGAGTTGTCGTCCAACCCATCCGGATGCCATCGCATTGGTGAAGGTTGCGTCATTCGGTCTCCGGCGGTGCCGACATCTGTAGCGGTGCGCAAACGTGGAACGAGGAGCCAAGCCTTGTGGATGTTCCCCCAAACTGCAGCGGAAATTAGGTTTGCACCTCCGTTCACCCCCCTGGCAAGGTCCCGCCTTAAGAGGAGATGGACCGGCGTTGCCGAAATAAAGGCACGAGAGGTGAACGGCAGTAGAAGGGCTGTGACATTTCGGTCCCATCGGAGTGCGTTCGTCCTGCACCTTCGGCATAGTTTGCGGCTTTTAAAAAAAAAAAAAAGTTGGCAAATTCTGTGGGGAGGGGACGGGATGCATTGAGTACGCATGCGGCGTTTGCCTGCAGAGTTGAATTTTCAGGGCTGTTAAGTGCTCGGTATCGGCCCAGTATCTCAAAAGTGTGGTTTTATCTCCGGGGTTTTCTTTGGTGTGGGAGGCTGTCTTTGCCATGCAGCTCAGCGAACTGCAAGTTGTGGAGGGAAGGGAGAGAAGACGGTTTGAGCTCGAGAGGGTCCGGGTTCGCTCATCCAGGGTCGAAAGGTCCCGTTGGGTGTCTTCTTGAGGCAAGGGGAGAGGTAGAAAGGAAGCTGGGGGGTAATGGGTGGCAGTGGAAGGAAAAGTTAAGGCTGGGAAGAAACGGAATGACGTAGGTGTGTCTGAACGTGCGAGGGAAGAGAAGCAGGACGATGCGGGACGGGTCCGCGTTCGAAAGTGAACGCTGCGGAGGCTTTGCGGGGGGTGGTGGAGATCACTCTGCGTCCGGTTTTTCCGGTGGCGCCAAGTGGAGTTGCCGCCAAAGGAAGCCACAACGGAGAGGCCCTGCCACCGACACCCCCAAGTCTCTTGAGGCCTGGAATGTTAAGAGAACGTTTCGGGAATTGGTTCAAGAATCCACTTTCCACATTCCGGAGGGCTGGAAAGCAGGATGTAAGTTTGGTTTTCCCCGTCCACTGTCCCAAGTATCCCAATTCCAGGATGCCCAGGGGCAGGGGACCATCCTGGATGCAGGAGCATTGGTTCAGCCGCACGTGGGTTCAGACCGACCCAGCCCAGGTGACAGCACGCAGGGGGAATATGCCCCTCCGACCGGGGCGCCCGTCCGGGCCTCCCCTTTGCGGGCCGAGCGACCCGCTTCGCCGGTTGTCCGCACTGACCGCCCCGGCTACCTCCAGGGAAACGCGTTCAATAACATAAGTCCGGGGACAACGAGGCACAGCAAAAGCCGCCCCCGATAGTGTGTTATAACCTGGAACGGTTGCTTTCTCCAGGTGCGAATGAACTTTCGTAAGATGCCATCGATCCCTGCTGGGCAGCCGGCAAATACGCCGTTCTCCCCTCCACTCTTAGCGTCTTTTGTGGGGTAGCTAACAGATTCTGATGTTTCCCCCCTCCCTCTCTAAAACCACGTGCACATGTGCCAACTTCTGCCAAACACGGCAGTTCCTTCCTTCCTTCTTTTTTTAAAAAACTGGATATCTTGACACGGGCCTGATGTTTTGCCTTCGAGCACTGAACCGTCGAGAATCCACACGTCTGTCCGGTCGGAGACGGGGCGCCACTTATTTATACCAAGAGCACACTCGAATGTACAGACACCACAAGGCGGGTTTTTTTTTGACAAGTTTGGATGTGCTACTACCACATTTTTATTTAAGAGAAACAGACAAAGAAAAAAGAAGAAAGGATTAATGTTATTGAAGCGTTCGATGCAGAGTCTGCATAATATTTCTAATAAATGCCTTTTGTTTCTGAGCTTGGCTGGTTCTGCGTTGCTCTGACATGCTCGGCATGAAGCCGTGGTGAGGGACCTCAGGCCTGGGGGCCCGATCTGGTATTCTGGGGTGTGTGTGTCCCCTGAAGGCTACGTCTCCTCCCGCTTCTCCCCAACCATCAATTGTTTGGGGTTTTTTCCAGCTTTTGTGCAGTTCCCTCCCCAGTCTAATAGGTTGAAATGCCTCTCCGAAGGCTCGGTGACTGACAGGAAGAGCTTGGTCCTGTCCCGTTTCACCTTCAGATCAGCTGGCTTTTGGTCCACATGTGCTTCCCCTCCTGCTGCCCCCCCCCTGAATCTTTCTGCCTGAGGTTTTTTTCCTGAAATCAGGTGCCCTCTTCTCCTCTGTCCATACATCCCTTTTTTACAAAATAGGGGTGTCGTTAGGAGACAGGCTCCTTTACAGACTTCAGAGCATCTGTAAATTAGCATAGGCAAATTTGTCCTTTTTTTTTTTCTTTTTCTTTTGCCCTGTGGGCCTGAGCCCCAGATCTTTTCAGTACTTAGCACTGCCCCTGCAAGTAACCCAAGGCGGCTTACATAATCCTCCTCTCCATTTAATCCTCACAACAACCCTGTGAGGTAGGTAGGTTAGGCTGAGAAAGTCAGGGACTGGCTCAAAGTCACCCAGTGAGCTAATGGGCGAGTGGGGACTAGAACCCGGATCTCCTGAGCCCTAGTCCAACACTGGCCACCACACCGCACTGCCTCTCCAGTGTGTATGCTCCCCAATAGCTGAGTTGCTTTGGGCAGTTCACACACAAACAGGTTCAAAGGGTTAGATGCCACCCTGGAGGCATTCAAGATATGGCTGGACCGCCATCTGGCAGGGATGCTTTGACTTGGATTCCTGCGTTGAGCAGGGGGTTGGACTCGATGACCTTCTGGGCCCCTTCCCTTCCAACCCTGCTATTCTATGATTCTAGGTAGAAGAATGCAAGAATTTGTTGACATTAAAAAAAGAAGAAGAAGAATACAAGAATAAAACATGGCATAACATCTAGAGCAAATGAAAAGAGCCGCAGCATAAAAACCAACATTCATCTCAGCTGTTTTGTTTCCTCTTCACCAGGGCAGGGGGAAACCTGGCAGTTAATCAGGGGGTTAGATCTTAGGCATCGCCAATTCTGGATATCATAGAATCATAGAAAAGTAGAGTTGGAAGGGGCCTACAAGGCCATCGAGTCCAACCCCCTGCTCAATGCAGGAATCCAGGTCAAAGCATCCCTGACAGATGTCTGTCCAGCTGCACCTTGAATGCCTCCAGAGTGGGAGAGCCCACCACTTCCCTAGGTAGTTGGTTCCATTGTCTTATTGCTCTGACAGTCAGGAAATTTTTCCTGATGTTTAGGTGGAATCTAGGTTCCTGTAACTTGAGCCCATTATTCCGTGTCCTGCAAACTGGGATGACCGAGAAGAGATCTTTGCCCTCCTCTGTGTGACATCCCTTCAAATACTGGAAGAGTGCGATTTATTTATTTATTTATTTATTATATTTATACCCCGCCTTTTTTCCTGCAAGGAACCCAAGGCGGCTTACATAATCCTCTTCCTCCTCCTCTCCATTTTATCCTCACAACAACCCTGTGAGGTAGGTCAGGCTGAGAGTCAGTGACTGGCCCAAAGTCACCCAGTGAGTTTCATGGCCGAGCAGGGACTAGAACCCGGATCTCCTGAGTCCCAGTCCAACACTCTAACCACTACGCCACACTATCTCCCCTGAGTCTCCTCTTCTGAAGGCTAAACATGCCCAGTTCTTTCAGTCTCTCCTCATAGGGCCTTGTATGTACCAAATGTACCAGTTGTCACCCACAAGTTTCCCTGCTGCATCTGATGGAGAACGAGGAAACTTGGACCCACTCAGGAGCAAGTCAGTGCGGCACGGTGTGGGGTGACTTGCGTGGCCACTGCACCTGCCAAAAGGGTCGGTCTCCCTCCTCGGCCCCAGATGATCCCCCAATTTTGCCCGATGGTGACCCTTCGCTCCACCCGAAATCCGGATCAGCCCGCTCGGAGAATCCCGTTGGCTTTTCTGCATGAAGAACAGATCCGTGGCAAGGTTTGGAAAAAAAAAGGTTTTGTTTTTGTTTCTTCCCACATTTGGCATTCAAAACCACAGGCGGGAGCTTCACCAAAACATCGCAGCCTGCAGGGGCCGTCGCCCGTGGCCGCCTCAAGGATATTCCATTCCGCCACCCACTTAAGTCTTCCTCTGGCGTGAGCGTGGGTGGTACGGTTCGATGTTTGGCTACAGAAAAACCCAACGGCACTCCTGGCCGGGGATGACAGAGATAGAGGGAATTCTTCCCTACCTACCTTCCTCCTCAACTTAGCCAAACTGTGCCTCAAAACGTATCGGGGGTTTTTACTTGGAGATGAATAATTTGCTGTCATTATTTTTTATTTTTAATTGACTTTCCATCAATATTAAGCTCAAAGAGGTGTGCTGAAAAAGAGAGCAAGAGAGAATCGGCAACCACAC
Organism: Shinisaurus crocodilurus; assembly: GCA_021292165.1. NCBI lineage: Eukaryota > Metazoa > Chordata > Lepidosauria > Squamata > Shinisauridae > Shinisaurus > Shinisaurus crocodilurus. The sequence continues at coordinate 18,787,999 of CM037886.1, read as the reverse complement.
CAGGAGATCCATCACAACGCATCACAAACGCCAGGGGTGCAGAAAGTCAGGCTTGGGGTCCCAATCCAGCCTTACTGGGGTCCCGGTATAGTCTCTGGGGTTTCTCAGAGTAGGCCCCCATTCCCCCAACGGTTTGGTGGTTTCCCGGTTGACAAGCTTTCTCCTAAGGCTTAGTTGATCTATTTATTTGTGATACCTTCTATACCGCCAAATATATTTTTTAAAATCCCTAAGCGTTCCACATTTCTGTTTATTTCATTTCATTTTATTTCTATACCGCCCAATAGCTGAAGCTCTCTGGGCGACTCGCAACAGTTCATTAAACAAACCAACAAACCACAAATATAATTTTAAAAAACAGCATAAAATTCCAATATACCATATGTAAAACAGAATTTAAAGCAATTTGAGCAGCTAAAGCAATTTCAAGATAACGATTAAATTTAAAACCACATTTAAAATAATAATTAAAAAAAATTAAGAAATGCCATATGAAAAATGTTGCCAGCGGTAGGAGCTTTAAGCAAAAACGTGCTGGTGTCTTTGGCCACACCCCCTTTGCCTTTGACCACGCCCACGGCTGGAACACGCCCCTCCCCCCCAGCTTCTCCAGAATGGAAACTGCAAGAAAATATTGCAGTATATGTTCTGGTTCAGGGTTCCAAGCTAGCTATGCCCTCAAAGTAGGACATTCCTTTCCCATTTTTCTTTTTCAAACGGACATGCTTCATTCCATGATCTCTGAGCATGCTCAGTCTGTGAGCTGTTGTTTTTGCTTTGTTTTGCCGCTCCTCGTATGTTTCGTTGCTTCCTTCCTTCTTTCCAAGGTCTTTTCTGGGGGGGGGCATAGACCTCAGGGTGCACCTCCCAAGCATGTTGATCTCCCCTTCTTTTTTCCTAGTGGCTCAATTTCTGTCTGCACTCAGCACCCAATTTCGCTATTAGAGGGAGCGTGAAGCCACGCTCGTCTCCAAACACTTCAAAACCAGCTCATTGGTATCAAGTGAGGCCAAACAAACAGCATCCATCAACGTGAAACCGTCAGAAGCCGATGCATCGCGAGCGTCCTCACCCAGTTCAACCGAAGCAGTAAATTAATCTGTAATAATCGCGATGCCGCAATAAGCGTTCTGTGCGCCCTCTTCCGCCTTGTTTTTGTGCCAGGGCTTCTCCCCACGGTGTTGGATTTTATTTATTTATTTTTAAATATGTTTTATTACATTTTTTTTCAAATCTTACATCTACTAATGAATACAACAAAAGTACAACATATACATTGTGCACACACACCCACCTCTTGGGACCAAGTTATAGTTCTCCCCATATATATATATATATATATATATATATGATACTATTTGTGAAGGATCACAACTGGATCCTTTGCGTGAGTTCGGCGCTTAACGGGTTAACCGGCACTGAGTTACAGCCCGTACAAGCGCTGGAGACCGCCTGGGAGGCTCGCGCACACAAGAGGAAACCAGAATCCTTTAAATGACCAAATAAGGCTTTTATTTGTTTACACAAGAAGCGGAGCGGAACTAATAGCTTTCCAGGAATACTACAATGTCAACACAACCTTAGTTGACCCCTGCGTTTGTCAATGAAACAGGCTCCTAGGCTAGCGCATTGGAATTAGTCAGTTACCGCAGATCAAAGACATTACGCTAGTCAATTTCAGCCTGGCTCCGGATCGGCCGATCCGGGGATGGGAAATGGCTTACTCCAGCGGCCGCCTGGAGGACGAATCTGGTTCTGAAGTACCCTGGGTTCCCAACAACCTGTTACCGGAAGGGAGAGGGGTTTTCTACCCCTGAGTTCCCACTCTCCCCACCCTCCAGGTCAGGTGGGGGCTTATGCCTGCCCCTTCGTATCAGGTGGGCTTATTCCTGCCCGGGAAGAAGGTGACGTACTGGGTACTTTGCAGCTCTTTGAGACTGCCCTGATAGTTTGATGGTTCTTGATGGTCCTTCCTTGGGTTTTGTGGACTTCCACCGAGTCTCTCCATTGTTGGGGATGACGGTCTGTCTGGCTGCCTTTCCTGTGGCTCCATCCCCCTTCCTCGCCCCATTCCCTTGGGCGGTGTGTGTGTGTGTGTAGCCTCGTGTCAGGCTTTCTCCACACTATTCTATATTCCAAAAATGTAACAAATCTTGACAAGGTTCGTTCCCCTTCCCCTTCACCAACAGATAACTGTTTGTTTTTTTTATTTCACCACAGCAGCAGTAGTGCCCTCCTTCTGCGGAGATGGTGTATCCAGTTTAAACTTAGCACTTCCTGGTTGCAATGACTCCACACTCAGACTGAGTTTTATCTCTTCCTTTAATCTCAGGTTTATTTATTGCCTGGTCAGATTGAACTCTTTCCAGCCGCGAGGCTATGTTGTCACTAGGATGAGTTCTTTTCTTCTCCCAAGACAATATTGACTGTTTACATTTGCGTTCCCGAGACATTTGGTATCCAGCCCAGAAATACCAAGAGGGTGTTTAGAAAATAATCTTCCACTTTGGGATTATAAAATAAACCTGTGTTTTGATTCAACCTTCCGTATACGCAGACATACTCGCACAGAGACTTTCCTCCAGGGGAATTTGACGCTTTTACAATTTTTCAGACCGGAGCTGTTTCAATGTCCAACCTACTCCATTCGGCTAGAAGCCACGTGTTGGATTTTAACCGGGGAAGATCCAGGTTCAAAGGTCTGCTCAGCTGAGGCGCTGTTCTCCCAGCCTCGCCTACCTCGCAGGCTCATTGTGAGAATTAAAGACGGGATTCCAAGGAACATCCTTGGCCGCCTTCGAGGACAGGCAGGGCAGGGATGTGACAGATAAACAAAGCAGTGGATGATGATTTAGGGTACTAGCCACTCAGAAGCTTGCTAGCTGAAGTGCCCGCTCTGTGTCCTCCGGCTGAGCATAAGCGCATAAGCAGAGCCCTGTCAGGATCAGAGCCAGGGTCCATCCAGTCCAGCATTCTGTTCCCACAGTGGCCAACCAGCTGCCCAACGGGATGCCCACAAGCAGGACATGCGTGCAATAGCACCTTCCCGCCCGTGTTCCCCAGCAACTGGAGTACAGTACACTGGGCACACTGCCTCTGTTACAGGAGGTAGCATATAGCCATGTGGACTAGTAGCTTGTGTTCACGCAGTGGCCAACCAGCTGCACACGGGAAACCCCCAAGCAGGACATGACATGAGTGCAACAGCACCCTCCCGCCCATGTTCCACAGCAACTGCCCCTGATCCTGGAGGTAGCATCTAGCCATCAGGACTAGTAGCCATGGGTAGCCTTCTCCTCCACGAATTTGTCCAGTTCCCGTTTAAAGCCGTCTAAACTGGTGGCCATCACCACATCTTGTGGAATTGAGTTCCATGGTTCAACACTGTGCCGTGGGGGGGAAGTCCTTCCTTTTCTCTGTCCGGAATCTCCCACCAATCAGCTTCATGGATGACCCCCCCATTGGGTTCTAGTATGATGAGAGAGAGAGAGAGAGAAAAGTGTCTACATCGCTGCTACTTCGGTGTTGCGGGAAACTGAGGAAGGGGGTAGGAGAAAGCCTTCACAGGCCTTGCTGAAAGGGCCACGGTGTGTGTGTGTGTGTGTGTCTGCATGGCAGGTGTGTGTGTGTGTGTGTGTGTGCCACCATTGGCCCCTCCAGCAGAGGCCGCCAGCAAATCGCAACCACGCTGCCCGCTGCGATCTGGCGCTGAGCACACATCCAGGCACAAACACCCTGCTGCTGCTTCCCCAAAACTGGTGTCCCCCCCCAGATGTGTGTCGGACCGCAACTGCAGCTTTTTTGGATCGTAAGCCTGAGGGCAGGGACTGTCTCATTATTCAGTCATGTGCACTGCTCCGGGAGCCTTATTTGGCTGAAAAGCCGGGCAAACATGCGGGAAATAAATAATATCACCCTCACAATGACCCTGCGGGGTAGGCTCCCCTGAGCATGACTGGCCCAAAGCTCGCCCTGTCAGGCTTGCAGCTGAGAGCAGAGATTGGAATCTCTGTACTCCTGAGGGGTGTGATCCAACCACTACGCCGCACTGCTTCTCAGAGCTGTTTAAAGAGAGGAAGACCGGGCCGTTATCTTTTTTGTCCCCGTCTTGAGTGCAGAGAGAGCAGACAGCCAGGGGTGGGGATGGGGAAGATGGAAGCAAAGCAAAGCAATAAATCCATCAACTGTGAAGTGAGTCAGAGTTTTGCAACCGCTTAGACAGGTTAGATCCCAAGAGGCCAGGAATTCTAGATGACTTGGCAAGGGCTTCTGCTTACATAATCTAAACTGGTTTGCCTCTTCTAGCCATCTGGAGAGAGCTGCCTTTCCAATGGGTTTCCTTCTTAAGGGTCGAAAAACAAACACCAGGCCTCTACCATTGCAGGAAGACTGGTATTTCTCTGCCTCGCCAACTGCAACATGCCGATCCATCCCAGGTTGCCTTCACCTTAATCCGACCGCTGCCTACTTATTTATTTATTTATTTATTATATTTATGAATCGCCCATCTGGCCAGACATCCGGCCACTCTGAGCGATGTACAGTCCAATAAAACACAGGGGGACACACACACACACACACACACAGAGAGAGTATAAAACACAATTAAAAACAGTACAACACTTAAATATCCTAACCCACCCCATAGTTGAAAAGCCATGTTTTTAATGCCCGGCAGAAGCTAATCAAAGAAGGGACATGGCGGAGGTCACCGGGGAGAGAGTTCCATAAATTGGGGGCTGCCACAGAAAAGGCCCTCCTCCTAGTCCCCACCAGCCTGGTTTCTCTGGCTAATGGGACAGGGAGAAGGCCATCCGTGGCAGATCTTTTTGAGCGGCCTACTTGATGTTGCTGGAGGCGCTCCTTGAGATATACTGGACCGGAGCCGTACAGGGTTTTAAAGTACTAATGTTACTGATGCTGCCGATTGGCGAAAAATATTCACGGTGCTGCAAGAGGAACGCTTGGGCCCCATGAGAGGTACATAGCTGAGCTTTTTGCTCCCAGGAGCTTTCATCGTTTGGTGCAGAGGTGCAACGGGCACCCTCCTCCAGCCAGGAGCCATTCTGCTGCATCTCTGCTTCACCGAGATGACGGACTGACATAGGCAGGCATGGAAATTACCTGCCTCCCAGCAGAGGCCGATTCAAAGGCGAGAACAGGGCATTCGCACAGAGACACAGTGGGGCACCCCCTTTTTGTCTGCCTCGGCTGTGATCGGATTTTGGATTTGTCGAGTTGAGTCATTCCTGGTGCAGCAATGAAGAATCGCCCACATTCTGAGGAGGCTGCCCATTATTATTATTATTATTATTATTATTATTATTATTATGTACAGTATTTGTATACTGCTCCACATCTAAGTAGATTCCCTTGCATCTCTGCATCGGGCTCACCTTCTTCCAATCACAAGCAATGCCCAGATCAGTGATTTAAGCAGGAATATAGTCTGGGGGATATTTAACCCCATCCCTCATCAAGGGTTGGCACCCCAGCAGGGGCCCACTGCCAAGAGACCCCCCTGGACTTGCTCCTCCTCTTTGCCATTGCAACCTGCTTCTTTGCTTGCTTCTTGCCTCAAGAAATTCCAACATCTCACTCTGGCCCAGACAACGTTGGTGCTGGGAAGGCGGGGCGGGGGATGCCACTGCCTGCTTGCTCACGAGCTTTCTACCTCTCAAGCAAGCAAGCGGTAGCAGCGATGAGAAAGGGGGTGAGGAGGGATAGCGGCTGGAGACAATGGCGGTGAGAAGGCAGACTCGTTAAGGGTGCAATCCTATGCATGTTCAGACAGAAGAAAGTCCTACAATCCTATGCATGTTTAGACGGAAGAAAGTCCTACAATCCTATGCATGTTCAGACAGAAGAAAGTCCTACAATCCTATGCATGTTCAGACAGAAGAAAGTCCTACAATCCTATGCATGTTTAGACGGAAGAAAGTCCTACAATCTTATGCATGTTCAGACAGAAGAAAGTCCTACAATCCTATGCATGTTCAGACGGAAGAAGGTCCTATGCATGTTCAGACAGAAGAAAGTCCTACACTCCAATGTATGCTTAGACCAAAGAAAGTCCTACAATCCTATGCATGTTCAGACAGAAGAAAGTCCTACAATCTTATGCATGTTTCAACAGAAAAAAATCCTATAATCCTATGCATGTTTCAGCAGAAAAAAGTCCTACATCTCCCAGCATTCCCCAGCCAGCATGGGGAATGCTGGGAGTTGTAGGACTTTTTTTTCTGTTGAAACATGCATAGGATTGCACACTAAGGGAAGGGGAAGATTGAGGGGATCTTGCCCGACAGTCCTCCAAACACCTGGGGCCGGCACTGGGCCTGCAGCTCAGCGACAAAGCGCATGGTTCGCACCCAAAGCCCAGGTTTGATCCCTGGCATTCCTGGTCAAAAGAATCAGGTAGAGTGTCCTGAGAGGAAGCATTTTTTATTTTTTAGATTAAATAAAAAATTTGCATCGAGAGAAAACCAAACACGGACACGCGAATCCTAATTGCTCGGCCTCCGGACCCAATCGCCGCCGTGTCCTTCTTGGCCATCACGGAACCAGGCTCATAACGCCACCGACCATGCCCACGTTCAGCCTGGACAGGGCACCACAACGCTTTCCACTTTGGCCAGGCTGCCGCCATAAACATTCGGCTTCCTTCAAGTTTCTCTTTGGCTGACACCCTTTGAGGGGGTCTCTTTTATTTTATTTTTTGCCAGTGTGGTGGCTGAGCTGGCTTTGTATTCTGTCGTGAGGTTGTTCGTATGTATGTATGTATATATATATATATATATATGTATATAGAAAGAATGGTGCTGAACAAACTTAAGGAGCAAAGATGCTCCCAGCCTCTTTTGAGAGAGAAAATGTAATGCTAAAAATACATGACAGTGATTAGCATTTTGCTTCAGCTTACTGTCTGCATGGCCCAGAGCAAAATCCTCAAGCTCTCAAACGTCTTTCCTGATGAACTGGAATCTGTCTTGCGTTTTTATTTTGAACGCAGTTCTTCGGAGGAACTCCAGCGGTTGATCGGGATGACTGGAGAATACAAGCTGGGCTCGACCGTTGGCGAGGCAGCGCGGTGTAGCAGTTAGAGCATTGGGCAAGGGGCAGAGATCCGCCTTCAGGTCTCCGTTCAGCCGGCGAGCTCTCTGGGTGACCGTGGGCCAGCTACTCTCTCGGCTGTGCCTGCCTCGCAGGGTTGTTGTGAGGATAAAATGGGGAGAGAGGAGAGAGACCTTTCAGGCCAAGAGCTGAATTCCATTTCGATGAAGCCCTCTGGGGCTGGGTTCCTGTGGTGGGTGGGGCCCGAGGCAAAAAGAGGGCGGGACCCCAGGCGGCCATATTTGGCCCGCTGGCCTAAGGTTCCCTAACCCTGATGCAGGCCATGCCTAATCTTCCTTCAAGGACAGGTGGGATAAACACCTAAGAAATACAACTGGAAAAATAATAATTCTGAGCTACATCTGCAGGAAGTCGCCTCGGCGAAAGAGACAGACAATGCAATGCCACGCATGTCGACTCGAAAGCAAGACTCGTTCAACCGGATGGGACTTGCTCCCAGGGAAGCACGCGTTGGATTGCAGCCAAAGGGTCCATCACATCCCACATTTGGATTCCAACAGGGCCAGATATCTCGTGGGAAAGCTGACAACTCCGGCAGCTTGCTTGCATTCAGCTGGTGTGGCTAAAAGTCGCCGAAACCTTGCAAATGATTCATATACCGCTCCCCATTCCAGTATGGCGATTTTGGAGCGGCGAACCGTACAAAGATAAAACAGGTAAAAGAATAAGACAATATATTTAAAACAGGATTCATAAAACCATGGCTGGGTTAGTTCAGGAAGGCTTTCCTGAAATAAAAGTGTTTTCAGGAGGCGCCGGAAACAATACAATCTCGGAGCCTGCCTGGGGCCACCACACTGAAGGCTCTTCTGTTGGTGGACTCCAATCGGCATGCGGAACCACCAGGAGAATGTCCTCTGATGACCTGTGACCAGGCAGGTTCGTAAGGGAGGAGGCACTCTCTCAGGTATCCTGGTCCCAAGTTGTTTAGGGCTTTGTACACTAGTACCTGAAACTTAAACCTGGTCCGGTAGTGAGTAGGCAGCTGGTGTGTCAAACCTTCAACCCACCCCAGCAAACAGAGCTTATCAACAGAGTGTTGGACAAACAAAGTTGGCAACCAGATGCCCGGCTTGGCGGGCCTTTGGTCTGTAGCCACGTGGCCGTTCCTATATTTGCAACCTGTTGGGGTTGTGAGGAGGGAGAGAGGAGATTATGCAAAGAGGCAGCACCTGCCGGGAGAAATGCTAGAGTGGCAGCAGATCCGGCAGACCGGGAAGGAAATGATGAAGCGTTTACTTACCATTGGCATGGTGGTGGTGCGGGGATTGAATGAGAGCCGGCGTGGCCTAGTGGCGAGAGCGTTGGACCCGGGACTCGGGAGACCCGGGTTCTAGTCCCCGCTTGGCCATAAAGCTCCCTAGGGGTGACTTTGGGCCAGTCCCTGACTCTCAGCCTCACCTACCTCACAGGGTTGTTGTGAGGGTCAAATGGAGAGGAGGAGGAGGAAGAGGGAGGATTACATAAGCCGCCTTGGGTTCCTTGCAGGGAAAAGGGTGCATTATAAATATAACAAATGAATGAATTAAAGAATCAACTTTCAGTGGTGCCATTCAGATAATTTTAGACCAGTGTTCTCCAACCTTGGGTCCCCAGATGTCTTTGGCCTACAACTCCCAGCTGGGAGTTGTAGGCCAAAAACATCTGGGGACCCAAGGTTGGAGAACACTGTTTTAGACTCTGTGCTTGATGGGGTTATGAGAGCCGTGTGGGGTCAGGCAGGCTTCAGACGGCGATGTATTTCTTCACCGACTTCAAAGCGTCGTAAGCCAAGCGTGCTGTACTTTGGGGGGGCCTCTCCTGCTCATTTTGTTGAGCCCCCCTCGGATTTCTGCCCTAAAGTCCGACCCTTACGGCGCCACTGCCAATATTCGCTGGTCGGGCCTGGGCAGTCTCTAGTTTAGTTTCTGGCCTAGCCAGATCTGTCGTTTTTTTGCACCTCGTGGGACAGGCAGGCAGGGCACGAAAACGGTAAGCTTTGGCTCAGCACTCCTCTGGCGGGCAGGCTTGTTTTCGTTTGGGCTGCGGTTCCGTTCAGGCGCTTCCAAGTGGTGGGGAAACCACGCTGGTGGGAATTGGGATGGCGACGGATAATAAAACCCTGTCCTCGGAAAGGCTGCCCCCCCCCACTCGCCCAGCACCATAGCCCCCCCCCCCCGAAGCAGCAGGGAAGGTTGTTGTTTTTTTTGCTGCAACCTCTTAAACACACGGCTAAACAGCTAGCCAAGAAATGCCCAGAGGGGCTTATATTGAAACTTGTAGGTGGACAGGGATGGATTTGTACATTTGTACAAAATGTAGCAAATTAATATGATATGATTCCCAAATCCATCCTCCTGCCATCCCTTTCTGAGGCCGACTCAAAGATCACCCTCCCCCAATGGGCAAGCTTTAGAGATCTCCAGATCTCTTCATTGGGTATGGGGGGGTGGATTTGAATGTCTATAAACCCTCCTCTTCCGTATCATCTTAAGACTCTAACTAGGCAGAAATCCTGACCGCAGCATCCAGTTAGTCGCTTTTTTCCGCTCCAGCCAGCCCCCTCACAAGCTGGTTTTGGTAACATCCTGCCTGATGAAGAGACCTGGAGATCTCAAAAGCTTGCACATTTTGGGGGAGATCTTTGAGTCGGGCGAATGAAGGTATCACGCACTGTATGGATTTTGGATTCTCCCCCCCCCCCTTATTGCCAAAGTGGCTCTTTCTTTTTCATATTATATCCTGCTTTCCCCCAACTGGGAGCCTTCCAGATGTGTTGGATTGCAAGTCCCAACATTCCCAGCCAGCATGGCCAACGTTGGCCATGCTGGCTGGGAATGATCGGGCTTGCAGCCCAACACATCTGGGGGCTGCCAAGTTGGGGAAGGCTGAGATAATGTATATTAATAATAATACCAGTAAATATTCCTCAAACAAGATTGAGATTAATAATCATTAACAATCTATTTATTTAATAACAATAACTAAATAAATAATAATAAATTGTTGTTATTATTATTATTGTTTTATTTAAATAAATTTCTGAGGTGCCTTTCTCAAAAAAAGAAAAGAAAAATAGACTCATGGCAACGTGCAGCAGAATTAAAACATATAAAACTTCGAGCGGCTCACCCAACGATCTATACCATACTCAAATAAACTACCACATTGAACAATTTGAACATCCGTGTGACAGCTGCAGACAGAAACACATAGTGCTCGCTCGCCTCTCGCTGTATCCTCACAACAACCCTGCGAGGGAGGCCGGGCCGAGAGTTTCATGCCAGGTGGGGAGCTCGACCCCGTTGCCGATCACTCTAGTGAATTGTTCTGGCTGGGGCATGCTGGGAGTTGTAGGCCAAAAACATCTGGGGACCCAAGGTTGGAGAAAACACTGCTCTAGTGTGTGAATCTACAAGAAATGGTTTTGCAGAAGGAATCCTGCATCGCTTCGAGAGTCAGAGCAGGGGCCCATCGTAAAAGTGGCATCCCTTCACATGTGAGCCAAGGAAGGGAGAAAGTTACCTGCCGTTCTTAGAAGTTGCAGGCTGCTAAGTTGGAGCGGAAGCCGCTCTAAGCAGCATCACACTAGCCTGCCACCGTGTCGAGTGGCCAACTTCTCTCCCACTACTACAATCAGTGCCTGCAATATGTATTGTTGGAAGGGGATTATTAGGAAACAAGGGATTTATTTTTTATTGATTTTATTTATCGTTACAATTATATCCCCCGTTTCCCCCGCTCTTGCCAGGATCCCGTTTGATCCTCACGACAACCCTGTGAGGTAGGTCGGCCCGAGAATCAGTGACTAGCCCAAAGTCACCCAGTGAGCTTCCATGGCCGAGCGGGGACCAGAACCCTGATCTCCTGAGTCCCGGTCCAACACTCTCACCTCTACGCCACACACTGGCTCTCATTCAATTCACGCAAATGAGAAATAAAAGCATCATCATTTCCTTCCCTGTTTGCCGGATCTGCCGTAATGCTAGCATTTCTCACAGGCAGGTGCCGACTCCCTGCGTGATCTCCGTGCTTGTAACCACAACAGGTTGCAAATATAGGAATGGTTGCCAACTTCGTCTAGCCAGTTGTGCCTCCAGGAAGCCCACAAGTCAGGCATGAAGGGCAACTTCTCTTGCTCTCTGCAGCTTCGTAACATCTTCTCCAACGTCTGGGATCCAGAGGTAAACTGCCGCTAAACATGAAACACGGGAGGTTATATTTAGCTAACAGGCCTAGTAGTTGCTTGATAGGCATTTAAAACACACACACACACACACACAAAACCTTAATTGGAACCTAACATAAAGCATCTTTCTTTTTATTATAGCAGAGATCCCTAGACTGTTTACAAGTTAATTTTTATTTTTATTTCTTATATTTATTAATCGCCCATCTGGCCGGTCACCAAGTTAAAATCAGAGTAGCCAATAAAATCTATAACGCATAACCACACCATGGGGAAATTTACACATGCAGGGAGGAGCTGAGATCAGGTGATAAGATCTTCTCCAACTTAAAGGGCACACACCACCGATTAAGAATAAAAGTCCTCTGGCATACAAGAGTCCCCACTGGCCCCGTGAAAGTGGCAGAGAGTCCGATCCTCCTGTAAGCTGGTATGCATTGCATTTTTTAAAAAGATGCCCACTTAATCAACTTGAAAATGTACCCATTTAATCAACTTAAAATTTTATGCACTTAGCGTAAAAAATTACCCACTTAATCAACTTGATCCCTAGGCCTTTTCATTAATGGGCCCCACCCTGAACAGCTAATAATTTCTCCCCTTGGCCATCGTGCAGGAAAGGATAGGTTGCTGAATGTAAACAACAACATTGAGGAGTTGTTTTCTTCCATCCAGTCTTATTCATTCCAGTACGGGCCATCCACCCAAGGGCCTACATCTAACACCGCAGCCGTCTAATTATTGTGATCTTTGTCCTCCAAGCTGATCTTCAAGCTGTCCCTTTGTTCATTGTGCGTCATCGCAAGATCCTTCAGGGTGGGTTGACTCACTGGCTTAAAAAAAACCCAAAACAAACCCACAACCACACAGAGAAAGGGGAAAAGATAAGACAAACCCTCAAATGAGCAACATTCACCCCACCCCACCGAAGACACAAGAGAAGAATATCACAGTTGTCAAGTCTTTGAAGCAGGGGTGGTGAATGTCAGGGCCGGGGGAAACATCCAGTTCCCTTAGGATTCCAATTTGCCCCCCCCCCCGGAGTTCCCAAAATGGCCACACCCTCTTCCCTTGGCTCCACCCTTTCCCCAAACCACCAAATATTTAGTTGGTTTCCCGCCTTTGGGGCAGTTTTGCCCCCACTTCTGAAAAAAGACGAAACACCTCTCCCAAGGCTCAGTGACCAGCGGTGAGAGCTTTAAGCTGCAATAGGGTGGGTTGCATTTTCGGCACCCTAACCCCACCCCGTTTTTGCTTTGGCCGTGCCCACCGCTGGAACCCGGCCCCAGAGAGCTTCTCCAGAACTGAATGCGGCCCTCGGGCTGAAAGAGGTTCAGCACCCCTGCCTTCGAGACAAACCAATTTATTCTGGCACAAGCTTTCGTGGACTGTAGCTCAAAGTGAAGCTCATGCCGGCTGGGGCACATTGGGAGTCGTAGGCCTTTTTTCTGTCTAAACATGCATAGGATTGCGCCCTTAGTTATAAACAGGGTTTTCTCGTTCCTTCTATCGTCAATGTCCACGGTGTGAGTGCCATTGCTTAGGTAGCCAAAACAGGACCACCCATGCACAAGAGGGACGTATCAGCAGATGTGGGGGAACCCCACAAAAACATAAAAGAAATTTGGGGGGATCTTAAAAGGGATGGAGCCCCCCAAACAGCCCAATGAAGACCTATTGGGGAGCGGGGGCACCTACACACCAAGCTGGGTGAGAGAGGGAGAATGGAATGGAGTATTGCACAGGAGGGCAGTGGACTGGCAGGAGTACTCCCCGCTGCAACATTTTGTTGCAGATGGAAGGTTTTTTCTGCCCACCTCTCCATTGGTTATTTTTTAATGGCTTCGATTTTGTCTGCCACTCTCAGAGCTTTGGCAGAAGAGTAGCGAAGGGGCATTTTAAATTAAGTAAATAAATAGAATGTCTGAATATTTTACTTTTCTGGGTTTTGTTTTGTTTTTGGCTGCCAGCAGTATAATAAGCTTGATTAGGTTGAAGCAAATCTATTTTTCTGGCCAGCAGTTCTATTAAGGGTGCAAGCTTTGAGGTTTCACTGAGTCCGCCATCAGGCAAATTAATATGACATTACAAACGGGTCTGCAATCTCCTCCTCCTCCTATTTATTAATTTAAAAATCATTTTGAGGCCCCCTTTAAGGGAGGAGCCCTCTGAAGGCTGTTAAGTATGAACAACAAACACAACCTCCCCTCCCCCCCCAAAAAAACCAATCCCCCTTTTTAGGACTAGCCCCACTTCACAAGGTCGCTTTCAGATTTCACGATCCTTTGTGCCTCTGCCCACGTGCAGAGTGCATTCTCATCTCCCGGATCTTGCAGCTCCTCTACACTAGACGTTATGCTTTTTTCTCTCCTCCCCCCCCCCGACCCTTGTCTTGACTTGCCGAGCAAGTGAGGGGGGGGGAGACAAAAGCCGGAACGCATTTAATTGCTGATGCGCCTCGATCGAAGCCTTACGGTCCGAAGCGGCGGAGGGGCGGGGCCGGCGAGCGCGGCTTGGCCAATGGGGCGCCGAGCCCCGCCGAGGGCGCCGCCCCTTCTCTCCCCATGTGCTCATATAGAGGCGCACGCGGCCACCCTCCCGCGCAGGAGCGGCCAAGTCGGACGCGGCGGCGTTGTGCGCTCCGGAGAAGTTTGCAGGAGAGTCCCGGGAGGAGAAGAGAGATGGGGCGCGCGTTTGGGGGCCAAATTTAGGGGTCGGCTTTGACTTGGGCGGAGAGGCAGCCTCGCACCCGGGGTCGGGGCTCTCCTGTCGCTCTGCGGCTTCCCGGAGCATCTCCTCCTCCTCGTCGCCCCTTCTTCTTCTTCTGCTGGAGGAGCCGCGTTCCAAGAAGGAGGACTTCTCCTCGCCCCACTGAAGCTGCGGGAGCCCTTGCTTGTGCCCAGCGGGCCGTCTGGCCTAGTGGTTGGATCGGCGTGAGTGCCAGGCGCTGAGCCTTCCCCCCCCCCCTTTTCTTTCCCCCCGGTGGGGAGTTTTCGGTGCCGTCGATGATGGCCGAAGACGTGTCCAACAGGCGGCGGGGCAGCGTTGGGTAGACGCGTCCCGGCGCAGCCCCCCATGACTGCTGCCAAGGGAAGCTGGGTCCGCCTCGTTGCCCCCGCCGGGCAATTCCTTCTCCGGGGCCACCGCCATGGGCCGCCCCGTCGCGGGTCTGCAGTGATGGCGTCCTCCTCCGCCGCCTCCTCCTCCTCGCTGGCGCTGCACGGCATGGATCTGGTGTACATCACGGTGGAGCTGGTGATCGCCGCCCTGTCCATCCTCGGCAACGTGCTGGTCTGTTGGGCGGTGGCCATCAACAGCACCTTGAAGAACGCCACCAACTACTTCTTGGTCTCGCTGGCCGTGGCCGACATCGCCGTGGGCCTGCTGGCCATCCCCTTCGCCGTCACCATCAGCGTGGGCTTGGACACGGACTTCCACTGCTGCCTGTTCCTGGCCTGCTTCGTCCTCGTCCTCACCCAGAGCTCCATCTTCAGCTTGCTGGCCGTGGCCGTCGACCGGTACATGGCGATCAAAATTACCGCTCAGGTATGGGGGATTTCCTTCCCCGGCGCGGCTTGGCTCGCTCGCTCGAGCCGCCTCTGGAACTCCTCTTGTGCTCTGCGGGGGCATCTCTGTCATGGCCTTCCCTGACCTGTTGCGCTCCAGGTGTTTTGTTTTGGATCTCGACTCCCATCAGCCCCCCCCCCCCCGAGCCGGTGTGGCCAAAGGTTGGGGATGCTGGGAGTTATAGTCCCAAATGTCTGGGTTGGGGAAGGCGGGGTGTCCGGTCTTGTCTGTCTGACTTCCCTGCTTTTCACGGCTGTCCCTAAATACTCACCTACTGTTGGCCAAGGATTAAGAGCCGGCCTCGGGGATCTGCGTCAAAGTTGCACCTCTGGGGCCCCCGTGGAGTCGGTGAATCCTGGAAGCCGTGAGCCAGGCAGCTTTCAGAATGAACCACGTGGAACCTCTGATTGTGTTATAGTATTGTGTTAAGTCAAGTTCCAGGGGATAATTGTGGGAGCCTTCCTCTCAAGGTTGTTGTACGGCCAGATGGAGGGGGACGAACACGGCTGAATCCATCAGGCCGGGTCTTCTTAGGCTGGGGCGGTGCTAGGTACCGAAAAGATCTGGGGCACAGGCCAAAGGAATTAAAAAAAGCAAAATTCGCGGATGCTGATTTGCACATGCTCTAAAGTCTCTCTCAGTGTGTGTCTTTAAAGGAGCCTGTCTCCTAAGGACACCCCTATTTGTCAAAAGGGATGCCTGGACAGGGGAGAGGAAGGCATTTGATTGCAGAAAAAAAAAACTTAGGCAGAAAGATCCGGGGGGGGGGCAGCTGGAGGTGAGGCACACGGGGGCAAAAAGCCAGCTAACCCGGGGGGGGATGCGATGCAACAGAGATCCTCAGGGCCCCTGGGCCTTTCTTTCGGCAAGTGCCCCTGGACAGCAGGGTGGTGGGGCAGAGGGCCTCCCAGAAACTCGGGGCTCCAAATGAAAGATCCGGGTCTCCAGCCCTAGTGGGCCGCCCCCCCCAACGCCGCCTCTGTTCTTAGGCAAGGAAGGTGCCCCTCTTTCAGCCTCAGTTCTCTCCTCTGTTAAATGGGCGTCACCAGTGAGCCGGCTGGCAGGGTCGTGGAGAGGCGGGGTTTAATTTAGGGTTGTGCTGGGGACCTCCGTTAGATGGTGCACTTCAGGCGACGCACTGCCAGTATCGGAGGCAGTGTGCCTGCGTACACCAGTTGCCGGGGAACATGGGCGGGAGGGCGCTGTTGCACTCGTGTCCTGCTCGTGGGCAGCTGGTTGGCCCCTGTGCGGACAGAATGCCGGACGAGATGGACCCTTGGTCTGACCCAGCAGGGCTCTTCTGCTGTTCTTAAAAGTGCTACACCATAGAAGG
The DNA here is from genome assembly GCA_021292165.1 of Shinisaurus crocodilurus. Classification (NCBI taxonomy): domain Eukaryota; kingdom Metazoa; phylum Chordata; class Lepidosauria; order Squamata; family Shinisauridae; genus Shinisaurus; species Shinisaurus crocodilurus. Next base: position 18,771,797 of record CM037886.1, on the reverse strand, counting down.
AAATTGTGCTTGCCATGGCCGGCTAATTCGTGGACGGGAGGTGTCTCAGTGTCTCTTAGCCGTGAGGGCAGTCCTCCCTTAGAATCTCTACGCTACCGCCCAGTGCCCTCCAGACTGCAATCTCCATCATCCCCCGGAAGGCTGGAATACAGCCTCAGTCCCGCTGTGACCTCAAGAGCCCCTTTCCGCTTTCTTCCCAACCGTGTGTGTGTGTAGGGGATAATAATAGTGGCCTACCTTGTGGGGCTGTCGTTAAAGGTGGCCAGGGTCACCCGAACTCTTGAAAAGCACCGCCCAATGCTGTGGGGAATCAGTCAGGGAGGGGGGGGCGTCTCTGTCTCGGTCTGTGTGCAAGCCGCCTGGGGTTATTTGGTTGGACCCAGGGTGCTCATCCAGCAACACATGGGAATCCTTGGTATTTTATTTATTTATTTAATACATTTTTATACCGCCCAATAGCGGAAGCTCTCTGGGCGGTTTACAACAGTTAAAACCATTATTTTTATTATATTTATACCCTGCCTTTTTTCCTGCAAGGAACCCAAGGCGGCTTACATAATCCTCCTCCTCCTCTCCATTTTATCCTCACAACAACCCTGTGAGGTAGGTGAGGCTGAGAGTCAGTGACTGGCCCAAAGTCACCCAGTAAGTTTCATGGCCGAGCGGGGACTAGAACCCAGATCTCCCGAGTCCCAATCCAACACTCTCACCACTACGCCACACTGGCTCTCATAAAATACAATACAATATACCGGTAAACATAAAATTTAAAACCAGAGATTAAAAACAAACAGGTATCTGGAATCATCATCATCATCATCATGAAATAATATGCCTTGCTCTCTCAGGCTAGCTTTCCTCGCAGGGTTGTTGAGAGGATAAAAGCAGGGAGCAGAACTGTGTACACTATCCTGAACATCTTGCATGAATGCAAATAATAAATTCGAGTGAGCCCGGGGCTTCCGAATCCTAGCCCGACACGCTAACCACTACACTGCATGACCTCTTGGCCTGTGTTGGGCCTTCCCTGTTTACATAGCTGTGTGGGTGGGTTTCTTTTTTGTCCACGCTGCATTCCAGGAACCTCTGGGCTTCTTTGAAGTTTATCGAGATCTGGTAGACCGCACCAAATGAATTCAGGGCTGAATAGAGACCGTAATCCAAGGTAGACTGCTTATGAATATAGAAGTTCTAGCAGGGAGACACATGGTCTAAGTGTGTCCCCGAACCATCAGCCATGCGCACGGGCCCCTCAGCAGCCGAAGTGCTGCGTAAGGGTTCCCTCTAGTCTGAGAGTGTGAAAGGTAATGTTGTCTCCGATGGAGGACAGCCGTGGGAGCAGCTCGAGACCTTGCGTGGGTGGTCTTCACAGTAGACATCCCATTTTGTTGCAGTCCAACAACATCTAGAGGGCAACACAGTTCCCACCCCTGTTTTATGTAAACCAAATATTGACCACATGTGGCACAGATAAAAGTGCATGGGTAAACAGAACTGCTGCAGGGCAATCTCTTTCTTTTTGTTTTAACATTGTGAGGATTGGCACAAATTCAACAGGTGAAGCTTACCCACCCACACCACACCCCCAAACATGGAGCTTCAGAGAGAAAGGGAAGTTTCTTGCATTTCCTTCTGACACTGCATCTCACCTGTCTGCTAGGAAATTTAATCTTTGGCAATATAAAGATAGGAATCATGTGATAAATTCCCTCATTCACCTCTCCATAGGTCCAGGCTTTCACCCAGTTAATCCCTTTCCCACAGCAACGTGCAGCAGGTACAGCATGCGCGCGCACACACACCCTCACCTGTCCCTCCACCTTAGCAGGGTCTGTTCCCTCCCTGCTTACTGAGGTTGTTTGAGCGGAAGCAGAGAGCTACTCTTAAAGGGGCCATGGGCAAAATTGCAGCTAAGCTAAAACTGCAAGCCTAGCTGCATTTTCGGGGCAATTGGAGACTATGCCTTCTGCCCCTCCGCGCAGGGTGGCCAACTTCACAACTTGCCTCTGCTGGGCTTGATGTGCAATAAACTACCAAAGAAAGCATTTTTATCCCCCCCCCCAACCCACCCCTTTGTGGTGATTTCTGTCATCCCCTACTAATGATCACCTTTTAACAGCAGTCATTGCATTCCCTGCTTTGTTCGGCACCCGATCCAGCCAAAGTTGCGGGATTTGAAGGATAAAATAGTCACAGCAGTGTTAAAAACACACCCACCCACCTCACTACGTTCAGCCCCGGATTATTAATCTCTAAAACCTGACAGCCTTGTGACGGACTACAGCTCCCATCATCCCCAGGGGGGTTGATGGAAGTTGTAGTCCAGCACATCTGGAAGGGCCTTGGTTTGGGGAAAGCCTGGCTTAAGGCGCCCAGAAGAAACTTCTCTTTCTTATTTGAAGAGCCAGGAAAGGGGCAGGCTTCTGTCTTGTGTTTTGACTTGGGCGGCGTTAACGGCGGAGGAGCCCCTGCGGAGGAAAATGTGACGGCTGAAGGAAAAGAGAAGCCGTTTGCTACTTCCCACTCGCAGCATCTTGTACAATAGCATACTTTTTGGAAGAGGAAAGAGACATGAGTGTGCTCTGCGACAGCATGAGCTTATAGTCACGGAGAGATGGTAATAGTGGTTTTTATTTGTTGCAAGTGTTTTTACCCTGCTCTTAAGCCAAGAAAGAGTGTGTGTCTTTTTCCTCCTCCCTCCCAATCTCTTTTCCTTTTGTGTCGTGTCTTTTAGATGGTTACGTCTGATGGCAGGGACTGTCTCATATTCATCTTTGGGAGCCTCCCCGCCGCCCCACTTCTAAGTGCTGGAATGGATAAGAGAAAGCATACTTAAAGTCTATCCCAGGCAAGATGGAAATACAGTTCTGGCCATTTGAAAATGGGTTGTCAGCTTGTTTCAGACAGGGGTCCCAACCCCATTAAAGATCAGGCATGCAGCTTAGGGGGGGCTCTTAAATCCTGGGTGGTCACTGTGGGAACAGCACACCTTGTGGCTGGGAGTTCCACAGGTTAAGCAGAAAAGTATTTTGTGGAGGAAACAAGCGGCCGCCCGGCTGCCCCAGTGTATCCTTTTAACAGCTAAAAAGCTGCTTTGATGTTGGGAGGCAGGAAAGAGAACATGTCTGTTTGAAAGAAAGGTGACAAAACACTGCATGGTTTCCTTTGTGCAAAAATGAAACCTTCCTTTCGAAACCCTCCCCCGGGGTGATAAATCAGCAAGCTTATTTTCTCTCCAGATTACCGATGGTTAATTTACTGATTTATTTTGCGGACTGACATAAATTTGTTTTTTGAAATTTTATTTTATTTTGAAATAAAGTTGGCAGAACAGAGGCACGGAAAGAAGTGCATACATTATAATAAATCAAGATCACTAAAGAAACAGAGGAATTCACTAATCATAATTCTTAAGTCTCTAACCGATATGCTTATGCAACCTCTACAGTGTGAGAGTAGTGGTTAGGAGTCTTGGACTGGAACCCCAGATGGCTTGCATAATCCTCCTCCTCCTCTCCATTTGATCTTTCACAACAACCCTGTGAGGTAGGTTAGGCTGAGAGGCGGCGACTGGCCCACAGTCACCCAGTGAGCTTCATGGCCGAGCGGGGGACTCGAACCCGGATCTCCCGAGTCCCCAGTCCAAGTCTCTTAACCACTACGCCACGTTGGCTCTCGGAAGTTCTTGAAGTTAGGATTCCTTGCTTGCTGCTCTTGCCAAGTAAGTCTGTACGTGGGGACGGTGTCCCAAATTTTACCAGCCTGTTTGCTTTTTGTTGGTTGCTTTGAAGACTTCCAGTTACATGCTTCGTGTTACTTTGCAGCTGTTTACATTGTTCTTCGCAGGATGACAGGAGGCGGTTGAAATATTCGGGCGGAGATATTCACCCCCAAAGGGTGTGGGACAGCCCCTCCCCCAATACCCAAATAGGATTGTAAAATGAGTGTTGATGGGCGTTATATTGTAACGGCCTGGATGCCAGGATAACTTTAACTTTTCGCCCCCTTTTCTTCCCACCCCCTTCCCTGGAGAGCAGGCGGGCCCCTAAAAATGTAGGATCCGCTGGAGAGAGAAGAGAGAACTTTCCCTCCTTGAACTTCCTGAAGTTATCTTCACTTAAGAACCAAGCCAGTCCCTGGGTTCAGACAACACGATGACCCACACTCAAAGGTTGAGTGTGGGTGGTTGTGGAACCGTGGGTTGTTGCCGAAATGTGGGTTGTCAGTGTTGTCTGAACCCAACCTGAGATAACAAGCCATGGCTTGTTAACCACGAACAACCCATGAAGAGAACCCGCGGTTTGTTGTTGGGCGGCAAACTGTGGGTTGTTCGCCATGGCGTGCGATCTCGGCTGGGTTCGGACAACACAGCAAACCACGGTTCAACCACCACCCACCGTTCAACCCTTGGGTGTGGGCTTTCGTGTTGTCTGAGCCCAGCCAATATTACGATTGTCGGTTCGAATGTCTTGTTACGTCCCAGTTGCTCCAGACGTCGTGGAAAGCTGGTATATATACATATTTTAATTCTTACGTGAATGAAAAGCAGAGTTGTCGAGCGCCCACAGTAGAACAGCGGGGAGAAGTCTGACCCTGGGCTTCGTGGTCTCCCGCTGCCCACCCCTTTAAACTGCCAGGTGGATTGCTTCAGTCATGAAGCGCACAACTAACATTTCCCCTTCTTCCCCAATCTCAGTGTTCTCCAACCTTGGGTCCCCAGATGTTTTTTGGCCTACAACTCCCAGCATGCCCCAGCCAGCTACAGCTGGCTGGGGCATGCTGGGAGTTGTAGGCCAAAAACATCTGGGGACCCAAGGTTGGGGAACACCGCCCTATCTGTTCCACTGCTTTGATGTTCCTGATCTCTTGGAGCAAAGGGGGGGGAAAGACTGCACAAAAGAACCCTGTTTGCCAACCCTGATTTTTAAAAAAACCAAACTGAGCGTGCACATTTGTAAAAAACTCTCCGGGCATGTGCAGTTTTGCATCTTCAGCTTCCTTAAATCGTAGCGCCGTCGTGGAATGCAGGAATACAGTGACGGTTTTACGTCGGCTGCCCTGACGCGAAACACGTTGACTTGGGAATGAGCTCCGTTGTGTCGTAGGAAAGGGTAACATATATTTCGAATGAATGAATAAATAAACATTCTTATTTTTTATTATGATGAGCGTCTGTAACCTTTTGCACGCCCAGCCAGACACCTCCTGACTATAAAACGCCATTTAAATAAAATATGAAGAAAGAAAGGTAGATACTGTGACGACAACGTCAACATGGCCATGCTGTCCCAGTTGCCGATGCAGGGTGCTCCTCCGCCCAGGGCTCCCCAGACTTTGATCTCTTAGTCCACACCGCTGAGCACCCAGGAAGCCACAATCCAGGGCCGGCTGGCTGCGTTTGATGACAACCCAGAGTACAGGTCGAGTTTGGCTTGCTGCCGAATCGTGGCTTGTTGTTATGCACGCACCCTGCATGGTGGGTTAATGATGGCTTGATCACCACGGACAAGCCATGGTTTGTTGTTGGGTTGTGGACTCCGGGTTGTTCACAAGTGAACAACCCAGCCTTCCAAGACCAGTGCAGGGTTTGCACGTGACGACAACCCCACGATTCGGCAGCGACCCGGGATCCCGACGACCGCCCATACCCGACCCTTCCTCGGGGTTGCCGTTGCTTGCATGCGAACCGGGTCTGCGTGTCACCCGTTGCGTGGGTCTCCTCTAAGAGCAGTTTTCGCGCCTGCGCTTTTGCCGCTGTGGTGTGCCATGTGTCCCCGGACTGATTGTCTACCCAAAGGAGAAACGCGAGGCAGGGATGTTTTGTGCCGCTGGGGAACATGGGCGGGAGGGTGCTGTTGCTCTCGTGTCCTGCCTGTGGGTTTCCCGTGGGCGGCTGGTTGGCCACTGTGGTGTGAACAGAACGCTGGCCCAGATGGACCCTGGGTCTGATCCGGAGGGGCTCTTCTGATGTCCTTATGTGATGTACACATACATATATATTTATTTCCATTGGAGCGTTTTTCGGTCCTAAAAATGGATTGTTTCACTGAAAACCGTATGTCGTCCAGCTTTCCCACACCCGACGCCCTCCTGATGTGTCGGCTTGCAATTGCTAGCATCTCCATGCTTGCCGCGAACGATGGGAATTGTAGTCCAACACATCCGGAGGCCACCAGGTTGGAGAAAGCTGATGTGGCGTAAGGAACGGATGCCATATGAAGTCCGACTGGCACATTTCCAAGTTCATGTTCTTTTCCCCAGAGGCCTACCCCTGGGAAGCATCTCGTGCACACAGCTTTTTGGGCCCGCTAAAATTAGTCTGCTAATTTTTCCATGCCTTCCATTCTCCTCCTAAGATCTAAATGATGTACCAAAAGCACGTGCTGAGAAACGGTCCTGTCTTTAAAAAAAAAAACACAACCCGTCACGTTACAGACTTCCGCAGCCTGAGGCTCTCCAGATGTGTTGGCGCAAGGCTCGCGACATTCCCAGCCAGCACGGGGATCATAGGCATTGCAGTCTGACACATCTGGAGGACGCCTGCTTGGCGGCTGGCCCCTTTGCAAGCATTTCAGGTTTAAAATCATTTCCAAGTCAAGCGTTAGGCACGCGTTCGGATCACACCTTTTAAGCCCAGTATCCGGCACGCTTACTCAGAAGTAAGCCTCCTTACTGTGTCCAGTGGGGCTTGCCCTCTTCTATAAGTGCGCTTAGGATCGTGGCCTTATCGGCTTCCGTTTTCGTGATAAAATATTTTGGTTATTATTAATTTTTTTGGCTGTGGGGAGAGAAAACAACCTTTTTGAGATATTTCTGCATTCAAGTGTGATTGAGCACAGCACGCGTTTTATTTTATTTTTTTTCCCGTTTTGTTAACTAAATATAAGTTCTGTTAACTAAGTATAGGTTTTGTTAGCGATATATAAGCCAAATAAACAGTGCTCAATTGGATCCCAGTCGATTTAGGACTGCTGTCTCCAACCTCCAGCCCTCAAAAAAGGTCGGACACTGATCTCTACCCAGATGACTCGAGCAAATGAGCCAAACCACGTGCCACCGAAGACCCCGTTCCAGAAAACCGCATGGGATTCCATTGATAGTCCCTTCTGGCTGCAGGCCCGGGGGGTGGGGGGCGCTTCAAAAGGGCTGGGTTGAGGGAATGCCCATGGCCAAGCGCGTAGGGTGGGTGCTTTGCATTATGCGGAAGGTTGGAGGTTCGATCCCGCAGGAAGAACAGTACTTGCCTCGATTGACAAATGTTTGGACCCGGACATACGGTTGGGAGGGATCGGGGCTCCGCGGTAGAGCCCCTGCTTGGCCCGCAGAAGGCCCCGAGTTCGATCGCCGGCACCTCTAGATAAGGATTAGGTAGTGGGTCACGGATGGGCAACCCGAGGGCCACCTGCAGCCCCCGGAGGCCCCTTTTGCAGCCTGCCACAGGCGCCCGCCCTGCCCGGTTAGCTCCCCGAATTCTCCTCCCTGTGCCGAGAAAGGGGGTTCCCAAAGATGTGTGCGTCTGGATGGCCCCATGCAGCCCTCGGGGCAAAAAGGTTGCCCGCCCCTGCACTAGAGGATGGGAAATTGCCCCTGGACAGGTGCAGCCAGTCAGGCGAGAGGACATCGGACCAGATCAAACTTCTCCAGCCTGGCGGCCTCCAGCTCTCGTTCGAGAACTAGTTCCCATTATCCCTGACCGTCGGTCGCCCAGGCCGGGACGGATGGGAGTTGTAGTCCACGACATCTGGGCGGCGCCAGGCCGGGGGAAGGCTGCACTGGATATAGACCTCGTGCTTTGACAGGGCAGCGTCCGATGCAGCTGCGGGCGTCACGTTCGGAAATGACTCACCTTTGCGTCAGAAGGGGCATTCCCGTCTTTTGGCTCTGGGTAGCTTTCTTTTGGGGGAGCGCTTCGCTTGTTGCACTCAGAGCGGCGTGAGGAAGGGAAGTGGGTTTTTTTTTGGGGGGGGGTTGTTTTGTTTTGTTGAAGCTGCTGTTTTGATCGAGCAAGCTGATCGCGAGATTCCCCCCCCCCCCGAACGTGGGCTGGCACCGGCTTGCCTGCGCTGCCACTCCAGACGACTCGATTCGCTTAAGTCTCGGCGACCGTTACGAGATGAGAAACACAGCTGTCCATTGCCTCTCGCCTGCCGCTATTAATAAATAGTTAAGTGGCTGACAATGACTAATAAATAATTATTATTCTTATTTATAATAGCAGGAGCTATGGCATCCAGCCACCTGTTGAAAGAGCTTCCTAGTACACAATGAATCATAGCATTTCCCGCAATTATGAAATGAAATGAGAGACATAGTATCCTCCCCCGCTGCGATTTCTCAATTCTGACGCCGATGCCAAAAATTCCTGATGATGATACTAATGTTTAACGGGGGGTGAGTGGGGGTGGAGCCTCTTTCAGCCCGAGGGCCGGATTCCATTTTGGAGAAGCTCTCGGGGGCCGCATTCCAGGGCTGGGCAGGGCCAAAGGCACAAGGGGCGGCGGGGGGGGACGGGACAAGATTACCGAAAAATACCGGCATGTTTCAGGTTAAAGCTTTTAACACCAGCCCGTAAGCCTTAGGAGAGGCGTTTCAGTCTTTCAGAACGGGGGGGGGGAAAGCCTTGCAAAAGCCGGGAAGCCACCAAATGACTGGCAGTTGGGGGGGAGGGGCCGGGGGTGTGGCTTTCTGGTGCCCCCCCCCCCCCTGATGGCCAGATTTTGCTTCCCGGCCTGAGGTTGTGCATCCCCTGGCTTAATCGTTAATGTCATTAATATCTATAGAGCAGTTATCATTCTGCCCTTCCATTCAAAAAATTTCCGGCGTGGCTTGACTTAGCGCCGGTAGAAACTCTGTGATCGCGCCGCTCTCCTCTGCAGAGAGTTTATTTTTTATTCCTTTTAGTTCAGGCGAGTCTTTCTGATAGGTTCATCGTCGCTACCGCTTGGGAGGAAAAACGTTTTCTCAAGCCAACGTTTCTCAAATTGAATGACGACGCGGGGTGGGTGGGGAGAAGTTTTCCAGCACTTAATTTTCCCGTAGAAATTTTTTCCATTTCATGAGTTCATTAGTAACAATGAATGGATACCAGTCACAAATACACTATTAGGCAAACATGGCAGTTTCCAAGTTGCAATGAACGTTTTTCAGGTGATTGTCCCTAGCAAGTAGGCGAGAGAATACATATAGGCCATTGAAATACATATATTTGTGTGGTGTAGTGGTGAGAGTGTTGGACTGGGACTCGGGAGATCCGGGTTCTAGTCCCCGCTTGGCCATGAAACTCACTGGGTGACCTTGGGCCAGTCACTGACTCTCAGTGTAGCCTACCTCACAGGGTTGTTGTGAGGATCAAATGGAGAGGAGGAGGATTATGTAAGCCGCCTTGGGTTCCTTGCAGGAAAAAAGGCGGGGTATAAATATAATAAATAAATAAATAAATAAAAATATACATCTTAGGGCGCAATCCAATGCATGTTAGACACATGTTTGGACAGAAAAAAGCCCTACAATCCTATCATGTTTAGACAGAAAAAAGTCATACAGTCCTATGTATGTTTGGAAAGAAGAAAGTCCTACAACCCTATGCATGGTTAGGCAGAAGAAAGTCCTACAATCCTATGCATGTTCAGACAGAAGAAAGTCCTACCATCCTATGCATGTTTGGATAGAAAAAAGTCCTACAATCCTATGCATGTTTAGACAGAAATGAATGGATACGAGTCGCAAATACACTATTAGGCAAACATGGCAGTTTCCAAGTTGCAATGAACCTTTTTCAGGTGATTGTCCCTAGCAAGTAGGCGAGAGACTACATATAGGTCATTGAAATACATATACAGTCATGCCTTGGATTGAGAGCATAATTCGTTCCGGAAACGTGCTAGTAATCCAAAACACTCTTATATCAAAACGAAACCCCCTAAAAAAAAATTGTATAGAGATTTTTAATTTAAGCTGTACTACAGTACTTGTATTGCAAGACGACGCTTGTATATCAAGTAAAAAATAAATAAATATTTAAAAATTTGCTTGTCTTGCAATATTTGCTTGTCTAAATATTTAAAAATTTGCAAAACGCTCTCAAACCAAGTTACTTGCAATCCAAGGTATTACTGTACATCTTAGGGCGCAATCCAATGCATGTTCAGACACAAAAAAAGTCCCGCAGTCCTATGCATGTTTGGACAGAAAAAAGTCCTACAATCCTATAGCATGTTTGGACAGAAAGAAGTCCTACAAAATAAGTAGTGACAGCGAAAGTGAACGTGCCGGAAGAACCTCGGTGGGAGAGATTTCAACTCTGTTGAAGTAGATGAACAGTTGTTAGGGCACATCATGCCAAGTTTTTTGCGCTGCTAAAATTTATTTGTGTGTCAATAGCTTTAAGCACATTCATTCTGTTTTTTCTCTTGAACCTAAACAATGTAAGGGAAGTGCATGCAATTAAATTTCTTGCAAGTATTCCAATAAAAATGTCTACCGTACTTGAATCATGCACGTTAAGTCTGCTTTAATTTCCCTGAAATATTTAAGGTCAAATACTTGTGGTGTTTTGAGACAAAAAAAATATCATCTTCTTCTTCTTTTTGCCTTAGCTTTGTTGTTTACTAAATACAAGTAAAATAAGCATGCTGAGTTAGTTCACTCTCTAGGACTTCAGGGCTTCAGGAAAGTTTCCGATGCAAACTGAAAATTAGTCTATGCAAATTACTGTAATTACCCTAATATGCAGAGAGAGAGAAATTCCAGTTCTAAATTTTCTGGAAAACCCACATCACTACTCAAAAGCCATAAGAATTAACCCAAATCGATGGATGAGCTGTAACTCCGCCCACTCCGCCCCCCCCCCACTCGCTCAATTTTTGGAAAATAAAAATCCCCTCCCAAATTTACTATATCTGAAGTGCTCAAAAGGAAATACATAAAGGTGTACTTTTTCTTTAGACCATGCGTTGCCCACACCGAACCCTGAGATCTTCTTCGGAGGTCCTTCTCAGAGAGCCCCCTCCAAAAGAGGCTAGGAGGGTGGCTACTAGGGGAAGGGCCTTCTCAGTTGTGGCACCCCATCTCTGGAATCAAATCCCCAAGGAGGTGCGCCTGGCGCCTACTCTTTATTCCTTCAGGCGCCAGGTAAAGACCTTTTTATTTACCCAACATTTTAATGGTTAGATGTTTATTCCCATTTTTATTATCACTGCTGTACCTCCGGTCTGATTCATCTGGCTGCTTTTGTTTTATTGTTTTGTATTATATTGTATTTGTATTTCTATTTTAATGATATTTTTGGTTTTAAGATTATTGCTTTTATCCTGTTTTTCTTGTTAATTGCCCAGGGAGCCTTTTGGCTGATGGGCAGTAAATAAATATATTAAATAAATAAATAATAAATAAATGCGTTTCAAAGCCTAGCCATGAGGTCTAGAAACTCACTTTTAAAAATTAAAAATAAGACTGCTGGTAAGGCTGTGCCTGGGTTGTTGACCTGCTGTTTTGGATTAGTGTTTTTTTTTTTTAAATCTGCTGTTGTTTTAAACTTCTTTTTATATGATAATTCCTTGTTTCTGTTTTAATGTTCTAATGTTTCTCTGCCTGTTTAGACAGAGAAAAGTCCTACAACTCCCAGCATTTCCAAGCCAGCCGTGCTGGGAGTTGTAGGACTGTTTTTGCCATCTAAACGTTTTTCTTTTGGGTGCATTCATATCTGAATGCATTTAAAAAAACATTATTTTTTTTTAAATGGTGAATTTCAAAAAGTTATAACGAAACCAAAAACAATAAAGAAAACATATTTTACAAAATTGTTTACACTGCATAACGGTTAGGTATATCAATCGCAATGAATACTGATGGGATTTATACGCCTAGGTATCACACACATATAAGGAAGTATGCTACTGTCAGTAGAAATAGTTATGCGTAAATTTCAACGGAGGCAAGAGCCAAATATCCCTGTATTCCATCCATGCGTAGGTGGCGTCTCTCCGTCCAAAGCTTGAAAGAGTCGGTAAGTCCTCAATCCGTTGCATTATCGGGGGTGGGCGTGTATTTGCGTTTATAGGATTGCTGCGCATAGGATTGCACCCTAATCCTGTAATCCTGTGCAACACTTAACCTTTCATTTTGAACGCAGAATTATTATTTTTTGGGAAGCATCTTTGCGCATCCACGGATGGGGGGAAAGAAATGGGGTAAAAAAAAAAGAAAGAAAAGGAAATTGACCCGGGATTCTGGATTCTGACGCACATTTTGTGACTGTGCAAAACATGGTTTTGCAACACTTGAAATGCCCGTTCCCAGTCCCGGATGAACATGTCCTGGAGGTGCACTGCGAGCGGCAGAAATTCGTTCCACGAGATGCTTCGGTGAGGGAGGTGGCGAGCGTCCCGGCGAGTATTTCGGATCGCCCTTTCGGCCGCAGGGTCGCAAGAGCATGCCGGAGCCCCTCGTCTTGGCAGCGCTGAACCTCTTTCAGCCCCAGGGCCGAACTCAGATTTGGAGAAGCTCTCTGGGTCGGGGGGGGAGGCAAAAGGAGGCGTAGGCCAAAGGCAGAGCGGACAGGGCCAAAATGCCCCCCCCCCAAATACCAGTATAATTTTAGCTTCCAGCTCTTATGACCAGTAACTAAGCCTTAAGGGAGGCATTTCAACCTTTTAGAATGGGAGGAAAAGCTGGAAACCCCTGAAAAATTGGCGGTTGTGGAACGGGTATGTGGCCGTCTGGTGAAACCCAGAGGGCCGGACTTGGAAATTTGGGTTCTGCACCTCTGCTCTATCCCTTATTTATTATATTTATATCCCACCTTTTCCCCCTGCAAGGAACCCAAGGCGGCTTATATAGCCCTCCTCCTCCTCTCCGTGTTATGCTCACAACAACCATGTGAGGTAGGTTAGGCTGGGAATCAGGGACTGGCCCAAAGTCACCCCCAGTGAGCTTCATGGCCAGGCGGGGACTAGAGCCCGGATCTCCCGAGTCCCGGTCCAAGGCTCTAACCACTAGGCCACGCTGGCCGCTAGTCCCTCCATCTGTGATAGGGGGATAATAACACTGGCCTACCTTACAGGGCAACGCTTGTTCTGCGTATTACTGCGGGTAGCATGTGTGCAAGTAACGGTGGAAGAATGACAGTCTCTCTCCGTGCGTGAACAATGACTGTGACCGTGTTCTGAAACCTCCAAAACGCCTTTGGCTATACAAAGCGCGGGCTACCTAAACTGACTGTTGGCTACCGACTTCCGTGGAGCTCTTTTCTGGTGGGGCACAATTACTCCCGCCAAGTCTCCCTCAGCGCTGCAGTCGCTTACGGCTGTGTTCTCCAACCTTGGGTCCCCAGATGTTTTTGGCCTACAACTCCCAGCATGCCCCAGCCAGCGTAGCTACGCTGGCTGGGGCATGCTGGGAGTTGTAGGCCAAAAACATCTGGGGACCCAGGGTTGGAGAACACTGGCTTACGGGACCTCTTTGGCAAACGCATCCTAGCCAATTCCCTCTCGGCCCCCCGTTGTCTGGTTCTCTGCAAAACGGGCACGGCTGTCACAACCACCTCACCGGTTGGCCATACATGTATTTTGTTTTATCGTTTACCTTTGGAAAAAAAGGTGAGTAGGGGGGGGGGAGTCCCGATAGGGGTGTACAAAATTCCTCATGGTGTGGAGAAAGTACTAGAAGAACCCAACGGGGGTCGTCCCATGAAGCTGATCGGTGGGAGGTTCAGGACACATCGAGGGCAGGACTTCTTCGCACAGCGCAAGAGTTAACTTTTGGAACTCACTGCCACAGGATTTTGTGATGCCCCCCCCCCCCCAATTTGGACGGCTTTAAAAGGGGACTGGACAAATTCCTGGAGGAGGCGGCAATCAGTGGCTGCTAGTCCTGATGGCTATTTGCTACCTCCAGTATCAGAGGCAGCATGCTTTTGTACGCCAGTTGCCGGGGAACTTGGGTGTGAGGGTGCCGTTGCCCTCGCGTCCTGCTTGCGGGCTTCCCGTGGGCACTGTGTGAACAGAATGCCGGACTAGATGCACCCTTGGCCTGATCCAGCAGGGCTCCTCTTAGGTTCTTGGTCTGATCCGGCAGGACCCTTCCGACGTTTTGACGTTCGTAATTGACTGCATTTCTGTACCGACCGGTAGCCGAAGCTGTTTGGGTGTCTCACAACCATTAAGGCGCTAAATTACAACCGGGTTAAAAAAAGACAAGGCTTGCGATGAAAGCTTGTCAAGCGGGCGCACAAAACAAGGAGACGCCCAGCTTTGAGCATGAATTATTCACTGGCACAAGCAGGTAAACAAGTTTCCCGAGCCGTGCGTGTGTGTGAATGGCCGGATCAATAATTGATCGATTGAGGCAGAAGGCGCATGAGAAACGAGAGCGCACGGCCTCTTCCGCGTACATTAATATTTGAGTGCTTTTTAAGTGCTTAGGGAAAAATCTGGTCCCCGGGGAGGCAATTATATAGCGGCTCTGTCCAGTTCTGGTTGAACCGGATGCAGAAAACGGAGGAAGACGAGACGGAACAAGGGCGGGCCGGCATTTCTCCATCCCCGTCTCCGATCCGCAATTACTGCGGGTACAATAATCCTCAGGACTTCAAGCCACTTTTGCAACGGGGTCTGCAGGTGCCCGTCCCTCGTTGCTTTCTGGGCTCAGCGCAATTGCACGCCACGACCTGTCGGTTTATCTCGCCGGCCCCATCCTAGATCCCGTGAGCCACCAATCTTCAGAAACAAGAGCCTAGAATCTCCGTTTTGAACAGCCATCGTGCAGGGAGTGGGGCGAGCGCAGGGCCGGGTCTGTTACCTTCCAGTGGTGCGTTACAGCATAAGGGAAAACGGCAGGTCTCTGCCCGCAAGGAACTTACAGGCTCCCGCAGAGTTTTAGACTCCTCCTTGAAGCTGGAGCTGGCTGTCCCCCCTCTCCCTCAGGCCAGCTACTCTTGAGAATAAAGCCCAGAAAGCCAGGAATACGTATCTTTAACGTCCACGTATTGAGTGAGCGCCCTCCTATCCTAAATTCTCGTCGGAAGACTTCAGCTACGTGGCTGAACTGTAGATTTGCAGCCGGTCATCAGCTTGCAAGTTCCGAGCCGGGACCATTTCCCCCGGGTCCGCGCGTGCAAGACCTGAGCTCGGTTTCATGAGCTGGCGGCTCAGGTTTAGCAAAGCAGCCCTTCCCCGGGCAAAGAGGATTAGGTCATGCAAAGCTCGCCGCGGCGCCTAGGGCAGCTCAGGTTCTGCGGCCAAGAGTCGAGCATCGCTCGATCGGAGCGTCGCAGTGGCCGCTCCGGTTTGTTTGCAAGGAAGTGCGTGCCTTTTCTTTAGGTGTTGGCGGAGGTGAGAGCAGTCCTTTAAATATTATCTTTTGATCCCCTCCCTTCTCGGGCTTGTTGCTCCGCATTTCAAGCGTGAAATTCTAACTGAGCGGTGATGTTTGGTTTCCATGGGAGTCCCCGGCGCAGAGAAGAAGAACGCCGCGGCCCGTTCTTATCCTTGAATAAGAAACCAAACAGAGAAAGATGTGGAGCAGAAATGCAAATAAATAGCGGAGAATGGGGTCCTTTGTGGGGTGTGTGTGTGTGTGTGTGTGTGTGTGTTCATGGCGGGGACACTTTCCCTTGTGTGTGATGGCGAGGAAGAGCCAACTTTGCCCGTTTCTCGTCTATTCCAGTACATTCTTCTTTCTGCCCGCAACCCCATTAATGGGTGTTGTAATTCAAGAAGCTGCTGTTTCTCGGCTTCTAGGGAGCGTGGCCTGTAAAGGGTAAATCGCTTCCGAACCTGTTTCGATCTCCATTTGGGCTGCCTTTTAGGTGGGGACTGCAACATAATGTTGCAGTACAGAGCACTTCTGTTCAGCCAGCCAGCCAGCCAGCCAGGCCCTCATCCGAGATACCGTTCCAATACCATCCCCTTTTTCCCATCGCGCCCTCCCCTGGAGCAGTCCTCATTAGGCCGCTTTTAGGGTTTCTCTGCTTCCCACTGAAGACCTTTTGTGCTTCTGCAAACCTTGGGTTCCCCCCCCAAGCCTCCCGATGCCTCCGTCTTTGAGCACGGGGTGACGAACATCGGAACTGGAAGGAATTGCGATCATGACCGTGGAACTCTGGAAGTCATTGTTCTGTGGAAGGGCCGAGAGATTCCCCCAGCGACGCAAAACGAGGAAGTTCCTGATTTGGGTGTGCGTGTGAGAAATTGGGGGACACAATAGCCATGAAAGCACATCTGTTCCAGTAGGGACTCCTCTGTGTGTGTGTGTGTGTGTGTGTGTTGCTTTCTGTCACCAGTGCACAGCCAACCAGTGAGCAGAATGCTTGCCGCATGACTGCTGCTTGACCAACTGCCGTGGGCGGAGGTGTACGGGTTTCTGCGGTGTAGTGGTTAGAGCGGCCTTCCTTCCTCAACCTGGCCTTTTTGATACGTTTCGGACTACAGCTCCCAGCATTCCTGACCGTTGGCCATGCTGCTGGCTGGCTGGCTGGCTGGCTGTGTGATGGGAATTGCAGTCCAACACCTCTGGAGGGCACCAGCTTGAGGATGGCTGGGTTAGAACATTGGACTAGGACTGAGGAGATCTGGGTTCAAATCCCCACTTAAGTCACGAAGCTCCTGGAGCAGTGTTCTCCAACCTTGGGTCCCCAGATGTTTTTGGCCTACAACTCCCAGCATGCTGGGAGTTGTAGGCCAAAAACATCTGGGGACCCAAGGTTGGAGAACACTGTCCTAGAGTGACCTTGGCCCCGGTCACCGTCTCTCAGCCTGACCCGCCTCGCAGGGTTGTCGTGAGGCTAAAACGGGGCAGGGGAAAAGGAGAACTGCGCACGCCACCTTTTATTCCTCGGAACAAAAACAGGACATGCGACGTAACGACTAACGACGACGACCATCCATTTATTATCAACAGGTGGTGGTCGAGTTTGGAACTCATGGCCTGTCACGTCCACTGGTGTGGACTGCTTAACATCGGAAGAGTTTTTGGGGGGGGACGTCTGCTTCTGTCCTCCTTAACGGCGCACTCCTTTGCCAGGGTCACTCGTACTTTCCGCTGCTTCTCACGTCCCTCTATTGTTCCTTCCAAACATGCCGAACCGTTTCTGCTCTTCTTTCCCACGGTGGGGAGAGCAGAGGTTGGGCGTGTGTGTGTGTGTGTGTGTGTGTTTCTGCAGGGAAGTCGACTTCGAACTTGACTTTGGTCGACGGCTCCTCTTTCTCCCCCCCCCCCCCCGCGGTGGCTGCTGGAAAACAGGACGGGGGCCGCGTTAACGTGTGCGGCCGTGGTCGGGACAACTTCGAGCCGTGTGCGTTTGTGTGTGTTATAATGGCTGCGCGGTTGGCTTGGCCGAATCTTTGGGCTGGGAGAAAACTTGGGAGGTGTGGAAAACGTGGGAGAAACGGAGCTCAGTGTGTGTGTGTGTGCGTGTAAATATACCAGAGCCAGTGAACAAGCCATATGGTACGTCTTGGCTGTCCTCCGTCGGAAACAGGAGGCTGGGTTACATAAGCTTTTGGTCCCACCCGCTTAAGGCCTTAGGAAGCGGGGAGGCTGCTGAAGCCGTTCATCCGAGTTCTCCGGAACTGTGTCCGACCGTTGGGGAGAGGCCAAGGGGTGCCGAAATCTCTCCTTGGGAATGAACTCGCCGTGGAGCACGGCTTCAGTCGATTGGGACAGACTCGCTTCACTGGATGGGGATCCGTGCGAGCCACAAATACGGCAAGGAAGAGTTGGGAGAATGGACGGGGTTGAACACTATTCTAGGTGGTCTCCGCCCGGTGCCGTTTGGGGGTGCACAGCCCCAGCAACTCACGTAGGTTGCTGCCGGGGGCAGCACACTCGAGTGCTTTGCGCAAAAAGCAACGTGTTGGGCCAGATGCCGTATAGTACAGGCTTCCCCGCCCTCCAGATGCGATGAGATACAACGCCCATCATCCCCAGCCACCATGGAGTGCCTTTCCCGAAGGGTTCGGCCCAGTGGCTAACGCCATGTTTAGAGTCTCTTCTCTGTGTGATGCCCCCCACAAGGGTGCGATGGTGGCTACCAGAGCCTTCTCTGCAGTGCCCCCCCCCCTGGTCTGCAGAATGCCCTTCCCGGGGAAATCCGCCTGGCGCCTTCACTGTATACATTCAGATGCTAGATTAAGACCTTCTGCAGGCATGTAACCTTTCATCTGTTGCTGTATTCATTTTACTGCTGGCTTCTTAATGTTTTAAATATTTTTTAATGTTTAATATTATTTTGATACTTCTATTGTTGTAGTCTTTTTTTTTTTTTTTTTTAATTATTTATGGCGATTTTGGTGTCATTCTGTCTTTAAGAACATAAGAACGTAAGGAGAGCCCTGCCAGATCAGACCACGGGTCCATCCAATCCCAGCATTCTGTTCACACACTGGCCCACCAGATCCCGCAAGCAGGACATGAGTGTGGCAGTGCCCTCACACCCAAGTTCCCCAGCAGTTGGTGTACAAAAGCATGCTGCCTCTGATACTTGGAGGTAGCATATAGCCATGAGGACTAGTAGCTTGTGCTCACACAGTGGCCAACCAGCTGCCCACGGGAAGCCCACAAGCAGGGCATGAGTGCAACAGCACCCTCCCGCCCATGTTCCCCAGCAACTGGTGCACATAGGCAGACTGCCTCTGATACTGGAGGTAGCAAATCGCCATCAGGACTAGTAGCCACGGATAGCCTTCTCCTCCAGGAATTTGTCCAGTCCCCTTTTAAAGTCTCCCAAATTGGTGGCCTTCACGACATCTTGTGGAAGTGATGATTTTAAGCTGCCCCGTGGGCATCTGTAAACTGGGCGTTATACAAATTAAATCAGTCAGTCCTAGTCCAAGACATGTGGCGGGTGGTGAAGGCTGCCATACTAAGATGCCTCATCAAGGCGTCATTTGGGGGGGGGGGCACCAAAGCTTATTGTGGGGCATAACCCCCTCCCCACTTCCTTATTCCTAAGTGTGGCCTCGGGGCAGGGCGGTGGGATCACATCTTTAATGATGCTTTGGGCCGGAGAGATTCGCAGTGGATCTTGTAAAGATTTATTATTTTTATTTATTTATTACATTTATACCCCACCTTTTTTCCTGCAAGGAACCCAAGGCAGCTTACATAGGCCTCCTCCTCCTCCTCTCCATTTTATCCTCACAACAACCCTGTGAGGTAGGTTAGGCTGAGAGGCAGTGACTGGCCCAAAGTCGCCCAGTGAGTTTCTCCTGGTCATTGAGGTGAACAATATGTGTTGAGTCCAGCTATTATTTCTGGGGTGTGGGGAATCTAAAAACGCCAGCCTGTTCCCGATTCAAGCGGCTTCGTACAGCTCTGCGTTGAGAAAGAGACGAGGAATCAGGAACTGGGAGCCAGGCCAGGAGCCAAGCTGAGCCTCAAGGCTGAGAGCGGCTGTGCCGTGACAGTAGCAAGGTCACCGTGCAAACGTTATGATTTGCTGGTGCCGGCCCACGTCTCTGCGCCCACATTCATGCTGTGAACCCTCCGTTTCCGGGCGTCTTAACCACGGCAGGCTGTTGCCCTTTTCCTTGTGTGTTGGTTGCTGGGCATGCAAATAGGTCTGAGCTGAAGAACAGCGTCACGGCTGCTGCGGTTACAGAGATTCCGATGGCTTCTGAAAAGAAGGAACTAGAGGAAAGAAAGAGCATGGGAGAGAGGAAACTTAAGACATAGAGCACTTTCATATTTGGTATAGTGTATTATTTTCTCTCTGTACTGTTGCAGGTTCCACAAGCAGTCTATTGCAGGGGGCGTTGCTGAACCTCTTGCAGCCTGAGGGCGGCCAAATTCAATTTTGGAGAAGTTCTCGGGGTGGGGGTGGGGCACATTGCAGTGGTACAGCTGGGAAACCGCAGAACGATCTGCGCTTGGGGGGGGGGAAAGTGGGTGGTCCCATCCTGGATTGGGACCCGCGGCAGGCCGGTTTTGGTGTGTCCGCACCTTCCTGTCCCGTGGACCTTTGTGGTGGCAACTTGTCCCTGCCCGTGCGGGGACACAGGAGGAGTTCACAAGGGGCACTCTGCAAGATGACTACGGACCATCTCGGGACTTAAAGCGACGCGCCCGGGCGTCACTGTTAACCCCGGTTCCTTTTTGTCCGCAGATACAAGAGCCTCGTGACGGGGAAGCGCGCCCGCGGCCTCATCGCCATCCTCTGGATCCTCTCGTTCGGCATCGGCCTGACGCCGCTGATGGGCTGGAACAGCTGGGACTCCAACAACTGCACGAACCAGACGCGGGGCCCTCGAGGGGGACCCCGGGGAGGGGCGGCGGCCCGGCGGCTGCCTGGTGGAGTGCCTCTTCGAGAACGTGGTCACCATGAGCTACATGGTGTACTTCAACTTCTTCGGCTGCGTCCTCCTGCCGCTGCTCATCATGCTGGTGATCTACATCAAGATCTTCGTGGTGGCCTGCAAGCAGCTCCGGCAGATGGAGCTGCTCGGGAACTCCCGCGCGACGCTGCAGAAGGAGGTCAACGCCGCCAAGTCGCTGGCCATCATCGTGGGCCTCTTTGCCCTGTGCTGGCTGCCTCTTCACATCCTGAACTGCCTCACCCTCTTCTACCCGGTCTTCAAAAGCACCAAACCCGCCTGGGTCATGAACATGACGATCATCCTTTCCCACGCCAACTCGGTCGTCAACCCCATCATATACGCCTACAGGATCCGGGACTTCCGGTGCACCTTCCGCAAGATCCTCTCGCGCTACGTCCTTTGCAAGACCGAGGACTTCCCCAAGTACCCCAAAGGGGACGGCAGTAGCCGCCCCCTGGCTGTTAGCAACGTCGACACTTCCCCGACCTGCCTTTGAAGGCCGTTTGAAGTCCTCGAGGGCCCGTGCGACCGCAACCCTCGATATGCCCGGAGGAGGGTGCCACAACTGAGCACTCCGTTTCCGGGCGTCTTAACCACGGCAGCTGTTGCCCTTGTCCTTGTGTGTTGGTTGCTGGCATGCAAATAGGTCTGAGCTGAAGAACAGCGTCTGTCCACAACTGACCACTATGAATTTTCGTAATGCTGCAGTTCAAATATATATAATATTTCCCTCTATTGAACAGGGGGTTTGAATAGATGACCTCTGAGGAACCTTCCAGCTCTAAAAAATGCCACAGTTCTATGAAATGCCATGATATATATATACGGTATATATATATAGTGTTTTGGATTTGTTTTGTCTTTTTTAGATATCGGGCCTCATGGAGGAACTCTTCCGTTACTGTCTATGCTGTCTGAGCCCTGCACAGATCAAACTTGGGGACGAAAAAGATGTATTATCCCCCCCGCCTCCGGGTTTTTATTTTTAATTTTTAAAAACACATTAAATTCTGGCCTCCGTAACAAGGGCAGGTTTTCCAGCTGTGCTGCTTTCTCTCTCGTGGATATGTGGGTGTGGGTGTCTTTAGTGTTTATTTTTCATTGCTCAAAAAAAAAAAAAGAACTTGCGGGGGTTAAAGCGGGGGGAAGAGGTAAAAAAGAGAGCAATGAAGTTTGGGTTTTAACATATGTGATCACTGGCTGTCTGGGAAAAAGATCTTGTTTCTCTCCCAGTTCCCCCCTTTAAAAAAAATAAATAAATCTGTCATCAGTTGTTTGATGCTGCTGGTATTCTCAAATGGGAAATCGTTTTAGGTCGGCCAGTATAAAGTATAAATTGTGTTTTGCTTTGTTTAAAAAACAAAACATGGGACCACGAAGGAGCCAGAGTTAAGGGGAATTTGTGGCCTTTAACCGAACTGATGCATTTTAATTAGGAAAGGAGGGGCCTGGTTGAAGCGATTTCTTTCCCTTTCGTTTTTTTTTTTAATAAAAGAGAGACGCTGCGGGCTATGTCTGTGTTACGGCCGACGTGTTCTGTTTTTAATTCTCGACGATGTTTAGCTCTTAGTAAGGTCTGGACTCTATCTTGATTCCCAAGAACTGTGCGGACGCGTGTCTCTTTATAACGGCAGGCAAATATATAAATCAACAAAATCACCTTGGGCCAGGGAGTCTGAATTCTGCACCACGGAAAGCTGGATTCTGAACCCTGCCACGTTCCACTGCCTTTTCCTTTTGCAGAATCTATTCTGATTTTGTTCGAGGGGTTAGTACGCGGAAGTCCCCCGCCTCCGCTGCATTCTGATACTGGCTTCCGAACTCAGCCGGTATCGGCTGCGCAATTTCACCAATTGAAATCTGCCCCCCCCCTGCGTTTATCCTCGCAGCAGCGCTGTGAGGTAGGTTAGGCGGAGACAGGGGTGCGGAACCTCAGGTTCGGGGGCCGTATCTAGCCCTTCTGGGGTCCCCGGAAGGCCACGCCCCCTTCCCATCCCCCCCCCCCAATCTCTGAACATTTGATAGTTTCCAAAGTTTTCCAAAAGGTCGAAATGCCTCTCCTAAGGCACAGTTCCTGCCAGCAAGACCTTTAAGCTACAATCTGCTGGGATCTTTGGTATTTTGGGGCCCCACCCCCTTTTTGCCTCCAGCCCCGCCCACCCCTGGAATGCGACCCCCGAGAACTGCTCTGAAATTGCATTCAGCCCTCAGGCTGAAAGAGACTCCCCCACCCTGGGCTGGGAGACATTCTCACTGGCCTAAGGTCACCCAGTGAGCTTTTTGAATCTGGGTCTAGCCCAAACACCCTAACTACTACCCCATCCTGGTGCGCATCCGTGTCACGCTGCCGTGATCTTCACAACAATAAGGACTAGAAACTTTTTTTTTTCGGTTAGGAAAAGAAAGCTGAGATTCTGAGGAGCTTGAACGCTGAACCCACAGACCTGTAAGTCCCGTCCCCCCCCGTGCTCCCGCAGAATCCCAGCAGACATAGGCTTTTATAAGTCCTGCCAATGGTACAGATCCGGTCCACACAGAACTGGCATTACATTTGGCTCTTCCCACGGGGCCCGTTTCAATCCAGGGTGCGCACAGATGAAAGTTTAATCTGTGACCGGCGCCCTATAAAACGCTCCAGGATACGTACAAAAACGATGACCGGACAAAAGCACGTGGAATGCCAATTTCCTGCTGGTCCTCTGCAAGGGACAAGACGCACCCTCAGAAGGAGGGGGGTGGGCAGGGAAATAATCAGTCAGGAACCCAGTTTCGTTAAAGCCGTCACTGCCTCTCAGGGGACGTCTTCGGAAGAGCGGCACGACATCCGCCACTCTCCCTCTCGTTCACCCAGGCCGGAATGCGTCATCATCTTCCCTCCGTCCCCGGCAGCAAGAGGCACGTCAGCTGCTTGTCCGGGACCGTGAGTTCGTGGCAGGTTCCGAGAGCCCGGCTTAGGTAGGCAGCCAGAAGGTGCTTACACTGCAGGAGAGAGAAGGGAATGGGCGGCGTTAGCGGGGCAAGCCAACGGCACGGAGCCGAGACGGCCGAGTTCGGGGTTGCGGGGAGAATGCCGGAATTTTCACTCCCGTTTTAGGCAACCGGAACAGAGCAGAGGTCCGGAGAGGTCTAAAACGGCCCTCAACTTACTGTTGGGTTCTGCCCCGCCCGGTTCTTGGAACTCACGGGCATTGAACCTTATTCCGCCCGAGGGCCCGGATTCCATTTCAGGAGAAACTCCCGGGGAGTGCATTCTGCCGGTGGGCAGGGCCGAAAACACCAGCGTATTTTAGTTTAAAGCTTTTGCTGCCGGTAACTGAACCCTTAGGGAGAGGCCTTTTAGAACGGGGGGGGGGGGGAAAAACCGTGCAAAAGCCCGGAAAGCACAAAACGGTTAGCAGCCGTTTGTGGCGGGGAAGCAGTGAGATGGAAAGGTCACGAATTGCGACAGGACACGGGAGAGAAAATATTCACAAGTGCCCGAAAATGCTTGCATAAGCGTGACGTGTCTCAGAAAGGGATTTCCTTCCTCGGGGGCAGCATGTCTTTCTCGCCGCGTATATTTTGAAAAACCTTACTGATGCTTCCTCTGTGTAGGGGGCCTTCTGGGGAAGCCCAGAGGGCTGGAGGGGGGACCCCAGGCGGGCAAAATGCGGCCCGCAGGCCCTATTTTAGGTTAAAGCTCTGACCGCCGGTAACAGCCTTCGAAGATGCATTTTGAGCTTTTAGAATGGGGGGGGGGGGAAACTGTGCGAGACACCAGGAAACCACCAAACGGCGGCCTGGGGCAGAAGAGGAAGGGTCTGTTTGGGGCACCTTGGAGGGCTGGATTTGACGCCCAAATGGGCCAAGTTCAGCCTGCGGGCACGCCTGTTTTGACTGTAGATTGCATCACTCCCATCATGGGACCTTCCCCATGCAAGTTCGGGGCTCTGCTGCTGGGCTGACTCTTAACATCCCTTCCCGGTTTACCGAAGAGATTTCTCCTGAGTGTTCAAAGTGCTTTGCGCATCCCTTCTTTTGGTGCCACGCTCGGTCATGCTAGGAGCAGAGCTCTTGAAATCGATCGGACGTTCACCTGAACTAACCGGAGTCCCATCGAGTTCAATGGGTCCACCTTGTCAGAGGTTCAGCCCTTTTATCTTGGGGGGGGGGATCCTTACAACAGTCCTATATTAGCCAAAGACCACAGCCGAGGGGTCGAGAGCGTTGCCCTGCCTGAGTGTGTGACTCAAGAGAAGGTACCTGAAAAGCACTTCTCAGCGCACGCCTTGCACTCTTGACCACTACACCTGCCATGGGATGCTGCGTTGTACCAGTCTGGTCCGACCGGCAGCGCCTCTTGGGCAGAAAAGGGTCTACCCCATATCCTTTTTTAAACTGGAGATGCCAGAGATCGAACCTGGGACCTCCCATGTGCAAAGCAGGTGCCTGTCTACTGAGGCAGGGTCCTTCCCTTTACAAAATAAGCTGAGATTCCAGTCCTCATGGTTTTGAAAAGGGGGCAGATTTAAAACAGGAGTGTAGGATGCCGCCTTATACTGAGTCAGGGCACTGGTCCTAGTTTCATCTCCTCTGCCTGGAAGCGGCTCTGAGACGAACGAGAGGGCTCTTTCCTATCAGCCTGCACCCTGAACCTTGCAACTTAAGCGGCCAGGGATTGAACTGGGGGGATCTCCTGCATGCAAAGCCAGTGTGGGCCTAGTGGTGAGAGTGTTGGACGGGGACTCGGGAGATCCGGGTTCTAGTCCCCCCGCTCAGCCATGAAGCTCGCCGGGTGACTTCGGGCCAGTCCCTGACTCTCAGCCTCACCTACCTCACAGGGTTGTTGCGAAGATAAAATAGAGAGGAGGAGGAGGAGGAGGAGGATTATGTAAGCCTGCCTTGGGTTCCTTGCAGGGAAAAAAGGCGGGATATAAATATAATTCAAAAAATATAATTACTAGTAATGAAGCTGGGGCTCTACCGCTGAGTTTTTTTCCCCATTCCCTCAGCTCTCCACCTGGGCTTGACAGCTCTTTCCTCTCTTGCAAAAAGGGGGAGTGAAGCGAAGCACAACGAGAGGGAGACTGAGTCGCGGCTCCTCTGTACGCTGCGCCCACCCCTTTGCTAGAATGCCCCCCACGCACCGCCTCGCGATGGCGCCTTCTCCCTCCCCCCTTCCACGTCCCGCCCGGCAAAACCCACCACTAGGTTGTCGCCTTTCCGCAGGACCGAGAACACGAAGGCCGGGCAGGTGCAGAAGTGGCAGGAGGCGTAGCAAGTATACAGTTTCCCCGACTGGCCAACCACCTGGGGAAGAAGGGGGAGGGGAAGGGGGACAAAACCCAGAGATTATTTCCTTTTTTAAAAAAATGAAGGGAAAGAAGAACAGATTGAAGTTAATTTAGACTTTTAATTTACTAAAAAAAGAAAGAAAAAGAAATACGATCTCTCTCTCTTAAAGAATAACTCGGTGAATAGTAAAATCATCTGAATCATGCAGATTAAACCAGAAAAGTGATCCAGTAAAGGCACAATCCTGTGCAAGTTTAGACAGAAAGAAAGGCCTACAACTCCCAGCATGCCCTAAACTAGGTCCGGGACCTGGGACTTCCATACATAACCAGGGATTCTTAACCCTAACCTGAACCTTACCCCTAATTCCTCCAAATACGTATACCAGTAATCCCCATACAATCAGGCAAGATGCCCAAAGGGATAACTGAGGGTATTCTGTTGAGCAATGCAGAGGGTGTAGCTCTGTCTGTCCAGTCTAAGCAAGTTCCGGGCCCGGGGACATGCACACGGACTCTGGGTTTCTTAACCCTAACCCTAGCTTGAAATTTAACCCTAATATTTTAATATGGCTATGATCCCCATACCTTCAGACAGCAAGCCCAAAGCCATGCCAAGGGTGTCCTTGTTGACCAGCCAGGCTCGCTTGGAAATGTTGGGAGTTGTAGGTCTTTTTTTCTTTCTAAACATGCATAGGATCTTAGGTCTTTTTTTCTGAAGCCCACACAGTGAGGACTAGAAGCTTAATTCATGCAACTAAGGGCACAATCCTATGCAAATTTAGAGGGTAAAAAGGCCTACAACTCCCAGCATGCCCCAACCAGCTAAGCTGGCCGGGACTGCTGAGAGTTGGCGGCCTTCTCTCTCTCTAAACTTGCATAGGATTGTGCGCTAAGCCATGGGTCGGCAACACACGGGACTTTTATGTGGGCCCCTGCGTGTATTTTTATGTGGCCCTTATGTGATTTTGCTGTGGTGGTAGAAAATCTGACAATTTTGCTGTAAAACAAGGTTCGTGGTCAGCCCATGTCTCGTTTTATGGAAAGATCACTGAGGGACCCTCTCCAGGTTCTTTTCCTGCTGCTGCGCCCCCAAATTTTGGCGGCAAATTCGTTAGGGAGAGGAATTGGTCCCCGCGTCCACCCCGGAAGTTGCTTATCCCTGCATTAAGCAATATATTCTGTAAAAATCAAGCTATCATTAAAAAAAATAAGAATCCCATCCCATACGGAAGAAATAATACTCCTAGCACATTTTAGGCTCCAATCTTATACTGAGTTACCGGGGAGTAGGTCCCATTGAGCTCAATGGACTTACCTTAGAGTAGACACACAAGGATTGCCCTGTTAAGGGTCATATTTGCGCGTCATTTAGGAAAAGCCGATCTAAATCAGTGACTTAAAACAGCCCCTTGCCTTTTCCAGCTGGTTTAAAGCACTGATTTAAAATTGCCTCGATTTCAACGAACCCCGCGTGCAGAAAATGAGAGAGGAAGGGAAGGGCGGAAGAGATGAAAGCCTGAACAGAGCAGGATGAAAATCGGAGGTGGCGTCAGACTAGGGCTGGGGAAGACGTGGGTTCAAATCCCAACTCGGCCCTGAAACTCACTGGGAGAGCTTGGGCCAGTTGGGCAGTTTCAGCCTAGCCCTACCTTACAGGGTTGTTGTGAGGATAGTACAAGGAGAAATGGAAAGAGATCCATTCATGCCACCCTGGGAAGGTGGGATACTGCCACAAATAGAACTAGGAAACAACTTTCCACAGGACCCAGTATTCTGTCTCTGGCACTAACAGCAGCGGTTGCCTCAGAGGGACTTTTAACGGTTTTTGAAAGACATTTGAGATAATGGAAGCCAAGAGGAACAGGCGTCTCCCAAAAGGGCATTGGCCATTTGGTATTCAGAAGAGGCCTCCCAGCTTGAGGGGGGTCATCCGGAGAAGGCTTCCAGGCATGCGGGGAGGAACGTGCTAATCTTTCCTCCCGCCATGTCCCTCTGAGGAAGTAGGAGCATCTGTTAAGGGCTCCTCTGGGAGGCAGAAGTGTTGGTGAAAGATGGTGTACATACAGAGTACACAGAGTAGACCCATCAAATCCTGAGCTGGGGGTGGCTGGTGGTCCCTCGACGTGCAGCGACCGAGAAAAGCGGGGGGAAAACGTACTTCTTCCCCGGGGCTGTCCCGAACTGACGCAGGAGCGGGTGTAATGCGAGATCTGGGGGTTAGCCAGAGCGCAGGAACCCCGCGCCGCCTAAGTGTCCGAGGAAACTTTGGCCCGTGACCAACAGACACAATTGCTCCAGCGTCCGTCTCCCCACCTCGAGGCACGCAGGGAAAGATTTTGGGGGGTGAACGCTGCCTTGGCCACCTCCGCGTCCGAGGTAGAAACTGGCCCGTGACCAACAGACGCAGCTGCCTCAGTTTCCCCGCGGCCATCCGTCGGGAAACTAATGCGGCCCCGTTAACATCTCTCTCGGCCCCACGAGCTGTTAGACCATCTTTCAGCCTGGCAGGCTTAATCCAATTATGAGCGCTCCGGGGGCAAGCTGTCATTTCCTCCCCCCCCCCAAAAAAACACAAACGGTAATTAAGATAAAAGCCCTCGGACCAGGGAAAAACAACATAGAATGAAGGAGATGAGTGAACCACTTCTCCAGCAAAGCTGGGACGTGGGGAGCGTTCCTCCCAGCTGAACCCTCGTGCTGTTTTGGCCCCCCGCAGAAAGCTCGCTTGGCAGGGAAGCGAGAGGCGAACAAGGGCCGTTATACAGGGGATGGATCTGCTCCATCACAGATAGACGCCCGGCCATTCTTCCGCCAGCGTCTCGGTTCCCGTTTCCTCTCCAAATGTTTGTTCCCATGCTTTTTGGCAGCTTCTCTTCCGGCTGTCCGGTTCTTCAACGTAGAAATCCCCCACCCACACAGAGAGACACCCAAAGAGAGGCTGGGGTCTACTCAGAATGGTAGAGTTGGAAGGGTCCCTCGGAGGTCCTGCTAGTCTGACCCCCTTGGCTCAAGGCAGGGTCCGCAATGCAGAAGTCTGAAGCGACAGCGTCCCCGAGACCCCCGCCCAGCCTCTGCTCACAGACCTCTGGCCAAGGAGAACGCACCACCTCCCGGGGCGCATGGGCTCCGCTGCCGAATAGCTCTCCTAAATGTTTAGCCGAAATCTGCTCCCCTTCCAATTCCCACCCGTTATTTCGAGTCCTGACCATCTGGAGCAACGGAAAACACGTCTGCACCATTTTCCGCACGGCAGCCTTTTAGATATTAGAAGGCCGTTCTCATGTCTCCCTTTCGCCTTCCCATCCTTTCTCCAGGCTAAACACCCCCCGCTCTTTCAACCGTTCCTCAGAGGACTCGGTTTCCAGACCCCTCCACCATCCCGGTCAGCCGTCCTCCGGACGCGTTCCAGTTGATCCATTTCTTGAAAATGTGGCGTCCGGAGCTACGGGCTCATCCTCCTCGCTCCCACGTCTCTCTCTGCAGCTGGATGTGGTCCCTGACACAGCCGCCGGTAACCTGGAACTGGTTGCCATATTCCCCCCCCCCCCCCGTGTCCAAAAGGATGCCTGGTGCGGAGAAAGTGGGAGCGGGAGACATTTTTCTCCCTCTTTCGTAAGACTAGAACCCAGCGGGGGTCCTCCCATGAAGCTGATCCGGTGGGAGATTCAGGACAGACAAAAGGAAGGACTTCTTCACACAGCGCAGAGTTGAACTATGGAACTCACTGGCCACAAGAGGTAGTGATGGCCACCAATCTGGATGGCTTTAAAAAGGGGACCGGAGAATTTCAAGGAGGCCATCGGTGGCGACTAGTCCTGATTGGCTATGTGCTTCCTTCGGTACCAGAGGCAGCATGCCTATGTGCACCTGTTGCCGGGGAGCATGGGCGGGAGGGTGCTGTTGCACTCCTGTCCTGCTTGCGGGCTTCCCATCGGGGCAGCTGGTCGGCCACTGTGTGAACAGGACAGCTGGCCTAGGTGGGCCCTTGGCCTGATCCAGCATCAGGGCTCTGTTTCTCTTCTTATGCTCTCCAGCTTCCTTCTTTCTTGAGCGGGAAGGAGCCGTCCCTCCGGTGTTTCGTAAGCTTTACACAGCGAGCATTTTAATTATTATTATTATTTTAAACAGAGAGTCCGGCGACAGCTGCTGGCTTGGAACGCAGCCGCTTTGCCAGGCAGACTCCTTGTGCCTTAAGCCCCATCGGCACCCCAGCACTTTCCTCCCGGCTGATCGGTCCGGGATCTTGCCTCAACGGACGCAGACTTTTAAAAAATCCGTCTGGGGACGACGAGGAGTCTGCAAGGAAGAGAGAGGTGGCAGACCAGCCTCTCCCTAATCCGAGGTCCCCCGGATGTGTCAGAGACATCTGGAGGACCCCGGGGTTCGGGGGGAAGGCGGCAGTGGACGCAGCTACCCCCTTCCGGCCTTACGCCGGCATGGGCGGGAGGACGATCCGTTTCTTCTGCCTTCAGGTTCACAGCTCGCTCGAGTCTCACCTGCTGCTCTTCTGGCTCCTCCTCCTCCTCTGCCCCCCGGAGAGTCAAAAGACCTACCGTCCTGGGGGCAAGGGCAGGTGGTGGGGGAGTTCAGAAGCACCCAGCCCGGCGAGAAGGGGCGAGAGGCAACGGGGAATGGCCACGGGGCAGGCGGGGGAAGGACGGAGGAGGGTGGATTTCGGTGGGACATTAGGAGAAACGTCTTGAGGGGGAGCGCAATCTGGCGACGGAAGCGGCTACCCTCGGGGAGGGGGAGAGGGGGTCCCCCCGTCACCAGAGCTCTTCAATCGTGGACTAGCCAGCCATCGACCGGGTTGCCTCAATGCCTGGATTTCCACGCATGGACGGAATAGATGACCTCTAAGGACCCCCCTCCAACTCTTACCATTCTATGCTAGCTTCCCAGCTCAGTGCCCTCCGGGTGTTTCATTTATTAATCCGTTTATTTATTGTTGCACTGATATCTCCCCCGCCCCACGAAGGAACCCGAGGCGCTTTATGTGGTCCTCTCCTCCTCTCCATTTTATCCTCACAACAACCCTGCGAGGCAGGTTAAGCGACAACTGCCAGCATCCCTACGCCCTGTGGGTCCTGCTGGCCGGGGCTGATGCCTGGAAGGCGCCAGGTCAGAGCAAGGCCGTGTCTGGGGGGTGGGTGGGTGGGCAGAAGCAGCCCCGGCTTATTGTGTCGTGTTCTTGGCTGTTGAGGAACCTTCTGCAAGGAAAGGAGGGATAGAGAGAGAGAGAGGGAGAGAAAGAGAGAAGGAAAGGAAAGGGAAGCAGACAGAAATCCAAACGTTCCCAAGAGCCCGGCGGCTTGCCTTATTCCTGCTGGCCCCTGTCAGCACAGCTTTTGAAAGTCAACCGCCCGAGGAAAGAGCGGGGTGGGGCTGCCATACCTGGTACACCGCCCTCCCGCTAGGAGACACGATCCGCGTGACTGACCGGCGATCGACCAGGTCTAGGGCAGGGACGGAGGAAGCACCAAAGATGAATTTAAGCCTGGCAGGAAGCGGGGGAGAAGGAAAGCGCCGGGTTAGGTTTTTCTGGACATCCGAAAGACACACACACACACACACCCCGCGCAGCAACGACTCATCCAGAGCCGGTGCCCTCCAGCGGCAGTGGACTGCAGTGCCCAGGATCCCCAGCCAGCAGGGCTGGGGATGATGGATATTGCAGTCCAACACCACTGGAGGGCACCGGCTTGGGGTAGGCTGCAACCCCATGCAGGAAACTAGAGGAGGGGGTCTCCCTTCCAAGTAATCACCAGGCCTGACCCTGCTTAGCTTTCCACGCTCAGACAAGCTGAGCCAGCGTGGGCCACAGGCCCGCAGGGCAAGGAATCTTTCCTTGACCTACT
This sequence comes from Shinisaurus crocodilurus, assembly GCA_021292165.1. Lineage (NCBI taxonomy): Eukaryota > Metazoa > Chordata > Lepidosauria > Squamata > Shinisauridae > Shinisaurus > Shinisaurus crocodilurus. The sequence goes on along the minus strand of CM037886.1, from coordinate 18,740,351 downwards.
TTTGCAGAGGACAGGAATTCAACTGGGGGCCGTCTGCGTGCAAAGACGCTCAGCGCCCCCAAACCACTCCCATCTGTGGCCGGAGTTCTTTGGGCCTCGGAGCCACAATGCCAGTTATACCAGTTCAAAAACAGGCTGAGGCTTGCAGAGGCTTGTCAAGGGAGGGTCACCTCCACATGAACCGTGAAACTGGTTTAAAAAATGAGCGCACACCTTTCTCACCTTCCTTGTCCTAATTATTTGGCTTCTCCTCACACCCTTGTTAACCTGGGGGCAGGGATTGATGTGAAGGCTATAGCATACACACACACACACACACACACACACCAACGTAGGGTGCAACCTTCTATCAGGACAAACTGAAATATCAAAAAATAGTGAGCAAGCTATCGAGGTCTCAAGGGTGCTTCTTCAGGCTGATACTCAGCATTAAAATAAAACTTTAAACAAAGAGGCGGGGAGGAGAGAAAAAGATATTTCGGGGCAGGATGGAAAAGCTCCGGAGTTTGCCAACTGCTTTGAGCATGGAATAAAGCAGGAGAAAACGTTTCTCAATCAGTCCTTCTAATAGCGAGCGTGGTTTGGTGCGCCCTTGTGCCGATAGGATTGGAGCCAAAAAAATGGGGCCACGGAGAAACAGAATGGAGGTTATCAATATGCTCAGGGGAAACTTGAGGTGGGCAGAAGTGTAATTAAAAAATGACAGCTCAAAGGGCAGCCCCCCCTCCAAACGAGGACTGAACATGTTCAGTGATAATTAGAAGCCAGGAAATGTTGAGTCCCGGCTGGAAGAGAAAAATGGAAACCTGATGGGGGACAGTTAGGGTTTGCCTAACCCCCTAACAAGTTATAATATCCTGGAGGAAGACGAGGCTGGAACCCTGAACAGTGTGGAGTACACAGTCTTATACAGAGATACTTTCCTAGTCACCTATGGTGAGTAATAAACTCCAGCAGGCAACCAACCAAACAAACAAACAAGGAAGGCTATCAATGGCTACTAGTCCTGATGGCTCTATGCTACCTCCAGGATCAGAGGCAGTATGTCTGTGTACACCAGTTGCTGGGGAACATGGGCTGGAGGGTGCTGTTGCACCCACGTCCTGCTTGTAGGTTTCCCGTGGGCAGCTGGTCGGCCACTGGGTGGACAGAATGCTGGACGAGGTGGACCCTTGGCCTGATCCAGCAGGGCTCTTCCGATGTTCTTATGAAACCTTCTGAAAAGGCCATTTTCCTTTCCTTTGGGTCCGAAGATTAATTAAATAGGCATTGTTAGTAAGCGTTGTCTGTGGTCCAGGAGCTTCTGCAGAATTGTCAGCAGGCCTTAACGAGACCTTGACCGTCGAGGGGCATTAATCCGCCGATGGCACCGTTCTTTCCCACGGCCAACGTCAGGCGAGGAGGTGCAGCTCGCAAGGGGAGCTCAGGCCGACAGAACGGGAAGCTTAGGTGTCATTTTCGGCGAGTGCATCCTCGAAGAAGGGACTGTGAGCCAAATACACGAGGGAGGCCATCGGCCATCTAGCTACGGGCTATGTCTGCATGTCAACAACCCCACCCTTGTGGGGGGGGGCGTTTGTGTGGGTGTGGGAGATGTTGCAAGCGGGGGGCGCGCCCAACAAGCCCCGTGGAACTCGGCCACAGCTGTGTCCAATCAGCTGCAGAGGTCAAGATTTGAAACTGGGAGGACGTGGCTGCGGGGAGGGACCGGTTTAAAAACAGTGCCGGGAAGATGGCTTCTCTATTCTGGGAAAAGCAGGTCTAATTCCACCACGGAATCCAGGACAGAGCGCAAGGGGTTCAAAGCAGTTTATATCACAGCTGACCCTAATCTGGACGTCATCACCGCTGAAGGCAGATGGACTTGCCTGTAAAAGCCGGGGGTCAGAGAGGTGGAGATGCGACCGGGCGGGGGGGCGGAGGATAACGGGCAGTTCTTATCTTTGCAGGAGAAGGAAGAGTGAGCCGACCGGAATCGCTCCTCTAGCCCCAGCATCTGGACTCGGAAAAGGAGGAGGCAAAGGGGTCTCCGGAGGCCCAGAACAACGGCCGTTCCCAAAGTGAGGATCTGGGTCTCTCCCACCCCCACACCCCAATGCCTTCTTTTTTTCCTTTCTTTTTTTAAATTCACTCTTAAAAGGGCTTTTGTGCTTTTGCATCAGCAGGAAGTTGGATGACAACTCAGAATGGAGCAGCTGCCGGTGGGGGGGGGGAGGGATCTGGGTGGGGGGGACGTGGGAAAAGAGAGGAGGAGGAATCACGAGCCAAAATACGTGAGGGAGGCCACCCTCTCGCTAGAGGCCACGTCTGCGTGTCAGCCACCCCTCCGTTGTCATCGGAAAGCAGCGGTGAACAGGAATGAGAAGCGTGCCGTGCTCCCTGCATATATATCCGTGTCCACTCTGGTGGGAGGCCACGCCCTGGGGTGTCCCTGCCACCGAAGTATTACTGGGCTGACCCCATTCCCAATCTCAATAAGGCCTTTTTATTTATTTATTTATTTATTTATTATTTATTTATTTATCGCCCATCTGGCTGGCCACCGGCCACCCTGGGCGATGTACACAGAATAAAAACAATAAAATACATTTAAAACAATATAAGAATTTTAAAATCTTAACCCACCCCATATTCCCGCCTGAACAACCAGGTTTTTAATGAGTCGCGGAAGCTCAGCAGAGAGGGGGCATGGCGTAGGTCACTTGGGAGAGAGTTCCACAGTACGGGGGCCGCCACAGAAAAGGCCCTTTTCCTCGTCCCCACCAGTCTAGCTGCTCTGGCTGAAGGGACAAGGAGAAGGCCATCCGTGGCAGATCTTGTTGAGTGGCCCACTTGGTGTTGCTGGAGACGCTCCTTGAGATAGACTGGACCGGAGCCGTATAGGGTTTTAAAGGTCAAAACCAACACCTTGAATTCGGCTCGGCAAGCAACTGGTAGCCAGTGCAGCTCCTTGAGCACTGGCGTGATGTGGTCCCGCCGGCGGCTGCCTTTAACCAGGCGAGCCGCCGCGTTCTGTACCAGCTGCAGCTTCCGAACCGTCTTCAAGGGTAACCCCACATAGAGCGCATTACAGTTGTCTAGGCGAGAGGAGACCACGGCATGAGCCTTTCTTCTCCTCCGCCTTCGTTTCTGAGCTCCACAGCAGTCAAACGGCTCCCGTATTTTCAGGGCGACGCTTCGATCATGACCGTGAGGACCAGAAAAGTGGTTCTCAAATTTTATGCTAGCGGACGGACCTTCGCTGGATACAGCCAAGCCTTCAAGCGAACTTGCACGGCTGACAAGAGTTGGGTGCATTGTGCCCGCCCTGTCTGAGTGAAGCCACGCCCACTGGCACCCCTAGGCATGGCCCCTGCAATGGTGTACCCCTATAACACCCCCCGAGGGAGGGCATTCTCCACTCCATTCCCCTGAGAAGGGGGCGGTCCCACAGCAGTGGGGAGCGGCAGGTCCCTCAGCCTACTAATCCGGGAGCCAGTGAGGCCTAGTGTTGGGCTGGGACACGGGAGATCCGGGTTCTAGTCCCCACTCAGCCGTGAAGCTCACTGGGTGACTTTGGGCCAGTCCCTGACTCTCAGCCTAACCTACCTCACAGGGCTGTTGTGAGGATAAAATGGAGAGAAGGAGGAGGATTATGTAAGCCGCCTTGGGTTTGTGGCAAGAGGGAAAAAGGCAGGATATAAATAAATAAATAAATAAATAAATAAATAAACCCCCCACCCCCTGCAGTATGGACTGCAAAGCTATGTGCTGGTTATGGGAGTCTGCCACCTAGTGACTGAAAATGTCCCTGCAGGCTTCAACCACATGGACGTATTTAATTAAAATTAAGAATTGCATTATATATATAAAAAAAAACCAAAATAACCCCAAGGCACACCTCCCTAGGGTTCTCTTAGTATGCGTGCCAAGTTTCGGGTGTATAGGTTTCACGGTCTCGGTACTATGGCAGTGACGGACAGACAGACATTCTCTTTTATTGGGTGTGTTTAGCCTGGAGAAGAGAAGACGAAGGGGTGACGTCAGAGCAGCCTCCAAAGACCCGAAAGGTGTCTGTGCAGAAGACGGAGCGGCCGTGTTCTCTGTTGCTCCCGAGGGCAGGACTGGAATCAATGGCTAGAAATGGCAGGGGAGCAGATTTCAGCTAAACATGAGGAGAAATTTCCTAACTGTGAGGGTTTCTCAGCAGTGACACAGGCTGCCTCGGGGTGGCGGGGGCGGGTTCTCCGTCGCTGGAGGTATTTAAGCAGAGGCTGGACGGCCGTCTGTCAGTGCCAAGCCTGCACTGAGCAGGGGGTGATCTCCGAGGCCCCTTCCAGCTCTACGATTCAATGATGGTAAATGTTTAGAGAAGGCGGGGGGGGGGGAAACGGGCAGGCATTCAGGCGCAAAAGATGTTGCATTAATGCAGGGGTCCTCAAACTTTTCAAACAGGGGGCCAGTTCATTGTCCTTCAGACTGTTGGGGGGCCGGACTATAGTTTGAAAAAAATATGAACGAATGGATCAAGTTAAAAAAAAGGACCCGGGTCCTTTTTTTTTACTTGATAGGGGTGATTTTTTTCCCCCTTAAATGGAAAGTTATTTTTTTTATTTATTTATTTATTTATTTAATTTATTTATTTCATTTTTTATACCGCCCAATAGCCAAAGCTCTCTGGGCGGTTTACAGCAATTAACAAGACAGTCCCTGCCCGCAGGCTTACAATCTAAAAGACACGACACACAGGAAAAAGGAATGGGGAGGGAAGAAGAGGGATATTAATGAATACTCCTGGCAGGGCTGGTGGTATTTACATATAGTTGCACAATTGTTTCATGCCTAGCACGAATATACTTTTTTTTTGCCATCATACAAATGAGCATACTCTGCTTCAATCCAAAGTAGCATTTTTGAAACATTAGAAATCTAACTTAGCTACATCAGCTCATACATAAGAGGTAAAACACCACCACTAATTTTTCCATATTATGGAAAAGAATTAAAAGAATAGGTGCTTGAAGCGAAAGAGTTAAAAAAAAAAGTCTGCTTCTGCCGATCGGCCGCTGGGCCGGATGAAAAGGCAAGGCGGGCCGGATGTGGCCCGCGGGCCTTAGTTTGAAGACCCCTGCATTAATGCATCGTCACGGACGAATGTCAAGTTCTAGATCTGCAGCCTTTCAGCGGTGCCGCTTCGGCGGCGACTCAGAATGGCGCAAACTCAAGCTGGGAAGGGCCTCACACAAAATCGGCAGTGGAAAGAGAAAGGTGCACGGCAGGATGTGGGGAAGGGAGAAGCGCAGCGGTGTGTGAAACAGCACGCTTCGGCACGAGCGAGCGACAGCACGGCCCAGCGGCAACCGATGAAGCGGCCACAGACGCCCCGCTCTAGCAGTCTCTGTCCCTGGGGCAAGCGGCACTTTCAAAACGGAAGAGAATATGAAGGAGAAAACAGCAAGACGCTGCAAAGAGTTGGCAGACCATTTAAAGCAGGGGTGCAGAAACTCCAGCCCGAGGGCCGTATCCGGCCCTCCAAATCCAGCCGTTCGGGGTTCCCCAACTGACCGCTTTCCTCTGACCGCTAATCGCTTGGTGGTTTCCCAGCTTTTGCACAGCTTTTGCACAGTCCCCTGTCCCTTCCGCCATACTAAATGGTTGAAATACGTCTCCCAAGGTAGGAAGAGCTTTAAACTAAAACAGCCTGGTCTTTTTGGTGTTTCGGCCCCGCCCCTTTTGCCTTCAGCCCCGCCCAGCCCTGGAATGCGGGCCCCCGAGAACGTCACTGAAATGGAACGCGGCCCTCGGGGCTGAAAGGGGTTCCGCACCCCCGGTTTCAACAAGAGGTGACCAAGAAAGCGATTCGCGTTCAGAGAAACGAGGGAAAGTACGGAAGCTCGGGTCACAATCCGAAACTCGCTGGCAGGAAACGCCACAAAGCCCAGTGGGGCTTACTTCTGGGTAAACACGCCCAGGATGGCCTCTGTCGGAGCGTGAAGCGTATAGACCAAAGAGGCCCCTAGTCAAAGAGATCTTCACTTCGATCCTCAAAACTAAGCTGAATTTACGGATCTTGGACGGTGCCACTGTTTGGGAGCGTCCGAGGGGGGAGTGAGTCATATTATTTTTCAGAAGGGAAGCTTACGGGTCCGCATGTGGAGTCCCTGGGGGGACCGGGGTGGGGGCGGCAGCCTAATTTGGACTGGAACACTCCCAGGACAAGTCACCCGCGTTGCAGCCTCGGCAGCTGCGGAACATCGAAAATATTACTGCGTTTCACGCGGCGGTAGATGCCGGCAGAGCGCTGGCTGAACGTTCCAGCCGTGCCCAACCTGGGGGCCTCCGGATGTGTTTGACTACGATGCCAAGCATCACCCAGCCAGCAGGGGGATGATGGGAGTTGTAGTCTAACATATCCCAAGGGCCCCGGGTCAGGGAAAGCAGGAATATGCTGGCCATATTGGCAGAGTCCTATTTGAATACAGTTACTGGATTAATGACGTGTGTGTGTGTGTGTGTGTAAATATATATATGTATATATATATTTAATAGGACGTAGCCACAGGATGCTTTTTATGCTTCTGTTTTACGCCAGGGCTGGTTTTATTCCACGCCGTCCGGTTTGACGGAGTTCTCCCTCCCTGCCCTGCCTTGCCTTTGTTGTTTTAACCTGGTGTTGTCGCAGCCAAAGGCTGGGAACCTTGGAACAGAAGCCTCCTGTCAAAACATCGGCGTGGTGGGGTGGCTGCCATATTTTTTCTTATTTAAGGCGCCGCTGATACCCTGCTTTTAACACCGCCTCTCAAAGCGGCCTTCCGACGACAGGCAAAGAAAACAGGCTAAAGCAGGGGTCCCCCAATGCAGCGCCTGTGGGGACCTCCAATGGCACCCACGAAGCTCTGCCCCCCTTCAAGAAATATATACTTTAAGAAAAACCTTGGAAAACGTTAGGGCGGTCTTCTTTCTCTCACGTCCTAGCCCTGCTCTTTCTCTCCCCTCTAACCCTTTGCCTTGCTCTTTCTAGCCCCATTCTCTAGCCTTGCTCTTTCTCTCCCGTCTAAGCCTTTGCCTCCCTGTTTCTCCCCAATTCCAGTCTCTAGCCTTGCTCTTTCTCTCCCGTCTAAGCCTTTGCCTTGCTCTTTCTCTCCCCTCTCCGTCTCTAGCCTTGCTCTTTCTCTCCCTTCTAACACTTTGCTTTGCTGTTTCTCTCCCCACACAAAGGGGCTGGAGAAAGTGTTTTTAAGAAAGAAAAAATTAGAACAAAGCAGATACTCACGCCAAGAGGTGATCGTCGGGGACTGCGAAAAAGAAGAAAAAAACCACACATCAGTTTTTGAGCCAGTTCAAGTTCCTGGACCGCTATAGCCGGGGCGAGCAGAATGGGACTGGGATCAGATGTGTTGAACTACAACTCCCAGCATCCCCCAGCGTGGTCTGCTGTAGGTCAGGGGTGGGGAACCTTTGTGAGTTTGGGGGGTGGGTTCCACCCCCGACCTCCGGTGACATCAGGGGGTGGGTGGGCTGCCCCAAAGCCCTTTTCCCTGGCATCAACAAGCCCCCCAAGCCGGGTGATTTTTCCTTTCTCCGAACTCCGTGCCGCTCTCTGCACGGGGAAACGGACCCAGCCAGCGGTCAGAGCAGCTCCTCCAAGCGCCGGAGAAGTTGTACACTGGCTTCGCACACCGCTCGGCATCCGCAAGGGCTTTCTGACCCATATTTTAGTGATAACCGCAGGGCTGCTAAAACGGAGAAGGCACGGGGACGGGGCGGAGGACCAGGGGTGGGTCTGTGCGCACGTGAAAGTGCTGCGGGGCTCAATTCTGGCGCTGCGAGCAACGGCAGAAGCCCCGGAGATCTGCAATAACACTTTGCACGCATATATTGCAGGATATCCTGGCGTGTGCGGCTCGTGGCTTGCACGGAGGTCATTCTTTTTGTGCTTGGCTCCAGCTGGTGGGTGTTGGGAGTTCTAGTAAAAAAAAAAAAGCAACAGCTAAATCCCGCAAGCCTAACGCTTGCCCGCCCTTGCCCTGCCGAACCGGCGGTTCACATAAGGCTGCGGTGTAAGAAGTTAGGAACCTCTTACCTCACAGCTCCTTCTCTTAGCTGCTACACAAGTTCAGCTGCTGCTGTGACCGCTTTTCTCCCGCTCTCATAATGCTAGAACCCAACGGGGGTCATCCCATGGAGCTGAACGGTGGGAGATTCAGGACAGAGAAAAGGAAGGCCTCCTTCACCCAGCGCAGAGTTAAACTGTGGAACTCACTGCCACAAGATGGGAGTGATGGCCACCAATTTGGAGGACTTTAAAAGGGGATCAGACAAATTCCTGGAAGAGAAGGCTGTCGATGGCTACTAGTCCTGATGGCTGCATGCGATCTCTGGTATCGGAGGCAGTATACTGGGGAACACGAGCGGAAGGGTGCTGTTGCGCTCGTGTCCTACTTGTGGGTTTCCCGTGGTGGACCACACTCTGTGAAGAAAATGCTGGACAAGATGGAGCCGTTGTCCGCATGTTCTTTATGTTCTTAAGACAGGCACGTCCCAACAGGAACGGCGGTTGGGTTTCGGTCCCTAGCCGGAGCGTAAATTTTATTAATAGACTCTCTGCTTCGACAGGCACCACGGAGGATTAAGGGGGAAAACATAGATGCACACCGCGAAGGATTTAGTCTGTGTGGGTTATTGAAATAGCTCCTTAATCCAGCAGGCAGAGAACAATAATTCTTCCATGCCCGTCGTAATAACCAGTCAAAGCTGGGGGGAAAAACCAGCTTGTGAGACATCAACGTTCTCGCTTGGAACTCCCCGTCGTAGGAAATGTTTTGGCACTCTCTACTGGCCAGTGGTGGACGGTTTTTTTTTAAAAAAAACGCTTGTCTACTGGAGCTGCATTTTATCGCCGGCTTCTGCGTTCGGCAGCCGAGAGAGGAGTCTGCATCTCTCCCCCACTTACCGTGGGACGTCTCACAGAAAGCTTTTTCGATCCCTTTCAACAGTTCTTCCGCAACGGCAGGCAGAGTGGCACCCATGACTAGAACGTACCACGGACCTTTCCCCTCCCCTCTGAAAAACAAACAAACACACAGAGGGGTTGTTATTAAAGGATAATAAAGTGATTTTCAGTTTCCAGAAGAGGACGCGGGAGAAAGAGAGGGCCCCCGCTTTATTTATCCTTAATAAATCTCATGTTTCGTTTATTTTTCATTAAATGGGAAAGGCTCTCCAATATCTTCCATAATGCTTGGAATTTCAAATCCCACAAACATTTATTAAGTGTCACCTTCACGTCGTAGCCTCTGTCTAGGGCCAGAAGGCTAAAAGAACAGTGTGGGGGGAGGTCATTCCACAACCCCATGTGCCGAATGAGGACGACAGACTTGCCCTCTCATCACCTAGCATGAGAGCTCAGAGGACGTGGGGACAACACGCTAAAGGCCCTGCGGAGAAGATCACTCCAGGTATCTCACATTTCGGGATGGGCAAATCCATCCGTTTCACTTTCTATATCGTTCACGATCCCCCACCCCACCCCGAGCACAAGTTCATTCCGTCCTGTATCTGCAACACCTTGCAAATATTTTGTCTTTGTCTTTTTAAGCCTGCACAAAAATTTGGACGCATTTCCGCGCGCAAGGAGGTTTGTTTGCATTTCCCTATAATATTCACATTCCTTGTAAGCAAGTTCCCCCCGCATGTGCCTTTTTTTCCCGTACACTCTTCCCCTCGGGCACACATTTTTTTGTATGCAATGTCCCCTAACGTATGCTTTCCCCCCCTTTTTAATCGGAAAACTGCATTGCAAAATCCAGAGACGCATGAACACCGAAGATCCGGTGCATTAGTTCAGGAAACTGCACATTGGACTTGCTCGTATTAAAAAACGAATCAAATTACTTTCTCCCTCATGGTTCTTCAAGTTCTCTCCTCCACCATGATGGGGACGGAGATGGGAGTTCCTGGTGGAGGAACCATTTGTCAGGTCTCAACCCCAGCCGTCTGCCCAGCTGAATATCTGAAGTTGGAGGAAATGGATGTCAAACTGCCCGAGGGCTGAATTCAATTTTGGAGAAGCTCTGGGGGCCATTCTAGTGGCGGGCAGGGCCGAAGGCAAAAGAGACAAAGGAACAAACATACCAAAAGCTTCAAGCTCTTACTGCGAGTACTAAGCCTTAGGAGAGACATATCAGCCTTTCACGAAAGCAGGGAATCCACAAAATGTCGGGCGTGACCCCAAATTTGGCCCACAGGCTGAGGTTCAAACCTCTGGTCAAAAACCAAACTGATGGGATGCTGATTGGAGATTCTATATCTCATAGTGTATTAACAGATTGGCAATTTTGATGGCGCCCGAATGTTATTACTTATCTCGGAATTCTTATCCCCATTTTATTCCCAGCAATATATCTCATATGATTTCAGCTTAATCTGAATAAACGGATGAATGAGATGTCCAGGGATTTAGATAAGATGGGCGTCTTTAAAGCTGAGTCGGTGGGGTAATGTAAGTACACTGAAGATGAATGCTATATCCTGGATTGTTTATGTTATACGGTGGGATTCCCTTATCTATACCCGGCAAATATTTTCAGAAAAATCAGTGCTTTGTTTCGTAGATTTGGGGTGTGTGTGTGTGTCCCTCTCCGCCAAGATCATCTCTGAAAAGGATGCAACTTCCGATTAAACGTGTGTTTGGTTTTCCGGCTCTTGCTTTCCACCGTCGGGCTCATCTGCTGACTTGTATGGAATTTTGGTCTTTCCCGACTGCATCGGAAGGATCTTCCGCCTTGGTCAGTTTTGGAATCTGCTTGTCTGGTTCCTCTCTCTAAATCAGGGCTCTCCGACCTTGGGTCCCCAGATGTTGCTGGCCTACAGCTCCCAGAATCCCTTGCCATTAGCCACGCTGGCTGGGTATGCTGGGAGCTGTAGGCCAGGAACATCTGGGGACCCAAGGTTGGAGAGCCCTGATCTAAATGGATGGCATTAAGTTCCAGGCATACAAGAACGGACAGGGTTCCTCCAACAGTTTCTGCAGTTAGAGGCAGGAGTTGTAGGACTTTTCTCTCTCTAAACATGGATAGGGTTGTGTCCTAAATCTTCCCCTCTCATCCTCCACGCTGGGGAGTGGGGAAAGCACCCGCTAAACATCTACATACCCGACTGCCGTTGAAGGCATGAGAGCGGGACCAAGAAAAGGGCTAAAAATTCTACAATGACAGTAAAAATTACATCTTTTTATCACATTAGGCTGGTTGTAGGCAAGTGCAAGCATTTGATTCAAAAGATTATTATTTTATTACCGCCTGTACTTTGTCGCCATAAACCAGGCGTCTTTGAGTGAGAAAGGAGCGGGTCGGACGCAACGAAAACAAGGAGGAGAAAGAACAAGGATGGGAAGAGAAACGGGTGAAATGAGATCTATTTGAAGGTAGCTAATGTAGTTTTATCTGGCTGTTCCTCAAAAAAAGCAAAACACACACACACACACACACACACAGGTCAATTCCACCCGCCCCCAAGAGATTGCTTTTTGATTATTTGAACGCATCAGATGTTTGGCAAATCGAGAGCTATAATCCCGGCAGCTGGAAAAGCCGGAGATCCTGGGATCCTGACCTCTAGGGATATTAATATTTGAGAAGAACAGACAGCGGTCTGGCAGGAGGCTCCGTTTTCTCCTCCTCGTGCGCCAGCGAAACACAGACGCGCTCCAAAGTGGAGACAGAGGTAGATCCCTGAAAAACAAGCAAAACGTGCATGAGGGCCAGCGGATATGAGAACTTGGATATGGGCCCGCAGTCGCCTCCAACAGGGTACCCTCCAGCTTCCATCGCCACCAGCCTGCAGGGCAAGCAGGCGATGGGAGTTGCAGTCCAGCATGGGGATGATGGGAGTTGCAGTCCAGCTCGGCACCTGGAGGGCACCAGAATTGTCTTCCTTGTAGCAGTAGTTTATCATCAGTCTTGGGTTGGATGCAGATTTAGACATGCTTAAAAGAGAAGACCCGTTGCGATGGCCACCAATCTGGAGGGCTTTGAAAGCGGATTGGACAAATTCACGGAGGAGAAGGCGATCAATGGCTACCAGTCCTGATGGCTCTATGCTACCTTCAGTATCAGAGGCAGTATGCCTATGTATACCAGTTGCTGGGGAACATGGGTGGGAAGGTGCTGTTGCACTCATGCCCTGCTTGTGAGTTTCCCATGGGCAGCTGGCTGGCCACTGTGTGAACACAGTGGGTTCTAGTCCCCACTCGGCCATGAAGCTCACTGGGTGACTTTGGGCCAGTCACAGACTCTCAGCCTAACCTACTTCACAGGGTTGTTGTGAGGATACAATGGAGAGGAGGGTTATGTAAGCCACCTTGGGTTCCTTGCAGGAAAAAAAGGTGGGATATAAATATAATAATAAATAAATAAACACAAGCTACTAGTCCTCATGGCTATATGCTAACTCCAGGATGGAGTTATCCAGGATGGATCAATGGTACTTAAGGGTGGAATCCTGCGCATGTTGAGACAGAAAAGCGTGCTACAACTCCCAGCATGCCCAAGCCAGTATGCATAAACATGCATAGGATCATGTCCTAAGTCAGTCATAGCTAACAAGATCTATTGATTTCAATAGGCTGACTCCAAATATAACTAAGCCTAGATCCAACCTATTAGGTTTTTGACCTATTTTATTGGGAGCGGTTTGTTTATGCTAAGTGGCAGTTTGTGGGTGTCTTTCTTTCTTTAGTTGAGATTACAGCTGGCAACCAATTAAAGGGGACTGATTGTGTTAGGATGCAGTTCTATACACACTTACCTAGGAGTAAGCCCCAGTGAAGGCAGCAGGGCTTCCTTTCAAGTAAAGATGCATCAGATTGCGCTGTTAGACAATTAATCGGCGTACATTTGCATGGCGGGGGAAAAAGTGCTAAAGAAAAAGGCATTTTTAAGATCGTGCCGGCATGTGTCGTGTCAATATATGGTTAAAAGCTATTAATCATTAATTAATAATATACGCATGTTAAAAATGTTTAGGGCGCAATCCTATGTATGTTTTGAAAGGGGAAAAAAGTCTTACAATTCCCAGCATGCCCCAGCCAGCATGGCTGGCTGGGGCATGCTGGGAATTGTAAGGTTTTTTTCTGTCAAAACATAGCATAATATTGAACCCTTAGGTATTTAAACAAACATTTTGGGAATTTTTATACAGGATTGCTGGTTTGTATAAAGTTTGGGATTTGAGGTTTTGGAAGGACGTTGCTGATGCTGATTCTTTGAGATGCTGTAGGGTACAGGAACATCAACATCAACATCATCATCATCCCTCCTGCTTTGTGGGAAGGACCCTTATGCACTGTTGTTAATATTGTTTACTGTATTTTTATTAATGTATTGTACTTTTATAAGGGTGGAATTGTATGCTTGTTTAGACAGAAAAATGTCCTACAACTCCAATGCTGAGGGTTGAAGGACTTTCCTTCCCATTCTTGCTGGGCAATGCTGGGAGTTGTAGGACTCCCCCCCCTGCTGGCCGGGGAATGCTGGGAGCTGTAGGACTTCCCCCCCCATGCTGGCCGGGGAATGCTGGGAGTTGTAGGACTCCCCCCCCCTGCTGGCCGGGGAATGCTGGGAGCTGTAGGACTTCCCCCCCCCATGCTGGCCGGGGAATGCTGGGAGCTGTAGGACTCCCCCCCCATGCTGGCCGGGGAATGCTGGGAGCTGTAGGACTCCCCCGCGCATGCTGGCTGGGGATGCGGGAGTGTAGGACTCCCCCGCCATGCTGGCTGGGAATGCGGGAGCTTGTAGGACTTCCCCCCCCTGCTGGCTGGGAAGTGGGAGTTGTAGGACTCCCCCCCCCCATGCGGGCTGGGGAATGCTGGGAGCTGTAGGACTTCCCCCCCCATGCGGGCTGGGGAATGCTGGGAGTTGTAGGACTCCCCCCCCCATGCGGGCTGGGAATGCTGGGAGCTGTAGGACTCCCCCCCCCATGCGGGCTGGGGAATGCTGGGAGTGTAGGACTCCCCCCCCATGCTGGCTGGGGAATGCTGGGAGTTGTAGGACTCCCCCCCCATGCGGGCTGGGGAATGCTGGGAGTTGTAGGACTCCCCCCCCCATGCGGGCTGGGGAATGCTGGGAGTTGTAGGACTCCCCCCCCATGCGGGCTGGGGAATGCTGGGAGTTGTAGGGCTTTCTTCTGCCTAAAATGCATAGGATTGCGCCTGTATTTAATATTGTTTACTGTATTTTTATGAATGTATTGTACTTTTATTCATGTGTTTTATTCGTCTAATTAATATTGTTTATTTTTTATTAATGTGTTGTTATGTCACTCATGTATTGTATTCATGCATTTAATGTCCTTTACCGCACACTTTATTGACATATGTCTGTCTTACTTGCAAACCGCCTCGGGAGGAAGCGCCGTCCGCCCGCCCGACAGTCAGGACAAGAACAGCTGGGCGGGCCTACGCGGGAAAAGCCGCGCCACGCCGTCGCCTAGCAACGGAAGCGCGCGGGAAGAGGCTAGCCTCAGGCACGTGACTCTGGGCAGCGCCCTCCCCCTCGCGCGAAGCCGCCGCAGAGAATAAACGAGCGCGCGATTGCCATAAAAAACAATAAAAAGACAGGGCATGGCACATGACCTTTACAGCCAATCAACAAAGACCTCTACGCTGCGCGCGAGGAAAGAGGAAGAAGCCGGAGAAGACTGTGGGAAATGATAGAGATAGGAAGATGTAGAGTGATAATTCCATTCTCTGGTTGGGAATAAACTTTTGGGTTCCTGTTGGAGCTAATTTCATGCCGTTTTTTCTACGCCCTCCCCCCGAGTCCGAATTAATTAAATTTAACTGGAATAAAATCTTCTCACTGTCCGGGGAGGGAGAGAAAAACAAACTGTCCAAGCTTACCCCGGAATCTGTCGACCTTGAAAAGCTAGAGCTAGAAACGGAAGGCATGCGTCAGAGCCCGCTTCCGTTTAGCTTCTCCCTCGTATCACGTGACGGGGGACTCGCCGCCGCCGCCAAGGTCACTCGCCACTCCGCCTTAAAGGGCCATGTCGCTCTTGGGGCTGCTGCTGCGGCTGCCGCCTCGGAGGGGCCTTGTCCCGGCGATGGTGGCGGCGGCGGGTTGGCAGGGCCTGAGGCAGGCGAGGCCCCGGCCGAGCGGAGACGGAGCCGGTCCCGGGGGAAAGGACCGCAGAGCGGCAGTGGGCGGGGCCGCCGCCATAGTGGGCGGCCTGAGCCTATCAGGTGAAGGGGCGGGGCTAGTTGGAAGAGGCGGGCTTCTTGGGGAATGGGCGGGGTTTCACAGCATGGGCGGGGCTTAGCCAGGAAGGGAAGTATGTATTTATTCATTTATGGACAGCATTTCTCAAAAAGGCTCCCAGAGCTGCTTGCATAGATTAATAATAGATTTCATAGATCATAGAGTTGGAAGGGGCCTACAAGGCCATCGAGTCCAACCCCCTGCTCAGTGCAGGAAACTAGAGGAGGGGTCTCCCATCCAGGCCTGACCCTGCTTAGCTTTCCACGCTCAGACAAGCTGAGCCAGCGTGAGCCACAGTTCCTCCCTCACATTAATAATAATAATAATTATTATTAATAATAATAGTCTCTGTATCAGGCTTGCAATCTAAAAGACAGGACACAAAAGCAAAAGGGATGGGGAGGGAGGAGGAAAAAAGGACCAGTTCTTACCTTCGAAGTTCTTATAGGTGTTCTTCAGTCTCCATGACATGACACAAAAGGAAGAAGGAAAAGAAAGGCAACACTCAGGCACCGGTTCTTCGTTTCAAAGTTCTTATAAGTGTTTTTCAATCTCATTGACACGACACAAAAGGAAAAGGGATGCGGAGCAATGAGGAAAAAAGGGACCAGTTCTTATTTTAAAGTTCTTGTAGGTGTTATTTCTGGCAGGGAAGGATGAAAACAAGCTGCCTTCATTCCTTCTTTCTTTGGCTGACGTATGGGGCTAGGCTGATCTCCCCCTTGCTGTGATGTTCTTTCTGGGAGGCAGCCTCCCAGTGGCCCTTGGTTCTCTGGCCGACGGATGAGTCTGCAGTCCCAGGGAACATGGCAGTTGGAGCTTAGCCGTGGGGCGGGTCACATCCTCAGTGGTGAAAGGAAAGAAAGAATAAGAAATTAGTATTAGTAATTCTGCTGTCTGTATCCTTGAGACTTAGCAGTGGTTTTGTTATTAATTATTAACAATGGGAGGGCTTTTGCCCTTAAAGGCAGCCTGGGAATATTTTAAAAATAAATATCACATTGAAGACCAGTATTCATCTTTTAAGCCCAACAACATCTGGAAGGCCAAATGTTCCCCACTCCTGTTTTTGCCAGTGCCGTTGAGGCTCGTAGTCCACGTTTTTAAAGGCCCCAATTTCACGGCTCCTTCTGCTCTGTGGCAACTAATCATCTTGCCCCACCCTGAGGAGCTGGTTTACTCTCTCTCTCCCCCTCTGTCTGCAGCCTTTTCCCTTTTCTCCTGGGAAGCTCAGGAAGAGAAAGGGAAAGATGCGGAGGAAGGGGAGAACGAGGCGACGGAAGAAGACGCCATCATTTTTTTGCTGAAGAAAGCGAAGGTGAGGCTCTGGCGTGGATGGGAATTTTAATCTCGGTGTGGAGGGAGGGAAAAGGGCCCATCGCTGGATTTTGCACTTCATGGAGAACATGGCAAGCTGCCTTCTAGCACAGTGTTCTAGCAGGCCAGGTTATTTGTCCATCTAGCCCAGTATTGCTTACCCTGACTGGCGGTCTCTCTGTGGTCTCTCCGGGTTCTCAGGCAGCCTTTCTCCATCAGGGGTGCAGAAACTCAGGCCTGGGATCCAACTTTCTGGGCTTCCCCTGATTGCCACGCCCCCTTTCCCTGTCTCCGAGCCCTTTCCCCAAATCATTTAGTCGTTTCCCGGGTTTTTGCTATCCCCCCCCCCCCCCGCCCTTCTGAAAGGTTGAAAAGCCTCTCCTAAGCCTGAGTGACTGACAGTGAAAGCTAAAGTATAAGGGCATAAGGAGAGACCTGAGGATTGATCAGGCCAAGGGTCCATCTCATCCAGCATTCTGTTCACGCAGTGGCCGACCAGCTGCCCCAATGGGAAACCCACAAGCAGGACATGAGCGCAACAGCACCCTCCCGTCCACCCATGTTCCCCAGCAACTGGCGCGCATAGGCATCCTGCCTCCGATACTGGAGTTGGCCTATAGCCATCAGGACTTGTAGCCACCGATAGCCGCCTCCTCCTCCAGAAATTTGTCCAATCTCCTTTGAAAGCCCTCCAAACTGGTGGCCATCACTACATCTTGTGGCACTGAATTTCCCTAGTTTAGCTATGCGGTGTGTGAAAAAGGGGACTTCCTTTTGTCTGTTCTTAATCTCCCGCCGAATCGGTCCGGGTATTATGAGACAGGGAGAAAAATGTCTCCCTGTCCACTTTCTCCACACCAGGCATAATTTTGTACACCTCCATCCTGTCTCCCCTCACTCGCCTTTTTTCTAAACTAAGCAACCCCAGTTGTTGTAGTACACCGCCTCATTCACGTGTGTGTAAACCAGTGTTTCTCAACCTTGGGTCCCCAGATGTTTTTGGCCTACAACTCCCAGCATGCCCCAGCCAGCTATGCTGGCTGGGGCATGCTGGTTGTAGGCCAAAAACATCTGGGGACCCAAGGTTGAGAAACACTGGTGTAAACGCATGCGACCACCACCCTTTAACACACAGCCGCCTCTTCAAAACGTCCCCCAGAGTTACTAGCCTACACTGGGCCATTTAGTCTGGTTCTCTCCCTCTCCTCCACCCTCAGCTCAACATCATGAAAGGAGAGTTGGAAGAAGCGGAAAGGATCCTGCATGAAGCCGCCAGACTCTCGCACCAGTCGGACAACAAGGCGGCCATAATCTACACGTATGACACGGTGAGTCCAGGAGCTCTGTCAGATCCCATGACGAGGCGACATCAAATTGGTGTCTATTCGGAGATTGAACTGTGCAGGTTTGCCCTCGGGACCACTTCTCTCCCTGCCCATTTCCTGGTGGGTCAAGCTCCGGAGTGGTCATAGATTTCATAGATCATAGAGTTGGAAGGGGCCTACAAGGCCAACCCCCTGCTCAGTGCAGGAAACTAGAGGAGGGGTCTCCCATGTAATAACCAGGCTTGACCATGCTTAGCTTTCCACGCGCAGACAAGCTGAGCCAGCGTGAGCCACAGACCTGTATCCTTCTGAATGTCCCCGCCCTGCCGGTAGGGATACAAGAGAAATGTCCTTTTCTGTCGCAAAAAACAATAGAAGAGTATTGTGGCACCTTAAAGACGAACACAGTGTTCTCCAACCTTGGGTCCCCAGATGTTTTTGACCTACAACTCCCAGCATGCCCCAGCCAGCTACGCTTCATCAGAACAAATAAGATAAAAAGCTGATGCCAGAAGAAATCGATCTTGAAGGCGCTACAAGGCTGTTAGTAGTTTCTGCTGCAATAGACTCACACAGCGACCCCTCTGGAAGTTGTTTTCTCTGGTCGAGCCTGGCTTGGTGGGACTCCCTTTGCCCCTTCTCTCTTGTGATCGTCCGTCACCCGCGAAGACTTTTCTGTTCAGGCAGGCCTTTTGTTGTCATGTCCAATGTGCCATTTTATTGCATTGCGATTTTTAGTGCCTCCCTTCTACCATGTTTGTTTTGTTCTGTTGTGTTACAGACTTTGAAAATATATTGCAAGTCAGGGTACTGCCTGATTAAAGACATGTCTTTTTATTTATTTACAACATTTATATACTGCTCCACAGAGTGGTGAACAATAAAGAGATAAAAAGAAGAAAACACGATATTAAAAGAGAGTATCAACAAAAAACTTGGCTGATCAGTCACGAAAGGTTTCTTGGAATAAAGATGTTTTCAGGAGGCGCCGACAACACCACAATGTTGGCGCCTGCCTGACCTCCAGAGGCAGGGAGCTCCACAGAGATGGAGCCGCCACACTGAAGGCCCTTCTCCAGGTGGATTCCAGTCGGGCCACAGGTCCATGCGGAAACACCAGGAGCATACCCTCTGATGACCTCAGTGACCAGGCAGGTTGGTAAGGGAGAAGACGCGCTCTGGTCCCAAGTTGTTTAGGGCTTTGTACATTAGCACCAAAACTTTAAACCTGGCCTGGTAGTCCAACGCTTCTGGATAGGTATGCTGGGAGTTGTAGGACTTTCTTCTGTCTAAACATGCATAGGATTGCACCCTAACCATTTATAAGCTTTTGTGTGTATGGTGGGGAAGATAATAATTTGCTCCCCAATTAATCGGGAGCATGTTTCTAGTCAATTATAAGGTGTTTTAAAAAAAAATAAAAATCAATCATTGCAGTTCTTCTTTTGCAATAGCCGACTCAAACCCAGAACAACATCCCGACTACTGAAATTCAAGACTTCAGTATAAAAAGTCAGAACACAAACAGAATCCACTAAAATAATGTACAGTCCCCAAATGCTAATAAAACAACTCCGTCATGAACTTTTATATATTTCAGTCTTATTTTGTGTATTAACTTTTCCATTTTTCTAGTAACGTTTGTAATTTGTGTTCTGACTTTCTATACCAACGCTCTCATTCTAACTCACCTTCAGCGTGTCAGGGGGCCTGCTTGTTGCATGAGAATGTCCTCCCCATTTTGGCGGGGGGGCAGTAAGCTGTTCTCCTTCCTTGGACCCTGCATTGCTGTTACCCTTGTCTCCTGTTTCTTTGCTGCTTCACTAGCCCTGATTCTGCCCCCAGCTCTTGCTTTCCCTTACAAGAAACAGCCCCCTGGACATACCTGAAGAGGTGGGTGGAAATATAACCACTCATTTCATTGGAGAGGAAAGGCTGAGTAAAAGTCCTGTCATGAACAGACACATGTCGGGCAAAAATTGGGAGAGTGCAGAATACAGCAGCCAAAAAAAAACCCTTGGCTTTTTAAAAACAAACAAGCTTCTAGTCCTTATTGTTTGCCATACGGATGAAAGCACGCAGGCAACGCCCGCTGAAATATCTGAAGTCAAAAGCAGAGCGCGATCAAGATCTGCTCTAAGTAGACCCTTTGGTTTGTTCCAGATGGCGAATCTGGCCTTCTTGAGGGGGCAGCTGGAGCATGTGAGTAAATGCCGGACTCCTGTCGCAAGCAGGACAGGGACCCGGGAGTGTGCCCATTGTGGATCCCCCCAGAGACCAGCTCTGAATGGGCCGGCTCTTCTAACGCTTGCCCGCTTTGCCCCCTCATTTCAGGCGGAAAAACTTTTCAAAGCAGCGATGAGCTACCTCCTGGCCGGAGACATGAAGCAGGTGAGGGATCCCCCCCCCCCAGTGGGAATCCAGTCCCAGGACTCGGTCCCAGCATTCCTGGATGTCTTGAATCTAGAAATGTAATGCTTGATGTGCGTGTGAAGCGGCAAAGCATTTCGTGGCTATGTGGAAGAAGTTGGGCGGGGGGAGCTACATCTTGGGTTTAATATATATTTTTTAAAGGTTCTAGTTCTCATGATTGCAACAGATGGGGCTATAAGCTCTCCATTCTCTGCAACCATGAGTAGGAACTTCTAGATCAAGATGAAGCCGTAGCTTAGTGGAAGCAGACCTGTTTTGCAGGCAGAAAATCCCCGGTTCAGTCCCAAGCAACTACACACACACTCCAGAATCCTGTCAAGGTTTTCTCCCGCTTGTCTGCCCCTGCTAGTGTGAGTGGCTAGGCTAACCAGAAATGGGAAGCTTCGCGTGTCGCCCAAACCGGGACTCCTGCATTCTTGCTCCCGAACATGCCAGGATGTGCAGCCAAGAACAAGCCCTGGCTTAGGAATCCTGGCTTGTTGGGAGCAATTGGTTTAAACCCAGCCTTCCCCATCCTGGTGCCCTCCAGATGTGTTGGATTGCAAGTAGATTCCAGCAGGCTGTAAGGAGAGAGATGAGAGGGAGAGAAGCAGGGTCATTCCGTCAGCCTTGCTGAAAGACCTTTCCCCCCTCTTCCCTCCCCATCTCCTTTTCCTTGCATGTCGTGACTTTTTAGACAGAAAACCTGCTGGGCAGGGACCCTCTTGTTTAATCGGGAGCCTTTTTTGGCTGAGGAGTGGCATAAAAATATTTCAGATAAATGAAATAAACATCTGTCATTTCCAGCCAGCACAGCCACTGGTGTGCACGACCAAGCGGGAGCGAACGGGCTGCACCCACCAGCACACAGTCCATTCATGGTAAGCCAGGATTCTCCAGAATTCTGCCTTACGTGTGTGTGTGTGTGTGTGTGTGTGTGTGTGATGTGACCAGTGCAAACAATTGAGGGCTAGTCTGACTCTGAGGGCTTGTTCGCACGACATGGGAAACAGCAAGTCCCCCGCGGTTCCTGTGTCGTGTGAATGCCGACCGGGGGTGCCCACGCGGGACGCACGCAAAGTGACCATGGTCGGTAGAGGGGTAAGCCCCTACCGCGTGTGGTCACCGTGCCGTGCGAAACAGTGGGCGGCCGTCCCGCGGGGTCCCCACAGAGGCGGCAGCCCAGAGCGGCCGCCGCTCCAGCCTGTAGGGGCAAACGGCCCCTCTGGGCATTCCGGGGCACCGCCCCCTAGCGCCGGGAGGCCCGCACTGCGGTGCGGGGACTGCGGGGTCCGCCCGCACACACGGGGCACAGGTCATCTGCGGCGCCCCCACGGGCAGCCCCGTGGTGCCTCCCCCACCCGCAGCCTGGGTCGTGCGAACCGGCCCTGAATGTCAACTTCTCCGTTTCAGCACCCTAATTCAAAGGGGCGGGAGAGCCTTTTCGTTGTCCTCTTGTTAAGCGGTTCGGCATCTGCCACAGATCACCCAGACACCTCCCAGCTGTAGACCCTGATCCCCCCCCCCCCAGCCTGCCTGCGTGTTCACGGAGCATTCTCCCACGCGGCGGTGGGGCCCTTCCCCGGTCTTCAGGGAGGGGGCTTCTCACGTCTCGAGCCGCGTGCTTGTCTTCTGATGGGTGGAGTGATGGGCCATCATAAGAACAGAAGAAGAATCACGGTGCATCAGACTACAAGGCCTACCCGGCGCAACCAGCTGCGTGTGGCGAGCCCACAAGCCGGACATGAGCGCAGTAGCACCCGTCTGCGATCCTAGCTGGCTCGTGTCATGCTGTCCACCCACCGCGCTCTCGCTCTCTCCCCGTCTTCTAGGATGACAACGCCATCATAGAGATGTCCCTCAAGCTGGCCAGTATCTATGCCGCGCAGAATCAGTAAGCGTCCCCACCTCTCGCCCTCTCTTGCCTTGATGCGCCTTCCTGGTGTGGGTGCACGTGTCTCTCTCTCCACTCGGTATCTGTTGGCATACAGACGTGGCTCTTTCGGGAGTAATCAGTGCACCGTAACCATTTCATTCATTTTATTTATGTATTATATTTACATCCCACCTTTTTGCCTCGCCCAAGGTGGCTCACATGGTCCTCCCCTCCCCCATTTTATCCTCACAACAACCCTGCGAGGTAGGTGAGGCTGAGAGTCCGTGATTGGCCCCAAGTCACCCAGTGAGCTTCAGGGCTGAAGTAGGAACTTGAACCGAGGTCTCCCGAGTCCCAGTCCGGCGCTCTAACCACCATACCACACTGGTTCTCAGTTTCAGGAGGCATATATAGGCAGGCGCACAGATGATGCAGTGGGATCCAAACGGCATCCCTCGCAGAGACCGTTCTAGACTCGCTCTTCTTCCGCCAGCCGGACTCCGCACCTCTCTCTTGGCATTTTAGAGGCACAAACATGCCCAAATCGACACTTAAATAGTAGGAAATGCTTAGGGAGGTTTTCTCCTCATTTTTATAGCGGGGGGAGGGGCTGTGCTTAAAAAAAAGGGGTGCTTTGGATCGTGATGGGGCTTCCCTTGTTTTGTTTTGTTTTGTTTTGTTGAGCAGGGACAAGCTGGCCTTGGCCGGCTATGAGTTTTGCATCCTGACCCTAGAGGAGAAGATCGCCAAGCAGACAGATATGCCCGCCGACGCCTTATCAGGTACGTGAGCCGCCCAGCAAAGCACTTTAAAATCCTTTGTGCTCGCCAGGGGCTCTCCAGATGCTTTAGACTACAGTTCCCATAATCCCCAGCCATGGGCCATGCTGGCTGGAGCCAGTGGATTTTGTAGTCCAAAACATCTGCGGTTTTTTTTGCCCAGGTTGCCTGCTGCTCTGCTCTGGTCCCAACAACCACCACAAATCAAAACATGATAAAATACAGAACCGGGTAGCAAAGGAGCTAACGCAGCACTATTTTATTCACTTTGTTATTTTTATCCC
Organism: Shinisaurus crocodilurus; assembly: GCA_021292165.1. NCBI lineage: Eukaryota > Metazoa > Chordata > Lepidosauria > Squamata > Shinisauridae > Shinisaurus > Shinisaurus crocodilurus. The sequence continues at coordinate 18,717,122 of CM037886.1, read as the reverse complement.
AGCGTTCCTCCTAGGGTGGTGTACATCAGGGGCCAGGCAGACGGTGATGTGCGGTAAATCGTCCAAGATCTCCAGCTCCCAGTCTTTTAAGAATAACAAAACCAAAAGGCCTTTATTTCCCCCTTCCTAAATTAGGCTGCTAAAAGCAAGAAAGCAGGGAGGGGAGAAACAGGAGGAGGTTTGGGTGGGAGGAATTCTGATCCCGAAAAGAAATTCCCGGGCTGAGCATGTGCTAGGAAAGAACACCTCCCCGGGTCACTCTTTCGCACAGAGCTCTGGTTGGGGTTCTAGCAGAAGGCAAAGCCGGTCTGGAAAGCCTGTGTGGGGGGGGGTCTGCCCACTGCTGAGGCGGTAAAGAATTCCTCCCTTGTTTTGTCGTCGAGCGCAAGCCTGCGAGGTAGGCGAGAGCCGAGAGATCGTGCCTGGCCCGAGCTCACCTAGGAGGGATCTGACCAGGCTCTCCCGCTCTCGTTCCCAGCGGAAGAGAGGGAAGACACGCGCCTTCTGCTCGGCATGAGCCTCGACTCCTACGCGCGCTATCTGCTGGCCCACAACCAGGCGGCCGGGGCCCAGAGGGCGTACGAGCGGGCACTGCTGCTCGCGACGGAGGTTCAAGGGGAGACGCACCCCCAGGTGAGGACCGCGGGGGAACAGCCGGCGTCAGGATTTTAGGCTGGGACGGTGGTGGGGAGATCTCTGAAATGCAGGGACTGTGGCTCAGCGGTACAGACCCCGCTTTGCACGCCGAAAGGAGTGGGTTTAATCCCCGGCATCTCCAGTTTTTTTTTAAAAAGTACAGTAATACCTTGGATTGCAAGTAACCTGGTTTGAGAGCGTTTTGCCAGACAAGCAAATTTTTAAATATTTATTTAATTTTTTTGACTTGATATACAAGCGACGTCTTGCAATACAAGTCCTGTAGTACAGCTTAAATTTAAAATCTCTGTACACATTTTTTTGGGGGGGATTTCGTTTTGATATAAGAGTGTTTTGGATTACAAGCACGTTTCCGGAACAAATTATGCTCTCAATCCAAGGCATGACTGTATCAGGTAGCCTATAGGTAGGCGAGCCGGTGCTTTCCGGATGTTTTAAACCGCTCCCATAATGCCTGACCCGTGGCCATGCAGGCTGGGGTTGATGGGAGTTGTAGTCCAAAGCAACTGGAAGGCAGCTGCTTGCTTTACCCGTATTCGGGACAGAAAGAACTTGAGATTTAAAGGCTTCGAATGCGGGAGAATCGCCCATCCCGACACGCAAGTAGGTCCACGGATTGAAATAGGCCCCACACCAGATGCTGCTCTCAGTGGGAAGGTGTGGCTGACAGAGGTGGTGTTGGGGGGGGGCACTAGGGCTGGAGCCCCGAATCTTTCAATCAGAGCCCCGAACTTCTGGGAGGCCCTCTGCCCCACCACCCTGCTGCCCAGGGGCACTTGCTGAAAGAAAGGCCCAGGGGCCCTGAGGATCTCTGCTGCATCCGATCCCCCTGGATGAGCTGGCTTTTGGCCCACATGGGCTTCCCCTCCTGCTGCCCCCCCCTTGAATCCTTCTGCCTGAGGTTTTCTTCTGCAATCCAATGCCCTCCTCTCCCCTGTCCATACATCACTTTTGACAAATAGGGGTGTCCTTAGGAGACCGGGGCCTTTACAGACACACACAGAGAGACATTAGAGCATCTGTAAATGAGCATGTGCAAATTTGTGCATATTTTTTTTGTCCTGTGGGCCTGAGCCCCAGGATCTTTTCCGCCCGTAGCACCATCCCTAGCGGCTGGTCGGTCTTGGATAGGCTGTTTTCGACAGTAGATGCTCCACCTTGCCTTGAAATCTTTTTGTTTTCCTGGCGCAGACTGTAGGTTCTGATGAACGATTTGGCCACAGCTCTGGACGCTCAGGGGCTCTACGAGGAGGCCTACACGCGGGCGAGGAGGGCGTCGGAATTGGCCCGGCAGACTGAGCACCCGGAGGTCCACATCATGTTGAACAACTTAGCTGGGATCCTCATGCATAAAAGTAAGACGAAGCGGCTGGAGGGCTGAACTGGCATTTAGCGGCGGAAGCTGAAGACAAAGCGGGAGCGTTGAACCTCTTTTTAGTCCAAGGACCGAATTCAGCTTCACAGCAGCTCCTGGGGGCCGTGTTGTAGTGGTGGGCAGGCCCAATACACAACCCCCCCACCCCCACAAACCCAGCCTATTTTGTGGCTTCAAGCTCTTATTGCCAGTAACTAAGCCATGCATAGGAGAAGGTATTTCAACCTTTTAGAATGGGGGAAAACTACACACAAGCTGGGAAACGGCCACCAAACGATCGGCGGCTGGGCGGAAAGGGGACGGGTCCCTCTGGGAGACCCCACAGGGCCGCCTCGGGGTGCCGGGTGGAGCAGAGTTGACCCACGGTTCAACATACCACAGGGGCGTGAAGAGGGCACAGAGCTGGCAAAGGCTGGCTCAAGCCAAAGTAATCCACTTAACGGTGCAATCCTGGGCATGTTTAGACAGGAAAGAGTCCTCAAGCTCCAAGCATCCCCCCGCCAGTGTTGCTGGCGGGGGAATGCTGGGACTTGTAGGACCTCTTCCTGTCTCAACATGCGCCAGCTCTGCAGCATGGATTTGAATCCAAGACCTTAAGGTTCAGCCACTGGACAGCACAGAGATCCATCCATCTCCCGGCTTCCCTCTCCCCTGTCCTAGCACCCCTGGAGTTCATTTCACAGAGGGAACCCACGCTGTTCCCCATCCCATCATTCATTCCTCTCTGCTGTTTCAACCAAGCCCAGTCAGTAGGCCCGTAATAACTATGTCGCTGCACTAGACCTAGGCCTTCTTCCCACCCGATTGTGTCTATTTTTAGAATGTAAGCTTCTTGGGGCAGAGACCTGTCCTCATTCTTGGTAAAGCACTGCATACATAAGTGGCACTATAGAACTAACGATTATCTTTTATCACAGGACAGCTTGGTTGGGCATTGACACATTCCCTTCTCTCTCTGTTTCTTCTCTCCCTCCACAAATAAAGAAGAGTACTCAAAGGCCAAAGAAACATACACCGAAGCCCTGAAGCAGGCGGAGAAAACTGGCGACGGCGCTTCGGTCCGATATATTCGAAAAGAGCTGGCTGAACTCAGCAAGAGGAGGAGAACGCAGTCAAAAGCGGCGGACGGTTTGCAGGAGGGAGAGGAACCCGGCGGCAAGTGAGGGGGGTAGCGTTATCCGCTGCGGCTTCAGCGTAAAGCGGCAGGATTTTTACCGTGAAGGGTTTGCGACGGCGGAGTGTCCTGTTTGTGTTGCAAAGCGTCGCAGTTAACACGGGACGGCCGTCGGCCTGTGAAGCGTCTGGCCAGGCTCGAGGTGCGAGGTCGGCGCACAGAGCTCGGGCAGTGTTGTGCAGCGCATGGCAAGAGCGAAGCTGGGTCCCCAAAAGGCCTTTGTTCTCGAAAAACACAGTAGCAAGAAGCTACAGTCCAGAACCCGGAAGCCAATAAAGCGTACGATGCCTGCGGCTAAAGGATAACAGGTGTGTTTTTCCCCCCCCCGGGGGAGCATTTCCACGCATTATTTTGGGGCCCAGGGTTGGCACTTCCTTGGCAAAGGGGCAACTGGATGCCATGTGCCACTGTCGGTGCCGAGCAGGGTGGGGGCAGAAAGAGGGAGGGGAGATGGAGAATTTGCTTCCTTGCGAGTTCTCCTATCCATCTGCCATCTAGTGGTCCGAGGAACTGGTCAGGAACTGGTTGCAACCAGTTTAATCCAGGTTGGGGGACGATGTATGTATAGTTCAGCTGGGAAAGCGCACGCCTTTGCATGCAGAAGGCCTGAAGTTCAGTCCCTGGCAGCCTCTCCAGGTAGGGCCAGGAAAGAAACCCCGGAGAGCCGCTTCTGCCAGTCGGTATGCAGCACCCTTCTCTGACCTAGTACCCTCCAGCAGCATTGGATTACAACTCCCAGCATCCCCCCCAGCCATGTACGTAGCGCTTTTCCAGGAATGAGGACAGGAGGATTCTAGAACATCTGGAGGGTGCCAGGTTGGAAAGGCTAGTGGAGAGATAGCAAGCTAGATAAGACTGGGGCTGAATAATAGCTAGATAGCTATTTCGGGCTGCATTATTAGAAGTACAGCTTCCAAATCGCGGGAAGTGATAATTCCCCTCTACTCGGCACTGGTTAGGCCTCCTCTTGAGTACTGCGTCCCATTCTGGGCACCACACTTTAAGGATGCAGACAAACTGGAGAGGGTTCAGAGGGCAACAAAAATGATCAGGGGACTGGGAACAAAGCCCTATGAGGAGAGACTGAAGGAACTGGGCATGTTTAGCCTTCAGAAGAGGAGACTGAGGGGAGATACGATAGCGCTCTTCAAGTACCTAAAAGGTGGTCAGACACAGGAGGGCCAGGATCTCTTCTATGATTCCCTGCGTTATCCTGGGAGGGCCAGGGTGGCTGCTGGGGATGAAACATCTCATTGGAGCACCAGATCCTGCCCTGATCAACCCCCCCGCCACTTCCTACCAGGCGACTCTCTTGCCTGTTGATGCCCATCCTGTGACACGTTTCCCCCCTCCCCTTTATGAGAAGGGGAGCAATCCATGGGGTACTGGGAGCGGGTCAAGTTTGGACAGGAGCCTGGAGGCTGAACCCGAGGCACCACTTATCTGCAGAAGGGACAGGTGCTAGTAACCTCAAGACTGGATCACTGCAATGCGCTCTGTGTGGGGCTGCCCTTGAGGCTGCTCCGGAAGCTGGAGCTAGTGCAGAATGCAGCAGCTCGGCTGTTGTCGGGTGCTGCCCCTTTTCAGCATGCAGCTCCTTTGCTGAGGGAACTGCACCGGCTACCTATTTGCTACCGGGTCAGGTTTAAGGTTCTGGTACTTGTGTACAAACCCCTAAACAACTTGGGACCAGGATACCTGAGAGAGCGCCTCCTCCCTTACCAACCTGCCCGGTCACAAGTGTTTGAAGGACATTCTCCTGGTGGTTCCACATGGACCTATGGCCCGGCTGGAGTCCACCCGGAGAAGAGCCTTCAGTGTGGTGGCCCCCTTTCCATGGAACTCCCTGCCTCTAAAGGTCAAGCAGGCTCCAACAGGGTGTTGTTTTTGGTGCCTGCTGAAGACATCTTAGATTTGGGAAGTCCTCCTTGCTGACCAGACATGGTTTTAATGCATTGTTTTCATTTTTACCTGTTTTGTCTTTTTATTGTTCCCCGCTCCGGAATCTGTCTAGATATGGAGCGGTATGCAAATGCTTTAGATAGATAGATAAATAAATAAGCGACAAGCTGCTGCAGTGTCCTGCAGCTGCCTGGTCAGCTTTCCTCTGGCCTAGTACAGAGAAGAGGATTCAACCAGTTAGAAGCAGCTCCTCAAAGGGCTGGACCGCCGGACGGCAATGAAGACAGAAAGAGCCATTTCCATGGCTTATTCGCGATATAACCACTGTTAAGAGAGCAGGCAGTGTGCTTATGTTTGTGTCGGCTCACTGCCGTAACAGCTTCATGCCCACCCTGCCGCCCTTCCATTTCCGCCGGTCAGAAACAAGACAGATGGCAAAAAGCATCACTGAGTCCTGATCAATCCCCCTTTCTTTTATTTGATTGGTCTGAATTGCAGAAGTCACCATCTTACTCAAGACATGGGTGTGAACAAAACAGGAAGGTTTCATGACACATGGGCGTGGAGTTGCTCCCACACAGCCCCCCAAAATTTAAGAGGTTGGGTTTGTTTGCACATGAGAATTGCTGAACAGAACAAGATGGGGGGGAAAAAACAAACTGGTCAGAAATCAATATATATATATATATATATTTTAAAAACCTCAAACCATGTAAAGTTATTTTGGATACAATGATTGACACTTCTTGCATGAGAACATGCCGTAATAAAATTTTCTGAACCTCTTAACATCTCTCACAAGTTTCCACTTTGGCTCTGGGCGCTGTTTAGAATTAGCTTAAAAAAATATATATGGAGACACCCCCCCGAACCTCAGTTTCACAATAATAAAAACTGCATCCATTGAGCACTGACACCAGATGAGCAAAACAAGACAGATTTGCAAACAGAAGCAGCAAACCAAGTTTGGTTTCTTGTGCAGACAAGACTGCAAACACAGATTACGGTTCCTACGAAGTGGAGGTTCGTCACACATGCTGGATTCAGAGCGATACGGAGGGGGTCTCGCTAAAACAAAGGCAGTCGCTTGCGGAGAAAGGTAAAAAACCTTGCCCTTTCTCTAGAGAAGCCAAATCCTCAGTATACAGAGGCAGCTTTCTTTAAAGAGAGTGAGTGTAGATTGAAAAGCGTTTCTGGCTCGTTTTGTTGGTTTCGGACTGGATTTTACTGAAGGCAACAGCAAATTGGATGGCACCCTCTCAACTGCTGCAGCTGCCAGAGGGTGTTCTTTACCAACTTTGCACCATCCAAGATGCGAAAGGAACGGGAGCATCCCTTTTGCAAAGGTCTGAGACGTCCGGAGCGTGTGTAGGCTCCAAGCTTTCCATTTGCGGCTAAGAAGCGCCACGCACGTTTGCCACTGCTAGCATACGGAAATTATAGATACTCGAGGTCGACTCTGATCCTTTCCTAACGTTTACCCCTGTTTCTAAAGTAAATCCAGACACTTGTTTCTCAGTTCGGACAAGCGCACGTGACACGGCAGCTTTACAACAAAAAGGTCCTCCCAGAATTGACTGCTTTGGTTTTTTCCTTCACCCATAAGTGCAGTTTTTCTGAATAGTCCCCAAAGGCCAACCTGGTCCAAGCAGACTCCAGTGCTTTTTAAGGCGGCTTCTTAGTCCGTCATTAAGTACTTTTTAAATCTAAGGGGACCGCAGGTCAGGAGTCGTACTGGAATCCAAACTATACAGTGGGTGGGGAAAAAAAAATAAAAATACAAAAACGAGGAAAGGCTTTCGGTAGTTACATGCAAATTAACGCTGCATCATTTCAACTTAGTTGCAGCGAGAGCGACAGAAGGGAGCTGGAAAACCCTGTGAAGAGACTTACAAGTTTGAAAATTGGAAATGTTCTGTTGGAAAACAAAACCCGACGGAATCACGGCTGATATTTTTCTTGCCCGAAGAAATGTAAGAATGGACCCAGAGCCTTTTGGTTCTGGCACACCATTTACAACGGCAACCTGCCGAAGAGCAAAGTGTGGTTTTCAAGACAGCAGACAACGTTGAAGCAAAAGATTATTGGGTGTGTGTGAAGGTGTGTGAGGATGTCTCAGTGGAAGAACCAATGAAGTTCAATACGGTCGAGCAAGGAATGCTCAGTGTGTGTGTTGTGGTGGTGGTGGTGGGTGTGAGAGAGAGGCTTCACCATTATGTACCCATGCAATATTATTTTCACAGTGTTGCTGAAGGAAACCAACTGTATGGGGAAAAAAAATTACAGCGTGGCAGAATCGTTAAAAAGATCTCGTCATCCCAGCAGACCAGAGGCGGTTTTTAAAATGTATAGAATTCGTTAAGGGGTCAGTTTTAAAAAATAATTAAAAAAATGTTTTCCACAAGGTCTTTTGACAACCACAGAATAAAAAAAAAAAAAAGAAGAAAAAAGAAATGCATCTAGAATGAGGTGAAAAGGGGGCAGCGCTACCCATGAGGAGTAGCACTGTTTAGACCAGGCAAGGATCCTATGTGCAGAGTGACTAAGGTCGCAACCTGGCCGGAACATCTCTTGTGCGTGTGCCCATTCGTTTCAGTGGGAACATGCGCAAGAGATGTACAGGCTGGGTTGTGCTGTGAAGATTATGAACATTGAGAAAATGCTTTAAAAAAATTATAAAATGACCCCAAAACGTTTATGCAGTGATTTGAACATAAGTACACCAGATAGCAAAGGGGTTTTTTTGGGGGGGGGGGAGGGAACACTGCAGAAAAAGTTACTCTATTTACAGAAGAATGATTCTTTCTTTGAAACAGTCATTATGTGATGGTTCTTTTTACAAATAAAGATGTCATTCAGGAATATGTCCTCTTTCTTTAAAAAAAAAAAAACAGAACTCTTTACATATTTATCTTCAGGGCGCTGTCCTGTCCACATGCGCCTCGCGTAGGAAGGAGCCTTTTGACTGCGTTCGCGCCCCACAAAAAGCAAAAGCAGGTTCCAGTAAGTTCTTCATCTCGAGGCCCCTTCTCTCTTCGAAAGTCTTTGGGGACATTTAAAACGAGCAAACAACCGACCCAAAAATTTTGAGCAGGCTTCCAACCCCCCCTCACCCCTTCGTTTGTCGGCTTTGCTTGTTGTTTAAAAAAAAAAAAAGGAAAGGAAAAGAAAAGCACTCTTTCTCCTCTAGTTCAGTCATCGCTGTCCGAAAGAGTCTCGTATTGTGCCGAGAGGAGAGGGGCGGGCTCGCGTTCCCATATCCGACTGGGCTGGTGAGAGGCCGCCTGGCTGACGGACGGTGGGGCGCAGGCCATCGAAGTTGGGGGTGTGCTGTTAAGCATGCGCATCGTCAGAGGGTTGTACGGAAACTGTGTGGATCCTGGTGGATTGAAAAACACACACAACAACATTTAGACAATCTTCGCCACTAAGAAGGCCGAGACTTTAGGATTCTCAGTTCGCCTCCCCTTTCAGACTGGCTGCAGTCCCAAGGCGGGGGGTGGGGAATGCAGCTTTCCTCCGAGCCCTGGCCACAGATGAGCGGGACTCCCGAGTGCGCAGACGAAAACAGGAAAATTTATAATTCAGAGCCGTGGCTAAAGCTCCTGTGGCGAACCCCGGCCACACATCGGCAGGGCTCGGGAGCGGCCGTGCAAGAAAACCGATTGATTTTAGCGACTGCTTCCTTCACACAGCGCATAGTTAAACAGTGGAATTTGCTGCCACGGGGATGGAGTGATGGCCACGAATCTGGGTGGCTTTAAAAGAAGATTTATTTCTTAAACTTTTATTTATTTCGAAATAAAATAAAATGTCATGGCAAAAGGGGATTGGACAAATTCCTGGAGGAGAAGGCTATCTTTGGCTGCTAGTCCTGAAGGCGATATGCTACCTCCAGGATCAGAGGCAGTCTGCCTATTTGTGCCAATTGTTGGGGAACATGGGTGGGAGGGTGCTGTTGCGCTCATGTCCTACTTGTGGGTTTCCCGTGGTTATCCAGCTGGCCACTGTGTGAACAGAATGCTGGACGAGATGGACCCCTGGCTGGATCCAGCAGGGCTCTTCTCATGTTCTTAAATTTATATCTGGCCTTTCTGCCCAAGAATGGCAGAAACAATACAACAATAAAACAATCACAATAAAATCCGAATTTAAACAAAATCTGGAATAAAACATGGCATAACAGCACAACAAAGAAGTAAGTAGCACCAATCTGAACGCCCTTCAGCAGCAGATCAGCTAATATGCCAAAGGCTGGCCAGAATAAAAATGTCTTTGCATTGTAAATAAAAACAGTCTTGCATTGAATAAAATTGTAATTTCAGGGCACGACAAGAGTTCTCTTATTTTTGTTTGTATCCTGCCCTTTCTCCTCTTGCAAGGAATCCAAGGAGGCTTACATGGTCTTCCTCCTCTCCATTTTATCCTCACACCAACCCTGTGAGGTAGGTTAGGCTGAGAGTCAGGGACTGGCCCAAAGCCACCCAGTGAGCTTCATGGCTTACTGAGGACTAGAACCAGGGTTTCCCCGAGTCCCAGCCTTAGCTGAGTCGTAGCTCTAACCACTACACCACACTGGCTGTTATCATACATTTAAGAAAAATTATATCACGGGAACCCAGTGGTTTCCTAGTTCCAAGTTCAAGGAGTCATAGCCTTATAGTAGGAAGACATGGGTTCAAATCCCCAATCACGAAGCTCACTGGGTGACCTTGGGCCAATCTCTCTCAGCCTAACCTACTTAATAGGGTAGTTGTGAGGATGAAGGGGGAGAAACCCCATGCACACCACTTTGAGTTCCTTAGAGGAAAAACAGGATTTAAATGTGATCCATAAAAGCTGCTGCAGAAATGACCCAACCTCGAGGCTGTGGGTTTAAGTCGCCATCGAGATGTTTTGGAGCCGTGGGGCATCGGCCGTGGTGCTCTTGTGGGGCTCCCATTCATTGCGGAGGGCGTTCCACTGGCCAAACATCCCAGTGAACTGAGCCCTGTGTAGATAGATATGTGCATGTGGGTGTTCTCTGTAACTATTTTTTACTGCCATTTAGTTTGGTTCTAAGTGGCAGTGGCAAACTTTTGTAGTGGAACAGTCTAACGTTCAGAGGCAGTGTTAGGGGGTCGGCCCACTAGGGTTGGAGCCCCGAATCTCTGGGAGGCCGTCTGCCCCACCACCCTGCCGTCCAGGGGCACTTGCGGAAATAAAGGGACAGGGCCCCCGAGGATCTCTGTTGCATCCGGTCCCCCTGGACGAGCTGGCTTTTTGCCCACATGGGCCTCACCCCCCTTGAATCCTCCTGCCCAAGTTTTGTTTCTGAAATCAAATGCCCTCCTCTCCCCTGTCCATGCATCCCTTTTTACAAATCAGGATGTCTTTAAAGTCACACACACTTTACAGCATCTGTACATTAGCATAAGCAAATTTGCGCATTCAAAAAAAAATTTTTTTTTTTGGTCCTGTGGGCCTAAGCCCCGGATCTTTCCAGTACCTAGCACCGCCCCTGCTATCTTTTAAAGAAGGAAAACGCTATCCGGATCTGCACGGCACACGCGACCCACTTAAAGCTGCTCACGCCCCCCGCTTTCCTTGCCGCACTCGCCTGTCGAGGACGGCCTGTCTTCCCACGACCACACCGGTGTCTGCCTGTGGTAGTCTCCTTCCGAATGCACCGATGAGACCGACGAAGGCCGCTCCGTCCCCAAGTAACCTTGCCCGGGAATGGGCGACTTGGATTTCCGGCTGCCGGACTTGCCCATCAGCTTCTGCTTGCTGACGCCCCCACCTGGAAAGGGAAGGAGGAGATCAGGCTGCGCGAGGGGGTGGGGGTAGCACGTGATGCGTTTCGATCCCTAACCCGTCTCCTGCACCCTCCGGCGCCAGGTTCCAAATTCCTGCACACAAAGGCTATTCGGTTCTCTGTGAGCCCAAAAGGGGGAGGAATTTTAAGATGACACTTAACCTCAGGCTACAAGTTGGGTGACTTTGGGCCAGTCACCGACTCTCAGCCTAACCTGCCTCACAGGGTTGTTGTGAGGATAAAATGGAGGAGGAGGAGGACTATATAAGCCGCCTTGGGTTCCTTGCAGGAAAAAATGGCGGGGTATAAATATAATAAATAAAAAAATAAAATAAAAATTAAAAAGTGCCACAAGGCTCCTCACTTGGATTGGGGGACGGGTTTGCGTCTTCCCTGCGGGTCTCGCTGTTTGCTGGCAGTGCAGAGTTGGGGCCGCCAGGCACAAGCCCCATCGGCTGGGACATGACGAGGCCGTGGTCCTCCCCTTTGTCGTCGAAGTTGCCCATCAGCGCTTTGCGGATGATGTCCTCCAGACCCAGGTTGCTGGCCGGGTCCGCGAAGGAATGGCCCCTTGCACTGACTGGACCTGGGAAGGAGGAAGGGGGCACGAGGGGTGCCGTGGCGAGGGTGGCCAAGGCGGCCGGGGAGAAAGAGGAGGTGATTTTTTTGAGAGACAGACAGAGGGAGAGAGTGTGATAAAAGGTGAGAGCGGCTGATGCAAACTCCACTTAGCCAGCAAACTCTGAAACTGCGGAACGAAGCATCTATCGTCAGTTGTGCGAGCAGCCCGGCATTACGGCGGGACTGACTGTACCATGGGCGGGGTGAGGCTCGTAACATGCACAACGGGAGGCTGTTATACGTGCTTCTATTGAAACACACACCGTGTATTTGGGAGCAAAAGTGTCCTCAAACTTTCTCTAGATGGCGTCTTTAAACTCTCCACTTCTACCACTCTCTCCACAGCAGTGCGCTCTATTTCGTAACAGGAGCACACGGGCTGCCGGAAAGAAATGGGACAATCCCTTACCCTGAAATGCTCGATGGTTTCAAGAACACTTACCTGAAGTGGTGACCGCTGGCAAGTTAAAGATTTCTGTCCCTGGCTGAGCAGCAGCTGTCATCAGAGAGAAAAATAAACGGACACCCGTTCCAATTAGCCTGAAGGAATCAACTCCCCAAAGGCTGCCACATTTAAAGAAGCAGTCCCCCAAATGAGATTCTCCCATTCCTAACTAATTCAAGTTTTGTAGGAACAAAAACCGAACAGAACACTTACAGCCTCCTTGGTACATTTGCACTGACAAATCTCTGCATGGTTTATAACTACACTGTGAATTGTGTCATTTATCTGGGGTCTAATCAGTACTTCTCTTCTGGGAAACAGATTAAACTCTCAGTTAAGTTTCTAGTCCTCATGACGCGATTTATATAAAGACACTCTGCAAACAGCTCGCACAGCCCACGCCTCACCCCGTTCTCTTGTCTCCCGGTTAGCACTGCACTTCCAGGCTTCTTCGCATTTAAGAAAGTACATCGAAAAGCATGTGCCAACCTCCTGCCAGGACCATAATCTCTGTAATGGCAACACCCTCTTTCCCCTGAGTGCCGACAGTTTGGTGGTTTCCTGACTTTTGAAGGGTTTTTCCTCCCCATTCTGAAAGGCTGGAATGCCTCCCCGAAGGCTGACTGAGTGGCGGGAAGAGCTTGAAGCTACAACAGGCTGGTATTTTTGGCCTCCCCCCCACCCATGTTGCAACGCCTGCCACTGTAATGCGCCCCCCCCCCCCCCCAGCTTCTCTGAAATGGAGTTCTGCCCCTGGGCTGAAAGCGGCTTGACGCCCCTACAGCAGCAGCAGATAACGAGGAGGAGGGAAGTGGGCGCTGGATGGTGTATTTTAGTGGCTTGAAATACTTCATTTCTTGGCACGTGGACAACTCTCTCACGTTATTTATTTATTTATATTTATTATATTTCTATCCCGCCGCTTTTTCCTGCAAGGCGGCTGACGTGATCCCCCCCCCCTCCATCTGTATCCTCACAACAGTGAGCTTTGTGGCTGAGTGGGGGCTAGAACCCGGATCTCCCCAATCCCAGTCCAGCACTCTCACCACTAGGCCTCTTTTTAACTTAATGTTTCACCTTACAGCTCTTCCCGCCGGTCTCTCAGCCTTCGGAGGGGCATTTCAACCTTTCTGAATGGGGGGGGGGGGAACAGCACAAAAGCTGGAAGACCCCCAAACGGTCAGTGATCAGGGGAGGGGAAGGGGGCGTGGCCAGCTAGGAAGAGGTTCCCCCCCTCTCCCCGAATTAACGTATTCCCTCCGGGCGCACCAACAGCTCCCTCTCTGGCACACCCAAGTTTGGGAGTTACTTTGGTAAATCAAGACAGAAGAGAGAGAGAGAAAAAATAGAGCAACGGAAGGCAAAAAGCCCCCTTACCCATGTCACTGTCGCCTCCACCACAGGAGTTCAACTTACGAAATATCTCCTGCTTCTTGGACTTCACCATCGGTGAGGTGTTCTCAAGCTTGGTGAAGAAGGAAGGCAGGTAACTCATGCTCCCCGGGGAACGCGAGTCCGTCCTGCCGAGATCCAAGAAAGCACCGGGGGAGGATTAGAAGGCACACGGATGAGAGGGCGCGAGCGCCGGCTCACCAGCCCTCCGCCCTGGTTTCAGAAGAACACGCGGGTACACATTCCATAAAAGAACACCCTGTATTAAAGCACTTTTCTGGCAAAGGCAGCCAAGGGGGGATTGGATAAAACCTTTATCGTCGTCCTTATCAACAGCCCTGTTAACGCACTGCACCGTTCGGCTTCAGCAGGCAAACGAGAGAAAACCAACCAACCACCCCGAATAAAAGTGAAGTGTACATTCTGCAGGTGTGTGTGTGTGTGGGGGGGGGAGCACGTTCCTGGCTGCTCTCACAAGTCCCCCCTCCCTCAAATCCACCCCTGACTGAAGAGTAGCCATCCGGATACCCCGAGCTGGCCGTGCCCTCGTTCCTGGAGCTTTCTGGGCTGTCTGGAAGCACCTCGGATTATGCACGCCCCACCTCTATAAGTCCCATGGGACGACTTTAGCTTTGAACCCCGCTGCCGGGGGGGGCTGAACAAACACGCACACCACAGTGTACCTCTGTTCCGAAGGCTCAGATCTTTGGGAGAGCAACAAGAGGGCGTCTTGCTTCTCGTGCGTGGCCGGGGCTTGGGGCGGAGAGATCGGCTCGTAGGACTCGGAGGAGACATGGCTTCTTTCGGGGGACTTCCCGAGCCTAGAGGGGGAGGCACGGGAGTGCGTTAAAAGGTTGGCAGGCTTTGGACGGAGCGGGACAAATTAAAAACACACGGACACGCTTCCCCCACCCGCCAGGGGTCCCGACGCTGCAGCGGAGGGAGACCTAGTTAAAAGGCTGATGGAGGGAGGGTCATGGAACGCCCTTCCTTGGAGGCATTCGAGCACCAGCTTGTCTGCTATCTTAAGAACGGAAGAAGAGCCCTGCCGGATCTGACCGAAGGCCCCTCTAGGCCAGCATTCTGTTTGCACAGCGGCCAACCCAATGCCTCAATGGGAAGCTCATGAAGAGGACACAAGGACATCGCTTCCTCCTGCTCATGTTCGCCAGCCAGTGGCAGTCCTATCCTCCGTGACTTTGTCAAATCCCCTTTTAGAGCCACTGGCCAAGTTCAGAGGTGGAGTTGGGGGGGGGGCGCTAGGGCTGGAGCCCCGGATCTTTTGTTTGGAGCCCCGAATCTCTGGGAGGCCCTCTGCCCCACCACCCTACTGTCCAGGAGCACTCGCTGAAATAAAGGCACAGGGGCCCTGAGGATCTCTGTTGCATCCGATCCCCCTGGATGAGCTGGCTTTTGGCCCATGTGTGCTTCACCTCCTGCTGCCCCCCCCCTTGAATCTTTCTGCTAGAGTTTTTTCCTGCAGTCAAATGCCCTCCTCTCCCCTGGCCACGCCTCCCTTTTTACAAACAGGGGTGGTCCTTAGGAGACAAGCGTCCTTCAGAGACAGACACACACAGACTTTAGAGCACATGTAAATCCAGCATGTGCACATTCGTGCACGTTTCTTTGTCCCGTGGGCCTGAGCCCCGGAAGTTGTCAGTACCCAGCACCGCCCCTGGCCATGCTGGCTGGGGATGATGGGAGTTGCAGTTCCAACTCCTCTGGAGGGCGCCAGGTTGGGGAAGGCTGATTAAAAGGGGAAACCCTGGTTGGCGTGTAGCCAAGGACGCAGTGCGGGGGAGGGAGCCCGCCGTCCTACGCTCCGCTCCCCCTCTTAGCCAGCCTCAAGGGACACTCGGCTGAGTGCTGCAGCCGGCCTCCAGAGCAAATCCAGGGGCCGTGCAGCTCTCCGGTCTTTTGGCGGGGTGGTGGTGCAAACATGACCTGCTCAGGAAGACTGGGGGGCGAGGGGAAGTTGAACATTCGGGGTTGGTCTGAAGTGGATTTAGTTGCAGCTAATGAGCTAGTTTTGTTAGTGCCAGAGGCTTTCAGCGCACGTTAAAAGTTTCATTTCCAGCCCACCTTGAAGCCCCAGAAAGGGCAACGTATGAGTGGTTTTCACTAAATAGGCTGGAAACAGACTGGTGGTTCTTAGTAGTCAGGGGACTACCAAACGGTAGTCAAGCCAGTGACAAGCACCAAGGGCAGTCCTAGACGGGGTGTGTGTGTCAGAAAACAAATTCCTTCCCGATCCAGCAGAACATTCGGTAAGCCACGAGTGGCGAGTCCATCCCGGGCTGGCAAAGCCGGCGCTCCTTCACTCAAACATTACCTTCCCCTGCTTTTGTCGGAGAGGTTTTCAGGGGACACACGGGACCCGGGGCGCTGGTGGGGGGCGGACTGCACCTCGGGGCTGTAGCGGTTGGAAGCCTTCGCCCGGTTTGTCGCTGTGATGGACGTCGGAGCAGAGTTCTGGAATGTGCTGGCGGGAGTCTGGAGGGACGCCTGCGAAGACGCCTGGTTGCGGGCGAAATCCTGAGTGATGATTTGCTGGCGGGGAGAGAATAGGACAAAACAAAAGGTTCCAAGTCAGGCCAGAATTATCGACCCGAAGGATGGCAGAACCTGGGGCCTGGGAAGCAGATCCGACCCACCTGGAGGTCCTGACCCTGCCATCAAAGCCTCTCCAGATGGCCACGCCCCCTCCCCTTCTAGCCCCTCCCCCCGTTTGGTTCCCAGCTTTTGTGCAGTCCCTTTCCCCCCAGTCTAAAAGGTTGAAATGCATCTCCGAAGGGTTAGCCACGAGTACTAAACAGCTTTCTTCTAAAACAGGCTGGTGTTTTTGGCCCCGCCCCCTTCTGCCTTCAGCCCCACGAGCTTCTCCGGAATTGAATGCGGCCCTCGGTCTGAAAGAGGGTTCTGCACCCCTGGTGTAAATGCTTATTTATCTGTTAACTGTTCTGCAGTGTGCGATGGCTTTTGGGGGAGCATTGCTTTCTTTGTTTGGGTCGACGCCCTATGGTTTTGCTGCGTTTTATTGGCCGTGTACCCCGCTCTGGGGTCATTTCATCATGAAGAGCAGGTAATACTTTTTATAAATAAATGGAATAAACAGCCATTAGAGCAGCCCGAAGCATGCAAACCTACACAGATGTGATCGGCGAGGGTGATGAGGCGGTGGGTTCGGGGCACGGGCCCCATGCTGTCGCCCTGCGAGGGAGGTGGAGGTGGGGGCGGCGGCGGCGGCTGCTGCTGCTGCGGCGAAGGTGAGTCTTGCTGGGGCCTGTAAGGGTGAATCGCCCCCTCGTACTGACGGCTGCAGTCTCCTAGTTTCCAGGTGAGAGAGAGAGAAAGAAAAGGGATGGCTGAAATGGAGGACACAGAAGACAAGGGAAGCCTTGCTCAGTCAGACCAAAGTACCCGTCTGTCCCTTTGGCCCACAGAGGTGCCTCTGAAAAGCACACGAGCCAAGGCGGAAACAGCAAAGGCCGTCCCCCTGATCATCCCAAAGAGCGGCCCCCTGTTGGGTCAGGTCACGGTGGGCCCGTCGAGTCCCATGTCTGGTTTCTCAACGGGGGCTTTTTTCCGGGGAGCCCACAAGCGGCAGGCAAGGGCCACCTTTATTTATTTATTTATTATTATATTTATACCCCGCCTTTTCTCCTGCAAGGAGCCTAAGGTGGCTTACTTAATCCTCCTCCTCTCCATTTTATCCTCACAACAACCCTGTGAGGTAGGTGAGGCTGAGAGTCAGTGACTGGCCCAAAGTCACCCTGTGAGTTTCATGGCCGAGCGGGGACTAGAACCCGGATCTCCAGAGTCCCAGCCCAACACCCTAACCACTACGCCACGCTGGCAGCTGGCCTGAACGTGGCGGCTCTCTGGAGCGAACAGCAGACGACAGACCAACTCCGTCACGTGTTCTGTCCCAATCCCCCCTTGTGAGAAGTCCCTCGGGGGTGACAACTGTCGGGGCCTGGGGCAGCCATGTTCCAAAAGTTACATACTTTGGGAAGATGAGCGGGTGGTTCCCTTGTCTGTCCTACAATCTAGCGCCGATCAAGTGCACGGGAAGACTCAAAAATGGCCTTCCCCAAATTGGTCCCCCCCCGCCAGATGTGTTGGACTGCAACTCCCAGCATTCCCAGCCAGCGTAGCTGGCTGGGAATGCTGGGATTTGCAGTCTAACACATCTGGCGGGGGGGGGACCAATTTGGGGAAGGCTGCTCAAAAACCTAGCATTGGGAAGGGGGAATAAAGGATATGTGACCCGCCCTAATCCTGGACAAGCGTGCGGGGAAGAGGGTCTAATTTTTAGAGGAAAAGAGGGACTTGGGGAATATTTTTTTTCAAAAAAATAATAATAAATTGATAAAAAATATAGACAACCCTTTTCTAAGAAATTTGTTAATGATTTGGGGTACTATGAAGAGCATATTTATACCAGGGATATCTCCATTAACTCCAGGTGGTAGCTCTTAAGGATTTTCCTGAAAACTTAAGATTAGAGCTGGAGAGTAAACTAAGAGAAGAAAGGGTTATTAGATTGACCGATTGGGTGGAAAAGATGGGGACTAGAGATCAAATAATGGAAATTGTTGGGAGAAGAAGATTATCGTGGTTAAATTTACTACAGTTAGAACAGTGGTCGAAGAAATGGAAAAGGAAAACTGAGTACGAGAGAGATTTAACTAATTTTGAAAAGATGGTCATGTCTAGAGACGGCCTACCAGGTAATGCATCAACAAGAGGTATAACAAGGGATTTATATAGATTGATCCAAAAAGCAAAAGAACAAGAGGATCAGCTTAAGACAGTATGGGATAATGAATTGGAAGAGGTGACCTCGAAGGTGGGGTGGAACAATATATGGGATAGACGGATTGTGAAAATGATGTCAATTAGGATAAAGGAAAAAATTTATAAACTAATTTGGAGATGGTATTTAACTCCAGTAAGATTAAATAGAATAGATAATAATTGTTCTGCATTATGTTGGAGAGGATGTCAGGAAAAAGGGACATATGCTCATATGTCGTGGAGTTGTAAAAATGTATTGGTGTTTTGGCGAGAGGTTTTTACAGAAATATCGAAAATTATTGGTACTAATTTAGAGGTCTGTCCAAAATTAGCATTGTTATCAATAACTGAGAAGCTTATTTGTGATCAAAATACGAAGGAGTTAATTGTAAACTTGTTAACTGCGGCCAGGCTAATGATAGCGAGAAATTGGAAAGTACAACATGTTTTCCTAATAACAGACTGGTATAAGGAAGTTTGGGACATAGCCCTAAATGATAAACTAACTAGTAGTATCAAATGCAAAAAAGGATTGCTAAAGAATAATTTTATGGAGATATGGAATCAATTACTAGACTATGTATTAATAAAGGGGAAGGGTAACATGCCTTGTCAGGATATGTTATATTTTTGGAATTTAGACTTTATTTGATCAAGAGGATAGAAGTATATTAATTGGTCCCTTGGAGGGTGGGGGGGAGCACTTTATGATTTATTGTATGTTGATTATGTTATATTTGTGTGATAATTTTGTATTTTGCTAAATATATTTTCTGTGTTATAATTTGTTTTGAAAAATAAATAAAATATTTTAAAAAAAAAGAAAAAAGGAGGGACATGCAGGTTTGGAGAGCACCTTCCCCTCCCGTTCCCCGTCCTCCAGACTTACTTTCTCCTTGGCTCATCTTGGGGGCCTCCTGCTGATAAGGCAGCATCTTCTCCTGGGGAGGGGCAGGTGAGCTGGCGGGGCTGATCACCTCGATGGCATCTCTGGGGGGCTCGTAGCGGTGGGAGGAGGAAACTGCGCGGGCCAGGTAAGGAGAGAGAGGGGGGGGGAGGGAGGTCATTCAAAGGTGCTCTCTGCCCCCCCAGAGCTGGCCGTGGCGTTATTCGCTCGGGCCGCTCTTTCGAACCCAAATCAGGACGGTGCTGGAAGGCAGCCTCCCAGTTTAAAAAAAGAAATCTTGGGAAATAAAATAAAATAAAAATCGGGCAGGGCAGGGACCCTCTCAGGCGCCACAAGAGGAGGGTCTCCCATGCCATTAGGCAGGGCCGGCCCTTCCATGAGAGGTGGTGGGCAGCTCCAAAAGGGCAGCGGATCCCATGTGCCCTGGGCTGCCACCAGAACTGCACGCCCCGCCCGGCAATCTCCTGCTGCGGCAAACGCCGCGAACACGAGCGTGGCTGGCACAGCCCTCTGAAGCGCCACATGCCCAATGCCTCACTCTGAGGAACCCTCAGAGCACAGCGTCAGGCGGGCGGGCTCTCTAGGAAGCCCCGCTGGTCGATCAGGAGAGTGCGGCTGGTGTGGCCCCCCCAGAGAGCCTGGCCCAAATGCCCCGCTCTGAGGGGTCCTTCCTCAGAGCGAGGCATGGGTGGGGAAGTGGCCGTGGAGACTGCCTTTGCTGCCGCGGCACAGGCAATCTCCAGGGTCACCTCCCCACCCAGGCCTCGCTCTGAGGAAGGACCTCTCACAGTGAGGCGTTGCGGCAGAGGCATGCAGCGCGCCACCACCGGGGGGGTGATGGCGGCTGTCGCCGTCGCCGTCGTTGCTGGGGGAAGGGGTGTGGGAGGCCTTGCGCTGGTTATTCAACACCTAAACTGCCCGGGCTAGGAAGGCGTCGCCTCCACGGAAAAGCCGTCAAGCGACGCGACGGGCGGGCAACCTACGGCTGCTGGAGGAATCCGAGCTCTGGGAGCCGCGGTCGCGGGCGTCCTTATCGGAGGCGATCTGCCGGGTGATGATGACGTCAATGAAGTTGGCCGCCGTGATGGTGGTCTTCCCGCGTGTCCGCAGCTCCTCCTCGTACTTGGAGATGGACGGCGGGCCTTTGTCCTTCCCAGCCTCCGAATAGACCGAGGACGACTGGCTCTGGGACTTGCCGCTGGAGTAGCCTGACGAGGAGGAAGAGGAATAGCCCGACAACCCCCGCTTCTCCGCCTCTGCGGCCTTCTGCTCCATCTGCTGCTGCTGCTGCTGCTCACTCGCCCTGCGGCCTGGGTTGTCCTCCATCCGGCTGGCCTCGTGCTTGCCCTCCTTTGCCTTGGCGACCTCCATCTGAGGGGCGGCGGCCGCGGCGTCCACCAGAGCGGCCAGGGCATCAGCGGCGGTGTTGTAGCGCGACGCCGGCAGCCCCTGGCTGATGGAGGGAGAGTTGGAAGGGAGCTGCCTGTGGGCCGGAAGAGGAGACAGCGTGGGGTGTTAGGGCTAGATATATAGCGGGAGCTCAAAGGCAGCCAACAAGGATCTAAAGCAGCTTTCCGCGGCCTGGTGCTCTCCAGATATGTTGGTCTACGTCTCCCAGCAGGGCTGGCTGAGGCATGCTGGGAGTTGTAGTCCAACACATCTGGAGGGTGCCAGGTTGGGGGAAGGCTGACCGAAATGTTCTAGACGAGCGTCAAGAAATCTGGGCTTCGGGGATAGGTAACGTTCCGGGGCCCCGTTCAAAATCTTCCTTCCCCCAACTCCAACAACGGTTAAAAATGACAGGCAAAGAGGGAGGGATTTGCATCCCCGTCACTTCCATCGCGTGGCGTGCTCTCAGCTTGCTCTGCTCTGCTGGAGGCATTCGCTGCAGTTACAGGCCAGGTTTCCACGTCTCGCGCGCTAGAGGCATAGAGCCAGCGTGGCGTAGTGTTCCCAAGCGCCCGGAGTCGTTCCCCCACCCCCCTGCGCAGCGAAAACCAAACAAGCCGTACATGATGCGCAACTGGGTGGCAGAGTCCAGGGGGGTGATCACGCTCGTCCCGTTGGAGCCCTGGAAAATGCTGGGCCGCTGCTGCATGATGTTCTCCTGGCTCCGGACCGAAGGGGACGGCGAGCGGACGAAGCCGTGGCTTCCGGGTCTTCCGGGCTGCTCGGCGCCTTCAGGATGGGAAGGAAGGTGGTCGGTCAGAGGGGCATGGGGAGCGGGAACGCCATCCCACGCGTTGCGCCAGCGACAGAACCCCACCCGCGGGGTATCGAAAACAAGACAGTGGGGGCCACGGGCACTCACCTGGACGAAGGTAGAGCTCGGAGGGCACGGCGGCCATCTGCTCCCTCTCGCGCTCGCGCTCGCGCTCCCTCTCGCGCTCCCGCTCCTTCTCTCGCTCGCGCTCCCGCTCCCGCTCTGCATTGACGACTGCCGAGGCCGCCAGGTGTGACGGATGCCCTGGCAGGCAGAGGAGGAGACGGGATTCTGAGAAACAGACCGAGGGGCTCATCCACGCACAAGGGCCGACGTGACCTGACTTCAGCCGGTTCGACACCCATTTCTTCATCGACGTCGTCATCATCGTGGCCTTTCCCTCCCCCGCCCAAAGGAAACCTGGGAATTGTAAGTTTGGCGAGGGAACGAAGAACTGTTGCGAATCCTTCGCCCTACTAAGAGTGCTACGGCCCCACTGTGCCTACCAGGGCGGGGGGAAGGTGCGACTGAGCTCAGATTGAAGGAAGTCGGTGGGCAGGCCTCGTAGTTTTCAGGGGATCTAAAAAGGATTGAGGTTTCATTTTAGACCAGCGTTCTCCAACCTTGGGTCCCCAGATGTTTTTGGCCTACAACTCCCAGCATGCCCCAGCCAGCTATGCTGGCTGGGGCATGCTGGGAGTTGTAGGCCAAAAACATCTGGGGAGCCAAGGTTGGAGAACACTGTTTTAGACTGCCCTGAGATGTTACTGATGTTTTTTTATTATTTATATTATTTTAATTATGTCATTATTTTTATTACATTATTAGCATTATTCTTTATTGCACTCTTCCAGATTACTTTTATTCCAGTTGTAAGTGGACTGGAATATCTGTTACGAGGGTGGGATATAAATGCTGGGAAAAGAATGACCGGAAAATCAAGAGCCCCTCCACTTCTTCCCCAAGAGCAGGCGTGGGGAGCCTCTTTCGGTCCAAGGGCCAATTCCGTTTCGGAGATGCTTTCGGGGTCCGCATTCCACTAGCAAGCAGAGCTGTCGCTTAAAGCTCCTCCTGCCAGTAACTACGCCTTAGGAGAGGAATTTCAACCTTTTAGGAAGGGGGGAAACCCCTGCACAGAAGCCGGGAAACCACCAAGTGGTCAGTGGTTGGTGGGAAGGGGGTGTGGCCAGAGAAGGGGCCGTGGCTGTCTGGGGAATCCCAGATTGGGACCTCAGGAGGGCTGGATGTGGTCCCTGGGCCTGAGGTACCCTACCCTCGCGCCACAGCTTGAGCAGTGCCAGGCAGAGGGAAGACCTCCCAGTCCACCAAGCCTGTAGTTTAGACATGCATCACGGGTTGGTGGCCGTCTTGCCTGAGGCCCTCACGCTCAGACCCACAGACAAGACGTCCCAGGAGAGGCTTTCTCTTCAAATGCAAACGTGGTTGCTTCGGGGAAGGGATTTTTGCAAGGACCACAAGAGGGAGAGAAAAAGAATGTAACCCCCCCCACCCAACACTCCTGAGACAGTCCCAAGAGTGCTTTGTTTTTTCCCCGACTGGCGTTTGCTGGGGCTCTTACCGGGGGACATTGAGGGAGGGTTGTAAGGCCTGGTTGGGAACGCGAGCTGGGTTCCGGGGATGTACGTGATTCTCTCCATTGGGGGGGTGCTGGGTCCTCCCGGGTGGGGCACCAAGATGGCGGGGGGCATGCTGTTCAGGTCAATGATTCCTACGGGAAAGAGAGAAACCATTACAGCAGTGTTTCTCAACCTTGGGTCCCCTGATGTTTTTGGCCTACAACTCCCAGCATGCCCCAGCCAGCATAGCTGGCTGGGGCATGCTGGGAGTTGTAGGCCAAAAACATCAGGGGACCCAAGGTTGAGAAACACTGCATTACAGCAACAGGCGCAAGACGACGCACTGCCGGCTCAGACCCCGGCCTCTGTTCGCACGTGGCCGCCCGCGGCTCACCCCCGAAGGAACGCGGCCCTCGACAGAAAGAACAGTTCCCCCAACCGCATCCGAAGCACAGACGCGGAGGGGCGTGTGTCGAAAGCACCGCTCCAGACCTCCCGCCCTCTCCCTGGTAATCCTGCCGCAAGGGCTCCCTGGGAAAGGCAGGCTCACCTCTGGCCCCTCCGTAGGGAAGGGCGAGCGTCTGCTCCCGGGGTGAGAGCCCCCTGGCCAGGTCGGGGCGCAGGTTGACCTGCATCTGCTGGGAGGTGATGTAGTCGTTGAGGATGGTCTGCCGGGTGTTCTCCATGGCATAGAGCTGGTACTGGCTTGGGTAGCCGGGGGTGGGCGAGAGCTGACGCTGGAACATGTAGGCAGCAGCTGAGGGGGGGGAGGCAAAAAGAGGGAGGAAAGGGTTGGCGGCGGAACAGAGCCACTTTGGATAAAGAGTGTCGCGCTAGGACTGGGAAGACTCGAGTTTAAATCCCCACCTGGGTGTGAAACTCACCGGTTGAAACTTGGCCAGTTGCCATCTCTTAGTCTAACCCAGAGCTGGGCACCCTCCGACTCCCCAGAGGCGGCGTTAGGGGGTGGCCCACTAGGGCTGGAACCCCAAATCTCTCCTTTGGAGCCCCGAATCTCTGGGAGGCCCTCTGCCCCGCCACCCTGCTGTCCAGGGGCACTTGCTGAAATCAAGGCACAGGGGCCCTGAGGATCTCTGCTGCATCTGATCCCCTGGGATTAAAAGGCTTTTGGCCCACATGTGCTTCCTCTCCAGCTGCCCCCCCCATCTTTCTGCCTGAGTTTTCCCCCCGAAATCAAATGCCCTCCTCTCCCGTCCCTACGATCCATTTTAACAAATAGGGGTGTCCTTTGGAGACAGGGTCCTTTACAGGTACACAGAGAAAGAGACTTCAGAGAATTCATAAATTAGCTTATGCAAATTTGTGCATTATTTTTGTCCTGTGGGCCTGAGCCCCGGATCTTTTGGGTACTTACCACTGCCCCTGCTGCTCCCCAAGCCCCACCCGTGGAGAGAGGCATCCCTACGTTATCTCCAATGTCTGACTGGAGATAACAAGGCGAACCCCGCACTCAGCTGGGACTTGCGGGACTCCCCCGCACCGCACCGCTCTTGCCCCGGTCGGGACGCGAGTGGCACGCGGAGGAGGCGCTCGACTCGGCTGGAGATTGCTGCATGTGTAGACCAGGCCGCAAACCAGCCTTCCTTACCCGGGGCCTTCCAGATGTCCTGGACTACAAGTCCCAGCATAGCTGGCTGGGGGGATGTTATGGGAGTTGCAGCCCGACACATCTGGAGGGTACCGGGTTGCGGAAGCTGATACAGACACATATATGCACAGATATAAATACATACAGATATACATATATAAACACACACACACACACGTATATACATGCACATGTACGTAAACATACATATATACATTATATAATGTAAAAAATACAGACTGTGACATTTACGTAAACCTCTTTAAGGTGCTACAAGACCCTTGGTTATTCTCACTGGAAAAAGCAGGCTGCAGCAGGTGCCCCGTGGTCTGAGCTACTTCGGCTCTTCTTAGGTTCTTTCTTCCTTTTTAAAAAAAGAAACTCTTTGAAAGCAGAAAGCTAGCACAGTAGGGAGCAGGCCGGGCTAGGACTTTACCCCCTGATGTACTAGTTTGTTTTTTGCAAGGGCGTTTTCATTTTAAATTTTTAAGGTTTTTTTTTTATTTTTTACAGGGGAGCATTTGAAGATGACAACCGTTTGGTGGGTGGGTGAGATGCAGGGTGAGTTCCTTCAGTGGAAAAGCTAGTGTGTGTGTGTGTGTGTGTGTGTGCGCGCGTGCGCATGTGGAGGGAGGAACCCCTAATGCAGGAATGGGCAGAAGGTTGGTCTCCAGATGTTTTGGACTTCAACTCCCAGCATTCCTGACTATTGGCCATGCGGGCAGGGTCTTCTGGGAAGTTGGAAGGCCAAAACATCTGGAGATCTACCTTCGGCCCTCCCCTGCCCTAAAGCAGATGTAGTCAACCTTGAGACCTCCAGCTGTTTTGGACTACAACTCCCATAAGCCCCAGCCAACTATGGCCCATGGTTGGGGACTATGGCCACTCTAGTTCCATTCCTGCCCCGAAAGGAAGAAACTTGAAAAAGCACCGATACAAAGCATATGTAGTGCTTCTTGTTGCTGAAGGCCTCATCTGTGGAAAAAAGGGGCACCTACCGGGATCCAAAGCCCTGTGGAACTGCATGGCGGGGTCCAAGTGCGATGGGAGGTGGCTCCGGTAGACCTCTGGCGTCCCGCCCCGGTGGTGGGGGTCGTAGGGGCTGTGAGAGACGACAGGGTCCACCCCCGGGACCGGAGATTTTGCCGGGATGCTCTCCCTCTGCGTCGGCGTGAGGGTGGATTTCCTCTCGTGGTTGGCGGCCTTGCTCGGCGTCATGTTGGCTGCAAAAGAAACCCAGTCGAGGTGAGGAACCAGCCCTGACTAAGCACAGGACGCTTCGAGGAGGACCTTCCCGTCCAAAAGGAAACCAGTCCCTGGTCAGCAAATCCCCCGAGCATCGGTGGCCATTAGCGACCTTCGGCCACTGTCTCCTTTCTCCCAAAATAACCTGCGCCCCGACTGCAACAGTCTCAGGGGCGACACCACTGCCATAGAGCAACCTGAGACCTCCTTAAAGGCCTTTGGCAAATCGCACTAGAACCGTGTGGCTTTCAGCGTCCGATTCATGCAAATCGCCCACACTTTTGCAAATTTCCTTAGCATTTTTTTTTAAAAAAAAAAAACACAAATCACGGGGCATCTTAGAGACGGAAGTCCGCTAAACAAATCCCAACGTGGCCCGCTTCCGATCACTGGGATCGGAAGCGGGCAGGAAGTCTGTCAAGCTCGAACGAGCCAGATTTCCCTGTTTTGGCACATCCCTACAGTCTTCAGCGGGAAGCAGAGGGGTGGCCTCTGACAGGAAGAACCCTTTACTATGACAGGAGGATACAATTTTAAAAAGTATTCAGCCTACGTGACATTGTGGTTAAGAGTAACAGGTCAGGATACCGGGGGCGGGCGGGGAGGGAGCGGGAGGCCCAGGTTCACATCCCCCACTCAGAGAAGAAAATCATCCGCTGACCTTGTGCTGGACACTATCTCCCTCAGCTCAACCTACCTCACAGGGTTGTGTTGCGACAATAAAATGGATTGCAGTGGGGAGGAGGAGAAGCCACAAACACTAGCCCTGAAGTCCTTAGACCAGGCTTCTGCAATCTGCCACCTTCCGGATGTGTTGGACTACATCTCTCATCACCCGCCAGCCATGCTGGCTGCGTTATGATGGGAATTGTAGTCCAACACATCTCGTAGAATGCCTTCGAGGAGAGGAACACAAGTACCTAAGGCAGGGCCTCTTTGATCTCATGGAACATGGGACGATTATCTTTCCATGGCTGACAATGTTCGACTGGTCAACTGACCCCACTCTCTGAGACAGAATGAGGCCCCTGAATTGGCCAGACCCGGTATTAAGCAGGCAGAGGAGCCCGGCCAACATACCTTCCGGCACTCTGTTCATCATGGGAGAACTCCTGGACATGCTCTGGTAGCTGACCGGCGTCCTCCTGGCGTTGGCGTCCTCGTAGATGCCGGGGCTCACTTGAGACTTGGGCGCCTCGTGGAGGGTTGACCGCAGGACGGAGGGGCCGGAGCTGACCACCGAGGTGTGGCGGGAGCGGACCTCCCCGGGCTTGGCTTCCTCGTACTTCCCTCGCTCCGCCGGCTTCACATTCTCCGCCACCATCTCCAGCCCCGACATCCCGCGGGGCAGCTTGCTCGGGCCGGTGATCAAGGACTTGACGTTGTGTTTGATGGCCGACTGGCTGGAGCTGCTCTCGTATTTGATGGGCGTACCCTGGAGGAGGAGGAGGAGGAATCGCAGAAGCGTAAGAGTCGGGAGGAACCCTGGAGGTTGTCCAATCCAGCCTTCTCCTGGTGCTTTGGATGGCAGCTCCCAGCATTCCCCGACTGCTGGCCAAGCTGGATGGGGTGGAAGAGACTTGCGGGCCAGAACACCTGCTGGGCACCAGGCTGGAGAAGGCTGATCTAGGGAGGCGCCGCATCCCTGACGGGCGGCTGCCCAACCTCTGCTTAGGCCCCTGCAGCGAAGGAGAGCCCGCCGCCCCCTGAGGCAACCCGCTCCACTGTGGGCAAGTCCTCCAGCAGAGAACAAGTCTGCTCCACCTTCCGCATGGCAGCCTTTCAGGAACTGCAAGGCTCCTCTGGGGTCGCTGCAAAAGGCCTCAGAAACCCCGGCCTTCCTTTTTTCCCCCCTGCCACACCGATGCATTTTCGGTGCGTCTTCAAATGATGACGAGGCGCAGCACACGGGGCTCGCTACACAGATGGTGTGGGAGCAAAGGGCAGCCCGACAGGCCTCTGGGACGGGCAGGAGCGGCCAGCTGACACCTCGTCTTAAAAAGGAACTGACCTTCTGGGTACAAGCCCCCCCCCCCAAAGAGCTGGTTTGCCCCCAGTGTGTTGGATTACAACTCCGATCACCTCCAGGCTGGGGAGGGGAGGTGAAGGGACCTGCTGCATGACACATCTGGAGGGGACCAGGTCAGAGAGAAGGCTGACTCAGAAAGCAGGCCTCCAAATTTCACTTCCTGCTTCGTTTTTCAAAAAATGCACCTCCGCTATAAAATGTCGGGCTTCCCCGACCCTCAGGTGCCCGGCTGTTCTTGAGACTACAACTACAAAGCAAACTCCTCAGGAAACATTAATTGGACTTTTAGCTGACAATTACCTATTTATTACACATTCGGTAGCCAAATTTGCATTGGCAGCTAGGAATCTACATTCTTATTTTATTAAAAACAATAACGTATCACGAATGTTAATATTTTAGATTTCAGGGTTTAAACTTGTAGAGGAAGGTAAAATGGTTTTAGATTTATTGAGTTTTATAATACTTTTAAATTACACTGTTTTATAAATTTTACATTTTAATGATTTGTAAAGGCCTATGACTGTATACAATAAAGTTTATACAAGACGACAACTCCCATCAACCCCAACTATTGGCCCTGCTGGTGGAGGATTTTTGGGAGTTGTATTCCATCCCAGGCCTTGCTGCCTGAGGACGATGGAAGTTGTCTTCCAACAACTAAAGGCTTCAGCCTTGGGGTGCTTCTAATTGGGGGAGGCTCTTCTCAGGAAAGAGGGGCTGAACGTACACAGAACAGGGCCTGCTCGAGAGTGGCACCCTCCTCCGTGGCTTTGCTTGCCCCAGGAACCTGCTCGTTCACCCACCTTTCCCGAGCCGGCTATGATCCTTTTGCTTATGCAGGCCTTTGGTCACCGTCAGAAAACGGGTTTGTTTCCCCAAAGATCCGCCCGTCTCCCCACGGGGACTCCTAACCGCTTGGATGTCAGCCCTGACGCCTGCCTACCTGAGAGATGGAGCCCTCGATGATCGGCCGGGCGCTCTGGACCATTTCCGGGGTCTTGCGGCTTTCCTGGCTCAGCAGGTCCTGCCTGGGGATCTCATGAATGGAGCGGCCCATCTCTTTGATGGTGGTGACCCCGTCGTACGGCTTCCCCTTGGTGATGGCGCCTTCAAAGGGCCGTGTAGGGGGAGACTCCCGCTTGATCTTCGGGTACTTCAGGCCCTCTTCGTAGCTCTCGGCCGTGGGTCTCGGGGTGCCTGGCCGGGAATCAAAGGACCGGGCAAAGTTTTAGTAGAACTCAGGCAACCTGGGCTAGCTAACTTAGCAGGCGGGGGTGGGATCTGAGAATTAATCCAAATTAAGGTCCGAACTAGAATTTACGCCATTCACACAATTGGGTGAATATTTGTTTTAAAACAGGGGTGCAGAACCTCAGGTCTGCGGGCAGAATATGACCCCTCCACCTGGGGTCTCCCGGAGGGCCAAACCCCCTTTCCCCCGACCGTCGATTGTCTGGTGGATTCCCGGCAGTCACTTGCACCGTTTCTCCCTGCATCCTGAAAGGTTGATCGGTATTGGGGCCCTGCACATGTTTGTTCCTTTAAAATATAAAGTAACGAATATGCACGCGGGGCCCTTCCGATACAGATCTGTACGCTGGCAAGGTGTTTTTTTTTTTTTTGCGCCCCTTCTGAATTCTAGAATTGTATTTATTTATTTATTATACTTTCTAGACTGCCCAACGGCCAAAGCTCTCTGGACGGCTCACAACGATTAAAACCATAACATTCAAAGTAAAACACACTAGAAAAGTTCAAAAGTACAATATAAAATGGAAGTAAAAGCCAAAGAAAGACCTAGCAGCAGTATAAAGATTTAAAATACAGTAATACCTTGGATTGCAAGTACGTAACTTGGTCTGAGAGCGTTTTGCAAGACAAGCAATTTTTTAAAATAAATTTTGACTTGATAAACAAGCAACGTCTTGCAATACAAGTAGCAGTGATGTAACCGCTCGCCTCAAGTGGGAGTAGCGGGCCAAAATCGGCCCCGCTCACGCCCGCCAGAGACTCGCTTTGATATAAGAGTGGCTTTGGATTACAAGCACAGTTCCGGAACGAATTATGCTTGCAATCCAAGGTATTCCTGTACAGTAACGGGTTTAAAAGGACAGAGACTGAAAGACTACAACTCCTGGGGAAATGGGAAGGTCTTCACCTGACAAGCCTCTCTGGGAAGTTCATTGCACAACCGGGGTGCCACAGCAGAAAAGGCACCTCTTCATGTTATGCCTCTCCCGCTCCCTCCACACACAGCCCTTGGCACTAAAAGGAAATATCGCAAGAACATGACTGGGAGCTTTCCTTCCAAAGCACATTGCAGGTGCTCCTTCCCCTGAATGGGACTGCAGGGGGGGGGGCGAGGAAGAGAGAGAGAGAGAGAGCACTGCCCCCCGCCCCCAAGCCTCTTCCTGCCAGGAGCCAGATCAGGATCGGGACCTCCCCTCCGTGCCCGCTCCTTACTGTGTTTTGTGCGTGTGTTTTTTTTAACGGATTCACGAAAAAGTGTCACGTCCAGTTGGGCCCTTGGCAGCATGATGCATAATACTGCCCCCCCGCACAATCTGACCACAGATTTATTTTATAGACAGAAACACACACATAATAAATAGATGACACACACATCCTATCTATTTCTCTATAGCCAATTTGTACCCCGGGCTCAATTCAAGCGGTTGGTGTGAACTTTTTAAGGTCTAAGGGTGCAATCCTAAGCATCTTTAGACAGACTGAAAGTCCTACAGCTCCCAGCATGCCCCAGCCAGCAACGCTGGCTGGGGCATGCTGGGAGTTGTAGGACTTTCAGTCTGTCTAGGATTGTGCTCCAAATTGCCCAGGGCCTGGCAATTTGAGGAACCGCCGATCTCAGCATGAACTTGCTTGGTTGCGGAGAACAACACGAGAGGCCCTTTTGGAAGACATCCTCGCTTAGAGAGGCCTCTTTTTTGGGCAGGCAGGATTCCCTGGTGTTGCTCAAGCTCTGCAATGCACCTCCCTCTGGGACGTTTTATGACCGGTCCCCGCTCTCTCTGCATTCAGGAAGGGGTTTGAGACATACCTTTTTTTTTTTTTTAATTTGGCTCTTTAAATTGTTCTAGTTTTTAAAGCTGTTTTTACTGTTTTGCTATGTTTTTATCTGACTGTGGGGTGTTTTTTTTTTTTAATGTTTTGGAACTTTTGTAAACCACCTTGATTTATTTATTATATTTATCAATCGCCCATGTGGCCGGTCACCCGGCCACCCTGGGTGATGATTGGTTTAGACAACCAAGAGCCAGTGTGGCGTAGTGGTTAAGAGTGTGGGACGGGGACTCGGGAGATCTGGGTTCGAGTCCCCACTCAGCCACGAAGCTCACTGGGTGGGCTTGGGGCCAGTCACGGACTCTCAGCCTAACCTACCTCACAGGGCTGTTGTGAGGATAAAATGGAGAGGAAGAAGAGGAGGAGGATTATGTAAGCCACCTTGGGTTCCTTGTAGGAAAAAAAAGGCGGGATATAAATATAATAAAATAGATAAATAGACTCTAGAAAGTTGGTATGGAAATAATATAAATACAATATATTTAAAAAAACACATACAAATATGCACACACAGACACCCTCCTATGGGCTATGTTGCCGTTTGCATTACATACAGCACCAGACGCACAGTTATTCTTGAACAGGACGGAAGGGTCAGGAGAGGCACTCTCTTTCTCTCTACCTTGCATGATGGAGCCCGCCAGCACGATCCTCTCTTTCAGGTCTGGGTGGGGGCTGCCCCGAGGCAGGGCACGGCAGATTAACCCTAGAACGACGAGAAGCAGTTAGAGGGGTGTACGAGCCGGAGACCGTCCCTTCTCCGGTTACGCACGCTTCAGCACGGCAGGGGAGTCGCCCGTCGCTGCACGTCCGGAAAAGAAAACCAGGAAGCGTGCCGAGAAAGGCAGTACTGTGTGATCCAACACATCTTCCTAATATTCAGCCCCCCCACTCCACCCCATTGAAGAAGTTATCTCACAGCCAGGGTTTGCAAGCTTTCTACCACGCAGACTGGCCCGCTGTTGGGATTATAAAAAATGATCGTGTGTGTGTGTGTGTGTGTGCAAGGCGTGTGAAAAAGAGTGTCACACGGCAGCCGTTTTTTTTTTACCTTCTAATGGTGCGGAGACGGGGGATTCTCTCATCGACATCCCTTGTTTGTTATTTCCTTCCATGGCGTCGTACGTCCTCTTGAGGTTCATCTCGTGAACCATCCTGGGGCTTCGGGTTCCTTCCCGGACGTTCTTAATGGCTGTTGAGACGCAGCAAGATGAGTCAACACGCAGGCAGCGGGGGCCTTTACGGTGGTGGCCCCACACCTCTAGAATCACCTTCCATCGGGG
Organism: Shinisaurus crocodilurus; assembly: GCA_021292165.1. Classification (NCBI taxonomy): domain Eukaryota; kingdom Metazoa; phylum Chordata; class Lepidosauria; order Squamata; family Shinisauridae; genus Shinisaurus; species Shinisaurus crocodilurus. The sequence continues at coordinate 18,685,022 of CM037886.1, read as the reverse complement.
GTTCCTCCTTTGCAGGCCTTCGGGAAAGCTCTGAAGACCCCCCACCTGTTTTCGCCGGCCTTCCCTGAAGTCTTGGCCATTGGTCTTTCTGGGTCGGTCTCGTTTGTATTGACTTTAAACTGGCACTCTCTGTTTTTATGGATTTTTATCGAAACACGTTTTTGGTGGATTTTAAAAAATTGTATCCACTTTGTGTGGGTTTTTTTTTAAAAATCTTGCATGCCGCCTTGAAAGGTTTCCACCCTTAAAGACGGCCTGGAAATCATTTTAGATTGATAGGCAGATGGGCCCAGTCTTGCTAGGCACGGGGGATCACCATGGGAAAAAGAGCACGACGGCATTCTCGTCGGTGGCTATCAGCCCTGCGTTGCAGGCCCTTTTTCCGGGCCGGCTGCCGGCTGCCCCAAGCGCGATACTCACCATCGTAGGTTATGATATGCCCGCTCTTGCCCTCGTAAATGACGTGACCTTTGGAAGCCGCGGCCTCCTCCCGGCATTTCTCCGGGCTGCTGTCCTCTGTGGCCAGCCTGGTGATGGTTCCCTTCAGCAGCACGTCAGCGGCGATCCCAGATTGCGACAGAGCCGGGGTCCCCTGCAACGAGAGCAATGGAATGTAGACGTGCGGGCGTGGGAGTAAGCCACGCCCGGAAAGGGGAACACAGGAAGACGCCTTCGACAGCGCCAGACCCTCGGTCTGCCTAAACTCGGGACTGTCGACGCCGACTGGCAGCGTCAGGCAGGATTCTTTCCCAGCCCGACCTGGAAATGCCGGAGATTGAACCGGGGGTCCTTTTGCATGCAAAGCAGGGGCTCTACCACAAAGCTATGGTCCTTCCCCTAAACATAAAGTGAAGATTCCAGCCCTCATGGTTCTGAATAAACTACTGATTTAAACAGGAACCTCAAAAGCTGCCTTCTACTGAATCAAACCCTTGGTCCATCTAGCTCAGTACTGCTGACAGATACAGTCCTGATTGGCGCTATGCTACCTCCAGGATCAGAGGCAGTCAGTAGTTGGGGAACATGGGCGGGAGGGTGCTGTTGCGCTCATGTCCTGCTTGTGGGTTTCCCTTTGGGGCAACTGGTCGGCCACTGTGTGAACAGAATGCTGGACAAGATGGACCCTGGGTCTGATCCAGCAGGGCCCTGCTTATGTTTTTACGAGGTGAAGTAGGCCAAGAATGGGCAGAAAGTAAGCTCTCCAGACAGTTTGAACGTCAACTCCCAGCATTCCTGACCACTGGCCATGCTGGCAGGGGCTTCTGGGAGTTGAAGTCCAAAACATCTGGAGATTTACCATCTGCCCACCCCTGGAGGGGGGGAGAAGCGAGAAACACAAAGAAAGCCCCTATCTTGTTGCTGATGTATCCTAATAGCGCCTTTCCCCAGAGAGAAAAATCCAAGGCATCGTGTTAGAAGGTGGAGCTTTTCAGGCCTCAGCGCCACACAGCAGAAGGCAGTACCTGAGTGATGGAGCCTCGCAGGGCCGGCATGTTTTCCATGGAAACTTTGCTGGCTGGAGTCCCTCGTGTTATGCTTCCTTCTTGGATGGTCGCCGTACCTGAAGGGGTGTGCGAATGGAAGGCAAGTGACACAAATGACACACACACACACACACTCCTTCCTGTTGTGTTAAAGCAATGAGGTTTATTATGTATCTATTATTCTTTATTAAAAGTATTCATTCACTGCTTTTCCATCTACCAGGTTTCTCAAAGAGACGTACAATTACGTAAGATCCAATAAAAACAAAGACAAAACGTTCCTTAAAACAGGGCCAAACTATTTTAGAAGCCAAAGGCCCTGGCAAACACACAAGTGATTCATTTATGAACTTTCCCCCATTTTGTCCAAAACATCCTTTAAGCCACCACTTTTCTTAAAACTTTATAGGAAGGAACAGCACGTATGTACAGACGCATGCGTGTAACATTGAAGCTGAGCCTTCCCCATTTCCAAGTACGATGGCCTCCCTGCGCCCTGTCAAAAGACTGGATTCTGGGTTTGCTCACCTCGGACCACTCCCTCGTGCTGGGCTCTGACCAACAGGCCTTCGGGCTGCGAGTTTTGGCTTCGGGGAGAGAATTCCTCTTGCTTGATATAGGGCATTGACGCTTCAGCGGCACGGAAGGGAGAAAAGAAAAGAGGTTTAACACTTAAGAACACTGAGAAGAGCCCCGCTGGATCAGGCCAAGGGTCCATCTAGTCCAGCATTCTGTCTGCACAGTGGCCAACCAGCTGCCCACGGGAAGTCCGCGAGCAGGACACGAGTGCAACAGCACCCTCCCCAGCAACTGGTGTAGAAGGGCATACTGCCTCTGATACTGGAGGTAGCATATAGCCATGAGGACTAGTAGCCTTGATGGCCTCCTCCTCCTCCATCATCTCCATGAATCTGTCTGATCCCCCTTAAAGCCATCCAAACTGGTGGCCATCACTACATCTTGTGGAAGTGAGTTCCAACAGCCAGGAAAGTATAAGCGGGAACTGTCAGAAGATGACACTGGCTGTTTCCCCCACACGTGTCCTCTGTGAACTCTTCATACCAGAGACCCATGAGGGGACTATGGTTTTGGGGGGAGGGGGAATTCCCTACCTGATTTGGTCGACTCCTGCGGCCTCGGCAGTCCAAGAGAGATAGAACCTGAAGACGGCTTGGCTGGTTCTTGACTGTAAGAACTTTGACTGTGGGATGTTAGGTAAGTGCCTGGTGTTCCCTAGAAGTGGGGGGGGGGGGGGGGAGCAAAAACAACAACAACAACCCTGTAGTGCGGTTATGTAACAATGCCAGCTGAGGCCAGGACAAAAATTTGATCACGATAACAGGCGTAGACTCAGCTGGATCCCAGGGCCAGATCACGCACTGGAAGAGACATGATCCACTCTGCCAGGGTTCAGTGTTCCTGTGTGTGCCTCTTTGCACTTTCGGCGTCATATTTTCCAGCCTTCCCCAACCTCGTGCCCTCCAGGTGTTTTGGACCAGAAGCCCTATCATCCCCGAGCATCAGCCCTGCTGGAAGCGGCCAATGGGAGTTGTAGTCCAAAACGCCTGGAAGGCACGAGGTTGGGGGGGGGAAGCCAATATATACTAACAGCCATCTCAATTCTCAGTGCTGGTTGTTGTGTAGCCCAAATTTCATTGCCCACATCAGAGCAGCCTTTCCGGATCAGGCCAAGGGTCCTTCTAGTCAAGCATTCTCTTCCCACAGTGGCCAACCAGCTGCCCACGGGAGACCCACAAGCATGAGTGCAACAGCACCCTCCCGCCCGTGTTCCCCAGCAACTGGTGTCCATAGGGATACTGCCTTTGATACGGGAGGAAGCACCTAGCCATCAGGACTAGTAGCCATTGATAGCCTTCTCCTCCATGCAAGAGAGCCAGTGTGGCGTAGTGGTTAGGGCGCTGGACTAGGAGTCGGGAGATTTGGGTTCTAGTCCCCGCTCGGCCATGAAGCTCACCGTGCGACTTTGGGCCAGTCCCTGACTCTCAGCCTGACCTACCTCACAGGGTTGTTGTGAGGATAAAATGGAGAAGAGAAGGACCATGTGAGCCACCCTAGGTTCCTTGCAAGAGGGGAAAAGGCAGGATATTAATGTAGTAATAATAAAAAGCGGGGGGTGCTTTGGGGGAAACGCTAGCCTTGCAGCAATACAAAAAAAATGGTGGGAACCCAAAAACAGTCCAACGAGCTCAGTGGCCATGAAAAGACAGTTGGGGGAGGGAAAAAGAAACCCCAGAGGGGTGAAGGAATGAAACAGTGGGGAAGGTGTCACTTGTCAGAGCTTTACTCAAACTGGACAAACAAGAAGAAACGGCAAGCGAGAGCCACTTACGCTCTTCCCGTATCTTCTTTCCGCCTCTGTACCAGGCTACGCTTATTGCAAACTTCTCCGATCTTGGTGCCCTCGAGGCGTGTGGCACTAAAACGCCCACAATCCCACCACGCTGGCTGTGGGGTTCTGGGAGCTGTCGTGCCACACATCTGGAGGGCGCCAGGAAGGCTGGGCCTAGCGGTATTCCAGGCTCCTAAAACGCGCTCCCCCCTCCCTGCTTTCCCCTTACTTGAGAGATGGAGCCGCCCATGATGAAGGACGGCTTCTCCGAGGGCACCACCGTTTTGGACGACGGGATCAGCGGGGGCGGCGGTCTGGTGGGCCGCGTGATCGGGGGACGGACCCCTTCGGAGAGATTGGTTATTACCTGATGCGGAGCAGGTTGGAGGACTGGTGGGGGGGGGGGGAGAAAAGGAGGACGTCTTAGTTAGTACAACAACGTGGAGAGTAAGCCAGGACAACGTCTTCTGTACCGCTAGCGCAGTGTTCTCCAACCTTGGGTCCCCAGATGTTTTTTTGGCCTACAACTCCCAGCATGCCCCAGCCAGCTACGCTGGCTGGGGCATGCTGGGAGTTGTAGGCCAAAAAAACATCTGGGGACCCAAGGTTGGAGAACACTGCGCTAGCGGATATCAGAATCAAATTACAAGTAGGGCAATGTATTTTTCCAAGTCTCTAGCCCTCGGCAAAAGACGTTTCGCTTAACATTTAAAATTAAAATCGGGTCAAAAGCCTTTTAGTGGGCCTGCCTGAGCTGGACTCCCTGCCTCTTGCCCAGGCCATCTACCATCAACAGCCTCCATGGGAAGCATTCAAGGAGAGGAAGAGAGATTGGCAGGTAAACAAGACCTTCGGGCCCACTCCAGCTGGACTTCCCCGCTCCCAGGGGCATTTACCTGGGCGGTGAGGGAGGGGGGAAGGAGTTTTTATTTGTTAATATATTTATTGTGATTTTATTATTTTTATGTTACTTGGAAGCCACCTCGGCAAGATCTGTATCCTGAAAGGCAGCATACAAGAGACAGCATCAGCGTCAGAATGAACTTCCGGAAATCATTTTAAGCTACTGAAAATGCAGCTTGTGCATACATATAAGCAAACTGCACACAAACAGAGTTCCAGTCCAATACGATACATATTCACTCAAAAGGAAGTCTCAATTAACTGGATGCGGCTTACTCTCAAGCGTATATGCGAAAGAGGCGTCGTCCTCTTTCAGGCAGGAATATGGGGTGGGTTAGGATCTTTAAGTTTTGTACTGTTTTTAATTGGTGTTTTATACTGTGTGTCCGTGTCCCCGTATTTTATTGGATTGTACATCGCTCAGAGTGGCCGGATGTCTGGCCAGATGGGCGAGTCATAAATATAATAAATAAATAAATAAATAAATAAATAAATAAATAAATAAATCCACTCTTCCCCAACACTGTGACCCACCGCTCGAAAGATCCCGCCACACCCCTGCGGTCTGGCTCTGGAGTCAATGGAAGCTTTTTTTCCAAGCCTAGTCGCAGTGCCAGGGGTGGGGGATTTCGGGGGTATGTGACTACCGGCCGTTCCCTTCCCAACACCGCACACGCACCGCTTGAGAAATCACCCCCTTTAAAAGCTTGATTGTAGTGTGTGCCTGAATGGGTTCTGGGCACTCGCATCGCAGAGCCAATGTGCCAGCAGTGCTTGCCCAGAACCAATTCAACCCTCAGGCCAAAAAAGCTCCCCCACCCCTGGGTAGGAGCGGTAGTAGAAGCATTTCATCTGGATTCATTTTCACTTTGAATTTGCCCCGTCGGCAACCCCGAATGTGTCTGGGTGCGAAATTTCCCAGAAAACCTTTCAAGATCCCAAACTTGCGTTAACTGTCAAAACTTTTTTTTAGAATGCGTGTTTTAGCGTTTTCGTCTATGGGTGTGTGCGTGCGCATTTTGCGTGCGCACGATTAAAAAAAAACACGCACCGAAATGCACACTTTTTTGGATCGAAAAGGAAAAAAAAAAAAGCTCACGTTGGGGAATGAGACAAACCAAGCTTGGAGGTGAAAAATCTGGAGAATCTTGACGGACTTGAACCTTGCTGCTTTTCCCATCCTGACCCCCGGGGTTAGGAGGACACAAATCCCACCAAATTGCCCCCAGCAAGGGAAACAAGAGCGCCTCAGCGGGTAGGCCAGTTTGCTAGGGAAGCCAAAGTTACCTGGCGGGACACTGTAGCGTGCAGGATTCATGTCTGGCTGTGGAGAGGCCTTGCTGACCTCCCTCGGAGACAGGCGATAGGGCGAGGTTGACCTCGCCATGGCGCTCTGCATCTGCGCCTCCTGCTCCATGGCACGCTTCACTTCGGCATAAGGCATGTAGGCCACGTTCTTCCCTGCAAAAATGGAACATTACTGGATTATGGTGTGGTCGTGGCTGCCGGAGGCAAGCAAAATTCTCGCGCTTTTGGAAATCGGGGGCGGTGGGGGGCGGTGGCAGTGTCGTGCAGTGAAGTGGAGTTGCAGAAGGCTTGGGATCGTTCCATCGCGCACAACTCGACTTTGTCACGGGCATCAGCTCAGAGAGGCAGCTTCAGTGACGAAGATGGGTCTACCAACGCCCATGAGCCGGGAGAGACGAGCGGAACCTCCAAGTTCAGGCACACTGTACCTGTGTGTACCAGGAACAAAAAATACTTAACCAGCACATCTGGCTTGCAAATGCTTCCTGGGGCACTCTCGTTTTCTGTGACAAGAGTGCTGGGCTGGAGGATTACTGGGATATATAATATAGAAATTATGTTTAAATAAATTTTACATGTTATTTTGTGTGTTTATCAATCGATCTGTCTAAAAATTTTATTTTTTTATCTACCACTCCATATTCTGGTACAGGAGATTTCGGAGCGGTGAACAGTAAAAAGATAAAACAGGTAGAAGAATAAAACAATCTGTTAAAAACAGGATTCATAAAACCATGGCTGGTTAGTTCAGGAAAGCTTCCTAAAATAAAAGTGTTTTCAGGAGGTGCAACACAGTGTTGGTGTCTGCCTGACCTCCAGAGGCAGGGAGTTATGTAGAAAGGGGCCCACCACACTAAAGGCTCTTCTTTAGGTGGACTCCAGTCGGGCCACAGGCCCATGTGGAACCACCAGGAGCATGCCCTCTGATGACCTCAGTGACCCGGCAGGTTGGTAAGGGAGGAGGGGCTCTCTCAGGTATCAGCTACGCTGGCTGGGGCATGCTGGGAGTCGTAGGCCAAAAAGATCTGGGGACCCAAGGTTGCAGAACACTGGAATAAGGCATGGCTGGCCGCACAGCTGACAGCCTGAAAGGAGCATTCTTGCTAGGAGGCAAGACACACTGTAATATCTTCTTGCAGGCCCGCATGTGCGTACATACCGCGCACACACACACACACACACACACACACACACACACACAGAGAATCCCAGAGTTGGAAGGGGCCTTTTAGGCCCTCGAGTCCACCCTGCGCAGGAATCCAGTTTCAAGCATCCCTGACGGACGGCTGCCCAGTCTCTGCTTGAAGGCCCCCCAGCTACAGAGAGCCCGCCACCTCCCTGGGCCGTTGGTTCCATGGTCTGGCTGCTCTGACCATGAGGAAGGTTTTCCGGACGTTCAACCAAAATCTGCCTTCCCGCAACTTAAGCCCGTCGTTTCGCGTCCTGCAGCCTTGGACGAGAGAGGACAGGCTGCGGCCCTCTTCTGTGCGACGACCCTCTCGGCCCTTGAGAAGTGCTCTCATATCCCCCTACCCAGGCTTCTCTTCTCCAGGCAAAACATACCCAGTTCCTGCCATCTTTCCTTGGAGAACTGAGTTTCTGGTCCCCTGATCACCTTTGCTGCCCCTTCCCTGAACTCGTTCCAATTTATCTGAATCCACACACACAGGATTGAATCGTTTTACGCTTGTAGCTTCCAAGGAAGGGTGGTGGTGGTGGCTACAGGCAAGGAGAAGTAGCTATCTGAACCTCCCGTGTCAGAAGCGAGCAGAGAAAATGCGCCTTTAGCCTCAGCAGTAGAAGAAGGGTATATTTGGTATCTCTGCCAAGATCTCTGAAGGATCGTCTCCTCCCATATGTACCTGCCCGGACACTAACATCTGCATCAGCGGTCCTTCTCCGAGAGTCCCTGCCAAAGGAAGTGAGGCAGGTGGCTACCAGGAGGAGGGCCTTTTCTGCTGTGGCACCCTGGTTATGGAATGAGCTCCCCAAAGAGGTTCGCCTGGCGCCTACTTTGTATTCTTTCTGGCGCCAGGTGAAGACCTTTCTGTTCTCCCAGGCATTTTAATCATCTTGATCATTTTAATCTTGTAATTGTTTTAATTCCATTATTGTAACTGCTGCTGCTAGCTCCGCTGTTTGTTTTTAATCTGTGGTTTTAAATTTATATTTATATTGTATTTTATGATTTTAACTGTTGTAAACCGCCCAGAGAGCTTCAGCTATTGGGCGGTATAAAAATGTATTACGGTAAATAAATAAATAAATAAACAAACAAACAAACAGCACTAGTCCTCATGCAATCTTTATTAAAAGTGTGTGTGTGTGTGTGGGGGGAGAATCTCCATCTTCACCCACCCTCCCGCATCCACCTATCCTCCTGTGCCAAAGGGGGAAAAGGCCCTCAGAATTCATCAAGAAGCCATTGCAGGGCTCTCCGTTTGGCTAGCGGCCGGAGAAACCCAGGCACCCGCTGTAAACATCCCAAGATAGACACTGTCGAGTCTAAAATAGAACCCGAGCGGGCAAGACTCCAGTGAAGAAAAACACACTTACAGGTTAGCAATGCTGGATTTAGTTTAATGGGACCCACAGCAATTTTGTTAACGGGGGGGGGGGGACAGTAGGAATTTGTCAGGATGGGGAAGGGGCACGTTGTCCTCAGCAAGAAGCAAAGGAAGTAAGGGCCAGCGGAAAGGGAGACGGGAAAGTTCAATTACATTTCCCTGCCTTGAGTTCGTCCATCCTTCTTTCTGCCTAGCACGTAAAATTTAGATCACAAGCCTCAAGGCCGGATCATGGCATCGCAGAGGTAAAAAGGGGCAAAGTGGAAAGAGGCACGCGTGTGTGTGTGTGTGTGTGTGTGTGTGTGTGTGGTTTTGTGCAGGTATGTTTTCCCTGCTCGGACCTGCAAACAAGCTATGCTGGCTGGGGAATGCTGGGAGTTGTAGGCCAGCCCATCTGGAGTACAGAGTGAGAAGGACAAATATTCGGATGTCCGCCTCCCCAAGAATCTCTCTATTTTTAGAACGCCCTGCTCCCACTTTTGGCGACTGCACACGGCTGGCTGGGAATCAGCTGGCCGAGGAGGCGGAGCTTCCAGCTTTTCCGACACTGGAAGCGGCAAGACGCTGCCCATGTCAAACCCCCCACCCCGATTCTAAGGGCTGGCCCATCAGCCGAATGGCATCTGCGGCGACTACAGGGTCCCTTCCGCCCACGCTCAAGCTCCGTCAAGCGGTGGTTGGCGCTGGACCCAGGATGCGGCTGCGGAGAGCAAGCACGTGACACAAACACGCACTGCGTTCCAGCAGGCTGCATGGAGGGGAGATGGGAGGGGAGACGGGAGGAGAAACAGGGCCATTTCCCCCCTCCTCTGCTCTCCCCACCACCTTTTCCTTGCATGCCGTGTCTTTTTTAGATTGTAAGTTTCCTCTCTGCTCTTGCGCACAACACGCAGCCTCAGCCAAGCTTCCTGCCACAGGGCTCTGTCTGCTGCCTTCACTTCTCCAGCTCTGGCATCCTCAGCTGCCTTCGGGTCTCCCATGCTGCTCTTAAAACAGCTCTGCCGCTTTTCCTTGCCGTCCCCCCCCACAGCTGGAACCGCCCTCGCCCCCCAGGAGAACTCCATGTGCCGTCCATTTCTTTCTCCTGCTTCAAAGCCCGCCTCACCCATGAGATCTCAAGCTGATCCCCTTGGTCAGGGGTGTTGAACCTCAGGCTCTCGGGCCACCTGGGGGCCACTTGGATTCCCTAGAGGGCCATACCCTCTTCTGCTTCCCCCCAACCATCAAGTGCTGTCCAGCCTTTTGTGCATTTCCCTGCTCCCCCTTCTCAAAGGTCGATACGCCTCTACTCAGGCTGAGTGACCGGCAGGAAGCGCTCGAAGCTAAAATGTGCTGGTATTTTTGCCCCCCAAATTTGGTAGTAGTAGATGGAAAAGACCCTTCTCTTTTCCAGGTTACCTGAAGGGTCGTCTCCTCCCATAAATACCTGCCTGGACCCTAAGATTGTCCTCAGCGGTCCCCCTCCAGGAGCCCCCGCCAAAGGACGTGAGGTGGGTGGCTACTAAGAAGAGGGCCTTTTCTGCTGTGGCACCCCAGTTGTGGAACGAACTTCCCAGAGAGGATCGCCTGGTGCCTATGTTGTGCTCTTTCCGGCGCCAGGTGAAGACCTTATATCCCCAGGAATTTTAGGCCTTCAGTCTCTGTTGTTTTAAATCTTCTACTGTATTTTAAATCTTTGCATCGCTGCTAGGTCTTACTTTGGCTTTTACTTCTATTTTATACTGTACTTTTACAGTGTATTTTATGTTGTTATTTTACAGTCTTGATTGCTGTGAGCTGCCCAGAGAGCTTTGGCCGTTGGGCCGTGTAGAAAGGTAATAAATACACACATACATAAATTCTCCACCCTGGACCCAGGAGATCCGCCACCGACCAGAGGAGAGCGCCCCGGGCTTGACAGACCAAGGGGGCCAGACTCGACCCGAGGCAGCCGCCTCCGTCGCTGTGGGCCCCCACCCCGTTCCACCTACCGTCCCACTCGACGCTGGGGCTCTTGGAGGGGCCGCAGGGGCTGGCCGACCGGCGGCAGTCCACCTCCATGTGCTCTTGCCGCTGGCGCTGCTGCTGCTGCTGCTGCTCCTCCAACATGGTGGATTTGTGCATGGCCTTGATGTGCTGCTGGAAGAGCGCATAGCCGCTCATGGGGATCCCCTGGGGCAGCCCTTGCATCGTCGGAGAAACCTGCAAGAGCGGAGCGGGGGAGAGCGAGGATGGGAGGGGAGCCACACGGCGCCCCGGGCTGGCATGGCTGAAAGGGCCTCATCCACCGGGCAAGGAAGAATGCCACGGGGCAAGGGGGATGTCCGGACCGGTTCTGCCCATTGGGCGGAGGAGGAGCCACTGCGGGGGGGGGGCGGCTGGCTTCCCCCGTCCCGGCTAGGAAGGGCGCTCAGCTCCCACGGCAGAGATGAAGGGAGGCCCACACTCTGTCCTCTGTCATCGCCTCGAGGACCAGGGGCTGATGGGTTGTGCGGACGTGTCTGCAAAGGCAGGGAGACCCCCTTCGAGCCAAGCTCCTGGGATGACGTACCCTCACAAATTGCCCGGTCGGGGACCTTCCTCTTTGCCCGGGCATTCCAAGTGGAAAGGGCTCCCAGTTATTTAACGATTTCATCGGTATCGGTCTTGCCGAATCAGGTTGCTGTACACCAACCTTCCCCCACCTGGGGCTCTCCAGAGGTTTAGGACAACCACTCCCATCCTCCCCAGCCAACACAGTCACCGGTGATGCTGGGGAGCCTTACTATTACATTTATATCCCGCCGCCTTCTCCCCTCTTGCAAGGAACCCAAGGCGGCATACGTGGTCCTCCCCCTCATCATTTTATCCTCACAGCAACCCTGTGAGGCAGGCCAGGCTGAGTCCGTGACTGGACTCTCAGCCTGACGCGAGTCCCCGACCTCCCACTCAGCTTCGCCTGGTCCGTGGGTTGCTTGCTTGACCACCGCTGCCTGCCTCCCGTTCCCCCCTTTCCGCCTCCAGTCCCCCCTGGCTAGACTTCCCCAATGTGGCGCCTTCCAGATGCTTCAGACTTCAACTCCCAACAGCCCAAGCCAGCAGGGACTACCATCACGGAGGGTGAGTGTTGTAGTCCCAACCACTTGGTGGGCACCCAGTCAGGGAAGGCTGGCCTCAGACCAGGGGTCGGCAACCTTTTGGGGCCCATGGGCATGTCTGGCAATTTGAGAATCTGCCCTGGGCGCCATCACAAAATGGCTGCTGTGGAAGGCGTGGCAAAGGAGAAGTGACCTGCCCCAAAGACTGAGCATAAGGCTGGGGTGAGAGCTGAATCCCAACACAGTAAACAATGCCTTTGGACCCACAGTTTTCAGCATCAGCAGAAAGAGGCCTGCTTCACAGCGATACGAGCTGCCCGTCAGAAAACTTGTTAATAAAATTAAAGGGTGGGAGTGGGAGTGGGAGGGCAGCACAGCAGGCGCCACGAAAGCTGTCCGTGGGACAGAGCCCTGCCTTGGACCCCGCCTAGAGATGAGACCTCCCGCCGTCGCTGCGAACATACCATGGGCGGTATCACCGCCGCCCGATGCTGGAGCTGCTGCAGGTCCAACTGCCCTTGCTTGATCGCAGACGAGATGAGCAGCGGGCCGGTGGGGTTCAACAGGGAAGGCTTGGCGTCCATCGTGAAAATTCTGGAAAGGGGGGGGGCACGAGACGCACTTAAGTTACTTATTTAAATCCCGCATTTATATGATATTATTTATATCACGTATTTATTATATTTATATCCCGCATTTAAATTATATTTATATTCCCCGCCTACATACTCCCCCTCCTTCTCTCCATTTTATCATCACAACAACCCTGTGAGGTACGTCAGGCTGAGAGTCAGGGACTGGCCCAAAGTCACCCGGTGAGCTTCCATGGCCAAGTGGGTCCCGAGTCCCCGTCCAGCATTCTAAGCACCACACCAGCTCTCTATTTAAAAAGGATTTCAAATCACATCATACAACGAAAGCAGGGTGATACTCCATGTTGGCCTACATCATAATCCTTCATGCTTGATCAAGGAAGTGTACCGGTCTATAACGCTCATTATAAGAGCCCCCCTGGGCAGTTTCGCACCGTGTGCTCCGCTTACCAGTATAAGACGACCCTCAATTTTAGTATAAAAATTCGGAAAAAGTATAGTCTTTATACATAGAAAAATACTTTATTTATTTATTTATTAGTAATGCTTATATATTGCTTGATATAATAAAACCCCTAAGCGGTTCACGTATGAATATTAAAAATAACATTTAAAAGTACACTGATATAAATAAAACCCAACTATGATAACAATACAGACCAATACAAGGAACAATCAAGGTGGAGACGCAAAAGATTAATTGCACACATCTGAACAGCCCTATCTCAGAAAGCTAAGCAGGGTCAGGCCTGGTTAGGACTTGGATGGCCTCAGCACACCGGGTGCCGTCGGGAGGGGCCAGGGCTCAGTGTGAGCGAGCACCCGCTTTGTTGCATGCAGGAGGTCCCAGGTTCGATTCCCAGCCTCTCCAGGTAGGGCTTGGAAGGAATCCTGCCTGAAACCCTGGGGAGCCACGGCCAGTCAGAGTCAACAATACTGGGCTAGATGGACCCAGGGACTGACTCAGGATAAGGCCGCTTCCCGTGTTCCTTCCTACAAGCCAGAGAACGCCTGGGAGAACAAGCATGTTTGCAGGGGGGCGTTTGGCACAGACCGCATTTTCTGCCTTGGGGAGGGTTTATCCAGCCACCATGCCCTGTTGTAGGCCAGAACACCTGGGGGGTGGCCTACCCCTGTTATAAACAGATTCTTTTTCTATCGCTGCTGAAGCTAAGGAGTCGGGCTCTGTAAGCTGCCCGGCAACCAGATATAGATCTCTACAGAGGACAAGCGGAGTATCAAGCGTATTAAATCAACTAATACGGGGCTTAGAACACCACAGACTTTTAAATCTGATTTTAAATTAGAGATTTATGGAATCAAGAATGCTCTGGGGGGGGGCGGGGAGAGACTGGGTTCAGACAACACAATAACCATGTTGAACCATGGGTTGTTGCTAAAACGTGGGTTATCGTGTAAATCTGAACCCAGCCGAGATAAACCACGGCTTGTTAACCACGAACAGCCTGTGAAGAGAACCCATGGGTTGTTGTTGGGTTGTGAACCTGGGTTATTCATGGTTAACAAACCGTGGTTTGTTGCGCAGCTGGGTTCAGACAACACGATAACCCACGTTTCAACAACAGCCCACAGTTCAACGACAACCTACACTCAGACCATACTCAACCCTTGAGTGTGGGTTATCGTGTTGCCTGAACCGAGCCAGTGAGAAGGTAGGCTCAGGACTCACAAAAGAGAAGCACCTCTTCACACAAGGCAATAATTCACTTGTGGAACCCGCCATGGCCACAAAAGTGGTGATGGACACTAGCTAAGAATAGCATGTCTTGTTTTTTTAAACCAAAACCAGTTCAGGGGGAGGAGCAGTCAACAGCCATCCACCACGATCGACACATCTTCCCTTTCAGAGTACACAACGAGGGTCCATCGTGACCAAGCGACGTGGTAATACAGTCAGGTCTACACAGGGGTGGGGTGGGGGTGCTGAAGAAGTACCTGCACCTCACAGTGGCTGTTAACGTTGCAAGAGAGCGAGAAAATATAACAGTGGCTCTAGCAAACTAACATGCACCTCTTATTTTTATTATTTTTAATGTGGATTTTAGGCCATGGGATTCAGCCAGGGGTATCGACCCTCTTTCGGCCCGAGTGCCGAATTCAATTTCAGAGAAGCTCTCGGGGGGGGGGGGGGAGTTCTAGTGGTGGGCGGGACCAGAGGCAAAAGGGTGGGGGGATAGGGTTCAGCACCATGCATAGGTCCTTTAAAGTTCAGACTAAAACCCACTGACTTTGGAGCCACTAGCCTTCGCTGCATCTAGGGGACCCGGGAAGGCTGGATCTGGCCCCGGACCTGACGTTCAACACCCCTGCATTAAGCAATCGCTCATTCCGGATGCACTATATCTCAGACACACACACACCCCAAAGGAGGAAGGGAAAAAAAACAAGTTATACAAATTATTATTATCTTCCGGGGTAGCTAAATGCTGACTGCAGCGTCGGCTGGGGCCTGGTGGGCAAGCGAAGGGATCCTGACCTCTCCGCAGGACTGGAAGGGAAAGGTTCTCTGGAAGACCCCCTTGTCAGAAAGGAAAATAAAATGGAAATGGAGCAACTCAATAGCTCTGACATTTAACGCCCGCTCCGGGACAAGCCCAACTAAGACCATCCTGTGGAACGCTGCCAAGGCCAGACACAGGAAAACTTTCCATCACACGGAGCCCACTCGGTGTGATCGTTGATGGCACAGAACGCTCTGGAAGGCGGATGGAACTATCTGGAGCCGTTCGCCCGCGCGGGACAAGATCGCTCTGCACCTGTCTGGCCACGCAGGTGCGGTAAAAATGCACGGGGGCGGTTGCCGCCGGAGGACTGAGCGCTGGCCGTGCCGGGCCTTCAGTCCAAACCAGCCTTGCGTTTGGCAACTCACGTGCTCGCCCGCGGGCGATAAGGAAATCCTTGCAGAAATCCTGGTAGAAAAGGGAGGGACCACTCTGCCCCTCCTCGGCCAGCCCTCCTCGTAAGAACATCAGAAGAGCCGTGCTGGATCAGACCAAAGGTCCATCTAGGCCCGCATTCTGCTCACACAGTGGCCAACCAGCTGCCCACAAGCAGGGACATGAGTGCAACAGCACCTCCCGCCCACATTCCCCAGCAACTGCTGTATGGAGGCATACCGTCACCAATACTGGAGGTAACATACAGCCATCCCGACTAGTAGCCATGGACAGCGGCTAGCAGGAAAACGCAGGTTAGCAGCCGCTTGGCAACTGCCACGGGCTCATTCACGAGACTGCCTAAACCAGGGGTGGGTGGAAGGTAGATCTCCAGATGTTCTGGACTTCACACTCCCAGCATACCTGATCACCGGCCGTGCTGGCACGGGTTTCTGGGTGTTGGAAGCCCCAATCTGGAGATCTACATTCTTGCTCACTTTCCTGGCTTAGGTGGCTTGAAGAAGAAGAGGACGAGATGAATTCAACGGCTATTAGGCCATGCTGGCTGGGGATGATGGGAGTTGGTAGTCTGACAAGCTTCCTCGGGCCTATTTCTTTCCTGAGGTGGCAAACCCATGTGGTTTAGGACAGGGACAGGAAGAAAGTCGATCTCCAGATGCTTTGGACTTCCAACTCCCAGTGCTCCTGACCACTAGCCAGGCTGGCAGGGGCTTCTGGGAGCTGAAGTCCCAAACATCTGGAAATCTCCCTTCTGCCCACCCCTGGTCTAGCCCAACCGACCTGAGAATCCGTAACTTCGTATAAAGGAACGCTCTGGATAAAGGCGCCTCGATAAAGGAACTTTGCCAAGTAGCGCCTTCTAACTGGGGACGTCCTGCATACATATCTTGCCCGTTCACTTTAGTTGGACAACATTATAACGAAGCTGGAATACACTTTGCCAGAACATTTTCCTCCACGGTCTGCTGCCGGTAGCACCAATTCCTTGATCTCATGTCTATGCAAACTCCAAATTTTACCTTCAACTGGAGAGAAGGACAAGACCCGCTGACAGAGAAGGAGAAGACTCTCTGATAGGGCCAGGCAGTGGACCTCACCTCTGCCGCTCGGGCTCCCCATCTACTTCTTCATCGGCGCTGCAGGTAGCGCTTGAATCGTTGTCCGAGTTGGGGTCCATCCTCTGGGCGCTGGCCGGCGGGGCCAGGCCGAAGTCCATCCCCTCGGGGGGCTCCAGCTTCTCCTTCGGCAGATCCTCGTCCCTCTCTCTGATGTCGTTTTCCGTCTTCACCTGGACGTCCTCCGGGAGCCTGGCTTCGGGGTCAACAGGCTCTGGTTTGGGATGCACGGGGAGGTTGAGGACGGGCTTGCTGTCGACCGGCTGGCCCCGGCTCTCC
Source organism: Shinisaurus crocodilurus (assembly GCA_021292165.1). Classification (NCBI taxonomy): domain Eukaryota; kingdom Metazoa; phylum Chordata; class Lepidosauria; order Squamata; family Shinisauridae; genus Shinisaurus; species Shinisaurus crocodilurus. The sequence goes on along the minus strand of CM037886.1, from coordinate 18,668,449 downwards.
TCTTCCATTGGCTCCTCGACCTCAGACTTCGCCTCCTCCTTCACCTGCAAGCTGGCGCTCTCGGGTTCAGACTTTGTGCTCGGAGCCACTGAGGGGGGGGATGCGCCAGGGGCCGACGTCGTAGCGGGTTCCTGCTCAGCTTCCGACTCGATGGCGATCCTGGAAGAGCCGTCCTCGGGAGGGGCATCTTCCGAGGGCTTGGCGGCCTCCGCTGGAGAAGGCGATGGCGCGCTCTCGGTGTCCGAGCTATTTTCGGCACCTGGAAAGGCATTAAGTCGAGTGTAAGCATCCCAAAGGTAATTAAGAAGCTTTAACGGGATGCCAGACGATTTACTGCTTGGGGCTACACAAGGATAGGCCCGCTAGCTCACAGACCTCGTGCTTCTGTTCTGTACTCCTGCAACTGCACCAAGCCAAGCTCTAGGCCTGTACAACGTGGGGGAAATTCGGCCATTTTGCTGTCTCCTTAGCTAAAATTGCTGGTTCACACTCCAGACTTCTCTGATCCCAGCTCCCGAGGCCTTCCCCTCCCACCCAGAACTTGACTGCCGCTTCCTTCTCACTGCTCAGAACAGCCTTCTCCCTCCGCATGTGTTGGACTGCAACTCCCAGCATTCCTGACCGTGGGGCCATGCTGGCTGGGAATGATGGGCGTTGCAGTCCCAACATCTGAAGGAGATTTAAGGAGATCTGCCACAGATAGCCTTCTCCTTGTCCCTTCAGCCAGAGCAGCTAGACTGGTGGGGACTAGGAAGAGGGCCTTTTCTGTGGCGGACCCCATACTGTGGAACTCCCTCCCTAGTGACATCTGCCATGCCCCCTCTCTGTTGAGCTTCCGCCACTCACTAAAAACATGGTTATTCAGGCAGGGAATATGGGGTGGGTTAAGATTTTAAAAGTTATACTGTTTTAAATATGTTTTATATCATGTATTTTAAATGTATTTTATCATGTTGTACATCGCCCAGAGTGGCCGGTTTGCCAGCCAGATGGGCGATCCAAAAAGACAACAAATAAATAAATAAATAGGGGGACAGGCAAAGATGCAAAATGCACAACTCCAAATGGAATCTCGACTTCCTGATCAGTCTGGCATTTCTGGAGTCACCTTCACTGTCTTCCGGGTTCTCTTCCTCATTGGACGCTTCGATGTCTTCGTCTTCCTGCGCGGAGACAGTCGAGGCCACGCTTTCGCACTGGGAGACTTCACGCTCCTCGCGGGGCCTTCGAGAGGACTAAAAGAAAAGGGCAGGGAGAGAAAAGGGGCCAGGGTCACTGAGGTCTCATCACGGGTGCATTCTGAACACATGGGGTTTATCGCTGGACCCCTCCCAGCACTACGCTTTTAACCCTTATCCAACACCAAGAATGGTCTCCCAGAAAACATGATCAACCAAGACTTGTCCATCCTCGTGCCCTCCGGACGCTTTTGGACTACAGCTCCCATCAGCCCCATCCAGCAGGGTCAATGTTTGGGGATGATGGGAGCTCTCGTCCAAAACACCCGGGGGGGGGGCACAGGCTTATTTATTTATTGTTTATTTTACTATAACTATATCCCACTTTTCGACCCAAGGCCTCAAAGGGGCTTGCAATATTTGTAGAATACAACAGGTACAGCGACAAGCACATCCTGCAAAAGGCAAAACCGAACAAGGCAAGTAGATCTACTTGAGCGGGAGTCAGCATCGGATGTTCCTTCCTACAGGGCTGTTGAAGAGTGTAAGGGTGTGTGTGTGTGTGTGTGTGTGTGTTAGCCCAACTGGATTAGGCCCAGATGTTCCCTCGGCCTGCTCCTCCTCGCTTCCAAAACAGCCTTCCTGCTCTTGCCTCTTGCCAGTTTCCCCTTCCTGGCATCTCAAGGCTCTCCCCACAGGATATCCTGGTCTTTCCTAGCCCTGCCGGCAAGCTTTCCTTCACGCCCACCTGATCTGCCTGCCTCCACACCTTCGTTCAGGTGTGACCTCAGCCTGCCTCCTGGCCTATGACTCTCAATCCACCCACTCTTTTTGAGCTGGGGACCTCAGCTCACCTCTCCTTGCCAGAAGGCCCGCCCGCCCGGAGTGCCCCATGCAAGTCCAGCCCCGCTCACTTTTTGCTTGTACTGCTGGAGAAGACTGTCAAGGTTGTGCCTCCGTTTATAGTTGAAGTAGAAGTTTTTACACTGGGCTTCGCTCTTTGTCCCAACCATCTTGGCTATGGCTGCCCAGTTGCGCCCGTGCTCCACCAAGCCTGTCGAAACAGAAGAAAGACACTTGGTCAATCGCTACTACTTGCAGGGAACCCCGGGAGTCCTCACTTGAGAACGTAACGGCAATTCATTTACAAAGCGCTGCGAGTTTTTTAAAAAAAACTTGCTGCCCACCTGCTCGCAATCTAATAGTTTACTTATATCAGCATTTTTACCCCGCTTTTCTGTGACAAGCACACTCAAGATGGCTTACCACACAAGAAGAATACATCATTAAGTACAATCACTGCCATAAAACAGAAGAAACATTACAGCATAATAAAACTTCTTGACAACACAAATAAACACTGAGAGCCAGGGTGGCATGGTGGTCGGAGTGTTGGACTGGGACTCGGGAGATCCGGGTTCTAGTCCCCACTCGGCCATGAAGCTCACTGTGCGTGACTCTGGGCCAATCACTGGCTCTGCGCCCTAACCTACCTTACAGGGTTGTTGGGAGGATAAAATGGAGAAGGAGGATTGTGTACACTGCCTTGGGCTTCTTGGAGGAAAAATGGTGGGATGTAAACGTAACAAACAAATAAATAAATAAATAAACGACGTTTCTAAGCTCCTCCCATGTATCCGATTGTTAGGAGATTCAGGACAGATAAAAGGAAGTCCTTCTTCACACGGGGCATAATTAAACTAGGAAATTCACTACCACCAGATGTGGTGATGGCCACCCATTTGGACGGCTTTAAAAGGGGATTGGACAAATTCATGGAGAAGGCGATCAGCGGCTACTAGTCCTGATGGTACATAAAGCTACATAAACATTTAGGAGGAGGAGGCAGAATGACCAAGAGAGGAAGTTCTGCTGTTTGGTTCCGCTTTTCCCAGACATTAAAGTGCAATGTAGGATTGATGCTCAACCTTTAGCAGAGACTCTGGAAGGGGGACAGGGGGCAGAGGCGGTGTTAGGGGGTGGCCCTCTAGGGCTGGAGCCCCAAATCTTTCCTTTAGAGCCCTGAATCTCTGGGAGGCCCTCTGCCCCACCACCCTGCTGTCCAGGGGCACTTGCTGAAATGAAGGGACAGCCCCCCCCCCCGAGGATCTCTCTTGCATCTGATCCCCCGGACCAGCTGACTTTTTGCCTATATGTGCTTCCCCTCCTGCCGCCCCCCCTTGAATCTTTCTGCTTGAGGTTTTGTCCTGAAATCAAAAGCCCGCCTCTCTCCGTCCATACATCCCTTTTTACAAATAGGGGTGTCCTTAGGAGACAGGGTCCTTTAAAGACACACACAGACTTCAGCGCATACGTAAATTAGCATCTGCATATTTGTGTTTTGTGGGGGGTGGGGTGGGCCTGTGGGCCTGTGCCCAGGAAGTTTTTGGCACCTAGCACCGCCCCTGGCAGGGGGACGAAGACACCAGAAGGAACGTAGTGGACAACTGCAGTGTGCAATGACCGGGGGGGGGGGGGGGGAGGCTGTAACTACAGATACCAGGGGAGTAAAGAAAGAAACGGGGCTGCGAGTGCGAGAAAGGCAAGGCAGGGACTTCTCTGTGTCTTTGAGACAGCACCGGAAGGACAAAAAAGCCAAACAAAAACGAAGTGACACAAAGGAATGGGCCGGAGCAGCCTTCCTCATCCCTGGCTCCGTCCAGATGTGCTGGAATGCGGGGAGCTGCAGCCAACACATCTGGAGGGAGCCAGGTTGGGGAGAGCAGAGCGGGAGGACCGCTCCACGTGCAACCCGGGCCTTACGGTTCTTCCCTCCCGAGATAGGAATCGGCCTCGTTTCCGACACGGCAGGACTGAAGCGCTCCGGGGAAAAGGGGGTGGGGGGGGGAAGAGCTCAACTCTCCTAAGGTCATACCATGTCAGCGCCAAGAATAAATAATTAAAAAAACAACAACCCAGCTCTCCTGACCCGGCAGCGCCGAGGGCTTATCTGCTGGATCATGCTGTCTCCCTGGTTGACATAACCTAATTCTCCCTGGGCCCTAAAGCTGCTCACCCTCTTCCCTCCTCCCCAGCAGCCAGTATTAAGCATAATACAGCAGAGAGAGAGAGAGAAGAGACCTGGTGGGGCAAAAACGGAGCTAAAAGCAAGGACGTCACCCCATTCAGACGAAACAGAATGACGTACGGTTGAAATCCTGCCCAGGGACCTTTCATAGAGCTGCAGCTTTGGGGTTATCGGTTCCCTCGCACTGCAAAAATCGGTGCCGACAGGAACGGACTTGGGAAAAAAGAGGGTCCCACTGAGAGATGACAAGGAGGTCTCCTCCACATGCTCGAGGGAAGCTTGCCGACGTGCCAAAAATGTTTTGTTTTTTTGTTTTTAAAAAGGGAACGGAATGAACACCGTTAACAGCCCAACGTCGCCTTTATTCATCGTCGCAAGTCGCCCTGGGAGCCGGTTTTGGCCGAGGAGCGGGGTTAAAAGCGCTGTCAATAAATCAGATGATGGGGATGGCACATGCCGAGGAGTCACCCGGGCCCAAGGAATGCTGGGTACTTGGTTAGAAAAAGAGAGACAAAGCCCGGAAAGAGAGTGGGAGAGAAGGAATCGAGAGCCCTCGCAGCAGTGTTCTCCAACCTTGGGTCCCCAGATGTTTTTGGCCTACAGCTCCAGCCATGCCCCAGCCAGCATAGCTGGCTGGGGCATGCTGGGAGCTGTAGGCCAAAACCATCTGGGGACCCAAGGTTGGAGAACACTACCTTACAGCTAAGAGCAGCCTCCCCCAGCCTGGTGCCCCCCAGATGCATGGGACTACAACTCCCATCGCCCCCAGCTGACGGGAGCTGTAGTCGAACGCATCTGGAGGGCACCAGGCTGAGAAAGGATGGCCCATACTTATCCCGATGGAAGGTATGGCTGGCTGGCTGGCCAGGACTGTGTGGGTCGGGAGGATATATACTACAACATTTTGTTGCAGGTCTTATTTGTCTAGATATAAACACATTCTGTCACATTCTGGTGTGACCACTTAATAACATCCAGGGCAGGCCCACGCAGATTTGGGCAAGCTTCAGGCAGCTTCTCAGGGGCAGGCAGGATCTAGCTACACCCCCAAGCTCAATGCATCCCTGAACAACAAATATATACTGTGGCGTAAGCTTCCCTGGGGGAAAAAAAACACACCAAACCACTTCTTCAAATGCAGGAAGTAGAGATGGTGGGGACAGCCAGGAAGAAGCGGTGTTACAAATCGATAAACTAGAAGATTGAATCCAGATAAGAGGAAAAGCAAAGCAAAACAAAACGAAAAAACCACAGACATATTGAGGTCAGTGAGTCAGACAGGACATTAATCTTTTGCTTTCCCCCTGGTCTCCAAACTGGAACAGAACCTGAACTAGTTTGTTTTTTAAAGTAAAAAATTTCGTTGGAATCCAAACCAGGACAGAGGGGAAGAAAAACGGTAAAGTTACCAGGATGTCAACAAAAAAATTAAAATGAATAGAATTAAAATTAAAGATCGGTGGCCCTAAGTGCAATGAGTCATGAGCACAGAAAACCCAAAACATCTGGGAAGGTTTTTATATACTTTAAGTTGCTCAAGGAACCGTATTCTGTCCTCTTTTAAAAGTTCTGGGAAGATCCAAGTCATACAAATTAAATAAATGCACTAGGCGGTTGCAACATTTAAATTTGTTTGAATTGTATTATTATTATTATTATTACTCTTGTAAAACTCTTGTTTTGCTTTGCTTGTTTATGCAACAAAGCAGATAAAAATGCACGTGTTTCAACTGAGAATAGTTTTGCCATGGTGCATTTTAGGCTTTTTGTTTTTAAATTGCTATTTAATCCCCCATGTGCTTCGCTGTGCCCGCACTTGACCATTAGCCAGAGCAAAGGTCACCCATTAGCCCATATTATTAACGTGGCTGGTTTGTATAAAAGAATTAAAAAGGAGAAGAAAAAAAATCCCAGGGGACCAGGTGCGTCAAACAACGTTAGCAGGTGTTTTCTTTGGCTAAGATTTGGCGGGCGGGCGGAGAATAAGGGATCTGGGCAAAAGAAGCCGCTTGATCCTGGAGTCTAAGCATTGTTCGGTGCCTTCCAGGTGTGCTGTTTGTGGGCCATGCTGGCTGGGTTTGGAAGGAGTTGTAGTCCAAGACACTGGAGGGGGGGGGAGGAAGGCGGGGAAGGCTAGTCCATGTGGCCCGATACTACCTCCCCCTGAACAGAAAGAGCTCTCCCTCCAAGATCTTTGGCAGAGGTTGCCCTCAGCCTGGCTACCACGGATCTTTGAGCTAGAGGTGCCAGGCAAGGAGTGACCCGGGCTCCTTCTGCATGCAACACAGGTGGTTCCACCGTGACACACACACACACACACACACACACACACACACTTTAGCCCAGAGAAACAGTGATGCATGAAACCACCGCCGATCTCCACTCACAAACGAGTCGCATTTTACCCAGTCCCTGCCGGTTTCAGCCTCAAAGGGCTTGTAAAGAAAAGTATTTGAGTGCATTCCAAGCTCCCGAGGACGGCCTTTCCCAATCTGGCGCCCTCCTGCCCACGTTCCACAGTGACTGGCGTACCTGGAGGGCTCTGGGATGGAGAAGTCCTGCCCCTAGGCTGACCACCCACGCTTCAACAAAAGTTTGCAGCCCTGGTAGAAATGAGGGGGGAAAGAAGGGTTCAAAATGGTATCTAGTGCCTCTGCTGTGGGGCTTTCCCCCCATCCTGCCAGCGTTGGCTCGATTCCCCTGTAGAAACCGCTTTGTGAAATTAGAAAGTTCTGTTGCGCCGGAACAAGCTTGGCCCGTTGGTTCTCCAAAGGGCTATCGAAACCCTCGTGACTTATGCTTGTGCTCGAAGCCCTTGTGGAACAGGCCCAGCTGAAAACGCTATCCAAAACCACAACCGGAACTGCTAGAGAACAGAAGCAAAAATGTGGCTGTACATCACGGTTTCCAGGGAAAAAAAGGGGGGGAGGATACACGTTGTTCAGCTGTGGGGTGGAATCCCGAAGCCAGCAGGGACCAGAGCTCAATGGCAAACTTTTGTTGGCATGCAGAAGTTCCCAGGTTCGGTGCCGGGCATCTCCAGGCAGGGCTGGGAAAGACTTCCCTGCTCGAGAGCGGAGTTGACAACACTCAGCCAAGCTGGAACGACGGCCTGACCTGATATACAGTCGGTTTCCTAGGTTTCTAGCTCTCAATAAAAGGTTTAGCAACACCCTGAAGCGCCATGAAAGAACGTACGTTGCATTAGTCACACACACATCCGTTTTGTGCTGGAACAGTACTTCCCACTGCCACAAATGAGCTGCTTTTAAAAAGAAGAACAAACGAGAGAGAAAGGTCCTCACCATTTTTTGCAACTTCCATTTCTTCTTCCGTCCAGCGGGAGGTCTCCACCGGTTCTGCTGAAGCTGGAACAGAGGAAAGAGAGAGAGAGAGAGACGGAGAGGGAGAGAGAGGACGGCGTCAGATGGCGAAAGGGCCAAGACTCGCGCTTTCAGCGTAATCTATTAATCTGTTTACATTAAGGCCTGCTCAGGCCGTTCGGGAAAGATGCCCACTGACAGCGGAAGGCAGTCAGTTCTTATTACATCAAAAAATGAGGTGGGGGAGAGAGAGAGAGAGAGAGAGAGAGATTCCCTGTGTGTGGGGGGGGGGCGGTTGCGCATGAACACGAGGGAGTGGTGTGTGTGTCAGGAGGTTGCACAAAACGTTTGTGAAAATCCGCATCTCTTCCCACCCCCCACCGGCAGGACATTAACACAAACACGGGGTGTCACGTTCTCCGGAGTCGGCCCCTATTGAAACAACTGGGGGCGCCAGCAAACGTTTCTGGGGGCTGTGCCCACCCCCCACAGCGCCGGAACAAAACTCTCGTGTTCGAAGAAACACAGGGGAGCTAACACACACAGACACCGCGCTCCCGCTTAAGAGTCCCTGCTCAGCTGGAGTTTCCCCCAGAATGTAGTGCGGCTTGCCCCATGTGCAGACATCAATTGGGGATGCATTTCTCTGACCCCCCCCACCAGTACATTATTTGTTTATTTATTACATTTAAATCCCTCCTTCCCCCCCCCTCTTGCAAGGAACCCAAGGCAGCTTACATCCGTCTTCTTCTCCTCTTCTCCATCTTATCCTCACAACAACCCTGTGAGGTAGGTTAGGCTGTGAGCTTCACAGCCAAGTGGGGACTAGAAGCCGGGTCTCACGAGTCCCAGTCCAACGCTCTAACCACTACGCCGCACTGGCTGTGGGGGACTCATCGAGCATAAATCAGGGTCAAGGCACGGGGTCAAGTTATACCACACATTTCAGCTCATCATTTCATTGGTTTATTTTGCTCCGTTACATCGTCAGCTGCCCTCCCTTCACGACAGGATACGTGGCTCTCTTAATTTTATCCTCACAACCACCCTGCGAGGCAGGCTAGGCTGAGAGAGGTCATGTGCGGCGGGCAGATGGCCACCTGGTGAGCCTTGTGGCCAAGCGGGGATTCATAGGAGCTGGAAGGGGCCTACAAGGCCATCGAGTCCAACCCCCCTGCTCAATGCAGGAAGCTGAGCCAGCGTGAGCCACAGGCCGTCCCAGCCTCAGCCCTAATCTGGTGCCCTGCAGAGGTTTGGGACTTCAACTCCCATCAGCCCCCGCTGGTCAAGAATGCTGGGAGTTGTAATGCAAACATCTGGAGGGCACGGGGGGGGGGGAGGCTGCACTAGCCACTATGCCTCTCTATTACCAGGCAGGGAGAGGAGGAGGAGGAGGAGGAAAGAACAGAGGACTACACATCAGACTGCTGGTTTTGGCATCAGCCCCACGCTTTCTGCAACACTTCCCCTCACGATGCGATGGTGGTTCTGTGCCCCCCCCCCCAATTCCACAGGAACCACATCGTCCCAAGAGCCTGCCACAGGTTTGCAGATGCGGCCTTTGCAGGTTGCATTCGAGGAAAGCAAACTTTTCCCCGAGTGACTTGGCTGTAGACCACATGCGTGCATGCAACGTACCCACAGCTCATTAGCAGGGCACCGGCTCTTCAGGCGGAAGGCCCCGGGGTGGAGTTGCCTCTCTTTCAAGGCTTTGGATCCCCTTCCAGCCTTTCCTTTCAAAAGGCTAGATACACGCACCCCTTTGGGTACAGGATTAAAATACAACTGGGGCCCTGCGGCAAAAGCTCTGCCCTGTATCTCCACCTCCGGTCAAGGATGCTCCCATAGTGCTAGATTCTCGCCAGCCGCCCACACTTTCCTCCACGATGCCAGAAAGCCAAGGGGGAACCTGCGGCCGCCCCAGATGTTGCTGGACTCCCGTCTTGTTTTCAAAAATGTGTGTTGGGTTTTGTTTGTTTTTTAGACCTTTCCCCCGCAGCCGGTTTCATACTCTGGTTTGACTTCGGTCTCCAGCTTTTGAAGGTTTTATACGTACGTTTTTATCATGGATTTTAGGGGCTTGAGATTCTTGCGAACCGCCCAGAGAGCTTTCGCTATTGGGCGTGATAGAAATGGCATGCACGCATAGATAGATTAATAAATAAATGCCCATCAGCCCCAGCCATTACTGCCAACCATCAGGGATGATGGGAAAGGCTTTCCAGATGCTGGAGTCCAGCGTCTGATAGGCCCACAGGTGGGCACCCCTGTCCCCAAACCCTTGCTATAAAGGGGCTCAAGCACAGCATTCCACTGCCCCCCCCCAGCCCCAAATTTCCATCGGGAACACAGCAAAGCTGCCTTATCAGACCCTTGGTTCATCAAGCCCAATACTGCCAACACTGATCGGCAGCAGCAGCTCTCGGGGATTTCAAGACAGGAGCTTTTTCTTGCCCTACTGGAGGTTCCAGGGATCAAACCTGGGACCTTCTGAAAGGAAAGCAGGGGCCCTACTGCTCAGCTACGGTCCTCCCCCTAAAAACGAAGTAAGGTTCTAGTCCTCATGGCTCTGAATACAGGGCTGATGTCAATCGGAACAGAGGAAACTACCTTGTACAGAGTCAGACCCTGGGCCCATCTCGCTCAGTGTTGTCTACAGTGACTGGCAGCTAAGGCTCTCCTGAGTTGCATGCAGGGTTTTTTTTCCCCCAGCCCTACCTGGAGAGATGCCGGGGATCGAACCCAGGACCTTCTGCGTGCAAAGCAGAGGCTCTACCACGGAGCCTTTTCCCACCCCCAACAGACACACAACATCCTATGATTCCTGTTATCCCAGCGAGCAAGCTCACTCCTCTTTTTGCGGGGGGTGCGCGTGCGCACATGTGTATTTTTACTACTAAGTTGTTGTTTTAAAAGTACATTTTGTACTTCTGCAAACCTTGTGGTTTCCCTGTTTATCGGCCTCCTTGTTTCTTCGTGGCCCTGCTTTGGCTCGGTTTATGTTGGCACCCACCAACCGAATTCACTATTAGAAGGAATGATTCTAGTTGGGAGATCCTAAATGAAGTTGGCCTTTTGTTTTCCAAGACATTGCTTGCAGGTGGTGTTTATTTTTTTTTATCCCTTCTCTTTGGTTTCAGCTGACCTCCCGAGCATGGAATTGCATCGCACCGTCCTTTCTATTTCAAAAGAAAGAAAGAACTACATAGATGTACCTATTCAGCAGTTACTCCACACTCAGGGCGATGGACTGGAGTTAACAGACCCGGGGCTATTGTCAAGAGCGAACATTCATTGAATTTCTTAAAACATCAATGCCATGTGTGTGATGTCTCGGCAGATAGATCGACCTTGTTTGTGCGTTTTTATTTGCCTCCTATTCTTTCAACTAGGACAGCCAGTCCTTGCAGATAAAAGAAAGCTTCATACCATTTTGTCTGGAAACTATATTAACAAAAGCTGGGGGTGGGGAAAAGGGAGCAGGAAGAAAAAGTGAGTGTAGAAAATACTTTTTTTTTGTTTTGTTCAGTGTTATCTGAATGTCTGTCCGCGGTTCTTTTTCCTTATGTGCCGTGTATTGTGACTGGGGCCGTATATAACCTGCTGTTTTATTGTTGCACAATAAATATTAATTTAGCAATGCATCCATTATTCCTATATTATCCAAACTCTGCTGTCTCCTGTGCTATAAGGGGTGGGGCAAGTTGTTTAAACCTATAACTCCCGGATGTTTCAGCCTACAACTCCCAAGATCCCTCACCATTGGCTATGCTGGCTAAAGCTAATGGGAGTTGCAGTCCAGGAACATCTGGAGGGCGACAAGTTGCCCACACCTACCTTAAAGCGTGCGGGTAGCAAAGAGCTTTACCCCTCCCAGTGGTGCCAACTGACAGTTCCCTGGGACTGCAGAATCTGGCCTTATCCATCGTCCGGAGAACCAAAGACCGCTGGGAGATCACACCCTCTGCCTCCCAGGAAGAACATCATGGCAATGGAGGAGACCGACCTGGCCCCATACATTGGCCAGAGAAGGAATAGCTGCAGGGAGCTCATTTCACCCTTTAAGAACTTTAAAACTGAGAACTGGTGCCTGAGTTTTGCTGCTTCTTTTTTTTCCCCTCCTCCCTCCCAATCCCTTTTCCTTTTGTGTCGTGTCTTTTAGATAGTAAGCCAGGGGGCAGGAGCTGTCTTAATTTTAATCTTCGTCAGCTGCTCTGGGAGCCTTTTTCGGCTGTAGAATGGGGTTAAGAGTGGGGTAAAAAGTGAGAGCCAGTGTGGCCTAGTGGTGAGAGTCTTGGACTAGGACTCGGGAGACGCTGGCTGGGGCATGCTGGGAGTTGTAGGCCAAAAAACGTCTGGGGACCCAAGGTTGCAGAACACTGCTCTAAACGGATTAGATCTCACACACAGGGGCCGCCAAGGCTGATCGTGGCTTCCCTTGGGGCCGCTCAGGGAGCGCAAGGCTGAAGTGGGAACCAGGTGCTGGGGGGCGGGGGGGGGGACGGCCGGCCAATGCCCCAAACAGCAGCTCCTCTGCCCCTGCCCCACTTTCCCCGACTCCCACAATGTTTAGTACAAAGATTTGCAAACCGAGGCGTGCAAGCAGGCCGCGAGAGCACTGCAAGCAGGTTGAGAGTTCCAGTGAGGCCAGGATCCCGCACCGACGGAAGAGGCTCTCCCTGCGCGAGTTGACGCTCTGGCTTTCCCACCCCTCTCCTCCTCTTCCAGCAGGGGTGGGCGATTCTCCCGCTCTTTCCCCATCACCTGCTAACCGATCCTTTTTTCAGGGGTGGGCAACTGTGAGAGCTCCGGGGGGGGGGGATTTTGGCCACCCTGAACCGCACTCCACAGGGCGCTGCACAGTTTATGGGATGCCCCCCCCCCCAGTTTAAAAGGGGAGAGGGGAATCACTGATTTGAGGTCAAAGTTCAGTGGCAAACCGCTCTGTAATTTCTCTAAGGGTCAGCTAGTTTCCAAATTAAACTGGACCCTTTTGGAGCTCTGCGGCACGATGGAGCGCCAAAATGATCAAATCTGGCTTGCAAACAAGCCAATGAGCCAGTGTGGGGTAGTGGTTAGAGCACTGGACTGGGGACGTGGGAGATCCGAGTTCTAGCCCCTACTCTGCCCTGGAGCTCGGTGGGTGACTTTGGGCCAGTCCCTGACTCTCGGCCTAGCCTCCCTCACAGGGTTGCTGTGAGGATAAAATGGAGTGGAGGGGGACCGTGCCAGCCGCCTTGGGTTAGTGGCAAGAGGGAAAAAGGCAGGATACAAATGCAGAGTAATAATAATAATAATACCGATGACGACGTTGGCCCTTTTGGTGCTGGTAGCCACTACAGACGCCATTTTGGGGGGCAACCATAATTTGGGGGCATGGCAGGGGGCTGCACGGGGTGCGTGTGGGAGCACGGGCCCCACATGTTGCTCGCCCCTGCTTTAACTGGAGATGGCGGGGGTTGAACCGAGGCGCTCCTGTGCGCAAAGCAGGGCCCCTCTCCGTGACCCACGGCCCTCCCTCCCTTCACCTTCCTTCCGAGGGCAGCCGGCGAAGGCGCAGAGCCGAGGTGACTTCACGTCTCCCCCGCCCAACTCCCACTTCCAAATCTCCTTCAGCATGAGAGGCAAACAAAGGGTCACGGAAGAGCTCTGGGAGAGGGCATTTTCGCGCCGCACAGAGGCAGCCGTGAGCTGGCCGCGGGCCCTGAGCCGCCTCTGAGCTCTACTCACAAGGTTCCGGCGGGGGAGGCAGCGGGGGAGGCGGTTCCTCGGTGGCGGCCGCGGCGGCGGCATTGGCGGCGGCGGCTTCGTTCGTCATCGACCTGGTGATCCGGCCCTTCCGCCGACCTTGGCTGTTGGCGGTCTTCCGGCCTCGGGGGGCCACCTGCTCTCGTTCCTCGGGCTCCTCGGGGACAGCTTCAACCTTGTCCTTCTCTTTGATATTCTCCCTGAGAAGGAGATGCAGAGAGAACTGAGGAAGAGCGGGAAAACAATCCCTTTGATGGGAGCCAGCTCCGGCCGATGCGGCAAGCTCGGGGTATCCACAGCGCTCTTCCTCGGGCCAAAAGGCTGCTTGCCCGGTGAAGAATTCTGTGCAACTCAAAAGCCTGAAGAGTCTACAACTCCTGAAGTCGGACCCAGTAAAAAAAAAAATAAAATAAAATGACTTTAACACAGAGCAGCATTCCTTACACTGAACCGCACACATATAAGCACAGCAGGGCAAGTTTGTTTGGGGCATAGGGCGGAGCAAAAAACATCAACCATGAATCAATTCTTCTAAGAGAAACAGTGACTACGAATCCCTGCTCAGCCAAAGTCCCTCAAGGGGTGACTTTGGGACAGTTTTTCTCCCCCAGTCAAAACTGGGAAGCATCTCTGCTGTCTTAGCCTCAGGGGCACATGATAATTTTACTCCTGGCAAGTAAGTGACTGGGTTCAGACAACACAATGACCCACACTCTAGACTGGAGTATGGGTTGAGTGTGGGTTGTTGTCGAAACATGGGTTATCACGTCGTCTGAACCCAGCCGAGATAGCAAACCAAGGCGAACAACCTAGAGGTTCACAACCCAACAACAAACCGTGGGTTCTCTCATGGGATCTCACACACACGAACATGCAACGCACAGCAAGGGCAAACAAATGTTGGGGAAAAGTCTCACTTGGATTCTTCTTTCTCGTCCTTTTCCTCTTCATCTCTCTTTTCCTCCTCCTTTTTCTCAGTTTTCTCCGCCTTCTCCTCCTCTATTTTTTCTTCGACTTTTTCGTCTTGTGAAGGACGGGTGATTTGTTGCTGAAATGGAAGTAATCGGAATTACACAACAGGGGCTAACCGGGTAATCGGGTCCAGGGTTGCATGGGAGATGGTCAGCTTACACACCAAAATCCAGAGAAAGGGGATCTTTCTTCACCCCTCCACTAAGGTCAGATATGCAAACACCCCCCACCCCCCCACCTACTCCCACACTGGACATTCTGGAGGAGGGGGAAAATAGGGATTGTGCCATGGCATACTCCACATGGGGTGCTGCCTTGCAAATGCCGTCACAACAAAGGGTTAGAAGCATTCCTATAAACCAGGGCTCTCCAACCTTGGGTCCCCAGATGTTGCTGGCCTACAGCTCCCAGCCTACCCAGCCAGCATGGCTAATGGCAAGGGATTCTGGGAGCTGTAGTCCAGCGACATCTGGGGACCCAAGGTGGAGAGCCCTGCTATAAACCTTAACAAAAAAACAGCCTCAAAAGCCGGCCTGAAAGAAAAACAAAAGCAATTTAATTCCAGTTTACCAAAACAAAAAGGTTCCTTGCCTAGTCACCTAGAGATGATTCCTTACTCACCATAGGTAATTAGGCAAGTGGTGATTTACACACAGAGCAGCAGGGTGGGCCTAGATGAATTTTGGCTTCTGGATTTCACGGAGCGGGGGGGATAATTATTAACAGCAAGGGGAAAGAAACTGGAGTCAACAATACTTCTAATGAAGAAAGAAAGAAAATGGATGTTCACCCTCAGCATGCCTGCTGCCAACGGAGCAGAGCCAAAGTGCAGACCTGGACTGGTTTAGAACAGTCATTCTGTGTCCTGCAAAGAACTATGGGGCGTGCAATTCCATTACAGAGTTATGGATCTCCACGAGAGAACACCCAGCATCCTGGCTCAACCACAACTCCCAGGATGCTTTGGGGGAAAACCCACGCCAGCTAAAGCAGCGTTCTCCAACCTTGGGTCCCCAGAGGTTGTTGGCCTACAACTCCCACCATGCTGGCTGGGGCATGCTGGGAGTTGTAGGCCAAAAACCTCTGGGGACCCAAGGTTGCAGAACACTGTCTCAGAGCATGCCTCAGGGTGGCGTAGCAGCTGGTGACCAGAGAGAGACCCCCAGTTCACATCCTGGCTTGTGGCCATGAAATTCACCACACTGAATCTTGGGCCGGTTGCTCTCTCTTGGTCTAATCTCTCTCACTGGGTTATTGCGGGGGGGGGGGGGATTGGGGCAAGCTCAGTATATGCCCCCTGATCTCCTCGGTGGATGGACAGAATATAAAATATGAGATTAAGCTCACTGTTTGGCAAAGCCAACGTTTACTTAAAAAACCCACACACAGACAAAGCAAGCCAAGGACAACTTTCCCAGCCAAGGACAAACCTTTCTGTACACACAAACGCACACAAATAAACGTACAAACACAAAAACACACCAACAGACACACAAACAAACAGACGCAGCCTCAGTTACTAGAAGTCAGCTGTTTCAATTCTAAAATACCCAAGTAATATTTAGATTAATAAACTGGCGTGTAGGAATGGGCAGATGTGGGGGGGGGGGCGGCGGGGGAGGAGGGAGCTAGATTATATTTCTGGCCCACAGGAAGACCCCAGAGAATGTCCCTGCCTGCGTGATTTATTTAGAATAACCTAAAGGGCTTGCCAGCCCAAATAATCACACATTGCTCTCAGATAGGCTGGAGAACATGAGAGGAGAGAGAGAACGTGGGGGGGGGGGGAAGAGTGTTTACTAAATTTTAGAGAGAAGCGAATGAGCGAAAGCGCCTCTCCTTGAAGTTTGGAAGACAACACTGGATCTCCCTTCCTCCTGCGGCACGAGACGGAGATCCAAAGCTTGTGGGATCTTTCAATCAACTAGGTAGCAGGTTGTAACGGAGAGAGGCAACCACACTGGGACATGATCCGACCGTGACCACGGCGCGGCACAGGGGGAGAAGGGTGGATCTGACCCCGTGGCGTGCCACCTGCCAGGATCCTTGTCAAGGCCCGCTGAAGTGGACTGGGGTGGGGAGCCTTGCACGGAACACGGCGGCTCATGCAACCCATTTAATCGACTGCCGAGAAATTTTATTATATTAAGCGGTGTTTGAAGTATTATTAATAAAATAAATAAATAAATAAATGTCACTGGGCGCGCATGGGGTGCGTGTGTGTGCGATTGAGCGTTTCCAACTCAGATACCAAGATGCCTCGAGCCGGCCCTGATAAAAGGGTTAAGAAAAAGAAAAGGAGAAAAACAGCTGCATATTATTAACTGAGATGGTATGCTTTTTAAAAGCAGGACTTTTGTATTTTAAAGGAGTCTTACTAAACACACACAACCAGGCAGCATAGGAATTTCCAGGGCCCTCCTTCGCTTAGCAACAGATAGCTTAAATGCAAAAGAACTGGAAGGCACATTTTAAAAAAAAGAAGGGAAAAAGAAAGAAAGGCATTTTTAGCCGAAAAACAGGACTACCTCTCAATGCGTTAACACTAGAGGAGACACTCTTCAAAAACAAAAATGCAGGCGGAGGCCTTGCTTGCTCTCCGAAGCTGTTTACAGCTGAACCCTGGCATTAGCCGGTTATTCAAAGTATTTGTTTAACGAGATGTTGGACGTGCCAAGATTTAAAAAAAAAGTTCAGAGAGCCTGAGACACAAAGGGTCAACTTTGCAAAGTTAGCGGGGTGGTGGTGGTGGAGGCCTCCCCTCCGCGACCCCAATTAGGAGGAGCCAAGCACTCGCTTCCTAATTTTAAAGATCCCCCCCCCCTTTCAAAATAAGCCAGTAATGGGATTAGAGCCGGCTTATCTCCGGCAAACCGAACATGCGAGCCCGTACATAGAAGACCCCGAAAAAAGGCAGTTCTGGAAACACAAACCTTCGATCGGCTGAAGCCTCGCGGAGCGACGTACCTGCACACTCATCTGTCGTTTAAAAAACTCTTTTACTATCTGCAGCCGGGGAGGGGCGGCCACCGAAGGGATTTTAGAGGGGGTGGGGGAAATAAGGCAAAGATTAAAGCTCAAATGGACAGGAGAGGACGGCTTGACCCAGCCAAGTTTCGATTCTGGGAAGGGGGCGGGAGGGAGAACGGTGTCATCCTAGCCACTTAAGCGGCCTAAGTGAAGGGAGTTGCCCCATCTCACATGTGGGTTCCTAATCCGGCCGGGGTCACGCGAGGTAATCCCCCTGCCGAGAGGGGGCTTGATTGGCTGGCACAGACGCGACACGCTTTTCTGTCTAGTCAGATCGCCCGGCCGTACCACCTGCCGCAAGAGACATGTGGACTGGTTCGCCGGGGGGGGGGGGGGAGACACACACACACACACACACAACGACAACAGCTCGTGCCGAGGGTTAGCCGTGCATTCCGCTACCTGCACCTCCAAATCGGAAAGAGGAGAAAATTACATGCATTTCTGAGCCCATTTGCACGGTTAAGTTTTGTACAGTGATTTGAAGCACTGAGTGGCAGGCGGGATTTTTAGCCCCGGTCTCTCCAGGCTCTTGCTGTCAATTTGAGAGCTAAACTCTTCTGGAAAGGGGACTCTTTTTCTCCCCCCCTGCTTATGAAAACTATGAAGAATTAGTACCTAGGTTTGCTTTTCTGTTTCTTTCCTATCTTTTTTTCCTCCTGCATTGTCCATTATTTATTATTTATTATTATGTTGATGTTATGATGAGGATGATGAGGATGATGTTATTAGCCATTAACTTCCATAATCTCCTTTATTTCCACTGGGTAAAATTCAACGTAAGTCCTACTGACAATATGCCAAATTGAAATGAACGGGACTTATGTTTGTCCTGACTAACTGCACCCCCATGAATTTCAATGGGTCTAAGTAGGTTAGATTTTACCTATTATTTCCTTTATTAGTGTTATTTGTGACCCATTATTACTATTATTGATTACTATATATTTTTAGGCATCTTTCTCAAAGTCTCAAGGCATCTTGCAACAAAATGGAAACATACAAAATTTACAACAGCTAAAAACAAGTTATCCACTAACATAACTACCACCCCATAAACAACTAGACAAAACAATCCGACAAAAAGGCCGACAATTGCCTGATCGTGTGGCAAGAGAGTCTCTTGGTTTTCTCCATGTCCCGCATCCCTGCCCTCCAAATTCACAGGCTCCTGAAGCTGAAAGGAACCAAGAGGCCATCTAGTCCAACCTCTTCCCCAAGGAAGTAGGACTATGCTCCTACACACCGACCCACATCATCCGGACTACAGAGTTGACACGAAGAGGGGTGGAACCACTGAGCAGAAGAGCCAAGCCACATGCTAACCAGGGAAGGCAAAAGAGACGCACAGCCAGGCTCAGTGGCCCAGCCTGACAGACAACAGCCTCAAAACGCTGAGCCAGGACAGCGATTTTCCAGAATTCGGAGGCAGCATCACCCCCTTCTTCCTTCCTTGGGCATAGGATCTCTTAGGGAAGAAACAGCCAGCTCCGCACAACGGGGACAGTTCTTTAAGCCAACGATCCCAAAACTTCAGGCTGGGACGCGTTGGAGCAGGGGTGTCGAACCTCAGGCCTGCCTTCAGCCCCAATCCGGCCTTCCGGGGGGGTCCCCAGATGGCTCCACCACCTTTCGCCCAGCCGTCAATCAGTTTTGAGGTTTCCCGGCCTCTCTGTGGATTCTCCCTCCCTCCCCAATTCTAGTTACTGGCAGCAAGAGATCTAAGCTAAAATAGGCCAGTATCTCTGGTATCTTGGCCCTGGCCTCTTTGCCTTCGGCCTCACCCAGCACTAGAACGGACCTACTTCAACCCTCAGGCTGAAAGAGGCTCAACTCTCTTGACTCAGACACACAGAACTTTGCCGTCTACCCAGGCAGTCCCCTTTTCCATCTGGCCTAGTATGGCCTCCTGTAACCGGCAGCAGTTCTCAGGCCCTCGGGCCGGGAAGGAGCTTGCCCAACACCTTTTAACTGGAGGTGCCAGTCATCGAACCTGGAACGTTCTGCTCACAAAGCATATTCAGTTTAAGTTACCTTTGACCCTGCCCTTTTTAGGGCCCACTGCTCACAAGGAAATGTAGGAAATAGGAATTCAGATTAAGAACGTGGTAATAAATATATATATGTATATATATCAGTAAAACAGCATCGGATTCAACACACAAGAGAAGCAGGAAATCAAAATCGGGGGGGGGACACACAGAATAAATAGGGTTCATTTAAAACACACACACCATACATCAGCCTCCCCCAGCGCAGTTGGACTGCCATAATTCCCAGCCAGGCTGGGAATGATGGGTTGGACTGCAACTCCCATCTGGGAGGCTCCAGGTTGGAGAAGGCTTTAATATGTACTCCCCTGTGTTCCTGATAGTCTTCCGAGGCTCTTCTCTGGGTGACGCCGTCCACAGTGGTGCAAGAGGTGGCTACCGGAGCCTTCTCTGCAGTGGCCTCCCATCCGTGGAATGCCCTTCCCAGGGAAATCCACCTGGCATCTTCACTGCATATGTTTAGTTAGATGCCAGGTTTAAGACCTTCTTCCTCCAGCAGGCATTTAAACTTTCATCCGCTACTCCAATTGTTAACTTTACAGCTCTTTGAATATTTCCAATGTTTTAATATTTTGATATTCTTTTGTTGCTATCTTTATTTTTGGGGTTTGTTATTTCGGGGTGGTTTATTTTCATGTTTGCAAAGCTGCCCAACGGCATTTGCCAGTCGAGCAGTCTATAAATATAAATATTATGTGATATTCTTTTTCATACAAAAGAGAAGTACACCTCCAGTTTTAATCCAAAGTGAACACCCTTTTGCCTCAGGAATCAGAAAAGCTGGGGGGGAAGGAACGCTGGGTTTAAACAACAGCAACACACAGCAACAATTTGCATAAGGAAGACAGTTGTGTTTTTTTCAATAATAATAATAATAATAATAATAATAATAATAATAATAATAATAATTTCCAATTGCCTTTTTCAGTCGTGAGAAAACCAGCGGCTCGCAACACTCAACGCAACGCACCTGGTTCCTCCCTCGCCGCTTGCCGTAGTTCCTTCGCACAAGGGCCTTGTAGTTCTCATTTTTCTTGGTCAAATAGTAATACAAGACACAGTCCGGAACATTCTAAAGCAAGAAGATCGAGGGTGGTTTGTTTGTTTTAAAAGAAAGATTCTCAGAACAATAGCAAGAATCTAATTCTAACACTCTCTCTGCCGTCATCCTAGAACAGGGGTGGGGAACTTTATGCCCAGGGGCCAAATATGGCCCTCCGAGGTTCTGCAGATGCCCCCTCCCCCTGGTCCCTCCCCTTACCCTCAACCACCCAATCATTTGGTGTGAGTCCCCCCCATTCTAAAAGATTAAAATGCCTCTAAGGCAGTGTTCTCCAACCTTGGGTCCCCAGATGTTTTTGGCCTACAACTCCCAACATGCGGCATGCTGGGAGTTGTAGGCAAAAACATCTGGGGACCCAAGGTTGGAGAACACTGCTCTAAGGCTGTGTTATTGGCAGTAAAAACTCAAAATGCCGGTATTTTTGGACACACACCCCCTTTTGCCTCTGGCCCGCTCCCCACTGGAATGTGGCCCCTGAAAGCTTCCCCCTTGGACGAAGCGCGATATAAAAACAGTGGCTTGTATCCAATGTTTAGTCCTACTTAGAGCAGGCACAATGAAATGAATGGGATTTAAGTTAGACTAACATTAGATTCAATCCCAGTGTGCGTAAATATATTATGTCAACAACAACAAGACGTGTCTGGTAAGCAGACATTGCGCTGGTCAACTATGATGAGTAAAAATTGCCTCCAGGCGACCAGACAAAGAATCTCTTATAAACTGGGAGAGCTGGGTTCTTTTTTTTCCTTTTCAATTCTTTCTTAAGAATTCAGTAAATCAAAGAGGAATAATAGAGATATATGTGAACAGGTGGGCTTGGGCTAATAAAATTTTTTTTTGGAGGCCTAGTAATTTATCTGCAAGTCCGAAACTGAATTTGGGCCTTCAGGCAGAAAAAGGCTCGGCAACCGGGAACAAAACCACAGTTTATTGGATCGAGAATGTGCCGGCACACTCAAACTCTCATCTTATGCACCTGAACGCCGTACCTTCTGAGGTCTGTTAAAACCACAATCTCCCTTAAGTATTACATTACGGCATGGCACGAGAGAGAAAGGGAGTGTGCAGGCACAGCGCCCCACTCCAGTAAACCACCGTCTCTCAGGTCGAGATTGTTATGTCTGAACTGGGGCATGGCGTTCACGGTAAGAAGATTGTCATTTCCATTTGCAAATTTGGACAGCAGGAATCCGAAGGACAGACCCCAGTCTTTTGGAGGGGGGGGGGGGATGGACACACATCTGGACCAACACTGCTGCATAAATAGATTTCACAGACCATAGAGTTGGAAGGGGCCTACAAGGCCATCCTGCTCAGTGCAGGAAACTAGAGGAGGGGGTCCCCCATCCAAGGAATAACCAGGCCTGACCCGGCTTAGCTTTCCACACTCAGACAAGCTGAGCCAGCGTGAGCCACAGGCCTATATAGGAGAAAGGAACAACCCTCTACTCTGCAGCATCCATATATCTTGCAAAACACAAGACGTGCACACAACCGTATCCTCTCACCTTTCTTTCTAAGTAGGAAGCAATTAGGCCAAAGTTCTTAGGGTGCTGGACAAACCTGTATAAAAGACACAGAGAGAAGTCAGGTTCCGACAGACAGCCTGTTCCAGCGACACACTCTGGATTTCTCCGTAATTTGTAACCTGCACAAATCCGATTTAAACATTAAAAAGAGGTACGCAATATACACAAAGCCGCCACGCCCCTGGCGACTGGCAGCCCTGCTCAGCTACCCCCCAGATGGCTTCTGAGACTTCGCCTGGCTTCAGCCACAACATCTCAAGTCTACAACATCCAACAGGGGCCGTGGGTGATTTGGATAGACTGCCTCTGGCCACGGGGGCTCCCCCTTTGCTCCCTCCCACATCTTCACTTTTAAGTCCTCTCAGCTACCTTGTACCCCTCTGGGCCATCACTGGGGTCTCCAACGTGGTGCCCACGGACACCTCTCGCAACACCTGCCAGGCTGCCTGCCCCTCCCGGCTTTTATTTTATTCCTTAAGGAAAAAAAAATCTTTTTAATTAAAAATGGGGAGGCTGGCCTACTGCAAAGCTAAGGGCCGCCCTCCTGGCCCAGCTTCCTCTGGGTTCAAAAGAGCGGTTTTGTGTTTTGGAGCTCAGACTCCTAACCTGTGCCTTGTCATTAGGTTCTGGGGCTTTTTCTTCTCTCAGTCTCAGCGGTTTGGCCTTCTGAGAAATGAGTGTTGTGGCGGCCATTTTAGGAATAGGCAAGCCCCCGCCTACCATGGGAGCCATTTTGTGAGCGCGTCCACAACTCGGGGCGTTGGGCCCCCCCTGGTATTGTCCAGTCTGACTGGCAGCAGCTCTCTAGGGGCCTCAGGCAGAGAGAGGACCACTTCCATCTCTTCCTATCCAATCTTTGTTAAGTGAAGATGCCCAGGACGACTGAACCTGGGACCAGCCGCCTGCAAAGCAAGGGCTCTGCTCCTCGACTACGGCCCTCCCCCCCAAAGGCCGCAAAGGCCCTGGAAGACTGCGGTTGTCAACATGCCCGATTTTATTTCAAAAAAGATTACTTTTCTTTGAAGATCTCCTTCTCGTGGTCCGTCCAGACGTTCATGAACTGCCGGTCTTTGTACACCTTCATGGGGTCTTCCATCAGCCCGTTCATGTTAATGAACTTCACACGCCTCTGTTCCGCGTCGAACATCATGGGAGGAATGACAGAGAGCTGGCGCATTTGTTTCTCGTTATTCTAGAGGCATGAGGAGGGGGGGCAGGAGGGGAAGAGGGGGGGGAGGAACCCACACGCGTCTTATTAGAACGCAATTTCTGGTTGTGCTTCATGGGAGCCCAAATCGGCCAACCCAGAGCCAAAAGCACTCTTAAAGGGTCGGCTCTCGTGGTTACACTCCGGCATTCATTGAAGGGCTAAAAAAAAGGGGGGGGACCCATCTCTTTTGGCGCCGGCATCGCTATCCGGTCCCAGTGCAGCTTTCAAAACAGCGAGGCGGTGGCAACCTTTCATGAAAAGCTACACTCCGCTGCAAAAATTTTAAGGTTTTTGCCAACGCTATAAATTAAATATTTGTGTTTGTGTATGTATCACATTAGGACAGGAAAGCATGCAACACAAACAAATTCTGGATCAGCCTTCTCCAACCAGGTGCCCTCCAGATGTGCTGGACTACAACTCCCATCACCCCCATTCTGGGACGGGTAGTCCAACATATGTGGAGGGCGCCATGCTGGGAAAGCTCACTCCGTGAACTGCCGCATCAGGGTTGTCGCCAGCTTCTAAAAAGCCCTGGGGCAGCCTCCCCCTGTGGGGTTCCTTGCCCCCAGATGTTTTGGACTTCAACTCCCATCAGCCCCAGCCAGCATGGCCAATGGCCAGAGGAACATAAGAAGAGCCCTGCTGGATCAGATCAAGGGTCCTTTTTGTCCAGTGGCCTGTTCACATAGTGGCCAACCAGCTGCTGCCTGTGGGAAGCCGACAAACAGGAGGCGAGCGCGACAGCACCCTCCCGCCCATGTTCCCCACCAACTGGTATATTGTCAGGGAGGATGGGAGTTGTAGTCCAAAACAGACGGAGGACACCGGTCTGGGAAAGGCTGCTCTGGGGGTGGAGCTGATTTCATTTGGACCCTCGGCCTCCGAACTCAGGAACTCAGGGGGGCACTGAGCTAAGCACAACTTAGAGAGCCAGTGTGGCGTAGTGGTTTGAGTGTTGGACTGGGACTCGGGAGATCCAGGTTCTAGTCCCCGCTCGGCCATGAAACTCACGGGGTGACTTTGGCCAGTCACTGACTCTCAGCCTAACCTACCTCACAGGGTTGTTGTGAAGGTTAAATGGAGAGGAGGAGGGCGATTATGTAAGCCGCCTTGGGTTCCTTGCAGGAAAAAAGGCGGGGTATAAATATAATAAATAAATAAACTGTCCCCCTAACCTGGCGCCCTCAAGGTGTGTTGGGACTACAAATCCCATCATGTCAGCTGGGAGTGATGGGAGTTGCAATCCAACACATCTGGAGGGTGCTAGGTTAGGGGGAGGCTGATGTAGCATCCTCGGGAGGGCCGGAGGGGGGTTGTCAAGTGATCCAGGAGAATATCCTTAGCATCATTGTTTTAAAAAATGGGGCAAAGGAGAGAGAGAGAGAAACCACCACCAATACCTCAAGCTGCCCAGCTGGAAATGTTAATCCTACAGCCCCGCCACGAGGTTTAAGAAACCCACCCCAACCTGAAAAAGATTCAGGGTTTGATCCCCCAATAACCCATGACTAGCAATGACACACACACCCATACCACATTCAGCAATGGCACCAGGACAAGGCAGAGAAACTATTTCAGCCCGAGGCATTTCTATCTTTGAGAAGGGGAAAGAGCTACACAAAACCTGGGAAAACCGCCAAACGATCGGTGGTTGGGGGGAGTGGGTGGAGCCAAGGGAAGGGGCATGGCCACATTGAGGAAGCCCGGAAAGCAGACCAGAAGGCCTGGTCTGAGGTTCTGAACTCCTGGTCTAAGGAAAGAGAACAGGAGAAATCTTGCCTAAATATCTAGGAGGCACTCGTACAAGAAGATGTCATCACCAGTGCTTTTTTTCTGGAGAAAAGGGTACCGGAACTCTTGGATTACATTTCCTCGGGAGTAGATGGTGATTAAATTGTAATGCAATTAATAGAAGAAAAGGTGCTGGAACTCCGTTCGGGTGAGTTCCACCAGAAAAAAAGCCCTGGTCATCACACACACACACCCTCTCCCAAATTTGCAGCTGGAGTCTAGCCCAGCAGGCCCCGCTCCGCTCTCACCTCCTGCTCCGACAGCCCGTCGATAATTTCCGAGATTTCGTGTTCGCTCCGAGCGATGGTTGCCGAAAGGCCAGCCCCTCTCTGACCGACCCTAGGGACACATCACAAGAAAAGAGAAGGCCGGGCTGAAAACGCATTTGAGACAGACGGGGAACGTTTCAGAGTCCACCCATGCTCGTCCCTTCCAGAACAGAACACACCCTGGCTGAAGAGGATGGAGGGAGAGAGGGTTGTGTTGTTGCTTTTTGCCTTCTCTCCTATAATAATAGAACTCGGGATCACCTGAACAGCAGGAGATTCGGAAGCCACAAAAAAGTAAAGTCCCTTCAAATGACAAGGAAGGAACATATAAAATGTAGATTTTATTGTATAAATTGTTGTGAACCACCCAAAGAGCTTCAGCTGTAGGGCGATATAGAAATGAAATGAATAGTAATAGTAGAAAATAATAAATAATAAAACTGACCACACCAGAAGATGTGTCAGCGGGCCACCAGCTTAGACCAGGGGTGGGCAGAAAGTAGGTCTCCAGATGTTTTGGACTTCAACTCAAAACACTGAGCAAGAGGCACAAGGTCCCCTGGTCACAGTCTTTTGCACTACGGTGAGATGGACTTCATATTTATTTAAGTTATATTAATTATAATTTAGAGAGCCAGTGTGGCGCGTAGTGGATAGAGTGTTGGGCTGGGACTCGGGAGATCCGGGTTCTAGTCCCCGCTCGGCCATGAAACCCACTGGGTGACTTTGGGCCAGTCACTGACTCTCAGCCTCACCTACCTCACAGGGTTGTTGTGAGGATAAAATGGAGAGGAGGAGGATTATGTAAGCCACCTTGGGTTCCTTGCATGAAAAAAAAGGTGGGGTATAAATGCAATAAATATAATAAATAAATAAACTCCCAGCATTCCTGATCATCGGCTGCGCTGGCAGGGGCTTCTGGGCGTCAGGTGTCCCAAACCTCAGGAGGTCTACCTTCTGCCCAGCTTCCTGGCTTAGGCGGCTTGAACAAGAGGAGGACACGTTGAATTCAACAGCTATTAGAGCAGCCTTCCCCAACCTGGTTACCCTCCAGACGTTTTGGCTGTGCTGGCAGGGGATGATGGGAGTTGTAGACTGACACACCTGGACAGCACCAGGTTTGGGGAACCCTGGAACAGAGTATCTAGCGACAGGTGAATTCACACCAAGTGAATTTGCTATTTGCTTGGAAAGTAACAAATTTACTCAGGCTCAGACAAGGGTCCTCCTTTGATACGAAATTTCGTCCCGCGTATGCAAGTTTTCCACGCATGCGCAGTATCAAGGTGCATCGTGGGAGCTGGAGTCCGAAATGGCGTAGCGCCGCAGGCCGCCATGTGTCACCGTGTCATGTGGCTCCTTTCTGACTGGTTTGCTCATGTGGCCTGCCTGCATGGTGATGTCACGTGAGATTTACTCGCTGTTGCCAATATGAAGATGGCTCCCCTCAGAGCCCGCCTTCTCCTCCAAGCCAGTGCGACAGCAACAAGACAAGGGAGGCAACTAACGAGATGCCTTCACATACATTTTTGTGGGGGCTAGATGGTAGGACAACCGAAAATTTCAGGAGGGGGAACTGGTGTAGTACTTTACCATGTAAGTCGCCGAAGCTCGCAATCAATTCCGAACTTAATAGCAAATTCGTAAGACGTTGGTTGATCTAGGCTCGCTACAAAAGCATTACGGATGGACAAGTTTCGACCAACTAGCCAGCGAATTACAAAATTTGGCAGCATCGCGAAAAGTATCCTGAAAGAAGGCACAACTGGCTGGCTGGCTGGCTGGCTGGCATCTTGGAGCACTCCATTGTGCAACATTTTGCAGCCAGTTCCACTTCTAATGAAACGAATTCTCCGTATAAATGCTTAAGTGTCAGTATCCTCATTTCCTGGACCGTATCTGCTTCTGCCAGTCCCAGGAAGAGGAAAAGAGCGACGCAGAGCTCTGAAGCCCCCATATTCTCTCACGTTGGGAGGCCCCGCTCCGCTGTTAACGGTGGCGCAGTGAAAGTAGGGACAGGGGAGAAATTTGTTCAGTTCGCATTATCTAATTTCTTCCCTGTCCCTACTTTCCCTAATTATAATGCGAACTTACCTAAGTTCACACTCCTGAACCAAGACGCGAACCAAAACTCCCGTTTGGGCCACACGCCTCCAAAGTTCACAGTGGAGTTCTCCGAGCCAAAAATGTGTGCGCCAGGAGAAAGCGCACACAAAAATAAAAATTGTTAGTGAAAGTAACGTTCAAAACCACATTACGTTCGGAAAACTGGTTGCAAAAGATGTGCGTGTTCGGCAAAACTGCATACAGAAATATGTACGTTAAGGGAAATGCCCACAAAAATGGGTTTTCAGGAAAACTTTGGGGGGAAAAACCAACACGTCAATATTCGGGATGCACCGAACTTAAGATCGGGAAAACGAGAAAAAAATGGAAGTTGCCATATTCGTCCATCCTGAAGCGAAAGAAATGCGTCTTTCTCAAGAGCCTTTCAGAAAACTAATGATAAAATCAAGGCGCTCCAGTCCCCGCAAACAGCTTTGGCCGAGTGGCCCGAGTTTACCGTTGGAAGCGCTCCTGCTGCTCCCGCTGCTTCCGGATCTCGGGAAACTGCTTCTCGTAGTACTCGCGCGTCTTGCTCTCCTTCGCCTTGCGTCGGGGGTTGTTTTCGATCCGGTCCACTTTCTTCTCCCAGGCCTCCATTAGCTGATCGTAACGCTGGCAGATTTTCTGCTCCTGGTTTAAAAAAATTTAAAAATAACCAAATGTCAAAAAGTCACGTGCGAGAGAGAGAGAAGCTTGTGCTGGAGCATTGCTGTGAGAACGGAAGGCGATGGTGGTTTTGGGAGTAGATGGAGGCTTAGGAGTGACGGTGACTGAGGGGAAGAGGAGCTGCTTTGCCTGCAGGGAGTCCCGGGTTCAACCCTTGGCATCTCCAGCTAAAAAGAGCAGCGGGACGCAAAGAGAGGGAGCTCTCACTGCCCCCACCTCTGTTAGTTGGAGACCCTGAAAAGAGGCTGCCTGTCAGAGCAGACTGTATCAGTCAGAGTAGACAGGGGCAGCCCAGTATGATCACAAGACAGCCCCGGCCCGCAGGTTTCCAATCTAACAACACACAAGGAAAAGGGGATGAGGAGGGAAGAGGAAAAAAAACCAAAAAAACCCCGAAGGAGGCTTTTAGCAGGGCTGGTGGAATGTCCCCAGCTGTCTCTCTCATCTCCCTCTGTACAGCCCTGCTGGAATGGCTGTTGGTGGCGACAGCTGAGGCATGAAGAGCCTTCACGGGGGAGGTCTTTCAACAGGGCTGGTGGAATGGCCACGCTTCCTCTCTCCCTTCTCTTTACCATCCCGTTACCTGGTCTTTTTTTAACTGGAGATGCTGGGGATTGAACTTGGGTCCTTCTGCATGCAAGGCAGGGGCTCTTCCGCTGAGCCATCTTCCCTCTCTAATACAGGAAACGACCTTATACCAAGTCAGACTCTTTGTCCCTTTAGCCCAGGACCAAAGGACAACCTCCGCGTCCCCTCGTAGCTCGAAAACACTGGCATATTCTGCCATACAACTGGTGCAGGTAAGAAAAAGACAGCTGGCGGCAACATGTTCAACTCGTCATTCGCGAGAAGTTACACCGACAGACGGGACACTTATCCGTACCCTTTGTTTCCTTGCATGATTCCTCCGCTTAAAGAACAAGATCAGCTTTTTTCTCATCACTTGGTTCCTAGAAAAGCACACACACACACACACAAGTTGAGAGAGAGTTCGGTTCCTGCCCTGCGCAATCGGTGTATTTGTATTTTGACAAATCAAATTTTAACTAATTTAGCACCCAAATTTTTAAAAATCCCAACTTAAAAAATATATATCCGAAACGCTATCAATACTACTGACCAGTGGAAATAATAGAACTATGTCGTCAGGGGCACAGAACCTTTCATTTCTAGTTAAGTGTGATTCGCCGAGCTGACCAGACTGGGAATTCTGGTTAAAGCTATGGTTAGTTTCAGCAAGCCAACTTCAGAACTTGTGGTTCGAAGTTGGCTGGCTTGAAACGAGCCGGAGGTGGTGTTAACCACAGTTTGTTATTATTATTGTTATTATTTATATTTATACCCCGCCTTTTTTCCTGCAAGGAACCCAAGGCTGCTTACATAATCCTCCTCCTCCTCCGCTCCATTTTATCCTCACAACTACCCTGTGAGGTAGGTGAGGCTGAGAGTCAGTGACTGGCCCAAAGTCACCCAGTGAGTTTCATGGCCGAGCGGGGACTAGAACCTGGATCTCCCGAGTCCCCAGTCCAGCACTCTCACCACTACGCCACGCTGGCAGTAGTTGCTCCAGATGACCAGGTGCGGTCAATCCAAAAGCAAAGGCTTCTGAGCTCCTTCTCCCAGCTGCGTGGAAGGAAGAGAGGGGAGCCCAAGGAGTACATATTTTACACCATTTCTCCTGTGCGGTTTCTAGCTTTCGTATTATGTGTTTTTTTTAAGTCTTGCATTTTATTCTTTTAGCTTTATATAATCCACCTGGGGAACATTTGTTATTGGGCAGTTTTAAAAAGAGCATGAATAAACGAGCCAATGATAAATGGGTAAGGAAGCCATTATACACTCGCGTGTCGCGCAGCCGTATTTCGGCAGCCACTCCCTCGCAGTGCCGGCTGAGTCCCTTTCTTCATCCTGGGAGAAAGGCTAAAGGGGCGGGCCGGGGCGGGGCGGGGGGGACAGCACCCAGACGTCATCCGGCCTGCAGGGGGCCTGTCGGGGTGGGGCGCAAGCCAGTCCCCCAGCGCAATATTGCTCTGCGCCCCTCACTATAGAACCTCCATGTTCAGCCACAGTATACTTAAAATTTTTATTTATTCTTACATTTATCTCCCGCCATTTCCCCCCTTGCAAGAAATCCAAGGCAGCTTACATAATCCTCCTCCTCTCCATTTTATCTCACAACAACCCTGTGAGGTAGGGTTAGGCTGAGAGTCAGTGACTGGCCCAAAGTCACCCAGTGAGCTTCATGGCCGAGTGGGGGACTTGGACCTGGATCTCCCAAGTCCCAGCCCAATGAGAGCCAGCGTGGCATAGTGGTTAGAGCGTTGGACTGGGACTTGGGAGATCCGGGTTCTAGTCCCAACTTGGCCATGAAGCTCACTGGGGGACTTTGGGCCAGTCACTGACTCTCAGCCTAACCCTACCTCACAGGGTTGTTGTGAGGATGAAATGGAGAGGAGGAGGAGGATTATGTAAGCTGCCTTGGGTTCCTTGCTGGAAAAAAGGCGGGGTATAAACATAATAAATTAAAAAAAATAAATTTATAAAAAATTCAGATCTCAAGGTAAATTCAGCCGGGTTTCTTGAGAGGCACTTACGTTTTGATGTTTTCATGGTACACCTTTGTGTCTGATGGCTGGTTGTAAAGTGGCTGCAGAACACAAAGTATTTTATTTTATAACATATTACAAATATACATATACATATATCCACTCATTCGTTAAGGACGCAATCCTATGCATGTTTAGACAGAAAAAAGTCCTACAATCTTATGCATGTTTAGACAGAAAAAGTGCTACATTCTTATGCATGTTTAGACAGAAAAAAGTGCTACAATCCTATGCATGTTTAGACAGAAAAAAGTGCTACAACACCCAGCATTCCCTAGGCAGCATGGGGGGGGGGGGAAGTCCTACAACTCCCAGCATTCCCCAGGAGGCATGGGGGAAACAAGTCCTACAACTCCCAGCATAGCTGGCTCGGGAATACTGCGAGTTGTAGGACTTTTTCTGTCTAAACCTGCATAGAATTGTGCCCTTAAATACATAAGCAATAAATATTTAAATGTGTGTCTTGTCTATCTATAGATATAGTTAGATACAGGACAACAACAGACAAAGCAACTAAACAGAAATGCAATCAGGCACACCATGGATCCCTGAGTAATGCAACCAACTGCAATAAGAATCTATATTCCTGATGAAGCAACTGGCAAAACAAGAATAAATGTATATTATTTTATTTTTATCAAACCTTCCGGCTCCCGCCTTCATCAGCGACAGTTAGTTAGTTAGTGAAATATATATATATTTATGTGAATTAGGTTACATACATATGTCAGTGTGTAAAATTAAAGATTAAAATTAATTTCTCAAACAGTGCATAAAAACATGCACTCTAGAACAACAGGTGGGCCCTGCTGATGGGAAAAAAACACACCCTCTGCCACAAGGATCAACCTGAGGACAGACTTAGACAATGGTCTTCTTCAGAAGCAACTGGATGCCAGAATTCTGGAGAATCCTGGCTTCTCCTGAACATGCTGGCGCACACAGCCTGTTCGATCCTGCTCAGCTCCCCGCTCCAGCAGGAGCAGCTAAACCAAGCAGGAATAGAAAGTTGAGCATGCTGGGATGCCTGGCTTGTTGAGACCCTTACAAGCCAGGAGCACAAACGAGGGTTTGTTCTGAATTTATGAATCCTGGCTTGCTTAGGGAGCACCCAGTTTGGACAATACACCACGCCTCTTGCTTCTGGTTAGTTTAAGTGCTCCCGCTGGCAGGAGCCAAGCGGCCGCGAACAAGCTAAGTGCACCAAGACACGCAGGGCTACCGCTGAAAAACAGCAGCCCTGCGTCCAAACCCTGCCTCCCTGAAATGGTTGGCACTACCTATTCTGTGTCTTCTGACATCATTATGAGCAGTACGCTGCATCCGCTAGCCCCCAGTGATGTGGACTGGGGGCAGGAAGGCATTCAGCCTGAAGATGCCAGGACACCAGGGAAAGGTGGCCGGGGAGGGGGAAGAAACGGCACAGGGCGGTAGCCCTGCATTCTCTCATGCCGCACAGGTTTCGCATCTACCAAGGCAGTGCTTGTGGAAAGAACTGACATGGCGACCTTAAAACAAGGGGAGGTCGAGGAGAGAGCAAGGGCTCCCAGAATACACTGGCCCCAAGCCTTTCAAGCAAACGTTGTGAGCGGACGTCGCCAGCGTCTCATTTAAGTGTTGCCGCCTGAGTGCGGCAGACGAGAAGCCGGTCCAACCAAAGCAAAGACCGTCCCCCCCATCCCACCCAAAAATGTTTAGGCCCGAATACTCTAATTTCCTCGCCGTCTTCTGAGGAAGCCCAAGACCTGTTTAAAAGCCAGTGATGCAAATAAAATAAAATAAAAGGAAGTCACAGGGTTGCTCACCAGTTCAACTTTGGGCCCGAGGCCTTCGAAGATCTTATGGGCTTCTTCGGCTTTTTTCTGCAAAGGGGGAAAGTGAAAAAGCATTGTTTGCTTATGCAGAGAATTAGAAGAGCGTTTGAACAGGAGGTTCCATACGTCATCTGCCTCTTATTTCAGGCCACACAGCTCTGGCGGGGCAGTTAAAAGGACGTTTTTTTTAAAAACAACAACAACAACAACAACAACAACGCAGCTTTGGGAAGGATTTAGCTCGTCATTCTGAAAGCAAAAAGGATTTCACAAGGAGGTTCTCCCGTCCAGCCAGCTTTCCCAAAGTGTGACCGTTTCAGGCCTCAAAAGAACGTAAGAAGAGCCACGCTGGATCAGAGTAAAGGCCTACATCAGCCAGGGAAAGGCCATGCTGGCTGGGAATGGTGGAAGTTGCAATCCATCACACCTGGACTGCACTAAGGGCAAGACTGGCCTAGATAGCCCAACACAGTGGCCAACAAGATGTCCATAGGAAGCCCACAAGCAGGGCTGGGGGGCACTGCATACAGAGGGGCACTGCCTCCCCTTGGGAAGGGGGCCTAATTTTTTCCTCCCTTGCTTCCCTGCCCCTGTTTTTCAAAACCTTCGCCACCCTCAACCGTTGCCACCCCCAGCCATTCCAGTGAGGCAGATGAGAGGAAGGAAGTAGGGACATTCCACCAGCCCTGCGGCAAATCTACTTAATTTTTTCCTTCTACCCTCACCATCCCCTTTTCCTTGCGTGTCATGTCTTTTCATATCGTAAGCCTGTGCGCAGGGGCTGACTTCTTTTACTGATCATTATGTAATCCCCTCTGGGAGCCTCTGTAGCTGAGGAATGGGATGAAAACACTTTAAATAAAGAAAGTAAGAAACCAAGATGCAATGCTTTCCCATTACTCCCGCCCCCACAATGCTTCTATGTGAAAGGCAGAGGGGAAATGGAGGTTCCCGATGCCTGAGGGAAGCCTAGGTGGCTGTTTGACTGCTTGCATCTGGACGCAGCAGGTTTGTTCGATCTCCAAACAGCTCTTCGGGGACTGAACCTTAAGCTCTCGCAGCTCCGGCCAAAATATTTCTCCTCCTCCAAGATCAGCTGAACTTTCAACTCAGCAGAGTTAGCCATGCTGACCTCTCCTTCCTCTTTGACCGTGTTCTTCTCCAAGGGGACCGCCCTCTTGCACAATTGGAGAGCACACATAACCCCTGTCCCATACAAGGAGGTCGCAGCCAGGTCTGTGGACACTCGATGTCAACACAGCCGCGTTACGCAAGGCAGCCGGTTTGGCACCGGGTGCAGAACACAGTTCCCACGGCTGTGCGCCAAAGCGCGTGGGCAGTTCCCGATAAAAGTGGCCTGACGGTCCAGCGGTCCGGGGCAGCAGCTCCGTCGCCCGCCCCCGGCAACTAGCATGCACCGAAGTACACCAAATCCCAGGATCCCAACAGGCCCACTGCCCTGCTTACAGGGCTCACCAAAGAGCTGGACCACAACGCGACACGGCAAACTTCCGTCAGAAAAAGCACTGGGCCAAGGTCAGGGATTACTCTCTTGGGATTTCAACGGAAGAAAAATAAGGAAGTTTGGCCACCAGACAAGATGCACGGCGCGGTGACGCGCCAAGACGCAAGCTGGCTGGGAGATGTTGGGAACTGTAGTCCAACAGATCAGGAAGGCAGCAAGTTGAGTAAGGAAGCATTATACACTTGCGTGTCGCGCAGCCGTATTTCGGCAGCCACTCCCTCGCAGTGCCGGCTGAGTCCCTTTCTTCATCCTGGGAGAAAGGCTAAAGGGGCGGGGGGGGGGGGACAGCACCCAGACGTCATCCGGCCTGCAGGGGGCCTGTCGGGGTGGGGCGCAAGCCAGTCCCCCCACGCAATATTGCTCTGTGCCCCTCACTATAGAACCTCCATGTTCAGCCGCAGTATACTTAACATTTTTATTTATTCTTACATTGATATCCTGCCATTTCCCCCCTTGCAAGGAGCCCAAGATGGCGCACAGGATGGTCCTCCTCCTCCTCTCCATTTCATCCTCACAACAACCCTGTGGGGCAGGTTAGGCCGAGAGTCAGGGACTGGCCCAAAGTCACCCAGGGAGCTTCACGGCCGAGTGGGGGACTCGGACCTGGATCTCCCAAGTCCCAGTCCAATGAGAGCCAGTTTGGCATAGTGGTTGGACAGTTGGACGGGGACTTGGGAGATCTGGGTTCTAGTCCCAACTTGGCCATGAAGCTCACTGGGGGACTTTGGGCCAGTCACTGACTCTCAGCCTGGTCTACCTCACAGGGTTGTTGTGAGGATAAGATGGAGAGGAGGAGGAGGAGAGGAGGATTACGTAAGCTGCCTTGGGTTCCTTGCAGGAACAACGGCAGGATAGAAATATAATAAGTGAAATAAATAAACCCTCTAACCGCTATGCCACACTGGCTCTCAGCTCTGGCGACAACACAGAGAAGGGTGGCCGCCTTCATGCCACCCCATGGGGAAACGGGGGCTTCCTTGGAGTATTTATAGAGATCTGAAATGTAATGCAACGTGACATTGTTCAGGACCGTTCTAATCCTAGCATGTGTAAGTTAGACGGAAGAGGGGCTATTGTCTAGGAACGGGGGGGAGGGAGCCCCTCTGCTAAGTTTTTGCTTTTTATTAGTCCCACATGTAACCCTGGAGGGGGACGAGGAGGGGGAAGATGCTTCACTGTTAGTGGTTTTGGCCCGCTCACCCAGAACTTCCGCCACCTGCTTAAACTGCCGGACCTAAAGGTTAAAGGACCAAAGTGCAACTGATTGCGAGGAGAGCAAGGAAATCTGGGACATGGCCAGAATTATTCCTCAGAAGGGCTCCTGAACACGACGACTCGGGATTTGGGGAGGGGTGTTTGGCAGAGAAAGCCCAAACACAGATTAAAAAAAAAAAAAAGGACCTCGTGTCAATGCCCTGCAATCAAAAGGAGATGTGTGCG
The DNA here is from genome assembly GCA_021292165.1 of Shinisaurus crocodilurus. Classification (NCBI taxonomy): domain Eukaryota; kingdom Metazoa; phylum Chordata; class Lepidosauria; order Squamata; family Shinisauridae; genus Shinisaurus; species Shinisaurus crocodilurus. The sequence continues at coordinate 18,633,094 of CM037886.1, read as the reverse complement.
AGTAAGTAGAGCTTGGCCAGTTCCGAACGGTGGGCAGCCTTGCAACAAAGGCCACAGACATTTTTCTACTTGCCCAGATATCCTGCGCCTTAATCTCTTGCGGGACAGGAAGGGCCTCAAAGAGGAAAAGAACCAACTCTTCCCACATACGCGAGCGCAAATCTTTTCCCTGCCTGGCCACCTGGAGGCGACGTTTATTCACCCCAGGAGACCAGGCGAGTCCCAGACTGCCAGCTAAAGGAAAATAAACGCATATCAGAGTCGTGCACCCTGTATAAATTCTACACGTTAGCAGAGACAGGCTTCATTCATTCATTCATTCATTCCGTTTCTACACCACCCCACAGCCAAAGTTCTCTGGGTGGTTTACGAAGATTTAAATACCTTAAAAATACCATATATTAATACAATATAAAACCATTTACTTACAAAAAAAAAAGACCAACAACTTTTGCATTATTCATGCTCTGGATCTTAGGGGGAGCCCAAGTGATGGCCCCCCCTCACCACCTTCAAGAAGATGTTATCTGCAGGCGGAAGGCCGTATTTCAGCTTGCCACAGCATGCGTCTCGTCACCTGCTGGTGGAGGAGATGAGGGCAGCCCCGGCCTTCTTCTCCAGCTTGAAGCTACGGATGAGGCCGGGATCAGCCTCGCAACAAGGCGGAGCTCTGATGGGCTCAGCGCCTCAACAGGAAAGATCCCCTCTCCAAGTTAAGAGAGGGACCTGCCCCGCCGTTGCATTGAGCCCTCCAAAACTCAGCGACGACGCTGGGAAGGCGTCCACCAACTCACCAGCTCCACGCGAAGGAGAAAGGCTGGGGCGGGCGGGCTGTGGGGCAGGCTGAAGCCACCTGAGGAAGGCCTTCCTCCCCTCCCCCTGCTCCAAAGTTTAAGGTCCACCACAACACAATGGGACCTGCTTCTGAGATAGAATGCACAGGGTAGAACTGAGCAGGGTGGGTGGGGGTGCTGCTGCCAGCCACATCTCTAGGCCAGCCAAAAAAAAAACATGCAGACCTCTTGACCACCTCTGTTGTGGCCATGAGGGCTAGAAACCTGAGATTCAAAGGAGACACTGGAGGTTCTCGCAAAGCTGAACGCAGCACTCAGAACCAACTTCTACTGAATATATACAACACTCGCTATGGAAGGAGGAAAGGTCCACGAACACAAGTATAGGAACCTAGGAAGGTGCCTAAGTTATACCGAGTCAGAACCCTGATCCATCTGGCCCAGTACTTGCCAACAATGGCTCTCCAGGGCTTCAGGCTGAGCAGGGTCTTTCCCAGCCCTACCTGGGGATGCCGAGGATCGCACCGGGGACCTTCTCATAGAATCATGGAATAGTAGAGTTGGAAGGGGCCTCTAAGGTCATCGAGTCCAACCCGCTGCTCAATGCAGGAATCCAAGTCAAAGCATCCCTGACAGGTGGCTGTCCAGCTGCACCTTGGATGCCTCCAGTCTGGGAGAGCCCTCCACCTCCCTAGGTAGTTGGTTCCGTCGTCGTATTGCTCTAACAGGCAGGAGGTTTTTCCTGATGTTTAGGCGGAATCTGGGTTCCTGTAACTTGAGCCCATTATTCCGTGTCCTGCACTCTGGGATGGTCGAGAAGAGATCCTGGCCCTCCTCTGTGTGAACAACCCTTCAAGTACTGGAAGAGTGCGATCATATCTCCCCTCAATCTTCTCTTCTGAAGGCCAAACACCCCCGGCTCCTTCAGCCTCTCCTCATAGGCCTAACACTGCTCTCCTTGCAACTCAGGGTCTCTAGCCACTGAATTACAGCGCTTCAAACTAGACAATCCATGCACAGCATAAGACCCAAACACTAGCCAGGCCCTGTGTAGAAATAAAAAGGAATGATCGGCAACTGGCAGCCCCTGATCCAAATCCTGTCCCTTCTTACCCCCCCAGAGTCTGCCGTCAACCTGAACAGCAAAATGAAGGGGAAAAGCTGGATGAGCGACACCTGCGTCAGCAGGACTCGGTAGCAGGCCCATTACGCAAGATACAGGGGTGGGGGGGGAGGCTGAAACCTCGACCTGCCCCCCTCGCTGGTTGCCAGTCAGGGCCCTAGATACCCAGATCATCATCTGCCGCAAGCTGCGAGCAGGTCCAGCACAGGAAGGCGCCTCGAGCACAAATGGCTCCAGGCAGCTCAAGCCAAGAGAGGCTGGAAAAAAGGAAGATATACGCCAAAGGTCGCTAGGCAACCCAAACCAAGTTATGGCAGGGGTGTTGAACCTCTTTCAGCCTGAGGGCTGCCAGCACATTTTCACTTAAAGCTCTTCCTGCCATTAACTAAGCCTTAGGAAAAGTATTTCAGCCTTTTAAAGGGGGCGGGGGGGAGATCCATGGAAAAGTCGGGAAACTACCGAACAGTCAGAGGTCAGGGAAAGGGGGTGCGAGCCTTCGGGAGGGGGGGGATATACCACAGCACCAGGCTGGGACCCCTAGTGCGCCAAAATCGGCCCACATCGACGGGCGCAGTGGCCCATGCGGGCTCGGCCCGGGGCCTGAGCAACTTGCGGCAAGGTTGATCCACAGAGGGCGGACAGGCCCTCCCTTCGCACAGATACAAGCACCGGCGGCCGAGACACGCCCACGTCAAGAACGCAAGCAGAGCGTTACCCGATTCTCATCGTAGATGATCTGGACGATGCTGCGATGTTTCTGTTCCACCGGAGGAGGGGAGACGGGCCGCTCGGGCTCAAGAGGCTTTGCAGCTTCTTCCTCGAGCTGTTGCTAGGAGACAAAAGGAGAGGGAGAGGGAGTCAGCCTGCCATGCCGTGCTGCTACTCGCGCTAGTAATGAGTCACCAGAGATAAAGGCCAACGGCAGCTGTGGTGCAAACTGGCCAGGTAGGGAGGGGAGCGGGCTTCAGAGCGGCCGGCTGTGCCAGTCACACAAATTAAATTTTAAAAAATATAAAAAACATTTAAAGGTTTTATGTTATCCATCGTGTTGAATTTTAGGGATTTAATTTTTGTGAACTGGCCAGAAAGTTTTGGCTAATGTAATGATGGAGGAGGAGGAGGAGGAAAAAGAAAAGAAATGAAGAAGAAAAATAAGATTTTTGTCTTCAAATATTTAAGAGAGAAAGAGAAGATACACATTTTGTGTGCTTAAATACACACACACACTGCCAAGAGACACCAAATTCTACATGGGAGGAAAACTGGATTCTGCAACTGGTGTGAAGCGAAATTTGCACACCGCATGCTTATTTTGCCGACTTCGTTCTGTATCTTGCAGTCATCAGGAAGATTAAGACGGATGAGGGACATCAACGCCCTGCCCACAGCAAGTTATACTCCGCTGGCACCCTTGAGTGCGGAGAGGTGCCTTCTGTTTGTTGTTAAACGAAAGCCGAGAGACTCAGACGCAGAATCTAACATCGCAAATCTAGAACTTCCACCTCTGTATGTTCTAGAGCAGCCTCCCCCCGAGATGGTGCCCTCCAGGTGTGCTGGGACTGCAACTCCCAGAATTCCCAGTCAGCGGGGCCATGGCCATGCTGCCTGGGAATTGCAGTCCCAACACACCTGGAGGGCACCAGCTTGGGGAGGCAGTCCTAGAGTGTGGAACACACGGCGACGGACTCCAGAGATCTTACAAGACCTGGAAATTAAACAGGAGGTACACGGGGAGATTTAACTATGTTCGTAGGAGGAACGAGGGTTCAATGAATATTGTGTTTCCTCTCACTGGTGGTGGACCTCCAAGGTCTGAAGCACAGAGAGAAGTCTGCTCCCTGGTCTTTTATTAAACTGGAGATGATGGGGGTTGAACCCGGGACCCTTCTGTGGGCAAAGCAGGGGGCTCTGCTGATGAGCTAGGGTCCCTCCCTTTCAAAATAAAGTACGATTCCTGTCCTCATGGTTCTGAATAGAGGGCTGATTGAAATAGGAGCACAGAGCTATGTTCTAGTCAGTCCGACTCCACCACCACCCTGTGTCACCAAGGTCCACAAGGTCAGAGGAGGGAGAGGCAGACTCGGGATGCAGACGCCACAGGCCAGAGTGCTCCCGTTGCCGGGTGTCAGGTGATCCAGGAGAGCCAATCGGATGCCGTTCTGAGCTATAGAGCTCCAAGGAGGCATTCAAGGTGCAGCTGGACGGCCATCTGTCAGGGATGCTTTGACCTGGATTCCTGCATTGAGCAGGGGGCTGGACTCGATGGCCTTGTAGGCCCCTTCCAACTCTACTTTTCTATGATTTCTATGATTCTATGAAGTCCTGCTCAGATGCCTCAGTCTGGGAAGCCCTTCATGATGGAGAGAAACAAGGCTGCCCTTCTATGCCAGGCCGTCCAGGCCTGGTATTGCCTTCTGCTCCTACGCTCTAGGCCAGTGATGGCGAACCTATGGCTCGGGTGCCAAATCCAGCCCTCTGGGCTTCCCCAGTAGGCCATGCCTCCTCTCCTGGCCCCGGCCCCCGACCACCAACCCTTTGGCGGTTTCCTGGCTTTTGTGAAGTTTTCCCCCCATTCTAAAAGGCTGAAATGCCCCCTCCTAAGGCTTAGTTACTGATAGCAAAAGCCATAAGCCAGTGTGGCCTAGTGGTTAGTGTTGGACTGGGACTAGGGAGATCCAAGTTCTAGTCCCCGCTCAGCCATGAAGCTCACTTGGTGACTTTGGGCCAGTCCCTGACTCTCAGCCTAACCTACCTCACAGGGTTGTTGTGAGGATAAAATGGAGAAGAGGAGGAGGATTATGTAAGCCACCTGGGGCTCCTTGCACAAAAAATGGCGAGATAGAAATATAATAAATAAATAAATAAATAAGCAAGCTACAATATGCTGGTACCTGGGGCATTTGGGGTATCTTCACCCCACAGCTTTGGCCCCAGCCACCAGTGGAATGCAGCCCCCCAAAATGGAATTCCACTCTCAGGCTGAAAAGGGGTGGCTCACGCTGGCTCAGCTTGTCTGAGCGTGGAAAGCTAAGCAGGGTCAGGCCTGGTTGTTACTTGGATGGGAGACCCCTCCTCTAGTTTCCTGCATTGAGCAGGGGGTTGGACTCGATAGCCTTGTAGGCTCCTTCCAACTCTATGATCTATGAAATCTATGAAACCCCAGCTCTAGTCAGACTGCTGCTTGGGCCGAGCTGTTTCGATTGGGCCAGATCCTTCACCCGCAGATCTGCAGCTCCCGCTCTACATCCCCGCTCGCCCCTTACGCCTCTGGCCGCTTGCAGCCTCGCCAACGGTGGGGGGGGGCCGACCTCCCTGCGGCATCCGACGCGCCTCCCCCAACCCCGCCGCGTGTTCCCGGCCCGAGGGCCCCTCGGCACCCTCCCGGGGCTTACTTGCTTCTTCTTCAGCTTGAAGATCTGCTGTTCCACTTTGGCAATCTCCCGGTCCACCCGATCCATGCTCTGGATGAGCTCTTCCTTCGACAGCTTGGACGGAGAAGCGTTCTGGTCCTCTCCGCCCGGCTGGCCCGACAGGGGTGACGCTGGCCCCTCATGCTTGCTTCCGAAAGCCGGCTCCTTGCATTTAGAAAAAAGAAGAAAGCGGGGGCGGGGGATCACGATCAGCAACAAAAAGTATGCCACGCCTCACACTGAATATCGAGGAAGCCCTAGCTAAACAGGGGCGGAAAGTGGAGGCAGCCTCTCGCGGATTGGAAACATGCTTTGAAGTCTGATGTGTTCAGCTGCACCTCCCCTTCCTTGGGAGATGGAGCTTCAGGCGCCGTCTTGCTGGTCAGACAGGGTGAACGGCCGCTACCTGCTGCACGGACAGCAACAGAGAGTTCTGACAGAGCCTTTATATCAGGGGTGGGCATCTTCAGGAGGTCCAGGGGCTGTTTTCACCCCCCCACACACACCCTCCCCCCGGCAGGCTGCAGGCGACCCGAGAAACAATTAAAATGTATTTTTTTAAAATTGGAAAGAAAAAAAAAGGCATCTGTAGCTGCTACGGAGTGCCTAAAGGGTCAAATTCAGCTTGCAAACCAGCTAAATTTGACCTTTTTTTGGAGCGCTGTAGCACTATAGATTCCATATTTTCCATTAAAAATAGTTAGCTATTTATTTGAAGTATTTTTATGCCACTCCTCAGCTAAAATGTCTCCCAGAACAGCTTATATACAGCTTATAAATCAATTAGATAAGACAGTCCCTGCCGGCAGGCTTATGATGTAAAAAAGACACGACACACAAGGAAAGGGGAATGGGGAGGGAAGAGGGGAAATATAAATAAACACACACACACACACACGTGTTCCCCCAGGGTTGCTGGGAGTGGCGGGGGCCTATTGCAGCCTACGGGCCGCGTGTTACCCACCCCAGCTTTATCTTATGCCCCTTAGCTACTCCCTCCCATCTGCCAGGGCCCCGGCTCACGATCGGTCCAGGTAACACAGCCGAGGCAGGCAGTAAGCGCCAAAAGCGCTGCCAGAGCCTCCCCCACTGATCACTTTGGGAGAGAAGGAGTCGAAGCAGTTAAAAAAGATTTTAAGATCATCATAATCACAATTATAGAAAGTAGGTGTGGGCAACTCGTCGTCCAACACCCCTGGAGGGCCACAACTCCCATCATCCCCCAGCCATGGGAGTTGTGGTCCCACACATCAGGAGGATGCCAAGTCTGGGTTCAAGAGTCTCTTGACTCACGCCCGGGTGAGCTGAGTTCAAGACAAGGCACGGAAGGCCAGGCTGCGCTCCCTTCAGAAAACAACCACAGCCCCTGTTAAATATTAGTCACCAAGGAGGACTAGAACTTGGCTTGAACTTAGGGCCTTATCAAGCCAGTCCAGGAACTGAATACTGAGCCAAGCGGTAGCTTATATTTGCCAAACATGCTGGTATTTGAACATTCTGAACCATAGAGGAGGAAGTGAACTTTCAGAGGAGGTTTTACTCCTGGCACTATGTGAGGGAAGGTGGGTGACTGCCCTGAACAGGGTCTTTTAGGTGGTGGCCCCTTGACCTGTTCCCTTTTATTAACTTTTAGACATCCTGTAAAGACCATTTTGTTTCAACAGGCTCTTTACATTGGGCAATTCCCCCCTCAACTGTTTTTCATTAAGGCTTGCTCCTGCGTTATGGTTCTGTTTATATCCATTTTATATTTTCGCTCTCGCTTTTGTTTATTTACTTTGGAATCAAGGCCTTTTCTTTCGAAATGCGAGCCGCTTTGGGGACCTCTCACCTGATCAGCAACATCAAAACATTAAAAAACAAACAACCCCCACCCCCACCCTCTCCTGAGCTTTATGTGGACTTCTTTTCAATGCTTGTGTACTTTTAAAGAGGGGGAGGAGAAGGAGAAGAAAATAAGGATGCCATCTTATGCATTTTAAGACAGAAAAGAAGTCCTACAATGGAATGCTGGGAGTTGTAGGACTTTTTCCAATCTAAACATGCATAGGATTTTAGGATGTTTTCCCGTCTAAACATGCATAGGATTGTTGGGACATTTTCCTGTCTAAACATGCATAGGACTGTCGGACGTTTTCCTGTCTAAACATGCTATAGGCTTGTCGGACGTTTTCCTGTCTAAACATGATAGGATTGCGCCCTAAGTTACTTCATTCGCCCCAATGACAGGGCTGCTCCGCATCCACCCACAAGCAGGCATGCCTGAGGTCAATCCCTCGCACACAACCTGCCCTTAAACAGCTGACTTCATGCCGGGCAAGGGTTTGAACGGTGAGCAGACATTGGCTGACTGGGTCTGGGTGGGGGGAAGAAGTGCGCGCGCGCGCGCACACACACGCGTTGAGTGTAGACTTTACCTTCTTCAGGTCCGACGACCGTAACCCTTCCTGCAGCTGGTGGGAAAGCGGTAGGACCGCGGAGGCGCTGACCCTCTGGTAATGGGAGTCGGAGACCTGGTCCAGGCGCGGCCTCTTCGAATCCAGCAAGTCATGATCGGCTTGTGACGGGCCGGGGTGGAACTGCGACTCGTATCCCGACCTCCTCTCTTGAGGCCTGGTCGGGGGCGAAACAGCGCCATTGTCAACGATAAGATCCACCTAAAACAGAAGGTCACACCCCGTGCCCCAACTGCCAATCCTCTGGTGGTTTCCCAGCTTTGGGGCAGGTTTTCCTCATTCTAAAAGGTTGAAATGCCTCTCCTAAGACGTAGTTACTGGCAGTACGAGATTTAAGCTACAATACAAGCTCCAACCCCACGACGTCCCTGGCAGCACACTGAAGGATGGCCACCATTTCGGAGGGCTTTAAAAGGGGACTGGACAAATTCATGGAGGAGAAGGCTATCAGTAGCTACTAGTCCTGATGGCTCTATGCTACTTCCAGGATCAGAGGCAGTCTGCCTATGTACCCCAGTTGCTGGGGAACACGGGCGGGAGGGTGCTGTTGCACTCCTGTCCTGCTTGTGGGCTTCCCGTGGGCAGTTGGTTGGCCACTGTGTGAACAGAATGCTGGACTAGATGGACCCTTGGCCTGATCCAGCAGGAATTGTTTTACGTCCTTATGCTCTGCCGCTGAGCTACAGCAGTAGCTAAAAGACTGAGGTATGAATCAGAAAGCCCCCCCCCCCGCATGCCATGAAGTCACGAGCTGGCCTCAAATGCGCACCAATTTAGAGCATCTGCGTCCTGCACTCTCAAGAGTCACAAACACACGCTGGGGGACCCGTGGGAAGACCCTCGGACGGCTGCCTGCAGAAGTAAGTAAGAAGGGAGGCACCCACCGATCTGAGCCAGGATGAAATTCAGACAGCAAAGAGGGACGCCGCCGGAGTTGCTGCTGCTGCTGCTGGAGGATCTGAGTCGTCTCCAAGTGGGAAGTGCGAAAATCGGGAACGGCAAACTCCTGCAAAATAAAGAGCGGGGCGCAGCTTGTCGGTATTTACAGCAAACCTCAGGCCCGCACGTTCACCCAACTGCCAATCCTTTGGTGTTTACCCGGCTTTTCTGCTTTTTTTCCTCTGCATTCTAAAAGGTGGAAATGCCTCTCGTAAGGCAGCTTCAAGCCACAATATGCCGGTATTGGGGGGTATTTTGGAGCCGCCCCTTTTTCCTTCAGCCCTGCCCTGAACTTGACAGTTTGTATCCCTGGGGGCAGTGGGAGGCAAAACCCCACTATCCCCTGGGCTTATTCCCCTCTAGTTGACTCCTGTGTGGTGAAAGGGGGGTGGGGATTGGGTTTCAACTCCTTACCATCACTTCCTATCAACAGAGTTTTAAGTACGCTAAGGCTTGTCTTTCCAGCTTACTGGGAAAGTACATATGACCAGGAAAGCGTCCATAATACAGCAGCCAGTGGGGACACAGGAAAAAGAGTGTCTTGCCCCCACCGTAACCAAGCTGCTGACCCAGTTTTCTATACAGGAGTTGAATGGCAGCCATTCACTTCCATGGAGAGGCAAAAACACGCACCCACAGACTAAACTTGCTCCTATTGATCCCCCACCACCACCCCCAGCATTTTCAGCAGGACATGCACACACACCCCACAACAAGCTAGCCAAGTGCAGTTTGTTTCCTTTCTCCCATGGAAGTGAATGGGAGTCACTGAGAGTGGGACCCACTTCTATCTGAAAAACCACCTCCCCAGACGGAGGGTCGGGTTGGCAGACCGGTCAATTGGCTGGTCAAATATTGACAACTGACCACCTAGTATTTGAGTGCTGCCAAGTATTGCCAAGCATTCCAAGAAGCCACGATGCTGGCGATAAGGAATTGTGTGAACCCAGCAGCATGGTTTGTTAACCATGCACATTGCACAAGTCACTCTGGCTGGGTTCAGACAACATGACAAGCCACTCTTGACACAAACATGGCTTATAAGCCACCCTGGCTTGTCGTGTCGTGTGAACCCAGTCAATATAAAAACGAAGAAAAATAAGCATAAAATAAAATAAAATGATACTACCACTGCTAAGCTATGGCTCATCCCCACTTACGAGAACATTATTTGACCTATCAGTTGCCCAGATCTTTTTCGATTAGCCAGATAGCCCAACCCTGCCTAGACTAGGTTTCTTGGCCACACTCCTGCGACGAGGAAAGGAAACCCAGGAACTGGCATGCGGGATCCTAGAAGCTGCCGCCGTGCCTCCCCCGCCGCCACCCCCCAGACCATGTGTGGCGCCTGCTGCTTCTTGCCTGTTGGTGCCGGCCGCTGGAGAACGTATACTGCACCGAGTGCGTCGGGTATCGGCCCTGCTCTGTGCTGAAGGCTCCTTGGTTCGGAGGGTAGCCCGAGCTGGACATTCTCAGAGGAGGAGGCGTCTTCGCAGGGAGACGAGATCAAGACTGGGGAGCCGTCGAGCTGCTGGGAAACCACCTGGAAAAAGAAGGAAGAGATGGGCAACAGGAAGCCAGAGAAACTCAGGGTCGCGGTTGCACCACCTCAGCATGGCTGTGACTACTGGTTGATGCTGGCGGAACGGGGGAGCGTTTGTACACAGGGGGAGCCTTTCCCCAGCCTGCTGCCCTCAAGATGTGTTGAACGACAACCCCCATCACTCCCAGCCAGCACGATGCTGGGAGTTGTTGTCCAACACATCTCAAGGGTGTCAGGTTGAGGGAAGGCCACACTTGGGTCTAGATTTGGGCCTTTGCCTCTGTGTGGCTTTGAACCCCAGCCCGGATGCGCGGGAGGCCGCCTTATGCACCGTGCCGGGCTCTGTGTCCATCCAGACCAGTGTCGTCTCCTCTGACCGACAGCGGCTCCCCCGGGGTCTCGGGGAGAGAAGGGCCTCTCCCATCACCTCCTGCCCAGTGCTTTCAGCTGGAGAAACCACAGGAATGAAGCAAGGGGCGCCTGCAGGCCAAGCGGGTGCTCTGCCACTGATCTGCGCTACAAACCCGGGGGCAGCATTTATTTATTTAATGTATTTCTACACCACCTATCAGCCAAAAGGCTCCCTGGGCGGTTTACAAAAACCCCAATCAATATAAAACAATGATCATAAAACCAAATAATAGCACCGGACAAGGCAGAACACCAGAGCTCATGCCCCGGCTCCATGCTGGCAGTTTTCAAGGAAGGGGAAGATCGAGGAAACTTCCTCGAAACACAACCCATCTTCCACTCTTGTGGCTGCGTACTACACTGCAGGGAGAGATCAGCAGAGTTCTCAGGCTGTTCTAGGGCAGCCGTCCCAAGAGACGTTGGGATGGAAGGTGTAGCCCCACACATCTACAAGAGCGGCCAGTTGTGGGGAAGGCCGTTCTAAGCCATGCTCTCAGCATGCTCTCAGTCTGCACAAGGCGGAGGCAAACAGCGCTGGTCTGCGTACTGAGGGCACCCCCTGCGATGGATGCAAGGGGGTTCTGCAGGAGAGGGCTCAAGAGACGCAGAATTTGAAAAACCACCCCTCCGCACCGTAGCTGCAGGCCCCGGGCCTTCCACTCTGGTCCCAGCTTGCCACGGGCAGCATCCACTCAGGCGGGCCGGCCACCCACGTTTCTGAGTAATAGCACCAGCTGGTTCAAGCAAGCCAAAGCAAGTTTGCTGCTCCACACACAGGCACGAAGGGTGACTGCTAGGTAAACCTGAGCAATGGGATTTCTGCAGATTCCTATATGAAACGGCCCCTCTTTTTGACCAATCAGCAATCGGCCGGATTTCACACCTTTTCCAACAGTTGCGGTTCAAAGAGATCAAAGGAGTCATTTAAAATCTGTATCCTTGAGAGATAAAACACACATTTAAGTCTGTTCTTGCAAAGGTATTTTGGGAGGATGTTGTGTTCCCCCCCCCCCCCAATTGCAGATTAATGCAGAAACCAAATGGGAGTTACGGGTAAAAAAGAGAAAAAGACGCATGGGTTAGAACGGGACAGGTTTGACCATCCATAGTCACCTGCTAGATTCTGAACATGGCAACCAACCAAAGTGTGAGCCAAAGCCATCTACTGCATCAGCCCCCTCCCCTCAGGAAACCTGCTTTGGGCACGCTTCCCTGCCATGCAACATCCTGGCTCAAAACCAGACAGCAAGCAAAGCATGTAACACCATACAAAAATGACGAGAATGAGGTCATTTTACCACACACACCCTCAATGGCAAGCGAAATACAATTTTAGCATCGATACAGGCCACTCAAAGCGGGACAATCCTACGAGTGCAAGTGGGCCAAAGTTTCAAGTCTCTAGCCCTCTTGGTTCAACCACCATTCCGCTAATAAATTCTGAGGGCTCTACCGAGTGTGAGGAGGAGCCCGTGGCAAAGCGTCAATGTAAAAAAGAAGTTAAACGCACATGCGAGTGCTAGCAAGTTATTTAATTCATTTTACAAGTTTAACAAGAGCCAGGGTGGCGTAGTAATTAAGAGTGTTGAACTAGGACTCGGGAGATCCGAGTTCTAGTCCTCACTAAGCCATGAAGCTCACGCTGGGTGACTTTGGGCCAGTCCTGGACCCTCAGCCTAACCTACCTCACAGGGTTGCTGTGATGATAAAATGGGGAGGAGGAGGAGGATTATGTAAGCCACCTTGGGTTCATTGCAGGATGAAAGCGGGATATAAATATAACAAACAAATAAATAAATGTACCACCACCAGCTGAAGCCAAAACAGAAGCACGGCAAGGGGCCCTCCAAGTCCGTGAGGGTAATCGTTCGGAAACGCACAGTGCAGGAACAAAATCCCAGGAGCAAATTCCTTTAGAAACTGACAAGTTATTGCAACCCTGCTTGAGCAGAGACGCTCGAGGGATTGCAGAAAACCTCAACTGGACACTCAAGTCTGGAATGGGTGAAAACCCAAATATACAAGCCTGCACCAACAAGGGCCACAGTGCAGACCTAGCTAGGGGAAGTGCCCCTCATGAACAAAAAGTATAGGCTTAGCTTTCAGCGTAGGCCCCGTTTTAGGTCTTTAAGCACAGGTCATAAACTAAAGCGGCCTTCCCTCCAGCTGCGTTGGACTGCAACTCCCAGCATCCCCAGGAAGCATGGCTCATGGGGTCAGGGATTATGGGAGCTGTAGTGCAAAACATCTGGAAGGCACCAGGTTGGCTACCTTGGATCTAGCCCAATGCAGGTGGACAAATTCCTGGAGGAGAAGGCTATCAGTGGCTACTAGTCCTCATGGCTATATGCTACCTCCTGTATCAGAGGCAGTATGCCCATGTACACCAGTTTCTGGGGAACATGGGCGGGAGGGTGCTGTTGCACTCATGTCCTGCTCGTGGGCTTCCCATTGGGGCACCTGGATGGCCACTGTGTGAACAGAATGCTGGACTGGATGGACCCTTGGCCTGATCCAGCATGGCACTTCTGATGTTCCCCACTATGAGGCTAGCCCAGCTAACCTAGATGAGAGGCAACAGCTCAAGGGACCACACAACACAAGAGGCAAAGCCGATAAGCCCAGTTCCTAAGCAGCCAGAACTCTGCTGCTGACGGGAGGCAGCAGAGTTCAATGCCAGGGTTGTGTGGACACTGCAATGTGGCAGGAGCAGAGAAGAAGCGCAGGATGCAGTCGCAGGCACAGAATACAGCTGCTGGACAATGTTGGCTTTCATTTTATTTTATTATTTTTTAAAAAGCAAGTTCCTAGCCCTCATGGATGCAAAAGTTAGATGTGCTTGAAAACATGGGGGTAACACCCTGGCAAGTGCCAGAGCCCTGTACAGTGCTTCGTAAGTAGGCACTGTATTGTTTTAACGACTGCGGCGATCAACCACCGCCCCCGTAAAGCCCGTCTTGGCACCCATAATTGTGGGATTCACCATACTCAGCACCAATTGACACGAATGAGACAGTCCAGGGCAAATTCCAGCTAGAGATGAGGAAGACTGACAGCTCTTATGTGCCAGGCAAACCGTTAAATAGTCGCCGTTTCTGCGACTCAGAGCAGAAAGGAAATGCAGGTGCCTGGTTGTCCAAGGGTAGAATTTTTTAGGACAGCACCTAGCGCAGTGTTCTCCAACCTTGGGTCCCCAGATGTTTTTGGCCTAGAACTCCCAGCATGCCGCATGCTGGGAGTTCTAGGCCAAAAACATCTGGGGACCCAAGGTTGGAGAACACTGAGCTAGCGTGTCGCTGCCCCAGCCGGGCGCGCAGAGACCCTGCCCTCCAGGCAAACGGCCCGGGGCTTCGCCCAGGAGTACGAGCAGTGGGGTGAGCTTTACCCTAGATTCATAGCCCAAACATGGGACTGGTGTATTCTGGGGACAGGAAGCCCACGCTGTGTCTCGCTCCCCTGAGCTTTGCCAGTTTCCTCTCCTCTCCCTTCCCCCGGACCGGCCTGGCCTGGGACAATGACTGGCCTTCCACTAAGCACTGCAAAGAATCCACGCAGGAGCAGAGAGAAAGGGCCACGACCAGCTGAACCGATAATCCCGTCGCTTTCAAAAATAGCACCACTTATGTTTGAGGCAGAGAGACCGAGCTGCGACGGCAGCAGAGAGGAAACCCCATCCCCAAAACCCCTCTCCTATCCTTTCGCAGCTGCTAGTAACTGTCACCCGCTGCCGTCCACGTTGAGACCCGCAAGGAACAAAAGCTCTAAGGAGCCCTGGTTGGGCTGTGCGGACGCGCCCGGCCAGGCCGCCTGTTCCAGAGGGGTCAAGGCCATCTCAATAGGGTTCAGCTGCTCCCCCAGGGGTGGGGAACCTCCTTCGGCCAAAGGGCTGAATTCCATTTCAGGGGCCGCGGTCCAGTGCTGGGCGGAGCTGAACTCAAAGGGGGAGGAGCCAATGGCAAAGGGGTGGGGCCAAAAATACAAAAAAAGAAGAAGAGACCAGCCTATTGTGGCTTAAAGTTCTTACTGCCGGCAACTTAGGAGAGGCATTTCAACCAGGGGGGGCTGGTGACTCCCCGTGTCAGTGGGGCTCCTTATCCATCGCATCTTTTGGTTAGAGCTTTATAGGAGCGATCCATGATGGGACTAGCTCCTATGGTGGGTTGTCATGTCATCCAAGCCCGGCACGGTTTCTGCAGTGCGGCTGATCGTTCACAAACAAGCCCACCCTGAGAAGCCACGGCTTGTTCTAAGGGTTGCTCAACCCACAGTGTGCTGTCGTCGTGTGGTCCGAACCCAGCAGAGCAACGTCGTCGCAGGTTGTCGGGAATGGCTACAGAGCAGCTCGGCAAGAGCAGCAGAAGCCCTTGCGTGATCTCACCAGGGGCTGCCCTTCCAACCCCCTAGAACAGTGTTCTCCAACCTTGGGTCTCCAGATGTTTTTGGCCTACAACTCCCAGCATGCCCCAGCCAGCTACGCTGGCTGGGGTGTGCTGGGAATTGTAGGCCAAAAACATCTGGGGACCCAAGGTTGGAGAACACTGCCCTAGAACAAGCCAAAATTCAGCATATCATCATCATCATCATCATCATCATGATCATGATGTCAGTCTTTTGCAAGTGCACGCTTACTGACTGTCCGATATGTGTAGTCCTGCCTGGTCAATTTCCTTCTCAGTTTCAGCTGTCAAAGGGAAGACCAGGCCAGACAGCATACAGGCTGATTTGTGCACAGTTGCCAGGGTCCAAGTGCCTAGCTGCCAACTGAAAGGCACCGGTAAAGAGGGGGAAAGAAACAGAAGAAGGTGCACCAAAGGCAGGGGGGGGACGACGACAATATCTCACCCTTGACAATGTAATCCCCTCGATTTTAAGTGTCGAACTGATAGTTCTCGGTGCCCCACACCTTTTCAACACTTCCCCGAGTCTCCAGCTACTCCGGAGGGGAAACCGAACACAATGGGACCAACTGGGGCTCCAATCCTAAACACATACTTACTAGAGACTCTAGTACGGACTTGGGACTCCCAGCACTGGGGCAGGTCAGACTGACGGAACCTTGGCAACCACTCGTCCAGTTGCATTGGGCTCTTCTCAGCTTGTAGGTGGACGGGGTGTTGGGACCAGCGAGGGCCACCGACTGTGTACTCGACCCTTGCCCTTCTTGGCTGACTAAATCGGCCAATGTGGGACGGATGCTGGGGCGAAGGGAAGTGATTAATGCCTCTTTGCGGGAGGGGGTTGTTCCCTCTTGCTTAAAAGAGGCAGTCACAAGATCTAAACTAAAGCAAACTTCCCATGACCCTGGAGATTCATCTAACTATAGGACAGCCCCAAACAGACCGCTCGTGGCTCAGGCGATCGGGGGGGGGGGGGGCATCGCAACTCCAGATGCATCTGGATGATCCTGATTATCTGGACCCATTTCAATCAGGCTTTTGGCTGGGATATGGGATTGCTTTGGTCGCCTTGGTGGGTAACCCACGCTGGGAACTGGATAGAGGAAGCCCAACTCCATTAGGTCTCCTAATACCATTAGGCCTGTGGCTCACGCTGGCTCAGCTTGTCTGAGCGTGGAAAGCTAAGCAGGGTCAGGCCTGGTTATTACTGGGATGGGAGACCCCTCCTCTAGTTTCCTGCATCGAGCAGGGGGTTGGACTCGATGGCCTTGTAGGTCCCTTCCAACTCTATCTATGAAATCTATGACCATGGTATCATTCCAGACTGCCTGACGGGGATGGGCTTGGGGTGGTGCAGTTAATTTTCCTGCGCTAACTTTCAGTAATCACCCAGGTATATCTTAACATATGACCAAACCATGAAGCACAAAGAAACAAGAGAGTAGCCCGCTATCAAAAAGACTACTGAAAATTAATGCACGGTGGTTTTGTTTCTTTACATATTTCAGAACGCAGGAGGGAATGTCTCCCCCCCCCCACTTTTTTTCCCTTAGATGCAGTTACCAGATGCATGGTGTGGCTCTCAGATTTTGTATATTTAATATTTACTGGTAAATTGATTTTTTATTAGTCTATGTTTAATGATTATTGGGTATGGCACATTATCCGAGGTGTCTCTAAGCTTGTATATTTTTGCTTTTCAAGTTCCACATAGGAATTCACAGATCATGTTAATTTTGTTTTAGTAAGGGCCAGGGATGTTGAAGAGTCCTTGGTCTCGAGTCACGAGTCTTTGGACCCGAGTCTCGAGTCCGAGTCCTTGCTCCAAAATGGTGACTCATGAGTCACGAGTCACTCCCAAAGCTATTACAATGTCCCTATTACAAAGCTGTCCCTATTAAAATCATTGGGGGTTTTTCCCAACAAAATAAGGCTACTTCAGATGTGTGGCTTAAATAAATTCTAGGCACAAGTGTGCCTTTTTATTTCAAAACTCTGCAACTGATTTTGACAAGAACAGACCAGGCAGACAAACCCAAAATAACCAGGCAGGCAGAGGAGGCAGGGAACCCCAAAGCAGGCAGGCAGAGGCAGCCAAACCCAAAATGTCTGAAAGGTTGCATTTTAGCAAAATGATTTTAAAAAATAAAATCTTCGCCAGTGATCGCACTTCTCTCCACTCCTTCTGGCACAGCGGCCCAGGGATGTTGAAGAGTCCTTGGTCTCGAGTCCCGAGTCGAGTCTCGAGTCCCATTAAAAATATTGGGAGGGGGGACTCAGTCCGACTCACGAGTCGAGTCCTGGAGTCCGAGTCCCCATCCCTGGTAAGGGCTGCCATGATAATTTGTATTTCTTCTCACTGAAGAGGGCCAGATTGGCCAAAAGGCCTTTGGGAAATTGGTTCTGTGTACTTGTGCAGCCTTGGATCTGGAAATCAGTATTGTGTAGAGCCTACACATGTGATGTACTGATGGGCATTTTTGGGGGACTGCTAATCGTTTTAATTTTGTGTGAGATATTAGCAGTTATATTAAACTCTTGTTATATTTTTGGAAATACGTACAGAATTTTCCTTTAACCTAGTCTGTTGTGGTGGTCGCAAGCAGTTAAGGACAGAATCGGTTTATTGGTGTTCATTTTGACATGAAACCACAGGGAGAGGTCATTCCGCACTTCGGAATAAGGAGCTACAAATATCCTGATGGCACCCAGCAATACTCCCCACTCTCTCACCTAGCAAGAAGCAGCCGAAACCTTTGAACACTGCCCGGCTTGGTAACGGGCTGGGTGCGAGTGAGCAAGATGAGGTTAAACTCAGGCAAGACAGAGGAGAGCAGAAATTCTGACTCAGGGATCGGGATTCACCCTCTCCTAGAACGGGCTGCACTCCACCTGCAGGATCAGGTCCGTGTCTTGGGAGCGCTCCCTGGATCTTATTTTATTTTATTTATTTATTTAATACATTTTTATACCGCCCAATAGCCGAAGCTCTCTGGGCAGTTTACAACAGTTAAAATCATACGCTGTTCCCTGGATCTTCAAGTGGCAAGGAGTACATTCGCACAATCACACTTGGTGCACAAAGGGAGCCAACCAGGAATCCTTAATTTCACAATTGCATCTCTCAGATGACGTACTACAAGACATACAAGCGGCATGCACTGACTACATACTTAAGAACCTACCCAAGTGTTAAGATCATCGGCAGAGGCCCTATTTGCTGGCCTGGCACTAAGATACAGAAGACTGGCAAGGCAATAGTGACAGGGCCTTTTCTGTGGTGGCCCCTGCCCTGTGGAACTCCCTTGCAAGAGATGAATGGGTGGCTCCATCTGTTGTCGATTTTAAGAAGGTTTAGAAAACGTATTTGTTTTCTTTGGTTTTTAATTGAAAGGGTGTTTTTTTTTAAATTATATATGCTGCTTCTGTTACTGGTTTATTCTTCAGTGGGTCTAAAATTAATTTATAATTTTATGGGGGAAACACCCCCCAAAAAAAAACTAAGGGAGGGAACCAGGAGGCACTTTCAACACACCAGAAAGGAAATTTTTTCCTGAACTGGGTGCTGGGTGGAATGTGGTCATGCCAGTGTCACAGACACCAAGCGTCTCCACCCTAGCTTTGTTTCTTAATCAAATTGAATGCTCCGGGGCACCTGTGTTCTTCCTGGGCTATGCCACCACCATAACGAAGTGCTCACAAACAGCTAGTTCAAATACCAACGTATGAAGATGACCTTATGCCAGGACAGACCATCAGGCTCTCTAGTGCAGCGCTGTCCACTGTAGCCGCGGGCAGAAGTTAGGTCCGGATCTAACGGCAGATCGCTGGCTGATTTGCTGCGCAGCAGCACAGATTTCTGACTCCTGCTTGTTTAACAACAGCATCAAGATTATACTGCCTAAATTATACTGCTGAAATGAAGAACAGTTTGGGGTAACCAGGAGCTGATTCCTGCATGGAGCTACCGGTACTGGTCGCTCAGCTCAGTTCTGGTCCTCACAACAAATTCCTGTGCTCGGGGTTCTCGAATTCCAAGTATCTCCCTTTTGCACCTGGTCCCAGATGGTGGATCTTGGGGGTTCTAGTAAAAAACAAACAAAGCAGATCCCGTAGGCCTGACATCTGCCCACCCCTCTGGCTGATTCTCTCTGGCAGACTGTCTTTCCCCCATCAGCTTCTGCCAGATCCTTTCAAACTGGAGTTGCTTGTGACTGAACCTGGAACCTTCTATGTGCAAAGCAACTGCCTGGCCGCCGAGCTATGACCTTTCCCCATAGACTGGGGACTTCACAACTAGACTACTGTAATGCACTCTGCATGGGGCTGCCCTAGCGCCTGGTTCGGAAGCTGCAGCTAGCGCAGAATGCAGCGGCGAGGATGTTCAGTGGGGCACCCAGCCGTGCCCACATTACACCTGTGCTAAAAGAACCGCACCGGCTGCCTGTTAGCTACCGAGCCATGTTCAAGGTTATGTTGTTGACATACAAAACCCTGAACAACTTGGGACCAGGATACCTAGCAGACCGTCTGCTCCTATATATACCCAGCTGACCTTAAAGATCTTCCGAGGAGGCCTTGCTGGTTGTTCCACAACCAACAGAACGTCACCATGTAATATCGCAGAAGTGGGCCTTCTCGGTATTGGCGCCAAGCCTCTGGAACACCTTCCACCATATTGTTCGGGTGGCAGGAAATGTGGTATGTTTTAAATGCCTCCTGAAAATGCACTTGTTTAAGCAGGCTTTCTCTAGCTTGTAATTAATCATAATTAACCATGACGCTGCTCCACTGTATTGTTTCGCATTGCTTTTATTGTTATTTGTGCCTGAAATCGTTTTAATTTCATTGTATTTTAAGCTCTGGTTTTTTTAACAGTGTCTTTTAATGCTGTTATTTTAACACTGTTATTTTAATACTGTTATGTTAAACAGCTTAGGGATTTTATTACATTAAGCAGTATATAAGTATTAATAACAAATAAAAGTTATTTATTAATTTCTGTGTGGCGTACAAAAACACATCTACATACAGAGGACGCAATGACCTTCCTGGGAAGGCCTGCTGGAAAAGCGATGTTTTCAGTAGGCACCGAAAACCCAGAAGAGTTGGCAGCTGCCCAATTTGTAGTGGCAGGGAGCTCCAGCAAGTGGGCACAACGACACTATTCCAAGCCATGACGGACCAGACCTCCGAAATGTTAGGTACCACCGGCAGGGTAACCTCTTGATGAGCGCAGCAATTGAGCAGGCAATATATACACAGGGGATCAGGCAATATATACAGTAATACCTTGGATTGCAAGTAACTTGGTTTGAGAGCATTTTGCAAGACAAGCACATTTTTAAAATAAATTTTGACTTGATAAACAAGCGACGTCTTGCAATACAAGTGTAGTGATGTAACCGCTCGCCTCGAGCAGGCGTAGCGGGCCGAAATCGACCCCGCTCACGCTCGCCAGAGACTCGCTTTGATATAAGAGTGGTTTTGGATTACAAGCACGGTTCTGGAACGAATTATGCTCTCAATCCAAGGTATTCCTGTACACATAAAAGAGAGCCAGTGTGGCGTAGCGATTAGAGTGTTGGGCTGGGACTCGGGAGATCCGGGTTCGAGTCCCCCACTTGGCCATGAAGCTCACTGGGTGACTTTGGGCCAGCCACGGACTCCCAGCCTAACCTACCCCACAGGGTTGTTGCGAGAATAAGTTGCCTTGGGTTCCTTGCAGGAAAAAAGGCAGGATATAAATATAATAAATATAAATAAAATCCAGAAGCAGCAAGCTAACCACAGTGCGCTGCTATTTAACAGTCCACAGAGAAATAGCAAGGAGAAAGGAAGGTGTTCAGAAACCTTTCAGGGAGCCGATGTAAAGGAAAGTGACAGAGAGGGGAACCTCTCCAGCTCCACGCACAAAAAGATGCCCATCTGAGACAACAGCAGGAGAGTGCTATCCTTGCAGTATAATTACCCTATGCTAGCCGGGGGCGATGGGAGTGGTAGTTCAACACATCTACAGGGTAGGGAAGGCTGCATTATTGGCCATTCAGTATTGGGGGCCAGCACACATATCCACACTACACGGCAAATCCATACCCCGGCAAACTGGAATGACCGGCGTCAACGGCTTCCGACATAACCTACTACTTCCCGGCTGTCTGCTTGGGTAGCTTCACAGCAAGCAGGAAAATACCAGGTAAGGCTGGGAAAGGATCCTGCCTGAAACCCTGGAGAGCCATTGCTGCCAGTCAGTGTTGACAATTCTGGGCTAGATGGACCCAGGGACTGACTCAGTATAAGACAACTTCCTAAATTCCTATTGCCCCCATACTGCAGGAGGAGAGACTGAGGCCAAGAAACAGGGGCTTGTCGAAGGTAAATGACATGAAATAAATAAATACGGCAGGGGTGGGCAACTTGCAGCCCGCAGGCCGCATGTGTCCCCCGCAGCCCCTCAGTGCAGCCGCTGCCATCCCCATGAAATCCAGGAGGATGCCACCAAAAAAAAATTTTTTTTTTAAATGGCTAGCTTATTTTGATCCTTTCAGTGTTCCATAACTGCAACCGAGTCCCCAAAAGGGTCAAAATTAGCTTGCAAACAAGCTAATTTTGACCCTGTTGGTGCTCCGTAGCTGCTCCAGACACCATTTTTATTTTATTTTATTTATTCCTCCCATTTTGGGAGGAGGTGTGTGGCCCGTGGGGTGGGGCTACAGGAGGAGTTCCAGGATGGGGCAAAAATGCCCCCCCCCCGACCTCCCAAAGTTGCCCACCCTGGTCTACGGCCACCTAAGAAAACAAGAGACATCTATAAGCCTGGCTTATGGGACATAGGAAGCTGCCTTTGACCATGCCGAGACTATTTGTCCATCCAGCCCTGTTTTGTCTGCTCTTGACCAGCAGTGGCTCCCCGGGGACTTAGGCAGAGAAGGGCCGCCCCCATCACGTGCCACTTGGTCCTTTTAACTGGAGACGCCGGGGATCAGGGCCTGGAAGCTTCTGCACGCAAAGCAGGCGCTTCACCACCAAACGACGACCCTACCCCATGGCAGGAGTGAGATCTGAATTGGGGACCTTCTGGTTCATAGCTGGGTCTCCTGAACACTAGTTTGCACTCACAAGCTAAGAAATCAATACAGAAATCATACCCTCCCGACGTTTAAAAACATTGACGCGATGATCTAACTCACCAGAGAGAGAAACTCTCTGTGAATCACTGAACGTTCGGACGAAAGAACGGGCCACCTCTTAGGCCGAGTGTGGGGGGAAGAGAGGCGAGGGAGGAGGGGTTGTGGGATAACTCCGGCTGGCAGTGACGGCCTTCAGAGCGGGCCACTCACCAGACAGGACACGGGCCTCTGCAGCCCCAATCCAGACCCACAAGTGGGGAAGAGGCAAGAGCTTCGCCACAGGCAGAGGTCTGCGACGTCCACGGAGGGTCAGTTTGGAGTAAACCACGATCGCCAGGGGGCCCTCGGTCACTCAAAACAAGAAGCAGCTTGCGCTGCCGGGAAATGTCCTGAACGATCGAGCTCCACCAACAAGGGTCAGCACCAGCACAATTCATGCAGCCCAGCTCGAGGGCAGCCAGCAACCATACGGCGGCGTCGGAGGAAGCGGGAGGCTTTTCGGCCGGCGGGCGGCTTCTCCAAACAGGGCTTCCTTGCGAGGGAGGAAGGCGAGAGCATGACGACTCCGACTCATTCGGGGCTCGGAGGAGCGAGAGAGGCGTCCCTTCCCGCCGGCCCGCCAGCGTCTAGACAGACGCACACATTGCATGCCCACAGGAAAGCGGGGATGACGCCTGCCGGGGACTTCCCCTAACCAGAACACGCCACCCCACTCCTTCCTAGCTCTGTCAGACAACGACGCCCGTATCAGACCTTGCGTTATGAGCTACCTACACCCTGAACGGAACTTCCACGGTGAAATTGTGCCAAGTCTTAAGAGATCCGTGCGAGAGCCCCATCCCCCTGCTGGCTGGGGGATGCTGGGAGTTGCAGTGCAGCCCATCTGGAGGGCACCGGGTCAGAGAACGCCCGACAGAGTCTCGCCTTCCTGCAGCTAGGCCTCGTGTGGCGACCCACCCGCTGCCCTCCACCAATTCCGCTCCACCCACCGCCCTAAGCACACGCCTCGCCCGCGGTCTTCAGCCTCTCTCCTTCTTTGCACCACCACTGCAGCTCTGCTTCTTCTTTTTCCTGAAAAGCACCACGGACGTCCTAGGTGCTGTTAAAGAAAAAAACACCTAGCAGAACAGGAAAACTTACAGCCTAAAGCACTTCGCTTCTCCGTTCCCGTCTGCATCCCTTCAACCTAGGACATGCCTTCCTGCAAGCTGGTGCCCTCCAGATGTTTAGGGCCCCGAGTCCCATCAGCCCCAGCCAGCATGGCCAATAGTGAGGGAGTTGTAACCCAAAACACCGGGAGGGCATGAGGTCAGGGAAGGCCGGCCTAAAATATACTTGCCAACAGGGTAGGGGTGGCCCTCTAGAGCAGTGTTCTCCAACCTTGGGTCCCCAGATGCTTTTTGGCCTACAACTTCCATCATCCTTCACCATTGGCTATGCTGGCTAGGGCGGATGGGAACTGGAGGCCAAAACAGCGGGAGGGCCACAAGTTGCCTACGCCCAGCACATGAGATGTTCAGACAACACGATAACCCACACTCAACCTTGTCATTGGACCAGTAGGTTGTTGCTGCTGGAATGTGGGTTACTGTGTTGTCGGAACCCAGCCGCGCTAACAAACCATGGCTTGCTAACCACGAACAACGCATGAAGAGAATCCCGGGTTCGCTGCTTGTCGCGAACTAGTTGGGCCGTTCGAGGTTCACAAGCCAAGGCTTATTAGCACAGCTGGGCTCAGACCACAGGATAACCCGCATTTCAGCAACAACCCACGGTTCAGCAACGACCCACACTCAACCCTTGAGTGTGGGTCATCACGTTGCCCGAGCATGTATGTCTACGGGTGTGCATATAATTCAGCCTTCCCAAACCTGGTACCCTCTAAATCTGTTGGACTACAGATTCCAGCATCCCCCAGCCAAGAATGGTGGGAGTTGTAGTCCAACACATCTGGAGGGCAACAGGTTTTGGAAGCGGGGGGAGAGAGAGAGAGAGAGAGGGAGAGGTAAAGCTGCACAACAACGGAGCAACAAGCGGGCTCTGGATCCACTAGGCATGCAATCAGTCTCCAGTTAAAATGTCCTAAGAAAAATGGATAGACCAGTGTTCTCCAACCTTGGGTCCCCAGATGTTTTTGGCCTACAACTCCCAGCATGCCCCAGCCAGCGTAGCTGGCTGGGGCATGCTGGGAGTTGTAGGCCAAAAACATCTGGGGACCCAAGGTTGGAGAACACTGGGATAGACTAACAGAGTAATTTATGTTAGTAATATGTTTAGATTACTCTGTTGTTAATCTATCCATCTTTCATTCAAATATATATATATTTCTTATGCTTCCCCCAAGCATACAAGACGCCTGAACACACCTCTGCCCCGCCAAGCTCACACACAATTCTCACCAGTGGGATAAGCAGCACTGCCAACACAAAAGCACCCACAAGCCGCCTGGGTGGCATCAGCAGAGAGGAAGGCACCCTTCCCCAACACCCCCCCCAGTGCAGCCCTGTGCACTTTTCCTCAGC
This sequence comes from Shinisaurus crocodilurus, assembly GCA_021292165.1. NCBI lineage: Eukaryota > Metazoa > Chordata > Lepidosauria > Squamata > Shinisauridae > Shinisaurus > Shinisaurus crocodilurus. The sequence continues at coordinate 18,608,369 of CM037886.1, read as the reverse complement.
AGCAAGCCCCCCACTGAGATCAGTGTGGCTTGCTCCCAGGGAAGCATGTGCGGGAATTACAGCCTTCCTCGAGCCCTGTGTTATATTTATCTTCTGCGGGGGGCCCAGATCAACCTTCGCCCCCGCTTCCTGTTTTTTCCTGTGACAATGCAGCCCCCCTCCCACAAATGACACCTTCCCCAATCTGGTGCCCTCCCGCACGGAGGCTGCTGGACTACAACTCCCATCAGCCCCCAGCCAGCATGGTCAGGAATGCTCAATCCTACCGAATTTAACCCCCTCCACTCACTGACATGGATCTCACTGGGTGACTTTGGGTCAGTCCGACTCTCAGCCTAACCTACCTCACAGGGTTGTTGTTGTGGGGATAAAATGGAGAGGAGGAGGATTATGTAAGCCGCCTTGGGTTCCTTGTAGGAAAAAAGGCGGGATATAAATATAAATATAATAATTAATAAATAAATGAATAACTTCCAAGTAAACACAGATAAGTAGATTGCACAGTAAAGCTGTAATCCTCTCACGCAGGTACCAGAGCTAGGGAATAAACCCCATTAAAGACAAGAAGACTTACAGGGGCACCCTATGCGTGTTTTAGTAATGAGGATCCATGAGGATTACTCCCCGGTAAGTGTGCGTTGAGACTGCAGCCTCACAACCCGACGCATTTTTGCATACTAGGGAGCAAGTCTCATCGAGCAGCGCAAGTCTTACCTCTGAGTAAAAAATCTGTAAGGGTTGCCCTGTAGGGCTGAAATCCTAAACACTCGCTTACTAGGGAGTGAGCCCCATGGCAAATAGTAGGGCTTACTTCCAAGTAAACACACTGAGGATTCAGGCTGCTGATCTCTTTACTTCCCCCACCACCCCAATGTGGCCTCTCTTCTCACACCTCTCTCCCCACACCCACTACCGCCTAAGCCAGCCTTTAGGCTGTATTGAACCACAGCACCCATCATCCTGTGCCATCTGGGGATGATGGGAGCTGTAGTCAAGCCCCTCTGGGCGTGCTGCCGGGCTGGGGAGGCCGATCTGTTTACACTACCTGCTCCCACTTGCCCTCTTCAAAGGCGCTGATGCCCACGCCAACCTGGCGGCGCCTCCACGAGATTTCGCACTCTGGCTCCCATCAGCCCCTGCCAACATGGCCAGGGGCTGGGGAACAATGCTAGTGGTAGTCCAAAGGGGCTGGGAAGGCTGCCTCATGCAGCAGGACCCCTTGGGCACAGCGAGGCTAAGCCGGCCTAAGTATCACATGGCGAGGCGAAGCTCCGAATAACACACTTACAAAGGAAGATGCCCCACGTTGCTTTCCGAGTGATCATGCTTAGGATTCAGGGCTGTTTTGGCCACAATTCTTATCTGCACTTACATGGGAGTAAGCCCCCACTGCACTCAATGGGCCTTACCTTCAAGTAAACAGGAACATGATTTGGGCTATTTATCCTCTCCCCAGAACCTGATGAAGATTTATTTATTTATTTATTTATTATACTATTTATACCCCGCCTTTTTTTCCTGCAAGGAACCCAAGGTGGCTTACATAATCCTCCTCCTCCTCTCCGTTTTATCCTCACAACAACCCTGTGAGGTAGGTTAGGCTGAGAGTCAGTGACTGGCCCAAAGTCACCCAGTGAGTTTCATGGCCGAGCGGAGACTAGAACCTGGATCTCCCGAGTCCCCAGTCCAGCACTCTCACCACTACTGAGCCTGCATGCTTAGAAAGAACAAAGTCCTACAACCCTATCAGCACGTTTAGACAGAAAAAAATCCTGCAATCTTATACATGTTTAGACAGAAAAAAGTCCTACAACTCCCAGCATTCCCCAGCCAGCAAGGAGAAAAAAAGTCCGACAACTCCCAGCATTCCCCAGCCAGCTGCTGGCTGGGGAATGCTGGGAGCTATAGGATATTTTTTTTTGGTCTAAACATGCATAGGATTGCGCCTTTCAGTAATGAAAGTAATGAATGCAGTCCTTATATGCATGTTTGGGATGAGAAGGAGAGTAATCTCCTTCTCATCCCAAACATGCATATAAGGACTGCATTCTCAACACACACACACACACACACACTCACACACTCACCTGGGAGTAAGCCCCCAACAGGGTCTTACCTCAGCATTAACATGCATAGGATTCGGGCTCTTTCGGTCACAATCCCATCTGCACTTTCATGGGGGAAAGCCCCCAGCTTCCGAATGAACATGGACACACAGGATTTGGGGGCCCGTTAGCCTCTTGATTCCCTCCCTCGCCTGCTGCTCTCCCCAGAACTGGATCTGACAGGTGGGCAGGGGAGGGATCTTCTGCCAGCCTCCCCTCTTCCTCACCCCAACGCTATAATATTATCGCACTCTTCCCGCCCCCTCACAAGGTAAGGAGAGCCATGTTGCATCAGCCCAAGGGTCCACCTAGTCCAGCATTCTGTTTACACAGGGGCCAACCAGCTGCAACAGCACCCTCCCGCCCATGTTCCCCAGCAACTGGTGTGCAAAGGCAGACTGCCTGTGATCCTGGAGGTAGCATATAGCCGTGAGGACTAGGGGCCATTGATAGCCTTCTCCTCCAGGAATTTGTCCCAATCGGTGGCCAGTCCACGACTACATCATGTGGAAGCGAATTCCATAGTTTCACTCTGGGCTGCGTGAAGAAATCCTTCCTTTTTGTCCGACGTGAACCTCCCACCCACCACTCAGCATCATGGGATAAGCCTGTCAGGCTCAAGCATTATGAGAGAGGGGGGGAAACCTCTCCCGCTCCACTTTCTCCACACCAGGCATCAGGTCGCCCCTTTCCCAGGCTTTTTTGCCGAGACTTTTCCTCCGGTCTCCTCTAAGCGAAATAGTCCCAGACTCTATCCGGGACCTCCCCTCATGCGGAAGCTGCTCCAGCCCCCTGGATCATTTCGGCTGCCTTTTTCTGCACCTTCTACAACTCTACATATCCTTTTTGAGGTGCAGGGTAAGGATTGCACTGCACGTCTGCAACGACACACATTCACCAGGGGAGAAAGCCGGCAGCCGGGGACTAAACATGCTCAGGGACTGGAGCTGCTGGGCGTGACCAGCCTTCCCCAGCCTGGCGCCTCCAGGTGCTTCGGACTACAATTCCCACCATTCCCTGACCAGCCTGGCTGGGGGGCTTATGGGAGTTGCAGTCCAAAACAAGAGTTGGGAGGCAAACACGTTTGGGGGGGGCACAGGGGCAAACAGGGTGTGGGGATACAGGCACAAACAGGGTTGGGGGGGCAAAAAAGGCTGGGGGCAGAGGGGGGAAAAGGGTTTGGGGGCAGACAGGGTCTGGAGGGGCACAGGGGAAAACAGGGTTTGAGACCCTGCAACTCCCCACCTAGCTGGGGGCTTTTGGAAGCTGCAGTGCAAAACAAGAGCTGGAAGGCAAAACAGGTTTAGGGGGGGTATACAGGGTTTGGGGGCACAGGAGCAGACAGGGTTCAGGGCATGGGGCAAATAGGTTTGGGGGCAAACAGGGTTTCAGGGGCACTACAACCCCCATCATTCCCTGGCCCCTGCCCATCCTGGATGGGGGATTAGGGGCGTTGCGGTCCAAAACAAGAGTTGGGAGGCAAACAGGTTTGAGGGCACAGAGGCAGACAGGGTCTGGGCACTACAACTCCCATCATTCCGACCCCTGCCCATCCTGGACGGGGGCTTACGGGAGTTACAGTCCAAAACATGAGCTGGAAGGCGAAGAGGTCTGGGGGGGGGCGGCACACGGGCAAACAGAGTTGGGGGCAGAGAGGGTTTAGAGGGGGGGCTGGGGGGCAGAGAGGGTTCTGGGGGGGGCAGAGAGGGTTCTGGGGGGGCAGAGAGGGTTCTGGGGCCCCCGCCGCGCGACCTGTCAGAGCCCTCTCCTCTCCCCTCCCCCACCCCGCCGCTGCTGCTGCTGCTGCTCTCCCCCCTCCCTCTCCCCCGCCCCCACAGCCAAGGGAAGGAGCCGCCGCCGCCGCCGCGCCCCCGGCCTCACCTCATCCTCCTCAGCCGGAGCAGCAGCCGGAGCAGCACCGCCTCCTCGTCCGCCGCGGCCGCCATCTTGGCCGCGCTCCCCCCGCCCGCCCGCTCCCTCCGGCTCCGCCGAGCCACCTCCTCCCTTCCCGCACCAAGTCCTGGCAGCTTGCGCGGCAGCGCCGACAACAACAACGCTTGAAATAATTAGAGCCGCGGCAAGCACAGCCACCTCCCCCGAGTGTTATTCATGCGCCCCACCACCCGCTCGCGGGAAAAAATACAGAGGGGTAGGCAGGCGGCGCCGGCGGCACCTAAGCAACTGGCGGGCGCTCACTATCTCCCTTCTAGGACCCGGCGGCCGCGAACCTTCCCCCTCAGGGAGCTAGAATCGGGAGGGTAGGACACCAGTTTGCTAGCCAATCGGGGAGCAAGGTCCGAAGGGGCGTGGCCCCGAGCATCTGACCAATGGGCGGGAAGAATTCGAGGCGCCCCCTCAGCCGAAGGCGATCAAAGGGGATGAACATAGAGGTACGAAATTTATAGAGGGTCCGGCAAGATAGGAAACAGCAATAACTTAATTTTTAACGATCGCATTGTTTTCCTGCGCAAAAAAAGGAGAATAATAAAACCCTGGTTTCGTTGCTACCCTTTTTCTTAAAGGGTGGGGACATGTTGCTACCCACTTGCAACTGGTGCAATAATATATTTGCTAGTGTGTAGGGGTTCCACCAGACTTTTTGTGGTTTTGGCCACAACAACAAACTCACACAGCTAACGCCACCACGCACATCCCTGGAAATTACAACAATCTTTTAATTTCTCCATTGATTTCTATAGGCAGCGCTCACCTCCATTTAGGGCAGGTTGGGGGGGCGGCGGAAGGAAATACACAAGAAAGATGGCCTCCAATTTAATCCCGGAAATGAATCATCCACTTAATGGTTTGTGTCCCTCTATTTTTCTATCTCTGTGGTTAACAGCCCTGGCTGTTTTTGAGAGGATGAGGTCCTGTCCAATCACTGAGCAGGAAGTGATGGGCACTCGCCCTCTCCTGTTAGGAGGGCGGGAAATCAGCCATTCTGTAACCAATAGGAATGCAAGTATTTATCCAGGAGCGGTTAATTAACCAATGAGGATGCAAAGGGGGGGGACTTGCCTGGGGTTAGGTGGGCAGCTGTCCAATGGGGAAGCGGACACTTTGCCAATTATTGTAGCTCGCTGAAAACTCTGGTGTAACCTTTTGCAAAGAATTAATTCATTAATTATAGTTAATTTGTCATTATAATTCAGTAAATTGATTGAATGCGATTAAGCAATATAATTATATTCATTAATCACGTCAATTGATTGTCAGTCAGTCAGGCGATCACTCGTGACCGAGTAAGATTGTCTTCCAGGATAAAAAAAAGAATAAGAAAATTTACAAAAAGGAGATTTTAAAAGGAGGAAAATTCTAAAGAAGATTGTGTAGACTCTAGCGATGGGTCCGTAAGTGACTGTGGAGGCCAATTCTAGATCCACACAGCTTCCCACAGTGATGAGGACACAGGTTACCAGATGGAAGATGGTCCTGTAAAGGATTCATTTGACGTGCTTTTCGCTTAGCACGTTTCTCCCTTTCACCTTGCACTCGGGCTTCACATTAATCAATTGACTGCATTAATTCATTGTCATGCTTATAATTTTTTTTTACTCACGGATCTGGATCTTTGTTTTTGATTCTATGGATATATTTGTTTTATATTCATTTACATACTGCTTTTCAAATACGCAACTTCCCAAAGTAGTCTAGAAGGTAAAACACTGGACTAGATAGACCTTTGGTCTGATCCAGCATGGCTCCCCTTATGTTCAGATGCCTTTGGTCTGATTCAACAGGGCACTTTGTATGGTCCTGGTAACAGTTAATACAATGGGAAACCCACAAGCAGGGCATGAGTGCAACAGCACCCTCCCACCCATGTTCCCCAGCAACTGGTGTACACAGGCATGCTGCCTCTGGTCCTGGAGGTAGCACAGAGCCATCAGGCTATACCTAGCTGCACCATGGCTTTCTAGAAAGACAAATACATTTTTTAAAAATGGTGAGGAACGTTGCAAATCAAGACTGCAACCCTAAGTGTATTTGCTTGGAAGGAAATCCTATTGAAAATGAATGAGATTTACTTCCAAGTAACCATGTTAAGGATCAGAGATCAAGGCTGCCATCACATACACACGGGAGTCTGTCTCATTGAAACAGTGGCAACAAATACTTACAGCTGAGTAAAACAGACAAGAGGATCAGGTTGTAGAAGCAAATACATGCCGTGCAAACCTAACCATGTTTACTGAAAAGTAAGCCCTACTGAATTCAATGGGACTTACTCCCCAGTGTGCACAGGATCACAACTCGAAATGGGAAGCAGAAGGAAATAATGCCATATGCCGAGGGTGCAGAAGCTCTTTCAGGTCCTGCACCCTCGGCAACACTGAAAGGAAGAGCGAGCACCATTTGGTTAGAACATCTAGGCAGAATGCCTGTTCTGCTTCCGCTTGCTGGCAGAGTTTTACTTATCAGTTATTTTACTTCTTAGGTTGCAATCCTATGCCCACTCACACAGGAGCAAACCACACTGAAGACAGCGGGACTTCTGAATAAACAGGCACAGGATTGCACTCTTGGGCTTGGCCTAGCAGGGAGCAGTTCAAAGAGAGCATTTTTTTTTCAATGACCTCATCTATGCAGCTGCCCCATCCTGCTTTATAGGGTTCAAAGAACCTGTTGTTTGGTCACTGGGCTGTTCCTGAGCTGGGATATGTGTGTGAGATTATCCTCTGAATACCATTGGCTGGGGAAGGGCTGCCAGACAAGGCTTTTATGTGGCCTATCACCCTGCCTCCTTCAGGATTTATGGAAGCTCCAGGTGATGTCATGTTCCAATCCTAACCTTCCCACGTTTTCCCTCCACTTCTGCCTTTTTTTCTTCCCGGAGAAAATCCATTAAGGAAAAAAGGACAGAGCAGCTGCACGAGGCCTTCCGACTGGAAGCACCCTTGGTGAGGGCTGTTGCCGTCATGCCCTGCTTGTGGGTGACTCAGAGGCATCTGGTTGGCCACTGTGAGGAAAAAGATGCTGGACCACCACCGCCACTCCTTGGGGAAGTCTCATCCAGGGCGGTTATTATGAGCTGTGATACTGACGAATGGAGCCCCCATGTTCAAAGGCAGCCTATCTCTGAGTCTCAGGTGCCAGGGACATAACACTGGGGAGATCTGTGGCCTTCGCAGGGTGGCTGTAGGCTTCCAGCAGGCATCTGGATGGCTGCTGCGGGAAAGAAGAGGTTGGATCTGATGGACTTTTGGCTCTCCTTTAGCTTTTCATTAGCCGTGTAGTATGGCAGCCTTGCTGGCCCCAGGCACCAGGGCCATACAACCGTAACAAGGAAGGAGATCTGTGGGCAGTCACGGGAGCGGCTTGTCTTTTGCAGACGGGGCCATCCTTTGCACTCTGAAGCCATGCCCATTTATGTATTGTTTCCATGGCTCCAGCTCCTTCTCCCTTCGGGGGAGCTCCTCTTTCCTGGTTCTGCATAGGGAGGCTCTTTGCCCAGCCCGTGCAAGTGAAGGGAATCCCGCCTCTTCGTCCTCTCTTCAATAGCCGGGCTCTTTTGCTATTCCGGAACCAATCTTTCGCGGCACTAGTTTCTACCCGGACTCTGCCTGCACAGGACTTCCGTCTTCTTTGGGTTTTTTCCCCGCGTTATGGCGGTGGCGCTCGCCCTACTCCTTCCTCCGCTATGGCTGGTTTCTTCTTGGTGGCTGCGGCGCTACAGCGGAGTGAGATGCCGCGGGCGGGACGGACGGACGCTATTAGCCGACGTTCCGGCGCGGAGCGGAGGTGACGCGACCCGCGCCCTGTTCGTGACGGCGCATCCTGATGACGAAGCAATGTTCTTCGCCCCCACCATCCTCAGCTTGGCTCGAGCCAAGCTGTGGCTGCTCTGCGGGTCCGCAGGTGAGGGGAGGAGGGCGGCGCGCGCGCGGCGTTGCCTGGCAACAGAGACGTCGCGCCGGGTGGGCCTTTTTTCCTGGGACGTGACGTCGCCGCGCGCTGACGTCAGCGCGCGGGGCCATTTTATATCGCTTAGGAGAGCGCACGCGAACGACGGGTTGTCTTGACGTCATCTTATTGACGTCAGGGCTTCACAAACTGCCCCCCCATCCAGTCTAGGTAATATTATGGGATGTGATAGTGGGGGCCAGCACAGTTTGGCCTGACGCCATCTCACACACCCTTCATCCTCACCCATAATATGGTCTAATAACACTTGTTATTAACAATAATAATTGTTAATTATTATTAATAACAATAATTGTTCTTGTTAATAATAACAGTGGAGAGGAGGATCATGTAAGCCACCTTGGGTGCCTTGCAGGAGGAAAAAAGGTGGGATATAAATCTAATAAATAAATAGTGTTAATCATTATTATTGTTAATTATTATTGTTGCTGTTATTAGTAATAATAATAGCAGCAGCGATAGTAGTAACAATATTATGAATAATATTGTTATTAATAATTGCATTAATATACCTACAACTGTTTGATTAACCACTTTCTGTGCTATGGTATATTTATATATTTGACATGTTTATATATAATGCAGCCCATCCATCCGACTAGATTTCACTGGTTTACAGTAAGAATGAAAACATGCAATATGCTATGCTGTATTATAGAAACAGATGCAGAGGAGTTTTAAAAAGTGGTGCTTATTAGGTCCACACAGACTAGCAAAGGACTGTGCAAGCTTCTGAGTTCCACTGAACTGTTCTGCCATATGAAGAGTTCTGTGAAGCTCAGAAGCTCGTATGGTGCTCCCCATCTTCAGTTGGCCTGCTAAAATCTCATTCTCACACGTGGAAGTTAAAACAAATGGACTAGGCCGATCTAGATATATGTACACTTCCAAAATGAAATAACATGGCCTCTTTTCCTCAAAGTCCCTCTACAGCCACTTTATTTTAAAATACAATTCCATGAAAGGTTGAAAACCCTGCTTTGGAGTTCTGAATTGAGGCAGAGAGCGTGACTGCTGTCTTTCGGTATTTGCAGGGGATTACTACCATCAAGGGGATGTCCGTAAGAAGGAACTCCTGGAGAGTTGCGAGGTGCTAGGAATCCCTCCTTCCAACGTCACCATTGTGGACCACAGGTAACTTTCTACCTTTTAGGTCTTCCCCAAGGAAGCTCGCCCGGCATCAACGCTGACATCTTTTTGGCACCAGGTGAAGATGTCCTAGTTTTCCCAGACATATGGACATTAGTTATGGCACAATTGTTTGGGGCTGATTTTGTGGTGTTCATTCTAGGCTGTAATCGTGGGACGGGGAGTCATAGGTTTGTGTATTGTGGATGAACACTTTTCGTCTTGTCTGGTTTTTTGATTATGTTTTTATGGTGTTTATTTTTATTTGTATTGTGCTGACTGTGCTTTATATCAATTTCAGGGGGTGGGGTTTGTGATGATAACGTGGCCAGGTTATTTAATTTTATTTCTCTCACTACCACCTGGCTGTTAGTTGACTTTCTTCACTAACCCAGTGGCTGCGATATGGTAGCTCCAGGGATTAGTTCACCCTATTTTAAACTATCACTGTTCCAACTCTGTCACAAGTCTTCACTCACTCCCAGACAAACCCGAGCGGACAATCTGTCTGTGGGAGATAAACTCTGTTAAAATACCATTATTGGTTATCATGGTGTTTATGTTTAGCAGCTGTACCAAGTGACTAGGTGCGTGAGCTTCAGGATGGAAAACAATTACCAATCAGTCTCTTCAGTAACCCAACAAATAGTTCTTTATTTTCTTAAGTAAAACATTTAAACAGGAACAACCTCTTTTCCATAAAGGCAATAGTTTATGTTGAATTCACTTTATGACTCTGATCTGACTGACTAGCATCCCCCTAACTCACTTCCCTCCAACTCACTTCTCTCATCTCACATCTCTAAAACTCTAACTCACTCCTCTCAACTCACACACGCACATATATACAGAGCTCCCCCTCCCATCAGAACTTTCTACAGGCGAGCCCTGCAACGCTAGATGTTAACCCTTTCATCACAGGGTTCAGTTGTGGATTTCTGTATTTTTATGTGTGTAAATCACTTGGGTGCTTCAGGCGCTTGCGCTGGCAGGAGGGAACAAGCGGGAGCACTCAAGCTGTGGGGTCTAACCAGGGAAAGGCAAAATGGGCAGCGGAGGCAGCACCACTATGGACGGACAACACACCTAAAGAAAGGATATTGTAGAGCTGGAAATTGTGCAGAAAAAGGCAACTAAAACAATCAAGAGGCTGGAGCAACTCCTCTATGAGGGAAGGTTAAAGCAGCTGAATTGCTTAGCTTAGAAAAATGGCAAGTAAGGGGAGACACAATAGAGGGGTACAAAATTATGCATAGTATGGAGAAAGTGCACAGGGAGACATTTTTCTCCCTCTCTCACTGATACTAGAACCCAACGGGGTCCATCCCATGAAGCTAATTGGTGAGAGTGTCAGGACAGATAAAAGGAAAGACTTCTTCACCCAGCGCATAGTTGAGCTATGGAATTCACTTCCGCAAGATGTAGTGATGGCCATCAATTTGGACAGCTTTAAAAGAGGATTTTAGGGGATACTAGTCCTGACTGGCTATCTGCTTCCTCCAGTATCAGAGGGGAACATGGGCGGGAGGGCGCTGTTGCACTCATGTCCTGCTTGTGGGTTTCCCGTGGGCAGCTGGTTGGCCCCTGTGCGGACAGAATGCTGGACTAGATGGACCCTTGGCCTGATCCAGCAGGGCTCTTATGACAGTCGGGCACCACGACACCGCCACCAAGACCCAACCACTGACGTCATCCAGCCTGCAGGGGACCTGGTGTTTGTTGGGGTGGTTAGAATTTGGCTCCCACCTTAATCTGGTTCTGCACCCCTTTTCAACCATAGGTTGTCGGTGAAGAGACAAGCCAGAGTTCCGTGTCTGGATGTCACATTAACAACCCAGGGATGGAGCGTCCCTGAGTTGGGTAGTTGTACCTGCTAGCAAAGGAACTGAGCGGAAGCTTTCCAGCCACAGGGTCTATCCTGCTGGTTCATTCATGACAACCCGGGTTTTAAAACAACAACAACAACAGGTTCGTCATTGCGTGCGAGCCACACCACTCTGTGCAAGGTGACTTCATTTGAAAAGGCTGTGTTTGTGGTGGGAGTCGTCCACACGCCAGTTGTTGCTTGACGCCAGAGCCCCAAACATCGCAGCCTTTCCTCCTGCGGAAGGTGCTCCCAGCCCCTACGGCCGTTTTCTGCACCTCTTCCCCAGCTCTGCGATATCAACGGGGCGGCCAGAGCAGCACTTTTCTGACTTTGGAGTAAGCCCTTGGGCTTGGTTCTGAGGCTGCAGCTTGCAGGATCTGATGGAAAGAGTCAGCACCGCTATGGACAGACAGCCGGGCACCTTGCCCAGCCAGTAGGTGCCCGGCGACTGTCCGGCTGCACTGCTGTTTTCCTGTGCCTCAGAGCCCTCCCCACGGCATGGCAACCTCCCAATTTATTTTACTTATTTATTCATTTACAGTATTTTTACCCTCTCCTCTTCAGCCCTCCCCTTCAAAAAAAAACAAAAAAAACCACAGCGGCTTACGAAGATTAATAATGAGACAATCCCTGCCCTCAGGCTTGCAGTCTAAAAGACGGCAACACAAAAGGAAAAGTGATTGGGGCGGAGGGGGGGGGAAGCAAAGCTCAGCCATCAGTTCTTAGTTTCGAAGTTCCTCTAGAGCAGTGTTCTCCAACCGTGGGTCCCCCGATGTTTTTGGCCTACAACTCCCAGCATGCCCCAGCCAGCGTAGCTGGCTGGGGCATGCTGGGAGTTGTAGGCCAAAAACATCGGGGGACCCACGGTTGGAGAACACTGCCCTAGGTGTTCTTTCTGGCAGGGAAGGGTGAAGTGAGCTCCCTGCCGCCGTTCCTTCTCTGGCTGGTGGATGGGGCTAGGTTATTTCCCCTTTTGCCGTGATGCTCTTCTTGGGAGGCAAGGGTGGACCCTTGGATCGTTGATTGGGTGACAGTGTGCTTTAGCCGTAACTGGACCTTCATGGATTCATTCATTCATTTATTACATTTCTATACCACCCAATAGCCGAAGCTCTCCGGGCGGTTTGCAAAGATCAAAACCTTAAAAATACCGCCCGTCAATTCACCACTGTGGTGGTGGACCGAGATCCCTTGATGTCTTGTGCGGTGCACGGCGGTCGAAAGCTGTTGGGGATATTAGAGACACGAGTGGGCAAGGAATGTGCCAATCCCGTTTGCGCCACCTCCAGCCGGTTTGAGGGGAAGCGAGAGGAAGCGGCAGTGAGTCAGCGCCGTGGCGTAACATCTGCCGAGGATCCGAGCTCCGGCAACCTGCTTGGCTTTTTTGGCCCGAAGGAGGAAGGTCAGGGAGGACACAGGGCGACCGAGGCATCCAGGGGAGAAAACGCAACGTTATGGTTGCAGATTATTGTGTTGAAGCCCTGGTTGACCTCTGGAATGGGGAGATGGGCTGGGCAGTTGCCAGGATCACTCCTGAGCGTCCGCTGAGCGCAGCCAGACGAGCTCCCTGGTTTTCCAGGGAATGGGTGGAGACTAGAGCGACGTTGGCGGAAAACTCGGAACAAGCCTGGCTGAATGCTGGCCAGACGCCAGAGCCCATTTGGGAGCCTACTGGCAGGGAGGGCGGCGAAGCAAATGCTCTTCGCCACCTTTGCGTCTGCCCAGAGTCGCCCAAGGGAGCTCTCTTCTGCCGAGGATGGTCAAAAGCCTATTGGACTCTGGACCACTTGATATTCTTATTTTTATTATTATTATTATTATTACATTACATTTATATCCTGCCTTTTTTTCCTTTTGCAAGGAACCCAAGGCCACTTACAAGGTTCTCCTCCTCTCCATTTGATCCTCACAACAACCCTGTGAGGTAGGTTAGGCGGAGAGTCAGTGACTGGCCCCAAGTCACCCAGTGAGCTTCATGGCCGAGTGGGGACTAGAAGTTGGATCTCCTGAGTCCCAGTCCAACACTCTAACCACTACGCCACACTGGCTCTCATTGTGATAGCCCGTTGTGACAAATTTGCGTGATGCGTTGCAGATGAAATCGATCGTAGCCGTGCTGGCTTGGAACCAGTGGCTGGAAGTTGCAGATTTTGGCTACACTTTAGGAGGAACTTCCTAACAATGAGGGCTGGTTGAGCAAGGGGGCGGTCTGCATCGGGAGTTGTGGGATCTACTTTGCCAGAGGTATTTCAGCAGAGATTGGGTGGCTATCTCTCAGGGATGCAGTTCAGCTGGAAAAGGCCCCCAGAGCGTTTTACAAAGATTAATAATGAGACAGTCCCTGCCCTCAGGCTTACAATCGAAAAGACACGACACAAAAGGAAAGGGGATTGGGAGGGAGGAGGGGAAAAAACTCAGGCAAAACTCCTGTGTTGCAGAGCCTGTGTTCAGGAGGGAGTTGGACTAGGTGAAGCCTTCCCCAATCTGGTGCCCTCCTGATGTTCTGGACTACAACTCTAAACAGCTAGTCGATCATTGGGAATGCTGGGAGTTGTAGTCCAAAACATCTGGAAAGCACCCAAAGGTTGAAGGATAGAGCAGATGATCTCTGAGGTCCCTTTCAACTCTGTGATTCTATATACAAAATATATTCACCAGGCCCCCGCACCATGTATTGAGTCATTTCCCATTCAGGTCCTGAGATTCTTGTACGGACACGATCTCCACTTCTCCTTTTCTTGTTGATTTGTTCTTTCTTGCTTTTGCGCTGTCAGTGTCATCTAGAGATGTTTCAAGAGCCCCCGTTGCCCCGGTTAGAAGTCCTTTCCCCCCCTTGGTGTTTGGCAACCAAAAGCAACTTTGGGACTTCCCCCACGGAGCATTGAGCAAACCGGCACAAAAGTGCCAAAGCATTTCCCAAGAGGGGTTTCGGTGGGAGGGGGCCTATTGTAAGGAAGACGCTTTCAAAAGAGGATGCCCTGGATGTTGGGCACGGCCACACTACAAAGCATGCACATGTTTATGGACAGCGACTGTCCCACTAACTCACTGCGGTGATGGGTTTAGAGAAAGGACAGTGGAAGTGTGTAAAGACAGGACTTGGGCAATCATTCCTTTACACAAGTCCATTTGAGGGTGATGAAACGCCTGATTCTAGAGTCTGCTCGTAAATAGCTTGGTGGTAAAACACATGTTCTGTGTTCAGAAGGTCCCTGGGTTTGATCTCCCGCATCTCCAGATTGAACATAGGATCTCGGACCACAGGGCTGGGAAAACCCTCCGCCTGCCTGAGACGCAAGGGTGAGAAGAAGGTGGATCTCTGGATGTTTTGGACGTCAACTCCCAAAAGCCCCCGACAGTATGGCCAACGGGTCTGGAATGCTGGGAGTTGACGCCGGGGTGGTGCTAGGTACCGAGAAGATCCCGGGCTCAAGCCCACAGGACAAAAAAAGATGCACAGATTTGTATATACTAATTATCATCATCATCATCATCATCATCATCATCATCTATCGCCCATCTGGCCGGCAAACCAGTCACCCTGGGTGATGTACACAAGATAAAAACAGGATAAAATACATTTAAAACAGTATAAAATTTTAAAACATTTGTGCTTGATTTCCCCCATCCCGCCACTCTGTGCCCCCCTAAATGGAATGAAAAGAAACCCTCCAAGGGCGAACAGTCACTGATCCCAATCAATCGTGGTGAGATCTGTTCTCTTTCTTGGTGTTTGATGTCCCCCTGGGCCAGCCACAGCAAATGTGACCCGGGCCTCTTGAAACTCTTTCTAGGGTCCTGCTGTCATTAATTTCCTTGAATGTCTACTCTCCTGGGGTGGGAAGAAAAGAAAGGAAGAATGGAAAGAGGAGAAGCCGTTTTTTCAACATTTAAAAAGATTCACACACACCCCTTCTCTTTCAACAATGTTCTATTAAAAAAGGAGCCTTCATTCAAAGGGGAGGGGGCTTTCCAAACAAGCGGCGGGCCAGCTTCGCATAGAAACGAGGCCCCCACGACGTCTGTTGTCTGTCGCGTTCAACACGGGGGGGGGGGGGGGGGCGGAGGGGAATTGGCAAGTGGCTGACAAAAGGTGCTTGCCGTAGCCATGCACAGAAAGGAGGCAAGGCACCCACCTTGCCCCCACCTTCGCCATTTGGGCCGGCGTTCGTTTCGACTTAATTCCAGAAGGTATCATTTGCTTTATTTACTTTAAAAAAATATTTTTGTGCAAGTGCAAACTCTCCCTCAAGGCAGAGGGAAAATGTGCAGACAAGAAAATATAAAACACAACTAACCCAAAACAGCAGTAGGAAACATTTAAAACGGGTGGGGAACCGCAAGCCAAATCTGGCACCCAGATGGCCACGCCCCTTTCCCCCAACCACCAATAGTTTGGTGGCTTCCCAGTTTTCTACAGTTCCCCACCCACCCCGTTCTAAAAAGTTGAAATGCCTCTCCTAAGGTTTGGTTACTAGGAGGACGTGCCTGCGAGCTATAGTATGCTGGTATTGTTTGTATTCCAGCCCCGCCCCCTTTGTCTTTGGTCACGCCCACCACTGGAGTGTGCCCCCCCCCCCGCCCAGAGCTTCTACAAGTTGGCCCTCGGACTTAAAGTGGTTCCCCACCCCTGATTTAAAATCACAGCAATGGTAAAGAAAAATATCAAATAGAAATGGGCATCTGCTCGTGTGAAGGCAGACTGGAACATCCAGGGCTTTAAGGCCCAGGCTGGGAGCTGTGCACACTTCCCCACAGTAGGGCGTTCCACAAGGATGAGACACCCGCAGAAAAGGTCTTCTCAGTCTTATGCCTGCCAGCCCAATTATGATTTCAAGTTAACGACAGCACTGAAGAAGTTCTTCGAAGCTCACCTAAAACACCTGTACAGATGGGTCGACGGGCAAGTCAATAGGAAGAGAGTTTCGGGGCCACCACCAAGAGAGACGTATCTTTTGTACATACTAACCTAGCTATCCCTGGTGGGCCCTTGAGAAGGGGTGTGTGTGTGTGTATGTATATATGTGTATGTGTATATATTTTCAGACACAGAGAGACACACACCTTAAATTGAACAAGGCCATGGCTACTATATCCTTCAGGGCTAAGAGTCAGGACTGTGCACTGGGTTCAGATTTCACCCCTGCCCTGCTCTGCACTCGCCAAGTGGCTTGTAGACCACCTTCTGGATCTCTCTCTCCCCTCCCTCCCTCCCTCTGTCTCTAGCCTTGCATCAGTAACACGGGGGTGATTTATTATATTTTATTGACTTACAGAATTTGTATACAGCTCCATACCTAGAGAGATTCCGGAGTGGTGAACAATAAAAAGATAAAACAGATAAAAGAATGAAAACGATGTGTAGAAAATAAGGTATCATTAAAACTGTGGCTGACCAGCAAAGAAGGCTTCCCGGAACAAAGATGTCTTGAGCAGGCGCCGAAAACAACAGTGCCAGAGCCTGCCTGACCTCCAGAGGCAGGGAGTTCCATAGAAATGGAGTCACCACAGTGAAGGCTCTTCTCTGGGTGGACTCCCGTCGGGCCACAGGTCCATGTGGAACCACCAGGAGAATGTCCTCTGATGACCTCAGTGACCCGGCAGGTTGGTAAGAGAGAAGGCACTCTCTCAGGTATCTTGGTCCCAAGTTGTTTAGGGCTTTGTGCACTAGTACCAGAACTTTAAACCTGGCCCGGTAGCAAATAGGCAGCCATTTCCCTCTATTGGGGGAATAGGGGAGTGTTGTTAGGTTCCCCAATAGGTTATGGGGAAATATTTCCCCAGTAGGTGATGGGGAATTAGCAACACTGTTCTATCTGACAGGGTCATTGTAAGGATTGCAAAGATAATGCATGGGAAGCACTTTTGAACTGTTGTTTATTTATTTAAAAGTATCCCCCTCTTTCCTTCATAAAATAAACCCAAAGTGGAACAGCTTACGAAAAACGGCTCATAAACAACATAAAACAGAGTAAAAACAAGCAAATCCAAATTACTGAAATCAGTGTGGCCCAGGCAAACCAAGAGCAGGATAAAACAATTCGGTGTAAAAAGGAGTAGACAGAACTTTAACCTGCACTAACAGCTCAGTGGAATAAAAATGTCTTAGCAGCTTCCCTGAAGCTTAAGAGAAAGCGAGCCAACTGAAATTTTCCTAGGGAGGTCATTCTGCAACTGATGTACCACAATGTGCAGTCCATTCTTCCACCTCTCTATACCGTAGCATGTGCGTCGTAAAAGGGGGGAGGGAAGGGGCCAGCTTTCAAAAAGCTTCCTTTCCTGGTTGCCTGGACCATGTTTCTTACTTACCATAGGCGACCAGCTATTTCAAATTTGCTTTAATAATCAGCTGGGGGGCCTAATAACAATGATTCCCTAGGGAATTGTTTGTTCATTCCCCTGTGTGGTAGGTGTCATCCTCAAATTTCAGTGACAAATTTGTTGGGGGGTTTTACCCCCTTTTCTGCCAGTTGTCTGACAGGTTAATTCCCCCCCCCCCGCCCCCTTCTCTCCTAAAGCATAAAAAACCCTGTTTGCATGTGAAAGGGGGGCAGGGCAGGGCAGGCGAGGGAGTTTGATTCATGCAGGAAAGTAGGTCAGCAGGCTTTAATTATTGCGCTCCTCAGGCCAATGTGGTTCTCGTTTAGGAGTGAACTCAGCTGACACCACAGATAGTACATTTCTTTTTCCCAGAATCCAGACCTCAGACTGAGCCCAATTTCCCGCTGCGGCTTCTGTGTGGATGGAAGGCGGGCAAATATTTAACGAAAGGCAGCCCCGGCGGTGGGCAAAGTTGGCTCCGGTTCTGGCCTTGGCAGGATCTTGTCAACAAACAAACCAACATATGCTAGCCCTGAACTCGGAGGGCGGGATATTTTGACCGTATGCAGACCTAAGAATGTCAGGAGTGATGTTAAGGAGTCCACAACCAAATTCAGACTGTTCCTGCTCATCTGTTCTTGAGCCAAAAGCTTGGTTGCTGCTGCAGTCCGGTGTTTTGACCATCTCCAGCTTCTTTCTCCAGCAATTACCAAGGACTGGGTTGAGAAGCTGCAGCTGGACCACTCTGCCTGGCCTTCTGCCCTCACCGAGCCTCCGAGCAAAATGATTTCTCTGGCTTTTCTTCTGCCTCTTGAAAGCAGGCTTAATTCTGCCCCCCCACACACACACACTGAAAGGCAAGCATGATACCATGTAGTAAAGATTTACATGACGTGATGCTGACTTTGCGCTCCTGTCCAATTTTCAAAATAGTATTTTTATAGCGTCTGGTTCTTAAATGCTCAAAGTGGCTCTCAGTCATCCATACAATGGTCCCAACAAGTAGATCCATTCCAATTTTACCTATTGTGGGGCTCTGTGGTTGAGAGAATAGATGTCTAAAACCATCCAGTGTAAATTTAGTTTTTTTAAAATTTCGTACCATCATTGCGCCAGGCACTATACAGAACGCCTGCTCCAACGGACTTGCAGCCTTGATAGTGATGCTAAGGAGACAACCAGAGGCGTTGTTAGAGGGTGGCCTTCTAGGGCTGGAGCCTCGAATCTTTCATTTGGAGCCCCGAATCTCTAGGAGGCCCTCTGCCCCACCACCCCGCTGCCCAGGGGCACTTGCTGAAATAAAGGCACAGGGGCCCTGAGGATCTCTGTTGCATCCGATCCACCTGGATGAGCTGGCTTTTTGCCCATGTGTGCTTCACCTCCTGCTGCCCTCCCTTGAATCTTTCCGCCTGAGGTTTTTTTCTGCAATCAAATGCCCTCCTCTCCCCTGTCCATACATCCCTTTTTTTACAAATAGGGGTGTCCTTAGGAGACAGGGTCCTTTATGCTCTAAAGACTTTAGAGCAGGGCTCTCCAACCTTGGGTCCCCAGATGTTGCTGGCCTACAGCTCCCAGCATACCCAGCCAGCATGGCTAATGGCAAGGGATTCTGGGAGCTGTAGTCCAGCAACATCTGGGGACCCAAGGTTAGAGAGCCCTGCTTTAGAGCATCTGTAAATTAGCATCTGCAAATTTGTGCTTTTTTCTTTCTTTTTTTGTCCTGTGGGCCTGAGCACCGATCTTTTCGGTACCCAGCACCGCCCCTGGAGACAACCAAGGAAAGAGAGGGGAGGATAAACGAGGCAAAAATACACATCAATTCAGTTGGATGTTCTTAGGATTGGGAACAGTGGGGCATGGGGATTGTGCCAAAATTTTAACGGGGAAACAGGTTCTGAGGAGTAGGGGATGTGGGGCATCTCGGGGTGGGGGGATTTGGGGAGGCAGTTCCAGGTAGAAGGGACAGCAAGGGGGAAAGGGCCGAGCTGCTCGAGGGAGCCGGAAAAGCTAGTGAAGACGTAGGAGCCGCAGGGATGGACCCGGAGATGAAAGAGAAATAAGGGGAGGGGGTGCAAGGCCACGGAGGGCTTCGAAGGCAAGGAGAAATTGCTGGTGCTAAATCTAGGTGCTTCGCGGGCTTTGAAATATGCTTCCCCTGAAATTTCCCAGGAACCCGCGTTTTGTCCTTTTCCAGAAAAGCAAAAACGACCCCAAACATCAAATAAATTTTAGACCAACCCCTAGCACAGGTCGTAGACCAGCCTTTCCCAACCTGGCCATGCTGCCTGGGGATGACGGGGCACCCATTTGGGGAAGACGGCATTAAACGCCTGAGCTTACTTGCTCTTCCCGATTGTTCTTCACGTACACACACGCGTACACACGCGCACGCGCGCGCACATAGACAGCAAAGAACTCAGCGGTCATACAGTCCACCCCCCAGTGTTGGTGACTGGAGCAGTTCCAATCTGAAATGCAACTCCCAACCAGCCAGGAATTCATGTGAAGCTGCAAGGACTTCTATATCATATCCGCCATCTTATTTTGCCTCTGTGGATTTCAGTGAGGTCTGTATTTTTATTTTTTAAATGCGTACCGGTGCCCTTCACTGCCCGTTCCCCTTCACTGCCCGTTCCCCGCAGCATCTTGGAAGGCAGTAGCTGTGTCTTGATTCCATGGCGCATGCGTGAAAAGCCCATGCACAGGACCGCCAGTGCGCTGTCCAGTAGAATGGCGCGGCACATTGAAGGTCCTTTTGTGCAGTTGAGAATAAGGACGTCTCCTAGGACTATGATGGTTTTTCACGTGTACATCTTTCACCGAAAGGGCAAAGCCCCTCTGTGCTTTTAAATCTTACGATCAGAGCCAGGCTAGGGCTGAGTCGGTTCTTCTTTCGTGGTTTTTCTGGGAACGCAAAACACCAGGGCTGGGCTTACCTTCCGGCCCGGCGCTGAGCTTCTGGCGATACGGATTGGGCATTTGCTTGGGAAGTGTTCCTTGGAGTGAGATGGGGTTTGCTGTTCTATAAATACACCCCCGCATGCGTCCTGGTTCTCCTCAGGGACAAGTTGGAGAGGGTTTGCTGCGTTTAATGCTGCCTTCAGAAACCTGGCAGCCTCCAGATGTGTGGGTCCACTACAGCCTCCATCATCCCCAGCCAGTATGCTGGGCGGTTGTAATCTTACACATCTGGAGGCCGCAAGGCATGGGAAGGCTGATCTAACAGGTCTTCCAGTCTAGTGAAAACACTGAATGGTATTCGGGCCAAAATCACCCACCCCACCCCTCGGTCTTGGCAGAGAAATTCCCAGGCCTTCTTTTAATTTATTTTCTGAACGCAAACACATTTTGGCTGGAAGAACTGAACACAGCAAATCTTAAGCAGCACAGACGACAGACGGGGAGCTTTGCTCGCCAGCAGTTCCTGGAAGGAACGGCGTTTCGCAAGTTTCAGTATGTGTCCCCCCAGATGGAACGCTTAGAGGAGGAAAAATAATAATGCATGCAGTTTAGCCCAGTGTGGGAACTGTTCCGCAGAGGCAGCCCTTCCAAGGAAGACTTCTACTTGCACGTTTGCCGCAGGAGCCCTGTGCGTTGCGTGGGATTCTGGGGCATATTCTGGGAGTGTGCTCAGTTCACATGGGGCACTTGGCCAGGCCTGTCAGAGTGATGGGCAGGCACGTTTGTCTTTCGAGGAAACCCTTCTTCTCTTGCTGATCCTTCTCACTGAGAAGCCCCCGGGCCCCGATCTGAGGCCTGGTGTCTCCCCTCGGCAGAGCAGGCTCCCAGGCAGGGCCGGCTCCAAGGGTCGGCATGGTCAGGCACCTGCCAAGGGCCCACCCCGCAGCAGGGGTCCACTGACAAGACCCCCCCCCCCGAAGTTGTTCCTCCTCTTCGCCATTGCAACCTGCTTGTTCACCTGCCTCTCGCTAAGGCCCGGACAACGGAGGCGGTGAGAAGGAGGAGCAGATGATGCCAGGCCCTCCTTGCCCGCTGGCTCCCCGCCTGCCAAGCCAGCAAGCATGACGGTGACAGTGAGAAGGGAGACTCACACGCGGAGGGGGCCCATGGAGGGGGTCTTGCCCCAAGGGCCCTCCAGAACTGGGAACCTCCCAGTATTTATACCAGGCCTGGCCAAACAGGAGGTTTCGTACTGCCGGCCAATCACAGGGACCGATGGTGCTTGTTCCTCATTCCCTGAAGTTGGCTCTGAGACTTGAGCACACACGGTCCACGGCAGCTCCCCCAGACTACCAGAGTAGGCCCCCACCTCGGACCACAATGTACTCCACACCTGATAGTTCCAAGCTCCTGGTTCGAATTCTGTGCCACGCAACACCCCCCCCCCACGGGCCTGCGTAAAAACGGCATTTATTCTGCCAGAAAGCTATTATTTACTTATTTGTAGTATTTATATACCGCTAAGTATAATGACCTCCCTAAGTGGTTTACATATACGTTTTGGGATCCTCCTAACCTGAAACTGTTTTAAGCAAACATCAGCCTGATTTGGACATGACACTAAATCGGGGGTGTTGAACACCGCCCAGCCTGAGGGCCACATTCCATTCCGGAGAAGATCTCGGGGGCCACATTCCAGTGGTGGGCGGGGCTGGAGGTGAAAGGGGCGGGGCCAAAACACCAGCCTGTTTTAGCTCAAACCTCTTCAACCTTTTAGAATTTGGCCCCAGGACTGAAGCTTCCCATTCCTGGTCTAAACCTTAGTTTAGTGCTATGAGCATTAGTCTGCTTCACACACACACACACACACACATACACACACACTCTCTCTCTCTTCTGCAGTGTAGCCACGAGGAGACCGGAACCATCGGCTTCACTTCTGGGGGGGGGAAATGCTGTGTGTTGTTTCATCTGAACCAGGAAAGTTTCTCCGAACGAGCCAGGATCCATCAACAACGGTTCGAAGTGGATTCGTTCGTACAAACCATAGCTAAAACTAACCACAGTTTGTCCCAGTTCGGACATGACAACAGCAAACTGCCACACTCCAGAAACCCAGTTGGATCTTTGCGGTTGCCTCCTTGCGGCCACTCCGGCCAGGGGAAGAGAAATGCGCAACCCGAGGCCTGTTCGCATAGGGCTAAAACAGGTTGGCCTAGGCTAGGGGCAGGTTGCTTTCACCTGAGATTTGGAGATAGGTTGCAGGTTCCCTGGATATTTCATCCGTGCAGACTCTGCCGAGAAGGCCGGTCTGGCAGCCTGTGCTCCCACGCGGTCGGATGTGGGTGGCGTGGGAGTTCAGGCTCACTCCCCTGTACAGCTGTGCTGGTGGTCTCCGCTTTCCCCGTGGCTCCACGCCATCAGCCGAGATCATGCTGCACTCCAGTTCTTTCGGCCGCGAACTGAGCCAACCTCTTTCGTCATGCGCTTGGGGTGGGGGGCAGTGAAAGAAACCTGCTTTGTTTCTTCTTCTCTTTTCATCCCCACCACCCCAAATCCATTTTGCCGAAGGCCGGTTAGAGGCCACAGGCACCAAACCCGGCTTCTTCAAGTTCGGAGGGTGGTGCGCGCCAGAGGGTCTCGCACCATTGGGCGCATGGAAGCGCATCGCCGACCAGGAAACCTACAGGTGTGTGTGCAAATAATATCTGAAAGGAGCTTCGAAACCCTTCCCAGCTGCCACCCTGAATCCTTTACCAAGATTTTGGACCATAGGAAATTCTGCATGCTTCACATTCGCACACCAATATCTGAACGGGAATGAATATCAGTAAGCCCTAGAAATAACAGCGATTCCCATGGCTATAATAAACGAAAATGAGGGGTGGAAACCGTGGCCCAGAAGAGTTAACATCTCCTAACCTTCTTTCCTTTGCCTTCTCTTCTTTTCTTTTCTTTTGATGTGCTGCCAAGAGCCCTTCTCTCTCCTCTCCCCACCCCCCACCCCCCGCCATGTGATGAGCGTAAACCGCTTTTGAACAACCCCATCCGTCAAAGCGGCTGGCTTTTCTTGTGGGCCAAAGCTGAGGAGCGCCGTCACGGGGTGCCCGCGGCGACAGAGCGGGGGGCCGCGCCCAGGGTTACTCTAGATCAGGGGGGGAGGAGGCGTACCGGTTCCTGTGGCGGAGCTCTTTGGGTTGCATCATGCTCACATTGAACAGAGATTTGAGCGGGGCGGGGACAGGGAAGGCAAGACGGAAGGTGGTGTGGTTGATCTCCCCTTGTTCGGCTCTTTCCAAGCCTAGGGGTCTTGAACATCGGAAGAGAGCCTTGCTAGATCAGACCAAAAGTCCATCTAGTTTCCCTACAGCAGCCGACTGGGGGCTTATATGTGTTTGTTTGTTTATTTATTATATTTATATCTTGCCTTTTTTCCTGCATGGAACCCAAGGTGGTTTACATAATCCTCCTCCTGCTCCCCTCCATTTTATTCTCACAACAATCTTGTGAGGTAGGTCAGGCTGAGAGTCCCAAAGTCACCCAGTGAGCTTCATGGCTGAGTGGGGACTAGAACCCGGATCTCCCAAGTCGCCCAACTCACTTTAACCACTACAAGCCGGATATAGAGGCCTGGCACCCTCGCTGGGGGTGTTGCTAGGCACTCAAAAGACAGTGGGGTCCAGGCCTGTAGGATACGTCTGCATTAAATCGGGATGATGATGATGATGATGATGATGATGATGATGATGATGATGATGATGATGATGATTACATTTATATCCCGCTATACCGCCTCTAGATGTAGACTTTCCATATAGCCACCAGGACTAGTAACTTTCGATAGATGCTGCCCCCTCCTCCGCGAATGATTCTGATTCTCTTTTAAAGTGCCATAAATACAGAGTAAGCAGGGAATAGAACTTCTAGCTCAAGGTGCTTGGGATAGCCCTGCCAGAATGGACTCAAGGTGGGTCAATCATAGAATCATAGAAAAGTAGTTGGAAGGGGCTTACAAGGCCATCGAGTCCAACCCACTGCTCAGTGCAGGAATCCAGGTCAAAGCATCCCTGACAGATGATTGTCCAGTTGCACCTTGAATGCCTCCAGACTGGGAGAGCCCACCACCCCCATAGGTAGTTGATTCCATTGTCTTATTGCTCTAACAGTCAGGAATTTTTTCCTGATGTTTAGGTGGAATCTAGGTTCCTGTCACTTGAGCCCATTATTCCGTGTCCTGCAAACTGGGATGATCGAGAAGAGATCCTGGCCCTCCTCTGTGTGACATCCCTTCAAGTACTGGAAGAGTGCGATCATACTCTCCCCTCAGTCTCCTCTTCTGAAGGCTAAACATGCCCACTTCTTTCAGTCAATCCAGTCCCAGCGTCCCGTTGCCAGCCGTGGGCAGCCAGGCGCCTTTCGTGCCCTGCTCCCGGGCTCCCTGCCGGAAGAGCCCTCTCTTTCCACCACCCCCACGGCACTTTCCCCAGTAGCAGCAGCAGCAGCGGCGAAAAAGGCCAGTCGGCCGCATGCAGCTCATACGGTTGCCCCCCGTGCTTCGTGTGAAGCCGACTTTTCCGAACCAGACATCCGCTCCCTCGGGTTTTCTGCCTGCCCACATGCCTCCTGCCAGTTGCTCCCACTTTAATGTGAACTCGCTCCCGCCGCGCCTCACGCTCCCCTCGATCACCGCTGGGTCTCCGTGGCACCGATGTCGGACAGATACCAGATTTCACATTATGCTAAGCCGCTGTGTCATCTCTAAGAAATGGGTAATAGGGATCCTGCCGGGAAATGGTCCATAATTCATGGTGATCTATCGTCACGACATGCGTCGTTCAGAAGAGATAACGTGGAATGCTTCCCATGAGCCGGCCTGAAATCTGGAGAGTTTCTGTGGAGACGTCATGGGTGCCTTCAGAAGAGACATTTCCTGGCAAGCGTTATTATCCTTTGCAACGAGGAAGCCGTTTAAGACAGGAGCCACCTGCTGTGGTGTTTTTTTGAATTTAAGATGATGGGTTACATTCGAATCCTTTTAAGATCAGTTCGCTTTACCATCTTAATAATTGTTTTAGTCCAGTTTTGGGCCCAGGGTACATTGGGCAATTTGAGAAACTCTCCTGGGCATCACCACAAAATGGCTGCCATGGGAGGCGTGGCTTACCAGACAGAAGTGACAGAAACTCACTGGGTGACTTTGGGCCAGTCAATGACTCTCAGCCTCACCTACCTCACAGGGTTGTTATGAGGATAAAATGGAGAGGAGGATGAGGATTATGTAAGCTGCCTTGGGTTCCTTGCAGGAAAAAAGGTGGGGTATAAATATAACAAATAAATAAGAAGAAGCCCTCCTTGCTTCTAAGCACCTAGAATATGAGTTGCCCTAACCACAGGGCGGGCGGGCATGAGCTGATCTGCAACCAATTTTGAAGGCGGGAGATATTACTCCAGCTTGAACTTCAGCCTCTTCCCACATGCTCGACCTTGGTCATCCCAGCCCAGTTTCCCCGTAGCCATGCAGAGAGCAGCCGGCCCCTCCGTGCTTCGTCACGGGTTTGGATGGGATGTAAATGTTTGATCTGTCCAGTTTTCCCCCACTTGGCAACACTGTGACTCATATCTCGGTCCGCTGCCGTGGCGGGCAACCCAATGAGCTCCAGGAATGGGATCGGAAGGCGAGAAGCAGGGAGATAACGGGGGCGCCTGCGTCCTGCTGAAACAAGCTCCAGGAAATGTGTTAAAGTTCACATGGCTCTTTGCTCCCTTATCTCAGCGCCCATGACCTTGAGCTCCCAAGCAGTCAGGCGCCTACACCAAGTTAACCCAGTAAATGCCAAATACCCGCCGAGCCCCCAAGCGGTTGAATTGGATTCAGCTTGCCTGCATTGTTAGAAACATCATAGTCTACCAGAGGCCCAGGGTCCGCCTCCAGCCTTCCTGGGGTCTCAGGCAGGTCCTCTGGGTTTCTCTAGAAGTCCACACCGCCTCTCCTGCCCCCTCCTTGTTTTCCCCAAGCTCCTATTGTTGGGTGGTTTCCCAAATTTTGAGGAAGCCCAGCTAGGTAGATCTCCCCGAAGAGAGCAGTTCAGGCAGTCCTTTAATAGCAGCCCAAATCACCACCCGTGAATACCACCACCCCGCTCAAGTTCCTGATAGCTACTGCATTTCTAGGATCACGTGCCAGTGTTTTTCTCATTGGAGTTCGACATCTAGATAGGGTTCCCAATCCTCGAGTGGCTTCCTTTTAGAATTGAAAAACTGCACAAAAGGTTGAAATGCCGCCCTGAAGGCTTAGTTCCTGGCCGGAAGACCTTGAAGATAAAATAGGCTGGTATTTTTGCTATCTTCGCTCCACCCAGTACTAGAATGCAACCCTTGAGAGTGTCTCCAAAATGGAATCCGGTCCGTGCGATGAAGAGGCTCAACACCCCTGCAAGTATACCTTGCCAGTAGGGCTCAGGGCCTGGCATAGTCGAAGCGTCTCCTGCCCATCTTTGGGTTTGGGAACTCCCCACACCTGGGCCCAAAGGTTCCATTGTTCCCAAACAACTCAGGATGATCTGGATGCTCCAAAGAGCAACTGGAGACTCTGGTGGCTCCGCTGTGATGTCCAGAGGGGGGAGAACCACCAGCCGTGCTCCGGCCTTGACAGTTGGACCTGAGATGGCGAACGCAGTAGCCCCTCGACTTCCTTACTTCGTACGATGGCGGGATTGGCTCTTATCCTCTCTTCTTTTTTTTTTTTTAGTTGCCAAAGACCACCCAAATGGAGTTGACATCTCCAACAGGTTTCAAACTAGGACTGAGCTAAAATCCCCCCATATAGTGGCCTCAAAAGCGAGAGGGTCCTTTTAGCTATGTTGGGGGGGGGGGTCGGGAATGAGTGCGAAATTTTGTGGCGCACCTCTCGGCTCTTTCCGCTGGGAACTGCTATCTTTATTTTCCCACAATCCCCCAGAACGACGCATTGTCATGATGCCTCAGCATTCCGGGTGGAATCCTGGGTAATCAGGGGAACATGACAGTGGCCCTCCTGCTGGTGGCCGCCATGAAAACGGCAATGGTCTACGTTGTTCCATGGCGTCAATTCCAGGGAATTATTGGGAAGTTAAAAAATGGCGGCCGGGATACAAGAGGCACCAGCAGCTCCCTTGAGAATGGGTGGAATACAAACATCCGGGTGCCGGAAGCAGACACGGAAGAGCAGGTGGTTCCGAGTAGCGCCGGGCCGACATCCTCAAAAAGAGAACATTTGGCAGAATTCGGGACAAAGAGGTGATGAAATTGCCAGCATTTACAACTGAAAGGGGGGCGGGGTGGGGAAAAGTTAGCAACATTGAGTAGGTAACAGTGGTGCAGTGGAAGCAGGGCTTATAGGGATGCCACACCGGCAGTTTTTGATGAGCAGGAATGCTGATGTCATCTTCCACCGCCAGCTGACTTATTTATTTATTTATACCCTGCCTTTCTACCAAAAAGATGGCGCTCGAGGCGGCTTTCCTGTCCCACTCCAAGGTTAGCTGCAACCCAGACAGTAGGGTGGGGGGCAATGAATTTTCCCAGCAACGATATATTGTTCCCCGTTACAACGCAAAGTATTTTGGGGCGGCTAGCTCTCGAACGGGCAGTTAAGACCCATCTGCTTCACGGAAGGCCCACTCCCGGTGGAAAGGAAAGCAGCTGGAAGTGGTTTGTTGACCTGGATCCACGCGTCTGCCTGCAGTCTTTGGACGCTCCTTGGGGGAGAGGCTATGGGGACCGTTTATGACAGGTGCCTGCACTGCAAAAGGTACCCATGCACCGCTGCTCATCGGAACATCATTTGTCTCCCAAAGACCGCAGCTTGTTGGAGGCTCGGATGGGAGGCTCATTTCAGCCCCATTCCGAACCGTAAGAACCCCGCAAAGAATACATTTTACATTTTTGCCGGAGCATTTTTTGTGGATTCACCGGCCAAAACTTCTGGGACCGATGAACCCACGTTTTCCCCCAACAGACAGGGCAGTTGCAAGCCCCACTTTGTGCTCTCTCTCTCTTTCTCTCTCTCTCTCCCTGTGAGACTTTGGATTTAATTTTGGCTCACCGTCACAGCACTGCCCTCCCAGGGATTAGATCCACTGCTTCCAGCTGTTGGTTTCCATTGAACTCGAGCGACCTTTGTCTGTCGAAGCGAGTCCAAACGTGCCCGGCAGCGTTTTCGAGGCAAACCTGGCATGTCAGATCCTGGCTTTTGAGCCAAGGCTCTCAAGCAAATGTTTGGGAGGGGGGATGGTGGGCTACAAACTCCCCCATTGTCCTCAGCCAGTGCCGTGCTGGCTGGTGACAATGGGAGTTGTTGCTGGGGAAGCCCATCTCAAACCATGCGGGGAGGGGGGCCACAAGTGGCATTCTGCTATTCCACGCTGGTTCGGCGCTCTGTTATTGGTTTCAAGACATCCAGTTCATAGGTACATATAAAGCCGAGGGGCAGAAATTGAGGCCTGGGGTCTCAATCCAGCCGTCCAGGGTTTCTGAGAAGGCCATGCCCTCTTCCCCCCCCCCCCCCAGCCTCCAGTCGTTTGGTGGGTCCCTGGCTTTTGTGAAGTCTTTCCCCATTCTGAAAGGTTGAGATGTGTCTCCTGAGGATTAGTTACCGGCAGTAAGAGCTGCAGGATGCACTCCTACTACGCATGTTTAGACAGGGAAAAAAGTCATACAGCTCCCAGCATTCCCCAGCCAGCATTGGGGGGGGGGGGAGACATCCTACAACTCCCAGCATTCCCCAGCCAGCATGGGGGGGGGGACATCCTACAACTCCCAGCATTCCTTGTTCTGACTTAAAGAGGTTCATCAGCGCTGATCTGAAGTGACCTTATCCTGACATCAGACCTTTGGGGATAGTATAACTGGGTTTAAGTTTATTATTGCTGGTTTTTAAAATAATAATAATAATAATAATAATAATAATAATAATAATTATTATTATTATTATTATTATTATTATTATTATTATTATTATTATTATCATCATCATTTCATTTTTATACCGCCCAATAGCTAAAGCTCTCTGGGCGGTTTACAACAATTAACAAGACAGTCCCTGCCCGCAGGCTTACAATCTATTACTATTATTTTATTCCCAGGGAACTTCCGGACCATCCATCTGTTGAATGGGACACACGGCTGCTCTCTGCCCTGATCCTCCAGCACGTTGAAACCAACCAAATCAACCTGGTAATGAAACCCCTTAAGCTCCTCCTCCTTTTAGGATCTGCTCCTTTCTTCTGTGATGCAGTGATGGCAATTGGCTCAGATGGCTTTTTGTCACACCTGTTGTCCCATGATAGTTATATATGGGGCGGCGGAGGGCAAGGGGAGTTTATATGTTAAGAGGATTAAAAACCCTCTTTCGTGCGTACTAGCCCTCGGGCAGAAAATCGCTATGTAACGATTTGGACATACTGAGCGGTGAGAGTGCCACTGCCTTCGTAGTCATCATTAAAATTCCTTTTAGCATAGGCTTTTTTAAACACCTCTGCTAGCACCATCACCACCCACCCCTGGCTGGCACACCATGCGGAAGTCATCCGGAGTGCATTACTTGACGCTGAAGCGCATTGAAGGGCATTGCTGTGCTTATCCCCATATCTGCCAATGGGTGGAGCTGTTGCCTTCGCTCTTCTCTGCGGTCCAGTGACGTGAAACAAATGGCTCTACATTTCAGCAGTGCGACTGAGAGGCCGGTCGGGGATGCTCTGCGGCCCGTGGTCCATGCAGAAGTTGAATTCCTTAGTGCAACTGCTGCTTCTCTTGCCCTTCCAGGACGAGGTTAATGCAGTCGTTGTGTCGGCAAAGGTGGAAATAGCTTGTGGTGAGCTGGAGGGGGAAATTCCTTAGACCCTGTTGTAGGTGTAGGGAACCTAAAGTCTGTGGCCTAAGGTTCCCTACCTTAGGTTCCCTAATAACTCCAGTTAGGACAAACCCAGAAGAAGCCAGAACCGAATCCATACGGCCATTGGAAATGTGATTTCCTGTGTTCCGGGTCAGTGGAGGAAAAATCAGCTCTTTGCAGCTACAGGGTGAAAGCTGAAATGCCTCCTGGCAGCTTCTTTGTCAGCCCCAAATGAACCTCAAGTGGCATATGCCGCTTTCTACCTGAGATCTGTTGCCAAGCTGCCGCTGTTTGTTTGTTTATGGGATTTGTATTCTGCCTTCAGCTGCCGAGCTGACACCGTAATAAAACAAGAAAATACAATTTTCTTGTATATGTAAAATAAACTAGAGATAATAAAGCCGGTGATCAGCAGATTTTTAAAAAAGAAACCGACCACTAAAGCAGCAGGACTACTGAGTAGAGGATCCCTGGGCATTTTTAAAGGCATTACTAAAAGAAAAAGGTGGGGCGTCCGGGAAGGGGTGGGGATTGCTGTCATCAGGGGAGGGTCTGGGGCAGGACCCTTCCCCCTAACATCATGGGGCCCAGCAAATCCGGCCCGCGTGACCAATCCAGGTCCCCACCCCTGGCTTGTGGCGTTTTCAGGATAAATAGGCCTGCCAGTACAACAAGCAGGTGGAGGTCGGGTGTGACTCTTAACCCCGAAAGGGTGTTAATTTTGCAGTACGATTTGGTGCCGCCCCACCCCCCTTTGTAACCTTTTTTCTTTCCTGTTTGCAAAAGGCGCGCAGGTGCCAAGCCCTCCTCCTCTTAACACCCGAGAAGGTGCCCCAACCTCTATTGTAAAGGGATGCTAAGGGTTCGTTGAGCTGAGCTGTCTCGGCAGATTTCCCCCCTCGGGATGGTTTCCCTCGCCCGAGCTCGTTTGGATGGGGAAAACCGGCCGCTCCCGTTGCGAAGCAGGTGCTGAGAAGGGTGTGCCGCAGATCCCGTGGCACACACAGCCGGCTGGCCTGCCTGCCACAGCCTCTCACTCCCAGAACCGGTCGGGCCTGCTCGCCTGCCCTGGCGTGACGGAGGCAGGGGGCAATCCCATCTGCTGGAGGTTATCTTTGACTGTTGGCCCAGTTTCGTCACCTCTTGGGGAGCCAGTTTTGTTTCCAAAACGAAACATCTGAACAAACGTTATCGAATGTGACCAGCAGCCGTGTCGGGCAGAGAAGGGGTTTCCCCATCGCGGGCACCCTGACCCTTTTTTTAAACTGGTGACACCAGGGATTGAACCCAGGACCTTCTGTGTGTGAAGCAGGGCTCAGCCGCTGGCCTAGGGTCCCCCCTCCCCAAATGGTCTGCTGAGGTCTGCAGAGGCAGTTTCCATATTGCCCTGTGGATGGGCCCCGCGAGCTATTAAATCAGCGTTGTCCAACCTTGGGTCCCCAGATGTTTTTGGCCTACAACTCCCAGCATGCCCCAGCCAGCATAGCTGGCTGGGGCATGCTGGGAGTTGTAGGCCAAAAACATCTGGGGACCCAAGGTTGGAGAACACTGTATTAAATGCATCAGTTAATCTAGGGGAGGGGAACCTCTCTGGGGGGGGGCGCATTCCAGGGGTGGGCAGGGCCGAAGGCAAAAGGGGCGGGGCCCAAGATACGAAAAATGCCGGCATGTTGTCGCTTCAGGCTCTTCCTGCCAGTCACTAAGCATCAGGGGAGGCATCTCAACTTTTTAGAATGGAGGGGGGAAGCCGCACAAAAAGCCCCCGGGAAGCTGCCCCCCCCCAACGATTGGGAACCCTTTCTAGATGTTGAGCCCTCTAATCAGAAAACATTGGCACATGATCCTAGAAATGCGTCGATATCAGGAACTTGAGCCAGGGCGGGGTGGTATTAACAGGGTATTGACAGGTGGTGATTTGGGCTGCTGTTATGGACCGTTGAGCGAGTGCCCTTTTGAAGGTGATCTACCTAGCTCGACCTTGGGGGCTACAAGAATCTCCGGCGTTCCTGACCATTGGCCATGTTGGCCGGGGGCGGGGGCATTGCTGGGAGCTGGAATCCAAAAGATCTGGAGGGCACCGGCTCGGGGAAGGATGCGATGAGTGACCAAAGGCGGTTTCCATATGGCATTGTGGCAGCCCCGTGAGCTGTGAAAAGCACTGGCTGATCCTTGTATTAAAGGAAGCAGCTTTGCTCCAGCCTTGGCCCAGCTGGCGGCCTCTGGATGTGTTGGACTACAACTCCCAGCATCCCCCCAGCCAGCTGGGGGATGCTGAGAGTTGCAGTGTCCAACACACCCGGAGGCCGCCAGCTGGGCCAAGGCTGCTTTGCTCCTCTACGAGCAAAGTCCCGTGAAGTCAGTGAGCGTTACCCGACATGGCTGCAAGGCAGGCCAGGCACCGAGAACGGCTTCCTCTCCCATCCAGAGCGGGCAGCCCTCTCGGAAGACGCTCTGGATGGGAGAGGAAGCCCGTTCTCGGTGCCTGGCCTGCCTTGCCATTCTGGCTGCTCCCGGCAGGGAGTAGACCTTTGCTCCTCCCTCTCCACCCTTTCCCCTACTGCCTCCTGGGGCGCCGCCTTGCGCAACCGGGACAGAGCTGAGGTGAGCCAAGCGTCAGCCAGGGGAAAACAGCTTCCACGAGCAGTCGAACCGGCCCAGCAAGTGGGGAGGCTTTTATCACTGCCACCTCGGCTCACCGAACGGCAGCACTCGTGGCCGCCACCCTCCAGCACATCACAGGGGTGGTTCCGTAGCCACAGGGGGTGGGTGTGCGCGTGCTTGTTTGGGACCCGGATTTTGCGCTGCCGTCTGTCCCCTGAAAGAGGAGTCCAAAGCACGTTTTGGAGGTCTTTCGGGGAAAGTGCCTCTTCTCGGGGTAGGCTTTATATCCCCCGACTAGCTGCCCCGACCTGTTGGGCCATGGGTTGGGCTGCCCGTCCCCTCTCTGTGCCTCTGTTCCTGCAGGCTGAGGCAGAACAGGCCACGACAGAGGCCAAACACATCAGGCTACTGGACCTGGCAACAAACACGAAAGGTGCGGCCCAGTGGCTAGCTCAGCAAAACTGGCTCCTTTGGCAAGAGTCAGGGTTTTTTTCTCATGAGGAGTCAAACCAGGCTTGTAGTCTGAACATGTTGGGGTCGGCCCTAAACAGTTTGGGCCCAGCATACTTGACGCCTGTCCCCATGTGATCCTGACACGTCCGTGGAGATCGGCTGAGGGCACCCTGCTGCATGGTTGATGGCGACGGATGTGTGGGAGCAGGGCCTTCTCAGCGGTGACTCCCAGACTTCACCGCTCCCTCCCGCAGGAGGCCCGCCTCGCTCCTTCCCTCTTAGTTTTTCAAAGGTTATTTAAGTGGGCCTTCAATCTCATTCCCCCATCACCACCACCAATCTAATTAGTGGTTTTTAATCTGATGTTTTGTTCTGCTGCCAGATTCTCTTAATTTGGGGGGTGTTCTTTGTTTTGTTCTGCTGTTTTTTTAATTTCACCCCAAAGGGCCCTTATAAACCTTTAAATCCATCACTGTCCTAGATCAAGCTTTCAGGATCAAATGCCCTGAGAGAGCACACAAGATCCCCTGAAATTGAAGCCACCCAGATGCTTCCTGCCCAAACGCCAATTGCCTCTCTCTATTTTATTTGTTAGAAATGTACATCTTCCCTTTCTGTAACAAATTGAAGGCAACTTGCAATAGAAATAAAGACACTGTCTTTTTTTTCCCTTTTCTTTTTCTGGCGGTCCTCCTTCCTCCCCCACTTTCAGGTCGTGACCTTTGACGCGAGAGGAGTGAGCGGTCACACCAACCACCGGTCCCTTTACGCTGCTGTCAGGTACGGTCCAGATCCAGACCCAAGGGCCGAATTCTGTTCCAGGCAGGGGAGGCTGTGTCAGTGGGGCTCCTTATCCATTGCAGCTTTTATTCTGAGCTTTATAGGACCTGTCCATGGTGCTGTAACTCCACCCCCCCAAAACAGATTCACCACCATGGAGCACCGTGGATCGCTCCTACAAAGCTCAGAACAAAAGCTGCAATGGATAAGGAGCCCCACTGGCGGAGGAGTCACCGGCGTCCCCTGGTCCCAGGCAAATTCTGAATGACGTGCCCTATGCTACATTCTGCACTTTCAGGGGGTCCTGGGATACGCGTAGTCCTGAGTATAAAGGGAGCTTTTATATAGGGTACAGGGCATTCCCTTGCATGGAAGAAGTCCCCCGGTTCAGTCCCCCACACCTCCAGTTAAGAAGATTAAGTAGCAGGCCATGGAAAGACCCTTCTCTGCGTGGAACCCGGCAGAGCCAACACGCTGACTCCATATACGGCAGCTTCCTTTGTTCCACGGGCAGGCAAAGGCCAGCCCGCTGCCCCCGCCCCTGCCCCCTCCCGAAATGACCACTCAGAAAGCGGCAGCTGATGAGGGCAGCGGAAGCAAACTCCCATTTTATTCCTGTAATTGTGACGGTGCAATGATTTAAGCGAGCTTGAAATGCAAAACTGCACATGCTCAGAGAATATATATTTTAAGCAGGGTTGGCAAACATTTTTGTTGCCTTTGTTGTTATCATTTTTACAGTTCTATCCTGCTTTTTCTTCCCTCTTGCAAGGAGCCTAAGGCGGCTTACGTGGTCCTCCTCCCTCTCTGTTTTATCCTCACAACAACCTTGCAAAGTAGGTCCGGCTGAGAGTCAGTGACTGGACCCCAAAATCACCCACAGTGAGCTTCATGGCCGAATGGGAGACTAGAACCCGGATCACCCAAGTTCCAGTCCAACACTACACCTCACTGGTTCTCTAACATATCAGGAATGCAGACCTGGTAGGGGTGTGTGAACATGTGATGTTCGAGCTTGCTGAGGTTCTCCGAATTCTTCCTCAAAGCTTGTTTTGCCTTGTTCACATTCCCAAACATGAGCCTCCCCCCCTCCCCCATCAGGAATGATGCACATTTTCGATCGGGGGGGGGGGGCGGGATGTGCATTTTTAAAAGTACACATTTTCCCACTTGAAAAAAATACGCATTTTTTTAAAATGTGAAAATCCCTCCCATAGGCTAAATCGTGAAAATGCGGGTTGTGGGGGGGCGGATGTGCATGTGCACATATGTGCATTTTCAGAAGTGTGCATGTGTGCATTGTCAAAAGTGCACACTCGCTAACACAAGTTCGCAAAAGAGCGAAAATTTTGCGAGAGTTGTGTTTCTTCTGCTCGCATCCGCGATTGTGAACAGGACATGTTCACATGATTTGTGAACAGGAACGAAATTCTTGTGCGTCCCTGTAAGCAGAAGCAATTCTGAAAGATGGAATGGCTGTTGGGGAAAGAGGAGAGAGCCCTACTGGATCAGACCCAGGGTCCATCTAGTCCAGCATTCTGTTCCCACAACTGCCCACAGGTAACCCACAAGCAGGACAGGAGCGCAACAGCAACTGGTGTACATAGTATGCATACTCTCTCTGATATTGGAGGTAGCGTATAGCCATGAGGACTAGTAGAGAAATATATGCTGTGTGCTTCACAACTGAAGTCGGTCTCGTGGCCTTCTGAAAGGGGAAGGGGGGTCATAATATCCTTAAGTCCAGGGTCTAAAACGAACTAGCTTCACCGCTGTGGGGAGAGACAGTAGCGCAGTCCTGGGTCCAACCCCCCCCCCCCCGGCATCTCGCAGCTGATGGGAAAGACGCACGCACGCCCACACTTTTGCCTGAGGCCACCGGCGAGGCATTGCAGTGGTGATAATAATTGTCCTTATTCTACATAGCGCTTGTTGTGCTTCATCGTTTTGGGTGGGGCGGGGAGGATCCCGCTGACATATTCCCCCAACCCCACCCACCCACCCCGTTTCAAGTCCAGCTGCCAAATCCTCACATTTTCTCTTGTCTTTACGAGCCAGACCCCCGCCCGTGAGTCGTCCCGACACTTCAAAACAAAACGCTCCCAAA
The DNA here is from genome assembly GCA_021292165.1 of Shinisaurus crocodilurus. NCBI lineage: Eukaryota > Metazoa > Chordata > Lepidosauria > Squamata > Shinisauridae > Shinisaurus > Shinisaurus crocodilurus. The sequence goes on along the minus strand of CM037886.1, from coordinate 18,572,310 downwards.
ATGGCAAGGCGGCACCGAGCCGCCTGCCGCAACCTCTCCCCTCCTTGGAGGAGATCCAAGCCGAGACGCTCTTGCCGTTCGCAGACTCCGAGGATGGGGTTGGTGGGGGGGGGGAGTGGAAAAGAGCTTAAGCGTTCGCTCCCCCCCCCCATACACTGCCAGTCTCTCGTCTGTGTGTCTGCGGATGTAACTGAGCTTCCTTCCCATCTATAGCCCGAAAAGAAAGGACTGGATGCTTCGGGGTGGGGTCTTCTCTCCCCCTCCGTAGGATTCCCTCCCTGGTGGGGGGGGGAGTTGCTCTGTCCAGCCCTGTGGCTCCATTTCAGGGCAACACCCCAAAGAAAGCAGTCGTCAGAGCGGTACAGGAAGCGGCCTTGTATACCGGGACATCTAGCCCAGTGTTGTCAACGCTGAGCGGCTGCAGCTCTCCTTCCTATGTCTCGGGCAGAAGTTTCTGGAGAAGCCGGGGGACCCTCTGCGTGCAAAGCGACCACCCTTCGGTTTCAAAATGCAGTAAAGATTCCAGTCCTCGTGGTTCTGAATAGAGCCAATGCGGCGTGGCGGTTAGAGCATTGGACTGGGTCTCGGGAGATCTGGGCTCCAGTCCCCGCTCAGCCATGAAGGTGACTGTGTGGGTGGCTTTGGGCCAGTCCCTGACTCTCAGTCCCACCAACCTCACAGGGTTGTTGTGAGGATAAAATGGAGAGGAGGACCACGTAAGCCACGTTGGGCTCCTTGGAAGAAAAAGCAGGATATAAATGTAAAAAAAAAGACATCTCCATCTACCTGGAGATGCTGCCGGGGGTCGAAGCTGGGACCTTCTGCTTGCAAAGCAGGGGCTCTGCCACTGAGCTTACAGCCCTTCCCCTAGAAATAAGATAAGATTCCAGTCCTCATGGTCCTGAATAAAGGGCTGATTGAAATATGAACTCTGGAAGCTGCCTTATACTGAGTCAGACCCTTGGTCCATCTAGACCAGGACAGTCGACACGGGCTGGCAGCAGCAGCTCTCCAGGGTTTCAGGCAGGATCCTTTCCCAACCTTACCGGGAGATGCCTGGGTTCGAACCTGGAACATTCTGCACGCAAAGCAAGTGCCCTACCACGGAACTACAGCCCTTCCCTCCAAGGAAGGCTGCCTTTGCGTCAGAACATAACCCCACCTGATACGTTCTTCCGCATCCCATGATCCCCGGCCTGCCTCCGCCCCTCCCACCCTGCTTTTGGCTATCCGTGACCCGTTCTTCCGCCTCTGCCCGCCCACGGCTAATCCTCGTTCCTCAAGAGCGAGCTAAATAGATCGCCGGGGATCGGCAGAGATGAGGGGGACCCAGCTGCCGTCCGGTCCGCCCCTGCCTTTGGTCACGCTCCGGCGGCACACTGAACGCCACGTTGCCCGGGTCCGACGACATTGCCGCCACATTGCCTGGGTCCGAAGAGGTGCCCCGGCGGGCAAGGTGATAAGAATCACGTTCTGTGCCTCAGGGGGGTTGGGTAACTGAAACACAGACACAGCGTTACAGAGCTGAAAGGCACACGCGTGCGCGCGCACACGGCCTGCATTTTTATCCCAGCCTCCTCCTCCTCCTCCGGAGCTGGTTGTGGGGCCAACCCCCGCTTGCCCTCACAACCACCCTGTGAGGTAGGCTCAGCTGCAGGGTTGGATCCAGGCTTTGTCGCACTGAAGAGTAAACCGAGTTGAAATCAGCCCAGGACTTAAGTTAGTCAGGATTCATTGAAAGCCCACAGATTGTATCCGAGTCCGTGTTCAGTCCGGAAGGTGTAATCTGGGTCAATCCTGATTTAAAAAAACCACTGAAACGAATTTCTCCTAAGTTAGGTCGGTTCTGCTAATGCGCCCTCCCACAACCTGGTTCCTTCCAGATGTGTTGGACTACAATGCCCATTGTCCCCAGCTGGAACGGCACCAGGTCGGGAAAGCCTGCCCTAACACGATCAGCTCCCTGGAAGAGAGATGGACTTTCTACCAAGTACACCCATCTTGAGCATTCGGGGGGTAGGGGGCCACCCCATGGCATGTCGACTGACCCTTGTGCTGCTGTTCTTCCCACAGGTACCTGCATGCAGAAGGGAAGCTTCCGGAAGGTACGTTATGGGGCCCACCACAAACGTATTTCCCCACTCAGTGCTCCAACTTGTGTTGTCGCTCTTCCCGCCCCTCCCTTTTTCAACGCTGACGTCCATGTGTGAATGCTGGCTTGTAAGTCGGTTTCTGTCCCACATCTTCGGCCCTAAAGGGGGCCCTCGCAGAGGCTAATCAAATAGCGATTCTTATTGAAGCAATAGAGTAAGGGTGGGCTACCTTTTCTCTCTTGAGGGCCCCATTCCCTCACAGGCTATCTGTCGGGGCTGCGTGTCAGCAGTGGACCGGGACAGATTAAAATGTGGCTGGAGTCCTCCCTTTTCTCCTCTTTCCGTCACCCCCTTTTCTCTCTCTTCCCATCACCCCCTTTTCTCTCTCCGTCACCCTTTTATCTCTTTCTGCCATCCCTTTCTCTCTTTCCACTACCCCTTTTCTCTCTCTTTCTGCCACCCCCTTTCTTCCCTCTTTCCATCACCCCTTTTTCCTCTCTCTTTCCATCACCCCCTTTTCTCCCCGTCACCCTTTTCTCTCTTTCTGCCATCCCTTTCTCTCTTTCCACTACCCCTTTTCTCTCTCTTTCCATCATTTCCATCTTTTCTTTCTTTCCGTCACCCCCTTTTCTCTCTCTTTCCACCATTTCCATCACCCCCTTATCTTCTCTTTTTCTCTCTCTCTCTCTCTTTGTCACCCTCTTTTCTCTCTCTCTTTCCTCATCCCCCTTTTCTCTCTGTTCCTCCTCCTGCCCGCCCAGCGGGCTGCCAGGAAAGCAACAGATTGCTCTTAACAGAGGTCTGAACTGATCTCGTGCAGAGGGCTTTCGAAATGAGGCTGAGGGCCGCATGGAATTGTCTGAGGGCCGCTTGCAGCCCTAGGGCCGCAGGTTGCCCACCCCTGCAGTAGAACGCTAAACCTTACAGGGGATTAAGGGGGCGTGGCCATCTGGGGAGCCTCCAGGCCTGAGGGTCGACACTCTGCGGTATGCCTTTGAATACCAGGAGAAGGGGGGTGTCAGATAGTCAGTGAGGGATATCACATTCATGCCCAACTTGAACTTCCCAGGGGGTGGAGGACATCTGGCCGGCCCCTGTTGGAAACAGGATACTGGGCAAAGAACATAAAGGGGCCCCTGCAAGATCAGGCCGAAGTCCCATCTGTTCCAGCATCCTGTTTCTTAACGGGGGATAAGCAAGGTGCCTGTCGGAAGCCTCCAGGCAGAGTGTGACGGAAGCAGCCTTTTCCAGCCGGGAATGATGGGCGTTGCAGTCCAACCCCTCTGGAGGGCACGAGGCGGGGGAAGGGTGCATCTCAGCACAGCCATGGATAAACCTCTCTTCCCCCATGGATTTGTCTGACCCGCTTTTGAAGACATCTAAGCTAATGGCCACCCGCACAACTTGTGGCCAGAAAGACCCCTTTTCATCCCAACTGGCATCTCTTCCCTCCGGAGATCCTACAGACACATTTTAGTGTCCACAAGGGTCGCCCCACGTTCTGGGCACCGCTCCGGTGGCGACCAGGACGGCTTTGCCTAGGCACTGCCCACCCCCGAGGGGCTCCTCCTGCCGAACCCGAAGCCCATCGGCGGCTCGGGTTACGTCACCTCTTTCCTGACCCACAATCTCCCGAGGCCAGAGAAAACGCCCGCCTCGCCGCTTAGGCTAAGCCACTCCAAATATAGCTGCAACTCTCGGCATGTCTTAATTTGATCTGGCAGGCATGAGGGCCCGTCACATTAGAAGGGCTTAAGCCAATGACGTGGGGGCCTGGAAGGCAGCCGAAAAGGCGCATGCATCTGTCCGCAGGGAACACCTGCTTGCTTGTCTGTTAAGGGGGGGGCAGAGCCCAGGGGAAGCGGTCAGCAAATCCAACAGGATGCCAAAGTGCACCTGGGCTGTCCTGTGTGGCCATCGGCGCTGCAAAAATGGATGTCACGGTCACTCAGGGCGCAATCCTATGCATGTTTAGACAGAAACAAGTCCTGCAATCCTATGTATGTGAAGACAGAAACAAGTCCTGAAATCCTATGCATGTTTAGTCAGGAAAAAGTCCTACACTCCTATGCATGTTTAGACAGGAAGATGTCCTACAATCCTATGCATGTGTAGACAGAAAAAGTCCTACAATCCTATTGTTGAGACAGAAAAAAAGCACTCCAACTCCCAGCATTCCCTAGCCAGCCATGCTGGCTGGGGAATGCTGGGAGTTGTAGGACTTTTCCGTCTAAACATACGTAGGATTGCATCCCTTAATCTCTAGTTCTTTTTGTCCTAAATATGGAGAGCTTTATGAATTTGGGTAAATTCTCATCAAAACCAAACCGAAAGGAAATGCCCGCCCATCCCCTGCTTCAGGTTTGGCTGTCAGCGTAAATTGGGGTTGGACAGCGCCATCTGTTGGGATTGTCCATTTATGACACAGACGTGCCCTTTGGCCAGCTTCTGCTTGCCGAACGCCACATCCCAAGGCAACTCTGCTGTTTGCAAGCACTGCTGAATACTCTGTAGTTATGTCAGGTTTGGAACAGAAACAGCTAGGTTCCTCTGACCCTCTGACTGTGTCATTTCCTCCCGTTGTACCCCGGCTGTCTAAAACAGTGTTCTCCAACCTTGGGTCCCCAGATGTTTTTGGCCTACAACTCCCAGCATGCCCCAGCCAGGGCTGGGGCATGCTGGGAGATGTAGGCCAAAAACATCTGGGGACCCAAGGTTGGAGAACACTGGTCTAAATCATTCTGCCCCGTTGTCATAATTTTCCAGCGCTATCTCTCTGTTGGATTTCTGCCACGAGGCAGGCAAAGTCCTTTCTCTCCTAGCAGGCTTTTTACTGCTTGAGATAGCAGCCCTCATCCGACTGCCTTAACGTTTACAGGAAGTCCCCAGGTTACGAACGAGTTCGGTTCCTAAGAATGTCTTCAAGTCACATTTGGACGTACGTTGGAACAGTATAGCATAGTATACGGCATTTACTGCAAATTACATATACTACGCTATACTCTATGTAAACGACGCAGAGCCAGGGAACCCGGAAGTCCGTTCGTAAGTACAAGTTGTCTGTAAGTCGACGTTCTTAACCCGGGGACTGCCTGTATCCTGCTTTTTTGCTTTTATTTATTGTTGCTGGTTTACTTTGTCAGATTGTATTTTAACCGCTTAGGCTGGGATCCTATACGGTGTACTCAGACGTAAGCCCCATTGAGTTCAGCGAGACTTACTCCCAGGTAAGGGTTTATACCAGGGGTGGGCAGAAGGGAGATCTCCAGATGTTTAGGGCTTCAGCTCCCAGAAGCCCCTGCCAGCTTGGCCAGTGGTTAGGAATGCTGGGAGTTGAACATCTGAAGATCGACTTTCTGCCCGTCCCTGTCCTAGACCACGCAGGTTCACCACCTCAAGAAAGAAATAGGCCTGAGCAAGCTTGAGCAGAGACTTGTTTCATACTGCCAACTCCCATCATCCCCAGCCAGCATAGCCTAATAGTTGTTGAATTCCTCTCATCGTCCTCTTCTTCAAGCCATCTAAGCCAGGAAGGCAGGCAAAAGATAAGATCTCCCTACATTTGGGACTTCCCAACACCCAGAAGTCCCTGCCAGCATGGCCAATTATCAGGAATGCTGGGAGTTGAAGTCCAAAACACCTCCTTTCTGCCCAGCCCTGGTGTATGCTTTATTCAAGGGGTATTACTTCTGAGCAGACATGTTATAGGATTGTGCTGTTAATTTCTTTGTTATCCACCCAGAACATCCTGTATAGGAAGGCAAGATACAAATCTTCCTTTTCTTCCTCCTTCTTCTCTCTTGTTTTCCATGTTTTTCTATCCTGCTTTTTAAAAAATACATAATCAAAGCCAGGGTGCAGCATGAAATAAAACTAATTACATTTAAACCAGTAAAACACAGACAGCTGACAGCGCCAGGAACAAAGAAGACCAGCATCAAATAATTTAGAAGCGAAGAGCATTAAAGTAGCAGAAATCAAAACACAGTGGCTGCCATCTTATACACACTTACCAGGGAGGAAGTTCAGTTGTGGAGTTCTTATATGTTTTCTCCACTGTGTAACTGTGAGTTTTGCCGTTTTTGAAAAGTCACCCTGGGATTGCCAATTGACACTGAAGGTGCAGGTATAAATCCAAGAAAGAAAGAGAACTCTCTGCTTCTGAAGGGTTTGCTTCTGAATATACATTCAGAAGATTGTGCTACAGAAACTTGTCGGAATAATAATATTTTATTTATTTTAAAGTATTTCCTTTATCCCGCTCCTCAGCCAAAAAGTATCTCGAAGCAGCTTACATATAACCAGTAAAGCCAGGTAGCCCCTGCCCCACAGGCTTACAATCTAAGAAGACACAACACACAAGGAAAAAGGAATGGGGAGGGAAGAGGAAAACAAAATTCTTTCAGCTGGGCTGTTGGAATGGCCTCGCTCCCCCTCTCATCTCCCTCCGTACAGCCTGCTGGAATGGCTGCTGTTGGTCCCAGTTGAGGGAGGAGGAGCCTTCATGGAGGTGAAACAATAACAATGTCGATAATAAATATTTTTCAAACCTAAGGTTGCAATTTTATGCCCACTTAACCTAAGAGAAAGCCCCACTGGACACAGCTGAGCTTGCTTTTGAGTCAACGTGCATAGGGTTGCACTGTGAGAAGGCAGGGAGTTTTGCCGGATCTTGCCAATAATCTTTATACGCTCCTTTGCTCAGGTTGTCGGGTCCTTATCCTGGAGACGGTCAACCTTTTCCGGAAGTACATCTCCACCCTCGATGCCCCCGTCAGCTTCCTGCAGAGCCAAGATGTTCTCTTTGTGCTGACGACAGAGGAGTCCGAGTTGGCCCAGGTGAGAGAGACACATGAGCCGGCGTTCCTGATGCAGGCCCCTCTTCCCCACTCCAGCCATGATACGTGCATTTTAGATGTTTTTCTTCCTCCCTTCGTGGTTCTGGGAACAGGCCTCTTTTCCAGGCTGTTGTGGATACAGTAAATGTACCCTCCCCCCCCCCCCACGCCAGTCATCACTGCAGCCTCTTCCACAAACTGCCACGTTGGCACGGGGAAGCCCGCACAGGCTGCATCCCGCGGGGAATACACTCGGTGAAATGGGGTTTTCTCCAACTCAGAGTTCATTTGATAGCCTCTGCAGCAGGGGTGGGCAACGGGCCATTTTTGATACTTTGACTCACAAGTCCGATCTTCTGGGATTCCCGCCACCCCGCCCTGGTGGTGTTCTGAAACCTTGTAGCAGGGCAGGTTCTTTGGCCATCCAGCGCTACAGACGGCAGATCTCCAAGGTCTGAGGCTCCAGAAGGGATCTGCCCCCATCACCTCCTACCTGGTCCTTTTAACTGAAGAGGGCGGCTTTCGAACCTGCAACCTTCTGCCAGCAAAGCAGGGGCTCCACAGTTTGAGCCTGATAGCCGCGTCCCCATAAGGCTTGGCTCATGCACCTGAGCGACCGGGGTCTGTTTCCCCGGAGAGCCCCTTCTGTGCAATCCGCCTGGCCGTTGCTCCGTGCACGGCCCGCTGTGGTTTGGGGATGCATGGCTGAGATGGGTGGAGCCCCTCCCATCAGGACTTTACAGCAGCAGTCGGAGGGGGGGGTGCGTGCTAGGTACCGAAAAGATCCGGGGCTCAGGCCCACAGGACCAAAAAAATGCAAATGTTCACATGCTAATTTACAGATGCTCTAAAGTCTGTAAAGGACCCTGTCTCTGAAAGACACCCCAACTTATAAAAAAGGGTTGTATGGACAAGGGAGAGGAGGGCATTTGATTTCAGGAAAAAAAAACCAGGTGGAAAGATTCGGGGGGGGGGGGCAGCAGGAGGTGAAGCACATATGGGCCAAAAGCCCGCTCCTCCAGGGGGATCCAATGCAACAGATCCAATGTATTGTTGTACACCGCCCAGAGAGCTTTGGCTATTGGGCGGTATAGAAAATGAATTAAGAAATAAAGAAATAAACAGGGATCCTCAGGGCCCCGGCGCCTTTCTTTCAGCAAGTGCCCCTGGACAGCCGGGTGGTGGGGCAGAGGGCCTCCCAGAGATTTGGGGGTCCAAATGAAAGATTCGGGGCTCCAGCCTTCATGGGCCACCCCCTAATGCCACCTCTGGGGTGTGAGAATATCAGGCAGAGACAGAGTGGGCAGGGACTGCCCGGGGAAATCCAGCAAACTAGCAAGAACACCTCTTTCGTGATATAGGCCACGGATAGGGCTGTGAAAGTCGGCAGCCGTACGATTTCATAGATTTCATAGATCATAGAGTTGGAAGGGGCCTACAAGGCCATCGAGTCCAACCCCCTGCTCAGTGCAGGAAACTAGAGGAGGGGTCTCCCATCCAAGTGATAACCAGGCCTGACCCTGCTTAGCTTTCCACGCTCAGACAAGCTGAGCCAGCATCAGCCACAGGCCTGATATACCTTTCAGTAGAGCAGGGATCTCGAATCTCTTTCAGCCCGAGGGCCGAATTGCATTTAGGAGAAGCTCTCTGGGGCGGCGTTACAGGGTGGGCAGGGCCAAAGGCAAAATGGGCGGGGCCAAAATTACAAAAAATCCCCCGCTGCTGTATCCTTTTAACTGAGGATTGACCCGAGGGGACCCTCTCCCTGCAAAGCAGGGGCTCCGCCACTTTCAAAATTAAAGTAAGGTTCTAGTCCTCATGGCTCTGAAGAGAGGGCTGGCTTAAATAGGAACGTGGGAAGCTGCCCTACACCGAATGTGGGAAGCTCCCCGGGGCGTCAGGCTGAGAAGGGTTTTTTCCACATCACCCAACCTTTTGTAATTGAAGGTACCCAGAATTGAACCCGGGACTTTCCGCCTGCAAAGTGTCTGTGGCACCCCTGAGGGGAGGCTGGTGGCTCCTCCCGTGTCAGTGGGGCTCCCTGTCCGTTGCAGGTTTTATTCTGAGCTTTATGGGAGCTGTCCATGGTGGTGAACCCATTTTGGGGGTGGAGTGCAGCACCATGGATCGCTCCTATAAAGCTCAGAATAAAAGCTGCAACGGATGAGGAGCCCCACTGACGCAGGAGTCGTCGCCAGCCTCCCCTGGAGAGACCTGTTGCTCCTGTGCCCTGCAATCGATTACTTTTCTCTCTGCCTTCCTTCCTTCCCTACCTCCAACTTCCAACTCGGTGATATTATTCCCAGTTGGAAATGTCCCAATGCAGGGATGCAGAACCTAAGGCCCGGGGGCTGGATCCGGAGTTCCCTGGAGGGCCACGCCTCATCCTGCTGGCTCCACCCTCTCTTCCCTGACCCCTCATCTCTCGGTGGCTTCCTGGCTTCTGCGACGTATTTTCCCCATTCTAAAGAGGTTGCAATGCCTTTCCTGCGGCTGAGTTACGGGCAGTAAGAGTTTGAAGCTACATCATACCGTCACTTTTGGTATGTTTGGCCCCGCCCCTTTTGCCTGAGGCCCCGCCCACCCCTGGACCGCGGCCCCCGAGAGCTTCTCCAAAATGGAGGCTAAAGGAGGATCAACACCCCTGTCCAAATGGCTTCGTCCAGAGCATCCCCTTACGACTTGTCGCGCAAGCCAGGGGCTTAACCTGAGGCAGCTCTAACAGGGGTCGTCGTTGTCTTTCATTTACCCTGCCCCAGAGAGCCATGGGGTGCCACCGCAGCCAGCTCCTGTGGTTCCGCCGCCTGTACGTCTTCTTCTCGCGCTACATGGTGATCAACTCGCTTCGCTTCCTCTGACGGGAAAGGGCCTTCGCTCAGGATGTCCGGGCGATCGGGGACGGAGAGAGGCCAGCGGGCGGCTTCGTGAGAGGCACGGCGCTCCTCCCAAGATCGCGTCGAGCTGAGGAACGGAACGGCGGCCACGCCAGACTGACCCACACCGATGGGTGGGGAGCTGCCACCGCACAGCCGACCCGGCTGTGCAGGTTCTTCCGTGCGGCTGTGCAGGGTTTTCCCTCCAGCTGACAACCACATTCTACCAGTTCTGGCTGTGGTGACTGAAGCCCAGAAAACTGATGGCGCATTTGCATCAGTTCCTCTAAAGACGGACAAGAGGGGCCCTTCCCGTGTGGTGTATATTGTGCCAGGAAAGGGGGGTGGGAAGAGGAGCTCCCCCAAAACGACCGTACCGGGATGCTTTGTAAATATTAAAAAATTATCTTTAAAAAAAAGAAAAAAGAAAATATGTGCTAATTTGAAAGAATGACTGCGAATATTAAGCACGGAGGGGCTACTATATTGAAATAAATCCACTGAAACTTCTCACCCAACACACCCCCAGCCAAGGAGTGAATAACGTTCCAAGCAGCATACGTGGGCCGGAGGCTTGGAAGATGCACTTAAAATTTTTGTTTGCCATGAACCTCCCCCCTTGGGGCAGTTATGTGTTCTTGGACTGGCCTACCTCACAGGGTTGCTGGGAGGATAAAATGGGAGTAACTTACACGATCCCTTGAGCTTCCTAAGGGGTGGGAGATAGGTACAGAGGCAGCGTGTTGTAGTGGTCAGAGTGTTCCCCACTCAGCCACAAACCTCACCGGGTGGGTGACCTTGATCCGGCTGTGCACTCTTTCAGCATAACTCGCCTCACAGGGATGTTGTGAGAGATAAAATAGTGAGTGGTGGGGAAGAGAAACAGTTGTGGAACTCTGAACTCCCTGGTGGAAAGGTGGAGTATATATGCAACTGATAAATAAAAACACACCTTTTTAAAAAAAAACAAAACTTGAGACTGCAGAAGACACCTGGGGTCCCAAAAGCTCACCTACTCAGCCGTACCTGCACCTCGTCAGCTGAAGATGACCTGAGCTCTGACGGGCAGCAGCATCCCGCCGGATGTGTTGGACTACAACTCCCATCACCCCCCCCCCAGCCTGCTATACTGGCTGGAAGCTGTAGTCAAACACATCCGTTTTAAATTCTCTATATTGAAATTTCTATGGGTGGCATAGAAATGAAATCTATATATATAAAAGAAGGTGGACTGACTGACTGATCAACGCCCAGCTCAAACCATTTAATCTAGGAACGTGAAATTTTGAAGGGACATTGCTTTTATGACGTAGACCCCCACTAAGGAAGGATTTTGGGAAATTCCGTCCCTAAGGGGGTGAAAAAGGGGCAAAATCGCCCCACAATCATATCTCCTATGGGCAGGGGTTGGACTCGATAGCCTTGTAGGCTCCTTCCAACTCTATGATCTATGAAAACAACAGGGCAGCAGTTATGCAAATCTGCCTCAGAATTCCTGCAGGACCCAATAGGAGCAAGTTATGCAAATAGCCCATACTACTCTTAGAATGTTCCTATGAATTCCTGCAGGGGCCAATAGGGGTGGGTATGCAAATCTCCCCTAGGCCATTTAGAATGTTCTCTGAAGGGGTGAAAAGGGAGGGAAACGTTTTACATGACTGACTGACTGTTGTGTGGGGGGCATTGTCGCATAGGCTCCATCACGTTTAGACGGATCTACCCCAGACTTGGCATGCTCACTCTTCATCACCTGTAGACTCTCAGGATTAACCTGATTTTTCTTTACGAACAGATATTTCTGTCACAAAAGATTTCTGCTGCCAGCACCCAGCCTAAACGTTACACTTTCAGTCAGAGACACTGCATCTTTTCCATACCTGTTTCTTTTAAAAAACAATTATACCAAATCCTAAAATCCATGCGAGCGCAGCCGCAGGCAACAGCTAGTTAATAATAATACAGAGCACATCAGGTTGGGGGAAGGATGGGCTGCCTTAATTCTTTTGCAGGGCCTCATCCTTGGCTCGCGCCTCAGGTCACCATCAGCCATTATCAGTGCCTTGCCTGTGAAGGCAGAGACCTAGGAACTGTCCCGTCCCCGCCACGGCCCTGCCCAAATCGCCTCGTTCATCTGTCTTTACTCCTGCTGGGGAAGGACGATCAGGTGATCCGATCAGGGCATGCGGCGAGAGAGAGGGGTGATGGAGTGGGTTGCACCCTTACGGGGCAGGGCTTCGCTGGGTGAGAAAGGCCCCTTCCAAGAACCAGGAACCTTCTTACGAAAAGAAACAAGCTGACGCCATCTCAGTGTCCCCATGGCTATATCCCCAGAAAGCAAGGCCCCTCGTTAGCATAAATCCTGTTCTAACAGGAAAAGCATCTCCCTGCGCTAGTTGCTGAAAACAGGGGAGGCTTGATCCAAAATTAATTCCTACAGAGTCCAATGGAATCCCTTCTCTGGCTCCCAAGGCCTTTAGTAAGCATTCTTTGTGCAGTTTTGGTTGCAACGATGAGGACTAGCAACTTTGTAAATCTTTTTGGTCTATAAAAGCGAAAGGGGAGGGGGTCTTGTTTCTGTCCCGCTAGTTTATGCAGGTGGGAGAAAGGGCAACAGAAGAGTGGCTTCTTTTACAAAAATAGAGCCTTTATTTCCTAAATGCATTTGGAACGGAGCTTCTGCTAAGTGATCCGAGATGGGCGAGTCGGCGTCGGGGGAGAGGGAGGTGACCAGCTGGGGGCACCTAGGCTTCTGGAATCGGCTGGGTCAAGGCTTTGACCTGCTCCGGATGCTGGGATGAGCTTTGACGGCCTCCTCCCAGTGCTTGCCGTCGATGGCTTCCACGGTGATGCTGCTGACCGTACCCTCGTCCAGGCAGTGCGGAGCGATCCCTGAAAAGAGTGAGAAACTGGCTCGGGGAAGACGGCTGGCTCTGTACGCCCTGCAGGGGTGTTCCCTGATAGCCTGGACCCCACCGTGTTGTTGAACCTCTTTCAGCCCAAGGGCTGAATTCTGCTTTGGAGACGTTCTCGGGGCGGGGGGGGGGGCTGCGTTCCAGTGGTGGGTGGAGCCAGAGGCAAAAGGGGTGGAGCCAGAGGCAAACAGGTGTTGGGGCCTTAAAGCTCTTACGGCCATTCACTAAACCTTCAGCATTTCAATCTTTTAGAATGGGGGGACGGACGGCATAAAAGCTGAGAAACCGCCAACATATTGGTGATGAAGGGGCTAAACTGAGAACCCGGGATGGCTAGATTTGGCCTGAGGTGGCTGGGGCATGCTGGGAAGTTGTAGTCCAATACAACTGGGACGGCACCAGATTGGGGAAGGGTGACTTAAGGCTTTCTGACCACCACCACCCCATTTTTAAACAAGAGTGACCACAAAAAGGGCTTTACCTCCCCCCATTCTAAATTGGGCTGCTAAGAAAGCCTGGGGAGGAAAAACCAGGAGGGGATTTCTGTGCCAGGAGGAATGCGAGCGCAGTTCCGAGACTGCGAAACAAGATTAGAATCCCTCCCCTGCTGAGATATGAGCATCATCCCAGTATACAGCTCAGGGGGTGTGGTTGGTAACTGGCTCCTCCTCCCAAGCGGCCATTTTGCACCATGCCCCGCCCCTTTGAGCCAGCCATTTTGTGCCAAGTTCCGCCCCTTTGAGCCGCCATTTTGCACCGGGTTCTAGTTAGCGAGTCTTGGGGTTCTGGTAAAAAAAAACCACACACACACAACACAAAACCAAAGCTGAGCCCATAATCCTGAAGTAAACAAACGCTTCCCTACCGTAGCCATCTGGATTGGAGCGGGGCGTATAGAAGCTCTGGACGCCGCACGTCTTGCAGAAAGTGTGCTGGGCACAGTGGGTGTTGAAGGTGTACGTGGTGAGGTTGTCAGCGCCCTTGGCAAAAAAGGAGGAGGACTGCTTAGCTTTTTGGAAGTGCCCAGAGCGCTACGTGTGCAGCGTTCCTTCCTTGCGACACAACCTTGTACGGTGGGGGGTCAGGACTGATCACGCCGGATGTTGCAGATGAGCGGGAGGAGAGGGTGGCACAGGATGAGAGGATAGTTTCTGCTCATCGCTGTCGCGGCCAAGGCAAGAACTGAACCGTGAGCTTCTTTCTGGGCACATGTCTCAGCCAGAGAGTGCAAAAGGCAGCAAAGCTCTGCCTGGAATATGCAAGACGTGGTACACTTCGGTAATTTTAGACCCTGGACTTATGGGGGGGGCGCTTTTAGATGGGCGCTTCTGGAGAGGCCCCTCTTTCGAGACCGTGGCCTTCAGAGGCACATTTGGTGGCGACGTGATACAGGGCCTTTTCGGTGGCTGCTCCCAGGCTGTGGAACTCCCTGCTGAGGGAGGCTAGTTTGTCTCCCTCTCCGCCATCCTTCCGCCGGCCGGCAAAGGCCGCTTTGTTCAAGCGGGCCTTTGGCGTGTAAGTGGGTCTAGCGGGGGCGGAGGCCGTTTTCACTCTGACTTAAATGTTGTGTTTTTCATTGTGTTTCATGCATCTGTCGTTTTTACCAAGTTTCGTTCGTGATTGTGAACCGCCCCGAGCGCCGTTTTTGGTAGAAAGGCAGGGGACAAGTCAAATAAAGGAATGAATGTGTCTAAAGGTGGTCTTCAGCTGAGAAGAACACCGCTAACACGTCTCCTCCCCGCCCCGAACCCTTCAACAGCCGTTCCATCCCTCACAAGCGCCTCGCCATTCCTGCTACGTTAGAACAAGAGCGACGATGCTTGTTGGCCGGTCCTGATGTGGGAGCATGATTCTGCCCCCCCCCCCCGGGGCAGTCATCTGGGGTCCCCTCGGTTGCGAGGCCCTGGGCTTTGGTCCATCCCTAAGCGCACCGCTGCACGACGCGAGGTGCAAATTCGACTGTGGAAGGAGAGACCGGAGACCGGCAAGTGAGCGGGGAGGAACGGGCCCGTCCCCTCGGCCTCCCTTGCATCGCAGCCTGGGAGTGGCGGGTGTCCGTCGCAGCGCCAGGGCCAAACGTGAACCTTCCGACGATTTTGTAAGCGGGATGTGTCGTCTCTGCAGGTGCTCCACCGTGCAGAATCCGGCTAGGATAGCCCCGCAGCCCTTAAGGCTAACCGAGACATCTGCCTTCGTCTGTCCGTCCCGCCGACCCCTCAACCTACCTTCAGCAACTTGAAGCGAGAGGCAGGAACGATGAAATGCCTGTTTTGCTTCTTAACACAGACGCTGCAGCTGGAAAAGAGGAGGAGAGAAGGAAACTGCCTTGAAAAATCCAGCCCCAACACACACATCACACCCCAAGTAGTACAAAAAACCAGGCAGCCGTGCATCAGCCGTGAGAAGAATTCCCAAATCCACGTAGTGTGCTGCATTTATTAGAAAGATCACAACAACAGCAGCAGCAACAACAAAACATGCAAGCTTTCGGGATCTCCAGATCTCTGTCAGGGGAGATGTTACAAGAAGCAAGGCGGGCTGGGCTGGCTGACAACTTTCAGGCACCCAAAAAACGAACACCTTTGGAACCTGGAGCACGATGTGCAAGCAATATATTCCAGGTGCAAATCTCTCTCCTTACACCTGGCGCTTTGCACAGCCTTTTACGCCTGCGGGCCTGTGAAAAGACCCCGCCGGAAACGAGCAGCCGTCTCTCTGATGTTGTGCTTTCTGCGAGTTTCTCGCGACACCGCCCCCTCCTTTGCAAAGGGTGAAAGCATCTGTGGGAAGAGGAGCTCAATCACTCACTTGCAGTCGAAGACGTGGAGGTCGCCCGATGCCCAGACCTCGAAACGGACTGCGCCGCAGTGGCATCCCCCCGTGTGTTTCACCAGAGCCTGGAACTCGCTAGAGAGGGGGAGAGAGGGGAAGGGCGGAGATTCGTTACGATCCGTTCTGCGTCTTCAGTCGTTGATTCCATTCATCCAAGCAGTGCTTGCCTTTAGCACACAAATCACGGATCGTTTCTCGAACCCGCGCTGCACAGAAAGCGCTTAGTGGGTCTAGGTGACAAAGAGCTCTGTGCAACCCACAAGCTGACTTTGAGTTGCATCTTGCTTCTCTGGCCCCAAAGTGACAACCGCTTCCCATACCACTCTTATCCTAAGGCCGTGTTCTCCAACCTTGGGTCCCCAGATGTTTTTGGCCTACAACTCCCAGCATGCCCCAGCCAGCATAGCTGGCGGGGGCATGCTGGGAGTTGTAGGCCAAAACATCTGGAGACCCAAGGTTGGAGAACACTGTCCTAAGGCAATCCTGTACCACCACCACCCAGGTAAGTGCCCAGTGTCATCTTGCTCTGAGAACTAGTCCAGGGCACATAAAACTTAAAATTAAACTACATTAAAATGTTAGATGTACAACATGCAGATAGGTTGAAGATGGCGAGAAAAACTGGAATTTGAAAGGGAGTGCATTTTGCATCCAGGTTAACCACAGCTGCTCCTTCCTCTTCCTATTATTATTATTATTATTATTATTATTATTATTATTATTATTATTATTATTTCATTTCTATACCGCCCAATAGCCGAAGCTCTCTGGGCGGTTAACAACAGTTCATACAATACACAGGTAGGATTAAGGCAAGGGTTGGCAACTTCTAGCCCTCCAGGGTTTTGTGGCCTACAAATCCCATGATCCCTAGCCAGAGTAGCCAATTGTGATGGACGGTGGTTGTAGTAGGCCAAACCATCTCCGTACTGGATTGAGGGCAGTGATGAGGAGCAGAATTTTTCCCCCACTGCTATATTTTTGTATGGAATTCCCCCCCCCCCCATTTTTAAGAACACAAGAAGAGTCCTGCTGGATCGGGCCAAGGGTGCATCTCGTCCAGCATTCTGTCCGCACGGTGGCCAACCAGCTGCCCTAACGGGAAACCCACAAGCAGGACATGGGTGCAACAGCACCCTCCCGCCCGTGTTCCCCAGCAACTGGAACACAGAACAGCGGCAGTGCTAGGTACCAAACAGATCTGGGGCTCAGGCCCACAGGCCAAAAAAAAAAAAAACCCGCACAAATTTGCACGTACTAATTTACAGATGCTCTAAAGTCTGTAAAGGCCCCTGTCTCCACCCTGTTTGTAAAATGTTTGTACATGGACAGGGGAGAGGAGGGCATCTGATTTCAGGAAAAAACCTCAGGCGGAAAGATTGGGGGGGGGCAGCAGGAGGAGAAGCACATGTGGGCCAAAAAGCCAGCTCGTCCACAGGGAGGGGATCCAATGCAGCAGAGATCCTCAAGGCCCCTGCACCTTTATTCCAGCAAGTGCCCCCGGACAGCGGGGTGGTGGGGCAGAGGGCCTCCCACGGATTCGGGGCTCCAAATGGAAGATTTGGGGCTCCAGCCCTAGCGGGCCGCCCCCTAACAGCACCTCTGCTACGGAAGCATACTGCTCTTTTATATAGCCCTCAGGACTAGTAGCCGTTGACAGCCTCCTGTGAATTTATCTAACCCCCCTTTTCAAGCCATCCAAACTGGTGGCCATCACTCCATCTAGTGGAAGTGAATTCCACCGTTTCCCTCTGGGCCCCCTGGAGAGGTCCTGCCTTTTTCTCTGTCCTGAATCTCCCACCATTCAGCTTCATGGGATGACCCCGTGGAGTTCTAGGATTGGGGGGGGGAGAGGGAGGCAAAAAGCCCCTCCCTCTCCACTTGCTCCACCCGGTCACCCGTCCTTTCCCCTAAGCTAAAGGGTCCCAAGCCAGCAACGAAGGCAGCATTTGTGCCCCCAGCTCAGGTGCCCCGGCAGGTGCAAAAGCAAAGCTCTTTCCGGACGGCCCCATTGCACCCGGCAGGCAACAAGCGCACAATGGTGATTGGAGCTTTCACTGTACACTCCTGCCGAAAAGAAGAAAGAAAGCACAAGACCCTCAAGGGGGGGGGGGGGTTTGAGGGGCGTGGCCTGGATCGCGCCCCTTTTCCCGATTACTCACAAGGTGTCCAGCAAGAGCTTGGCCGCCTCCTCGCAGCTCACCCGCTGGCGCTTTTGGAACTGGAGCCAGCGCTCCCTCTGCGCGCCCAGGGCCAGGGCGCAGCGCTCGTCCGCAGCCTCCGCCTCCGCCTTGGGGGGCTTCTTGGGGGTCTGCGCCTTGGGGGGCTTCTTGCCCGGCGGCCCTTTCCCTTTGGGGGCCCGATCCTGGGGGGAAAGGGCGGCGGCGGCGGGCGGCGGCGGCGGCTTCCCCCTCCCGGAGCCCGGGGGGCCTTTGCGCGCCGCGCTCGCCGCCGGGGACCTCCTCGCCTTGCCCATGGCGGGTGCCGGAGTCGCGGGGCCGCCCGCGCCGCCCCGGCTCAGCTCCTCTCGGCCTTGGCCGCTCGGGGGCGCTGCGGAGCCGCGCCAGGTGCTCCGATCCGGATTCCGGAGCCACGCGGAGGAGGAGCGGAAAAAGAAAGCGGAGGAGGAGGCGGAGAGAGAGGGAGGGAGGAAGGGGAGGCTCCTCCGTCGGGCCTGCGGGAAAGGGCAGCCCCAGAGATCGGGGGGCTGGACCAGCTTCCCTAGAACACAAGGAGGGCAGCCATGGGGTACAGAGGGGATCAAAGGGAGAGGAGACCCTGCTGGCCCCAGAGGCGGCGTTGGGGGGCGGCCCACTAGGGCTGGAGCCCCGGATCTCTCCTTTGGAGCCCCGCATCTCCGGGAGGCCCTCTGCCCCACCACCCCGCTGCCCAGGGGCACTGGCTGAAAGAAAGGCGCAGGGGCCCTGAGGATCTCTGCTGCGTGCATCTGATCCCCCTGGGTGAGCTGGCTTTTGGCCCACGTGGGCTCCCCCCTCCTGCTCCCTCCCTTGCATCTTTCTGCCTGAGGTCTTTTCCTGAAATCAAAGGCCCTCCTCTCCCCTGTCCATGCATCCCTTTTGACAAACCGGGGTGTCCTTAGGAGACAGGAGCCTTTACAGACTTTGGAGCATCCGTAAACTAGCATATGCACATTTGTGCATTTTTATTTTTATTTTTTGGTCCCAGTGGGCTTGAGCCCCAGAGCTCATCTCTTCTCCACGCCTGGTTGGCCCCTAAGGATTGTTGGATTATTATTCTTTGTATTAATTATTTGGATACTAATCCTAATAATCCTGCAATTATTATTGTAGGATTATATATCCTAATCCGATGCTGGCTGGTTGGGGGGGGGGGAATGCTGGGAGTGTGTAGTCCTGGACAGCATCAGGTCTATTTATGAGTGGCCAAAAAGAGGACAGCGATTTGCGTCAAGTTTGCGTGTGCTGAATTCACGTGTATGGATGCACTTTTAGCGATGCCATGACGGAAATGGGAAGGCAGGGCCTCTCCGCGCGGAAGACTGTGAGTGGGGGGGGGGCACCCGTGTCGGCCTCCCCGGCTGCTAACTGGGCAACAGATCTGACGGAATTGGACCCGATCAGAAGAGCCCTGCTGGGTCAGACCAAAGGCCCAGCCGTCTAGTCCAGCATTCTGTCCACCCAGTGGCCAAGCAGTGGGAAGCCCACAAGCAGGACAGGAGTGCAACAGCACCCTCCCGCCCATGCTCCCCAGCAACTGGTGTACACAGGCAGACTGGACAGATGTTCTATCTGCCTCAGGCCCACAGGTGGCGTCCAGCCCTCCTGGAGTCCCAATCTGCCCCCCCTCGGCCAGAGGTTCCACAGCTGGTCACGCCCCTTTATTTCATTTATTTTATTTATTTATTTATTGCACTGATATCCTGCCTTTTTTTCCTCTTGCAAGGAACCCAAGGCGGCTTCCGTAGTCCTCCCTACTCTCCGTTTTATCCTCACAACAACCCTGTGAGGTAGGCTTTCCCCTGACTGCCAATCATTTGGTGGTTTGCCGGCATTTGTACATTTCCCCCGCACACACACCCTTCTAAACGGTTGAAATCCGTCCCCAAAAGCTTAGTTCCTGGCAGTACGCTGGCATTTTGGGTTTTCTGACCCCGCCTGCTTGCTTTCAGCCCTGCCCCCCTTTTGCCTTTCAGCCCCGCCCACCACGGGAATGACCACACACACACACCCAGCTTCTGCAAAAGGGATTTCAGGCTGAAGGAAGCTCAACCCCCTTGACCTGTGTAGTCCAGTGTCAGGCTTCCCCACCCAGACGCCTCTAGGAAAAGGCCACGAGCGAGCGGGACATGAAGACAAGCCAGCCCTCTTCCGTTGTTGCTCTCACATCAACTGGTCCTCGGAGGAATACTCGCTGCCTCTCTGATCTGGACCAGGGGGAACTGTGTTTTGCTTTGGATCCTGATAAGCAGCAGAAACTGGCTAGTGGCCCAGCCCTACCCTGCCAGGATTAGTGTCACCCTATAAAGGGGATCTAGTGGAATCTTTTTCCCCATTTTCGTTACGAGAGCCTCATGTCATGCCCAGGCCTTCCAAAAACAGCAGGAGTGACTCAGCTGTCGGTCATGGATGAGGCATGCCAACCGCTTCTTGACGGGTGCCCACACATATTCTTGCAGTGTGCACTTCCGGTGTCTCACTTAAATGCGCATGAGGTGACTTCCTGATTATGGGAACCGGATATCGTGAGCCCCAAAGCTGAACCACAGGGAATAATTCGCTCCCGTTCCACTGCTATGCTCCAGGAGTTCTTCCTGGTAGTCATTGGAATGCTAGCTGCCTTAAGGGATGCTCGGGCCCCAGAACCAGTTTTTAATGGCAGGGCATGCATGGCCCTGACCAAGGCAAGAGAGCCTCTGGGCATGTTGCCTGGTACATGAGAACATCTCAAGCCTTGCTGTTGAATGGGGGTGCCCATGTTGCATTTCAAACGGAATGGGTTTGCTGGGATGCGGCCCAGTCCTGCATAGAAAAGGTTTATAGATAGGAGCTGGTAGGATCTATGGCAACCTTCCCCGAATTGGTGCCCTCCAGATGTTTTGGGTGTCAACTCCCATCAGCCCCAGCCATGCTGGCCAATGGTCGGGAATCTTGGGACTTGTCCTTCAAAATGTCTGCAGGGTGCCAAGTTAAGGAAAAATGAAGAAACTGTCTGGTCAGACCTGGGGGATCTCACCAGGAAAAATGAGGGGGGGAACCTCCCCTCCTTGGGGGCAAAGCAGATCCAAGAGGAACAGAACGAGCAACGTTTTTGCATGTACCGCCGTGCCTGTCATTCAAAGTGAACACCCACAGTGACTCAGATTTATATACCTGTTTTTTTTTAAAAACATCTCACTTCCTATGCTGTGTGTATGACATTCACACATATGCGTGGCGAGATTCAGATTTCAGCGTAATGTGTGAAAACGTCCTGAGAGCTGGTTGGAGATTTCCTTCAAGAAACGAGGCAAATTCCAATTTCCACCATCGATTATCGAACCCTTTAGGAATTGCTTTTAAAAGTATAAATAAATACAAAGTGTCTTAAAAGAACAAATCCATGTTTGTCGACTCCTGGTTTTTCTAGCACATAAGAAAGAGACGGAAATCAGTGCGTCCTGTCCGGTTCTAAATGAATCCTGGTGATTTAATTCCAAAAATGAGTCACTTCCATTTACACCTTTTGTGTATCGACAAATTTCAGTCCACACCCAGACCGGTTCAGCAGTGACAGTGAGCATAAAAACCTGAAACCTTCCACAAGCCACCTCAGCTGGTCAAACTTGTTTGCGTTCAATTCGTACCAAGGAAGGAAGGTCGTTGAAGATTCCTGGGGTGCATCTGGATGAGGCTGCTACGGCCCTGCCTCATTCGTGGACTTGTACGGGGTGGGTGGGTGGGTGGGTGTCCAAACAGCGGCATCTTGAACTCAGAACCCTCCCGTTCTCCAGCTGTTCTTTTCTTTCCTTCTCCCCCGCTATCCTCTTTCCACGTCTGTTGTGTGTTTTTGCCAACATAGCATTTCTCTTCACTGGACGTCAAGAGGCAGACTGGAGTGTTTCCTCGTGAGACAGTTTACTCATGAAAAAGACATATGTACCTCATTAATAATAATAATAATAATAAATTTTTATTCATTACCCGCCTCTCCATCTAGATCAAGGCGGGGAACAGCAGAAAACACAAATCACACAAACTAATGAAACACAACACATACTATTAAAATATCTTAAAACATCTTTAAAACATCTTAAAGGCATCCTAAAATTCCGCCGGATAGGCCTGTCGGAAGAGGTCAGTCTTTATGGCTTGTTTAAATTCCAAGAGACTGGCAAGTTGGTGAATCTCCTCCGGCAGGCCATTCCATAATTTGGGAGCAGCAGAAGAGAAGGTCCTCTGGGTAATATACCTGTCAGCCTAGTTTTGGCTGACTGAAGTAAATTCTTCCCAGAGGACCTGAGTGCGGGGCGGATTGTACGGGAGAAGACGATCCCATAGGTAGCCTGGACCCAAACCATGTAGGGCTTTAAAGGTAACCAACACTTTATACTTCGCCCGGAAACTGATTGGCAGCCAGTGGAGTGCTTTTAAAACTGCAGTCTGGCTGCCATGTTTTGCACTAGTTGACGTTTCCGGACTAGGTATAAAGGTAGCCCGATGTACAGCGCATTGCAGAAGTCGAGCCTCAAAGTTACCAATGCGTGCACTGGTGAATTAGCTGGGTTCAGACAACACGATAACCCACACTCAAGGGTTGAGTGTGGGTTGTCGTTGAAACCTGGGTTGTCGTTGAAATGTGGGTTATATTGTGACGTGTTGTCTAAACCCAGTCAAGATCACGAGCCATGGTGAACAACCCACAGTCGCGCACTCATCTGCCCTCCACACCATGCCTGCTGTGTGTTTTTCCATCCATTTTGCACAGTAAGCTGTTTGAACAGGAACGCGGAAGCATGATGTTTCTGTTGTCCCAAGATAAGAACATAAGAACATCAGGCCAAAGGTCCATCTAAAACTCTAGCACTTTGTTCCCGGAGCGGCCACATGGCTCTCTCTCTGGGAAGTCCAGAAGTAGGGTGTATTGCTGGATAAATCCCCTGTTTTTTCACCCTACAAAGTATCATTCAGTATGACTTAGTCCAGCCAAAGTATACTGCCCATTAATGCTTGTCAGACTGACAACTAGTAGAAAAATGATCTGATTGGGAGTGGGGTGAGAAGAGAATAGAGATCTGAAGATCTGGGGGGGGGGAGCAGAAAAATGGGGTGGGGAAATTTGGGGATAGAAAACATTTTTGCCCCAATTTCCCCCAAATTGGGGCAACCCCTCCACCCATTTTGTTCTGGTTTATTTTCCAGGCCTTCGCATCTCTAGAAGAGGGTGAAAGAAAGAGCAGTCTAGAAATTGCAAAACACTTTCCAGCTAGTGCGTGACGTTCGAAGTTCACTTCTTCTGTTGGCTCAGTGCCTGTGTCAGGTACGAAAGTACATTCGTGGGATATCTTCAAGGGAGGCGGGCGTGACAGTGACTCAGCAGGACAAAGTTTCTGGGACGGCTGCCCATTCTGCGATGCAGGCTGATGGGATCCAAGGCAGCTGGAACCAAGTCGGAATGTCTCCTGCCTGCCTGTGTACATGGCATGGAAATTTTTAAATTTATTTTAAATTTATTTTATTACATTTATATCCCACCTTTTTTCCCTGCAAGGAACCCAAGGCAGCTTACATAATCATCATCCTCCATTTTATCCTCACACAACAACCCTGTGAGGTAGGTCAGTCTGAGAGTCAGTGACTGGCCCAAAGTCACCCAGTGAGCTTCATGGCCGAGCGGGGACTCGAACCGGGTCTCCCCGAGTCCCAGCCCAACACACTCACCACTAGGCCACACTTGCTCTAAGACTAAGACTCCAAACAAGCTGTGATGGAGTTTTCCGCCATTTTAAAAACGTGTTTATTTTTCCCACTGGGAGAGTTATCATTATTTTAATCTGTCAACGTGTTATACTGACGTTCAGTGCCCATTTGAGGCTCCTTCCTACACTGAAAGCCAGTGTGGCGTAGTGGTGAGAGTGCTGGACTGGGACTCGGGAGATCCGGGTTCTAGTCCCCGCTCGGCCATGAAGCTCACTGGGTGACTTTGGGCCAGTCCCTGACTCTCAGCCTAGCCTACCTCACAGGGTTGTTGTGAGGATAAAATTAGGAGGAGGAGGAGGATTGTGTAAGCTGTGTGGGGTTCCTTGCGGGAAATAAGCAACCGGTGTACATGGGCATACTGCCTCATATTGGAGGTAGCATGTAGCCATCAGGACTAGTAGCCTTGATCGACTTCTCCTCCATGAATTTGTCTAACCCCTCTCTAAAGCCATCCAAATCGCTGGCCATTGCTACATCTCGTGGAAGCAAATTCCATAGTTTAACTATGCTCTGTGTGAAGAAAGACTTCCTTTTATCTGTCCTGAATCACCAACCAGCTTCATGGGATGACCCCGGGTTCAAGTATTATGAGAGAGGGAGAAAAACATCTCCCTGTCCACTTTCTCCACAGCAGGCCTAATTCTGTACACCTCTATCAAGTCTACCCTTACTTGCCTTTTTTCTAAGCTAAACAATCCCAGCTGCTGTAACCTTTCGTCATAGGGGAGTTGCTGCAGCCCTTCGGTCATTTGACTTTTTTTATTTATTTAGTTATGCATTATTTTTATTTATTAATTATATTTATACCCCGCCTTTTTTCCTGCAAGGAACCAAAGGCGGCTTACAAAATCCTCCTCCTCCTCTCCACTTTATCCTCACAACAACCCTGTGAGGTAGGTTAGGCTGAGAGGCAGTGACTGGCCCAAAGCCACCCAGTGAGTTTCATGGCCAAGTGGGGACTTGAACCCAGATCTCCTGAGTCCCAGTCCTACACTCTCACCACTACGCCGTCCTTCACCCTCCTGTGTTTTCCCATTAGATATTCTGGCCTTTTTTTTTTTTCTTCCTGCAGAAATTCATTTGGGGACGGGACGGGAAATAGCTGTCCAATGCCTTATGACTAGTGGAGGTAGGAACCCTCTGTCTGGAAGTATCCCATGCTGGCCTCTAGGAGAAAAAGTTTAATTTCCATTTGGGAGTTTTAGATTCTAGTGAAGTCTCATGCTGTGAGCTTAAGTTCAGAATTATGCCAGCTCGATTTAGCCCAGGCAGGAACTTGAGAGAATAATGAGTGATGTGCTGAAGGTTTTGTTTTGTTTGGGCACAATCCTATCCCTATGCATGTTTCAATGGGGCGGGGAATTCCTACAATTCCCAGCATGCCCCAGCCAGCATGGCTGGGGCATGCTGGGAATTGTAGGACTTCCCCCCCCCCCCCCATGGAAACATACATAGGATTGCACCCTTAAATGATTGAGAAAGGTTTTTGTGAGTTGCTAACACAGCTACAGCTTCCAGAACAAGTAGCAACATCTGAGCTATGTTTGCCTTAAGTATATCAATGCGAAACTGAAAAATAAAAGAATATGGTAGCTATGATTTCATAGCCGATTGGTAAAAAGTGAAATATTATTGTTCATTGGATCAATGTTCGAGGTTCCACAGAACCCTTCACCTGATGAACTCTATGCAACTAGAAAGCTGCCACATTCTTACCCTAGTATACTGGTCCAATAACACAGGTGCCATTTTTATCCCATGAACAGCTGCCATGTGTTCAAACAGACACAGTTGTTTGGGAAAAATTAACATTAAAAAAAACAAATTGTTCCATTTTCAGGGCATCTGGCTTTGTTCATTGACACACCAAAACCTACAATCTTTTTACCGGAGTATCCCAGGCTTTATTAGAACTCTGGTTTGAGTTAGCAGACATTTTCGCTGCTGATTCAGACCTGCGCCAGAGAGACTTGTCCGAGCATGTCGAAGAGTTTGGTTCACAGCGGGCATTTCCAGGCGCTGAGATCATATTCTGAACTCAGCTTTTCATCTGCTTTGAAAACAGCGATGCAGCACTGTGAGTTTCGCCCAAGTGACTGGAGCAAAACAAGATGCCAAGCTATATATAACCACACAGTTCCAGAAATTAAATAGGGTTACCCATGCTTGTTACACAAACCTGGCTGAATTCCAGGTTGGGGCGAATGTTGTAGCATGTGGGGAGGAGACAGTTAACCTTTCGCTCCTGGCTGCAATCTCCCTTGAATATCACCCCCCTGCATTTTAAGCTGAGGAAAACATCAATGGACACTCAGGTTTCTGGGAAATAGATTTGGTGCTGAGGCCCTATGGGTCCAGCCCTAAGAAAGCCCCTGCCTGTGTGCAAACAAAAGGGAAACAAGATGTTTCCGAGTATTCTCTTAACTGCCTTTCTCGGGGAAAGAAACAACACGTGTCACTCGGTTTCTTATTGCTCAGAAAATATTTGCAGTCACTAGTGGGGGATGCTGCATGACTTGTGTACAAACCTGTGTACAGGATCTTTTTCTGGAAACATACAGGACCCTCTTTTGAAATAACAGATTCTTTTATAATGTTCCCCGGTGACACACACCCCCTTTTCTTTTTTTAACCTCAAGTTGGGTTCCTCAGTGCCCTCAGTTCTTCTGGGAAATCTGAATGCACCAACACAATCAAGTTGGTCATAAGATCTGGATATATATTTGCCAACTGTGCAGTGTTTGATGCATTAGAGTCAGATGGTGTTTTTTTGGGATTTACATCAGCTCGAATGCACAGATCACATATAAAAGGAAATGTGCTTTAAAGGCTTTCCAGAGTTCGTCGTCTACGTTCCAGAGTTTTCCCATGATACGGCAAAAGTTGTGACACACACACACCCCAATGTGTTGTGGAACATAAATAAATCAACATTCACAGGGTCAATAAAATAATGCATTTATTAGGACCCACAAATTGTCATGCAATGCAGAACTCTCCCTCCTGTTAGAAGTTCAGGAACTGTGTTAAAGGGGGAAAACATATAGATGCTTCTGAAGAAAGGCATAATATTCGCCTGTGAAGCCTTATCCATCTTTGTTTGCACATTGTTTCAGGTTCAGGCATAGATGGCCCAACTAGACAATGTTTGTTTGTTTAGGGTGCAATCCTATGCATGTTTAGCCAGAAAAAAAAGTCCTACAATCCTATGCATGTTTAGACAGAATTTGTACCCCACCTTCCTACCAAGAAAAATGGCACTCAAGGTGACTTACAATCATAAATAAAGCTAGATTATAAGAATAATAAAACAAATGCATTGAAACACAATTTGAAGACACAACGATAAGAATAAAAACGGCAGGCGGCCACACCAAATTTTAATCAGGTGAAGGGTGTGGTAGAGAAGATGGTTTCACTAGAAAGAAAAAGAAAAGTGCTGAAGTTGTAAGAAATGCATGCCATGTTACTTCTCTCTCTCTCTCTCTCTTGGAGTTTGTACGCAGAGATGATGAGCTCAAGACATTTTGGTGCCCTAGGCTGAAAATCCAATTTATGCCCACCCAAAATGAGGAGGAGGAGGAGGATAGCAACCAACAACAACAAACAATTTGCTTCCGGTACCCAAAATCTGCACAAGCTGCCTCACCTTGCTTGTAAGGCCAGTTCCGTCTGCATGTAATGTGTGTGCTATACTACATATACTTTACACACATAGTAGTTGTAGTGAGAATGTCAGACTAAAAAGACCCAAGAGACCCAGGTTCAAATTCCCACTTAGCTAATTGGTCACTCACAACGTCCCAACAGTTGTGAGCCAGTGTGGCGTAGTGGTGAGAGTGTTGGACTGGGACTCGGGAGTTCCGGGTTCTAGTCCCCGCTCGGGCATGAAACTCACTGGGTGACTTTGGGCCAGTCACTGACTCTCAGCCTAACCTACCTCACAGGGTTGTTGTGAGGATAAAATGGAGAGGAGGAGGAGGATTATGTAAGCCGCCTTGGGTTCCTTGCAAGAAAAAAGGCAGGGTATCAATGTAATAAATTAAAAAATAAATAAATCATGAATGCCCGCCCTTTAGCTGCTTGGAACTCTGTTATACAGTCATGCCTTGGATTGAGAGCATAATTCGTTCCGGAAACGTGCTTGTAATCCAAAACACTCTTATATCAAAATGAAATCTCCCCCCCCCCAAATTGTACAGAGATTTTTAATTTAAGCCGTACTATAGTACTTGTATTGCAAGACGTTGCTTGTATATCAAGTAAAAAATAAATAAATAAATATTTAAAAATTTGCTTGTCTTGCAAAATGCTCTCAAACCAAGTTACTTGCAATCCAAGGCATTACTGTATTTTGAATGCTGCTGTTTTAGTTGTATTTCAACCTGCTCATTATGCTAATTGGTTTTCCTTTCCTTTGTTGTTGTTGTTTTAAATTGTGTTTTATTATTCTCGTGTTAGCTGGCATGGACTGTACAGAGCAAGGTGAGATATTTTTTAAAAATTCAAATGAATAAATATATAAATAAAGCATTTGAAGCCCTTTCAAGCTTTTTTAAATTTTTGTATCCAGTTCCCCCTCTTTCTTTGGTGTGTAAAAAGACGTAGCCATCTTGTGAAAGTCCTCCTTGAGGATTCATAGTTACAGGAAGTGCTACGATACATAGCATACTTATGTTATTATGTTGCAAACTTCACCATGCCCTCATGTCTAATCCTACTGATGCGGGAGAGGGGGGAAAAAGCTGGTTGTGTGACTCAGCTTCATGTATTCAGCTGCACAAGTTTTAGTTTCAGAAGAGGAAATGGCTGCATGGCGAATCATAGTTTCCTGTGGAAAGGCAACTACAGATGCACAGGCCAGCTTGAATTGCATACATGCTGTGCACCATTTCACCACTAAATTATACTTTTAGGGTGCAATAATATCCATGTTTAGATGGAACAAAGTCCTAGAACTCCCAGCGTGCCCCAGCCAGCCAGAAAAAAGTTCTAGAACTCCCAGCATGCCCCAGCCAGCCAGCCAGCCAGAAAAAAGTCCTAGAACTCCCAGCATGCCCCAGCCAGTAAAAAAAAATCCTAGAACTCCCAGCATGCCCCAGCCAGCCAGCCAGAAAAAAGTCCTAGAACTTCCAGCATGCCCCAGCAGCCACCTGGCAAAAAATGTCCTATGCTGGGAGCTGTAGGAGTTTTTTCCAGTGAACATGCATAGGATTGCACCCGAACATATTTTATAAATCTTTTTCTGTACTGGCTTTGGGTGATAACTGGGCTGTGCAGAAAAAAAGAATTCACTGCATGCTTTCAAAATATAATATATCCCACTGCGCATGAGTCAAAAAATAGTGCTAAGGGCCATTTTGAAGAGCCAGTATTGTCCCGGTGCCTTTGCTGTTGTTTGCTGCATGGCTGGTTATTGTTAATTCTTCTGTTGCTCTGCTTTTTTCTTCCTTTCTTTTTGGCCTTTTATTTCCCCCTTTTCATACACTGGATGCCATGGCTTCCTTTCCAGAGGGCAGCCGTCACTTTGCTGCAGCAAAAAGCAACAAAAAATCTAGTTATTGTTTTATTTCATTTCTTAAGGGTACAATCCTATGCATGTTTAGACAGGAAAAAGGCCTGCAATCCTATGCATGTTTAGACAGGAAAAAGGCCTACAATCCTATGCATGTTTAGACAGGAAAAAGGCCTACAATCCTATGCATGTTTAGACAGGAAAAAGGCCTACAATCCTATGCATGTTTAGACAGGAAAAAGGCCTACAATCCTATGCATGTTTAGACAGGAAAAAGGCCTACAATCCTATGCATGTTTAGACAGGAAAAAGTGCTACAACTCCATGCTGGGAGTTGTAGTATTTTTTTTTTTGTCTAAACCCAATTGCATTCCATCCTTATTTCTTTATTATTTTATTCATTATTTCATCTGTATTTATTATGAAGGGTCTTTATCATCTCCTTTGTTTAAAATTTCCTTTTATTTTATGAAGGAAAAAACAAGATAACAAAACGAAACCAAAAGAGAAAAAGCATTAAAACGAAATTTTAAAAAACAGGAAGTGGTTTTTTGAGGGGAGCCAAAAATCCCTCACAGGAGGGCAGTTGTGGGAGAGAAAACAGGAAACGAAAGTCTGTGCTTTCATTTCCATTTCAAGTGTTTGTACTTGTCCTTTCTTACTGCCTTGCCTTTTTCTATTATTTAATATATAATTTTAAAATATAAGCGCCCCTCAAGAGACTCTTTCCCGCCATTTCCCCCCAAAGAGAAATCCCCTCAGAAACTGCCCCATCCCCCCAGCCAGCTCCCTTCTCTACGCATGCGCACAACGCTCCTCATTTCCCCGCCCCTTCTCGAAACCTTCCTCTCTGATCAGGAGGACCTTAGCAACAAGGGTGACTTCACTCCGCACCAATCAACAACAAAACACTCGTTTCCCTGCTCCCCACCCCTCTCGATTCTTCCAGAGCTTTCTTCCCAAGCGCCTTCACTCGGGAGCCAATCAACGCCCGAACCTCTAATCTTATCAACCAACCGACGTCGAGCGGCGCTTTTAATCCCGCCTCTCGTCCTCCTTTGAATGCGCACAACATACAGGCTTTGTACCTCTAACTCTATATCCATCCGCACCTGTACAAAAACAACACCCTATCTTCATTGTCGTGGAATGGGGGGGGGGAGGGCAGACAGAAACGACCTCCTCCCTCCATTTGCCTTCCTTCCCCACCCCCGCCTCTCAAACGACGGCCAATATATTCGCTCTGTAACCGGTTTTGCCGCGGGACTATCTTTTAAAGCGGAGGGATTTCGGCGTACGCGTCACAGGGCGGGGCGATGCGTCACAGGGCCCTATAAATATGAGTGGGCGGCGGCTGGGGCCAGCAGTTCCAAAGAGGCAACGAGAAACGCAGGGGAGGATTGTTGGATCGCCGATACTTGAATTTGCCCCCTTTTTCCGGCCGTTGTGGCAAAGCGGTAAGATGGCGGAGGGGGATAAAATAGAAGCTGGGGTGTCCTCTCTTCGGGGAGTGACTGGCCCTCCTCACGACCGGCCCGTCGTTGTCGTCGTCGTCACTGGCGCCTATTGTGGCGAGGCGCTGGCCTTAACCGGTGGGCGGGCGGGGGTCTTCCTGGGCGACCCCTGTAGAAGGGGGATGGGCGGCCGCGGCTGAGGGAGCGCGGCGCGCCCGGCGCCCGCCAGGTAATGCAAGGTCAAGGGAAGAACAACAATATAATTAATTAACAATAATTAATAATCAATAATGGAGATTTTTTTCCAAAAAAAAAGAAAGGGGAACCCCGAAATGGGGGCGTCTCATGTGGGAAATATTATTATTATTATTAAATAAGTTAATTCTCACCCTTTTGCGCTTCCTACGCAGCTCCCTTTTTTGTTGTTGCTTCTAAATGACGTGTTTCAAATACATTATTTAAAAGCAACAGCAAAAAAAAAAAGGGGAGCTGCGTAGGAAGCGCAAAACGGGTGAGAATTAACTTATTTACAGCATTTTTACCCCGCTCTTCCGCCAAAAAGGGCTCCCAGAGTGGCTGGCAAAGATTAATATTAGTAATAGGCAGTATTATCAAATGGGCATGTCTCATGTTGGTTATTTAATTATTTTTTTTATTTTATTTGTTTATGATATTTACATGCCCGCTCCGCATCGAGTCGGATTCCGGAGTGGTGGGCAATACAGAGAAGAAAACTCTGGATTAAAGCAAATGTTTTTTCCTCTCTAAATCGGTTTTCTTAATGAGACATCCCCGTTTATGAAAAAAATATATACTGCATTTCTCCCTGTTGTGCTTACTATGCAGCCCCCCCGGGTTGTTAACTTTAAAAGGCATCAGTTTGTTAAAAATACTTCCTCCTCAGCCCCTCTTTGTTGATATATACAATTTTCCACAAGAAAGAATAAGAATTCTTTCCACAAGAAATAAACTGCATATCTCCCTTCTGTGCTGAAGCCTTTAAAAAAAATTAAGGGGGTGGTTTCCCACATAAGGCATTTTATGTTTTGTTTTTAAAAACAATTTGTTTTCCAGGAGACATGAATTTATAAAAATATACTTCTTACTCTGCACCTCTTTGTCGCTGAAAACAAATTATAAACCAGCAACCAAAAGGGGTGGAGTAGGAAGTATATTTTTATAAATGGATGCCTTATGTGGGAAACACACTTTTTTAAAGGCTTAAAAGTAGAAAGGAAAGAAGCCATTTTTTAAAATAAAAAAATTGAGAGGCACTTTCCCTGTGAGGAAAAGAATGTGAAAGCCAGGAGGACACACAAAGATACTGGTTTACAAAATAATGAACAGCATAGGGAGTGCTGATAGAGAAATGTTCCACCCTTTCTCATCATGCTAGAACTCAGCTCAGGGTCATCCAGGAGAGCCATAGAATCATTGAGTCAGAAGGAACCTCAAAGGTTATCCATTCTAACCTCTGCCAATGGGTTAGAAAACCAGGCAGCAGCTGCATTCTGCTACTCCAGTGAATACAACAAAAGGGCCTCCTGGCACTTTAAGGAACTAGGAAATCGATTATGGCCTCAGCTTTTGTGAAGCGGATGGTGTCCCTGGAGCCTTTGCCACAATAGGTATGGTTTGGCTGCAATCCTATGCCATGTTTAGACCGAAAAAGGGTCCCTACAAATCCCAGCATGCCCCAATCTGCATGGCTGGCTGGGGCATACTGGGAGTTGTAGGACTCCTTCCTGTCTAAACATGGCATTGGATTGCAGCCGAGCGTACCTATTACGGCTGCAATCTGTGCTTCTTGTTTCTCTAGAAGACTGGTGTCAGGCGCCTACTTGGCTAATTCTGGGGTTTTTACAGCTCCTGCTCAGGCGTAAGGCCCTGTTGAGTTAAGCAAGGCTTTATTCCCAGGCAAGTGTATTCCCCAGCCTGGCGCCCTCCAGATGTGCCAGGGCAACAATGCTCATCATCCCCCAGCCAGTGTGGCCAATGGCTGGGGGATGTTGGGCATTGTAGTTCCGACATGCCTGGAGTGTGCTGGGCTTGTGTGGTGCCCACTGTTTACAAATGGTGCAGCATAATATTAAAGAATCGGCATGGTCCAGACCTGCCTGTTATTAATAGGCAATTGCTTAGTACTTGATGACACAGCAAAAATAATAATAAATGTGGTTGGTTGGATGGAAGGCCATTCCACACAGCAGACATACTTGATGCTAGAGGCGATTAAGATACTAGGGGTGTGATGGCATTGCTTAACTTGCTATTGTAAATACCGTAATATTAAATATATGGGCATGACATTGCCTTAAATTTGAGGCAAAATCCACAGCATACCTGGTACTTGATAAGACGAAGTAGGTAGGCTGTGGGAAGCGCCTTCCAATAATACCTTCATATCCCATGCCAGGCAGGCTGTGGAATTGCCTTCCTAGGATCAGCAGGAGTGCTATGGAATTGCCTTTCAACAGGAGTGTCACGTCTATACTTTTTCAGTGTCCAAACCTAGCTCACGAACGAGGCAGTAAGATGCGGGGGTGGGGTGGGGATATGCCACGTATGCTATCTTGAACTCCTGGGAGGAAGTGGGGATAAAAATACTAAGGAATTGTCTTAATTTAGAATGATGAGGCTTGAACGTATGCATAAACAATTTAGGGTTCCCTGTTACAAGGTGGGCTGGGGTGATAGTTTTAACTGTGAAGGAAAGAACCTTTAATTTTAACAGCTGCACCCAAAATTGGTCTGGGGCTATAGCAGATATTGTATGTGTTTGGGTGTTTCCTGTTAGAATCTCATTTCAGAGGTTTCGGGTCTTAAGCAACCATTCCACCTCTTGCAGGGCAGGGTTTATCTTGTACTGTCTGGGACACGGAACAATTTTGCCTCTCACCACCACCACCACCAATATAACCACTAGTTATTTTGATCGTATGGTGGGGTGGAGCTTTCTCGTTCACAGGAATGTGTTCTGGAGGATTGAAATCTTTTTATTGGTATATGTGTGGATTATTGGATAATCTTTTGTCTGCAATGCTGAAATGGGAAGGTGGGGTAAGGCAATTAAATCTGATTAGGAAGTTTTCGTGTTGTGTCTTTGCAGTTAAAAATGCAGATCTTTGTCAAGACCCTGACTGGCAAGACCATCACCCTGGAGGTGGAGCCAAGCGACACCATCGAGAACGTGAAGGCTAAGATCCAGGACAAGGAGGGCATCCCCCCTGACCAGCAGAGGCTGATCTTTGCCGGCAAGCAGCTGGAAGATGGCCGCACCCTGTCTGACTACAACATTCAGAAGGAGTCCACCCTCCATCTTGTGCTGCGCCTGAGGGGAGGCATGCAGATCTTTGTCAAGACTCTTACGGGCAAGACCATCACCCTGGAGGTGGAGCCAAGCGACACCATCGAGAACGTGAAGGCTAAGATCCAGGACAAGGAGGGCATCCCCCCTGACCAGCAGAGGCTGATCTTTGCCGGCAAGCAGCTGGAAGATGGCCGCACCCTGTCTGACTACAACATTCAGAAGGAGTCCACCCTCCATCTTGTGCTGCGCCTGAGGGGAGGCATGCAGATCTTTGTCAAGACTCTTACGGGCAAGACCATCACCCTGGAGGTGGAGCCAAGCGACACCATCGAGAACGTGAAGGCTAAGATCCAGGACAAGGAGGGCATCCCCCCTGACCAGCAGAGGCTGATCTTTGCCGGCAAGCAGCTGGAAGATGGCCGCACCCTGTCTGACTACAACATTCAGAAGGAGTCCACCCTCCATCTTGTGCTGCGCCTGAGGGGAGGCATGCAGATCTTTGTCAAGACTCTTACGGGCAAGACCATCACCCTGGAGGTGGAGCCAAGCGACACCATCGAGAACGTGAAGGCTAAGATCCAGGACAAGGAGGGCATCCCCCCTGACCAGCAGAGGCTGATATTTGCTGGCAAACAGCTGGAAGATGGCCGCACCCTGTCTGACTACAACATTCAGAAGGAGTCCACCCTCCATCTTGTGCTGCGCCTGAGGGGAGGCATGCAGATCTTTGTCAAGACTCTTACGGGCAAGACCATCACCCTGGAGGTGGAGCCAAGCGACACCATCGAGAACGTGAAGGCTAAGATCCAGGACAAGGAGGGCATCCCCCCTGACCAGCAGAGGCTGATCTTTGCCGGCAAGCAGCTGGAAGATGGCCGCACCCTGTCTGACTACAACATTCAGAAGGAGTCCACCCTCCATCTTGTGCTGCGCCTGAGGGGAGGCATGCAGATCTTTGTCAAGACTCTTACGGGCAAGACCATCACCCTGGAGGTGGAGCCAAGCGACACCATCGAGAATGTGAAGGCTAAGATCCAGGACAAGGAGGGCATCCCCCCTGACCAGCAGAGGCTGATCTTTGCCGGCAAGCAGCTGGAAGATGGCCGCACCCTGTCTGACTACAACATTCAGAAGGAGTCCACCCTCCATCTTGTGCTGCGCCTGAGGGGAGGCATGCAGATCTTTGTCAAGACTCTTACGGGCAAGACCATCACCCTGGAGGTGGAGCCAAGCGACACCATCGAGAACGTGAAGGCTAAGATCCAGGACAAGGAGGGCATCCCCCCTGACCAGCAGAGGCTGATCTTTGCTGGCAAGCAGTTGGAAGATGGCCGCACCCTGTCTGACTACAACATTCAGAAGGAGTCCACCCTCCATCTTGTGCTGCGTTTGAGAGGTGGCTGTTAGATGTTACGAACTCTGATTTGGCAGTTGCCAATAGCCTTTGTTTGCACTGTAGGAGTTTAATGTCTTAATATTGTAGGGTAAATGCAATTTTCCGTAACTGCTAGACTGTTGTGTGAATGCTAATAAAGTTTTCTGTTGCACATTACTTTGTAGTCCTCCTGAATGAAGAAATTTATGGCTTGGGGTTCAGTAGTACCATCCTCTGTAGTGTGTGTGGTGCTTGAGAACATCTTTGTGGGATTTTGCCATTGGGAACTAGTGCCTAACAATAACATTCTTTAGTAAGAAATCGAAAATAATGTTACAGCCAAGTCAAACAGAATTCTAGGGAAGGCAAAGGTGTTCTGTGCATACAACAGAAGGGAAAGCAGGAGAAGAAACAGGTTATGTGACTTAAAACCAATTCTATAGTATAAATTCAAAGGTGGAAGTCATGCCTGTGGCCTGTCTCTTCACCATTCAAAAACAAAACTCTTTTGTGGAGTCTACAAAGTGCTCAACCACTGCTCAGACCTTAGTGTTTGTTTTTAATTCTTTGACATGGCTGACTAAACATAGCAATGCTGTTTTCTCGTCATGTTGATTGGGATTACTGGGCTTTTTGCACTGCTTTATAAAACAAAACTGGATGGGGGACAGTAATGTCCAGTTTTTCTTGAAATAAACTGGCACCCTAAGAGAAATCTGTAATGGATTGAAATGAGTTTAGATTTCTTTAAATCTACCTGTAGATTCCACAGCTGACTGACTTCTGCTCCGTCACGTGGGGATTCTGTGGACTTGAGAACCAGTTTTTCACGGGGGGGGGTTGTGCTAATTTGCATTAGTGCCAATTCAGATTAACGCACATTAGCAGAAGTAGCACAAAATTCTGGTGGGGGGAAATATTATTCCGTCAATGAGCGCATGATGGAACAAAAGACACCTGACAATCTGAAAAACCTGGAACAGATTTAACAAAATCCCTGTGCTTGAGGGTTCTTCGTTTCATATCTTGGAAGTACAGATGGGAGACCCAAGTGTGAAAGGAAACTTGCCAGGGTAATTCTGTATCCCTAAAAAGCGATGGGGAGTATATGGTCTAAAATGGTATGTGTGATACTCCTGGGGCATATGGCTTGTGCATGCCATTGATGGGGTCAGTTGCATCAAGGGGCCTGATGCAGCCTTTAAAAATAGATTCACTGGAAACCCTTAATAGGGCAATTCCCAGTGATACTTGCAGAGAACTATTGGCGGCTTGTAGCCCAATGTGTGCTTGGCTGAAAACCAACAGCTGTTTAGAGCTCAAAAGTGTATTGGGATGTGGAGCCTGTTTCCCAGTTACTTTCACAGTTGCTACAGTGGGAGGGTTCCCCCCCTTTCCCTAAGTTTGCAAATTGAACTAGGTTGGGCTTGGCTTGAAGGGGGTGGTAGTTAATGGCTGCTGTAGCCTTTGTAACTAGGTCACAAGTCCTGTGATTGCTTAGTCATACCAAATGTAACTTGAATGTTCTCCAGCTCTATAAATAAAGGCTGTGGCTTTTTATCGGTGTAGGAGGGAGGCCCAAAAGAGGATTGGACGCTATGTCCCATCTGCTTGCTTTAGCAGGGTGCCACATACCTTCTATAGTTATTTTCTTAAAGGCAACTTTACTGCAGGGACAGAAATATTTGAGGGCTGGGAAAGAACAGCAACAAACAGCCTAGCAGGTTTTCATTTCTCACCAACTTGCTTTCACTTCAGTAGAGCCAGGAAGCCCACCTGCCCCCTCAATTTCAGTTAGTACTTTGTCAAAAGTCAGATCTACTTAACGTTCTGCCTACTGACTAGTTCTTAATGGTGGCTAAACATTTTTAAACCTACATCTGCTGAAGGTTGCTTTTTTGCTTAAATATGATTAAAAACTCAAAACAAATGTAACACTTGTTTATACAAAGGCAGCTGATACGGGTTGGGGAGTGGGATTCCCTAGATAGTGGCCACCTAAGAGAAGGCCCTTCCTAGTCACGCATCTTGAGTGAGGGTCACTGTTCATCTTTTAACCAACACCTACTGGTTCTTTACCTGTGACTTGGGTGGCAGTTGCTAATGTACGGTGTGGGTTGCCCCAAAGATACTCCTGGGTGGGGCTGTATTGCTCCCTATTTGAGTAGGGTGGGTATGTCTTGCATGGGCCGGGGGAGGAGAGAGAGTTTCTTACAAAGGTGAAGATGCTCTGCTTTTTGCAGAAAAGAATGGGGTGTTAACAATGGCCACAACCTAAGGTCTGTAGTGTTCCTCTTGGTGATGACTTCTAGTGGTTGGAGAGGTTAATCCTAGCTAGATCAGTAGGATCTGTGTAAAAGTGCAAAGCCCTAGCACACTTGGTGAGCCAGTTTCTCAGTAGTAATAGATCAGTGGTCAGATTTATGGATGTTGCTTGTGTGGAAAGTACAACAGTTGCTAAACTCCCCTATAGGTACCACCAGATTCTGATACATTCCTTCCTCTGGCTGCCGCCGTGTAACGTGCTTCTGTCCCTCTTCTGAGCGCCCCCTCTAATTTCTTCTTCACTTCTTTCCTTCTGGGTTCCGGAATGGCCTCAATTTCCTCTTTGCTAATTTCATAGCCAAACATCTCAATCTGTAGAGGTGAAAAGGAAGGAGAGGGGGAAAACTTGCAGTAAGGACAGCGGGTAGACTTTCAACAGTAGCTGTTGCTCTGTTGTGGAAGAGGAAACACTGTTGCAGCTCGGAAAGTGTTTGAGGCACCGGCTTTAAGGAAAAGATAGGAGGCTGTGAAAATGTGCCAGTGAGAAGGAGGATTTGGGGGAATTCATAGGGCCTAGGGATAAGCCCGGTTACTGTCAGTGGGGCAAAATGGAGAGACTTGCATGGGAAAGGTGTCATTTGTAAACCTATACCATTTATTGTACCACTCAAAGGCTGTGACAAAGCACTATAACATTAAAAGTACAGGTAACTGAAAAGGCGGGGGGGGGGGAGAATGCATAGGATACAGTCTGGTCCTAGCTCCCAGGCTCCGCTGACATTCTAACTAAAGTTTGCTCTGATTTTCTTTGCTGATGATGAAAGCCTCAATGCTCCCTAACAAAGGGGCTGCCGGTGTGGGCAGTCACAAAACACCTATTTCCCAGATGTCAAGCTGGTGAGACTAAAAGAAAAAAAGGTAACTGAAGTACAAGGCAGAAGTCTGGTCTGAGCTCACACACTCACGAAAGAGACCCACGTGCACCCCAAAAAAGGCCCAGGTAAAACACACACACAGCAAACACAAAATCCTGGCAAAACACACCAATGCCTCTCCCGAACCCAGGCAAAACATGCTACAACAAACATACCCGCCGCTCCCAGAACACCTGTGGCATCCTTCCGCCACAGCTGAAGCCATCGCATAGAATTGTAACTAAATGCACATGCCTTTGCACTGGGAGAATAAGATAATCAAGATCCGGGGGCAGTGCTAGGTACTGAAAAGATCTGGGGCTCAGGTCCAAGGACAAAAAACAAATTTGCATATGCGAAAGTCTGTCTTTAAAGAAGCCTGTCTCTGAAGGACACCCCTATTTGTAAAAGGGGAAGTATGGGCCGGAGAGGAGGGCATTTGATTTCGGGAAGAAAACCTCAGGCAGAAAGATTGGGGGGTGGCAGCAGGAGGTGAAACGCATGTGGGCCAGTCCAGGGGGATCAGATGCAACGGAAATTATCCGGCCCCTGGACCTTTATTTCAGCAAGTGCCCCGGGACAGCAGGATGGTGGGGCAGAGGGCCTCCCAGAGATCTGGGGCTCCAAATGAAAGATTTGGGGCTCCAGCCCTAGTGGGCTGTCCCCTAACACTGCCTCTGGCCTGTCTAGGCTGAGGAAGGCATTTTTGGCTATTTAGGGTTTGCACTGCCCTAACATGATGAGCATCCCAAACAAATATCCTTTGATATTCCTCTTGCTCCCCCAGTCCACATAATTAAGCCCACCCACCCCAATTACACAGGGCTTCAAACCTATTATATGCACAAAGGCCATGTGCCATTCTTTTTTTGGGGGGGGAGGCCAGGGGTGTTATAAAAACATTTTTGTGATAGACAAGCTATCTAGAGCTTCAATGGCTACTACCATTTACTGATGTTGGAAGAATCCCTTCTGAGCAGTGTTTTTTCCTCCCAATTCTTGTTACATTTCCAGTGGTGCATACGATAAAAAGGGGGGTAGAAGAGGAGAGAAGGCTTTGAAATACCTTTGCATTTTTGCAGTCCTGGTTGTAGTCGCGGAGATGCTTCGTCGTGGCCGCATCCAAGTGCTCCCGCTCTTCTGCGCTCGAACCATTAACCACTAAAGAGGAGAAAATAATGCTAGAGATCAAAGTTGCAGCTTTCCCTGTTTAAAAGATAGAAATAGTTTGTGGGTCAGACTGTCCCAACGTAGTCGGTATGTCCAACTTTTAATTCCATCCAGGGGTCACTTTGGGCCTAGAACGTAAGAGTTGTCTTTCTGGATGACCCAGAGGTCTGTCTTGCCCAAAAAAACTTTCTCCAGAAGTGGCAATCTGGGAGCCTCTTTAAAGCTTGCTACTAGGGCATAATAGCGAATCCATGGTTTGTCCCTTCAATCTGTGATGAACAGCTATAGTGTCTCTGGGAAGAGATCGGTCCATATATCTATCCCACCGGAAGTCTGTTGACAGTAACATCCTCCTTGAATTGGATACTTAAAAAAAAAAAAAAGCCAAGTTATAGTAGCTGCCATCATGTCCTGTGGCAATATTTTTCACAAGTCAAGTTACGTATTATGTGAAGAAGCGCTTACTTCTCTCTCCCATATTTGTTAATGTTGCTCTGCTGGATCACACCAAGGTGGGACTTCTTTTGGTGAAATATAATTGCTTTCTGGGTTGATTTAAGGGGTGCTTTACAGAAGGCAGTGGATGAGTATCAATATTAAACACGAGCAGGCCTTATAGCAGGGGTGTGGAACTTCAGGCCCGCGGGCCACATCTGGCCCGCGTGAGGTCTGAATCTGTGGCCCTTTTGGGATTCCCAGATGGTCACATCCACAAAGTGTAATCCCCATTAGAATCTCAACCTGGTT
Organism: Shinisaurus crocodilurus; assembly: GCA_021292165.1. NCBI lineage: Eukaryota > Metazoa > Chordata > Lepidosauria > Squamata > Shinisauridae > Shinisaurus > Shinisaurus crocodilurus. Next base: position 18,532,075 of record CM037886.1, on the reverse strand, counting down.
TTTCCTTAAATCAACGTTGCCTCTGACCAGAAGGTGTCAGTGTCCCACCACAAAAAACAGTAAAGTTGCTCGCTCCAAATGTGGTAGTTTCACTGAGCTGCCATAGTAAATAGCTGTCAATATACATAATCTAACCCCCTCGAATTGGTCTAATCCATTGTAAAGCTATCTAGTAGCTACTGGCTGCACTTTAGGGTAGTAAATTTAATTTGTTTTTAATTTAATTTGTAACTTTAGTTTGTTTTCAGTGTATTTGTTTTTTGTTTCTTTTATCTGCTTTTGTCTTTTTATTGTTCACCGCTCCAAGATCTGCTTGATGTGGAGCAGTATACAAATACTGTTAATAATCATAAACCTCATAAGTGAAGTATGCATATGTAAAGAAGTATGGCTCCTTTCTGTTTGGCCAGAAACATTATTTGAAGGGCTCTCTTACACACATGATGGAGCCAATTTGTTTTCTGCTGCTCCAGAGGGTAGAACTTGGCACCTTCCGGTTCAAACTACAAGAAAAGGGGGTTTCGACTGAACATTGAGAAGAACTTTATGAGATGTTCAAGGGTGGAACAGGATGCCTCAGAAGGTGGTGGACTCTCCTTCGTTAAGGGTGCAATCCTATGCACATTTAAGACAGAAAAAAGTCCTACAGCTCCTAGAATGCTGGGAGTTGTAGGACTTTTTTCTCCATGCTGGCTGGGGAATGCTGGGAGATGTAGGACTTCTCCATGCTGGCTGACTTTTTTCTGTCTAAATGTGCACAGGACTGTGCCCTAAGAGGTTTTTAAGCGGAGGCTAGAGGCCCACCTCTTGAGGATGCTGTAGCAGCGGATTTCCGGCATTGTCAGAGGGTTAGAATGGATAACCTTTGAGGTTCCTTCTGACTCAATGATTCTATGGCTCTCCTGGATGGCCCTGAGCTGAGTTCTAGCATGATGAGAAAGGGTGGAACATTTCTCTATCAGCACTCCCTATGCTGTTCATTATTTTGTAAACCAGTATCTCTGTGTGTCCTCCTGGCTTTCACATTCTTTTCCTCACAGGGAAAGTGCCTCTCGATCGTTTAATTGGCCCTTATTTCCCAGACTTTTCGCTGTCTGCCACCTTGGCTATCAATGGCGGTTAATGTTTATCCTTCTTGGGCTGGTCTCACTTTTTTTTTTTTTTTTTAAAAATCATTTAAAAAAATAGTCATAGCAACATCCAGTGGCAATGAGTTCCGCAGATCACCACATTCGTATTTCAGACAAAGTTTGCTTACTTGTGCCGGCGGCCTCCATCATCTGTGTCAGCAACTCAAGCGTGATGGTTCTGGCTGTTTTCCTTTCTCTGTCACTGGTGGTATTTCTGCTATCTGCAACTGCTGCAAAAAAGGTTGAAAGAGAAAGCTAGATTTTGGGGTGTGTCATGATGGATCTGTCTTATCTTTCTCACGTATATCCCACTTTTTGTTCTGGGCAGCTGACATTTGAATCCCAAGGAGATCTATCCCAGCCATGCTGCTTTCTTCAGCCATCGCGGTGTCCCATCTGCCTACGGACCGTTCTCTGGTTAAAACAGCTTTGCAAATGTTTATAATTAAGTTACTAGCCCACAAACACACACACTTACTAGCCTTCCTGCTCACACAGACCCCTGCTATTCATTTGTGGCACATCGGCAGTCTAGAAGGAGGAAAAAACCGCCACCCGACTGACTTTACAGCCGCTTGATTGCCTGGAAGTGATTCCTGCTCACCATAGGCGAGAGGCTACTTTACAAGCCTGGGACGGTGCTGGAATTAAATGTGGGAGATCATGGCTTTTGTATCCTTTTCCCGGACGGCTTGAAGTGGCAACCCATTTGGTGGGGGCACCTGAAAGGGTGTGTGTGCGTGTGTCAGATAATGACCTCAGTGTCTGGGTAGGTAAAAATACTCGCAAAACAGCAAAGGTTGATGCCTGATAAATAGCCACATAACTTTTCACGCACCTGTTTCCGATAAGCAGAAATGTGTCGGTGACGGCGTCTGCGATTGTGGTGAAGGCGCAGGGGCTACGAGACTTTAAAAACGAAAACAGAAGAAAACACACACACTTGACTTGCCCCTTTGCAAGGGGCTTTCCAAGGCATCGAATCCCTTTGTTCTTCAGTGGGCACCGTAGAAAAGGAGGGGGGAAAAGGCACCAATCCAGGGAGGAAAGGGGGATCTCTCTGACACAAAAGTCAATGGGTTGGAGGAGCCAGACTGAGGGGGAAATCCCCTGCATCGTTAGACGGGGGGGACGGGACCCTACAATCCTATGCATCTTTAGACGGGGAAAATCCTACAATCCTAAGGTCCCAGATATATCATCAGCATTCCCCAGCCAGATAAGCTGGGCGTTGTGGAACTGAGACATATCGGCTAGTGACTTGGGCAGTGTTCTCCAACCTTGGGTCCCCAGATGTTTTTGGCCTACAACTCCCAGCATGCCCCAGCCAGCTATGCTGGCTGAGGCATGCTGGGAGTTGTAGGCCAAAAACATCTGGGGACCCAAGGTTGGAGAACACTGGACTAGAGCTTCTGGCTTTCCCCGGTAGTGTGTTGGCTTGGCTTCCTTGAGTCCAGAGGTGCTAGGTACCGAAAAGATCCAGGGCTCAGGCCCACAGGACCAAAAAAAAAGGCACACATTTGCATATGCTAATTTACAGATGCTCTAAAGTCTCTCTCTGTGTGTGTCTGTAAAGGAGCCTGTCTCCTAAGGACACCCCTATTTGTAAAAAAGGGATGCATGGACAGGGGAGAGGAGGGCATTTGATTGCAGAAAAAACTTCAGGCGGAAAGATTCAAGCGGGGGCAGCAGGAGGTGAAGGACATGTGGGCAAAGAGCCAGCAAATCCAGGGGGATCGGATGCAACAGGGATCCTCAGGGCCCCTGTGCCTTTATTTCAGCAAGTGCCCATGGACAGCCAGGTGGTGGGGCAGAGGGCCTCCCAGAGATTTGGGGGCTTAACTGAAAGATTTGGGGCTCCAGCCCTAGTGGGCTACCCCCTCACACAGCATCTGCTGTCTAAATGGTCTTTTGGTCCCAAATGTTTTGGACAGCAACCCCCATCCTTGCCGGCTGGGAAAGATGGGAATTGCAGTCCCCCACACACCTGGAAGGTACACAATTGCAGAAGGCTGCTCACTCTATGGTTTTATGATTTAAGTTATCCCTTGCACGTTTAATAGCATCTTACCTGCTGGAAGAGTAGGCATCGGAAGAAGGCTACAACGGAAAGAAAAAGAGACATTCTTAAAATCCGAGTAAGTAGTTTGGTGACGCATGAATGTTAAATACAGAATGCTATAGAGCTTTTCTACACAAGGCTGTTAATCGCTGTATCTACTCTAGGTTTCGTCGCACCGTTGAGATCTGAGCTCTACACGAAGAGTTTTTCCTTTCCTGCTTTTCCACTATGTAACCTGTAGGTGGAGCTGTGCTATAGCAGAATAGCACAAATACACCAGTAGAAACAGCACTTTCAGAAATAATACCGCACTTTCCCCATTCTTTAAAAAAAAAAAAAAAAAAACAATTGGGAAAGTGCTCTGAGAAAACAGAAGCGAAACTGGAGGATCACCACATCATCTAAAGAACCTGTAAACAACTTTTGAGTAAAGAATCACAAGCGCACAGTGAATGCCGTGTAGAAAAACTCCACATCTGTGATGCCTGAAGATGGAGATTGTCCTGTTTGGGGGCCTGTGCGTGTAACTGGATGAATCTAGACTCCCGCAGAGGAATAAGGAACCAAGTTTCTTCCTCCACATCCCTGTTATTCTATTGCAGCCTTTCCCAACCTTGGACAACAATTCCCAGAATTCCTGACCATTGGCCATGCTGGCTGGAGCTGGTGGGAGTAGAAGGCCAAAACATCCGGAAGGCATCGTGTTGGGGTAGGCTGATCTACTGCCACCAGGGTGCTCACGGACCTAAGAAACCGAGGTCTATCAGAACATTTTTCAGCACTCTTACCAGCTACAATACCCACTATTCTTTGGAGGAAGCTGTAACAGTTAAGCTGGCATAAATTCAGGGGTCAACAAGTTTTGGGTGGCCTTTGTGGCCCTAACAGAAGATCCTCAGACATCTCCAGGCATGAACCTACCTGTACACTACATTCATCATTGCCTCCTCCTCAGTGGTGGCCCCCCTGATCATGGAACAATCTCTTTGGCGAGGTCCGCTCGGCACCAATGTTTTTATCTTTTCAACACCAGCTTAAGACCTCCCTCTTCTCTCAGGCCTTTGGCAGCATACGATGAGGCTTTAACCAGGTCCTGGATTTTTCTTATTGTTGATTGTTTAAAAAATTGTTTTTAGATAGATGTGTGTGTGTCTCTCTGTGTTATATATGTTTGTATGTACGTATCTGTTCTTTTTTTTTTTTTTTTTTTTTAAGTACTTTAAAGGTTTTAATCTTTGTAAACCGCCCCAGAGAGCTTTGTCTATTGGGCGGTATAGAAATATAACGAAATGAAAGCTCCTTCCCTCCAGCTCAGAGCCAGCAAAGTGGGGGCAGCTGCCTGCCTTTCTCTTCCTTCCTGGCTTTTGGAGCTCCACTCCAGCATGGGTGGAGGAGGCAAGTCTCCATGCCTGGGCCGCCCGCCTTCAGCTCAGAGCCAGCCAAGTGCAGAGCAAAACAAATTGCACGACTCTTGACAATGTTCGAGGCGGGGCGAGGTGGGGATTTCCCCCTCCCCATCTACAGCTCCGGTGCTGGTCCAGGACGCCGGAGAGAGACTCGGAGAATGATGACCTCAGCCAGACTAACCCCTCGCCGCGACGGGGAGGGCAAGTGAGCTTGTGGAGCCCTGTATAAAACGGGGGCACGATCGTCATCCAGAAATCTTAAATCATTTTAATCTTGTAGTTGTTTTTAATTCCGTTATTGTAACTGCTGCTGCTAGCTCTGGTTTTTAATCTGTGGTTTTTAAATTTTATATTGTATTTTATGATTTTAACTGTTGTAAACCGCCCAGAGAGCTTCGGCTATTGGGCGGTATAAAAATGTATAAAATAAAATAATAAAATAAACCCACACATACCCCCATGGGCGACACTTCATGTGAAATTGAAATGAAGAAGCGTGTGGATGGGGAACGTGCGGCCTTACGGCAGGTGTTGTTGGACTGCAGTTCCCATCATCCTTCATCATGGCTGTGCTGGCTAGGCCTGACTGACGGAAGCCACAGTGGAATAACATCTGGAGGGCCACCCATTTCCCGGCTCCTGCTGTAGAATATGTTTGCCTCGCGTGCGCCTTCAAACGCAAGCCCTCCTGGGTGTTCGTATTTAGCAGTGGGTTTGTGTCTTGAAAACAAAACTCCCCCTTTTTTGGGGGGGGTATTATTACCATCTTCCACTCCGCCAGTCTGTTGATCTCAGCCTGAAGCCCGCGGATCTGTTCCTCTGCTTTCGTTTGCATTTCATAGCGGACTTGCCTCTCCTGAAAGGTGCAACCTGAGAGTTAAACATTTGGGGAGAGAGGGAGAGATCCCCCCCCGCCGCCCCAACAGTTACCACCTTTTGATGGCGAAAAGAAAAGAAAAAAGCAGCTCTGCCACCAAGCAGCGAAGTTGGACACTGCTGGTAAATAACCGGGGCAGGAGACGGACAATTGTGCGTTGTCGTTTTTCCAAAGAGTTGACGGTGACTCAAAAAGCAGCATCGCTTGTGGTGTATGTGCTCATGGTTTCATAGATTTCATAGATCATCGAGTTGGAAGGAGCCTACAAGGCCGTCGAGTCCAACCCCCTGCTCAATGCAGGAAACCTGAGGAGGGGTCTCTCATCCGAGTAATAACCAGGCCTGGCCCTGACCCTGCTTAGCTTTCCACGCTCAGACAAGCTGAGCCAACATAAGCCACAGGTCATTTGCCCTACTGGCAACAGATATTTTTAATGGTTTCATGAACGTGCAACACCTGTTTGACTGGAGGCAAAACAGTGGGACCAAACAAAGGAGCACATAGACCCGGGGTGCCCTCCTGGTGTTTTGGACTACAACGCCCACCAGCCCTGGCCAGTGGTCAGAGAGGATGGAGGCTGCAGTCCAAAACATCTGATATAGACAATGGGAAATGCCGCCTCCCTCAAATGACGTTCCACCCTCTTGTGTGTCTCCTGGCCAGGTTGCTTTTGCCCCCAAGCTCTTCAGTTATCCTTGCCCACAAAGCTCCCTTGCCTGTCACAATACACTGTCCCGGTATTCCTCAACACTCTCCTTACTCTGCTTGTCTTTCTTTTAGATGTTTGCTGCCTCCACCCCTTCACATCAGGCCGTTGCTTCTGCACCCTCTCCAGTGTTCTGCTAGAGCCGTACCACACGAGGCTGCTCTTTGTGTGGCTTGGCTCTCCATCGTCCAACCCATCAGGCTACCTGAATTGTTTTCAGCCCAGCTGGTTGTTGTAAGAACTGGTGCTTGAATTTGCTTGTTTTCCTCTTCCCTCCTCATCCCTTTTTCCTCTTGTGTTGTGTCGTTTAAACTGTAAGCCTGAGGGTATGGAATGTCTTGATTTTTAGTGGCTTGTAAGCTTCTCTGGGAGCCTTTGCAGCTGAAGAGCAGGATAAAAATGTTGCTGCTACTGCTAATAATAATAATCCTCACAAACCCAATGGGACTAGTCCTTAATATTTCCATCTTACAGATGGGGAACTGGGGATGACGGAGAGTGGTATCCAGAGCTACCCAGGGTGTTCGTGGTTAAGCAGGGGGGTTGACCCCGAAGCCACACTGCCTTCCTCACTAAATCTACCGAGCTTCTCCCAACCTTGCCTTTCATGTCTGGAGGAGGATACCTGCGACAGCTGCTCTTCCAAGTGGATCTTCTGCATTTCGGATTTCCTCTTGGTCTCTTCTAAAAGCTGCAGCCACCGAAATTCCTTGTGCCTGCAATGCCACAAAAACGTTTTTGCAGCGACGACGCCTAGCTCGTCGCATCACAGCAGGTAGGGCACCAATCCAGCCTGTCTCAGCATAATAACTGAACTGACCGCCCCAAGCAGAGCCCTTGGCATCTGAGAAAAGGGCCGACCCGCAGACATTGCGGCCGGGGAAATGTGGGCTCTCTCACCTCTCCTGTTCTTCCTCCCGAAACCTTCGAAGCCTCTCTTCCTGCTGAATTCCCTCCGTGTGCTGCCTCTGCAGTGTCTCTCGTTCCTCTCTGAAATGAAGGACGCATCGTGTTTTCTGTATGTCAAGAACAACACAGTGCCTCTTCTTCTTCCCATTCCACAAGGCGGCAGGCTAGCTTTGTGGGCACAGGCCAGCTTAGTTGGCACACAACTCTTTCCATGCCGACTGGGAATTATGGGAGTTGTAGTCCCAGTACATCTGGAGGGCACCGGTTCGGGGAGGCTGATCTAGGCCCTTCGATGTCGGAGAAATCCGCAATGGACTCGGATGAGTTTGGATTTCTATGAATCTGAAACATGGATTCTGTGTGGACCGGCTTTTCCCGAGTTGCACAGATTCCATGGACTTGCAGACTGGTGGGTGTTTGTTTTTCTTACTTTACGTAATTTAATGCAAATTTAGTTATAGATTTTTTTAAAAAAACACAACAGCATCGACCGGAAATGTGCATTTTGGGAAGATTTGCGTATTTGGGGGAGATCCATACAAATGCATTTGCGCGAAATCTGATTCCATCCATGAGCAGATGACGGGAATGTACGGTGCCCGAAAATCCACAAAACCACCGATGGAACGGATTTAACGAAGTCCGCACATCCCTGCTCCCAGGTTAAATCAGAAATGGCGAAGCGTCTCCTCTTTGCGATTTGCGTATCTTTCTCTCCGGGTTTCCCCTTAGGATACAAGAGCAGTCCCGCTGGAACGCCGCGAGCCTTTCCTGGGGGGCCACATAACTGACAGGAGCACCTCGTTCGTCTCCTGTCTTCTGGCTTTGTCCTTGGAGGTGCTCCGCTTCGGAGGTCTCTGTAGCTCCACGGAGGAAAAGCTGAAAGGGGAGGGAGAGGAAAAGAGAGAAGAAGAGAATGAGAAACAGCAACCCCCCCACGCCCAAACATTTTCAAAAAATAATAGCGAAGAATGGATGGCGCATGCAAGAGGAATTGCAAGCTCTCCCCCGACCCTTTGCAAAGCGCACAGCGCAGTAATGCACTGAAGTCCTCATTTGGCAATATATTTTTTTGGCCCGGGCTTCCTGTTCAAGCCAGTGGTGGGAGTACCGCACGGCCCGGTGTTATTAAGTTAGGACGCTAGGTTGACGAAGGCTGGAATAACCCATTGAGCAGGGCCGGTGCTACCATTAGGCCAACTAGGCAGCTGCCTAGGGCGCAGGGCTAAAGGGGGCGCCAGAAACGCCTTGAAAAAAAAATACATCACTCTCAAGTGGGAAGGGGGGCGCTAAATATCTGATCTTGCCTAGAGCACCAAACTGCCTTGCACCGGTCCTGCCATTGAGCCTTACTTTGGGTGGGGTCGTGGATGGGATAGGGGTCCTTGTTCTCTCCGTGCAGCCGGCTGTACAGTTCTTCAAAGAAATGTCTCCCCATCATGTATTGGAAGGCTTCTACAGGCAGAGATGGTCCCCGAGTCTTCAGCGTTGCTTCCAGTTCCCCTGGCTATGGCAAAAGATGGTCAAGTGAGTGATGATGATTATGATGATTTCTGCGCCGTGAGAAAAGTGTGTGTGTTGGTGGTAGCAGTGGGATGTGTGTGGGCATGCTGCTTCTATAAGTTTGCTATTAGGAAAGGAAATCAAGTCCTTGAACTGAAAAAAACAACCGTGGCAGAAATTAAAAACAATTTCATAGATAGCAACACAAAAACTAAGGGCTTCTCTGCACGAGGCTTTTCAACCACCACTTGACTGAGGCTTCTGCTTCCGGATTCTTTGTGGGATTAAGATCAGCTCCTTTACATGTGTTTCTCCCCCCCCCCTCGGGGTGTGTGTGTTTCTTTCTCTGCCTTTCTATAAGTTCCATTACACAACCACAAGGTGGCGATGTGGTATAGAGGAACTGCGAAAATACACGAGCTTTTCATTCCCGTTCATTCCGCCATTTCCAGATAAAAACAGACACTTTCCTCGCTCTTAAACAAAAAAAAAAGCCGTGGAAATGCTTGTAAAGCACGGGAGAGGCCCTGGAGGATGGTGACGTCGTGTAAAGCACCCGCAAACGACCGTGAGTGAGGAACCGTGAGTGCAATAAATGCCTTGGGTAGAGAAGCCCTAAAAAAAACCCTCCAGCACACGGGAGATTTTAAAGGGAAATCCTAAAGAGCAGATCGTATATTTCAAAGCTGACCTCCCCCCCCCCCCCCGCCCATGCATGGCTATATAAATCTGCCAACTTGAGGTTCACACTTGGTGCATCTGATGAAGTGGAAACTGACTGGGTGACTTTGGGCCAGTCACTGCCTCTCAGCCTAACCTACCTCACAGGGTTGTTGTGAGGATAAGATGGAGAGGAGGAGGAGGATTATGTAAGCCGCCTTGGGTTCCTTGCAGGAAAAAAGGCGGGGTATAAATGAAACAAATAAATAATAAAATATCCAATGAAAGCTTGTGCCGTCAGAAATGTGTTAGCTTTTAAGGTGCCACACGAGGCTCTTTGCCATTTCTGGAAGAAGAAGAAGGTCGTAAGAACATCAGGACTTGCCTTCTACAGAATTAGCACACTGGTCCAGCCAGCTCAGTATGGTTCACACCAGTGGTGGGGGACGTGTGTGACCCTCCAGATGTTATTGGACTATAACTCCCATCAGCCTTAGCCAGCATAGCCCTGTGGTGAGGGATGATGGGGGTTGCAGTCCACGAACATCTGGAGAGCTACAAGTTGTTCACCCCCGCTCCACAATGACTGGCAGTGACTCTCCAGGGTTTCAGCCAAGATTTATGCCTACCTGGAGATGCCGGAGATCAAACCTGGGACCTTTTTGCGTGCAAAGCAAATTCACTGCCACTGTGCTGCAGCTTTTCCCCGTCTAACAATGGGGCAGAGAGGGAGCCTGGCACACAGCTCCACCGGAAGGGAGTTCTGGAATCCCGGGCTCCAGTCCAGAAGCCCCATTTCCCTGCTTCTTGTTTGTGCCAGTTCCACATCGTCGCCGCCTTTTTAAAGCCGTGATTCGTAAAATAATCCTGAGAAGATCATTAGACACCCCCCACCCCCACCCCACGAAGGGCCAGATTTACGTACGGATCGACACTCGAGTAGCTGGCCTCTGAGCAGCAGGATAAGGATGGCGGTGAAGGCGGGGATGCAGTTGTACGCTGGATGCTCGAGCCCCAGGATGATTTGGTCCCAGACGAACAGCAAAGTCGGCATGCTTAAATAGCCTGGTAAGACGAAGCAAAGTGCAAAGCGCCTCTCTCTCGCTTCCTCCGAGCGTAATATCCACCCAGCGTGACAGTGGTGAAGCCAAGGCTCACGGGGTCGAAGCGCCATGTGCCATCCCACCAGCTTCCCTGTTCCCTCTGAGCTTCGCTGCAATCCTCACCGTAGTTGTGTGTGTGTGTGTGTGTGCGGGGGTGTGTGTGAATTTTCCGAGCATCAATATACTGTATAGTTGTGCGCTATCCCTGCTGTAATGGCTTGGTCTCGGACCCGTACGTACACTATGGCCGTTATCTAAGGCTCTCCTCTCAAGGGAGGGTGGTGACTCCTATTTCAGTGGGGCTCCTTTTCCATTGCAGGTTTTATTTGGAGCTTCATAGGAGCTATCCATGGTGGCAAAGCCTATGTTGGGGATGGAGTTCGGCACCCTGCAGAGCTCCGATGAAGCTCCAAATAAAACCTGCAATGGAAAAGGAGCCCCACTGAAACAGGAGTCACCTGCATCCCCTCCTCTAGTCTGAGGGAGGCTTGGAAGGCAGCCACGAGGGAGAGGGCCTTCTTGGTGGTGCCCCCCCCAATTGTGGAATGATCTCCCCAATGAGGCCCGCCTGGTGCCAACGTTGTTATCTTTTGGGCACCATGTTAAGACCGTCTTCTTCTTCTCTCGGGCATCGGGCAGCATATTATGATGCGGTTTTAATCAGGTCTTGAGATTTTCTTGTTGTTGATTGTTTAAAATTGTTTTTTTAGCTATATCTTGTGTCTTGTTCGTATACATATACAGTAATACCTTGGATTGCAAGTAACTTGGTTTGAGAGCGTTTTGTAAGACAAGCAAATTTTTAAATATTTATTTTAAAAAATTTGACTTGATATACAAGCGACGTCTTGCAATACAAGTCCTGTAGTACGGCTCAAATTAAAAATCTCTGTACAATTTTTTTTGGGGGGGGGGATTTCGTTTTGATATACAAGTGTTTTGGACTACAAGCACGTTTCCGGAACGAATTATGCTCTCAATGCAAGGCACGACTGTATGGTTTTTATAATGTTTTTTTTTTTTTTTTTAAGGTTTTAATCTTTGTAAATCACCCAGAGAGCTTCGGGCTACTGGGCGGAATGGAAGCGTAATAGATGAAATGAATACGCAATTAAGACCTGCTCGCTTACCAAATTCTTGCTCCTGGTGGAGGTGAAAAGAGCTAGAGCTGGTTTGTTCAGATGGATCCGCCACACAGCTGCTGCCTGCGTTTCGGGACTCTGCTCGGGGACATGACGACTGTGGGAACCGCGGGTCCCCAGATGTGTTTGGCCTACAACTCCCAGCATGCCCCAGCCAGCTACGCTGGCTGGGACATGCTGGGAGTTGTAGGCCAAACACATCCGGGGATCCAAGGTTGGAGAACACTGCTCTATAATAAAGGCGTGTGAAGGCATCAGGCTACCTGAAAGATCGCCTTCTCCCAAATGAGCCTGCCCAGGTCTTAAGATCTTCAGGAGAGGCCCTTCTTTCAAGGCCGCCACCTTCAGAGATGCATTTGGCGGTGATGCGGAAGAAGAGGGCCTTCTCGGTGGCCGCTCCCAGGCTGTGGAACTCCCTGCTGAGGGAGGCTAGGTTTGCTCCCGCCCTGTTGTCCTTCCGCCGACGGGCAAAGGCCTTTTTATTCCAGCGGGCGTGTGTGGCGCGTGAGCGGGGTCTGTTGGGTTGGCTGCTGTTTTGATTCCGTTGCATTGTGCTTCAATGCCTCTGTCTCACTATGGTTTGAATCAAGTTTTAGTTATGATTGCAAAGCTGCCTTTTGAGTGCCACTTTTCTTGGTAGAAAGGCGGGGGTACAAATCACACCGATCAGGGCTTACAGAAAAGACGTTCTGTTTCTATTCCCCCGGGAAGTATCTCTTACCGGCAAACAGGGTGTCGATTACTGGCTGGAGCATCCCTCTCAGCCCCTTCAGTCGGGTTTCCCTGGTGTCTTCCTCTGCAAAGCAGAAAAAGATGAGAGTTAACCACTGCCTGTGGCTGATCGGCCAACCCAAGGCCGAGGAGACCCTCTGAGGTCCTACTTAGACCCACAACAGCACTCCTCTCCACTTATATAGCAGAACTGTGTATTTCCGGCTGCATATATGCAAGAATATATCTGCAAGTGAGCAAATACAGAAGTCTTTCGACACGAGGCATTTCTTGTGTGCTCGTGATCCCTCGCTCGCGGTAGTCTGCGCGTGCCTTGCACGAGGGCTTCTCCTGTTCTTTGCCGCAACCATTTCTGCAGCTTGTTTTTTTTTTTCCTTTTTAGAATGAGGAAAGCCGCCTAGCGCTTGTGTCATGGATCGTATAGAAAGGCCGAAAAAGCAAAGCCCCAGAGGGGAAAAAACCACACGTGTAAAGGAGCCGCCGATCTTAATCCCACAAAGGATCCGGAAGCAGACGCTTGGTAAGGTGGCGGGTGGCCACTTTGTGTAGAAAAGCCCATATTTTCAGACCAACGCAGGGTATTGGCGCACACATTAGGGTTTGTTTGGTGTTCCTCTTTTTTTTTCTTTCTTTATAGAAGTTGGGCTTGAAGACACGCACATCAGCAGACCCAGTATGAAAGAGCAACTTCTCGCATTCGTGCAGACTAAGTTGGCCCGGGGGTGGGGGGAGAGGTCTCCTGACTTTCGAGTGTCCATTTCCTCTGTTTCCAGTGTTCAGAGGGGGAAAGTGGCACTGCTTATGCCGCCAAAACAGCACCAGACATGCAGGGAAGGGTGGCATATCCCCCTAGGAGCTTGGGGAAATTCCTAGATTTGCAGAAGTATCCAATATATTTATTTATTTATTATTTCTTTATTATATTTATACCCCGCCTTTTTTCCTGCAAGGAACCCAAGGCGGCTTACAAAATCCTCCTCCTCCTCCTCTCCAGTTTATCCTCACAACAACCCTGTGAGGTTGTCAAGGTTCCACTACTGCAAGGACCCCTTGATCTGCCCTTTGGGAGATCTCTGCCTCTTCCCAAAGACCCAGTCTTTTGCCTGCTTCCTCCAGTAACGTGGGTGAAGGCTTTAGGCGTGGTGAATAAGTCACTCCAAACTCCAAGGTACACAACAAACTTTACTTATAGTAGTAGGGAAATTACTTAATAGAGGGGTTTTAAATCAAAAGCAGGTATGATAAAATAAAACAAACAAACAATGTTCTCTAGTTTCACTTCAGTCTACCTAATTCCTATGCAGTCTGCCAGCCAGTTTCTCTCTCTCTGCTTCTCTCTCTGCTGTTTCTCTCTGCTGCTCAGCACACACTCTCTGACTGCTAGCTGACCACACCCCACATATATAGTCTTCCCAGGTCTGGAAGGTTATGACCATGTGACCTTGCACAGGAGAACTAATTCTTATCTTCTATTGGGTAACTTAAACTCTCAAACTCCCCCTCCCATCGTGGAGTGTTTGGGCCTTCAGGCTTCAACAAACTGAAGCCTGTGTAGGCCTCAACAAACCCAATCCTGTGTAGGCCTCAAACCCTCACAGAGGTAGGTTAGGCTGAGAGGCAGTGACCTGGCCCAAAGTCACCCAGTGAGTTTCATGGCTGAGCAGGGACTAGAACCCGGATCTCCAGAGTCCCAGCCCAACACTCTCACCACTACGCCACACTGGCTCTCCAGTATACAGTCATGCCTTGGATTGAGAGCATAATTCGTTCCGGAAACGTGCTTGTAATCCAAAACGCTCTTATATCAAAATGAAATCCCCTCCCAAAAAAAAATTTGTAGAGATTTTTTAAATTTAAGCCGTACTACAGTCCTTGTATTGCAAGATGTCGCTTGTATATCAAGTCAAAAATAAATAAATAAGTATTTTAAAATTTGCTTGTCTTGCAAAACGCTCTCAAACCAAGTTACTTGCAATCCAAGGTATTACTGGTGTGTGTGTGTGTGTGTGTGTGTATGCAGTGCTTTTTTTCTGGAGAAAAGGGTACCGGAACTCTTGGCTTACATTTCCTCGGGAGTAGATGGCGATTAAATTGTAATGCAATTAATAGAAGAAAAGGTGCTGGAACTCAGTTCCGGTGAGTTCCACCAGAAAAAAAGCCCTGTGTGTATGTATTTATATTTAGGGGGGAAAGCCCCTAATGGGCACTGAGCATGATTCGTGGTTGTGGAAAGTTGTAGCAGGGAGAACTGAATGAAGTACTATCATGAATGGGAGCATTCCACGCTGCAGCATTTTGTTGCAGCTCCCACTTGTTGTTCTAATTCTATTTCGCCCTTCCGTCCAGGTGCTCACGGTGACCTACACGGTTCTATTCCCTTGCTGTACTTTGAACCTCACAACAACCCTCCGGGGCAGGTATGGCTGCGAGCGAATGACACGAGGCCGCTCGCTGAGCTTTAGAGCGGTGTGTGCGGGTTTTCTGCCTGGCTCTAACTGGCCGCTCCGACTGACTGCCAGCGGCATGCATGCTCGCTCCGCGATGCTGTCCGCCATATCTGCGGGAAATCGTGGTGCAAAGAGATGTTTGCTAAACAGGACAGCAACCCATGTTTGATGGGTCTTTTAGCCTGAAGATGCAGCTGTGCAAGTTTAGCTATGAGTAGTCCAGCTGGTCTCAGTGAGTGAGTCTGACCTGCGCCAGCTGGCCTGTGCGAGAAGGTGTCTCCTGGGTCATTTGCAAACTTCCCTTTGCAAAAAAAATTATGCAGCTGGTGGCCAGAAATGTAGGATTCTCACAGGAGGAGCACACGACCGCATTACAGGGTTGTTGTTGTTGTTTTTTTTAAATGGCTCAAGTCACCCCAAAGCAGAATTACCTGCCTGTGTGTAGACTCTCCCCAGGAACCGCGCCAGATCTCTGTCTGTCTGCTCTAGCAACAAGGTGATTTCTTCCACCATGCTGGCCCGGGTAGGATCCTAGACAGAAATCACCACATCTGAATAGTAAGTCAAAAAAATATGTACCGTATTTAAAGTTTGAGTCTGGGAGGGCAGAACCATTGGGAACTCGCTAGTTTTAATGGAGCATAATGGTGTGGATGCAAGCAGGGGCGGTGCTGGGTACCAAAAAGACCTGGGCCTCAGGCTCACAGGACAAAAGTAATAATAATGCACAAATGTGCATCTGCTAATTTACAGATGCTCTAAGGTATCTCTGTGTGTGTGTCTGTAAAGGACCCTGTCTCCTAAGGGTACCCTTATTTGTAAAAAGGGATGTATGGACAGAGGAGAGGAGGGCATTTGATTGCAGAAAAAACCTCAAGCAGAATTAATTTTTTGGGGGGGGTGGGAGGTGAAGCACATGTGTGCAAAAAGCCAGCTCATCCAGGGGGTCAGATGCAACAGGGATCCTCCGGGCCCCCTGTGCCTTTATTTCAGGGTGGTGGGGCAGAGGGCCTCCCAGAGATTCGGGGCTCCAAATGAAAGATCCGGGGCTCCAGCCCTAGTGGGGGCCGTCCTGTACCACCGCCTCTGGATTCTTCCCTGCTTTCAGAATAAAGTACCTCATTCCTTTTGTAACTGGAGACTCGAACCTGGGGCCCGTCGGCATGCAAAACAGGTGCTCTCTCCCGCTTAGCAGTGGCCCTTCCCGGAGTGATTTACAAAGCTGAGATTGCTCTCCATAATATATATATACCTGGACGGCGGAGAGTCTTAGAAGACGAGGTTGTAGCTTCACGAGCGTCATAAATTCTTCAACCAGGAGGGCAGAAACGGAGTCCACGGAGATGCTGGGGGAAGCCGGCTCCAAAATGGCTTGCAGCAGAGGCACCGGCAGAAAATAATCTTGGTCTCGCAGAGGTGTGGACGAGCCTTGAAGCTTGTGGTAATATGACAGCACGTTCCGTAGGCTCCTTGCTGCAACTGGCAAGAGAGGGAAACTGCCTGCGTTTATTTATTTATTTATTTATTTGTTTATTCATGAAATTTGCATCCTGCTTAAATATAACAAAATCCCGTCACATGTAAACATTAAAATCACATTTAAAATACAATTAAAAAAAATAAAAATACAACATTAGAAACCATTTCAATTACAAGAATACAGAGCAATCCTGCATTGAGCAGGGGGTTGGACTCGATAGCCTTGTAGGCTCCTTCCAACTCTATAGATCTATGAAATCTATGAAATAAATGAGCAGTAAAAAAATAAAAATAAAAATAAAAACAGAGCAGCATGATTAGTTTAATTAGAAGCCAGGGAAAGTCTGGATGAGCAAGTGCGTTTTCAGGAGGCGTTTGGGACATGCCACATTTCCTGCCTCCTGAACTGCACGGGTGGGTGCCGCTACCGATAAGCTCCCGCTGCCAAGGTATTACGTGGTGGCATTCTTCTGTTCATTTCGGCATGACCGGCGGCAAGGCCGCCTCCGACGATCTTACATGTCGGCTGGGCATCTATAAGGGAAGGCGGTCTGCTAGGTATCCTGGGCCCAAGTTGCTTAGGGCTTTCTACGACAGTAGCAGAATCTTGCACATGGCTCGGTAGGTGGCCAGTGCAGTTTCTCTCTGGGTTTCCAGGGGTGGAGAGACAGACGATCGTTTCTAAAGAGGGCCGTCACTAGTAGCCCTCGATCGCCTTCTCCTCCACGAAAGGATATGACACCTTCGATGCTGTGTGGAGACATCGCGTGGAAAGCTAAGCAGGGTCAGGCCTGGTTATTACTTGGATGGGAGACCCCTCCTCTAGTTTCCTGCATTGAGCAGGGGGTTGGACTCGATGGCCTTGTAGGCCCCTTCCAACTCTATGATCTATGAAATCTATGAAATCTCTTGCCTTTGCTGCTACGGTCTCTCGTGTGTAACCCCACAGCGGTGGGTGATATCCCTCTCACCGTTGCTGTTTTTCAGGGATCGGAAAGTCGGCTCCGAGTCCAGCAGGGCCCGACACCTGAGCGAGATCTCTCTGTCTTTCACGGATGTGGCTTTGTTCCTTGCCAGCTGGGAAAGATACCTTAATCTTGCTGGGAGGGGTGGGTGGGAAAGATGGACAGACAGAGCAAAAGACATAGGGGAGCGAGCAGCTGGGTTACGAATGCATCTTTTTGTTGTTTCAGAACGGACCTTCTTCAGATGCTTTGTGAATGGTTGCCGTGATTATTTTACGCATACAATTCGGCCTTAACGGTAATTGTTGCATCCTGTTTATGTATACAGTCATGCCTTGGATTGAGAGCATAATTCGTTCCGGAAACATGCTTGTAATCCAAAACACTCTTATATCAAAACGAAATCTCCCCCCAAAAAATTGTACAGGGATTTTTAATTTAAGCCGTACTACAGTACTTGTATTGCAAGACGTCGCTTGTATATCAAGTAAAAAAATATTAAATAAATATTTAAAATTTTGCTTGTCTTGCAAAATGCTCTCAAACCAAGTTACTTGTAATCCAAGGTATTACTGTATATGCATTCCATTTCCCTGTGACCTCACTGCTTCCGTATTCTGCCTCTCTTTACAAACCCATGTGTGTACTTTAGGATTACCCTTCATGCATCTGATGAAGTCAACAACCCATAATATATATTTTTTTCATCTTTAAGGTGCCACAAGGCTCTTTAGGTGCAACCCTATTTTTTTTAGACAGGAAAAAAAGGCCTACAGCTCCCAGCATGCCCCAGCCAGCATAGCTGGCTGGGGCATGCTGGGAGTTGTAGGCCTTTTTTTTCCTGTCTAAACTTGGCACTGGGTTGAGCCCTTTGTTGTTTTTCCTGAAAACAGACTAACACAGCAGCCCCTCTGGAAAATGTAAATATAATGTTATACTTCTAAATGCATAAACAGATGGGAAAGAGGGAGCTAAATATCGCAAGCCTAAAAAGTGACGTTTGCATTATAATTAGCGTTACCCTTTCCTGCCTAATTCGTTCTATTTTTTTTAGGGTTTTTAGGGTTTTTGCATCAGGCAAAATCCTTTTTTTTTTTTATGTCTTTCCCCAGGCATTTCACAGTGCAATCCCATGCATGCCTCCTAAGAAGTAAGCCCCTCTGAGTTCAGTGGGGACTTCCTCCCACGTAATGCTATAGCCACTGACTTGGGGGTAAGATCTGTTTAACGCAGTGCTTCTCAATTATTTTCTGTCATGCCCCCCCTAGGAAGAAGAAAACATTTCGCGCCCCCCGCGCGACTGTAAATAGTATCATTTGTCTATAAAATTGTTATAAGTACACCTCTGCATAACACTGTATCCTTATTAACGTATAAAAGAATAAAAAAAGAAAGAAATGTGGATCAATTTACAACAAAGAATAGCTTTATTAACTGTAGCAGAAAAGATTTAAAGGAGCACAGGATTTAAAGGAACACAATATTAAAAAAAACTTTTAACTGAGGTCAAACGAGCCCCCCTTTATGGAGCCTCGCGCCCCCCCTGGGGGGCCCGCCCCACTATTTGAGAAGCACTGGTTTAACGCAACAGGACTTATTTCAGACCAGACATGTACAGGATTGCAGAGTAAGGCTGCAATCCTATTCTTATCTCACCTGGGGGGGGGGGGTTACTCCCACTGAACTCAATGGGGCTTACTTCTGAGTAGACGTGTACGGGGTTTCACTGTACAATTGACAGCTCGGGAGGTCAAATGTATGGCACCTATAGATTTAATTTTATGGCCAACACTTCTATTTCGTGATTGGTGATGGCTACAAGGGGAATAGACAGATTCATGGGAGGAGAAGGCTACCAATGGCTACTAGTCCTCATGGTTGTATGCCATCTTCAGGATCAGAGGCAGTGTGCCTGTGTGTACACCAGTTGCTGGGGAGCATGGGCGGGAGGGTACTGTTGCACTCCTGTCCTGCTTGTGGGTTTCCCATGTGGGCAGCTGGTTGGCCACTGTGTGAACAGAATGCTGGACTGGATTGGACCCTGGGTCCGATCCAGCAGAGCTCTTCTGATGTTCTGATGTCTTGCTTCTTTACAAAAATTCCAAGAATACTTTGTGGGCAGAGAATTTCAAGCCGGTGGTGGTGGTGGTGGTGGGAAAGGCATCAACCATACGGTCAAATCCAAGAAGTCTTGGATTTCTCCCCATAACGTTTACATTTTTAGAGGTCACCGATACATACCCTCCGCGTCGGAGAGGTACAGCCTCCAGGCGAGACGGCGCAGATCGGCCGGTAAGGGCTGGTTAAACAGAGACCGAAGCCTTCCCTTCAATTCCGGCCGCTCCTCGAGCAAGATCATCTGAAAAGCAATTGATAAATACTTCATAGATTTGTAGATTCATAGATTTTAGAGTTGAAAGGAGCCTACAAGGCTATCTTGAGCATGACGGAATTAGGGTGGTATGGGATTCCCCCCCCCCTCCACGGCTGCATTGTCAGATGCCATAACTCAGTGGTGGAGAACATGCTTTGCATGCTGAAGGCCCCGGGTTCGATTCCCGGCATCTCCAGGGAGGGGCCGGGAAGGAATCCTGCCTGAAACCCTGCAGAGCTGCTGCCGGCAATACTGGGCTGGATAGACCGATGGCCCCCGACTTGGTCTTTAAGGCAGCTTCCCGTGTTGGCTGGGGATCACGGGAGTTGCAGTCCGGCACATTGGGAGGGCGCCAAGTTGGGGAAGGCCGGAGCAAGGATTGATCTATGTCAGATAGATATATAAGGGCTTGTGGGATTCCTGGGGGTCGAATCCTTGCTCAGCCGTGTGAAACTCACCTGGGTTGACCTTGGGTCTGGTCCCTCGCCGAGCCTACCCCGCAGGGTTGTTGTGAGGATAAAATGGCGGAGGGGTGGGGGGTGAGGGGAGAGCCAGGCATGCTGCCTGGCGCTCCTGGGTGGGTTAAAGAAGGGAATAAATGAAATGCAACACAGGATACATAAAGCCTGCCCCTGGCTACTGCTGTCTCTCTCAGCCATCTGTTCCTTTCATGCAGTGTTCTCCAACCGTGGGTGCCCCCGATGTTTTTGGCCTACAACTCCCAGCATGCCCCAGCCAGCGTAGCTGGCTGGGGCATGCTGGGAGTTGTAGGCCAAAAAACATCGGGGGCACCCACGGTTGGAGAACACTGCAAATGCATCAGGGACCGGACCAGCATTCTTGCAGCCCTCTGGGCAAGCGCCCCAGGAATGCAAAGCGTGCAAAGTGACGTACCACCCCGCCTTTGAGGTGACCCAGCAGCAGGGCCGGCTCATTCTTCACCCGACGGCCTCCGTCCCGCATCTCCTGCGCGACCTGCCGGTAAATCTGCTCTTCTAGGCAGCTGCCGACTTGGGAGACCAGCCTCTTGTAAGCGTCACCTGAAAGAACGCAGATGATTCCTTAACTGTTCTCCATTGCTTTCCCCGCGATCTGTGTTCTCCAAGCAGGCATATATATACAGCTCCCGGGCAGTGTCAGGGGTCGGCAAGAGCTCGCTGCTCCTCTTAGCCATTGCGACCTGCTTGCTCGCCTGCCTCTCGCTGCGGCCCAAGGGTCCATCTAGGCCACCATTCTGTTCTCACAGTGGCCAACCAGCTGCCCGCACGGGCAACCCCCACAAGCAGGACAGGAGTGCAACGGCACCCTCCCGCCCATGTTCCCCGGCAACTGGGGTGTACATGATAATGGAGGTAGCATTTAGCCAATCAGGACTAGTAGCCATTGCTCGCCTTCTCCCTCCAGGAATTTGTCCCAATCCCCTCTTAAAGCCGTCCAAATGCGTGGCCGTCACTCCCATCTTGTGGAAGCGAGTTCCACATTTTAGCCACGGGCTCTGTGAAGAAGTCCTTCCTTTTCTCTCTCCTGAATCTCCAACCGATCAGCTTCATGGGATTGACCCCCTTTGGGTTCTCTAGTATTATGAGAGAGGCTGAAAAATGCCTCCCTATCCGTTTTCTCCACGCCAGGCATAATCTTCTTATCTCCGATCGCAGATTGGAGATAAGAGAAGGGCTCCTCTCCTTGCCTCCTCTCCAAACCCACGGACAGAGCCAAAGCGTCCGCAGGCCGGATTCGGCCCGCGGGCCAAAGCTTGCCCTCCCCTGGATTAGCTGGATGTGATTGTGTGGCATTTCTCAAGCACACACACTCACACACACATACGGATGCCACCCGTAGAAGTGGACTAGGAACCACCCTGGGCACCTAATTTTACCTCCCTGGACGGCTCTTGTGGCTTTCTGCAAGACGAAACTCTTCTCGGCCTCGGAGAGGTCCCGGAAGGCCTCGACGTGGCTCTCAGCCATCTGCTGCTGGACGGCATCAAACAGCGTCTCCGTGAAATCTCCCCATTCCTGAGAGAGAGCGAGAGAGAAAAAGATGTGTGACGTTTGGAGCAAACAAACAGCCCTGCGTCCAAGATGCTTTACCTGTTGAATTTCTAATTTATTAATTCATTGGCCTGTTCGGCCAGCCATTAACAGAAAGGAGCCTCTCAAAAGAGAGCCAGTGTGGCATAGTGGTTAGAGTATTGGATTGGGACTCCGGAGATCCGGGTTCGAGTCTCCACTCGGCCGTGACGCTCACTGGGTGACTTTGGGCCAGTCACGGACCTCTCGGCCTAACCTACCTCACAGGGTTGTTGTGAGGATGAAATGGAGGGGAGGGTTATGTCAGCCACCTTGGGTTCCTTGCAGGAAAAATGCCAGGGTATAAATATAATAAATAACACGACAAAAAAAGCCAACCCTGCATTGCCAACTATGTCCCCTTGGTGCTGTTCCAGTGCCCTTTAACATGGGGATGTTGTTTCTGCCTTAATTTCTGTCTTAAAGGTACATGGCTAGCGAATCATTAAAAGGAGAAAACCACCAGCTGCAAAGTCGGGAAAGCTGAATGCCGGGCCCCCAGGGCTCCTGAACTCTCTCGGACCCCCAGGCTGAATGGCCCCCCTGCCCTACCCGTGACTCCTCAATGCTGTGCCGGACTCTCTGTAGCCAGACCGAAGATCCCGGGCCGCCGGCCATGGCTCCCGCTTGCCGTTCCCACAAGGAGGTAGGCCTCGGTATTTGGGATCTGTTGCTACAACAAGGTTTTCTTTTTGTTTCACTGGCCCCGGTTACCGTGTGATGCAGAATGCAGCCACTCCGGGAGACCGACTGACCTGTCTTACCTGCCCAAAGGTTTACCTTTCAAGCCAAGGTCGTTTTCATTGATCCAGGGCTTAATTCAAACCCAGAGCTCCGTGGGGCTCAGGTTTAGCACACCTGAGGCGATTTTTCAAGCCTGTAGACAGTGCTTCCAAGCATGCGCAGAGTGCCTTTCCCCTCATCACCGCGTGTCCACAACTAATGTGGCTTTTGACGATTTGTTCAGACCCAGAGCTCCGTGGGGCTCAGGTTTAGCACACCTGAGGTGATTTTTCAAGCCTGTCGACAGTGCTTCCAAGCATGCGCAGAGTGCTTTTCCCCTCATCACCGAGTATCCACAACTAATGTGGCTTTTGACGATTTGTTCAGACCCAGAGCTCCGTGGGGCTCAGGTTTAGCACACCTGAGGTGATTTTCCAAGCCTGTCGACAGTGCTTCCAAGCTTGCGCAGAGTGCCTTTCCCCTCATCACCGCGTATCCACAACTAATGTGGCTTTTGACAATTTGTTCAGACCCAGAGCTCCGTGGGGCTCAGGTTTAGCACACCTGAGGTGATTTTCCAAGCCTGTCGACAGTGCTTCCAAGCATGCGCAGAGTGCTTTTCCCCTCATCACCGAGTATCCACAACTAATGTGGCTTTTGACGATTTGTTCAGACCCAGAGCTCCGTGGGGCTCAGGTTTAGCACACCTGAGGTGATTTTCCAAGCCTGTCGACAGTGCTTCCAAGCATGCGCAGAGTGCTTTTCCCCTCATCACCGAGTATCCACAACTAATGTGGCTTTTGACGATTTGTTCAGACCCAGAGCTCCGTGGGGCTCAGGTTTAGCACACCTGAGGTGATTTTTCAAGCCTGTCGACAGTGCTTCCAAGCATGCGCAGAGTGCCTTTCCCCTCATCACCGCGTATCCACAACTAATGTGGCTTTTGACGATTTGTTCAGACCCAGAGCTCCGTGGGGCTCAGGTTTAGCACACCTGAGGTGATTTTTCAAGCCTGTCGACAGTGCTTCCAAGCATGCGCAGTATAGAGATGATGATGATGATGATGGCAGCGTGGAATCCCTGAGGTGAATGAGCCATTAGCTTCGGCTGCCTGTGACATTTCCAAGAACTGGGTAATGCTCCACGTCAGCTAGAAACGACGGAGAGAATCGATAATATTGAACGTTATAAATGCAGATGAATAATTGGCGTGCCAGCAGTGGAAGGCTCATGCATGTGTGTGGGGGGGTAACTTTTTAAAGACGCCGGATTTATTGTGGGAATCTCCGAATAGAGCCTTCTCTGCCGTGCAAAATGATCCCCACAGAATGGAGGCTTTGGGGATATACAGGCTGAAAACCGACAATTGTTTCTGAGAGCGTGGAGACTGCAGCGCCCGGTCCTATAAACAGGCGAGGCGACTCCTTGGCCCGTCTCAGGCGGCGGATTTTTTTAAAACGTAAAATGAGCCATTGTATTTATTTTTGTTATATTTTACCACCATCGTGTGTGAGGTAAAAATGGGATCGTCTGCCTCATGCGCCGGCGACATTTCACGGGCCTTCTCTAGAAGACAGTATGAGAGGGGTTGCAGGTTCTGGTGCGCTGCAGGTCAACAGGTTCAGCAGGTTCTTGCACTGTCTCAAAAAAACCTGCAAAACCAGTCTGAGCCGAGGCAACCGCGGGAGCAGGCAGAGGGGTACGTGCCACAGGGTGAAACGGTCTCTCAAACCCCTCTCGACTTTCTCGGAATCGATGATCTGTCTCTAGCCATGGAAGCAACATATGTACAGCAACAGGGCCAGTGCCTCACTGGATTAAAAAAATGTCATTTTTTGCATAGTTTTTTTTTAGGTATGCGGCTGCCTGTTTGCCAGCCAACTGTGCTGTTTTGGCTCCACTGCTCAGAATTGACACCGGCAGTGATCTAAGGCGCGATCCTACGCAAGTTTAGACAGAATAAAGACCTACAACAACTCCCAGCATGGCTGGCGCATGCTGGGAGTTGTAGGCCTTTTTTCTGTCTAAACTTGCATAGGATTATACGCCCTTAACAATATTTAGTTTTCCCTTAATTCTCTCCACCGCGATGTCTGGAAGGAGCCCTTCGATGCCCCCCCCCCACGGACACTCATGTAAAGTTTGACCATCTTCTGGCTCCATGAGGACTAGAAGCTTGCGTCGGATCCTCAATCAGTGCACAAGCCATACAAGCAGCCTGACTGGGATGCTAGTTGCGCCAGCGATTCACACTGCAACAGGCTGCAAGAAAAGCCACGAGGCAGCCGTGTGAAAAGCAGCGCGGCTCGTGCCACACAGTCTCTTCCGTTATGACAGCGGTTTTTCGCACAGACTTCCTCTTTCCTCTCAGAGGCTGTGGAGAGCAGCGCTGGCTGTTTCGAGAAATCCGTCTGTTTGGTCAGAGCCTTTTCCTCCCCGGGTCTTGTGATGAACACGAGGAAGCAGTGTGCCAGAGGCAGAAGAAGCATTTTAAAAACATGTCGATGGATGCGATCTTATCGTCAAGGAGCCTCGTCGTGACTCTTTTCCTGCACCTCGGGCAGGCACAGGTTAAGATCGTGGAATGATGGATGCTCATCCATCAGACCTCTAATCCAATTTTCATTTCTTTTCTTTTTTTCTCTGTGGATGCTCAAGCCACTTTCTTCGGCTTTTCTCCAGCGCTGTCATATTTATAGTGCGGATTGATTTGGCAGCTTCAGGTTTTTATAACCCTTCTTCTGCCGATCCGGCGGAACAGCAGGCGGCACCCTGGAAGAAAGGCAGATCTTCGGTTTGGGTGCATTTGGCGTACGCCGCCGAGTTCGGGTTTCCTCCCTTCTTTCCCTTTCTTTCTGTTTTGACGGCACCAGCGGCATTTGAAGCCCAGTGAAGGTTGGCCTTTGGTCTTCTCGCTGGCTGACTTTTGTTGGCTCAACGGGATATATTGGTGGTCTCCGCATTAAGACAGGCCGGACCCCATCTGGGAGTAGGTATGTCGCTCACGATTATTATTTCATCCTCCTCTCTTCCCAGCTGTCTTATATGATGCAGGCAGGGCTTAATTCAAGCCAGGCCACACGGAGTCTATGGGATCGATTTTGCATGCCAAACCTCCGTCCAGGAATGCTTGGACCAAGAATGAAGGCGCGAGGACATCGGAGCATGGGCAGAGTGCACTTCTCATGCCACTGTCAACCCCAGTCGTAACCCTCCCTCCCCCAAACATAACTGGGATTAGGCAGGAACGGGCAACCCCTAACCAGTATAGCCAATGGTGCGGGAGGGTTCATGGAAGTTGTAGGGCAAAACATCTGGAGGACCACAAAGTTGCTCACCTCTGGATTAGGGGGCAGTCCAGCATCTCTTCCTAAACGGTTCTCCCTCTCTCTCTCTTTTAAATAGAGTAACTGCTGCTGCCAACATAGGCTGAGTTTCAGATGGGCCTTTGGCATGACACTGCAGTGATGGGGGTGGCGGAACTGTACCAGTTGGATTCCTGCCTGTTGTTAGGAAAACGATGGGTCACCTTCTCTCTCTCTCTCTCACTGGCACCATCTCTCATAGGCACAGTTATAAGCGCAACTCTCCGGTTGCAACTCCACCAATACATGGTTTGCTTGCCAGGGACGAGTGCTTGATTTCTAAAGCGATCTGTGCCAGGGTTCAAATTTGCCTTGAGAGAAAATAATCCTTTCTGGCCCAGTTTATAGTGTTTCCAGCTTTTGAACTGGATCCCAGATGGGGTCCATTTCACAGCACTGATCTGTAGCAAGGAGCAGGTGACCCTGTTGAACTCTGTGCCATAAAAACCGGGCGATTTCCATAAATCAAGCGAAAACAGAAGCCTAGGCTTTTCCCTTTTCTTTTTTGGAGAGTTGGCAACCGTTGGCTTGAAATCCTCTTCTGCCCCCACACCCCCTGATTTAAGATGTGCACAACCTGGTTTGGGGTACTTAGGAGTAAAGGAACATCACTCTATAGACGCTCAGAGGCACTCTTATTTATATGCATTTAAAATAGGTTTGTGGGGTATGCATTTAAAAACAGGGTTGTGGAGTACCTTTTGATGAACAAAGACCTTTTTCTGTGAAGCTCCTGGCATGATCCCCTATTCCACATACCAGTGGCATAGCGTGGGTTGTCAGCACCCGGGGCAAGGCAAGTAATTTGCGCCCCCTAACCCGTGGATTTTAGCACTCGAGTCGGGTAGGGTTGCCAGATACATGGGTACCAAAAGGAGGACACAGAAAGACAAAAAAGAGGACAGAGGAGGACGTATTGAATGTTTCATTTGAATCGTTCCGGATTAAACCCACAATCAGTACAATTTTATTACAATAGCTTCCAATAAGTGTCTCTTAGTGAACCGACCAAGAAACAGTCATGTTAAAAAATAAATATAAATTCAATGGAAGCTTTTTTTCAAAATGCCCAAAAACATTATTTAAACAGCCAATTGTACAATTATTACCTTATAATCTTTATTAATTACACAACATATTTCTCGGACGAGCCAACTTTTCGCAGAAGATCCTAGTTAGCAATCACATATGCATAAAACTGTTCACAGGTAAGATTCTTCAAATTGTACTTTGTGAGAATGATGCCCTTTACAGAGTCAACTAAGAGTCTGTTCCTTTCCTTTGTCTATTGAGTCCTAGTAGTAGTAGTAGGCGATCACTCGTGACCGGGTAAGATTGTCTTCCAGGATAAAATTACAAAAAGAAAATTATAAAAGGAGGAAATTCTAAAAAATTGTGTAGACTCTAGCAATGGGTCCGTAAGTGACTGTGGAGGTCAATTCTAGATCCACACAGCTTCCCACAGTGAGGACACAGGTTACCAGATGGAAGATGGTCCTGTAAAGGATTCATTTGACGTGCTTTTCGCTTAGCACGTTTCTCCCTTTCACCTTGCACTCGGGCTTCTTCAAAGTCCATGGAACCTTTGTGAAAGGCCAACCTCCATTTAGATCGTTCATGGGCCAGAGCTTCCCAGTATGAGTCCTATACCCCTTGCTTTTGATTCTACCCCTAAAATTATAGTCAGAAGTGAGACTAGAACCAGGACTTAAGAGCTACTCCTTAACCCAGAGATGGGCAACTTGTGGCCCTCCAGATGCTTTGGCCTATAACTCCAATCATCCTTAACCTGTATAGCCAATGGTGAGGGATCATGGGAATCATAGAATCATAGAAAAGTAGAGTTGGAAGGGGCCTACCAGGCCATCGAGTCCAACCCCCTGCTCAATGCAGGAATCCAGGTCAAAGCATCCCTGACAGATGGCCGTCCAGCCGCACCTTGAATGCCTCCAGAGTGGGAGAGCCCACCACCTCCCTACGTAGTTGGTTCCATGGTCTTATTGCTCCGACAGTCAGGAAATGTTTCCTGATGTTTAGGGCCACAAGTTGCCCATCCTTGCCCAAACCACCCATCCATAGTGAAGCACAGGGCACCTTCTGGGTTGGTGCAGCAACAGTGCATCAGACAGTAGCTTTCACAACTATCTTTCATTTAATCTCTGTGAAGAGGAGGGAGAAGATTGCTTGCCCATGTTTAATTTCCAGATTCTAAACATATTATATTGCAACATCATACAGCATTCTAGAGTTCTGATCTTTTAGTTCCATAGGTACCGGTAATTAGGAGCTATTTTAAAAGCCATTTGCTTACACAGGCAGAACACTATAAATAAATAATATTTGCAAGTTATAACCTCTGAAAATAGATTTACAGTATACTTTGTTTATAGCGAACATTTCAAGCTACAAGAATGCAAAGGAAACTGTGGAAGATTTATGCTGTTGTAGTTAAATTTCTGTATAATATTGTAGGCATCATCTTACATGTGTGTTTACACTATAGAAGCATTATTTCATATGCTTACATTATATTTAAAGTGTGTTGCCTTTTACCATTAGATGTAAAAAGAATTAGCAAAGCAATATATCCTGAACTTTACCTCATGGTTAAAAAGTCTATTAATATACAATAATAACTAATTAGGTGATTGAATGCCATATGGGTAGTCATAGAGAAATATAAATATAATTAACTTTTAAGTACCTTTAATAAAGCATATTTTTCTTCAGGAGTATTTGCAGATACAATTATTGACTGTTTTTAAATGGAACCACAATATAGCTAACTGTAAAGACTTTATCATAAAAATATATAGCTTTGAAAATCAGAAACAATTTCTTGGCTTTGAAATGTGTATATATTCCACTGACAAGGAGCAAGAATTCTTTTGATTATGTAAAGTAAAACAATGTGGTTTATTTAAAAGTCTCCTATTTGGTATACATAATAATAGATCTAATTTGTATTCTTATTTAAAAAGATAGGTGTTTCTCACTGACAAGGACTGAAATCCTTCAAAGAGTTTTCTTTTATAATGAAGGACAAAAAGTCTATTAGTATGGAAATGCTTAAAAGGTACAGCAAAGTAGAATTAACTATAATGATCAGCCATAACAGAGAAATTATGGGGCCAACTTTCAGAAGACAAACAATTTACCTGTTCCAGTATTTATTTGGGTGACTTGGATTAATTTCCCCCCTTTACTTCATGGCCTTCTCTTCCACAAATTTAATAATTTACACAGCGAACGCAGGGCCAGATTAACATAGGGGCGATTGGAGCGGCCGCTCCAGGCCCAAAGCAGACAATAGGCCCACAATATAGGGACACGGGGCACGATTTGAGTTAGCTCTGATCGTTATCATTCAGCATAATTAATGATTTTTTCAAGATTAGAAAGGTGTTCTAAGCACATCTGCATTACAGGCTTGAGGCAAGACCTAGCAAGAACTGTTGTTCTCAAATTAGCATGGTAGGTTTTTGCATTTCAATCACTGTTACTGATTTCTTTGAAGCACATGGGGGCTTGCTATGGTCTGTAATATTCAGATTTAGAAGGGACCTCTCTCTCCAGCCTCGAGCAAAAGATCTTTCTGATTCGCAGCTCAATTGTTCAAATGCTAGTTTAACAAAAAAACAAAAACGAAAACAAAACAAAGCAACAAGAACAACACAATTATTCTTGGTCAAGCAAAGCTTCCTGGCTTTTTGTTGTGGCTTTTTCTTTTTTAATAAATAAATTTGGGGGAAATTGGGAAGACCCTTACTGATGAGCTGCAGGAGTTTTTGAGTTTTGGCACTTTAATGGTAATTAAAATATTTAATTTGTTTTAATATAAAATTGCGTCTTCATTTTATTTATTTCCATAAAAAGGCCCACCAAAATCCTCAGCACCAGGCCCATAATGCTCTTAATCCGGCCCTGAGCGAACGAGCAAGCGGCTCCGTCCGCCTTTCCCCCGCCCCGCCTGCAACGAGCAGCCAGCCTAGAACCGCGCCTGGCTGCTGCGCTGTAGAAAGAGCCGGGCAGGGCGAGAGAGAGGAGAGAGAAAGAGAGGGGGGGGATGTCCCCAGATAGTCCCTCGCTCTCTCTTCGCACCCACCGCACCGCACGCCTGGCACCCCCCCCCTCCACAGTGGGCGGCGACCCGGCGGCTCGGATCGGATTCGCACAGCCAGCACTGCAGAGAGAGTGAGTGAGCCAGGCAGGGGCAGAGAGCTGCGAGTGCGAGCGCGCCCCCCCCCGATGTTGCGCCCGGTGCGGCCGGCCCCCCCTGCACCCCCCACGCTACGGCTCTGCCACATACCTCTCTGTCTCCGAGCCTAAATACACGCAACTGCAATAATCACACATTCCCCCCCCTTGTTTATTTATGTAGTATTATTATTTACTTATTTAAAGCACTTTCATGCTGCTCGGCCAAAAAAAAAAAAAAGACTCCCATACAATCAGGCTGTGCCCACAGGCTTACAATCTGAAAAGACACGACACAAAAGGAAAAAGGGGTGGGGAGGGAAGAGGAAAGAAGCAAACGCATGTTCCGCAGGGCTGGTGGAAAGCCCTACTTGCCATCTCCCTCTGTAGTAGCCCTGCTGAAACCCTGCCTTTGTTATAAGGCAGGGTTTGTAAGTTATATAAGTCCCTTTGGGGCAGGGAGCCCTCCTCTCATTCTTTGTACAGCTCCATGTATGTTGTTAATAACATCAACACAGCTTATAACAAAGCTTTTTTTTTCTTCTTCTTCTTTTTTAACCTCTCATGATTTAGAATTGGAGCCTGGGGTGGTTTAAGGAGGCTATAGTGAAGCTTAAACCCTGATGCAACAGTGGCTAGGATTAAAACCCTAACCCTTACACACACAGCTTTCTTTGCCATGCTGCAGTTTTCTCTCATGTCCCACTCCTTTTAAAACATGCACCAGGCACCTTTGATAATGGATGTTGTTTGTGTGTGTGTGTGTGTGTGTGTGTGTGTGTGTGTGTGTTTCCTGTAATTCCATTAGCGCGTGCATCTTGTCAGGCCTGCTCTCTTACCCACACCAATTTCATTGTTTCATTCTTTTTATCGGTTCCGTTTGTACATTTCCGGCTGATGTTCGCTGCACTGGGCAGCTCTTGAGTGGTCCTAATGGATTTCTGTGCAATGAAAGAGAGAGAGGGAGGGAGGGAGAGCGCTGGCTTTCCTGCCCCCACGTTTTGCATTCGAGTATAAATTATTGTAATAATAATCAGGGCTTTTTTTCTGGTGGAACTCACCGGAACTGAGTTCCAGCACCTTTTCTTCTATTAATTGCATTACAATTTAATCGCCATCTACTCCTGAGGAAATGTAATCCAAGAGTTCCGGTACCCTTTTCTCCAGAAAAAAAGCACTAATAATAATAATAATAATAATAATAGGGAAATAGACAGATTCTGCTTCGAAAGCGTGTGCTTTCAAAATGGGGGTTTGTTTGGTCCAAGCTGCGTGTAAGGCGAAGACGGTGAGGTATAGAGAAAGGAAGGGGTCGGGATCCGAGAACTGGAACAAGGAGACACGGAACAGCAGATGTTTTTGAAATTGGATTTATTTAGTTAAAGTATTTTTTGTATCCCACTCCAGGCCTCAGTCAAAAAAAAGGCTCCCTGGAGCAGCTTACAAGCAATCTGGTTAAGCAAGGCAGTCCCCACCCGCAGGCTTACAATCTACAAAGACAGGACATGCAAAGGAAAAAGGAATGGGGAGGGAATGTGCCAGAGGCTTTCCCTGCAGATTTTTCTCTGTGAGCCTGAGGGCTAGAAACTTGGTAATACGGTTTTGGGTTGTTGTTTGTTTTTGGCCACAGTTCCCCATTCCGCTTGTACCCTGAGGTTGTATTCAGCCTTATTTGCCATACTTAACCCGTTCTTCTCATGTTGCTCTGTTCTCCTTTCAGCATCTTTGAGCGCGGATGATGGAGAAGAGGAAGTGGATATTGGAGACGTACGACGGCACCACAGACAACACAGAGGAAGATGCTTCTGGAGAAGGGACCCTGGAGCCTTTATTCCAAAAGGAGGGACGATCGTCTCCGACGATTAAGCTTGACCTTGTTGCACTAGGACTTGCGGAGTAAGAAACTGCCTTAAGGAGCCAAGCCATCGTTCTGTGTACTGTTTGTATTCCCCAAATTTCTGATATATCACATGATCCCGCCCCCCCAAATTTAAATGGGAAGAAGAGTTTGTTTATTACTATAAATGTTTACAGTAATAAACACACCGTACTGAACTGGCACGCAGTCATAAGGACAGAAAATAAATCATGTAAGGGCGCACAATCCTATCATGTTTAGATGGGGAAAAGTCCCACAGCTGGCTGGGGGATGCTGGGAACTATAGGCCTTTTTTTTCTTTTTCTGTCTAAACATGCTATAGGGTTGCACCTTAGGTTTAAAAAGGAACAACTGATTTAGGGTGCTTCCAGGCGAGGCTTTTATCATGCCATTTCGCTTTCCTTCCACAGTCCGAATGACCCAAACCGCTTCGGCAGGGACCGCCTATTTGACGCCGTCAGGAGGGGGAATCCGGCAGAGCTGGAAGGCCTGGAGGACTATTTGGGCAGAACCCAAAAATATCTCACCCACTCCGACTATATGGGTAGATGCGAGTTCTTCCTTCCTCCACAGCCCAACCCGTCTTCGGCGCCGGTCTTTTCTTCTCTTTGTAAAAATTCTCAGCCGACCAAGGATAGCAAGCTTTCAGGCTTCACAGAACTGTTTGTAAGTTAGCCGAGGACCAGCCAAGAAGTGTATTGGACAGACAGTGGAGCTTGGAGACGTAGGAAAAAACAGGGAATGGCACGGCTTTGTTGGGCAAGTTGTGCGCTGTTTAGCCCTTGTGGTACCATAAGGGCTCATAGCTGAAAGGCGTAGACCCACCTACTTCGAGCAGACCATTGAAATGAATGGGGCTTAAGTTAGAGCAGCGGTTCTCAACCTTTTTTGCCCCATACACCCCTTTTACCATATGTCAGTATGTCATCCCCCCCCCTTCCAAGATTGTCTGACTTAATCTGTGCCATACAATAAAGTGTGATGTCCTGTAGATTGTGTACCATCTGTAGAATTGTGTAATTTGTAGAAAGATCAGTATTTCCAACAGTTTGAGTCTGTGGTCCCAATTCCCCGCTTGAAACCCTAAAATCCCCCCCCCAGTTGAGAGCCCCTGAGTTAGAGTAGCGTTTGGATACAAGCCGGCGAAGGTCATGGTGTAGCTTCGCCCAAATCTTTCTCTTCCAGACGGCAAAACGCACAAAACGTGCTTAATGAAGGCCCTTCTGAATTTAAAAGATGGGGTGAACCCTACGATCCCGCTGCTGTTGGAGATAGATAAACGGACCGGGAATTCGCCAGCGCTGGTCAGAGCTGAATGCAGCGGCCACTACAAAGGTGAGCGTTCCCCGGTGGGTGGGTGGCATCTTTATACTCTTCCGGGAGCGCCTAAAACAGAAGTGAGCAGAAGGCAGGGGTCCGGCTCTACTGTCTGGGTAGAGTTGGCATCGGGCCCAAAGGATACAAAAGCGGGACACCGGTTTGAATAAACGTCACATGGGCTCCTTGATAGGTATCGATGCACTTTTTAAAAAAAATAACGACTGTTGTTTAAATAGAAATACGACGACGCCTCTTGCCCTAGTGGGGAAGGCTGTGAACAGGTGTGGCTTGTGTGGCATGCCTTCTCAGTCGGCTGCCCGGTCCTTCAGCGACAGCAGCCTCCCTGCTGGATGTGTTGGACTACAACTCCCATCATCCCCCGGCCCCAGGCAACACATCTGGAAGGGAAAAGGTTGCTGTAAGGAGACTGGACGCCTCCACGGGAAGCCAGGCGAGCACCCTTTTAAAAACACAGAACTAGCTGCCTAGTTGCAGATTGCTTTGAACTCGCCGCCTGCTACTAGCGACGTGCTTTTGTTGTGGCTGCCCCCCCCTCAGTGTAACCAGGTTTCCCTTCGGACTGCCTTCCCCAACCTCCTGCCCTGAAGATGAGTTGGATGGCAACTCCCAGCATGCCCCCCCACCCAGGACTGGTGGATGCTGGGAGTTGTCAGGTTGGGGAAGTCACCGTCTGCTGTGTGTTTGGGGGGATCTGGTTGCAGCATTTCACGTTAGACTTCTGTGACGGCAGCTTTCTCCTGAGCCGGTTTTCTTCCCCACCCCCCTCCACCCCCAGGCCACACCGCACTCCACATCGCCATTGAGAAGAGGAATCTGGACTTGATTAAGCTCCTGGTGGAGAATGGCGCCGATGTCCACGCCAGGGCGCGTGGCGCCTTCTTTCAGCAGCGAAAGAAAGGAGCGTGCTTCTACTTCGGTAGGCGGACGTTACAAGGGCGTTTCATTCCACCGAGAGCCCTGAAATCGTTGTGGTTTTTTTTTTTTAAATGCTTTGTGCTCCCAGCATTGGTCTTTCCTTCTTTACTTTATATCCCACCTTCCTCGCCAAAATTGCACTCAAGGTGGCTAACAAGAAACATTGGAAGCCTGCCCCTTCCCGAGTCAGACACACACACCCCCGCATGGCCCATCCAGCCCAGTATTGTCGGCACTGATTGGCAGCAGTGGCTCTCCGGGGGTTTCCGGCAGGGGTCTTTCCCAGCCCTACCTGGAGATGCTGGGCACTGAACCGGGGACCTTTTCTGCCTGCAAAGCTGCACCACTCAGCTGTGGCCCTTCCCCTCAAGGTAAAACAAGATTCCAGTCCTCATGGTTCTAAACTACTGTCTGGTTTAAATAGGAGCATAGAGGAAGCTGCCTTATATTGAGTCAGATTGTTGGGACTTTTATCTCTTTTAATTGTCACCACTGTCTGGCAGTAACAGCTCTCCGGGGGTTTCAGCAGGCAGGATTCTTTCCCAGCCCTACCTGGAGATGCTGCTGAAGATCGAACCTGAGACCTTTTCCATGCAAAGCAGCAGGGGCTCTCTACCATACCTCTCCCTGGGTAAAATCTGGATGAAGCCCAGATTAGAAACAAAATCTGAATTAAAACAATAACGTGCAAACAAATAAATTTTAAAAATCACAATCAAAAACATCACAGTAAAAGGAATAAACAGCACCAACCAACTGAAACCTCCTTTGGCACCAGATCAGCTCATATACCAAAGGGCCTGCCTAAATCGAAATATCTTTGCCTGCCAGCCAGAGGCGGTGTTAGGGGGCGACCCACTAGGGCTGGAGCCCCGAATCTCCGGGAGGCCCTCTGCCCCCCCACCCTGCTGCCCAGGGGCACTTGCTGAAATAAAGGCACAGGGGCCCCAAGGATCTCTGTGGCATCAGATCCCCATAGATTTAAAGGAGACAGGCTCCTTTAAAAACACACACACAGAAGAGACTTTAGAGCATATGCAAATTTGTGCGCTTTTTTTTTTGTGATTGTTGTCCTGTGGGCTGGAGCCCCGGATCTTTGCAGTATCTGGCACCACCCCTGCTGCCGGTGGAAGGTCAATGGAGGTATGGGGAAACCTAGCCTCCCTTGGTAGGGAGTTCCAGAGCTCTTTCTTTGTCTCCCCGCCAGGCGAGCTTCCACTCTCCTTAGCTGCATGCACCAACCAGCCAGATGTACTCAGGTATCTTTTGGAGAACCCTCACCAGAAGGCCAGGCTGGGAGAACGGGATTCTCTCGGGAACACCGTCTTCCATGCACTGGTGACGGTGGCTAACGACACGAAGAAGAACACAGAGCTGGTGACCAGAATGTACGACGATCTCTTGCTGGAAGGTGCCAAGATTGACCCGAAATTGAAACTGGAGGAACATTGCCAACAGGCAAGGGTTGACTCCTGTGCAACTGGCCGCCAAGGCTGGGAAAGTTAGGGTAAGCCAGAGGAGATTTCTTCTGCTGCTGCTGCTGCATTTGATCTGGGTGACATCCTCTGGAGCCCGGTCGATTTCACTGGAGGTTACTCTAGAGCAGGGACGGGAGAGAATTTCACATGGTTCGTGTTTTTTTTTCACCTAAGAGCTTTCCAGAGACCTTGCAAATTTCTTCATATACGGGCCAGAAAGAACCCGAGATTAAAGACAAATTCCTTTTTAAACGCCGGAGAAAGCAAGACCGTCAAATTTGTGCATCCCTTCCCCAGAACCGGAGATAATTTAAACATGTAAATTTCGGGACCACCAATTTCGAAATGTTGGAAAACTTCACTTTGAAATCTGGCTTTGCCCTGTACGTACGGCTGTTTGCCTCTCCCAGTTTTATTTGTAGAATAAATTATACAAAACAACAACAAAAAAGAAATCCTGCGGATCTGCTTAACGCGTGTCTTAAAATCCAGCTCTGCTTGTCACAGAATTTGGCTCACTGTGGCCCAGACTACAGTGTGCCCCTCCCTTCCATAAATAGCACCCCTGGAAACGTAATTATGCTTGGCATATATCTAGGGCAGGGAAGTTGGTGTTTCCTGCATCAGTGAGGCTCCTTATCCATTGCATCTTTTTGTTAAGAGCTTTATTGGAGCTATCCATGGCGGCGAACCGATTTTGGGAGTGGCGTCTAGCTCCATGGATCGGGGTTATGGGGTGTTCCTGAGTGGTTAATGGAAAGTGGGGAACAATGAGCCCGTGGGGCGGGAGCACGCTCCTCGCTTTGCTCGTCCCCAGCAATTCCTGGAAGGATTGACCAACCCAAGAACTGCTGCCGTGATGTGCAAACCAGTCTCTTGTTGTTGCCTTTACAACAAAGTTACAAAGGAAGCCCCGTGTTAGTATTCTCCCATATTGCAGACGGGAGGCATGGAGAGAGAATGACTTGCCTTAGTCAGTGCTCAACAGAGAGATGAGATTTGAACAGGGGGCTTCCCGATTTCATAGCTTTGACCATTAAAACTACACAAGCTCCAGCATGGTGCCAGAAGAGTCGTGTGACCCCTTTGTCTTCCCTAGATCTTCCAGCACATTCTTCGCCGGGAGTTCACAAGCCCCGAGTCGCACTGCCTGTCGCGCAAGTTCACCGAATGGACGTATGGACCGGTCCACGTTTCCCTCTACGATTTGTCTGCCATCGATAGCTACGAGAAAAACTCCGTGCTGGAGATCCTTGCCTACAGCAGCAGCGACACCCCGGTGAGTCGTCCAACGGAACAACTTCACGGCGTGGAAATGGTCACTTCAGTGTCTCCTGCGTTGTGACACTCGCACTTCTGGAGTTCCCTCCACAAGGGAGGGCCGCCTGGTGCCGTCTTTGGTTTCTTTTCAGCACTGGGCAAAAAAACCCACACACACACCGGCACCCTTTTAAAAAAAAAATGCCCAGGTCTTTTAGACTGACCTGATTGGTTTTGTTTTATGTAGCTGATGCTTGGCCTAGATGAACAAATGGTCGGGCATGGTAAAAATAGTGGTGCAGCTAGGAAATTTTTAGACCCTGGATTTAATTGTCTTACGGGGCCCACTTTTAGATGCCCATGTAGATTACTTGAGTTGCGAAACACACAACAAACATTTCTTTCCCTCCCCTCCAATTGCCGTTCATGGTATAAAACTGCTTGCTTCTACATTCCTGATACGTTAGAACAACAAAACTGTTTATATTTTATTTATTCTATTTGCCAACAGTTTGTCGATTGTTTGCCAACAGTTTTTTTGAAAAAAAAAAACACACACACAACAGCAACAACAACTCTGAGCATGTGCAGTTTTGCATT
Source organism: Shinisaurus crocodilurus (assembly GCA_021292165.1). Lineage (NCBI taxonomy): Eukaryota > Metazoa > Chordata > Lepidosauria > Squamata > Shinisauridae > Shinisaurus > Shinisaurus crocodilurus. Next base: position 18,494,753 of record CM037886.1, on the reverse strand, counting down.
TTAAACTCACTTAAGTCATAGCCATCATATTGTAGCCATCACAGCTACAGGAATAAAATCGAATTTGCTTCTGGCTGTCCCGATGCGCTCATCACTTGCTGCTCCCTGGGGGGGGAGGTCATTTGGGGCAGGGTGGCTGTGGGGCACTGGACTTTGGGTCCAAGGTCCAGCCCTAGTTGCAACACTTGGTAGAAGGCAGCTTTTTATGCTCCTTGCTAAAATTCCCAGGGTTCCGCAGGGGGCGACGGCGGAGAGGCAGAAGTCATGACATTTTGAATTAATGTTTTCCCTTTCTCTCTCTCTCTCTGTCTCTCCTATGCTCAGAACCGATACAACATGGTGGATTTGGAGCCTGTGAACAAGCTACTCGAACAAAAATGGGATTCCTTTGCTGGCAAAAGATTTTGCTTCAGTTTCTGGTCCTACCTGATATTCATGATTGTCTTCACAGTCATTGCTTACAATCGGCCTCTGGATGGGAGGGTACAATTTCAATTTATTTATTACGGTCATAGAGCCCTGGACTAGAGGGATCGGCATTCGGCATGCTCAGAGGTTTGCAGAAGTACAAAGAAACATATATTTTATAAACCTGAGGCAGGGCTCTCCCGCCTTGGGTCCCCAGTTGTTGCTGGCCTACAGCTCCCGGCATACCCAGCCAGCGTGGCTAATGGCAAGGGATTCTGGGAGCTGTAGGCCAGCGACATCTGGGGACCCAAGGTCGGAGAGCCCTGGTTTTAGCATAATAAAAGCCTATGATTAAAAAAGAACAGCTCCTGGGCTTAACTCCAAAGGGGAGAGAGAGAGAGAGACGACCTCGCCGCCCCTAGTGAAACACCGACGGCTCTTGTGCCCTGCAGTTGATGTGAACGCAGCCTGGGAGAGGACGATGGCGAGCCCGCAGGGTGTCTTCTTCATCTTCCTCTGTTCTCTCTCTCTCTCCCCCACCCCACTCCCACTTCTTTGTGTGTCTCCACAGCCGCATTTTCCGGTCTCACTTGCCGCGGGGGACATCCTGAGGCTTATCGGCCTGGTCGTTGTCTCAATCGGAGGCGTCTATCTCTTCGTCGCTCAGGTACGACAAACCCCCGTCGCTTCTCCTGCCCCGTGTGTGTGTGTGTGGGGGGGATTGGGCCCACTGGTTTCTGCAGCGGAGCGTCACAGGGACGTGGGAATCGATTCTGATTCAGAGGAAGAGGAGGAAGCAGCGAATGAAGAGCCAAGGACAGGGGGAGAAAGAGATTTAAGGGAGCAGAAAGTCAAGGTGTTCCCGAAACTGTGGGAAACCAGAGCTTTTCTGAGGAGGGAGCAGCGGGCGGGGGGGACACACGTGGGGCATGACGGATCCAAGGGTGACCCGTCGATCAAGGAGAGAAGAACGACGAAGAGTAACGAGGCGCGTTCTAAGCGGCTGGCTCTGCGAAACAAGGAACCGCCTTGACGGCCAGGTTTTTGAGATGCCGTTTATTTTGGAACAGGGGGGAGGGCGTTAGTCAATCCGAATTAGTCTGGGATCAACTTTCGATCCGGCCATGTTGCAATTGCATCGTCGACAAACTGATTCTGTGAAATTCTAACCCGGCCGGTTTCTTTCCTTACGGATCTCTGCAAAATGCTTTCACCTGCAAAATCCGAAGCCAGCTTCGCTTGTTTGCAGTTTTTACATGACAAAGGTTAGTGGATTAGAAAGGACAGTTCCTTTGCTTAACTCTGGAGGGAGAGAGAGAGAGAGACGACCTTCACGGTCGGCACCAACGGTGCCTCCGGACACCTTTCTTGGCACCCGTGAAGGTGCCCTAGTCCCTCCCGCTATTTCTTTTTAAATTAACACACGTTCTTACCAGCAGCTGTGAAATACATTTCACAGCTGTGAGCTAACGAACCATGGTGAACAACCCAACAACAACAAACCAGGGGTTCTCTTCATCATGGGTTGTTCGTGGTTAACAAGCCATGGTTTGTTATGGCAGCTGGGTTCAGACAACACACGATAACCCATGTTTCGGCAGCAACCCACGGTTCATCGACAACCCGCACTCGACCCTTGAGTGTGGGTTATCGTCGTATTGTCTGAACCCAGGCAGTCAGATGTAAGTTAAAATATATAAGAAGATATATAAGCTACTGATGAGGACAGGTGCCAAAACGTTTAGCTCTAAATATATTTTGAAATTGCTTTGTTGTTCCTCTGTCTTTCATATAATACAAGGGCTTATAAAAACCCACTGAGGGCAACCACCATCTTGCTATGATAGTGACTTCAGGGAATGTTTCCCCCCCCCACGCCCCGTAAGGTGATATGCCAGTGATGGCGAACCTTTTTGAGCCCGAGTGCCCAAACTGCAACACAAAACCAACTTATTTATTTCAAAGTGCCAACACTGCAATTAAACCTGAATACCTAGGTTTTAGTTTTAGAAAAACAACTCATACAGTTGTCCGAACTAATTAACATCTTTTGTCTTAAAAGAAAAACCACAATAACAGAGCTTTCAATGATACAAACAGTTTTTTGTTGGGGAAAAAATCAACTCAAAAATTTATTATAGTACTACATTGTACACATAGCCTGAAGGGAATTTATACAAACTTTTTAAATAATTAGGCACATGTATTTTTGGATAAGGGATTCTCAACTTGTAATATGATTATATGCCAGACTGAAATTGTATGGGGCAAGCTTTACCCCGGGTCCTTTCCCTGCTTCTACAGGTGTCGGATTAGTAAAAGTAAAAGTCAACCTGTACTAGGATGAGCAAGATAAACAAGAAAACTAAATGTGCTTAACACATTTTAAACACTTTATGTCTTAGACTGCAAACACTGCATTAGCTAAAAGCTGGCATTGGGCATGCTTTTGCACAATGAATGTGATCTTTGCCTATTGCATGCATGCTGATAATTTGTCAAACCTTGGCTCATACTCTGTTAGTTTGAGAGCAACACACGCAGCACTCAGGTCAACTGTTAGGGCTTTACATCCAAGCCATGCTCTGTGCATCATTCTTCAAAATCTTTTAAATGTGATAACAATGTAGAAAAGAATTCTGTAACAAGAATTCTAGAATAAAATTATTCTGTTCCACACTGTGAGAAAGAACAAAATCATTAGTGTTTTGCAGAAGGGGACGGTCTTTTCGCGATCTGGTGACCAATGGCTCGAGTGCCCACAGAGAGGTCCCTGCGTGCCAGCTGTGGCACCCGTGCCATAGGTTCACCATCACTGTGATATGCAATCATGCATGCTACAAAGCATATGTTCACCATCTAAAAATAAAGGACACCTTTTTTTCCCTCCGGAACTCGTGTCTACTCGCATCACATGCACGTATCGGGCTCAAACCTATGCATGTTTAGACAGGAAAAAAGTCCTACAACTCCCAGCATTTGCACACTGGGAGTTGTAGGACTTTTCCCCCCCTGTCTAAACATGCATCGGATTGCACCCTTAATTGCCTGGTGACAGCCTTGATGGACAGTCAGGGGACGCATATTTCTGTGGTCTCAGCATATATGGTCAAATAGGTTTTGCAGGTTTTTGAAGTGCCATGCTTGCAAGCCGATGGAACCCAGGGCCAGCGCTAGGAACCAGAAAGATCCGGGGTTCAGGCCCACAGGGCAAAAATAAAAGCACAAATTTACATATGCCATTTTACATATCCTCTGAAGTCTTCCTGTGCGTGTGTCTTTAAAGGACTCCGAAGGACACCCCTATTTGTAAAAAAAAAAAAAAAGGGGGTGATGTATGGACTGGGGAGGGGACGTCATTTGATTTCAGGAAAAAAACCTCAGGCAGAAAGATTCAAGGGGTGAGGGCAGAAAGAGGTGACGCACGTGTGGGCAAAAAGCCACCTGATCCAGGGGGATCGGATGCAAGAGAGATCATCGGGGGCCCTGGACCTTTCTTTCAGCAAGTGCCCGTGGACAGCAGGGTGGTGGGACAGAGGCCCCCCCCAGAGATTCGGGGCTCCAGATGAAAGATTTGGGGCTCCAGCCCTAGTGGGCCGCCCCCTAACATTGCTTCTGGTGGGACTTGATCCCAGAGCCTGCACTCACCACAAACAATAATACCTAACCTACCTCACAGGGTTGTTGTGAGGATAAAATGGAGAGGAGGATGAGGATTATGTAAGCTGCCTTGGGTTCCTTGCAGGAAAAAGGGTGGGGTATAAATATAATAAATAAATAAATACCTCCTCTTTTCTTTTTTAAATCGCCTTTTAGCTCCTTGCAAAAACCTGAGCCATTTGTCTCCTGTCTAAAGGGGACAGTGAGCAAACCTTGTAAATCGACCCTTGGCTGGTCACCCGTTTCCTACTCAGTTTATTTATTTCTGCACCACTGCAGGCGCTTCAACTTACTTGCTGTTCTAACGGGGTGTCCTTGTTCATTCACTTAGAGTCTTTACCTGTGGAGGAGACGCCGATCCTTGAAAAATCTACTGAAAGATGATTGCATCCAGATATTGCTGTATGTTGGGCAGGCGGGTGTGTGTGTGTGTGAACAGGTTTCTGGGGGATTTGGAGGATGCCGGTGGTGTCCGATCACAGCTGTGCTCAAATTTCGATTTTTCCATTGATTCCAGGGGGAAGTTCTTACTTCCATCCTGGAGTTGGGGGATATTTAAATTGGCAGCTTCTCCCGTGAAAACACAGAAATGTCCTATGCAGTTGATGAGCGAGCTTTTTATTTATTTTATTTAGGGCGCAGTCTTATGGCGATGGCCATAAGCCCCCCCGAACTTGGAGGTTTCCAGTCCTGCAATGCAGAGCGGGGGGGGTGGCGGCGGCGGCAGAGGTGATAGTTGCCTCCTTGTCCTCCCGCCCTGCATATTTCGTTAGATGGGCTTTTTTTGCCTACCTGGCAGGAGCATTTCAAAGGGAAGAAAGCTGGAGAGGCCTTCAAGATCACTCGTCTCCTGGTTCTCTTCAGTCTCCCGCCCACCGGAACTCCTCTTTCTCCCCTTCTCCGAGGTTGAGTTCCCGACCTCGGAGAGCAGCCGGTGAGGTTCTTTCCGTGCCGGCTGCGAGGGAGCAGGGGGCGGAGCTCCGATTCCCAGCTCCAAGGTCGGAGCGCTATCTCCAACCCTGGATCCTGGGAATCCAAAATATTCTAGGATTGCTCCCTTAGTGTGTCTTTTAATCACCCCTCCACTCGGCGAGTGTGGATTTACGGTAAAACCACAAAAATGCAACTATTTTGAAAAGACTAAAAACGAAACAGATAAAATACACATGTTGCAATAAAGCCGGGGAACCATCTGAAATCAAGGTGCGGCATTAGTCACTGCGAGTATCGTTTTTACTAGCTGTCTGAAAACCGATCTAACAAGAGAGCCAATCGAGACTTCGTGCTGAGGGAGTTTCACATTTGAATTTTTAAATTCTCCGGTTCTTTCTCCCTCAGATATGAGATACTTTGCCAGTTTTTGGTAAATTCTTAACGGAAACGAACCAAATTGAAGTCTTCTTCGTTGAACTATCAGTTCTTGTTGAAACATGGGTTGTCGCGTTGTCTGAACCCGGCGGTGCTAACAAGCCATGGCTTGCTAACCACGAACAACCCATGAAGAGAACCCGTGGTTGGTTGTTGGCTTGTGAACTGTGGGTTGTTCACCATGGTTTTGTGATCGCGGCTGGGTTCAGACAACACAGCAACCCACATTTCAACGACAACCCACACTCAAGCCATACCGAAGCCTTGCGTGTGGGTTATCATGTTGTCTGAACCCAGTCTTATTTTTCTGGATTACCTGAGAAACTCTGCAAATGCAGCCGTCTCTCCGTTACATTCTCTAATAACCATCTCTGCTTCCCTCCGCCCTCCTGTTCTGTTCCTACAGGTTGGTGCAGTCGCTCGCCCTGCTGCTTACGGTGCCCGTGTATTTTGCGGGATTGGAAGAATATCTGCCTTTGATGGTGTTCTCCCTGCTGCTGGGCTGGGTGGACTTGTTGTATTATACCCGAGGTATCCAGCAGACGGGGATCTATATCGTCATGATTCAGAAGGTTGGTATTCAAGGCGAATTCAGTACTTCACTTCCAGAAATGTCGCACCTCCGATTTTGGGCTTCTCTCTACACGAGGCATTCATTGTGTGCCCGCGATTCCTCGCTCACAGTCATTTGCAGGCGCTTTAGACGGTGGCGTCCTCCTCCTCCTCCTCTGGGGGGGGGGCTTTCCTGTGCTTTGCAACCGTTTTCCCGGCTTTCTTTAGAGCAGTGCTTCTCAAATAGTGGGGCGGGCCCCCCAGGGGGGGCGCGAGGCTCCGTAAAGGGGGGCTCGTTTGACCTCAGTTAAAAGTTTTTTTTAATATTGTGTTCCTTTAAATCCTGCGCTCCTTTAAATCTTTTCTGCTACAGTTAATAAAGCTATTCTTTGTTGTAAATTGATCCACATTTCTTTCTTTTTTTATTCTCTTATATGTTAATAAGGATACAGTGTTATGCAGAGGTGTACTTATAACAATTTTATAGACAAATGATACTATTTACAGTCGCGCGGGGGGCGCGAAATGTTTTCTTCTTCCTGGGGGGGCATGACAGAAAATAATTGAGAAGCACTGCTTTAGAGTGAGGAAAGTGTGGTATATTATCATCTGGAAATGGCAGAAGGAACCGGAATGAGAAGCTCATGTATTTTTTTTTTTGCAATTCTGCTACACTGCAACGCCACCTTGTGGTTGTGTAATGGAACATAGAGAAAGGCAGAGAAAGAAAAGAAAACCCCTCCAGAAAAAAGACACGTGTAAAGGAGCTGATTTAATCCCGCAAAGTATCCGGAAACAGAAGCCTCGGTAAAGTGGTGCCTTAGAAGCCTCATGTAGAGAATCCTTTAGCATTCTTTCTGCCACCCCACCCCCCCCTTCACCCTGCTTCGAATCTCAACTATTTGTATCAGGCGATAGGCTTGGCAATGGCTACTTTCTGCTCTTGGTGCGTTTACAAGCAATCCTAGCTTACAGGGAAATGTCACCATGAGGTGATCAACCGTGTGCAGGGCCGGATTAAGAGCATTATGGGCCAGGCCTCTGCCTCCGCTGCGCCGCCCCCGCCAGGCCTCCGCCTCCCCACCCTCCCGCCGCCGCCGCACCCTCCCGTCCCGCTCGCCGCTGCGCCTCCCCCGCCCTCCCGCTCGCTGCCGCTGCGCCTCCCACCGCCGCCGCCATCACCACCACCCCGACCCCCCCGCCACCTACCTTCTCCACGTCGTGTCGCTTCCGGAGCCCCGCCCGCGTTGTTTTGGCGGGAGGAACCAGGGCAACAGGGCTTAAACAGCCCTGTTGCCATGGTTTCCCCGGCAAAAAACAGCGCGGGGGTCCCGTCGCGTCACTTCCTCCTCCTCCTCGGTGGCGGCAGCGGCGGCAGCAGCAGCAGCAACAGCAGCCGCCAGGGCGGGGGGAAGGTAGGTTGGTGGTGGCGGCGCAGGGTTTTTTTTTTTTTGCAGAGCAGGGCTGCTTTGGAGAGGGCCCCCCGCTAAATATTATTTTGCCTGGGGCGCCAAACTGCCCTGCACCGGTCCTGATTGTGGGCCTATTTTGGGGTAGGGGCCTGGAGCTGCAGCTCCAATAGCCCCTATCTTAATCCAGCCCTGACCGTGTGCCTTTAAACAGCAACACATCAGGCAGGAATTCAAGTGCAGTGATTTCCCACCTGCCCCATCAGTGCATCTCTGAGGCTCTGTTGGATATCTACCCTTCATGCGAGATGTTAAGAGGCCCAGGAAATGCTGTCCCAAAGAAAAGGCGACAGCAAATGCAGGTGGGGTGAGTGCCAACGGGATCAGAGCCGAAACAGGGCTGCGGAGAAACCAGAGGGAGGAATCGCCTCGGCATGCTCTGGGAAACCCCGAGGTTTGCAGAAGCGCAAGAAACCTTAAACAGACAGACAACTAACGACTGGAATCCCAAATCTCCTCCCCCAAAAATAGCACAATGAAGACTGGGTGTGCTCTATAGCTGCAGAATGTTGCTGGGAAAACTGGGAAAGGTTTTCGGGGTGGGGATGGATTGCACTGCTTGGAGCTACTGAGGGCTCAATCCTATACACGTATTAGGCAGGAAAAAAGTCCTACAACACCCAGCATTCCCCAGCCAGCCTAGCTGTAGGACTTTTTTTTCTGTCTAAACATGCATAGGATTGCACCCTTACAGTATCTTGGACGACGGCTTCAATAACTTCTATCCTGCTTTCCTTTGCAGGCTATCCTGAGGAACCTCATGTGTTTCCTCTCCGTCTACGTGATCTTCCTCTTTGGCTTTGCAACAGGTGAGTTTCTCCTTATCCCCGACAGTGAGGGCCAGAACAGGTGGCAGAATCCTACCCTCTCCCAGGTGAGTCATGCATCTCAGAAGCTGCCACAGGGAGGCTGAGGAAAGAGTCACCAGCCAGCCCAGGAGCGAATGACTGAGCAGGAAATAGTAGCATTCAGAGCAAGAGGAAGGAGCTCAGGGATGCAGAGTTAACCTGTTGCTCAGGTGAGAGGTGGGTGTGGTAAACCTGGAAGCATGTTATAGGTAGTTGCAGTCAACAGGAAACAGTCAAACAAGGAGGGAAAGTTATTGTGTGCCTGCGCGATTCTTGTCTGCCTGCTGTAGAAACAGGACTAGATAGGACTAATTTAGGGCACAAACCTATGCACGTTTAGACGGAAAAAAGTCCTACAATCCTATGCATGTTTAGACGGAAAAAAGTCCTACAATCCTATGCATGTTTAGACGGAAAAAAGTCCTACAATCCTATGCACGTTTAGACGGAAAAAAGTCCTACAATCCTATGCACGTTTAGACAGAAAAAAGTCCTACAACTCCCAGCATTCCCCAGCCGGCATGTATCTGTGTGTGTGTGTGTGTGTGTGTGTGTGTGTGCGCGCACACGTGCACACAGCTTTTTAATTGTTGCTGTTGTCATACAATTGATAGTCATAAAACCTTCCTGATCTACTGCAAATGGCCAGCTGTAGTGGAAACGCAGATGAAGCCAATTGTTATTTCGAGGAGTTTAGTGCTAAGAACATAAGACCAGCCCTGCCGGATCAGACCCCGGGGGGTCCATCTAGTCCAGCATTCTGTTCACACAGTGGCCGACCAGCTGCCCCGATGGGAAACCCACAAGCAGAAACAACAAAAACAGAAGGAGAGGGCTTCTTATCCAGAAAATGCAGATGACAAGAGATGCGCAAAGCACAGGATCCCTTCTCGTGTCTAGACTTCTGGCTGGGCCTGTTGCTTTCAGTGGTCAGCTCTTCTTCCCAGGGCCAATTATTTGTTTGTGTACCGACAGAGAGGCTGGCAGATAATAAGCCCCTGGCGAGATCACAAGTTCAGCCAGAGAAGCTGGGAGGGACGCAAGTTATCTATGCTGGGTTGCTGCCAAACGTTCTCGAAGGCAGTGGAGTGGAACTTGTTCAGAACAAGGGAGGAGTTGTTATGAGCATCATAGTATATATCAGTGTTCTCCAACCTTGGGTCCCCCGATGTTTTTGGCCTACAACTCCCAGCATGCCCCAGACAGCGTAGCTGGCTGGGGCATGCTGGGAGTTGTAGGCCAAAAACATCGGGGGACCCAAGGTTGGAGAACACTGGTATATATGAATCCCTGAGATACTCCCAGGTCTCGACGCAGGCTGATCCGGCCAGGAAGGTGCTGCGTACGGCCAGGCCGTTCGGAGTCACGTCCGTTGCCCCGTATTTTGGACGGGGTCCCCCCCCCCCGACAACTAGCTTACGATCTCGCTTCGAAGCCGATCGCTGCAGTGGCCGCGCGTTCCGCTTTCTTCTGCTTCGTCAACTCGCTTCTGCTTGATAAAAAAACCTTCCGCCTTCACCCGCTAGTGAGTTCACTGCGTCCGAATCCTAAAAAAAAAAAAAAAGAACCGTTGCCTCTGGGAAACACACACTGGTCAATCCCGATCTACCTTCTTACCCACCTTCGCCTTAAAATGAGGAGGTGTTTGTTTTTTTTTTTTTTAAGTTTCTGCGAGGATTTCCGTTTGTTTTTGAGTGCCCGTGTGTTTCGTTCCAGCCCTTGTCATCCTCACCGGTGAGGTTCCCCGGTCAGCCCAGAACAGGTCCCTCCCGCTCAGCGACAACGGCGACGAAAACCGAGCCGTCTATCCCGGGCTGTTCAAGGCTTCCCTGGCGTTGTTCCGGTTCACCATCGGGATGGGCGACCTGGAGTTCCACGAGAACCTGAAGTTCAACTACCTTGTGATGGCCTTGCTGCTCCTCTTCGTGGTCCTGACCTACATCCTTCTGCTGAACATGCTGATCGCCCTCATGACCGAGACGGTCACCCACGTCTCCGGATCCAGCCAGAGCATTTGGAAGCTGCAGGCAAGTCCAACACGGCCACCGCCTCCCCGATCAACCCGTAGGCTCAGACAGGGGACGGGGCAGAAATTCATCCGGAATGCATTTTATTGCACATTTATTTATTATATTTATACCCCACCTTTTTTTTTTTCCTGCAAGGAACCCAAGGCAGCTGACATAATCCTCCTCCTCCTCCTCTCCATTTTATCCTCACAACAACCCTGTGAGGTAGGTCAGTCTGAGAGTCAGTGACTGGCCCAAAGTCACCCAGTGAGTTTCGTGGTCGAGCGGGAGACTAGAACCCGGATCTCCCGAGTCCCGGTCCGACACTCTCACCACTACGCCACACTGGCTCTCGAATTAGTATCGAATTAGTATTAATCTTTATTTTATTGTTACGTTTGCATCCCCTCTTTGTTCCTCTTCCAAGGAACCCAAGTCTGCTTATGTGGTCCTCTGCCTGTTCCAATTTATCCTCACAACAACCCTGTGAGGTAGGGCGCTAGGCTGAGGGTCAGTGACCGGCCCAAGTCATCTACGAAGCATCGCCCACACAACCCTGCAATCCCCGTCACGTGTTCATTCAACAGGTGGAGGAGCATCTGAACGGCCCCCTCCCGTTCATAAGGTAGCTTCATGCGTTGATAAAAACGTCCCCGGAGTTTGGTTTCAGTTGCAGAAGGAGGATGCCTTTGGCTAAGCCAAAGGTATTAGTTATTGAGGAATGAATTGACAGAACTTTGAGAGCAGCACAAATGCATCCTGGGACAGAGCATATATATATATATATACACCGTATATATTTACTTATTTTTATTTTTTAATTACATTCCTATCCTGCCTTTTCCCCTCTCCCAAGGAACCCAAGGCAGGCTTACATTGCCGGCCAGGCAGGCTTACCCAAGGCAGGCTTACGGTTGCCGGCCAGATGGGCGATTAATAAATGTAAATAATAATAAATACATGGTCCTCCTCCTCTCCCTTTTTATCCTCACAACAACCCTGTGAGGTAGGTTACTCACCCCATGAGCTTCATGGGCGAGTGAACCTGGATCTCCAGGGTCCCAGCCCAACGCTCTAACCACTTCACCCACACTAGCCCTCTTTCAAACAGATAAAAGAACCAAAACTCAGTTATCTTTTGAAATTCACGCATCTCCAAATTTTGCAATGTTCTCCAATCAAAAAAAAAAGACATAAATGCAAATATTAAGGGGAAATGCATGCAAAAATGCATATATTCGTGACAATGACACTTCAAAATGCATTGTATTAGGAAAATTCCTTGCAAAAAAAAAAAAAGGTATATGGCGGCAATTGTGTGTATTTGGAGAAATGCACACAAAAACTCATCCAAATTTTAATGCAATTTTTAAAAAGAAATTCTCAGACTTTGGGACAAAACTGAATTTTAGACTCAGAAAATGTATTAATTGATTATTATTATTTTTTAAAAAAAGATTTATATACTGCTCCATATTCCAGTATGGAGATTTTGGAGCGGTGAACAATAAAATTACTACTACTACTACTACTACTATTATTATTATTATTATTATGTTTATTTGTATCCCGCCTTTCCCCCAACACTGGGACCCAAGGCGGCTCACAACCTTTACAAACCCATACAGTTAAAACAGAAATAGAAAGATACAAAAGTTAAAAATAGAATTAAACCATCAATACTATTTTAAAAATTATATATATATAAGTACAATATACAGTAATACCTTGGATTGCAAGCATAGTTCATTCCGGAACCGTGCTTGTAATCCAAAACACTTGTATATCAAAGCGAAATTCCCCATAAGAAATTTGTACACACATTTTTAATTTAAGCTGCAATAAAGAATGATAGTGTAAAGTCTTCATTTTTCTTGACCGTACTACAGTACTTGTACTGCAAGACGTTGCTTGTTTATCAAGTCAAAATTTATTACATTTTTTTTGCTTGTCTTGCAAAACGCTCTCAGACCAAGTTACTAGCAATCCAAGGTATTACTGTACATAATATAAAATACAGCATTCCATTGCATCACAGGCTAATTCCAATGCCTGCCGGAACAGGAAGATCTTTGCCTGCCTCCAGAAGCTTACCAGGCAGGGCGCCACTCTAGCCTCCCTTGGGAGGGGAATTCCAGAGCGCTGGGGCAGCCACCGAGAAGGCCCACTGCCGTATTCTCACCAGGCGTGCCTGTGATGGTGGCGAAACTGAGAGAAGGGCCTCCCCTGAGGATCTCAAAGTTCAGGCAGCTCCCCCCCGAAGCATAACTCCTTGTTTCCAGTTTGATGCCTCTGTCTGACAGCTGCCTATAGCTCAGCTTTGACATGGAGGAACACAGAGGAAAGTCTGCCCTATAGATCCAAGATGATGGGAAGGTAATTGTGGAATGTGAACGTGTGTGTGTGTGTGTGTGTATATATATATATATATATATATAAGGTTTTCATATATTGTATTTGCAGAGACTTGTTGCTATTCTGGAGGTAGAGAAAAACTGCTTTTGGCGTTGGAAGGAGACTCCAAGGTCTGGCTGCCCCGTGTCCGTCAGCCCAGGAGAAGAGAGATGGTTTCTCCGGTAAGTCAGGTCGTGGCCCGCCCACGCTGGTGCAGATCCCCCAGGGCAGCTCAGTGCAATCTTACGCAGCGGCCGAGGTTGGTCATGCACGTTCCTTTGTTACTTATTCATAAAACACCATCTATATGCGCGCGCGGGGGGGGGAGCTTAACCAAGAATGAGGGGGATGGATCCCTGCCCCGAGGGGCTTACAATCTAGAAACCATCACTAGGGAGGCAACAGATACAGAGGTAAACAGGGGACGAACGTCAGACTATACCCCGCAAGACATTGTTCGCCTTGAGGTGGAAGACAAGATGGCACCCCCTTGTCTAGAGAGGCAGTTGATTTGAATCTCGCTTCGATGCTGGCTCTCTCTACCGCCCCCGAGGGATTAGCTTAGGGATGCAGAGCAGGCTGCGTGGTACTGGTACACACACGGCTGTTTCCTCCAACGCTTTTCGAAACGCTCCGCTTCCTCCGGGATCTGCCGCTTGAGAATTGCCCAGTGGTAGGGCTGGCCCTGGCAGTTATGAATAATTAGGTTTAGTCACAGTAGGGAATGGAGACACACGCCTGAGGATTAAGCCCAAAGCATCTCACCACAAACGGGAGGAAAAAAACAATTAATGCACCATGCCGGAATAATAAATGTCACAACACATAGTCACCGCCCTGCCTCCCAAGGACATCATGGCAAGGGGGAGACCAGCTTGGCCCCCCATCCATCGGTCAGAGAAGGAACAGCTGAAGGGAGCTCATTTCGCTCTTCCCTGCCAGAAAGAACACCTAGAAAAACTTTGAAACGAAGAATTGGTGCCTGAATTTTTGCTTTTTAAAAAATTCCTCCTCCCTCTCGATCGCTTTTCCTTTTGTGCCGTGCCTTTTAGATTGCAAGCCTGAGGACAAAGGTCTGTCTCATTATTACCCTTTGTAAGCCAACTCTGGGAGCCTTTTTTTTGGCTGGAGAATCGGGGTTAAAATGCTGTAAAATAAAATAAATAAATAAATAAATGAATGTATCAAAATAGAACACTAACAAATCCAAGTTCACATCCAAGCGATACCATCGATGCAACTCATTAACAATGCTGGTTCCAAACAATCACATTAATTAACATTGATTCAATAACGCTCCCAAACAATAATTTTAATTTCATCAGTTAACAAGCCAATAAATAGGCCACAATCATCACAAAGCAAGTAATAGGAATCTGTCAAGGCCGCCGAAACTGCAGTCAATCAGCATAATGACGAGGCAAGCAGCAATTCACACTCAGTAAAATGACACAAGTGACGGCAATCGTGTCCTTGTCTACTCAGAAGTCAGTCCTTGCGGGACATTCAGTGGGACTTGACTCCCAGTTTATTTATTTATCTGAAACATTTTTATGCCGCTCCTCAGCCAAAAAGGCTCCCAGAGCGGCTTACATATGGTCAATGAGCAAGACAGTTAAGTGTGTAACGGACTACTTCAGGCAAAGCAATATATTGGGTGTGTATTAATTAGCACATGGCCGAGGATTAGGATTCAGAGAGTTCGCTGTCACTTTTGTGTGTGTGTGTGTGTGTCTTTTCTAGGGTGGAAGAGGAAAACTGGGACGACTGGGAGAAAAAGCTGGGAGTCCTCAAGGAGCAGCCTGTCGATTCCAACAGCCCCGAGATGGAGCCACAAGGTAAATAAAATAAAATGGAAAATAAAAAAATGCATAGCCTACTGTCAGGCTTCTTCATCGTCCTGCCTTTAGAAACATTCATGCACAATCGGGCAGCCTCTGAGGCGCCATATGAAGTGCATTGGAGGTCACTGGGCAGCACCGAAGTGCCTTGCATGGCACCCTCTTCCGATCTGCCGCCCAGCGGGCGACGTTGCATTTCTCTGAATCGGGAAAGCCAGTTTTAATCCCTGGGGGGGAATCTCATGTCCGTTTATATATGGCAGGGCCAGTTCTTCTGCAGGAGGGGTGTGTGTGTGGAAACGGGTTGGCGGTGGGTGTGGGGGGCACTTTAAAACGGTGTTCGTGTGGCATTGCGTCCGCTTTCTGCGCCGAGCGGAGTTTCTACCCTTTCCCATTGGGAAATCTTACGAGGAGAGTTGGGGGGGGGGGCGGGGAAGTTCTCAAAATGCTTCGCCTTCAGCACCAAAGACTGAAGGGTCAGGCGTACAACACACACACACACACACACACACACACACACTCTGGGTTGGACGATTCGTTCTTCTGTCTCAGAAATGGGGAATGTCCGGGCCCCCCACCCGGCCTGCCAGATTCTCTCCCCGGCCCAGATTCTCTCCCCGATTGATTGATTGATTGATTGATAATTGATTGATTGATGATGATTGATTGATTGTATTTCTAGATCGCCCATCTAGCCGGTACCCGGCCACTCTGGGCGATGACCAGCACTGGAGAAAGGCTGCCTTTCTCTAGCATTAACAAGGGACCGGCGGCACGCCCTTTCTCTAGGCCAGTGTTTCTCAACCTTGGGTCCCCAGATGTTTTTGGCCTACAACTCCCAGCATGCCCCAGCCAGCTATGCTGGCTGGGGCATGCTGGGAGTTGTAGGCCAAAAACATCTGGGGACCCAAGGTTGAGAAACACTGCTCTAGGCACAGAAAGGTACCGAGCGATCGCCTCTCTCGCCTCTCTGTGCTTGGACCCCCAGTTATGACTGAGGTTGGGACTTTGGGCTCCTCCTGGCAGGGAGTGGGGGTCCACCTCCAGCATCATCCGGGGCCTGTCAGTGGATGCTGATGCCGCCCATGTCCGCGGGGCTGCATATCCGCTCCAGATTTCACCCTGAACTTTCAAGGAACGATCCAAGGTGCCGGACCCCCAACCCGGAATAGGTCCGTGCACCGTGGGCAGCTCCTTGAAAGTTCAGTGTGAAATCCGAAGCGGATATGCAGCATCCCCGCTGATATCGGAGCCGCGCGCCTCCGCTGCAACCTGGACTCCACAGCAAGGATGGTTTCCCATCCCTGCTCTGGCTACGTGTTGTCTCCTCTGACGGGCAGTGGTCCTCTGGGGTCTCGGGAGAATAAGGGTCTTTCACATCATCTTATCCTTACAAAACAAAACAAAACAAAACAAAACTGGAGATGCTGGAAATGTATTTATTTATAGCATTTTTACCCTTCCCTTTCAGCCAGACTCCCAAGGCAGCTTACAGAGGTATTTCCTAAGACAGTCCCTGACCGTAGGCTTGCAATCTTAAAAAAACAACCAAAAAAACCCCCAACACTAAAGGAAAGGGGGTTGGGAGGGAGGAGGAAAAAAATGAAGATTCAGGCACTAGATACTTAGGGAGCAATCCTATGGCCCCTAGTGTCTGCGGGGGGCATAGGATGCTTTGGATTCCCAGATCCAAACTGGGAATCCACGCTCCGCCCCCCCCCTTACAACCAGTGTGGAAAGAACCACGCCAGCTGCCTCTCTGAGGTCGGGAACGTGCCCAGCTCGACCCACGAAGCGACGGTCTCTCGCCAGCTTGCCACTGTGCCGCAGGCCGAGTGCTTTGTCGTGGGCTGCGCATCCCCCCCCCCCCGTCGGACAGCCTTGACGGATGGCTTTCCCCTTTTGTCCCCAGCGCCAGCGAAAAACCTGCTGAGCTTGCTGACACGGAGGAGACCCAGACCAGCTGCAGAGGAGGAGGAGAAGGAGGTCACCGACAGCCACTGAGTGAGACAAAACCGCAAGGAGGATGTGAGGAATTGCTCAGCTGACGTGACCACCACCGAGCCGGAGTTCCCCTACGCCGCGAAGTCTGAGCTCTGTGACAACCAGCATCTGACCGCCACAGAAGGAATCGCTGCCAAGATGGCCACGGAGACAGTGACTCTGGGAAACGACGGGCCGTGCCTTTCCCAGGGCAGTTGCGCTCAGAGGACGAATATAATCCGGTGCGTCCCGTCCGGCAAAGTTTTGGCCGTGCAGATGATCTCTGTAGATGAAATCCAGCCTCTCTCATCAGCGGCTCCTCTCCGACTCCTGCTGCGCGGGCCTCCAAAGCTCCGGCCGCTTCCTAGTCGCCTCTGTTTCACAAAAGTCGCCGCTTTTTCTTCTCCCCGCACGTGCCTGTGCAATAGCATGCCCTCCTGATGTCCTGGACTAAAACTCCTATCGGCCCCAGTCAGCACAGCCAATAGTTGTGGATGATGGGTGCTGCTGCAGACCAAAACTTCTTGGAGGGTAACCTGCCCCTCCGACTGCCAGGGTTCGACCAAATGGCTCCACAGGTGGGGCTGCTTCTGCTGCTGCTCCCCTAGCAACCGGCATTCTGGGGTAGGCTGCTCCTGAACGTGGAGGTTCCATTTAGGTATCGTGTCTAAAACTGGCCTGCCCTGGGGTATTGCATGTTTGAGTGCTTTCCCCGTGTCAGAGCATAAGAGCCCGGCTGAGCAGACCCAGGGCCCATGTGGTCTTAGCATCCTGCTTTCCACCCATGCCTTCGACCCACAAGTAAGGCATGAAGGCAACAATCCTCCCCTGTTCAACATGGCCAGCATGGCTAGTAGCCATGGATAGATCCTCCTCCTCCTCCATGAATTTGGCTAATCCCCTTTCAAAGCCCTCCAAATTAATGGCCTTCACCGCATCTTGTGGCAGTGAGTTCCACAGTTTAACTCTGCGCTGGGTGAAGAAGTCCTTCCTTTTACCTGTCCTGAATCACCCTCTGTTCAGCTTCACAGGGTGACCCCGTTGGGTCCTGGTTTTATGAGGGGGGCGGGATTCTCCCCTTCCACTTTCACTCCCCAATGCTTAATGTTACGCACTTCTATGATGCCCGCCCGCCCCACCCTTCCCAGGGTGGATGCGGGTCTAGTGGTACGTGACAGAGGGGCGTCACCTGCCGGCTAAGGGCGGAGCCTAGTAGTGAATACAGGGCGGAGCCGAGCGAGGAAGCTCAGCCTAGGTCAAACGGCCGGGTCAAGGCAGGCGCGGCTGAGCCAGACAGGCAGAGCCATTTCGAAGGAAATGCATTCGGGCACGGCAAGTGTGAAGGAAGCTGGAACCAACCAGGACCCCCACGGATCGCTCGGAGCGAGTTCTACTGGCGGGAGCTCTCTCCTGCTGGAAACTAGGGGTTTCTGGGAAATCCTCAACAGATTCAATTGGGTTGGGGGATATCATAGAATCATATAGAATCATAGAAAAGTAGAGTCGGAAGGGGCCTACGAGGCCATCAAGTCCAACCCCCTGCTCAATGCAGGCTTCATATCTATGAACCCAACCTGCGGATTCTGCAAGGAGCGGGGTTGTTTTATTTTTTTGAGTTGCGCAGATTCTGCGGATTTGTGGACCGTTTTTTTTTTAAAAAAAATCTTGAGGGGGATTTGCGCAAATGTGCTTGAAGCCGAACTAGGCCAGTATTTTTGGCTCTGCCCCTTTGGCTCCGGCCACCAGAAGAATGCCCCCCACCCCACCCCACGGGAGCTTCTCCGGTGTTGAATTTGGCCCTCTGGCTGAACGAGGTCCAACACTCTCGCATTGCAGGGATAGGCGGAAGGAACTTCTGAATCTCCTAGTAGATTTCTGGGTTAGATGAGCAGGAGATCGGCAAGGATTTCTAACTCCCAATTATTTTGTCAACAGCAGCAACAAAATTACTTTGCCCCACCCCGCACCCCTAAAATATACTGCTAAAATGAAGGATGCTGAAGGTACCAGTAAATAGGAATGGATTTGTGTGAGCACCACTCATTTCTGGTACTCAAAACGAGTCCCTAGGCTCAGAATACTTGAATTCTTTTCTTTTTTTAATTTACGGTATGTTTTTATTCAATTTTTTTTATCCTGCACAACAATTACATTGTAAAGCAAAACAGCGCATATTGTGTATAGTCTTAAACTGAACAAGAAGCTGCACGTAAGCGATTTTGTAACGTTTTCCTCCTCGATGGGAGGTAATTGGCGTGTACTTATTATTATTATTTTTTCCAGGAGAATATACCCTTCCAACACAAAACACCCAAAACTGATTTGCAGGAGGACACCTTTCTTTGTGGCCTTTGTTTATATGTGACAATAAAGGAAAACATGTTTCCAAAAATATAAATAAATAAATAATGAATCTTACTGAATTACTCTGTTAATTTGTCTACTGTGCAGAGTTAACTTTTTTTTTTTTGCCGGAACTATATTCCAGACTTTTAGGGCACAACCCTATGGCTGCTTCGAGCAGGACGCTGTGAACAGGGGGTGACCTGTCTTTCTTCTTAGTCCGTTGTCCAGGTGCTAACGGTTGATGGGCGACTTTGAGGGTCCCGGGCCTTCTCTTCGGGTTTCTTTATCTTTCAACCGGACTTGGGAATGGCCAGTCCTTCAACCGGTGGTGGGTGCCTTCAAACAGAGGGTTGTCCCCTGTCAAGTTGGATACCTGGCCACCCTATGATCCATTCCTCCATCTGATGTTCATAGATTTCATAGATCATAGAGTTGGAAGGGGCCTACAAGGCCATCGAGTCCAACCCCCTGCTCAATGCAGGGAACTAGAGGAGGGGGTCTCCCATCCAAGTAAGAACCAGGCCTGACCCTGCTTAGCTTTCCACGCTCAGGCAAGCTGAGCCAGCATGAGCCACAGGCCATGTTGCTTGATAGTGTCTCGGAAAACGAGCGCGTGCAGGTGCTACGGAGAAGCCATCTCGTTTGAAGGGCTGTGTAGGCCGGCGGGGTGGTTTGCTGAGCGGGCTTTGACGCAGCCTGCTTGCACCTTCTAGTCTCGGTTGCTCGACCACAACTTGAAACTCATGCAAGGAAACCCACAACAAGCTTGGCTTGGGTTGTGTTTCTGCAACGGCAGCACAAGAGACGTCGTTCTGGAGAAGAGTCCCCCTTCCAGGCCAGGAGCGGTTTCTTCTCAGCAGTGTTCTCCTTTTTTGCAATTGCACCTCTCGCCTGGGAACATGTCCTCTCTTCTTCGGTTCCTTCTGTTGCTTCTCGGTAAGTGAATCTTACTTCGTCGTCTTCTCCGTAATTGACAGACAGGCCAAAATTAAAAGTTGCACGGATGGAAAGTTCCGTAGCCTGCCTCTCACTTCCCTTCCCTGCTTTTTTTTCCTCGCTGCATTTGCAACATCAATAGTCCAGGATTAGTTTTGTACGCGATCGAGGCTACAGTCCTGTACGCCTCTACCTGGGAGTAAGTCCCGTTGAACTCGGTGGAACTGGCTTCTAAATGGACAGGATTCCGCTCTTTGATTTGTTTGCTTCAAGCATTTCTGCAGTAGCACTTTTCAGGGATGAAAAGCTGACCTCAAAAGTGTTTTTGCAATCTCTTTGAAAGAAACTGCTCGATCAAATCCATGCAATAAGAAGAGCAGCAATGGAGAAAAACCTTTGTGACATTTTTGCTTTGCGAGTCGAGGGATCAGGTTGGCTACTATCTGAAAAACGACGAAAGGGGGAGGCACTTGTGTATCACGAAACAAAAGAGAGGCGGGGGAGACCCCTCCTCCAGTTTCCTGCACTGAGCAGGGGGTTGGACTAGATGGCCTTGTAGGCCCCTTCCAACTCTATGATCTATGAAATCTATTAAAAGATACGAGGGTCAAGTGCTTTGCTCCCAAAAGGACCCCGGCATCTCCCATTCAAAAAAGCACGAGATTGTGCCACTTCCTAAGCCAGGAGTTGGCAGATGTTAAGTTTGCAGGATCTGCTTTGTTTTTTACTTGAACCCCTGATTAGAGATGTATGGATTTTTGTTAGTGCAAGGTGAAAGGGAGAAACGAAGCACGTCAAACGAATCCTTTACAGGACCATCTTCCATCTGGCAACCTGTGTGTCCTCGCTGTGGGAAACTGTGTGGATCTAGAATTGGCCTCCACAGTCACTTACGGACCCATCGCTAGAGTCTACACAATTTTTCTTTAGAACTTCCTCCTTTTAAAATGTCCTTTTTGTAAATTTTTATCCTGGAAGACAATCTTACTCGGTCACGAGTGATCGCCTGATGATGATGATGATGATGATGATGATGATGATGATGGCTTTTTGTTAGATTGTCAGGTGCCTGGAAAGGATATTTTATTTTTGTTGTTTTCCTGATCCTTTTTGAGGACTCCACATGGAATGGGACAATTGCTACAGTTACTGCAAAGCACATCTGGATAAAACTCTTAGAACAACCTCTATATCTTTGAGGATTGGCAGGGCAAAATAAAATATCCTTTCAAGAACCTGAGAACTTTCTCTCTCTCTCGTTCTGGCTACTATCTGAGGCAGCATGCTGGACTAGAAGCTTCTGGAACTGATCCTGGAAGGCCAGGTTTACAATTAAGCAAAGAGCTCCAAAAACAACCTCTCTGGGACGGGAGAAAGGCAAATTCCACGTTGGGGGGGGGGGGAAGGAATCAGCAATAAAACTTGCCGATATTGTGATGCTTTCATACAAATCTATGGTTGCAACCACGCTTGGAACACTGTGTCCAGTTCTGGTCACGGCACCTCAAAAGGGATATTTTAGAACTGGAGGAGGCAAAGAAAAGGGCAACCGAAATGATCAAGGGGGCTAGACTAGAGCAATTCCCCTATGAGAGAAGCTTACAACATTTGGGGCTTTTTTTAGCTTAGAAAAAAGACGAGTGAGCTGAGGGGAGACATGGGAGAAGTATATAAAATTATGCACGGCGTGGAAAGGGAGTGTCAAGGTTCCGCTACTGCAGGGACCCCTTGACCTGCCTTTGGGAGATCTCTGCCTCTCCTCAAAGCCCCTCCCGTTCCAGGAGATCAAGTCCTTTTACAGCTTCCAATAGCATGGGTGTAGGCTGTAGACGTGGTGAATAAGTCACTCCAAACTCTCAGGGTAAACAACAGCACTTTACTTATGATATTAGGGTATTTACTTAATAGAGTGGTTATAATCCAAAAGCAAGTATGAAAAAAACAAACAAACAAACAGTCCAACGTTCTCTAGGTTAACTTCAGACTACCTATCTCCTATGCCAGTGATGGCGAACCTATGGCACGGGTGCCACAGCTGGCACTCAGGGACCTCTCTGTGGGCACCTGAGCCATTGGTCACCAGATCGCGAAAAGACCATCCCCTTCTGCAAAACACTAATGATCTTGTTCTTTCTCACAGTGTGGAACAGAATGATTTTATTCTAGAATTCTTGTTACAGAATTCTTTTCTACATTGTTATCACATTTAAAAGATTTTGAAGAATGATGCACAGAGTATGGCTTGGATGTAAACCCCTAACAGTTGACCTGAGTGCTGCATGTGTTGCTCTCCAACTAACGGAGTATGAGCCAAGGTTTGACAAATTATCAGCATGCATGCAAGGGCAAAAATCACATTCATTGTGCAAAAGCATGCCCAATGCAAACTTTTACCTAATGCAGTGTTTGCCGTCCAAGACATAAAGTGTTTAAAATGTGTTAAGCACGTTTAGTTTTCTTGTTTATCTTGCTCATCCTAGTACAGGTTGACTTTTACTTTTACTAATCCGACACCTGTAGAAGCAAGGAAAGGCCCCGGAGTAAAGCTTGCCCCATACCATTTCAGTCTGGCATATAATCATATTACAAGTTGAGAATCCCTTATCCAAAAATACATGTGCCTAATTATTTAAAAAGTTTGTATAAATTCCCTTCAGGCTATGTGTACAATGTAGTATTATAATAATTTTTTGAGTTGATTTTTTTTCCCCAACAAAAAACTGTTTGTATCATTGAAAGCTCTGTTATTTTGTTTTTCTTTAAAGACAAAAGATGTTAATTAGTTTGGACAACTGTATGAGTTGTTTTTCTAAAACTAAAACCTCGGTATTCAGGTTTAATTGCAGTGTTGGCACTTTGAAATAAATAAGTTGGTTTTGTGTTGCAGTTTGGGCACTCGGGCTCAAAAAGGTTCGCCATCACTGTCCTATGCAGCCAGTCTCTCCCTCTCTGCTTCTCTCTCTGCTCTTTCTGCTTCTGCAGTCAGGCTCCCACTGCTGCTGCTAGCTGCTTCTCTCTCTGCCTCTCAGCACTAACTGCAGAGCACACCCCACACCACATATATAGCCTTCCCAGGAATGGAAGGTTATAATCATGTGACCTTGAATAGGAGATCTAATTCTTAACTTCTATTGGGTGAACTAAAACTCTCAAACTCCCCCCCCCCCCATCCAAGTGTTTGGGCCTTCAGGCTTCAACTAATCGAGGGAAGTGTTTGGGCCTTCAGGCTTCAACAAATTCAAGCCTGAGTAGGCCTCAATCCCTCACAGGGAGAAAGAAGAGAGGTTCGTTTCTCTCTCTCATCATAGCAGAAACAAACGGGGTCATCCCATGAAACTGATCGGGTGGGAGATACAGCCAGGACAGATAAAAGGACACACAGCGCAGAGCTCGGTGGCAGAATTGGCTAGCACGAGATGTTTTCCTGCCTGGCCACCAACTTGGATGGGCTTCAAGGGGGTGAGACGGCTACCAATGGCTACTGGTCCTGATGGCTACATGTTACCTCCCAATATTTTGGGGATGGTACGCCTCTGTATACCTGTTGCTGGGGGACGCGGCCCCGTAGAGAAGCAGGACTTCTTCACGCAGCGCCGAGTTAAAACCTGTGGAATTCACTGCCACGAGACGTAGTGATGGCTGCCAACTTGGACTGCTTTAAAAGGGGATTAGACCAGTGTTTCTCAACCTTGGGTCCCCAGATGTTTTTGGCCTACAACTCCCAGCATGCCCCAGCCAGCATAGCTGGCTGGGGCATGCTGGGAGTTGTAGGCCAAAAACATCTGGGGACCCAAGGTTGAGAAACACTGGATTAGACAAATCCACGGAGGAGGAGGTTATATCGGGGCCTCTCATGGCCATATATTAGCTCCCGTACCAGAGGCGGCATATGCCTGTATCCACCAGTTGCTGGGGAACTTGGGCGGGAGGGTGGCTGCTTTGTGCTTGTGTTCTGCTGGTGAGCTTCCCTTTGGGGTACCCGTTTGCCCACTGCGGGAACAGGATGCTGGGCTAGAGAGGCCTTTAGTCTGATCCAGGGCCAGCGCCAAGGGTCGGGACGGTTGGGCATCTGTCAAGGACCCACACCCCAGCAGGGTCCCACCGGTGAGAGCCCCCTGGAGTTTCTCCTCCTCTTCCCCATCGCAGCAACCTGTTTGTTCACCCGCCTCTCACTCTGGCCCAGACAACAGGGGCGCTGGGAAGGAAGGAGGCGCTGCGGATGCCGCGGCTTGCTAGGGTTGGAGCCCCGAATCTCTGGGAGGCCCCCTCTGCCCCACCAGCCTGCTGTCCAGGGGCACTTGCTGAAATCACGGCACAGCGGCCCTGAGCATCTCTGTTGCATCTGATCCCCCTGGATGAGTTGGTTTTTTGCCCACCCACCCCCCCCTTGAATCTTTCCGCCTGAGGTTTTTTTTTTCTGAAATCAAGTGCCCTCCTCTCTCCTGTCCATACATCCCTTTTGACAAATTGCCCAGGGTGGCCGGGTGACCGGCCAGATGGGCGATTTAAAAATATAATCAATCAATCGGGGTGTCCTTAGGAGACAGGGACTTTTAAAGACACACACACACACACACACTATCGAGCCTATGTAAATTAGCATCTGCAAGTTTCTCCTTTTTTGTTGTCATCCTGTGGGCCTGAGCCCCCGGATCTTTTCGCTATCTAGCACCACCCCTGCCGGTGAGCAGGCAGACATATTGAGGGAGGGAGCCCACAGAGGGTGGCTTGGCCAAGAGCCCCCCCAAAAAAACCCTAGAGCAGCACTGGTCTGATCCAGCATGGCTCTCCTTAGGTTCTTAAAATCGTATTCACCATAGATCAGGGATGGGGACTCCAGGACTCGACTTGTGGGTCGGACTGAGTCCCCCCTCTGACTCGAGTCAGACTCGAGTCCCAATATTTTTAATGGGACTCGAGACTCGACTCGAGACCAAGGACTCGTGTTCCAAAATCGTGTTCCTCAAATGCAACATGGATAGGTTTTAGGAAGTAGAGCAAGTTTATTTTTTAAAATCATTTTCCTAAAATGCAACCTTTCAGACATTTTGGGTTTGGCTGCCTCTGCCTGCCTGTCTGGGGTTCCCAGCCTCCTCTGCCTGCCTGGTCTCTTCTTGACCAGTTCAACAGTTGAATTGTCCAAGACAAAGGCCTCTGCCTGCCTGCTTTGGGGTTCCCTGCCTCCTCTGCCTGCCTGGTTATTTTGGGTTTGTCTGCCTGGTCTGTTCTTGTCAAAATCAGTGGCAGAGTTTTGAGATGCCTTTGAATGTTTTTAAGCCACACATCTGAAGTAGCCTTATTTTGTTGGGGAAACCCCCCCCCCCACTGATTTTAATAGGGACTCGTGGAGTCAGCTTTGGGAGTGACTCGGGACTCGTGAGTCACCATTTAAGGACTCTTCAACATCCCTGCGGCATAGATAGGTTTATCGGCAACTATGATTGTTAAAAATGGAGCCTCCCTTGTATAGGGGAAGGTATCCTGGAGGCAAACAAGATGGAATTTAGGCAGTGCTTTTTTTTCTGGAGAAAAGGGTACCGGAACTCTTGGATTACATTTCCTCGGGAGTAGATGGCGATTAAATTGTAATGCAATTAATAGAAGAAAAGGTGCTGGAACTCAGTTCCTGTGAGTTCCACCAGAAAAAAAGCCCTGAATTTAGGTACGGTAATCTCAGGCTTCTGATCTGCCTGGAGGTGTTCAGCTTGTCGACACAGCACTTGTCTTTAAACCTTCCTAGGAATTTTTAGTTGAAGGGGTGGGCAAACAAAGTTTATCAGACGAATGAATAATCTCGTCCCCTTTCTAATAAACTGATACGTAGGCGATGCGATGCACATGGCGAAGCACTCCAAAACAAAACCAACGGCCAACAATGGCGCATCCAGTTTATAAATGTATAGATTTTTTTTTAAAAAAAATTATAAATAGTATTTAAAATGTGAACTGTTTCAGCATATAAAATGCCAGCTTCAGTCATGACTGAAGCTGGCGCTTTTGCTGAAATGTTTCACATTTTAAAATCAGTTTATAATTTTATAGGATTTATAAACCAGATGTGCTATCATTGGTATCTTCTTTCTTTCTTTCCCTATGACAGTAACATACCAGAAAAGAACTGAAATTTTTACACTCAAATATCAATATTGTAACAATAAAATAATTTATAAAGCATAGTTAAAAGTGCCCAGCAAAAGGCACAGGTAAAAGTCAATTAAGGTGCCAGCCATGCTGTCTGGGGCATGCTGGGAGTTGTAGGACTTTTTTCCCTGTCTAAACATGCCTAGGATTGTGTTCTTAGTGAACAGAAATTCAAGCAACTTTGCAATAATATACAAGGGTTATAAAAAGGCAGGCAAAACATATCCCAATCCCTGTTGCAAACCTTACCGTCTCAGATTGCAAGGGCTATCTGTTTTGTTTTGTTTTGTCACTTTTAAATTTTATTTCTATGTAAAACAAACACATACTATCAAACATATAACAATTAACAAAACAAAATAGACTTCTGATTTTCTTCTACAGCAAATGTAGTTAACAATAATTTTTCTTACTCGATAATCGGAATGAGAAATCTCTCTTTTCCCCGTTGTCCCAAATTCACTTCTTATTCCATGAACCCACAAACAACAAATCATTATTTTCTAGTCTCTGCAAAAAGTCAATTAGAGGTTTCCACTCAGTAATCAACGTAGATGTTGTCCTTTCTCTGATTAATGATGTGAGTTTGGCCATCTCTGCCAGGTCCAGCATCTTGACCAACCATTCTTCTGTCGTAGGCACTGCTGGACCTTTCCATTTCTGTGCATATATGTAATAGTCTCGCTGCAGTTGTCATGTATAAAAATAAAGCTCCATAACTTCCTTCTAGCTGACTGTCCATTATTCCCAATAGAAAAGCCTCTGGTTTCAAGCAAGAGCTATCTGTTGAATTTAATGTTATGTCGTTTGCCAAATGCATTTTGACTGGACGGAGTTCTTCAGCGGCAGATTCGTGAAACACGAAATGTCTGCTTCGGCACAAATCTCCAAAATGCAATATCCAAAACTGTGCTACTCAAGACAGAGGCATATCGGTAAGAGTGGACTACTCAGATCGGGAGTGGTTACTCAGACCGAGAGGATCTGAATGAAAGTTTTAAATTCAAATGTTGAAGCAGCAAGCAAGCAGCACTCAAATCACCATCCACCTTCAGGGAAATATCTCCTCTGTTTGTCCTGATGCCGCTGTTCTTATAACCCTTGTATTTTATTTTATTTTAATTTCATTAATTAATTTATTTTTATTTAATTGATCTGTATTCGTTTTTTTTTTTAATGTTTATTTATTTATTACAATTCTATACCTCCCAATAGTGGAAGCTCTCTGGGCAGTTCACAACAATTATTGAAAATATTCTTGTGAAGTTGGTTGGTTTCATTTCTGTTCACTGCGCGACTTTTACCTGCATCTTTTTGTGTGTGTGCCTTTTTAGCTAAGTTTTATCAGTTGTTTTATTGTTGTCGTACTGATATTTCTGCGTCAGATTTACAGTTCTTTCCTGATCGCTTATTTCTCTTCGGTTTCAATGGGTCAGGGAATGATCTCTCTGGCTTGACCTTGAGGAACACACATTGGGGGGCGGGGGGGGGGATATAGGCTAAAATAAAATAAATAAGCAAGGCTGCCCTCAACTCTTAGCATCACTGATTGAAATCGGATCCCAGTTTAGTTAGGGAGCAATCCTATGTCTGTTCAGACAGAAAAAAGTCCTACGTGCTGGCTGGGGCGTGCTGGGAGTTGTAGGACTTTTTTTTCTGTCTACACATGTGTTGGACTGTGCCCTTAATCAACTCAATTTAAGTTGATTGATTCGCAGGCGATTTAAACCGGGCAGACTCTTTTAATGACGCACCTCCAGCGCACGGAGTCATACGAAGAATGGGAAACTCTCATGCTTCTCCTTCCCAGCTACCACTTCTTCTGTCTTGCCTCAGTGATATCTCCGTACAGCGGTGTGGTTTTTGTGGCGAAGGAATGTTTGCAGCTTGTGCCAAGCTACGAGTGACATTAAATACATGTTGGCATTTAACACGCAGGATGTTGTGGGTTGTTTTTGTTTTTTTTTAAATGCAAAGTGAATCAGCCGGTGGTGATAATTCAGGGGATCAGGCCCAGTGTGTGGACCCTTCCTTTCCCTACAGTGAATATGAGGAAAACCCCTTTTCTGACGCAGGTATTTCTGTGTGTGTGTGTGTGCAGGGAAAGTCCCACATTTGAGCAATAAGCGGTTTTCTCTAGGGGCGGACGGATGCATTCCCCTGCGTTCAAATGTTTAAAATCCCAGGTCCCGACGAACGAGAAGAGATTTGCGAGTCTGGGTCCATTCATCATGACAGTGCTCCAATTTAAGCGAGTTCAAAATGCAACACCGCGCGTGCTCAAGAGTTTTTTTTATTTTTAAATCAGGGTTGGCAAAACGGTTGTGTGTGTATGTTTTTTCTTTTTGTTTTGTCTTCGCCCGAGCGCATAAGGAGTGTCGAAGTTGTTCTAAAGCATAGAATGGTTAGAGTTATACCTGATTATTTTTATTTATTATGACATTTCTATCCTGCTTCTCCCCGCCCCCCGCCCCCTGTTGCATGGAGCCCAAGCCAGCTCACGTGGTCCTCCTCCTCTCCATTTTATCCTCACAACAACCCTGCGAGGTAGGTGAGGCCGAGAGTCAGTGACAGACCCAAAGTCACCCAGTCAGCTCTGTGGCCGACGTAGGGACTGGAACCAAGGTCTCCCAAGTCCTAGTCCAACACTCTAAACACTGCACCACACTGACTGGGTTCAGACAACATGATAACCCACACTCACAGGTATGAGCTGAGTGTAGGTTGTCATTGAACTGTAGGTTGTTGTTGAAATGTGGGTTATCGTGTTGTCTGAACCCAGCCGCACTACCAAACCATAGTTTATTAACCATCTACATCCCATGAGGAGAACCCACGGTTTGTTGCTGGGCTGTGGGTTGTTCGTGGTCAACAAACCATGGTTTGTCGGTGTGGCTCGGTTCCAGACAACACGACAACCCCACGATTCAACGACAACCCACGCTCAGCCCTTGGTGGGTGTGGGTTATATATCGTGTTGTCTGAACCCAGCCATTGTGTGTTCCAGGAGTAAAGTCGTGCGCATGGTCATCCAAGGGGGACTGCCGTAAGACGAGTTCAAGTCCAGCGCTAAAATTAGCGAGCTGCACCGCTGCTGGAAGCCCCCGTTCCCCGGCTTGTTGTGCGTGTTCGCCTATTTCCTGACCCTCCTCGCCGCTCGTGGTCCCCCCCCCCCCCCGTGGCAGCAGAAAACTTCCCGCCCGCCTTGGTTGTCCCATCCTTCTCCTTCCTGGCCGAACTGCTCCTTCACTTTCTCACCTTCCTTTCAGCCCTAAAGCCTCTGAGAAGCTTTAACATCGATACCGGCAAGAGATGGGTCTCGCCGCTCGTATCCCCGCAATTCGGACACCGGGTCCTCCAGCATTTGAGTGGTCGACGGAGCTGGTAAGGAAACAATCTGATCCCAATTGCAAACCCATCAAGGTGGGAAAGAGACATTACAAAATCGCTAGCGTGCAGCTCCTTGCGGAGTTTTAAGACTTCTGTGTGTGATGACGCGCACCGTTTTGCTTTACAGCGTTGTCCTCCTGTAGGATAAAAACGTGAATTCTTCTTCTTGATTTCGTTTTCTAAACCGCCCAATTGCCGAAGCTCTCTGGGCAGTTCGCAACGATTCATAAAATTAGAAACCACAAATACGAATAAGAAAATGCAACTCCAAATTTCAGTATACAAAACTTCAAACCATGTAGGGTGTGATCCTGCCCATGTAGGACTTTTTTCTGTCGACACAACTCCCAGCATGCTGGGAGCTGTAGGACTTTTTTCTGTCTAAACCAGTGTTCTCCAACCTTGGGTCCCCAGATGTTTTTGGCCTACAACTCCCAGCATGCCCCAGGCAGCGTAGCTGCCTGGGGCATGCTGGGAGTTGTAGGCCAAAAACATCTGGGGACCCAAGGTTGGAGAACACTGGTCTAAACATGCACAGGATCGCACCCTAAAACCGCTACAAACAGTTCCAGTGAAAATACTAGATGTGTTTAAAAGACAGCTGACATAAATAGAAACATGAAAAACGTAAGAAAAAGTATTCAAGAATTCTCGGCCTAGGGACTTATTTTGAGTACCAGAAAGGGGTGGAGCTCACAAAAATCCATTCCTATTTACCCGAAGCATTCTTCATTTTAGCAGTATATTTTAGCGGGGTGGGGGTGGGCAAAGTAATTTGTTTGCTGCAATTGTTTAAACAATGGGGAAGTTAGAAATCCTTGCCGATCTACTGCAAAAATCCTCCCGTAATCTACTAGGAGATTCAAATGTTCCTTCTGCCTATTCCTGCAGTGCAAGATTGCTGAATTCCTTCAGCCTGAATTCAACTTAGGAGAAGCTCTCGGGGGCTGCGTTCTAGTGTGGGTGCGGCCAAAGGCAAAAGGGGCGCCCCCCCAAAAATACAAGCCTATTTTGGCTTCAAGCTCTTCCTGCCAGTAACTCAGCCTTAGGAGACTCATAGATTCAGAGTTGGAAGGAACCTACTACAAGGCCATCGAGTCCAACCCCCTGCTCAATGCAGGAAACTAGAGGAGGGGTCTCCCATCCAAGTAATAACCAGGCCTGACCCTGCTTAGCTTTCCATGCTCGGACAAGCTGAGCCAGCGTGAGCCACAGGCCTGGTTTAACAAAATCCGTACAAAATCCGTACACCCGCTAGTGTTGTCGACACTGATTGGACGCAGTGGCTTCTCCTAGAGACGGCAGGGATTGAACTTGGGACCGCCTGGCAGTGCAAAGCCGTGGCTCCGCCTTTGAGCTATTGTCCTTCCCCTAAAAACGAAGTTAAGATTCCAGTCCTCATGATTCTGAATAAACTACTGATTTAAATAGGGAAGCTGCCTCATGCTGAGTCAGACCTTTGGGTCCACCTAGTCCAGTATCGTGGACACTGACCAGCGGCAGCGGCTTCTCCGGGATTTCCGGCAGGTGTTTTTTCCAGCCCCTAAGTGCAGACATCAGGGATTGAACTTGGCATGCAACGCCGGGCCTCTGTCCACTTAGCACTTGTTGTGTTCCTTCAGCGTGGGCTGAACATAATCTGTGTGTGTGTGTGTGTGTGTTCAACGCTCTCCCTCCGGAAAACAACAACACTACCCTTCCCAGGCAAAGTTCCTAGCGTGGCAGCGAGCGATGAGAATTCAACAGCCCTGAAAGTAGTTTGCATTTCTAGCGTCGTTCGTAGACTGTTACCCACAACGCGCCAAAGATAGCAGGGAGGCCGCCCACACTAAGCAACGCCGAGGGAGCTGGTTTCCCGTTTCGTATCCTGCCCCGACGGCTGCGCTGTGAGATATTTGGCTCTCGAGGGTGCTTGCGCTCTCCCAGCTGTGCGGACGTGCTAGACAGAGTGGGCGGGCGGGCGGGTGGTTCTCACGACTGACAGCTCTGAGTCATCCATAGCTCAGTGGAGCTCCGCGTTCTGCAGCAGTCTACCTCTGGCTTCCAAGGGCAGCGGCAAAAAGCACGGGGTGGGCGGGGCGGGGCGGGGCTGTACCCCTCCCGCCCATGCTGCGAGGCCTCCGCTGACCAGTCTCCACCAGTGACTTGGCTGGACTTGGCTGTGACTTGGTGTGTTCGGACTGGAGGATGCAATTCTTCTGTGTCCTCCGATCCTCTACGAAACCGATGGCGTAGTGGTTAGATTCTCGGACTGGGACTCGGGAGACCCGGGTTCGAGTCCCCGCTCGGCCACAAAGCTCCCTGGGTGACTTTGGGCCAGTCACTGGCTCTCAGCCTAACCTACCTCACAGGGTTGTTGTGAGGATGAAATAGGGAGGAGCAGGAGGAGGACTGCGTAAGCCGCCTCGCATTCATATACCACCTGGTGGGCTGCTCACACTATTTATTTATTTATTACATTTATACCCAGCCTTTTTTCCTGCAAGGAACCCAAGGCGGCTTACATAATCCTCCTCTCCATTTTATCCTCACAACAACCCTGTGAGGTAGGCTAGGCTGAGAGTCAGGGACTGGCCCAAAGTCACCCAGTGAGTTTCATGGCCGAGCGGGGGGATTAGAACCCGGGTCTCCTGAGTCCCAGTCCAACACCCTAACCACTACGCCACACTGGCTCTAAGACTAAGACTCCAAACTAAGACTCCAAACAAGCTGTGATGGAGTTTTCCGCCATTTTAAAAACGTGTTTATTTTTCCCCACTGGGAGAGTTATCATTATTTTAATCTGTCAATGTGTTATACTGACGTTCAGTGTCCATTTGAGGCTCCTTCCTACACTGAAAGCCAGTGTGGCGTAGTGGTGAGAGTGTTGGACTGGGACTCAGGAGACCCGGGTTCTAATCCCCCCGCTCGGCCATGAAACTCACTGGGTGACTTTGGGCCAGTCCCTGACTCTCAGCCTAGCCTACCTCACAGGGTTGTTGTGAGGATAAAATTAGGAGGAGGAGGAGGATTGTGTAAGCTGTGTGGGGTTCCTTGCGGGAAATAAGGTGGGATATCAAAATAAATAAAATAATTATTCTCTCCATTCCCTCCCTGTTTACTCACATTCTGTTTTTTTGGCCTCTGTCTAAGGATTTTAGTTACTTCCTTGGGGCCCGGCGACTCGGGCAGGGTGTACAGATGCCACATGCAGGAGGATGAGAAGATCCACTGTGAGGTGGTCGACTTGGGAGGTAGGTCCGATCCTGCTCTATCGTTCCTGGGCTTCCGGGAGACATTTGGGGCAGCCACGGTGGCAAAGAAGACGCTGAACTAGACGGACCTCCCGGTCTGATCCAGCGCCAGCGGGGCCTTTCTGACGTTCTCGTCCGCTGCGTCTTTGCTTGCAAAACAGCCGTGTTATCTTGGCCGGGAAAGTCCTGATCGCGCATGTTACATTGAGAGATGCTGAGGTGAGGCTGCAGTTGTCCGTTGTGCGTTTTATTTTATGCTGGCGTTTTGATGGGTTTTTTTTTTTAGAATGTATGTTGCTGCGGCTGTTGTTTCTATTGACTGGGTTCCGTCAGCATGATAGCCCACACTCAAGGGTTGGCTGTGGGTTGTCGTTGAACCGTGGGTTATCGTGTTGCCTGAACCCAGCCGAGAGATAACAAACCGTGGTGAGCAAGCCACAGTTCACAACCCGGCAACAAACCACGGGTTCTTTTCATGCGTTGTTCATGGTCAACAAGCCATGACTTGTTAGCGCAGCTGGGTTCAGACAACGCAATAACCCACGGTTCAATGACAACCCACACTCAACCCTTGACTGTGGGTTATTGTGTTGTCTGAAAACAGCCACAATAACAAACCATGATTTGTTAACCATGAACAACCCACAGTTCACAGCCCAACAACAAACCACGGGTTCTCTTCATGGGTTGTTCATAGTTAACAATCCATGGCTTCTTAGCACAGCTGGCTTCAGACAATGTGATGGCCCACGTTCCAACAACAACCCACAGCTGAACGACAACCTTTCTTCTCCCTCTCCAGAAAATATTCGGAAATTGGAAAAGCGGCAGTCTGGTATTGCTTTAGCCCAAAGCCCGGAACAGATCCTGGTAAGATTTTTCAGACCTTGGAGTAAAAAAGCTTGCCTCAAGCTGCAAAATGCAGGAAGAGAATGTCCTCTGTTTGGCAATGAGGTCTAGTAACCTAACTAGCACAGGAATAGTTATGTCAAATTAAAAAAAAAAGTCAATTGTTTTGAAATGTCAATTGTTTTATGCTACCTTCCTATAGTCTTCACGGCTGGCTTTGCTTCTCAGTTTCCAACTCTGTCTCCGCAACAGGCTTGTCTCCAGCATAAACGGCGCCAGAGACGCAGGGCCACAGAGGAGCTGAATGGGTTTTGCGTCCAGCTTGGGGCTGACTTCCAGCAGAAAGCTTTTATCAACCTTACAGATATCAGTAAGAAAGCAGTAACTTGGAGAAATTTGTGTTTGGGTGTTCAGGTCATCTGACCTGGAGTGTGGTGCAGGAGGTAGTTGGCTCCGCCCCTGGGTCGCCATTTTGTTCCGCCCACAATTTTGCACCTAGCCTCAGGGCAGACCTTGGGTTTCTGGCAAAAATCACAGTCAATCCCATAATAAGCCACAAGTCTGCTTTAATGGCCGGTATGTGTGTTTTCAGGGCAGCCACTAAAACACTTCCAGACCACCTGCCACACTGAACAAGGGATAGGGGCGAAAGAAATTCATTCGGTTCTCTTTTTAATGTGAACTTACCGAATTTCGTGCTTCTGAACCAACGTGCAAAGCGGTACTCAGTTATCCTTCGAATTTGGGCACGTCTCAGATTTTTGCCGTGGAGTTTTCCAATCCAAAAAAGGTGTACAAAATGCATCTGCTCATGAAAAAGAACGTTCAAAATGCATTATATTAGGAAAATTGCTTGCCGAGAATGTGCACATTAGGCAAGATTGCACGCAAAAATGCATGTGTGAGGAGAAACGCACACAGGAATGCATATATACGTTTTCAGGCAGATGTTAAAATAAAAGACATCTCAAAGTTCGAGATGAACCAAACTTAAGACTGGAAAAATGAGGGACGGAAAGAAACCAAAATTGACAGATACGCCCATCTGTATACATATTTATTTATTTGCAGCGTTTTTACCCCGCTCTTCAGCCAAAAAAAAGCTCCTGTGGCTTCCAAAGATTAATATTAGAGAGTCCCTGCCCTCAGGCTTACAGTTAAAAGACACGACAC
This sequence comes from Shinisaurus crocodilurus, assembly GCA_021292165.1. Lineage (NCBI taxonomy): Eukaryota > Metazoa > Chordata > Lepidosauria > Squamata > Shinisauridae > Shinisaurus > Shinisaurus crocodilurus. The sequence continues at coordinate 18,460,153 of CM037886.1, read as the reverse complement.
AAAAGGAAAAGGGATTGGGAGGGAGGAGGAAGAAAAAGCAAAATTTAGGCACCAGTTCTTAGTTACAAGGTTCTTATAGATGTTCTTTCTTTCTTTTCTGGCAGGGAAGGGCAAAACAACCCCCCTGCAGCTTTTCCCTCTTTGGCCGATATATGGGGACTACTAGGTTGGTCTGCCCCCTTGCCATGATGTTTATCTTGGGCGGCAGGGGGGTGCCGCCTCCCAGGGGCCCTTGGTTCTCTGGCCAACGGATGAGGCCAGAGTCTGCCGTCCCAGGGAACACCCATATTACATTTGTCTCTTTGGCCTTTCTCGCACCACCTTCAGCTCACTCTGAAAGTATTGTCTGCCTGCAGCCAGCCAAAGATTGTTGGGGCCTTGAGGGTTCTTTAAATTATTCACAGCGGTTTTTGCTTTGCTTTGCTTGTTTGCGGTTTTGCTTTGCCTCTCTGCAGTTGCGACCAGGCTGAAGCGAGAGCAGCCAGAGACGCAAAAGAAGAAGCGAGAGCAGGAAGAACGAGTTTGGCACTGTTGACACCAATGACTCCAGCTCTACTGGTGGTAGCATCTGTCATAGCCCAGTGCCTGCTCACATATGCAAAGGTAACCAGTTTAAAAACAAACAAACAATGATCACACAATTTATAGCCCCCACCCTTCCTCCAAGGTGTTCCATTCTGTGGTTCCTTGAGGCTCACAGGGGAAGCTGGAAGCAAGATCAAGGCAAGGAGAAAGTAGGACCTTGGATAGCTCCCAGTGGGTCCTGCTGGCTGGAACATACTCCAGCTAGGACAATAGGAAGATGTTGTTTCAGCAGCAAGCTATATAGGAGGATGTTGTCTTAGCAGGGAGCTAAAGCCAACTGAAGCCTTATGCAGGTTGATGAGACCTGTTGTGTGGTCAGCCCTGCCCCTCCTGGAGACGGCTGGACTATTAAAGGACCGTTGCCTGATTTTGCTGCCTTGGGCTTTTGAGAGGCTGGGGAGATGGGAGGTTGTGCTGGGGACTCGCCCACTGAAGATGATGGCAGGACTGTGTCCTCTGGCCAGGAGGGCCCTGAATAAGGGAGTGACTGACCAACCCCTGAAGAAGTGGCCCGTTCCTAGTCCTCATCAGAATCCTCTGCTGCACAGTGAAAGGCCCGAGAGCTGTGGGAAGCTAAGCAGGGTCAGGCCTGGCTATTACTTGGATCGGAGACCCCTCCTCTCAGGACCGGTGCAAGGCAGTTTGGTGCCCTAGGCAAGATCAGATATTTAGCGCCCCCCCTTCCCACTTGAGAGCACTGTATTTTTTTTCAAGGCGTTTCTGGCACCCCTTTTAGCCCTGCGCCCTAGGCAGCTGCCTAGTTGGCCTAATGGTAGCACCGGCCCTGCCTCCTCTAGTTTCCTGCATTGAGCAGGGGGTTGGACTTGACGACCTTGCAGGCCCCCTCCAACTCTGTGATCTATGAAATCTATGACACACGGAGCTCAGGCTGGTGCATGTAGTTCTCGCGCCCCTCCATTTTTATCCTCGCAACCCTGTAAGGTAGGTTAGGCGGATTGGTTGACGGTCGGAGGAGGAGGTGATGCGTCCAGATATCCCCCCCTCTAGTAAGAGGGAGAGGGTGTCAATGGGTGCTTCCAGACGGAGGGATCCTAGCACTACGAATCAGATGACATTGTGCAGCTGTTCCGTCTTTTCTTCCTTAAAGGATTCTCTGCTGTAGGGGGCGGGGGGGGAGGCAGAAGAAACTGTGGGAAAACTCAGGAAGCTTACAATTGGATAACAACAATATTTGGACCCTCCCCATAAAATTCCATGAACAAGGCAGGGCGGTTGCATATTAAAAGCCCCGTCTGGAAGCACCCAAGGGGTGTGTGGGTGGGTGTGAAAACAACAATGGCCTTCAGTTTGGGGCGGGTCAGACAGTAGTGTGGGAGAAGAAGGCACAGAACCACAAAGTTATGGATTCAGGGAGCTAGCAGTGTTTTGTGGTGCTGGACGTCTCCCTGATCTGGGAGCAGTGTGGACTTTGGCTCTCCGCCAGAGTGTTTCAGCTGCGGCCCTCCACTTAGACGCAGCATCGTGCATAGCTGTCAATAAATGCATTTTAAAATTATTATTTTGAATGTGAATTTCGCCAAAACAAACAAAACCATATGAAAAAAGAGGGGGGTGATTTTACAATTTTCTTACAGAAAATAAAAGAAATCACTTAGAGGCCATGGCCTGTGGCTCACGCTGGCTCAACTTGTCTGAGCGTGGAAAGCTAAGCAGGGTCAGGCCTGGCTGTTACTTGGATGGGAGACCCCTCCTCTAGTTTCCTGCATTGAGCAGGGGGTTGGACTCGACGGCCTTGCAGGCCCCCTTCCAACTCTGTGATCTATGAAATCTATGAAATAGGTGTGTATGAAATGTATTCCATAAGTATATATATACGTATACGATATTATGGCTATCAGTAGAAACAGTTATGCATAAGCTTCAAGGAAAGGCAGGCCAAATATCCATATATTTATCCATCTGCAGGTGGCGTCTAAATGCCACCCGTTCGAATATTTATAAGCGTCCTTCGGTCCTCAAACCCTTGTGTTGTAGGAGGTGGGCGTTTATCCTTCCAGTGTTGTAGTATCAGTCTTTTAGCTGTCAAAAGGGTGCGCAAAATCCACTTGCCCTGCGGTATGGTAAGTTCCATACGGCAGGTAAATTCATTTAAGTCAGTGTTTCTCAACCTTGGGTCCCCAGATGTTTTGGCCTACAACTCCCAGCATGCCCCAGCCAGCATAGCTGGCTGGGGCATGCTGGGAGTTGTAGGCCAAAAACATCTGGGGACCCAAGGTTGAGAAACACTGATTTAAGTGAACGTGTGCATCATTAGTAAATATTAAAGAGCATTCTAATACTAAGTTTATCCGTACTATAACCTCCACCCAAAAGGAGGCAACCACTGGGCATTGCCGAAACATGTGGGTAAGCGACGCATCAGTGGTAGGTATCACACCTCCAATGGTGAGCTGACTTAGGGCACAATCCAACTTTGTCTGGAGGGGCATAGGAATCCCCTTCCGGGCCGCTGCGCCCTCGTAAATCCCTCACGAGGGCACGGCGCTGCGGAGCGCCACCCTCCCACCTCGTACGTGCCACAGCTTCTTCTGAGGCGGAAGAGAACCGCGCATGAAAGACCGTGCTCGGTTCTCCCTTCGGGGCGGTGTTCCTGGGGGGGGGAAGGGCGAGGCACCGCCAGATTACGAAGGATCCAGGCAGTGCCTCAGCCTCTCCTCATCGGGAGAAGGGGGGAAAACATTTTGGCGGCCGAAATCGGCCATCATCTAGATGTTTTCCAGGGTGAGGGGAACGCAGAGGATATCCTATCCTCCACCCTGGATAAGTTGCCCGCAAGCGCAATCCTCTGCGTCTCGGAGGGTTGCGGGCAGCCTTTTTGATCGCGCCGCCCTGACACACCCTTATTAAAAAAAGACGCTTATACCAAATGCAGATATCACACAGTGCCAATATGCCTCCGACGACCTCCTTCCAAAGGGGACCAAACCCGGGCCAGCCCTGAACTGAACCCTGGAAATTCTCGCTGTTCGGAGGGGCGAGGTGAGCATCACATACATTTACCGTTCTCTTCTCTCTTGTACAAACCCCCCCACCGTTCTGCAGACGGAAGGTCTGGGTCCAGCATCGAAATCCTTAACTGCTAACAACAACAACAACAATGATCACGCCGAGGAAGGGGAGGAAGAGGACGATGAATCTGGTAAGTTTGGGGCAAGCAGAAAGTTGATTAAGTTGGTCTCTTGGGGGGGGGGTTGCATTCAGATCGGCCAAGGGTTTCTAACCCCAAAGAGTTTAACCACAAAGCGGCTTTCCCTCCCATTCCCAAATTGTGCTACTGCAATTAAGAAAGCCAGGGGAAGAAAACCAGGAGGGGAGGGGGGAATTTTGGGCGGAAGGAGAGCCAGTGCGGTGTAGTGGTTAGAGTGCTGGACTGGGACCCGAACCGAAGTCCAAGGCAGAGGGGTGTGTGTGTCTGAGCTCCAGAACACAGAACCTGCTCTTTCGAACCCAAATAAAGATGGTTCCAGAAGGCAGCACTTAGCTTTGCAGCAAGCCAGCCTCCCAGATAATAATATTATTTATTTATTTATTTATTTATTTATTATATTTATACCCCGCCTTTTTTTCCTGCAAGGAACTCAAGGCGGCTTACATAATCCTTCTCTCCATTTTACCCTCACAACAACCCTGTGAGGTAGGTTAGGCTGAGAGTCAGCTGACTGGCCCAAAGTCACCCAGTGGGTTTCATGGCCGAGCAGGGAATAGAACCCGGATCTAGTAATTAATAATAATTACTAATATATTAGTAATTAGTAACCTAGCAGACTGCCTTCCCTTATATATACCCAACCAACTGTTAAGATCATCAGAGGAGGCTTTGCTAGTCATTCCAAACTTATTGGAATAATACCTTGATGGACGGCCTTCTCGGTAGTGGCACCCACCCTGTGGAAAAAAAACTCCCTCGTGCGGTTTCAGGGAGGCAGAAAATTTGGCATCTTTTAACCGCCTCCTGAAAAAACTCACGGTTCACCCAAGCTTTCCCTGGCCTGTAATTAAATTAACAACACTGTCCCATTTTTACTGCTCATGTACTGCTGTGTAGTATTATTATGTATTATTATTATTGTAGTATTGTTTTAAAAATTGTATTTTAAATGTGCTTTTAATTGCAATTTTAACATTTATAGGTAAACCGCTTAGAGATTTTCTAAATAGCTAGTGGTATATAAATAGTACAAATAAATAGATGATGATGATGATGATGATGATGATGATGATGATTAGAAATCTTAAGAAATAAAACAAAAATGAGAAACGGCAGAAAGTCTGGCAGGCACAAAAGGAGGTGTTGGAAGAACATTGGTGCCTACAGGCGTACCACGTTTGAGACCGCAGTACTAGTGGAGTTGACCCAAATCCTTTATATCTTAAAGCGAATTCTAAACAATGGCTTGCAACGTTCGATTAACACCTCTAGATTTGTCTAAGTTTCTTACTTTGATTCCTGATTATTGTAATCAGCACCGCCTCGGTAGGGCTCACCCGCACGGAACTGGCTTCCAATGCCAAGAAGATGAGAAGTGGTCATTACAGCTGAGGGGCATGTGCAGTGTGCGCGGTTTTCTCCCAGCTGAGCAATCGCAGCGGTCCGCAAACATACACACACATCTAGGATTTGGGGGCGAAAGACGTCTAAGTCAGCGCAGGGGTGTGACTTGGGCGGATGTTTTGCGCAACAACGACACTGCCTCTTCCTTTCCGGAATTCAGCACTCACTAACTTATGCCCTGTCCAAAAAGAGCATCCTTTCCCCAAGAAAGTCCCTGGATAAAAAAAGCCACCGGTCCGCTCCTCACCGTCCGTTTCTTACCGTCACCCCCTGCAGACCTGCGGACCGAAATTGCGATCGTCTTGGACGGGTCTGGCAGCATCGACCCACCGGACTTTCGAACTGGCTAAGGGTTTCATCTATGACATGATGAGGATCTTCTACAAGAAGTGTCTCGAGGTGACTCCCTCTGCTTTTGCGTGGACGGCTTTCTTCCTGTCACCTCTGTGGCCCCCGGTCCTCCTTCTACACTTCCCCCCCTTTCTCTGCCCTTCTTTTCTCTTCTCCCCCATTCCTGAGGATCGTGCCCTTTTGCTAGGCTCTCGCTGCCTTCAAGGAACCGGAGAGTAACTTGGATGGGACCTCAAAGGTCATCCAGTCCAACCCGCTACCGATATAGGAAATCCACTTCGGATAACACCCCTGAGAGGTGGTCATCCAACCTCTACTTGAAAGCCTCCGATGACGGAGAGCCCACCAACTGCCGACGCGGTCCTGTTCCACTAGCAGCTCGTACCGCCAGAAAGTTCTGCTTAAAATTTAGTCCAAAATCCCCCGTCTTGGAATGTGAACCTGTCCGTTTGGGTCCCCCCCCCTGGAGCAGCAGGAAACAAACAGGGCCCTTCCATCGCCTGCGTGGCAACCATCTTCAAATATTTCCTTGGCACTCTACATTCGTAGCCCCCGCGAGTCTGGTTTCCTGGGCTTCTTTCCCAAATTCTTTTTGCATGCTTTCCCCCTTCTCTGCAATCCAAAAGAATTCCACCAGTGGCAGCCAGAGGAACCTCTGCCTGTGCCCCGCTCCCTTCTGTGACATCACAGCCGCTCAACCAGCCACTTACCAGAGGCTTCCCCAACGCGTTTCTTAGCGCATCATTATATAGGATGGGCATGCACCTCCCTCTTGTTCACGCTGTTTTTCCTTTCGTTCTAGTGTGTTTTCGCCTTGGTCCAGTACGGAACCATCATACGGACCGAATTCGACCTGCGGGTCGGCAGGGACGCCGCCTTAGGGAAAGTGCGGACTGTCACGCAAGTTCGCAGTGTCACCCGGACGGCATCGGCCATCCAACACGTCCTGTGAGTTGTGAAATGAAACAATATGGCAGGTGTCCAGGCCAGGGGGGCAGCAGCAGTTGAAAAAAAATGAACAAACAGCGGAAGCAAGGACACTGGGTTGGAACTCGTTATATGTCCGATCTGCCTGTCTGTCCTTTGGGACTAGTGCCAGCACTGAGCAAGGCCTTGCAGTGTTTTATTTCCAGGGAACTGCGGGCCCAGGGACAAAATCCAAACCCCTTGCGGTTCCCCAACCACCACTCACTTGGTGTTTTCCCGTTCTTGGCCCTTTCGAAAAGGCTGAAACGGCACTCACTCCTAATGCTTTGTTACTGGCCGTGCAAGCTTTAAACTATACAATACGTATGCTGGTATTTTGGCCCCGGGATCTTCTGCAAAATGACCTGTCTTTTTTCTACTTCAAACAGAGATTCCATCTTCAACACAAGTTACGGGTCCCAGGAGAAGGCCTCCAAAATCATTGTCGTGTTGACCGACGGGGAGATATTTATGGATGATTTGAAATTAGAAACTGTGATTAATTCAGCAAGCCTGGTGGGCATCGAGCGTTATGCCATTGGGGTAAGCGCCCAAATCTGCCAGGGTTATCCACGGAATATTCCGGAAACCTCTATGCAGTATCTTGACACGGCATCCTGCCGGGGGTGGCAGGTTTAGGTCATATGACGGGAACTTTGGTGACTGGGTTCGTGGGGGACGAGAAGTTTGAGCACATAGATGTCAAGGTTCAAGTTTGAGTATAAATCATTTATTCTTCTTTTTTTAAAAAAGGTTTCTCTCGTGGAGGAGGAGAAAGGTGGGGCGATTTATGGCAGGGCTCCCCAACTTTTTTTGGGTCAGCGGGCCCATTTGGAAGTTTGACGGTGTCATGGGCGCTCTCACAAAATGGCTGCCGTGGGTGGGGCTTGCCCATTCACAAAACGGCTGCCATGGTGGGCAAGGCCGGTCACAAAAACCAAAGTGTTGAGACTAAGAGAAAAGGAACTATCCCAAGAACCGAAGTCCAAGGCAGAGGCTGAACTCCCAAGATGCAAAACCACTCTTTGAGACCCAAATAAAGATGATGCTGGAGGTCAGCACTTCACTTTGCAGCAGGCCAACCTCCCAGATGATGATGATGATGATGATGATATCTTAAGAAATAGAATTTAAAATCTGGAGGGGCCCCAGCTTTAGGCAGGAGAATAAGTCTACTAGGGCACAATCCTATGCAGGTTTAGACAGGAAAAAAAGGCCTACGACTCCCAGCATGCCCCAGCCAGCATAGCTGTAGTCGTAGGCCTTTTTTTCTGTCTAAACTTGCATAGGATTGTGCCTTTAATGGCTAATAGCTATAATAGCTCAGTGGAACCTCCAAATTCAGACACAGTCTACCACAGAATACCAGTTGCTAACCCTAACCCTTCCAAGAGGCATCTGGTTGGCCACTTTGGGAAACCACACTGGATCGGACAGGCAATTATTATCTTATGCTTCCCATTTCCTCAGTTGTCTTTCTCATGCCATCAAAACGTATATCTGCCTTCCCCCCAAAACCTGGCGCCCTCCAGATGTGTTGGACTACAGCTTCTATCATTCCCAGCCTGCCAGAATGATGGGAGTTGTAGTCCAACACATCTGGAGGGCGTCAGGTTCTCAGGGGGAAGGCAAATATAAGGATGTAAGAAGAGCCCTGCTGGATCAGACCCAGGGTCCATCTAGTCCAGCATTCTGTTCACACAGTGGCCGACCAGCTGCCCCAATGGGAAGCCCACAAGCAGGACAGGGTGCAACAGCACCCTCCCTGCCCATGTTCCCCAGTAACTTGATGTATGTAGGCATACGGCCTCTTGATCCCAGAGGTAGCAGATAGCCGTCAGGAGGACTAGTAGCCCCTCGGTCACCTTCTCCATGAATGTGTCCAGTCCCCTTCTAAAGCCGTCCAAATTGGTGGCCATCGCTACATCCTGTGGAAGTGAGTTCCACAGCTCAACTCTGCGCTGCATGAAGAAGTCCTTCCTCTGATCTGTCCTGAATCTCCCGCCGTTCAGCTTCACGGGATGACGACACAAAGGGTTCTAATATTATGAGGAAGGGTGTGAAAATATTATACGAATGCAGCGCATGATCCAGGCAGGAACCTGTCCATTGGGCTTCTACGCTCTCTCTCAACGCTCGCGCACCACGTACGGAGCGGTGCTCTGTAAACGACGGGCCGGAACCCGTTTGCCCTTCATGATTGACCGGCGTGCGTGTTCCCTCCAGGTCGGGGAAGCGTTCAACAAGAGCAAAGCGCTGCAGGAGCTGCACCTGATCGCCTCCGATCCGGACGACCGGCATCTCTTCCGAGTGACCAACTATTCGGCCCTGCGAGTGCTGCTGTCCACGTTGCAGCAGAAAATTATCGGCATCGAAGGTAAGGGAGGCGGGGCGCGGACGTTGGGGGGGGGCATCTTCTAGGCCAGGGGCGCCAACGCTCTTTTGGGCCCGAGGGTCAAAGCTCTCCGGGGGTGCATTTCGGTGGTGGGCGGCGCTGAAGTCAAAAGGGGCGGGCAAATGCCAAAAGACAGCTGATTTTAGCTCGAGCTTTATTTCCAAACTAACCAGGAGAGATTCATCTTTAGAATGGGTGCGGGCGGAGGGGGGAGAGATGCACAAAAATCTGGGACTTTCGTGGGGTGAGCGGTGGGGTCCTTATCGTGCAGTTTTTCTGAGCTTCGAGGTCTCTAACGCCTCCCCAATTGTTCGCACAGGACAGCTCTAATACAGCTCAGAATAAAACGCTAATGGAAGAAGTAGCGTGCTGCGGTCTCTTATCGATCAGATGTCGGTCAGGATGGTCTCGTTACTCCTCCTGGGGTCTGGGGAGAAGGGTCTTGCCACCCCGGCGGTATCTTTTAACGGGATGCCAGGGAAAAACAGGGCTCGCATCCCGGCCCTCCCTTTCAAATGAGAGTAAGGTTCTTTCTGAGAGAGGGTTGGCGGACGTGACGCTGCCTACACCGGGGGAGCTCCCCGGGGGTCAGGCGGAGGTTTTTCCACATTATCCTTTGTAATGAGGTACCGGAATTGAACGGACTTTCCACCTGCAAGGTCTGGACACCCCCCGAGGGAGGCTGTTTCTCCCGTGCGGGGCCCTACCATTGCAGTGTTTCTGAGCTTTAGGAGTGTCCAGGTGGTGAACTCCGCGCCGCCCCCCAAATAGGTTCACCACCACGGAGCACCCTGGATAGCTCTCACAAAGCTCTGAATAAAAGCTGCAGTGGATAAGGAGCCCCACTGACCCCAGGAGTCACCAGACTCCCCGGGGCTAAGCAAACTCTCACCAGCTCTTCCTCTGACCTTCAGGTACGGCTGGCGACATCCTGGAATTCGAGCTGGCTGAAAGCGGCTTCAGCGTCCACCTAGTCCCGGATGATGTGAGTGGTTTAAAAACATTTTTGGGTGGTGTTGGAGGGGTGGGGTGATTTGGCGCCTCTCTATTCCTCACTCACGGTAGTCTGTGGGTGCGTTGAACGGCGCCGGCATCCTCCAGGGTCTCTCGTGTGCTTTGCAAGCACTTCCACGGCTTCTTTTTTTATTTTTAGAGCAAGGAAAGTGTGTGTGGTATTATTTAGAAATTGCTCTATGATGAGAAGCTTGTGTATTTTTGCACTTCCTTCCGCTACATGGCAGCGCCACCTTGTGGTTGTGTAATGGAAAGGCCGAGAAAGAAAACCCCCAGAAAAAAAGCACGTGTAAAGGAGCCGATCTTAATCCTGCAAAGCATCTGGAAACAGAAGCCTTGGTAAAATGGCAGGTTAAAAGCCTCTTGTAGAGAAGCCCTAAGTTGACAGATGTGAGCTCCAACTCGTGGCTCTTGGAAGCCCCCTTCTCCTATTCGTTGTTGTCCATACATTGTCTTTAAGGCCAGTACTGTGAGCCAGTGTGGCATAATGGCGAGAGTGTTGGACTGGGACTCGGGAGACCCGGGTTCAAGTCCCCGCTCGGCCACGAAGCTCACTGGGCGACTTTGAGCCAGTCCCGGACTCTCAGCCTACCCTACCTCACAGAGTTGTTGTGAGGATGAAATGGAGAGGAGGAGGATTATGTAAGCCTGCCTTGTGTTTTTATACCACCTGGTGGGCTGCCCACACTAAGCCTCCAAACAAGCTGAGATGGAGGGGTGTTTTTTTGCCACTTTAAGAACATGTTTATTTTTTCCCCACTGGGAAATTTATCATTATTTTAATCTGTCAATGTGTTATTTGAGGCTCCTTCCTACACTGGAAGCCAGTGTGGCGCAGTGGTGAGAGTGTTGGACCGGGACTCTGGAGATCCGGGTTCTAGTCCCCACTCAGTCACGATTACGGCTGTCAGAGAAAGGAGCCCTGTTCCTCCCCACGGTGTCCCCTGGTATACCGCCTGGGGGAATGGACTGGGGAGCAAAGCACCCACAATGAGCCCAATCGTCTGTTGGGCATATTGTTTTGTGGGTGTTTGGGGGTTTCTACCAAGCCGATGGGATGCCGTTACGCGCAAACCCGCAGAAAGGGTGCCACCGCGCTCAATGCCCTGCTCTGAACAATCGCAAAGCGGAACCACGGGGTGGCTTGGACCCAGGGCCGGTGCTACCATTAGGCCAACTAGGCAGCTGCCTAGGGCGCAGGGCTAAAGGGGGCGCCAGAAACACCTTGGGAAAAAAATATAGCACTCTCAAGTGGGAAGGGGGGCGCTAAATATCTGATCTTGCCTAGGGCACCAAACTGCCTTGCACCAGTCCTGCTTGGACTGCCATTCCCCATCATTCCCAGTATTTTTCTTCACGCCTATAAAGATGTCCCTAGATTTAACCTTTGCGTCCTCCTCGCCTCTTCAGAACCATATTCTCTTCGGCGCCGTGGGAGCCTTTGACTGGTCCGGAGGCGTCCTTCGCCACGACGCGGCAAACGGGGCCACGGTTTTCTTGAACGAATCGGAGGAGGAGACGGACGCAAGGAACGGCTACCTGGGTAACTGTCCGTCCGGGGGGGCAAGCAGCCAGCCGTTGCTCTACAACTCTTTGCACTGAACGGCTTTCGCTCTGAATGGATGGCTTTTTTGGGGGGGGCGGCGGCACGCCGATCGATCGGGAACACGAAAATAAACAGATCGATACAACTAGAAAGGAGGACATTCAGTTCTGGTTGATTTGTCTCTGGTCATTGTTGCTGGCAGGGCCATCCGTCTCTGCTTATTAGGATTTAGCTTTGGGATGGTTTCCCAGTTTCACTCCGGCATCTCTGCCTTTTACGGCCATTACGTTCCCCTCGCTTCTCCAAGCGCGAGAAGTTTAGGGACATCGGAAGCTGCCTTTCACGAAGTCGGCCCACCTGGTGTCCTCCAAACTGCAAGCCCCATCATTCCCAGCCAGCATGGGATCCATAGGGGGAGAAATGTCTCCCCCTCCTCCCCCTTCTCCACCGCATGCGTTATTTTGTACGCCCCTATCACGCAGCGGAGGCTGGTGACTCTGATCAGTGGGGCCGTTTATCCACTGTGGGTTTTACTTGGAACTTTAAAGAGCGATCCATGGTGCTGATCCCGACCTCCCTTAAAATAGGTCCAGCACCATGGGTAGCTCCTGACAAGTTCAGACTGCAGCCCGGAGTGGATACTTGACCCAACTGACACCGGAGCCGCCCGCCTGCCCCCTCCTTTCATGTGTCCCCTCACTCGCCCTTTTTGTGAGCGAAACAATCCCAGATGTCGCAGCCTTTCCTCATGTGGGAGCTGCTCCAGCCCCTTGGTCACTTGAGTTGCCCTTTTCTGCCCCTTTTCCAACTCTACCATATCCTTTTTTTAAGGTGTGGTGGGTGACCAGAACTGTACACGGCGTCCCAAGTGCGGTCGCATCACATATTTGCATGAAGGCATTTACAATATTGCCACTTTTATTTTTTATTCCTTTCCCCAACGTGGAATTTGCCGTTTCTCCCAGTCCGGAGAGATCCTCTCGGAGCCCTTTGCTTCCGTACGCCTGGCCTTTATACACTTACAAAAGCCAGGAAAGCTTTTTGATTCCTTCCCCCCCAAACCTGGAATTTGCCTTTTTCACCGCCACCGTACACAAGGTCAATGTTTGCATCGGGCTATTCTCCACAACTCCAAGAGTACGTATGCGCAGTTTGGATTCTTTGCTCCAAAGTGCATCACTTCACACTGCTTCCCTGATAGGGTGGCTTCCCTGATAGGGTGGCTGGCTTCCCTGAAAGGGTGGCTGGCTTCCCTGATAGGGTGGCTGGCTTCCCTGATAGGGTGGCTTCCCTGATAGGGTGGCTTCTCCAGCCGCTTGTTCATTTGGGTTTCCGTTCCCTCCCTGCACCTCCCTCAGCTCTACTACAACACCCTTTTCCAATTTGGGGCCATTTGCAGGACCCCGGCGCCGGCCTGTACTTGGTCTCCGGGAGGGCCGAATCCAGCCCCCTGAGCTTGAGTTTTTGCACCCCTGCCATAAAAACATAAAATACAAGGGTACACAGACAGAAGGCATCTCTGGCCCACCACCGAAGACAAAGGTTAAACCATCCGCTCTTACCCGATGCGTTGTCCCTTTGTGGGCAAGAAGGTCTTTCTTTTCCTTGCGCTAAGTTCCGCTTCTGCTCTGGTCCGTGGCAGGCTACAGCGTGGGCTCTGTCGACACAGCACGCGGCGCTCTGACCGTGGCGGGGGCCCCCCGGCGCGGCATGGCGGGGAGAGTCCTGGTGTTCGAAGGAGTTCATTTGAAGCAAAGTCTGCACGGGGAGCAGGTAGGAGTCTAGCAGGCGCTTGTTGCGGGGGCGGGGGGGGCGCTCAGGCTGGATTTGGCTCTTCCCGTTTGCTGCAAGGCTTTTCCTATGGATCGGGGCCCTTCTGGATGCAGGGCTTTTGATGTATATATAGATAGACCCATCTTGGCACACGAATGATGTCTTTGGTATTCGACCCCCCCCCCACCTTTATATCGATGGTTGTTGCTTTACCTTTGGCAACTAGCTGACAACAGGCCAACAAATCCTGATTCCTGCCGTGGAATCTCCCGGGTCGACTTGTTTAATTACTCACAGTGCAAGCCTGCACGGGTTTACTCAGAAATGGGACTCACTGACTGGGTTCAGACAACACGATGACCCGGGTTATCGTGTCGTCTGAACCCGGCCAAGATCACAAACCATGGTGGAACGACCCACGGTTCACAACCCAACCACAAACCACGGGTTCTCTCCATGGGTTGCTTGTGGCTAATAAGCCATGGCTTGTTATCTCGGCTGGATTCAGACAACACACGATAACCCACGTTTCAGCTGACAACCCCACGAGTCAACGACAACCCACACTCAACCCTTGAGTGCACCGGGTTATCGTGTTGCCTGAACCCGGTTGCTGTGTTCAATGGAGCTTGCTCTCTAGGGCAGGGCTCTCCAACCTTGGGTCCCCAGATGTTGCTGGACTACAGCTCCCAGAATCCCTTGCCATTAGCCATGCCTTTTCTGTGGCGGCCCCCATACTATGGAACTCTCTCCCGAGTGCACCCTCTCTGCTGAGCTTCTGCCGCTCATTAAAAACTTGGCTATTCAGGCAGGAATATGGGGTGGGCTAATGATTTTAAAATTTTATACTGTTTTTTATCCTGTTTTTATCTTGTGTTTTTATCTTTTATCTTGTGTACATCGCCCAGGGTGGCCGGTTGCCGGCCAGATGGGCGATAAATAAATAAATAATAAAAATAAATAAATAAATAAATAAATAAATAAATCTATTTATTTATCTATCTATCTCCTCACAACAAACCTGCGAGGTAGGTTTAGGCTGAGAGAGAGAGAGAGAGAGAGAGAGAGAGATTCACCGAACATTCGCCCAGTAAGTTTGGTGGCTGAGATTGAGAAGGGAGAATTCGAACCCAGATCCAATGCTCTAACCACCGGACCACATGGGGAATGCTCTCATGCTGCTCACATACAGGAGCAGCACCGGATACAGGAGTAGGAAAGATGCCAGGGTGACGGTCCCCTTGCGTACCACTTATAAATCATCAGACGAAGACTCCTGTAAGCACGCCGTGTGCGATTCAATTCCTTCTCGCTGTCTCTCGCCGTCTGCCCTTTCAAGGTGGTGCTCATTCTTCACCGTCCGTTTTGTATCGTTTTGAGGTTGCTGACGCTTGCAGGGGCGCGTTGCCTTAAAATATCTTGCACGCAGGCAGAGGCTGAGAAGGGTGGGAAGTGATCAGGTAGTGATGCTTCGTGGAGACAGATTTCTGCAAGGCTGTGGTACGGGCAGAACACGGCGGTCCATCTCCTATTAGCGGGTTTTTGTGTGCGTGTGGCAGCCAGGCCTAGATTAATTCACTGCTCCTAGATCTACCCTGGATCCTTATAATTTTCCAGGTTTGTAAACTGTAAACAGTTCTGTGTCAACAAACAGACAGACAGACAGACAAACATGCAACCTGCGTGATTTATGCAACTATGCACTGATTTGCTAATTTTGCATGATATTCGGCTCGTCATGGGGGAGGATGGAAGAACCAGGGTATCGAAGCCACACCGCTGAAGATCTGGAGGCCCCGGTCGGTTCTCTCTACCCCTCCAAGATTCAAAGACCTAACCTCGCCATTCAGTTTCAAGCCTGTCGTTGCAATCTTAAGGGCTAGAAACCTGCTTTGTTTCCGTTTGGTTTTACAAACAAAAAACAGTGAGGTTCTTGCGATGCCGTCCCTGTGCGGTGCAGAGACACACAGGCCCCTTGAAATTGCTGTGGGTTTAATGGCTGCTAGAAATCCGATTGTATCCTTTTCAATGTTATTATTTGCCTTGAGTTCTCGAGAGTAAAAACTTAAATTGATCGTATAACAAGAAGAGAAAGCGAATGGGTAATTCTTCTTCAGCATCTTGAAGGTCTCTGCAGACTTTCCATGGGCATTTCTCCCATCCTCAACCTTATGCCCTCCAGGTATGTGGGGACTACAACTCCCATTGCTGATGGGAGTTGTAATCCAACACATCTGGAGGGCAAGAGGCTGCGTTCGAGGATTCTTCACCTGTGTCTGTCTTTTGACCACAGATTGGGTCCTACTTCGGCTCCGAATTCTGCTCGTTGGACATAGACCGGGATGGAACGACCGATTACCTGCTCGTAGGAGCCCCGTTTTTCCACGTACATGGAGAGGAAGGAAAGGTTTACCTTTATCGCTTTGATAAAGAGGTAAAAGGCTCTGGTCATCTATGGAAATGCTTTGCTGAAATTCAGACTTAAGCTAAAAGGTTGAGTGGGATTTTTTCCCCTCTTCCCTCCTCGTCCCTTGTTCCTTGTGTGTCGTGTCTTTTTAGATTGTAAGCCTGTGGACAGGGACTGTCTTGTTTTTACTGATTGTACGTCAGTCAGCCACTCCAGGAGCCTTTTTTTTTTGGCTGAGGAGCGGGATAAAAAGTACTTGAAAGAAAAGAAAGAACCGTTTAAAGCAATCTGTGCTGACTGCAGCAGGGACAAACAGCTTGGAAATTAACCTTTTCTTCTTTTTCTTCTTCACCCCCATCCCCAGACTAACCTTTTTGCTTCAGTAAGACACTTAAGTGGCCATCCAGCTTTCCCTTTCGCCCGGTTTGGGTTTGCCGTGGCTGGAATCGGAGACGTCGACTTCGACGGTTTCAGCGACGTGGCCATCGGAGCAGCCGCTGGAGGGCCACGAATTGAACCTCGGCTCTTCCGGCAGTGTTTACATCTTCAATGGAGAGAAAGATGGGATCAGAGCTTCCTTCTCCCAGGTCAGTAGAGGGCCTTTTGCTCTCATATCTCCCAGAGAGAGAAAGAGAGAGAGAGTTACCATTCAACTGTCAGTCCAGCTGGCTTCATAGAATGGAGGCAGCAGCACCCTCTTGTCCTTTGCCTAGGGTAACAAAATGTCTTGGGCCGGCCCTGTAGCAGCTAGACCAGTGTTTGCCAAACTATTGGTGGCTGGGACACATCGCTCTCTTTTTCTTTCTCTTTTTGCCTGAATTAAAATGGGACTTCCTTTCACTGTTGCATATAATAATAATAATAATAATAATAATAATAATAATAATAATAATACAAATTATTAATAATTAATAATTATAATTCTTACGATTTATTTTTTAATCATGATGATGATGATGATGATGATGATGATAATACAGATGCCTTGGATTGAGAGCAGAATTCGTTCCGGAAACGTGCTTGTAATCCAAAGCACTCTTATATCAAAACGAAATCCCCCCAAAAAATGTGTACAGAGATTTTTAGTTTAAGCCGTACTACAGTACTTGTATTGCAAGACGTCGCTTGTATATCAAGTAAAAAAAATATTAATAAATATTTAAAAAATTTGCTTGTCTTGCAAAACGCTCTCAAACCAAGTTACTTGCAAACCAAGGTATTACTGTAATAATAATTTCTATACTGCCCAAAAGCCTGAGCTCTCTGGGCAGTTTACAGCAGTTCCTAAAACAGGACCATAATACAATAAAGCACCATAACATTTTTCCAAAATACAACATTTAAAAACCATTTAGCAGCTAAAACAATATTTGTTACAGAGTAGACCTGTTAAAAAACACCTGACATGGGTGCCCCTCTCGGGCCATTCGACATGCTTGGATGCCTTTAAATGCCTGGGCACAGTCGGCGGTCTTAACCTGGCGCCGAAAGGATGACAGAGTCGGCACCAGGCAGGCCTCAGTGGGGAGATCTTTCCATAATCGGGGGGCCACCACGGAGAAGGCATATTTCTAGAGTCTATGTTCAATACACCAAGGTGCCCACTCTTGGCGCCCACCAGGCTCAAATTCTTCAGATTTCTTTTTTAAATTAAAAAGAACATTTAACTGTGAGGCTGGCACGCTGCAAAGCAAAGTGTGCTGCCTTTATTCGGGTTCAAAAGAGCAGTTTCGTGTTTTGGAGCTCGGACGCCCGCCCCCCGCCTCTGCCTTGTACTTCAGTTCTTGGGCGAGTTACTTTTCCCTATCATCTCACCAATTTGCCTTCTGGGAAATTAATGTTTTGTGACCAGCCACACCTGCTACGGCGGCCGTCAGTTAGGGATGGGCAGTCCTCCCTCTCACGGCAGCCCTTTTGTGAGAGCCCCCACGACGACGCTCTCTCAACACTCCAAACGTGCCCACCGACCCCAAAATGGCTGGAGGCCCCTGGACCGGTAAGAATCATCCTCCCGTAGAGAAGACTAACCCCTCTGTTGTGTTGTGATGCCTGAAAAGGGGTGAACTCGGGGACGCGTGCAGAGACAGACCGGGCACCCTCATCCAGGCATCTTTGTGCTTACAGAGAGGCTCTTTTCAATCTTCAAAATTCACTTCTTCCTTGCGGCGTACCAGCCCATCTCTCTCACAGACTTATACATATTTCTCTCCCTTTCCCTTTCCAGAGGATAACAGCCGCTCAGTCCGGTCTGCCGGGACTCATGTATTTTGGAAGGTCCGTGGCTGGTGGTTTGGACTTCACCGAGGACGGGCTCCCTGACCTTGCTGTTGGATCGCTCGGCAGCGTGACTTTGCTCCGGTGGGTAGGAACCGTGACTTCTGGAGAGACGCAAGGGCGGGGCTAGGTGCTGAAAAGATCCGGGGTCAGGTCCATTTACATATGCTCTGATGTGTGTGTGTGTGTGTGTGTGTGTGTGTGTGTGAAGGGCCCTGTCTCCTAAGGACACCCCTCTTTATAAAAAGGGATGTATGGACAGGGGGGGAGGAGGGCATCTGATCTCAGAAAAAAACCTCAGGCGGAAAGATTCAAGGGGGGGCAGCAGGAGGTGAAGCGCATGTGGGCCAAAAGCCAGTTCATCCAGGGGGAATCCGATGCATGCAGCAGAGATCCTCAGGGCCCCCGTGACTTTATTTCAGCAAGTGCCCCTGGACAGCAGGGTGGTGGGGCAGAGGGGCCTCCCAGGGATTCGGGGCTCCAAATGAAAGACCCGGGGCGGGGCTCCAGCCTTAGTGGGCTGCCCCCCTGAACACCGCCTCGTCTGGAGACACACCGCTGTAAATGCTGGGACGCACACTTAAGTATGCGTCTTAAGTATTTTTCTCGGACCTAGAAGACCCGCTGTCGAAAAAGTTGCCGGCTAGAAAAGTTGAAATTGACTGAAATAAATTGGGGAACTTGCCAGTGGACTTACTGGGGGCAGTCAAAGCAAAGCAAAGCAGAGATTGTCCCTTATAAATTAGGATTAGTAGGTTATATAGACCCAACCAAATCTTCTCTGTGTTGTTGATAGCAACACTTAAGAAATACAAGACGTGATTTTACAGGTCTATGTCTTTTTTCAGTTTTACTCTAGAGTAGGTGCAGGGTCCCCGATCCAGATTTTAAAAACACCCACATTTCCCATGCTACGGTCCCAATCTTGATCAAGGCAAGGGGGGGGGGTTACACCTACTCTAGAGTAAGAATGAAAAAAAGACATTGCTGCTACAAACACATTTAAAGTCATTATGCCTGGTTTTGTCCCTGAACCATCCGTCCGTCTGGTTTCACTTTGCTTTTGGGGGGGCTTGCGAATGACCGTTCTGCTTTTCTGTCCAGTTCCAGACCCGTCGTTCGATTGGAGCCCACCATGGAGTTTACCCCGGGGAGTATATCCAATTTCTACAACAGCAGCGTCGTGGTCGCCAAATTGTGCTTCAACAGGATTTTCCCTGTTGATGCTGCACAACCAGGTAATGAAAATCAGCAACGAATGAATTAGTATTCTGGGCGAAAGATAAGTATTCAGCCGCCCTGAAAATGCATTGCTGAGTCCAGAAGGGACCCAGAGACCATAATCCTAAGCTAGACCTGGAGAAGAGAAACAAATATCGAAGTCAGGGGTGGGCCCTTTAGACGTTGGACTGCAAGTCCCATTCTCCCTCACCGTTGGCTATGCTGGCAAGGGCTGATGGGAGCTGTAGTTTCTCAACCTCTGGATGGCTAGATGTGGCCCACCCAGGCCCTCCAAGTTCGGGGGGGGTTGTCATAAAAGTAGGGGGCGGTTCATCTGTTTTTCAGGCCTTTGAAAGACAAAATTGTAAGCTCTTTTTTGTTTGTTAAAAAAAAATGGGGGGGGTGCAGAGAAAAATTGGGAGGGCCGGCCCCAGTGGAGGCTGAGACCACTCTGAGTTTTAGTCTGAACTTTTAAGGAGCTATCTGTGGTGCTGAACCCGAAACACCCCCCCCCCCAGCAAAATAGGTCCAGCACGATGGATAACTCCTTAAAAGTTCAGACTGAAACCCGGAGTGGATACACTGTCCCATTGACATTGGGGCCACCAGGAGTTCCACTAGCCCACCCCCACCCCTGACTTAAGCGATATTTCTGCTGGGCATGAGTACATCATGCAGCGCTGCAAAAAAGAAAAAAGAAGTAAGTTCTTTGTTTACTTTTTAATTTATAAAAGTTAATGTACACATTCCGCCACAGCACTAAAAGAAATACGCAGCACCCAACCAATTAAAACAAAAACAAAACTCTTCGCAACAGGCCAGCTTACGTGCCAAAGGCCTGCCGGGATAAGATAACCACCCTGCCGGCATCTGATCGGTTCTCCTAGGAATCCGTAACCTTCAAGTTAACTACACTGTGGATTTGAACGTTGAAATGGAGAAGAGGGCACGGTTCGAAGACCACACGGCGGCCACCAGCGGCGAGATCCCCTACGCCGAGAACTTGTGTCCCGAACTGCGGCTCCACATCCTGGTAAGCATCGAAGGGCACCTGAGGACAACCCACCTTAGCAAAGGCCACCAATCCCCGCCATCTTGGGGGCAGGATTGTGGAGATCCTCCAGATCACAAACAGTGTCCGGGACAGGCCCAATCTTCATTGCTAAAAGGCACACTTGGCTGAGGATAGGAAAGAAAGGCTGGGGAGAGGGTTCCGCTACCCTCACCCGCACATTCCTTTTATTATAAAAATCAGAACTCCCCGGTCTTGCTTTATAAATGAAAGAGACCGGTGCACGGAAATGCCTGGTGTAACAGGGTAGGAAGGAAAGGCAGGGGAGAGAGTTCAGCTACCCTCACTCAAATGCTCCTTTTATTATAAAAATCGGAACGCTCCGGTCTCGCTTTACATGTGAAGGAGGCAGGCAGATGAAAATGTCTGGTGTAACAGGGTAGGATAGCACGGCAGGGGAGAGAGATCAGCTACCCTCACCCAAACGCCCCTTTTATTATAAAAAAATTACAACTCTCGGGTCTCTCCCTATATGTGAACGAGGCAGGCAGATGAAAATGCCTGGTGTAACAGTGTAGGAAGGAAAGGCAGGGGAGAGAGATCAGCTACCCTCACCCAAATGCTCCTTTTATTAGATATCTCCGGTCTCATTTTTATTCTTTTTTTAACGTGAAGGAGGCTGGCATGCAGTCACTGCCTCCCTCCATCTGTCTGGTGACATCTGGGCACAGATATTTGCTTGATGCTCTAACTGGCCCAGGGGTTGCTTGTTGGTGTAAATCGGGTTTTCTGCCCCCCCGTCCCCCTGCTCAATTCCAGCCGTGCAAAGAAGACTGTTTCTCCAGCGTCGTTCTCAGACTCAGCTACCAGCTTCGTGACTTGGAGGAAGACCCGAGTTATCCGGTGGCCATGCTTGATATCTATCGGGGATCGAAGAATGAGATGTCTTTCCAGGTAACGGGAGTGCGCGACCATCTCGGCCTTCCCGCCTTCAAATAACTTCTCTGTTTCAAAGTGGGAGCGCCCCTAAGGGGCGGATGTGGAACCCTTTTTCTGCCGAGGGCTTCATTCCCTCGAGTGCAGGGGGACACCCCTTCTCTCTCTTTCTCTCCCCCCCCATCTTCCTCTCCGTGTAGCAGGCTGCTGTGGCAGGGACAAATCTGAACGGATCACTTGCCGAGGACTTTAGAGATCGCTCCGAGGCAAGGATGTTGAACCTTACTCAGCCCGGGAGCCAAATTTAATTTCTGAGAGGCTCTCGGCGCGGGGGGGGGGGGGGACATTCCAGTCTCCAGCTGAAGACAAAAGGGACAGAGCAAAAAAAATACCCAAAATACCAGCATATTTTTTAGCTGAAAACTCTCACTGTGTCCGTGACTAAGCTTTTGGAGAGGCCTTTCAACTTTTTAGAATTGGGGGTGGGAGGAAGAACTGCGCAAGAGCTGGGAAACCACCAAAGGATCGGTGGTTGGGGGAAGAGGTGCATCATGCATGGCCTTCTGGGAAAGCCCAGAGGGCCAGACTGACACCCCAGGGGGCCGTTTCCGTCCGCGGGCCAGAGGTTGCGCACCCCTGCTCTAGGGCATGAGGATTTTCCCGGCTGCAGTTTGTGAACCTAGACGGCGCCTCAATCCCCATTGCATATTATTTATTTATTTATTATATTCCTGAAAGGAACCCAAGGTGGCTTACATAATCCTCCTCTCCATTTTATCCTCACAACAACCCTGTGAGGTAGGTTAGGCTGAGAGTCAGTGACTGGCCCAGAGTCACCCAGTGACATATACAAAAACCGACCGGAGAGGTCGTTGATTCTTGCTTCAGCGCTGCCTCTGGGGCAACGTCCTCCACCACACCTGAAGCAGCAATAGACTAGCTTAGGGGGCGCTGGGCAGGCCATGTCACCACCCCAACTCTCTCCTCCGTCGCCTTCCCGGATCTGCTGCCCGAGGCGACCGCTTCACCCTGCTTATTGGTAGGGCCGGCCCTGACTCCAAGCCTCACCCATATATGGGTGGACTGTCCGGAAGCCAGACAACCACCAGGGCACTGGGGTTTTGCGGGGGGATGTTAGCACCCCCTTTCTTCTTCCTCTCTCTTTCTGTCTTGTCTTCTCCTGGGAGGGGAGCAGGAAGCACCAGAGAGGAGTTAAGCTCCAATATTGTGGGCCCAAGAAACCGGGGCGTTCTTCTCTCCGCTAGTTATGTAAAGGTGAGCATTTTGGCCAGTGCAGCTTCTTATGCAGTGACGGGGGGTTTGGGAGAAAAGCTGCCACTCCCAAATTCTCTCTCCCACCCTCTCTTACACAAGCATTAAAAGTGCAAGAGCCCCCTCCGCCCCAACGTCCGAGTTCCCCCGCAAGAAGGGTTCAGTCGCCCGGATTCCGATCCACTTCCAGGCTTTATGTAGTAGTGATTTTTAAAAAGCCAACAACGCCCCGCCCTCAAAGTAACAAAAATAATAATAAAAATCTTGTTCCTTTCACCCGGATATTCAGCTGCCTTACACAACTGACTGCGCGAACGAGACTGACTGTGTGCCGCGGCTGAGCTTGACCGTTCAGACGGAGTGAGTCTTCTCAATTACCTTTTTATTTATTTAATTTTCTTTATATCCTGCCTTTCCTCTTAAAAAAAAGAAAGAAGAAATAAATAGTGCTCAAGGCATCTAGGCATAAAATACAGATTAAAAACAGAGTCTTGATTCTAGCATCAAAACAAATAAATTTGAACACAATTAAAAATACAATAAAAGAAATGAACAGTACCCAAGCAATTTAAAAACAACAACACTCCTTCAGCAACAGACCCGCTTAGACACACCAAAGGCCTGCTTGAATAAGTCTTTGCCTGCTGCAAAGACTTATTTGCAGGTCTTTGCCTGCTGGTGGAAGGATAGCGGAGAGGGAGCAAACCTAGCATCCTTCAGCAGGGAGTTCCACAGCCGGGGAGCGGCCACCGAGAAGGCCCTGCATCGCTTTGCCACCAGACCCGCCTCCGAAGACAGCGGTGTTGAAAAGGCGGCCTCTCCCAAAGACCTTAAGACCCAGGCAGGCTCGTATGGGAGAAGGCGGTTTTCAGGGGTGGTGCTAGGCACCAAAAAGTTCCGAGGCTCAGGTCCACAGGACAAAAAAATATATGCACAAATGTGTATCTGCTAATTTGCAGATGCTTCATGTCTGTGTGAGTGTGTCTGAAAAGGACCCTGTCTCCTAAGGACAGCCTGATTTGTAAAAAGGGATGTATGGACAGGGGAGAGGAGGGCATCTGATTTCTAAAAAAAACCTCAGGCAGAAAGATTTGGGGGTAGGGCAGCAGGAGGGGGAAGCACATGTGGGCCAAAAGCCCGCTCATCCAGGGGGATCGGATGCAGCAGAGATCCTCAGGGCCCCTGGGCCTTTCAGCAAGTGCCCCTGGACAGCAGGGTGGTGGGGCAGAGGACCTCCCAGAGATGCGGGGCACCAAATGAAAGAGTCGGGGCTCCAGCCCTAGTGGGCCGCCTCCCTAACACCGCTTCTGGCGGTCTTTCAGGTAGCTGGGTCCAAAGCCATATAGGGCTTCATAGGTTATAAGCAGCTCTTTGAATTGTGCCCAGAAACAGGCCGGTAGTAGCCCGTGAAGCTGTTGTAACAGGTGAGTCATCTTCCCCCTGTGCCCAGCCCCCGTCGGCAGTCTGGGGAAGCAAAATCCATTTATTGAGCATTTTAATTGTCAGCGGTTCGCCAGGATTCCGGGGCAGAGAATGGTCTTTGCCATTATTGGCAATAGTGATTTATTTGTCGCATTTATATATCTGGTACACGATCCCCTTCCCCCTCCGTGTCATCCTCACAACAACCCTGTGAGGTAGATTAGGCGGAGAGGCAGGGACTGGCCCAGAGTCACCCACAGTAAGCTTTATGGCCTAGCGGGGACTAGAAGCCGGATCTCCCCAGTCCAACACTCTGACCACTATGCCACGCTACCTGATCCTTTTTTCTGCATGCAACAGGGTGGTGGTGGCTGCGGGGACCACAAATTGTCCTCGTGTCTTGAAACGGTCTCGTGTGATTCGTTACAGGAAGGAGCTGGTGGTCGGCTCCACCAAAGAACTCGCCATGGACATCTGCCTGGCAAACGACGGCAGCGACTCCTACATGACCACTGTGCTTCTGGAATACCCTACGAATCTCCGCTTTAAAAACGTCCAGGAGGTACCGTCTCCAATTTCCCAGTGCTGGATCGCACTTCCACCACCCGAACCGCTTTGCTGCCGTCTTTCTCATCGGTGTCTTTGCCTTTCCTTTTCATGCGACGTCCTGAAAAATGTCGATAGATATTTAAAAAAAAACTGTTGTTTTTTTTAAAAAAAAAAATACCTGAGAGATGCATCTACGGTTAGAAACGGAACGCGTCTCGAAATCCTACCGTAAAAAAAAAGCCAAAAACTCACGCCCCGTATTAGGCAAACGATAGCTGCTCTCTGGAATCTTGAGGAATTCCTTCTATTATTTTTTTTTAAAATTGAAGTTTTTCCAAAAAACAAATTAATTACAATAATCGCAAATAATAACAAAACAATATCAAAGACAACATTAACATTGTGCACACACACCCTCTTGGGACCAAGCTACATTCCCCAAAAGATATCAAATATTATTCTATATTCCAAAAATATAACAAATCTTGACAAGGTTCATTCCCCTTCTTCCCCCTTACCAGCATATAGGTACTCCAAAAATTTACCCCAAATGCTTACAAAAGTGTTTTTCTCCAATTGTCCTTTATTGACATTTGATATTACAGGTTAATTTATCATTTAATGCGATATCCCATACCTCTTTGTACCACTCTGCAATTGAAAAGACATGTTTAACTTTCCATTTCCTGGCTATCATTAGTTCCTTCTAGTTCTCAATGAGCTTTGGCTATTGGGTGGTATAGAGATGATGATGATGATGATGATGATGATGATGATGATGATGATGGTCGTCCAATTTGGGACATTAAACTCAAAATATTTGTGACTATTTTTTTAAACCAAGCTTGTGTGTGATAAGACAAGTGGGGGAAAAGGTCACCACAAACGGGCAGATTGAGAAATAGGGCTTATTTATCCGTCTTTGGGTAGTATCCAATGTTAGTCCTGCTTAGGATAGACCCATTGAGATGAATGGGGCTCAGGTTAGTCGTGACTAATCGAAGTCCCATTCATTTCAATGGGCCTGCCTGAAGTAGGACTAACATTGGATACTGCCCATTGGGACGACACCTTTCCAGGATAACGTTCATCCCAATAGATTCAGGTTGGATGCAGACGTGCTCAGAGCAGACTCATTGAGGTCCATGGCACTTGGAGGAAGGCCTCAGATATTGACTGTAGTGTCCAGGTAGAATCAGGTTGGGAGAGGCGCGCCGTCATATTTATTTATTTATTATATTTATACTCCGCCTTTTTTCCTGCAAGGAACCCAAGGTGGCTTACATAATCCTCCTCCTCCTCTCCATTTAATCCTCACAACAACCCTGTGAGGTAGGTTAGGCTGAGAGTCAAGTGACTGGCCCAAAGTCACCCAGTGAGTTTCATGGCCGAGTGGGGACTAGAACCCGGATCGCCCGAGTCCCAGTCCAACACTCTCACCACTGCGCCACACTGTCCTTTCCTGCCCAGCTTTTAATGTCTCATGTTTTGCCACCCCTGAATTCGAATGCTGCTTGCAAATTTTATTGTATGGTTTCGTTCTTTTGCTCCTTGGGTTTTTAATCTGACCTTTTAATGTTTCTATTGTACGTCGCAGAGGTTAGCGGGGCATTCTGATTTGGAGGAGGGCTTTCTATGATTTAATGTTTCTGCAGGTTTCCACTGGAGTCGTTGAGTGTGATGACTCTAAACTCACCTCAGCGTCATTCTCATCTCTGAGCTGCAAGATTGGTCATCCTGTGTTCAAGGCGACTACAGTAAGTCATCACCAGAGTGGATTTAAACATATATATATATAGTTTTCCTTGCTTCATGCACGCGTAGCTTCCCCCTAAATAGACTTTTGCCTACTGCCCTTATTAATGTCCACTCCCTAGCCATTGGCTGGGCTGCCACGCGACATCATCATGAAATGTTCGTGAAACATTTCTGACTTCTCAGAAGGAATCTGTCGAGAGCAGGGGTGGTGCTAGGTGCCGAAAAGATCTGGGGCTCATCCCCACAAGACCAAAAATAAAAAAAAGGCACAAATTTGCATATGCTCTAAAGTGTGTGTGTGTGTGTGTCTGTAAAGGAGCCTGTCTCCTAAGGATACCCCTTTTTGTAAAAAGGGGTACATGGACAGGGGAGAGAGGAGGGCATTTGATTTCAGGAAAAAAACTCAGGCAGAAAGATTCGGGGGGTGGGCAGCTGCAGGTGAAGCACCTGTGGGCCAAAAGCCGGCTCGTCCAGGGGGATCGGATGCAGCAGAGATCCTCGGGGGCCCTGTGCCTTTATTACAGCAAGTGCCCATGGACAGCAGGGTGGTGGGGCAGAGGGGCCTCCCAGAGATTCGGGGCTCCAAATGAAAGACTCAGGGCTCCAGCCCTAGTGGGCCGTCCCCTAACACTGCCTCTGAAAGGTGCTCTGTGCCACTAACTGAGGCCACTTAGAGAGAGGGGATCAGCAAGAAACCCCAGACTGAACCAACCAGCCCCATCAGAGCCAGCAGACCACCAAATATTTGTTTCAAAGACTGCCCATCGAAAGGGGAAGGCTTCATATAGTACGAGTCCAGGAGTCCTTTTGATTTTTGGGGCCAATGCTCCTTTTCTAATCTCCCTCCCCACAGGCAAATTTCTCTGTGATCTGGCAGCTTGATGGGAAACGGTTCTCCTCCGGCAGTTCTGCGAATATCAGAGTTCACGTCACCAAGTAAGTAAATTGTGGCACTCTCTGGCTGAAAAGCCACTAACACTGACTGACTGGGCAAAGAATTGCCATTAACCAAAATGGCCTCAGTTACTGGTCCAGCTACACAGTGTGGATAAAACAGGGGTGTAGAGGGATTTGATGCTTTTGATCAAGCCAGGAGACCTCCGCCTTAAGGGGGAGACAAAACAGCCTGTTTCCCGGCGGATTCTTCAGCCTCAAATAGGTAAACCCAGGTTTGCTGGTACCAAGTCGTCCGTTGCTTGTCTTCCTTTAACATTAACTATTGATTTAAAAGAAAGGCGCACGTGATGGTGAGCGACTCAGTGACTGCCCTTTTGTGAAACCGGCGTCATTCATTCCTGCATCCAACCACACAGCCGTGGAGTCCCGAGAGAAGACGGTACCCCCATCTGCTCCGGAAAAATCCCCAACGGGTTTATCCAATTGCAGAATAGTTTTGCCTACATTCACCTCCCCTGGAGAGTCGTGGCGAAAGCTGGTTCCCCAAGCAGACAGCTAAATGGCGCAGAGGTCTAATTAGAGGGAGCAATTACGGACAAATTGTCTGCGTCACGCCTCGTACAAGAAGAATCACTCAGGAGAGAAGGCCGTGCTCTCTTGGTTTCTGCAGAGAAAGAGAGAGCCGTATCATCTACAGATAACCTCTTCTCTGGACATGGGACGGGGTTGGTGCCCCGCGGCCGGGCACTCGGCACCAAAGGCTCGAATGCCAGCAAGGCACAATAACCAGGAAACCCAAGCGAGCGAGCCCAACCGGCATGGAGGACTCCACTAACGGGGTTTCTGTGCCCTGTACCAACACTGTAAAACAAAAGTGCAGAACCGTAGGCCTGGGCGTCCAAATTCCAGCCCGCCTGGGGTCCCAATCCGGCCTTCCAGGGTTCCTTCTCCTGATCTCAGGCCCTTTTCCCCCAAGCACTGGCTGGTTGGTGGTTTCCTGGCTTTCGTGCAGCCCCCCCCCCCTTCTAAAAGGCCGAAGTGCCTCCCCTAGGGCGGAGGAAGCAATCCTGTGGCCTCTAGACAGCGTCTCACTGGCAAAGCAATTGTCCGTACCCTTTAGGGCAGTGTTCTCCAACCTTGGGTCCCCAGATGTTGTTGGCCTACAACTCCCAGCATGCCCCAGCCAGCTACGCTGGCTGGGGCATGCTGGGAGTTGTAGGCCAACAACATCTGGGGACCCAAGGTTGGAGAACACTGCTTTAGGGGAAAAGTCTCGCAGAAAGGCCCTGAACGCTGCCGATGGCTCCTTTTTCTTCTTGCAGCACCAACAGAAACAGCACGCACCTGACCGAAGAACGCTCCCTCGGTGTGAAATACGCCTTCAGCGCCATCCTCAGCAGGTAAACGCCTCTCCGGGGCAGTCAAAAACACGCCTGCATCTTCCGGCACAAAAGACTGCTGTGTTCCTGTCGCAGGAGGTGGGAGTGTCTGTCTGGCGATGAATTTGCTTTAATGGCTGCTTAAGTTCCCTCCCGCGGGTAAGAAGAATAACTGTGCGTTTATATCATGCTTCTTTCTTTTAGCATCACTTCTCAGCTCGCACCATCTCCCTGAGCTTTATAATGACCCCGTAAATGTGGTCAGTATCGCCATCCTCGCGCATCGCAGGGGAAGGATCGCAAAGTTTATTTGCAATCTTTCGTTTGCATAAACTTTTGCCGAGGGCCCCAGAAGGACTCTAGTCGGCCGAAGGAGTCGTCGCGTTACTGTTGCAGCAAAAGCAACGTGGGAGACCAGCGGCGGCACCTTTAAGAGCTAACAAATTGAATAAATTTGTTAAGCTAAAGCAACAGAGTCCGAAAGCATCCTTATTCCGTTTATTAGGACCAACCAAAATTCCACAAAACTCTGCAAGCTTTTTGAGTTCTCCCAAAATTCTTCTTCAGGCTCAGTGGTAGAAAAATCTTGTATGCCCTGCTTCTTGTACCACTGAGCCTGAGGAAGAGTCCTGGAGAACCCGAAAGCTTGCACCCTTTTGTGGCATTTTGGTTGAGCCTAAGAAAGGTATTGCCCAACTGTGGGTTTTGGATTCTCTCCCCCCCCCCCCCGTATAGACGATAGAGAAAAACTGTAAATCCTCTGAAATTGTGCTAAAGCAGTTTATTTCCATACAGACAGACCATGGGCACTGGGGAAGGAAACCAGCAAAAATTCTGGCCCCACTTCCCTGAGAACAAAGGGTAGCCTGGAATTATACCTTAAGGCAGTGCTCTGGATACCAAGTGCATTAAACTTAGAGGTGCAAGATTCCAAAGACAGAATACACAATTAAGGCTAGCCTGCCCCAAGGCCAACTTCCAAGGACAGTTAAATGGGCAGGCCCTAAATTTTTAGGGATGCGGACTGAGGAATGCGTATTCCTCTCCAACAGATAACAGGCTGAAGCCTGGCCTCTCAAGGCCGAAGCCCCTCTCCTGCCTCCAGAAGGCACCCAACTCATTAACAGAAAGAACCATTTTGCAGTATCAGGACCAGCATGGCTAACTCTTACGATTATGGCTATTAAATATGTCAGCTTCTACGGTGCTACAGGACTCTTTGTTGCTGAAGGGTCCACCTTTGGAGTTGCACTTGATGCCACAGCATCCCTTCTCTCTGAAAAAGGATATTTGCAGAGCAGGGCTCAGCTTGGCCCTGGGCTGGGATTTTCTCCCCGCTACCAAACCATCTGCACATGGGGGGAAGCAGAATCTTCCCTCCATCTCCCAAGGGCCATGCATTGCCATTGAACAGCGTGGGCAACTTGTCGCCTTCTAGATGATTTGGCCTACAGTTCCCATCATCCCTCAGCATTGGCTGTACTAACTTAGGCTGATGGGAGTCAGAGTCCAAACCATCAGGAGGGCCACACATTGACCGCCTCTGCAGTAAATATTTTGTACCCTCAAAGGGTGAATGAATTTATATGGTCTCTGATTAGATTTTTCTTTAAATTGATTGCTGCTTTCGATTGGTTTTATCGGGCTGTATGCTTTTCAAGTCGATTTTCTTTTTTATTGTTGAATGTCACCCCGAGTGCCATTTTGGGGTAGAAAGGTGGGGAATAAATCAGTTAAATTAACCTAGTGCTCTCTAGATGCTGTTCGACCGAACACCCATCATGCCTGACCCCTGGCCATGCTGGCTGGGGCTGATGGGATTTGTAGCCCAGCAAAAGTGTGGCGCAGTGGTTAGAGTATTGGACTGGGACTCGGGAGATCCAGGTTCTAGTCCCCACTCGGCCATGAGGCTCACTGTGAATGACTTTGGGCTAGTCACTGACTCTCAGCCTCACCTACCTCACAGGGTTGTTGTTGTGAGGATAAAATGGAGGACTGTGTAAGCTGCCTAGGGTTCATTGCAAGACGGGGGGAAAGGCAGGTTATAAATTTAATAATAAAATTAATGTAATAATGAAAAACATGTAGAAGGCCAGTAGGTGCTCCTCACCCTTGCTCTAGGACAAAAACTTTTCAGAAATAATAAATGAATTATTATTATTTATTATATTTATACCCCGCCCTTTTTCCTGTAAGGAACCCAAGGCAGCTTACATAATCCTCCTCCTCCTCCTCTTCCATTTTATCCTCACAACAACCCTGTGAGGTAGGTTAGGCTGAGTCGGTGACTGGCCCAAAGTCACCCAGTGAGCTTCATGGCCGAGCGGGGACTAGAACCTGGATCTCCCGAGCCCCAGTCCCACACTCTCACCATAGATCTGACGAATAACCATAGATCTGACTGAACGCCAGGTTTGCATGAATTCATCTGTGTGACGCCCAAGCCCTCCCTGTCCCCAATGCACTATTTTTGGGTGTGTGTTTTTTACAAGATATCAAGTTGCCATCTTAATTTTTGTATATATGTTTGCCTCCAGGCTGCTCCCAGTTGTCCATGTGAGTGCAGACAAAGGATCCCCCCAGAGCAACCACTTCACTTTTAACGTAAGTACGAGGCCACTGTCCCATCCCGTCCTGTGTACCTGAGCGGTGCCGGTTCTAACCCCGGGAGTCTTATCTTTGCAGATCAACGGGAAAAACACGTTTGGGGCACAGCTTCAGTTGGAGATCTGGGTCCCCGTTGCGACACACAACCACCAGCTGGCGAGGATAAAGGCGGCGGCGGGGAGACAGGTGCCCGTTTTGCCAGTTTTCTCTGTCTAAGGCAGGGGTGCAGAATTCAGCCCGAGGGCCGCATTCCGTTTTGGAGATGCTCTCGGGAGCCGCATTTCAGGGGTGGGCGGGACGAAAGGGAAAAGGGGCACTGGACACCCCCCCCCCAAATAATACCAGCATCTTTGAGGTTAATGCTTTTATTGCCAGTAACGAAGCCGAGAATGGGTCGATGTGGAACACATGGGACGGGAGCGTGTTGGTCCAAGTGGGTTTCGCCACCAAAGCATAGCACCCCTTTCTCTTAGCCCGAGACTGAAGCAGCGCCAGGCCTGAATTCATTGTTGTGACCCCCCCTCCCCCAGTTTTGCCAGATAAAAGCTATTGGGTAGGGAGAGGGAGGGGAGCCCCCGAACCTTACAGCAGAGAAAAGTCTTTGGAGCCGAGGGACGGGGGGGGGGGGGAACTGGTATAGTTAGTAAAACTATATTGTTCCAGCCATCAGCCGCTACAAAAATATCAGTCGAAAAACCAAGAACATACAAATCTTTACTAATATAAAACAAGGATCAGGTGTGATTTTGTGAATGCTAAACTAGCATATATGGCGTAGCAAACACATATCGTATTTCGTTCTTGAAGGTTTCATTTTAAAATATTGTGAGTCATTTTTAAAACCAGCCACAATATTTAAGATATAAAATCTTGCAAGGATTACAAAAAAAAAAAAAAAAAAAAATTAAAATGGTGGCTTTAATTAAAACATGTGGAACTAAAATTCTGAATTAAAATGTGTTTGGAATAAGTGTGATTTTGGGAGTGGGTGGAGGGGTGTAAAATATACAACTGGGCCAGCCAGTCTCCAAACTGGTGACCTCCAGCTGTTTTGGACTGCAACTCCCAGCATTCCTGACCACTGGCCATTCTAGCAAGGCTAGGGCTGATGGGAGTTGTGGTCCAAAACATCTGGAGGGCACCAGGTTGGAGAAGGCTGAAAGCTATTAAGACACAACATAAACTAACAAAAGAGAACATGAGCTGCAGTATCCGAAAAGGTGGTCTGGACGTTGGGGGAGGGGCCCTTTCTGCTATATACATAATACCTAAGAAATGGGCCATGTGTCGATGACGTGCCTTAGATTGCATCAAGTTCTCCTCTCCTTTAGCAACCCCAAAGCCCGGTTTATTCACTGGAAGAAGGTGCTTGCATTAAGCAGATCTGTGGCAGACCTGAAGCCAAGTACCTCTTCGGAGAACAGCTTGAGCTGCTTCTGTATTTGTTTCAAGGGGGACGTCGTAGGCTTCTTTTTATAAGTCACCTCTTTCAAAAGTTTGTCTGCCAAGTAGTGGAGCCACAAGATATTGCTGTGGGGGTAGTAGCCGGCCCAGCTGTTTGCATTTTCCTCTCTCATCTGCCTGTAAATGTCAAACTGATAATCCCCCCGACCTTGGAACACCTCTTCATCGGTGGAGAGGTCGCAGTACACCGTCAAGCCATCGCGCTCCAACCTGGAGAAGGTATAGTCAATAATGTTCACAAGGAAGCCTTGCGTGGGGAGGGTGTGGGTTTCCCCGTTCAGCGTAATGCTCACATCCTTTAAGCTGGTCTTCTTGACCAGCACGTTCCCCCAGTGGAGGTCTCGGTGCTCGAAGCGTAGCGCCTCCTCGGCCACGGCCAGCGAAGCCGTGATCTGTTGCAAGATGCTCTTCGCCACAGCCACGGAGTTCAGCTGCCGGTTCCGCATGTTCTCGAGGTCGGTGCCTCCAAATTCAAACTCCAGCACCATGAAGAGCTGTTGGTCCCCAAAGAAGTCCGGCCGGTCATTTTCAGACACTCTCAGCCTGTGGTATTCATCCCAGGCGCTCAGAAGGGGCTCGGGGTAAGCACCCCGCACACAGTATACGGAATGCAACCTAATGAAGCCGGACGTTTGGTTAAGCTCCTCATCCGCCAAGAGGCTGAGCTCCTTCGAAATGATGATCTCGGGTAAGATCTCGCTGAAGGTCTTCTGAGGTTCCCCGTTGACTCTGTCGCTCCCTTCAATGGGAATTATTTTCAAAGCCACAGCTCCGCTCCCGCCCTCCGTTCGGAAAACCTCCCCAAACACCCCCTCTCCGATTTTCTCGCACTTTTGCATCTTATCCGCGGGGATGCATTCCTCAAAGGGGATGGGCCCCTTCTGTTGGCATTCCCCGTACACTTTTTCGGCGTCCGTCAGCGTCACCTCCAGTGAGGAAAAAGAGGTCATGGATGACAGCAGGACCATCGAGGAGGAAGGACAAATCGAATAGCCCAGTTTTTGAGTGAAGGGGGTCTTGGGGGTCTTCGCCAGGTGGGACTTGACAGAAGTGCTGGTGATGCTACTGTTGAAACTTTCAGCCTCGGACAGGATTTTCTTTTTCTTGTGGAGGGAAAATGAGGCTCGAATTCTGCGCCACAAACTGGAGTTCTTAAAAGTGCAGTCCGGAGACAGAAAAGACAAAGCAAGATCATCCTCCATGGATTCCTGAAGGAAGGAATCAGCCCGCTGCCTCCATCCCACGTTTTTCTTGTGCCTCGCTTGCTCGAGTTTCCCCCGTTTCCCCCACCGGCTGGCACTGACCCCACTGATGCAAGCTTTTCTGCCAGTGGCTCCAGCACCACAGGCAGGGACCACCTGGCTGCTGCTGCCGCCGGTGTCAGAGGTTCCAGGCAGGGCACAGGGAGAATCTGATTGCAAACTGTCTTTTTCCTTCTCGGAAAAGTGACCTGGGATTTGCTTTCTGGAGGACTGACTAGCCAACCAGTTTGGTACCACTTGATGGTCCAGGAGCACTACTGGCTGGAACTGGGGGCTACTTTGGTCCAAGTCGATCACCTCATCCGAGAAAGCACCATTTAGCATAGGGGCCGTCTTCGGAGGAGTGACGGCAACCTGAGAAGAGATCCGCTGCCTCTTGGTAGCAAGATGGGCCGCATCTTTCGGCAAAGAGAGGGCAATCTTGCCTTCGCACAGTCTGGCTTGAAGCTGGAAAGCTCCCCGAGAAGGACTCACTGGGGCAGCGTTAGTCTTTGGAGATGCTGGCAGGGTTTGGCCATCATCTTTGCTGGGGCTGGATGGGGAACTCCGCGGCAAGGTTGCGAGCCCTTCCCGGTTTCCCGAGGATGCTTCTGTCCTGCTCCAGCTGTTGCACAGCCGCACGGCGAGGTGACTTTGAAAGGGGGTGCAGGGTGACTGGCTGAGGCGTATCCGAGACATCGGAGTGGCAGGAGGCTCTGTCTGGGAATCCTCACACAAAGACCTCCGCAGCCGGCTTCCGGAGTCTTCCTGCCTGAAGAGCTCCAAGCTGCCTCCCATCTCCTGAGCGTCCCCGTCCATCTTCCGCGAGCTCAGTTCTGAGAGGACGTCATCGCAGGTGACGGAGCTGTCCTCTGTCAACACTCCCAGCCGGCAGCTGCGCTGGAGCGCAAAAGAAGCAGGAGACAGGGCTGCTGTCCTGAAGGACGCGGTCTTTCTCCTCCTCAGTCAAATCCTTTTTCGCCACCCGAGGAGTCAGATGGGGCAGCTCGGGCGTGCTGCACAGCAGAGGGGCCTGTCGCCGCAGCCCAATCCGAGCCTTTGTGGGGGATGGGGACCCCCGTGCACGGTACCGGTGGGTGACGTTCTTGCGCAGCAGGGTGGGGGGCACAAAGTCGCTTGCTCTGCTGTCGGCCTCGGGGCCGTTATTCGAGGCCCAGTTCTCCTTGTACAGATCCCAATTCTCTTTCGCCCCCTCCTGCCAGGCCTGATCCTCCTTGGCCCCCTCCTGCCGGGCCCGATCCTCCTTGGCCCCCTCCTGCCGGGCCCGATCCTCCTTGGCCCCCTCCTGCCAGGCCCGATCCTCCTTGGCCCCCTCCTGCCTGGCCTGATCCTCCTTGGGGGGCCCTTTCTTCTTCGCGCCTTTCTTTTGGGGCTGCTTCTTTCGCAGCCGTCTCTTGCGGGGGAGGAAATCCGGGTCGTGGAAGGAGGCAGCGGCAGCGGAGGAGAAGGAGGAGGTGGCCTCCCCCGAGGAGCTGGTGCTGAAGAAGCGCTTGGGGTCGACCTGGGGCGAGATCCAGGGGGCGGGCGGCGGGCGGCGCCTCAGGCCGGCAGGAGGCCCAGGCCTTCCTCTCCCTCCTCCTCCTCCGCGGTCTTGCCTCCCCCGCAGCCCCGAGTAGGTCCTCAGCAGCCTGGGTCGGGGCTGCTCCATGCGAGCGAAGCCAGCCCGGCCGGAGGGAGCGGAGCGACGGGAAGTGGCCGGCCGGAAACGGGCGGGCGGGGCGCTGCTGGTCTTCTCCGGGCGCCCCCCCCCCTCAGGCAGGCCGGAATGGGCCGCCGAGCGCGCCCGCCGCCATTTCAAATCCGAGTCTCGCGAGAGAAAAAAAAACCCAGCGCCGCGCCGTTTCTCTCGCGAGAGCTCGGGTCCCGCAGCCGGCTGCCAATCGGACGAGAGCGGGCTCTCGCGAGGCTGGACGCTCTGCGAGAGTTCGGGCCGCGGCAGCCAATGGGAACGAGAGAGCGTTTTGTCCCTTCCATCATCATAATCATCATCATCATCAGGCGATCACTCGTGACCGAGTAAGATTGTCTTCCGGGATAAAAGGAGGAAATTCTAAAGAAGATTGTGTAGACTCTAGCGATGGGTCCGTAAGTGACTGTGGAGGCCAATTCTAGATCCACACAGCTTCCCACAGTGAGGACACAGGTTACCAGATAGAAGATGGTCCTGTAAAGGATTCATTTGACGTGCTTTTCGCTTAGCACGTTTCTCCCTTTCACCTTGCACTCGGGCTTCTTCAAAGTCCATGGAACCTTTGTGAAAGGCCAACCTCCATTTAGATCGTTCATGGGCCAGAGCTTCCCAGTTTTCGATGTTTATATTGCATTTTTTTAGATTAGCCTTATGAACATCTTTAAACCTCTTATATTGACCACCGATATTCCGCTTTCCATCCTTGAGTTGGGAGTAAAGTAACTGCTTTGGGAGACGGCAGTCAGGCATTCGAACAACATGACCGGTCCGCTGAAGTTGGCGTTGAAGGATCATTTTTTCAACGCTAGTAGTCTTTGCTTCTTCCAGTACACTGACATTTGTTCGCCTATCTTCCCAAGTAATTTGCAGGATTTTCCGGAGGCAACGTTGATGAAACCTTTCAAGGAGGTGGAAGTGACGTTTATAGATAGTCCATGTTTCGCAGGCATACAATAAAGTTGGTAATACAATGGCTTCATAAACCAGTGTTTTGGTCTCCCTACAGATATCCCGATCCTCGAACACTTTACATTTCATTGCCTTGCCTTGTCAGCACAGGCTTATGACCACCCTGCAGGGTGAAAGCTGCCTGAAGTTTCTAAGGGTGCATGTTTAGACAGAAAAAAGGCCTACAACTCCCAGCATGCTGGCTGGGGCATGCTGGGAGTTGTAGGCCTTTTTTCCTGTCTAAACTTGCATAGACTTGTCCCTTCCATGCCTCGCCGTCTCGATGGTCGGCCATTCGACCCCCCCAGCTCAGTTGGACGCTTGCTCTGGGCGGGAGAGGAAGGGGTTAATATTTTTTTAAAAATAAATAAATCCTAACTTATTTTCTGTACTTATCTTAATTATTTATTAAAATGCCATTTGTTTAAAATTTAAATTAATAACATTTTAACCAATAAATTTAAATAAATACATTTTAATGAATAATTAGTCTGCCTACTCAGAAGTAGGCACTATTGAGTTCAATGGGACTGACTCCTGGGTAAAGGTGTACAGGGCTGGAGCCTTAAATTAATAATTTTAAATAAGTAATTATTTTTTTAACTGGATGTCTATTTACTTCTGCAACCTGAGCTGTGCAGTTTATATAACATATATCTACATCAATATATTTACCGGTTTAATACTATTAAGGTGCAATCCTATGCAAGTTTAGACAGGAAAAAAGGCCTACAACTCCCAGCATGCCCCAGCCAGCTTTCAGGCAGCTTTCAAAAGTAATAAGAGGCTGCAACCAATACAATACCTTACCTGGGAGTAAGGCCCGCTGAACTCAATGGGTCTTCTGAGTAATTGGATGCTGGCATAAGCAACCATGGACTGCCCTGCAGGGTGGTCATAAGCCTGTGCTGACAAGGCAAGGAGCACGATGGGGAAACTGAGGATCAAGTGGAAAGCTAAGCAGGGTCAAGCCTGGTTATTACTTGGACGGGAGACCCCTCCTCTAGTTTCCTGCATTGAGCAGGGGGTTGGACTCGATAGCTTTGTAGGCTCCTTCCAACTATGATCTATGAATTTATGAAGTAAATTCTTGAACCTGAGCTTCTGCTCCCCCACTCGCCCTACAATATGAGGCGAGTAACACTGAGCTGCACTGCAGGATCTGTATGAAGAATTGGTGACCAAGTTTCCTTTTTTCCTCCTCCCTCCCCATCGCCTTTTCCTTTTGTATTGTGTCGATTAGATCATAAGCCTTCAGGGAGGGACTAGGCTGTTTTGGTGTGTGTGTTGTTTTATTTGTGTACGGTACTTAGAAAACTTTAGATACTTTAAAGAATGATAATGACAGTTGCAGGCTTGTGAGAAGCTACTCTCAGACTCTGCTATTTCTGTGTGTGTTGTTTTATTTGTGTACAGTACTTAGAAAACTTTAGATACTTTAAAGAATGATAATGACAATTGCAGGCTTGTGAGAAGCTACTCTCAGACTCTGCTATTTCACCCTTAATCTGCATGATGGCTTGTTCGTCTTTTTCATGTCTAAAGGTTTCTAGGTACTGTGCACAAACAAGATTAAAAACACACACACACAGTCTCAGCCCTGCCTGAAGGCTTACGATCTAATTGACACAATACAAAAGGAAAAGGCGACGGGGAGGGAGGAGGAAAAAAGCAAACTCAGTCACCATTCTTCACATGGATCTTGCAGTGTAGGGGTGGGGGACTTAAGGACCGTTTTCTTTCCAGAATAGTAAGCAAATGTCATACAAAAATACGAAAAACCAAACAAACAATGTTTTATACATGTCTGATCTCTCTTCAGACTCTGCTATGTAGCACTCTTCTTTGTGTGCTCCTCACTGATCATACACTGAGCTAAGAAAAATACACAAAATGTTACATGCCAGCAAAAGTTTCCTAAATTGCAGAGAGGTCTTTTTGACGTACTTTTCCGAATGGGGGGAAAAAATCCGATTCCGCCAGTGAGCAGATGACGGAATGAAAGACGCGCGACAATCCATGAAACACCCACACAGAGAACAGATTACACAAAATCCGTACTTCCCTGTATGAGAGGAAGGCGTTTCCCTGTGTTCTTTACCCATGGACCGTTGGCCAACAGCGGGTGATCAAATATTCTATGCCGTAAAAGACTATATAATCATAATATTTTCTTACCTTCCGCCAGAATACCACAGTGTGCAAAATCAAGAGTGTCTTCAGCAGGAATGGAAAAACGGATTTGGGTCACACAGACCCTCAGGTAAAATGGAGGAGAGGAGATTTGGAGTCTGTTTGTTTATATCCAGTCCTTTGGTTCCCCCAAAAGGCTGAAGGAACGTTAAAACCATACAATACAAAAGGGGGGGGGGAGCAAACGTTTAAAAGATAGAACAGCCTTCCCGACAAATCTGTTTAGAAGGCAAGGATTTAATTGGTCAAAGTTTTAACAGGTCTCCTCAAGATCACCAGTGATTGGGACAGCTGGACCCCACTAGGGAGGAAGTTCCAAGAATGGGGGTGGGGGCTGCAACCGAGAAGGCCCTGCTCTGTTTCCCCACCAGCCAGACCTGTACCTGTGGTGGTATGCAGAGCTGGGCCACTGATGTTGAATGAAGTGGTTGGGACAAGATGATATGGAAAGGATGTGGTGCTTCAAATAGCTCAATCCCCAACCATTTAGGGCAGCCTAGTTTAGGGCTTCATTGGTAATATCCAGCACCTCAAATTGAACCTAGAACTGAACTAGGAGCCAGTGCAAATGAAAACAAAAGCAGACTGACGTGATCCAATGCCCCGCTGGCTGGGGCATGCTGGGAGTTGTAGGCCAAAAACATCTGGGGACCCAAGGTTGGAGAACACTGTTCTAACCACTAGGCCATGCCGGCTCTCCTGCGGTTAGTTAAGGATCGGTCGACATGTGACGCCCAGCAACGGAATCTGTCTTTGTTGTTCATTCAGCGGCTCTCTCGGTGAAGGGGTTGCTTGTTCTCTCTTCGATTGTCTGCGCTCTGATTTGATACACAACCCGCTGTGCCTGTCTCTTTCAGAGCGGCCAAGGAGTCACATCTCAGCTCGTGAGGTGCGCCGTCACATCCGCGAAGGAGGCCGTGACTGTGACTGCAGAACTGCCGTTAGCCGATTCCTTGCAGGTACACGGCGGGAGAGAGAATTTTTTTGGAATGGGTGAAGATCCACCATGGATTAGGACGAAATTCACAAGGGCGGTAAAATCACACGTTAAACCGTATAGTTCACAATACCATGTACCCAAGCCACAAACACGAATGTTTATTTATTTGCTTTATTTATTTTATTATATTTGTATCTCGCCTTTTTTCCTGCAAGGAACCCAAGGCGGCTTACATGATCCTCCTCATCTCCATTTCCATCTACACAACAACCCTGTGAGGTGGGCTGAGCTGAGAGTCTGTGACTGGCCCAAGGTCACCCAGTGAGCTTCATGGCCAAGTGGGGACTCGAACCCAGATCTCCTGAGTCCCAGTCCAACACTCTCACCACTACGCCATGCCGGATCTCAAATGTTGCTGGACTCCAGATTCCATCATCCCCAACCACCGGGATATCAGGTGGGGCTGATGGGAGCAGGAGGCGAATTATACATTTCACCCAGCACGGGAGAGTGTGTCCATCTTGGACTTGGGTTCAAATCCTAATTCAGCCATGAAGCTCGCCTTGAGCCGGGTGTTATTTCTCGGTCCAACCCACCTTGCAGGCTTGTTGTGAAGATAAAATGGGCAGTGGAGGGAGAGCCATGTACACTGCTTTCCTCTCCCAACTATTAATACTTGTATCTTTGTGGGGTTGATATTATTATTATTATTATTATTATTATTATTATTATTATTGATGATGACGATGATGATAAGCAATAATAATACTTATTAATTATTTGTTAATTTATTATATAAATTAATAAATTATAAATTAATATTTATTACTTTTTATTCATTGTCGTCGTCATCATCATCATCATCATCATATTTATTTCCTTTCTATACCGCCCAATAGCCAAAGCTCTCTGGGTGGTTCACAGCAACTCACAAAAACTTTGGCTGGCCTTACTCCTGCGCCCCTAACAGCAGCCTGACATGCAGCAAGCAAAGCTTTTCCTGGCGTGGAGAGAAAAGGGGCGGGGAAATGTTCGCCTGCTGGGTTTCGGCAGGCCGGGCTGCATAAGTGCACAGGAGCAGTAAAAAAAGAAGAAGTTGGCAATGTGATTTCAGGATACAAGGAAAGCTCGGTTTCAGCTCCGCCTCAGAGAGAGTTCCTTCTGTCATATCTGTTCCAACCGCCCCATT
The DNA here is from genome assembly GCA_021292165.1 of Shinisaurus crocodilurus. Taxonomy (NCBI): domain Eukaryota; kingdom Metazoa; phylum Chordata; class Lepidosauria; order Squamata; family Shinisauridae; genus Shinisaurus; species Shinisaurus crocodilurus. Next base: position 18,419,530 of record CM037886.1, on the reverse strand, counting down.
TCAAGGATTGGAAATCCCAATAGGTAATTTTGCAACTGCACATCCACTTTCTTCCTTTAGGTCTTGAAAAACGGGACGGACTTGCTGGTTCGAGGGGAAATTCTTTTCGATAGCAGCCTTTATGTGGGCCTGAACGCAGAAAATCACAAAGCTGAGGTGACTAGGGCGGCGGGACTGTCAGGGCCCGGGCGGGAGGGCCCCGCCCTCCATTCTTGGCTGGGGATGATGGGAGTTGCAGTACAGCCCATCTGAAGGGGATGGGTTTGGAGAAGGCTGTGCTGCTTCAGAAATAATTTCCTTGCAAAAATGCATCCTTCTCCCGAACCTGCCTTTGGCTTCTTTGTACGCAGATCAGGGTTATCTTTCTAAAGGAGAAAGCATTCGATTTCTTCCCCATCGTCATCGGAAGCTCGGTCGGTGGATTTATGGTCTTGCTCCTCATTATCTTCCTTCTTTATAAGGTCTGTATTCCTTAGACTCGCGGCCTCAAACGCTCATTCAACCGTGCATCGTTTTAAAAACATGCTCTGCCTCTGTGTATCTATAACAGTGTTCTCCGACCTTGGGTCCCCAGATGTTTTTGGCCTACAACTCCCAGCATGCCCCAGCCAGCACTGGTCTAGACTCACTCTCACTCTCTCTCTCTCTCATTCGCCCCTTTTTTTCTCCCCCGTTCCCAGTGTGGCTTTTTCAAAAGGGATTACAAAACCATGATGGAGGAGCAGCACGATTCCTGAAGAATAAGTGTGGAGCGAGATCGCGAAACGGAACGACACGTGACCTTCCCCGCTCGCACCCTTTCGCTCAGTTTCAAACCAGGCAAAATCGGAGAGCGGCTCCAATATCGTTTCTGCTTTTGTTTCTGTTTTGTTTTTATACGCGCCTCCATCGTAAGCTGCCCTGAGTGAGGGTCTGGGGTAAGGGGGCACGACCACCTGGGGAAGCCCCAGAAGGCTGGATTGGGACCCCAGGCGGGCCTGAGCTTCTTCAGCCTTGTTTTGCAGTGTCGGCACAGGGCACAGGGAGGCCCTCAGTGGAGTTCTCCACGCCTGCTGGGCTTCCCTGCCTGGCTTCCCTGCTCATTGCGCCTTGCTGGCATTTGGGGCCTTTGTTACCGACTGTACCAAATCCATCCAGCATCCAGGAAGAGGCGTCTTGGGCTCAATAACCAGAAGAAACTGTGACGAGGTGTTAGCACGAGCAGTTCACAGTGTCCCGCATTATTGCACTAGGTACTTGTTAGGTTCAACTGCTGGGAGGAACCTACGGGGGGTGGCGAGAGACCTCCTCAGTGGCTCCGTGCCTCGTCCCTGAGATAGGGATTTTTATACACCCTTCTACTGAAGTTAATTGGTATTTCTGGGTCTCCGCTTGTGCTTCTCCCCCCCCCCCCCGCAGCTTCTAGCGGCTTCTAACTCTCTGGAATTTAGGGAGATAGATATAAAACCCATAATATGTTAGCTTGTGCTTTGGCTTTTGGCTTGGGACGAGGAGGAGTGCGCTCGTGTCTATTAGGAAAGCCTTGCAGCTGGAGGGTGTGTGTATCTCTGCCTGTTTATTGACAATCTGCATCCATATTCCAAAGCTGTATTCAATAAACTGTGTATCGTCTTTCACACAAGTGGTTTTGCCTCTTCCTGTGTATCCTGAATTGAGATCTGAATTGAGATAGCGTTCCCCCCTCCCTTCCCCCCCCATTTATTTGTTATTGTGAATTTCAGCAAAGCAAACAAAATCTAAAGAAAACAAACCAGAAAAACAACAAACTCCTGAAATTAACAATTGCTTATATATGTAAATATCCACATAATAGCATCAGTCCAGATGTATCGATTATTATTTACTTACAGCATTTTTTTAAACCCCGCTCTTCAGCCAGAAAAGGCTCCCAGAGCGGCTTACAAAGATTAATATTAGGCAGTCCCTGCCCTCAGGCTTACAGTCCAAAAGACACGACACAAAAGGAAAAGGGATTGGGAGAGAGGAGGAAGAAAGCAAAACTCAGGCACCAGATTCTTAGTTACAAGATTATAAGCTTCCACAAAGGCAGACCAAATATCCATTTCTCTGCAGAAACCAAGAGAGCACGGCCTTCTCTCCTGAGTGATTCTTGTACGAGGCGTGACGCAGACATCTGTCTGTAATTGCTCCCTCTAATTAGACCTCTGCGCCATTTAGCTGTCTGCTTGGGGAACCTTTCGCCACGACTCTCTGGGGCGTGGATGTAGACAAAACTATTCTGCAAATGGATGAGTACGTCCTTTCCCCGGGGCAGTGCGATACAGGAATGAATGATCCGTATGAGGTAGGGAAGGCTGAGAGTAGGCGACTGGGGGGACTCGAACCTGGGTCTCCCCAGTCCAAGGCCAGCACTCTAACCACTACGCCACACCGCCTCTTTTGAACCCAAACAAAGATGATGCTGGCGGACAGCCCTTCGCTTTGCAGCAAGCCGGCCTCCCAGGTTTCGAAAAAAATGTTTTGTACAATCTTTTAAAAATGGAATAAAAATCAGGAGGGGCCGGGAGCCTGGCGGGTGCCGAGAGAGGTGTTTGCGAGTGCATTGGGGCCCGTGGGCACCACATACGAGGGGCTTTTTTTGTCCCAAAGCCTTGATATTTTAAAGGAGATGCCGGGTGTAGGGAACCGTCCCCCGGAGTATTTTCTTTGATGGAAATCGTAATATCGCCTGCTTAAGTCAACGAGGTAATTATGTAACCACTAGTTACAGTGGGAGGAAAGGGTTAATTGAACAATCCCCAGGGTGCATGTTTGGCCTCTCTGTGGCCAGCTGTCTCTCTCTCTCTCTCTCTCTCTGCCTCTCCAACCTGATGGACACAAGGTCTGAGCCGGCGTCCAGCCAGTGAACTCCAATGAAGCGGACTCTTACCATCCCAGACTCTCCTGCATATATGAATAAGCAGACTGTAAGTAAAACTAATAAATGTCTTTCTTCGTTTTAAACCTTGTATGGACAATCCGTTTCCTTTTAAGAGCCTTTTAGCAAGGGTTTGGCAACCCACCCGTGGTGAGAACCAGTTTCAATAACCAGGCTGCGCATAACGGGGGGAGAAACTCTGCTTCGTCCTAACCGGTATAGGACCGACTCCTTCCCCTATCCTCCCAACATTCTGCTACGTCCTTTCACAGGGCATGGGTTGCGCCTCGGCAGCAGAGCCCCTGCTTTGCATGCAGAAAGGTCCCGGGTTCGAATCCCGGCCTGTCTGGTTCAGAGGATCAGGCCGCAGGGGATGGGAAAGTTCCCATCCCGAGGAGCCACTGCTGGTCCAAGGACAATCGTCTCCTCTGGAGCGGCTTTGGATGCTGCCTGGTCTCCCGTTTCAGACCAAAGATGCAGCCAAAAAACCCCGCGCAGAAGACCATATATCTGCAGTCGGATCAGTCTTGGCAAGGCTGCAGCAGGAGAAGCATAAAACTGTCGTCCTTTGGCGGTCTGCCCAGGCAAGGACAGTTATTTGTGGAAGCGTGTCTGAGAAATGAGAGGTAGGCCAAGTTTCGGTCCCCAGGAACCGCTCCTGGCATGTTAATCCAGCGTGTTCAGTTGCAAGCCATTAAACCCCTAAGTGGCTCGTCAATTCAGATCTCCATTTCGCGGAGGTCACTTCCGCACCTCGCCTCTTGCCACGGCTGGCTGGCACCCGCCTCGGATTGTTCTGTTCATGCCGTTCTCTCTGCGATTTGAGATGGCTCCTGCTCGTTTTGGATTATTTATTGATTTATTTAACTGATCTATTGAGTAAGTTCATTAAATGCCGCATAAAAGATATTCTTCTCGGCAAAAAACATCCTCATCATATTTCTTTATTTATGATCGCATTTCCACCCCGCCTTTCCCCCCCTCTTGCAAGGAGCCCGAGCCGGCTCACACATGGTGCTTCTCCTCTCCATTTCATCTTCACAACAACCCTGTGAGGTAGGCACGGCCCATTGTCAGGGACCGGTCCAAAGTCACCCAGAGTGAGCTTCACGGCCGAGTGGGGGACTCGAACCGGGATCTCCCAAGTCCCGCTCCAGCGCTCTAACCACTACACCACACTGCCTCTCAAATATGACTAAAATTACAATAAAACCAACAACAGAGAACTAATCAATGTGCCAGGACAGCACAGGAACGTAGGAAGCGACCTCATACCTAGCCCAGTCCTGTCAGCACTGACTGGCAGCAATGGCCCTCCTGAGTTTCAGGCTGGAGTTTTTCCAGCCTTACCCGAGGATCGGACCTGGAACCTTCTGCACGCAAAGAGGGGGTCTGCCAATGAGCTACGGTCCTCCCACTAAAAATCAAGTAAAGATTCTAGTCCTCATGGCTCTGAATAAAGGGCTGATATAAATAGGAACGTCGGAAGCTGCCTTATGAGACAATTGGTCCATCTACCCAGTATCGTTGGCACTGCCTGGCAGCAGATGCTCTCTGGTGTTTCAGGCAGGGGTTTGAGATGCCGCCGGGGCTCAAACCTGGGGCCTCCATAAAATACACAGAACACAGAGAACCCCTTTCCCAAGATGACATCTCTGAAGGCTGCAGCTCATCCTTCAGCAGCAAGAAAGATCAGGGTCTCCCCACCACCATTTATTTCGCCTTCTGAATTTTGGCAAAACAGAACAGTAGATAATTAAAAAACAACAACAAGCAAAAACTGAAATTAATAGGTGCTTAAATGTAAATATCGCTATAACAGCAGAAACCCAGGAGTATCCGTTATGGAACGACAAAGATCAATGTGTTGTGGCCCGGTTGTCTTCTGGGAACTGTGTGTTTTCTGGGAACACACAGTTCGAAAGCCGCCAGCCTGCCCCATGCCTTGGCAATCACGCTTCTGGCTTCGGATCTGCTTCCTACGCTCTTGACTTTTAAAAGGGCTCCAAAGGACTGAGTGGTTTCTTTGCGTCTATTAATAAATGCATAACCTACCCTCCGCATTAAAAAAAAAAATTGCAGCTTACGCGACATTCAATTAAAACAGGAGCGGAGAGACCGTTCTACCCCAGGAGGCCGGACTACATCCCTCTTGAAGCCCCACCCCTTGCTGCAAAGTCCCGCCCCCTGGTGTCACCTGACTCCTTTCCCGGTGCGCGGAGAGGCACAGAGCGATCGCTGCGCATGGGGAAAGGGGCCACCTTTCCCTTCTCGGAGCTCAAGACTGGCTGACCTTCTCGAGCGGTGGGAAGGGGAGGCCCCGCTTTTATCTCCGATCAGCGATCGGAGATAAGAGCAGGTTTTCCGTCCTCAGCGCTAGAGAAAGGCAGCGCTGAGCATTGGGCGGGGGTCTAGGAGAGGGGGGCTGTGTTTGTGGCAGAAGCCGGTGAGCCGGATGGAGAACACCCGTGGTCCGCATCCAGACCGCAGGCTGGACGTTCCCCCATCCCTGAATTAAAAGAATGTAAAAATACAAACAAAACACCCTGCAGCAGACAATAAGAGAGCCAGTGTGGTGTAGTGGTTAGAGCATTGGACTAGGACTAGTCCCCACTCGGCCATGAAGCTCACTGGGGGACTTTGGGACAGTCCCCGACTCTCTGCCTAGCCTACCTCGCAGGGTCGTTGTGATGATAAAATGGAGAGGAGGAGGAAGATTATGTAAGCCATCTTCGGCTCCTTGCAAGAAGAAAAAGGGCAGGATATAAATGTAATAAATAAATAATTAAAACTTTAAAAGAATTAATATGAGACACCCAAATGCCCTTCTAGAAAAGGATGATTGCCGAAGCGCAGAAATTCACACGGCCTCTGCGATGCCCAAGCCCTTTAATTATAGCTCGACGATGCATCCTGAAGAACAAGCTCTACCGCCCACGACGTCCCGATCCGGCCCCCTTCTCCGTGCTCCTCCTCCTTTGCCAGACCTTTGTTAGGATTCAGTTTTCGCTGGCACATTTTCAGGGCTGCAATTAGGTCATTTTTCAGGCTCTGGATTTAATGGTCTTCAGCATGCGGGCTCTCTCCCCGCCCCTTACTTTAGAGATGGCAAATGTGTGTCACTTTGGTTCCTTCGACATGTGGGTCAGCCAATTCTGCTGCGTTCGGGGTGGGTGGACTCCCACTCATTCTGCTGAGTGCGCCTCTGCCCCAAAGTCCTGTTCTGATCATGGCTCTGCTTTGAACCTGATGGCCCCTTTGAACCCAGGGGAAAGCGGGCTGTGGAGGGTGTCTATTGGCTAACATTTGTGGCATCACAAACACGCCCCCCAAATCTGGAAGTCTTTACTAGAAGTCTTTACCCTGGAAATCTTTCCATAGATATCCTTAGCTTATTGTTTGTGTGTGTGTGCCTATTGGCTAGCATCTGTGCCATCACAAACCCTCTCCCTCCAATCTCAGCAGCACTGCAAATCTTTACACACGCCTCCTTAGCGTGCCTGTCTTTTTTAATGCCTTCTCCTGTGTCTGACAGGAGGGAATTGTTAAGTAAAGGAGGCAAGGGAGAATTAATAAAATGTGGAGCAGCATGAGCTCACCACCAGTCAAGATGTAATGGATTAAACCTCCAGCGCGCACACGCGCACCCTGCCAGAGAAAACGGCTCACATTAAAAAATGCATATTGGTGTCAGAGTGAGCAGAGAACTGCCAGTGAGAGCACGGCGGCCAGGAAACATTAGATTGATAGGAGTGGGCCATTGAACGATCTTAGTAAAATGCATCTTTGGGCCATGTGGAAGCAGCCTCGCTCACTAGATTTAGTATAAACAGGCCGGACCTGCAACAAAGTTGCAGGTCCGAGGATGGAACTTTTGAAAAACAAATTGCCAGTGTTTCAAGGAGGCACGATGTGGTAGTAATGGGAGACTTCAATTTCCCTGATATCTGTTGGGAGACTTTTTCAGCCAAACATGGCCCCTCCAAGAAATTCCTGAGCTGTGCTGCTGATAACTTCCTCCTACAGAAAGTGGAGGAAGGAACTAGAGGATCGGCTATCCTTGACCTGATTCTAACCAACAGAGACGAGTTAGTGGATAAAGTGGCAGTTTCGGGAACTCTGGGGGAAAGTGACCATGTTATACTTGAGTTCTTGATTCTAACGGAAGCAAAAGCTGAGTGTAGCCAAACACGTACCCTGGATTTTAGGAAAGCCAATTTTAACAAACTCAGAACAATGATTAGTAAGATCCCATGGCAAGTGACTCTCACGAGAAAGGGAGCCCAGGAGGGGTGGGAGTTTTTAAAAAAGGAAATTTTAAAGGCACAATTGCAAACAATTCCCAAAAGGAAAAAAGGCAGAGGGCAACAGAAGAAGCCAATGTGGCTTCACAATAAACTCAAAGACGACCTGAAAACAAAAAAGGACACGTATAGGAAGTGGAAGGAAGGACAGGCTACAAGTGAAGAGTACAGGCAGGTAGCACAGAACTGCAGGAATAGTGTCAGGAAGGCTAAAGCTGAGAATGAGCTAAGGTTAGCGAGGAATGCTAAAAGCAACAAAAAAGCTTTCTTCAGATACATGCACAGTAAAAGACAGAAGAAAGAACTGGTGGTTCAACTACGCAATGAGGATGGCAAATTGATAACAGAAGACAAAGAAAAGGCAGAAGTGTTCAATTCCTACTTCGGCTCGGTCTTCTCCCAAAAGAGGGTCTATGACCCCCCTGGCAAACCTGAAGTGCAGACTGAAGGGGCAGGATTGCAGCTTGAGATTAATAGGCAAATGGTCAAGGAGCACCTGATTACTCTGAACGAGTTTAAATCTCCAGGGCCTGATGAGCTGCATCCTAGAGTAATAAAGGAACTGGCAGAAGAACTCTCAGAACCACTGTCTATTATCTTTGAGAAATCATGGAGGACAGGTGAAGTGCCAGACGACTGGAGGAGGGCAAATGTTGTTCCCATCTTCAAAAAGGGCAAGAAGGAGGAACCTGGGAACTATAGGCCAGTCAGTCTGACATCAATCCCCGGGAAGATTTTTGAGCAGATTATAAAGAAGTCAGTCTGCAAGCACCTTGAAAACAATGCAGTGATTACTAGAAGCCAGCATGGATTTGTCAAGAACAAATCCTGTCAGACTAATCTGATCTCATTTTTTGATCGGGTAACCTCCCTTGTGGACTGTGGGAATGCTGTGGACATTATATATCTGGACTTCAGCAAAGCTTTCGACAAAGTGCCTCATGATATCCTGATTAGTAAGCTAGCTAAGAGTGGGCTAGATGGAACAACTATCAGGTGGATCCACAATTGGCTACAGAATCGGACTCAAAGAGTGCTTATCAATGGTTCCTTCTCAAACTGGGGAGAGGTAACGAGCGGGGGTACCACAGGGCTCGGTCCTGGGCCCGGTGCTCTTCAACATTTTTATTAATGACTTAGATGAAGAGGTGCAGGGAATGCTTATCAAATTTGCAGATGACACAAAGTTGGGTGGAACAGCTAATACTCTGGAAGACAGAAACAAAATTCAAAGCGATCTCGACAGACTGGAGCGCTGGGCCGAAAACAACAGAATGAAATTTAATAGGGATAAATGCCAAGTGCTGCACCTAGGGAATGGAAACCAAATGCAGAGTTACAGAATGGGGGACACTTGGCTCAACAATACTACAAGTGAGAAGGATCTTGGAATTGTGGTAGATCACAAACTGAATATGAGCCAGCAATGCGATGTGGCTGCAAAGAAGGCAAATGCAATTTTGGGCTGTATTAATAGAAGTATAGCTTCCAAATCGCGGGAAGTGATAATTCCCCTTTACTCGGCACTGGTTAGGCCTCATCTTGAGTACTGCGTCCAGTTCTGGGCACCACACTTTCAGAAGGATGTAGACAAACTGGAGAGGGTTCAGAGGAGGGCAACAAAGATGATAAAGGGACTGGAAACAAGGCCCTATGAGGAGAGACTGAAAGAACTGGGCATGTTTAGCCTTCAGAAGAGGAGACTGAGGGGAGATATGATCGCACTCTTCCAGTATTTGAAGGGATGTCACACAGAGGAGGGCAAAGATCTCTTCTCGATCATCCCAGTTTGCAGGACACGGAATAATGGGCTCAAGTTACAGGAACCTAGATTCCACCTAAACATCAGGAAAAATTTCCTGACTGTCAGAGCAATAAGACAATGGAATCAACTACCTAGGGAGGTTGTGGGCTCTCCCACTCTGGAGGCATTCAAGGTGCAGCTGGACAGCCATCTGTCAGGGATGCTTTGACCTAGATTCCTGCATTGAGCAGGGGGTTGGACTCGATGGCCTTGTAGGCCCCTTCCAACTCTACTTTTCTATGATTTCTATGAAAGTGTTACAGCGCGTAGTGCCTGCCAGCCATGCCCTTTTCGAAAATATTCCATTCCAATGCCCCTTCCCCTGGTTTTCCATTCCCTTCCCCAACTGTATGCCAGCATTCCATGGCTGCACTGGGCATGCTCAGTCCCCATTGGTCTATGTTGCAGGGTCTCCCCCCCCGACCCTTGGGTTCCCCCTCCCCACTAAAGATTTATTTGTACTTCTGGACTCCTTCCTTGCTGATACTTCTGTTCTGATACTGCCGTGTTGGCGAGGCAAGGAACGGCACTCAACATGAGAACTAGAGGGGACGATTGACATTTTTCTCTCTGCGCGGGCAGAGAATAAACTGGTTCGGCCAAGTTTCCAATACGGTTAGCTTGCACCATTTTCCTCCTCCCTCCCAATCCCCTTTCCTTTTGTGTTGTGTCTTTTAGATTGCAAGCCTGCACGCTGGGACTGTCTTATCTTTGTATGCTGCCCTGGGAGCCTCTTTAGCTAAAGGGCAAGATGAGAAAAAAAAATGCGATAAGCCAGCAAGCATGCAAACAAACAAACAAACAAACAAACGAAAGACAGCTGTGGAAGGGACCTATTGGCTAGCACCAATGAAGAGGTTGCAACTTCTGATTTTTCAAACCAATAACTCCACATCAGTAGATTGCATCAGGATTCTGGCCATAGGGTGAGTGCAGGCCGGCTGTGTATAAAAGTTCAGTTTTGTCATTTAACATAAAAATAAAGTTTCAAGCCTGGTGTCTCAGTTCTGGGAAAGGAGATGAAGCTGAGGCAGTAACAGCATCGAGGAAATAAAGTGTATCGCAATGCTGCCATTCTCCCCAAAGACGTGATTTACTGGAAGCACCTGGAAGGCAAGATAACAGCCTCATCGTGATGGAATGGGCCCTTTTCGGCAGCGTTTAACAGCCTGGCACTGTGGCAGAGTGACGCCTCCTCTGTACGGAGCAGAGGCGCGCCGGCCTTTCAGTTGATTTATTCCTTTGAAAGAAATAACGAATTGTCGGACAGCTGCTGAGTGAGCGGAAGCGCCGATCTGGGTTTTCCATTTCCAGCTGCATTTCCCGAGCATGACTTATGAGACCAAGAATGGAGCATGGCACCACTCTTGGTTGCCTTTTTTTATCCCCAACTTCCTGATCGGAGGGGGCATTTCTGGCCCTCTTCCGCAGAGAAGTAGGGCAGTTGGCCTCAATTTCTACCACCGGTGGGTCTATCTCAGTGTTCTCCAGCCTTGGGTCCCCAGATGTTTTTGGCCTACAACTCCCAGCATGCTGGGAGTTGTAGGCCAAAAACATCTGGGGACCCAAGGTTGGAGAACACTGGTCTATCTGATCCCATATTGAAAAGCCTATTAATGCATCCTCTATATATTAAGATACATATCATGGTATCTCTGCTGCCTGCATCCCCACAGTTATCTCCGATTGAGATTGGAGATAACAATGAGGGTTCCTCCTGTGGGCAGAGCTTGGCCTCGAGCAACACAGGGACAGTGTTGGGGGCGACCCACTAGGGCTGGAGCCCCGAATCTCTGGGAGGCCCTCTGCCCCACCACCCTGCTGTCCAGGGGCACTTGCTGAAAAAAAGGTACAGGGCCCCTGAGGATCCCTGTTGCATCGGATCCCCCTGGTCCTGGATGAGCTGGCTTTTTGCCCACATGCACTTCACCTCCTGCTAGCCCCCCCCCCCCGAATCTTGTATGTCTCTGTCACGTGTTAGTGTCCGTGTGTGAGTGGTTTGTCTGCATGGAGTTGTCAGTGTGTCTTTGTGTATGCCTATGAGTTTGTGCGTGTATGTCTCTCTTGTGTGTGTTTGTGTGTTTTTTCAGCGTGTCTTTGTGTATGCCCATGTGTGCTTGTGTGTGCGTGTTTGTTTGTGTGTGTGAGTGCACTTGTGCGTTTGTTTGTGTGTGTGTGTCTGTGTGCGTGTGTGCATGTGTGTGTGTGTGTGTGTGTGTCTGTCTGTCTGTCTGTGTGTTTTTCAGTGTGTCTTTGTGTATGCCCGTGTGAGCGCATTTGTGTGTGTGAGTGCACTTGTGTGTTTGTTTGTGTATGTCTGTGTGTCCGTGTGCGCTTGTGTATGTCTGTGTGTGTGTGTGTATGTCTGTGTGTTTGTGTGTGTCTTTGTGTGCGTGTGTGTCTGTTTGCGTCTGTCTGTGTGTTTCTCTGTGTGTTTTTCAGTGTGTCTTTGTGTGCGCGTGTGTGTGCTTGCTTGTGCGCGTCTGTGTCTTTTGCGCGTCTGTCTGTGTCTCTTGCGCGCTTGTCTCCCCTGGTGCCCCCGCTGCGATGCGCTGCTGCTGCAGCCTCGGGGCCGGGCACCTCCGGACCTCTGACTCAGCCAGGCCACGCCAGCCAGGGGGCGGCTGCTAAGCAAGGCGGCTGCACCACATACCTGGACCAGTCACGCAGCACCGACTGCGGCCGCTGCAGCATTTCTGCTCCGCCTGCGAGCCACAAAGCGAGGGGGAGAGAAAGAGAGAGAAGGAGCTTGCGCTTGCGCTAAAGCCGGCTGCCGTTTCAGGTTTCCGTGCCGGGAACATGTGCCTAATTCCTCCCACCCCTACCCCGTGTGGAGCTGTCATGTTACCATTTTAAATATATTTATCTATCTCTCTATTTCCCACCCTCCCTCCTCCTCCTCCTCCATCCTCTCCAGATGCGCCTCTGATGCCGAGCGAGCCGGGAAGATGGGGCAGGTCGCCTGGAAGGCGCTGTGCCTCTCTTTGTTCGACTACAAGACCGAGAAATATGTCATCGCCAAGAACAAGAAAGTGGGCATCCTCTACCGCGCGGTCCAGCTCTCCATCCTGGCCTACATTGTGGGGTAAGGGCACGGCGGTGCGCATGATGCGCCGGACAGAGAATGGCAGACCAAAGGATGGACCAGGTCTCTTTATTTTATTTTATTCTTCTTAATGCCCACTTGGTAATGTTCTTTGTATAGGCTGCTGCTAGCGGCGCCGATCTGCGGCACATGGGGAGCCGGGATGGGATAGGTCAGCGAAGAGGGCAGGCACGTCGGGAACTGCCTTCTGACAGTGCCAGAGGCGGTGTTAGCGGGGGGGGGGGGGCGGCCCACTTGTAGGGATGGAGCCCCGAATCTCTGGGAGGCCCTCTGCCCCACCACCCTGCAGTCCAGGGGCACTCGCTGAAATAAAGGGAGAGGGACCTGAGGATCTTTGCTGCATGAGATCCTCCTGGATGAGCGGGCTTTTTGCACACATGTGCTTCCCCTCGTGCTGCCCCCCCCTCCTTGAATCTTTCCGCCTGAGCTTTCTTTCTGAAATCAAATGCTCTCCTCTCCCCTGTCCATGCACCCCTTTTTACAAATAGGGGTGTCCTTAGGAGACAGGGGCCCTTAATGACACACCCACACACAGAGAGAGACTTTGGAGCATATGTCCACCAGCATGTGCAGATTTCTGCATCTTTTTTGTCCTATGTGCCTGAGCCCCAGATCTTTTGGGTACCTAGCATCGTCCTGGCAAAAGCCGGGGCTCTGCTTCAAGACCGTGCTTGTGAGATTCATGGGGGGTAGGGAGAGAGACCCCCCAACTGCCCGGTGTTCGAAATCGGGACGCTGGACCGCATCGACCTCTGGCCTGATCCGTCCGGATTCGTCTTGATGTTCTTACGAGCTAGGTGGAAATAGATGTAATGTTTTATTTTATTTTTAGTGCGGTCCTAGTGTTTGGCAGCGGCTGCCTGCCCTGAGCCTGTCAGTCACCCAACAGTCTGTCGCTCGGACCCCCCCAGGGGAATCGGCACCGTCCGTGTGTTCGAGGCCGGCCCCTAGTTGTTTTTTTTGGGGGGGGGGGCTCTTGGCAACATGCCATTTGGTCCCCCCAATCAATACACACGCGCTAGGAAGCGTGATGCCGAGGGCCTGCAAGCCCCGATCCGCCACCAGAGAAGGAGGGAGCAGCTGGTGGGGACTGCTGCAGTTCAACTGCTGCTTGGGAGTCAGCAATGGGGGGCCCCCCGGGACACTGGAGCCTTGGCAGTTGCCCAAGGATGCCGGTCTTCCTGTCACCGCAGCCGTGCCCGTCTGGCTTGCAGAATCAGTTGGCCTGCCGTCCCCCTAAAACGATTCCTGGTCCCCGAACGGCCGATTCACCGTTCGACCGTGGCGGACGTGCCTGTGCCGCGCCGCCGTTGCACCCGGGGGCGACTCCCCGCAGCAGGTGGGGGGTGCTGCCCGATGGGAAAAGGAACCTCTCGGTAAAAGCCACCTTGTCCCTGCAAGTGTTTCCTTCTCTCTTTTTTGGGTCAATTCATGGGGGACCAGGTCTCTCTCTCTCTCGGGGGCCCAGGAACCACAGCGAGCTGAAGGGAACCACGACTAATACGTGTTCAGAGCCCCTGCTTTGAATGTAGAAACGCGTCCCGGGTTCGATCCCCGACATTTCCAGGGCGGGCCGGGCTGGGAAAGAAAGGCCCCCGGGTCTGAAGCCCGGGAGTGCCGACAATACTGGGTTAGATGGACCAAGGGTGTGATTCAACATAAGGCAGCCTTCTAATTTCCTATTCCAAGCAACCCTTTATTGAGAACCATGAGGACCAGAATCTTAGTTATCATCATCATCATGATCATCATCATCATGTTACATTTATATCCTGCCTTTTTTCCTCTTGCAAGGAACCGAAGGCAGCTTGCATGGGTTTCCTCCTCCTCTCCATTTTATCTTCACAATAACCCTATGAGGTAGGTGAGGCTGAGAGTCAGGGACTGGCCCAAAAGTCACCCAGTGCGAACCGTGCTCTCTGGAGTCCCAGTTCATCACTCTAATTACTACGTCACACTGGCTTTCAGTGTATGAAGGAGTCTCAAACGGGCACAAAACATCAATATAACACACTGACAGATTAAAATAATGATAAATTTCCCAGTAGGAAAAATAAACCTGTTTTTAAAATGGCGAAAAACTACATTGCAGCTTGGTTGGAGGCTTAGTGTGGGCAGTCCACCAGGCAGTATATAGTTATATACCACCTTTTTTCCTCTTGCAAGAAACCCAAGGCGGCTTACCTGGTCCTCCTCCTCCTCTCCATTTTATTCTCACAACAGCCCTGTGAGGTAGGTTAGGCTGACAGTCAGGGACTGGCCCAAAGTCATCCAGTGAGCTTTGTGGCCGAGTGGGGACTAGAACCCGGGTCTCCAAAGTCCCAGTCCAGTGCTCTAACCACTATGCCACACTGCTCTCACACTAGCTCTCTAAAGTCACGCTGGCTTTAGGGGAAGATAATGATAATGATAGAGAGGCAGTGTGACATAGTGGTTAAAGTGTTATACTGGAACGGGGGAGATCCAGGTTGGAGTCCCCACTTGGCTATGCTGGCTGGGGCATGCTGGGAGTTGTAGGCCCTTTTTCTGTCTACACTTGCATAGGATTGTGTCCTTAGAGTATTTAAAATACAAAGATTTTTCCAACACACCATTTGCAAGACGATATCCTTACTCCGAGGCACAGAGTGATAATTGTTGGATTAGCTGCTCCAGAGTAAAATCTAATTCAGGCCTGCCTAGATCAGGAGTCACGTCCTTGAAATAAAAACATGACATTTCTGTTGCTCCGTGGGCAAATCTTATGTATGTATGTATTTATTATGTTTTTGAAAATGATGTCCAGATGGCACCTCATCAGTTTGGACTAAGTTTCTCCCCCCTTCAGAAGAGTATTTGCCTGTTCCCTCTCCGCTGTCGCTGACTCTTCTGTGGCTGTTCCAGGTGGGTGTTCGTGGTCAAGAAAGGATACCAAGACGTGGACACCTCCATCCAGAGCTCGGTTATCACCAAGCTGAAAGGCGTCGCCTTCACCAACACCTCCGAGCTGGGCGAGAGGCTATGGGATGTCGCAGACTACGTCATCCCGCCGCAGGTGCCGATGCTGACGCAATTTTACCCTGTTCTTACGTCATCCCCCCGCAGGGGCCGATGCTGACGCAATTTTACCCTGTTCTTTTTGTTCCCGTGCTTTTGGGCTGATTCTGACGTAGGGCTGGGTGAGAATTTTGTTGGCTCCGTTTTATATTTTATTTATTATTTCGCCATTTAAAGCCTTTTTACTCTGTTCCTCAGCTCCCCCCAAAAAGTGTCCAGACAGAGCAGCTTAAAAAGTAAAACCGGGCAGTCCCTGCCCTGCAGGCTTACAATCTAAAGTCACGACACACAAGGAAAAAGGGATAGGGAGGGAAGAGGAGAAAAAGATTAAGTTGCCTTGCAGCAGAGCCCTGCTTCCCCTCTCTTCTCCCTCTGCACAGCCTGCTGGAGGCAACAGTTCAGGGACGAGGAGTTCTCATGGAGGATGTTTTCCAGCAGGGCTGGGGGAATGCCCCCCCCTCTCCTTACAAACCTACCCCAAATTTGCAAATTTCTCTATGAACGGGACAGAAAGAACTTGAGATTTTAAAAAAAAATTGGATGTGGGAGATCCCGAACCATCCAAGCCCAGGGGTGGGGGTGCTTTGCTCTTCAGCGTCTGGCTTATTTATGGTCATAGACCAAAACCACTTTGTACAAAATCGTACATAATTATACACAATCTACATTGGGACATACAAAGGTTCATTATTATACAAATAGTAAAACTTTAAAATTCACCATAAATGTTAAATGAATTTGGGTTGCCACCTCTTTTTTTTTTCTGACATGCTCCTCATCCTTAATCGCTCTATGGCAGGCAGGTACGTCACCGTCCCCTCCGTGCTGGGAAGAGTGGATTTGGCCGTGCGGGTGGTTGAGAATTTTGTTTGGGTTGTTGTTTGACAAGAACTGACCAAACTTCGCAAATTTCTTTATGAAAGGGACGGGGGGGGGGGGACTTTGAGATGTTAAAGAATCAGAAAGCACAAATGGATGGATTTGTCCCTTCCTATAAAATCAGGGAGGGCAACCTCCGGCCCACGGGCTTTTCCCCGGCCCGCAGAGGTTGCCTGTGCGGCCTGCGGAGTCTTGGGCTCCCTCTGTGGGCCCCGGCCACTTCCCTCCCCAAGCTCTGCCCCCTGGCTTGGAGGCTACCTGGGCTTTGGTGAGATCATGGGAGTTGTAGTCCAACCCATCTGAAAGGCCCCAGGTCGGGGAAGGCTGGAGGTCTCAGACTCCCCCCCCCCTCTCGCCCTAAGAAAAACCCCCAGTGTAGTGTAGACAGAAAATCAAAATTGGTTTATTTTTTGTGCGGTGATGTTGAGAAGGCCGGGATGGTGCCGTTACCACTTGGCTTTTGCTTTCACAAAGATCTGCGGCAGTTTATGAGCCTGGCAGGAGGGCCCCTCCGCTCCAGGGGGCTCATTATGAGAGTCGATCGATTTCCCAATGAATCTACACGAGATCCTCTCTGCCTGGTGGCCTCTTGGGATTCCTCGTCGATTCTGTTTCAAGGCGAATGCGGCTCAGCCTCGAGCGCTTCCCTTCGCAGGGCTCCCTTCCTTCTTCCCGTCCTCTCTTTCTCTCTCTTTTCTTCCTTTTTCTTCCTTCCTTCCTTCTCTCTCTCTTCTCTCCTTTCTCTTTCTCTCTCCCTTCAATCTGTGGAAGGAGCTTCGATCCACCCCTATGCAGAACTAGAGGAGGGTCTTTATCGTTCGACTCTTAGCTTTCTTCTCTTGACCAGTGGAGCACGCCTTTCTCTCTCTCTCTCTCTCTTTCTTTTAGTTCTCAGTTTTTTTTCTTGCAAGAATTCTGAAATGATCTTTTTCTGCTTCCTTCTCTCCCCCCCCCTCCAAACTCCTCCTTAGGGCGAAAGCGTCTTCTTCGTGATGACCAACCTGATTGTCACTCCAAACCAACGGCAGAACACCTGTGCTGAGGTAGGGCCCCTGAGAGCTTCTCCTGAAATGGAATTGGGCCCTCGAGCTGAAAGAGGTTCCGCACCCCTGCTTTAACACAACACCAGGCGGAGATTCAACAGGTGCAGCTCCACCCCACCCACCCACCCCCCTCCTTGGATCGTGCCTCTTGTTCTCATCTTTGCTGCTGCGGGAAATACTTTGTGGAGGACACAATACGAAAGTGCTATTTCATGGCCGGCTCTCCGCCTCGGTCTCCCACTTGTAAAACTCCAGCCACCACTACCCCAATCGTCCCTGACTCTCGGCCATGCTGGCTGGGGCTGGTGGGAGTTGGAGTCCAACATCTGGAGTCTTGTGGGTCCCCTGTCCCCCCCCCCCCGGCCAGCAGGAGAAAGATGGCAACACTTTTTTTAATGGCATTTGAATGGTTATTAATAATCAAGACAGGATGAGATCGTAAACAGCTCATTTGTCACTGCAAGGCGAGAAACGGCAACAAAATAAGGAATAAATTTACAAAGATGGAAGCGTGCCGACAGATCGCAGCGTGGAGATTTACAAAAAAAGGATTTGAGCTACATACACGGTGTAGTAGCAGCCTCCCCGGCGTGGCACACTCCAGATGTTTTGGACCACAACTCCCAGCATTCCTGACCATTGGTCATGTCAGCTGGGGGTGGGGGCTGATGGGAGTTGAAGTGCAAAACATCTGGGGTGGGCACTAGGTCGGGGGTGGCTGACTTAGAGTGTCAGACGAGGGTTCAGATCCCCCGCTCAGCCGTGAAGCTCGCCGGGTAACTTTCTCATAGAATTGCCTACCTCACAGAGTTGTTGTGAAGATAAAATGAGGCGGATGGGGAGGAATAATATGCCATTTTAAGCTCCTTGGAGAAAGGGCAGTCACATAACACCAAACTGTATCAGTGGTTTGGCTGAACCCTATCAGTGTACTTGCTCTGTTATGCACTTGGGCGGAGCATCCAAAACCGGGAGGTGGCGAGGAATTCCGCCGCCTCCCCCTTTTGCACTTTCTAGTGTTGGGAGCCTTTGTTGCGTCGCACCCTCTCGGAGTCTCACGACAACAAGCTTGGCGAGAACAAAGGCCTCACAGGCGTTCCTGACCCTTAGCTGTCTGAGCCTACTGACCCATCTATCTGAGGCATCTTAAAACCGCCTGTCACCTGAATGGTGCCAGGGATGCTCACCTCACCCTATCTATACCAGCCTACCAGGCCAGTGGCCGAACCGCGTAACCGTGGTTTGGCATAGCTGTGTAACCGTGGTTTGGCTGAACTGTGTTATTGTATTGTTGTTGTGTTTTTGTTCGGGTTTTGAAAAATTATTATTATTGTAAATTGCCCCAAGGGCATCTGCCCGATAGTTGGAAATATACATGTACAGTAATACCTTGGATTGAGAGCATAATTTGTTTCGGAACCGTGCTTGTAATCCAAAACACTCTTATGTCAAAGCGAGTCTCTGGCGGGCGTGAGCGGGGCCGATTTCGGCCCACTACGCCCAGCTCGAGGCGAGCGGTTACATCCCTACGACTTGTCTTGCAAGACGTCGCTTGTTTATCAAGTCAAAATTTATTTTAAAAAATTGCTTGTCTTGCAAAACGCTCTCAGACCAAGTTACTTGCAATCCAAGGTATTACTGTAATCAGTCAATCGATAGGCAGTCGTAGCTTGGCTGAACCGTGTAACCATGGCTTGACCAAACCATGGTTTGGCGTTACATCTAAGGCAATTCTTCCCCCCCCCCCCCGACAACAGAGTCCCGGCATTCCGGACGCGCTGTGTTACCGCAACAGCGACTGCCCTTCTGGGGAAGCGGTGGCTGCCGGCAACGGTAAGTCCGATCCTTTCCAAGATATCTCTAAATGCTCCATCGCTGGGTGAGTAACAAAGCTGGATTGTGGGGGGGGCGGATCTGGAACCCAGCAGGGTTTGCTGCTGGTGACTTCTATTTCGGTGGGGCTCCTAATCCATTGCAGCTTTTATCTGGAGGTTTATAGGAGCAATCCATGGTGCTCCTATTTTGGGGATGGTGTTCAGCACCGTGGAGAGCTCCTATGAAGCTCCAGATAAAACCAGTGATGGATGAGGCGCTCCGCACTCAGGTGAATGCTGGCCTGTAGACGCCGCATTTAATGTCTGTAATGAAGTGGACCGAAAGAGAGAATCTTCTCAGGTGCCGGTTCACACTCCCACCACATGTGGAAGAAAGTACCTTTGACCTGACACAACCTCTCCGGCAATCTGGAGAGAGGTTGGTGTGTTAATATACGATCTCGTTTCACAGCTGCCAAGTGCCACCGACGATGTATCAGTTTTAATTATAAATGTGTTTCGCTAACTGCTGCTGAGATAGACTTAAGTGGGGTAAGTCTATCTTTTCCCAGGTCGCCACTTTAATTTTTTAAAAATATATATTTTTTAAAGACTTTTAAAAAAATCTTCCCAAGCTCCCTCCCTTCTCCGTCACAGTTTTGCACGCTGCGCACCCTTTTTCTCCTGTGCTGGAGCACTCGCTCTTGTCCTGCTTTAAGAGAGAGACAGAAAGAGAGCAGCAAATACTATTCAATGTCCCGTCCGTCCGTCCGTCCCCCGTTCCAAGGAAATGGCAAGCTGTGGCACTGGCTGACTTCTTGTGCATGGCTTTGTTTGCCCCACAGGTGTCAAGACAGGTCGCTGTCTGAAAGTCGGAACCAACATGAGCGGGACCTGCGAAATATTAGCTTGGTGTCCAGTGGAGAAGAAAGGCCGACCCAAGTTGGTTACCTCTTCTTGTTTTTCTTTCTTTCTTTCTTTTTATTTGAACACTCCAGATTTTTAATTCAGCCCAGACTATTTCAACGCTTCACGGAAATATGACTAATCCAAGGCATTTCCCCCCCCCCTTTAGGAAACCTCTTCTGGCAAACGCCGAGAACTTCACCGTGTACATCAAGAACTCCATCCGCTTCCCCAGGTTTAAATTCTCCAAGTAAGTCTCTCGCTTCCCCGTGGGTCGTTTCGCCTTTTCCTGCAGCTCGCTCGAAGGAAACGTATTCAGCTTGGGTGACGGTTCGCCTGGGTGGCTTTGGCTAAATTTGTGGGAGAGAGAGAAGGTGCCTGGTGATGATAAAATCACCTGCTATTGGAGGATGTCCAGCAATCAGCCATCATCTTATGCACTGCCAATAGCGATCTCAGTTCTCTGAGTGCCGATCCTTATTTAGCCAAAACAGCACCAAACCACATGCAAGGGGGAGCCGTCAACCGGCTCAGGGGATTTTTATTATTTTTTTTAGGGAAAAAGAACATTGGGAGGCAGGGGAACCCAAAAAAGTCCATGGTGACCAGGGTTAAATGCATCATGCCAGACCAGGTCGTAGTACAGCTGGGTAGAGCTGGGTTTACTGTATTTTTCGCTCCATAAGACGCAACCCCCCCCCCCAAAAAAAAACTAGATGGAAATGTCTGTGCGTCCTATGGAGCGAATACAGTAAAAAAAAAAATTATATTTTTTTTTACTTTCCTCTGCTGGTCCGGAAGAGCGGAGGACTCCTGGGCAGGGCGGGAGAAGCCCCCGCCTCTCAGCTGATTCCCCGCGGAACAGCTGATTTAAAAAAAATATATTTATTTTTTTTGGTACCATACAGTAAGTGCGTCTTATGGAGCGAAAAATGCTATATTGCTTCCTGAATGCTCAATGCTGGGGATCCAGAAGGGTCAAGACAAGTCAATCTTATTGTCATGTAGCAATCTGCCATTGTACGCAAGAGCCTGAAATGACTTCGGCCCTTTCTGCTGCAGCGTAGGGATTGGGCTCACTCTTCCGACAGAGGAACAATTGGTGTCAAATTCGGTGGGAAACCAGTCTGAGCTCTCTGATCGGAAGGAGGGTGACTCAAGCGTCACTAACACACACACACCAGGTCAGAAGTCCGCTAAGGAGGATGGACCAGCTGAAGAGTGTCAGGCGGTCCAAGAGACCAGCCCTTAAGAATAAGGACCCACCTTAGGGGTCTGGGTAATTTGAATCTGGAAGGGAGGAGAGGTTTCCAGTTTGGAGTCAACTTCTCAACGATAGGGCAATCTTCCTTCATGGCTGGTATTCTAACTAAGCTTGTTCCTTTTGTGGCTGATTTCTGCAGTCCACTCCATTTGTACTTCTAAGCCAGTTTGCTAGGCTGGCACATCTGTCCTAATAAAGCTTCTTGGTTAGAAGCCATTGCTTGGATCTTCTTGGAAGGAGGAGGGGAAGTATGGCCCCGACACGGAGCATCACAATCCTGGCTCGTGTTTGGTTTGCTAGCCGTTATAACCTCCTAATCTTTCTCGGGCCTTATCCATGCAACAAACTTGGGATGGGTTTCGGTGAGGGGGAGGAGGTGGCAAAACAAATTCTTTGTTAGAAAGGTTAGGAGGTTCTAATGGCTAGCAAGCCGAACGAGAGCCACGATTGTGATGCTGCTGGCACGAAGGGCCAAAGTCATTTCAGGCTCTGTTCTGAATTGCGTATCATGGCTGATTGCGATATTACAATAAGACTGACTTATTAAGACTTATTAACAATAAGAGTAGCGTAGCGGTGGGATCGCTCTGCCCGTCCGTGAGCCGCTTCTTGAGCTTGTTGCCGCTCCTCCTAACGCAGAACCAACGTCCTCGATACCAAAGACGATGCCTATCTGAAGACGTGCCGCTACGGATCGGAGCACCCGTACTGTCCCATATTCCCGCTGGGGAGCCTCGTCAGTTGGGCGGGGAGCAACTTCCAGGAAATGGCAGTCGGAGGTATGGGGAAAAGGTGGCCTTCTCCTTGCTCTCTCTCTACGTCCTTTGCTGAAAGACCCCAGTGGTCCTGGGTTCAATCCCCACCCCATTCTCTCCAGCTACAAAAGGTAGCAGGTGTTGTTGGGGGTGACCCTTCTCTACCGGAGACCCTGGAAAATCTCTGCCAGTCGGAGGAGATCGTGGTGGGTTCGACGTACAAAATCTCTGACCCGGTGGGACCTGCTGTGTTCCTAGGAAAAGGACTCCCAGCTAGGGATGTGCTGACTCTGGGAAGTCCGCCTTGTTTGACCTCTACGGACTTCCTGCCCGCTTCCGTTCCAGTGATCAGAAGTGGGACGAGTTGGGGGTTTTTTTGCAGACTTTCGGTCTCTAAGACAGGCCGTGGTTTGCGCACTTTTAAAATGCCGTTAAGGAAATAGGTCCCCCAAAATAGGTTCATCACCACCATGGAGCACCATGGATAGCTCCCATAAAGCTCAAAATAAAATTGGCAGTGGATAAGGAGCCTCACTGACACAGGAGTCACCAGCCTCCTGCCGGAGGGGAGGGGCAAGGTGTTGCGGAGGCACCAAGGGCGTGGGAGCAGGTGATTGGGGAGGAGAATAGCAGGGACAGAGAGGACGAAACCCAGTCTTTCGGAGGACAGCCAAACTGGGTCCCTCTGAACCCCGTGGGAACGCGGGCTCCTAACGAGAGGAGGAGGAGGAGGAGGAGGAGGAGGTGGGAATACGAGACCTAAGAGTTAGACGTCAGATAAAAAAGGAGGGGCAACGCAGGGTCATGTGGCGCTCAAAGGGACTTGCAGCCAGGGAGGTGACCCCGTGGAAAGACCCACCTTGGGACTTGGCTGCTCACTCCGCTCGAGAAGGCTGAGCCATAGTGGACGGTGTCGGTTCCGTGACAACTCTCTTCCGTGATGCTCTAAGCCAGGGAGGGAACGAAGGGCTTCCCTATGCAAGGCATTTATTGGGCTGCTCGTGATCCCTCACTCACGGAAGTTTGCGGAGCCTTTTAACAATGCCGTCCTCCTCCGGGGCCTCACCCGTGTTTTCCAGCCATTTTTGTGGGGGTTTTTAAGAGTGAGGAAGGTCAGGTCTTAAAATTCAAACCGGAACGAACTGTCGTGTGTCATGTCGCAATTCCGCTATACCGATACCGTAGCGCCATCTTTTGTTTGCATAATGAAATATAGAGAAAGGCAGAGAAAGACAAACCCCGCGGGGGCAAAGGACACGCTTGTCCTCCCGCAAAGAAAACAGAAGAAGAAGCCTCGGTACGGTGGCAGTTTAAACCCTTTGTGTAGGTAAGCCCCCCCGCCCCGCCCCAACCGAAGCTTACGAAGCACTGTGTTCTGTAAAGCCTGCCTGGAACTTTTGTCTCTTTTGGCTGCATGAGGATACTTATCCGTCACCTGAAGCAACGCTTGCTTGTTTGTAGTTTGCGTAGTGTAAAGGTCATGGGCTAGAATTACGACTTGACAGCTTGGCTACAAAGAGAGCCAGGCTCCCCTAAGGCTAAAAAAAATGTGCTTGCATTTGGGGAATCTCGACCACACCCCTTTTGATTTGGCCCCGCCCACCGGCAGAATGCAGCCCCCTGAGATCTTCTCCAAAACGGAATCTGGCCCGTGGGCTGAAAGAGGTTCCGCACCCCCGATTTAGGCTGCCCAATGTCGCTCTTCTGAAGTGGGAGCCAGAAATCCCTGCCCAGATGGGCGGGACTGCAACTCCCATCATCCCCCAGCCAGCTGGGGGATGATGGGAGTTGCAGTCCCGCCCATCTGGAAGGCCCTGGGTTGGGGAAGGCTGGTTTAGTGCGTCCGATCTGGCGAGGACCATCTGGCGAAGAGGGTAGCTGTGTCATTTTCGACCGAGAGCGCCCCGCTGAAGAAAAACCTTGTCTCTCTCTTTCGTTAAGGGTGGTGTGATAGGAATTCAGATTGAGTGGAACTGTGACCTTGATAAAGCAGCGTCCGAATGCAACCCTCACTATTCTTTCAGCCGGCTGGATAACAAGTTTGCGGAGAAGTCCATCTCATCTGGGTACAACTTCAGGTAATGGAGGAGGGTGTGTGTGTGTCCCGACACGGTTTTGGGGCGCGTGGAAATGTTGCAGGGATCGCGGCCCTTGCAAACGTGGCCCGCCTGATGCACGGTAACCTGGATGAAAAGCCCCCCCAGGATTTTCGATGGAGATTTTCTCCTGGGTACATCATGCGCTTGGGGTGCAATCCCACGCATGCCTATTCAGAAGTAAGTCGCCCTGACTGAGTTCGACAGGGCTTACTCCCAGGTAAGTGGGCATGGGATTGCAGCATTAATTGATGAATCAGTCAGAACAATTTATTAAAATACCCTTTTGCTTGACTGCAAGGGCACTCTTCCCCCCGCCCCCATTAATAACAACAATAAAAACATTATTTAGTTGGCTGGGGAATGCTGGGAGTTGTAGGACTTTTCCCTGTCTAAACATGCATAAGATTGGTAGGACTTTTTCTGTGTAAACATGCATAGGATTGTAGGACTTTTCCCTGTCTAAACATGCATAGGATCGTAGGACTTTTTCTGGCTAAACAAGCATAGGATTGTATTGTACGACTTTTTCCCATCTAAACATCTAGAGGATTGTATTCACTTCAGATCTGGGGGCCAAAACTGGCCCTCCGGGGCTCTCTGGATGGCCCCGCCCCCTTTCCCTCAAACACCAGTGATTTCATGGTTTCCTGGCTTTTGCGTCCCCCCATTCTTAAAGGCTGAGATCCCTCTCCTAAGGCTGAGTTTCTGGCAGAAAGAGCTTGAAGGTAAAACAGGCTGGTATTTATGCCATCTTGGCTCCGCCCTCTTTTGCCTTTGGCCCCGCCCACCACTGCAACACCACCACCCCGAGAGCTTCTCCAAAATGGATCGTGGCCGAAAGAGGCTCCCCGCCCGGCCCTGATGCGGGACACCGGCCCAACTCTGGATAGGTTGTGTTGTCATTTGGAGTGAAGTAAAAAAAAACAACCAACACCACGTCCATGTTTCTTTCAGGTTTGCCAAGTATTACCGGGACGCAGCCGATGTCGATTTCCGTACGCTGATCAAGGCCTATGGGATCCGCTTCGACGTGATGGTGAACGGCAAGGTGATGCATGCAGGATGCACCGGTGCCCATCTCTTTGGGAAGCTCAAAGAATTATTATTATTACTTGGTGTATTTATATCCCGCCTTTTTTCCTGCAAGGAACCCAAGGTGGCTTGCATAAACCTCCTCCTTCTCCTCTCCATTTTTTCTCCTCACAACAGCCCTATGAGGTAGGTCAGGCTGAGAGTCCGTGACTGGCCCAAAGTCGCCCAGTGAGCTTCATGGCCAAGTGGGGACTAGGACCCGGGTCTCCAACGCTCTAACCACTATGCTACGCTGCCTCTCATACTTTCAGTTTGGAATCCTAGGTACACGTCTCGGCTAACACCTTCTTCTTCCACATTTCCTTTTCAGGCGGGGAAATTTAATATCATTCCGACGATCATCAACGTGGGATCTGGCCTTGCGCTGATGGGTGCGGTACGTCACGATCAGGCTGGAGTGGAGGGATCTGGGCCTTGATGATCCCACAATTATTAATTTATTTACTTGCTCACTTAAAAAAAAATTAACTGCACTTCATCACGGTTGGGATTACAGGGTGGTGCACAGAACCAAGCATAATAGGCTGCCCCCCCCCCCATCCTGGAAGTGCTGACTGGTGTGACTCCTATTTCGGTGGGGCTCCTAATCCATTGCAGGTTTTATTCTGAGCTTTATAAGGAGCTATCCGTGGTTCTCAGTGGCGGCGAAACTATTTTGGGGATGGGGTACAGCAGCATTGGAGAGCTCCTGGAAAGCTCAGAATAAAACCTGCAATGGGTTGGGAGCCCCACCAAAATAGGAGTCACTGCTTCCAGATGTCTTGGACGTCAACTCCCGTCAGCCCTCGCCAGCATGGCCAATGGTCAGGAATGCTGGGAGTTGTAGTCCATAACACCTGGACTGGAGGGGTAACAGGTTGAGAAGAAAAGCTGGGGTATATAAGAATAAGAACTCACTGATAAAAATCCGTAAGAGGGCAATCCTGCGGGAGCCGCAGGGAGAGAATTTGCGGCTGAGTGACCGTGGTTTCGAAAGCCCTGCTGGGCTTGGAATGGCCGGGGCAGAAGATGGGTGGGAGGGAGAGAGTGGGGCAGCCTGCATGTGGAAGAGAGAGATCTGTGATGTCGTCACCCTCAGGCCTTCCAGTGTGCCGGAAGAGATTCCGATGAGGAAGAGGTACAGGCTACTTCCTCGGGGGTTGGACAGTCAGCGCCTTATTGGGGACCCTCCGGACCAGAGGACACAGCCCTGACATTGTCCCCTGGCTCAGAGAACAGGTCTCCTTCTCACCACCCAGGCCTGTGGCTCACGCTGGCTCAGCTTGTCTGAGCGTGGAAAGCGAAGCAGGGTCAGGCCCGGTTATTATTACTTGGATGGGAGACCCGACCCTCCTCTAGTTTCCTGCACTGAGCAGGGGGTTGAACTCGATAGCCTTGTAGTCGGCTCCTTCCAACTCTATGATCTATGAAATCTAGGAAACCCTCGCAGAAGTCTCGGGCTACAAAATCAGCTGAGGATCCTTTTAACAGTCCAGTCTGGAGGGCTGGAACTCATGACAGGTCTCATCAGCCTACATAAGTCCTCAGTCGGCTTTTGCTCCCTGCTGAGACAACACCCATCTTTATTTATTTATTTATTTATTTATTTATAACATGTATATACTGCTCCACATTCCGGAGAGGTGAACAATAAAAGATAATGAAAGACTAAAGCACCATATTAAAACTTTTTCAGAACCAGAATGCCAATAAAAGCTGTGGCTGGTCAGTCGAGGAAGGCTTCTTGTGATTAAGATGTTTTGGGTGTCCGCTGAGGACGACACAATGTTGGTGCCTGCCTGGCCTCCAGAGGCTGGGAGTTCCACAGAAAAGGGGCCACCACACTGAAGGCTCTATCCTGGTGGACGCCAGTTGGGCCATAGGTCTGGTCCATGTGGAACCACCAGGAGCATTTCATCTGATGACCTCAGTGACCCAGCAGGGTGATAAAGGATCATAGAATCATAGAATAGTAGAGTTGGAAGGGGCCTATAAGGCCATCGAGTCCAATCCCCTGCTCAATGCAGGAGAACAGATGTGGGCAGCCCAGGCAGTCACCCCATCCAAGCACTGACCCGGCTCATACCTGCTTAGCTTCAGCAGGCGGCCTGCATTATGGGCTCTCGGCACCATTATTACTATTACAGTAATACCTTGGATTGCAAGTAACTTGGTTTGAGAGCGTTTTGCAAGACAAGCAAATGTTTAAATATTTATTTAATTTTTTTGAGACTTGATATACAAGCGACGTCTTGCAATACAAGTACTGTAGTACGGCTTACATTAAAAATCTCTGTACAAATTTTTGGGGGGGCGATTTCGTTTTGATATAAGAGTGTTTTGGATTACAAGCATGTTTCCGGAACGAATTCTGCTCTCAATCCAAGGTATGACTGTATTATTATTACCGTATTTTATCTTTATCATCATTTTATGTAATGATACCATGTCAATATTGCATTTGCAGGGAGCTTTCTTCTGTGACCTGGTGCTGCTGTATCTCCTCCGAAAGAGCAATTTTTACCGAGGCAAAAAATACGAAGAAGTGAGGTATGTCACCTTCAAATACGAGCAGGACCACTACTATGACGGTGGTTTTTGAGCTTCCCACCTGGGTGGGAATCCTTTCCACGTGGACTTCCTCTACTGTGGAACTCCTAAACGTTTGCTCTAGAATCCCGGTGCATTGTGGGAGACCTGATCTTACCGACCAGCCACGTTTGCACAGAACATTCGAGGTTTTGTTGCTGACACTCAAAGCCCTAAACAACTCGGGACCCGGGCAGCTAGCTGACCGCCTTCCCCTGTATACACCTCAGCTCTTCCGAGGAGGGCTTACTGGTCGTTCCATGACCAACTCTGTTGCTGTCAGGTAACAGCACGCAAGCGGGCCTTCTCCGTGGTGGCACCCACCCTCTGGAATGCCCTCCCACATGTAGTTCGAGAGGCGAAAACTGTGGGGAGCTTCAAACGCCTCTTGAAAATGCATTTGTTCACTCAGGCTTTCCCTGACGTGTAATCAACCTCGAAGCTGCTCTGTTTTACTGCTTTTATTGTAATGCTTTTAAGGTATTTATACTGTTTTTATATTGGTTTTTTATGTTCATAAGAACATAAGAAGAGCCCTGCTGGATCAGACCCAGGGTCCATCTCGTCCCGCATTCTGCTCACAGTGGCCAACCAGCTGCCCACTGGAAACCCTCAAGCAGGGCATGAGTGCAACAGCACCCTCTCACCCATGTTCCCCAGCCACTGGTGTGCATAGGCATATTGCCTCTGATACTCAAAATATGTTGTATTGTATGTGTTTTTATGTGAACCACTTGGAGATCCTGGGATGTCAAGTGGTATAGAAGCAGCTTAATGGGAATCATGGCTTAACAACCATGATGTGAATGAGCCTGCATGCTGGTGCAGGGGCTGTAGGCCAGCATTAAACCAGGGTTTCTTGTTGGCTTGTGAATCCTGGCTTGTTCAGGTGAATTAGCCATGATCCCAGGTTTGGACAACACACAAAGCTATCTCCTTCTTGGTTTGTTTACTTCAGCTTTCCCCTGATGGCTCCAGGGTGTTTGGACTACAGATCCCTCGGAGCAGGGCCTCTGATGATGATCTCAGGGCTTGCAGCTATTCGTATTATCCTCCTTCTTTCTTCTAGGGCAATCTACAAGGTCTACAAGTGATGCTTTCTTACTCCTTCGCTTCGCTACTGCCTTTGTTTCTCCAGCAGATCGATGAGGAAACCTTTACCGGAAAGTACCGTCAACGGGAACCAGAGTGGCGATTCCCTGTCCAGGCTGGACCAGCTGAGACAACCGCAGACGGTCGAGACCTAACACCGAGGCTGTTGGTTGGAAACCACGCTCCACGAAGACCAAGCCATCAACGACGCTGGAGCCATCACGTACCTCATGGAAAGGTGGTGGGTCCCAGGAGAAAGTGGTTAATTAATTTCAGCCCTTTCAGCTCCTCAAAGCCTTATTTTCCAGGTGACATTCTGCTGCCGTACCCTGTGCCAAGGAAATCCACATCGATCAATACAGGATTTAACATTTAAAAATAATGATATCGAACACCAAAACAATGCACATAGATCATGTGTTTGCGTGACGGAGATACAGAAGCAGGTCTCTCCGTGTAGCAGCTGGGTAGCCATCTTGAATGTGGCAGGGTCCATCCATTTTGGCCTGCCAGACTCACAACAGGTCAGATGGTTATTTATTATTTGTGGGCTCAGCTGTCCTTTATTCCTCAACAGACAGAATAACGAGGGCACCTCCTTTGGCCCTCCCGACAGAGAGCACGTGTACATATTTCTGGAAGAACACGGTGGGTCAGTTAGATTTAATGCGTTTCATCCTAATTCGTCTACATTCCCATCCTGCAAAGCAATTCCCCTATTTTAAACTGGACCGCCCCAAATGAACTCTTGCGGTCGGGCGCTTCCCATGTTGCTGGGCTGACGATCAGACCCCATCCAAGGACCTTTTCGTCTCAGTGAGGAAATCCTTCAAGTGACGACGGACGTGCCTGGTTCTTGTGTTGGCCCCACACATGCATCTACCGAATCTCTCCATTGCGGAAGGGAAGAGGCTAGACTCATGGAAGAAGACACTTTACGGGCTTTTGCGGGTCATAAATGTTTCATGGCTGCCTGTATAGGGACTGGCAAGTCAATGAAAAGAAATAGGAAAGATATGGACAGAACTGCGCCATCTTGGCTGTTGCATCTCCAGGAAACATAAAGACGGGATTTGGCTGGCAGTCGGTTATCTACCCTATGATTGGAGCCAGTGCGGTAGATCGGCTCTGATTGATGGGTGTTAAAACCACGGGACACACCGATTTCCCCCCTTGTAATGTGATGAACCAGTAGGTGGAGGCGAGGTTTCAAAAGCTGGAGCAAATACGGCGTGATGCTAAGAACTGAGTCACAGAAAGTGCACCTGGCGATCTGACTGAACGTGTTTCTAGGGCATTTCAGGAGAAGACTTCGTCGAAACCATTTTCTGGGTTCAAGCTTCACAGTTGCTTCTTGTTCCTCTGCCTTCTCTTTCACAAGAGTTGAGAAACTTTTGACTAACGTGTATCGTTGGGAGTTTTGCTTCCTTTCTTTATGGCTAATCTCTCTCTCTCTCCTTTATTAAGACAATATATCTGAACCTTTTTGTGCGAAGTCACATACTGAGTAATAGAAGCAGGAAACCACTTACGTTATATACTGGCTTTCCTTCAGCGACTAATGCATTTCCTGTTTTTCTAATGGGAGGAGTGGGTGTAGCACGTGGGAGGACAGAAGATAGAACAGGATTTTTTATTTTTATTAAGGAATGCTACTTTTTCTCCTCATTTATCAATATTAGTCTTTGTTTGCTCCTTGTCAACAAAATGTACAAGTGTACCATAATGAAGATGCTTTCAGGGCGTTTTCCATGGGCAGAAATGTTTTTACGTACCAAATATTTGCCCCTGGCTGCTGTTTCTTCCTCTTCTCGAATTAACAACATGGGGGATCCCATCCAATCAGGGATCACATAGTGAACGAGATGACGTCACAATGATTTCATTTCATTTACTTCATCTCTATAATACCACGCTATAGCCAGAGCTCTCTGGGCGGTTTACAAAGATTAAAAACCATAAAAATTCAATATTGTAAATACAATATAAAAACCATTTACATACAATATAAACACACACACACACACACACACAAACAATTTTTAACAATCAACAATAAGAAATCCCAGGACTTGTTAAAAAAAAACCCTATAGTATGCTGTCAAATGCCTGAGAGTAGAAGAAGGTCTTAATGTGGCGCCGATAAGACGACAGTGTTGGTGCTAGGTGGGCCTCACTGTGGAGATCATTCCACAATTGGGGGGCCACCACCGGGAAGGCCCTCCCCCTTGTTACCACCTTCTGAGCCTCCCTCAGAGGAAGCACTCGGAGAAGGACCTCAGATGATGATGGTATTGTTTGGGTAGGTAGGTTCATGCCGGGAGTGATGCTCCATCAGGTATTGTGTACCCTAGCCATGCAAGGCTTTATGGGTCAAAACCAGCACCCTGAATCGGGTTCGGAAGCATACAGGCAGCCAGTGCAAGTGAGCCTGAAATGGTGTTATATGTTAGGACCTCCTGGTCCCTTCTATCAATCTGGCCACCGCCTTTTGCACAAGCTGCTGCGTCCGAACCAATGCGTCTACCACGACGTCACCGGATGTCAATAAGCTAATTAAGATTCCATGAAGTGACAACTAATTTTATCTGCCATCACTAATTACTACTCATGTAATTTCCAGGGTGTACGGTTTTAAAAAAAAAAAAAGGAGAGAAAGAAAATGCAATATAAGTCTTTAAATCTGAACTTAACATAAGGAAAGCTAGAACTCCTGTCAGGGCCAATGTTATGAGCCCATATATCAGGCTAGAGAATTTAGGCTCGTAAGCTCTCAACGAAGACTCGTGTTGCATTCTGTAGATTTAATTAACAAAAACAATTATGCACGAAGGTAACAAACTGATCAAAGATCAGTGTCCCCCCCAAAAAGATTTTGTGTCCCAAAAGCCCTGCAAGGCTCCGATTCATAGACACAGAGCGTTATCCGACATGGAAGCAAAAGGGTGTCATTGGAAGGAGGCCTAGCCCCACAGTCTATTTGCCAAGGCTCGGTCATAACAAATGCAAAAGTGCGGTTGCTGTGACTATTCTGGGGGTGGGGTGGTAGTATTATTATTATGCCGCCTGTATTTTGTTGAGTTCAACTGGAACATGGGCCAAGCAGCCTTCAACCATAGTCTCTGGATGTGGTCGTAGACTTCCCTGGAAAGGACCACGCCAGTAGGCCCGGTCTCCAAAAAGATTGGACTGGTATTATCACAGGCACTGTTATCTCACTCGGAATGTACTTCATAAAGCCGATGCATGGGTAGGATTTGCTATATTGTATATTAATGATTGAAAAGATATGTGTGTCTCTGAACTGCCCATGTGAAGGACGGTGCACCGGTCCAAACTCAGGTGCTTGGGCACACCCAAGATCCGTGTAACTTGAATACAGAATTACTGTGAAACAAACGTTGCTTGTTTCTGTTTGCTGAATGGGTGTCCGCTCTCCCTAATGGACAGGGTTGGATCCAGGATTTAGGCGTGT
The DNA here is from genome assembly GCA_021292165.1 of Shinisaurus crocodilurus. NCBI lineage: Eukaryota > Metazoa > Chordata > Lepidosauria > Squamata > Shinisauridae > Shinisaurus > Shinisaurus crocodilurus. Next base: position 18,387,415 of record CM037886.1, on the reverse strand, counting down.
GCAACTGGGAAGCAAATGTCCCCACCCGCCCCTCCACATGGCGGCCCATCCAGCGCCCCTGACCCCAGGCAGAGGGTCGGGGACCTTGCTGAATGGCGTGAGATTCTCCCAAAATCGGGCAGAGGCATCTTAGAGAGAGGAGCCCTTCCGTCCTCAGAAGGCAGATCCTAGGTCCAACCCATCTTGTTAAGACAGTGTTCTCCAACCTTGGGTCCCCAGATGTTTTTGGCCTACAACTCCCAGCATGCCCCAGCCAGCTATGCTTGTTACATTTCTAATCCTCCCAACAACGAATGCTATGCTGGCTGGGGCATGCTGGGAGTTGTAGGCCAAAAACATCTGGGGACCCAAGGTTGGAGAACATTGTGTTAAGAACATAAGAAAAGCCATGCTGGATCAGACCGAGGGTCCATCGAGTCCAGTATTCAGTCCGCACACAGCGGGTAAACAGCTGCCCAAGCGAAGCCCACAAGCAAAATGGGAAGGCAACAGATCCCTCCCATTTGTCCCCCAATAATATTCAAAGATCTACTGCCTCAGTAGGTGGGAGTTTCTACTCCTTATCATCTCTCATGAGAACAGAGAAAGAGCCCTGCTGGATGAGTCTAAGGGTCCACCAGGGCCAACTATCTGTTTCCTACAATGGCCAACCAGATGCTTTGGAGAAACCCACAAGTAGGACGTACCGGGCAACAGCCTTTGGTCGTTGTTCGTCTTATTATTCAGTGTTAAACTCTCTCTGAACCTGGAGGTTATATCTATCCATCATGACAAGTAGCCCATGGATAAAAAAACCACCCCTGAACCTGGGTGCTGCATGAAGCCATCATAGCCGGTAGCGATTGATTCAGCCCATTCTCCAGGAATGCATCAAATCCACACTGAAAGCCACCAAAATGACTGGGCCGCCACCACATCCTTTGGCAACGACGAGCTCCCCAAGTTAACTAGTAAAAAATAAGAAGAGCTGTGTGCCAGGCCAGGCCAGGCCAGACCAAGGGTCTGTCTAGTCCAGTGTTTCTCAACCTTGGGTCCCCAGATGTTTTTGGCCTACAACTCCCAGCATGCCCCAGCATAGCTGGCTGGGGCATGCTGGGAGTTGTAGGCCAAAAACATCTGGGGACCCAAGGTTGAGAAACACTGGTCTAGTCCAGCATTCTGTTCTCACAGTGGCCAACTGGATGCCCATGGGAAACCCACAAGCAGGGCCTGAGCGCAACAGCACCCTCCTACCCATGTTCCCCAGCAACTGGTGCATATAGGTAGACTGCCTCTGATCCTGGAGGTAGCATACAGCCTCAGGACTAGTAGCCATTGATCGCCTTCTCCCTCCATGAATTTGTCCAATCCCCTTTTAACGCCGTCCAAATGGGTGTACACCTTGTGGAAGCGAATTCCATAGTTGAACTCTGCACTGTGTGGAGAAGTCCTTCCTTTTATCTGCCCTGAATCTCCCAACACTCAGCATCATGGGATGACCCCGTTGGGTTCTAGCATTATGAGAAAATGTCTCCCTACCCACTTTCTCCGCACCACCAGGCATCATTTTGTATACCTCTATCATGTCTGCCCTAACTCGCCCCTTTTCTAAGCGAAATAATCCCAGGTGTTGCAGCCTTTCCTCATAGGGGGGGGAGTTGCCCTTTTCTGCACTTTCCCCCAACTCTACAATATCCCTTGAGTTTGTAATGGTGATTGTACTCCTATCATCCTATTCTGACTAGGGACCCTGGGAAGAGCTGCTGCTTTGTCCGAATGCCGTTTCCACACGTGTGGCTTTAAGTGTATGCACATGCACGCACGTCAGAGATGCCAGTGCCGGGTTAGCATCCTAATCCAGGAAGAAGAAAAAAAACAAATGTTGAAGCAGGCCATGTACACATGGCTGCGTGTAAAGATCCACCTGTACCGGGGTCCCCAAAGGTAGATTAAATTTAGAAAACCCTCCCACACACCGTGAGTTCAAACAGCAACAAGAGAACAAAAAGAAAATGGCGGCACTGCTGCCGGTGCAACCCAGCTGTGAGCCAGGTATGGAGGGCTTTGTTGCGAAGGGGGTGTAACATAATGAATGATTTGAATAAAGTAAATAAATAAAACCAATGCTTTAAAATAAGGTGAAATGCCTGAAAGGGAAGCAGCAAAAGAGCCAAGATGGACACATACAGCAAATACTAAAAATTACATTAAATATGGGTCCCAGATGTGGTGGAAAAAGAAGTTTGATACCTACACCAGCCATCCCCAATCCGGTGCCCTCCAGGTTTTGGACTCCCAACTTCTATCAGCCGCAGCCAGCATGACCAATGGTCTGGGCCATTGGGAGCTGCAGCCCAAAACATCTGGAGGGAACCAGATGTTGGGAGGAAGGCTGACCTACAGGTTAAAGTTGAGAGATATCCAAAAAGAATACCACAGCCTTCTTCCCGGCCTGGGCTCCACACTTCCAGAATTAGCCCTGCTGAATCAGAGGAGGTGGGTCTATCTAGCCCAGCACCCCGTTTCCAGCAGGGGACAGCCTTTGGGAGGCTCGCAAGCAGGGCATGAAACAACCCTGCTCTTTTGTATTCCTTGCCTCACCAAGGAAAACAGCTGGAATGGCACCTCAGAGCTCCTTCCGGCCTGGGCTAAGAGAGCATGGTTATACAAAATCCCACGGTAGGCCAGATGCTGGAGCCATCACAGCTGGCAAAATGAAGGAGGAGCTGTGAGCCATCAAGTCCTTGGTTTTCACATCTCTTATCTCACCCCTGAACTTGCTACGGCTGCAATCCTATGCACATGTCCTAGGGAATAAGCCCCGTTATAGGCCCAATGGGAGTTGGAGGTTAAAACATTAAGAGGGCCAAAAGTTGTCCATGCCTTGGAAGCGGCCTTAGACCAAACACACACACACAGCTTCAAGCCCTGGTTTGTAACATGCGGACACGAAGAAGGACTTTCCTTCCATGCTTCTTTTAAGGAGAGAGCATTACGTGAAGATAATCAGGTAGTTGGTATTTACAGAAGGTCTTTCCTAAGTAGTATTTTGTATCACTGGTGCTGTCAAAGCCTTAAAGGGCTGACTAAGGACATTATAACAGAACCCTGGCCACTGTGTGTGAGGGAGGGAAGGGGCAGAGAGAAGGCAGAAGAACAGAAGATGGGGGTGGGATACGGGAGAAGAAAGAGACCTTCTCCTGTATCCCGGAAGTAGTACTATTTACACATCTGGCATCGCTTTAAAGACTCAAGTGGTTTCACATTGTGTGTTTAATTAGCAGGATTCTACAGGTTCGTTTTCTGACATAAGTTACGGACAGTGTTATCAGGGCAAGCAATGGATCTGCAGCTCCAGATATCCGGCCTAAGAGATGAGGTGGTTGTTTTGGCAACAGTCCTCTCGCTCCATCAGAACCGCTCGGACCCGGCGTTCTCCTCCTCCTCCTAGTAAACATGCACCATGCCGTAGAGGAAAGTCCAAAAGAGGACGTACGTGAACAGCCCGCCAATCAGCCCTCCAGTAAAAAGGGGCCGCCGGGACTTAAAGTACTTGTTCCACCGCCGTCCAGCTTTTAACACCAGAAGCACAGAGAGCAGAACGGAGGCCAGAAAGTAGAAGATGAATCCATGCAGGCCGGTCAAGCCAAGGATCCCTGCAGTTGCTCCCGAGAGGGCAGAGACCGACGTCCTGCAGTAATCGAGAATGGCCGCGTTCCCTCGGACGGCCGCTTCGCTGATGAACTGGGGGCCTTCTCGTTTGGCCACCATGGCAGCCATGGCTCCAATTCCAGGGGGGTCTCTCTCTCAGCACGCCCTGTTGAGGAGAGAAATAGGAAACGTCACCAGTACAAAGTTTGTTTCTTGGGAAACACGTTAAATGGAACCAAGTAACAGACAGCGGCTCATCTAAAACAACCTTTCCCGCTGCACCTGGTGCCCTTCAGATGTGTTGGACTACAACTCCCAGCATCCCAGCCATTTGACGGGGGATGCTGGGAGCTGTAGTCCAAATATCTGGAGGGCACAAGGTTGGGGGTGGGGGAGGTTGATCTAGAACTAAACACAGTCCATTATTAATAAAATATCACCTTAAGTGTATTTGCCCATCAGACAAGTGTTTGTGTATGTTTACTACTTCCACTAAAATAATAATAATATTGTACCTGCTGTACTTTAATAAACCCACCCTGTTCCAACTCCTTGCTTTCTTCTGGGACATGGAAGAGGGTGGGTAAGAAAACTACTGTATTTAAAAATGGGGGGAAAGATTTAAAAGCTTCCCGTAAGCAATAAATGGTAACAAGAAAACACCACGGGTCTCTAGGGAGAAACAGACAAGCTATGTTTTGTAGAATGAAACAACGGCATCTGGACATAAGCCAAACAGCCCCTGCATTCTGCGATGATTTAAAACGGGCCCATGTTGTCAGCGAAAAGGTTCTGGCTGCAGTTCACAAACCACTGAGGCAGCCTAATTGACTTAAGGGTGCGATCCTGTGCATGTTTGGGCAGAAAAAAGTCCTATGCATGTTTAGCCAGAAAAGAGACCTAGAACTCCCAGCATTCCCCAGCCAGCACGGCCGGCTGGGGAATGCTGGGAGTTGTAGGACTTTCTTCTGTCTGAACATGCAGCTGGGGCACAGGATTGAGCCTTTAGTCTTTAAGTCTAAGGTGCTACCAGACTCTGTTGCTTTTGCTGCAACAGACTAAAACTCAGACTGGGGCAGGAGGAGAACACAATGGCTTTCCTCTAGTTTTAGAAACCTCAGTAGCAGCCAACGATTTTGCAGTTTGCACATCGGATACCAGCGACGTCAGTGTGGGCGCAAGTGTCAATTAAAAAAAGAAAAAGAAAAGCAAATATATAAAACAATTTAATTTGTGATGTGGGGGGGGGGAGGCAGGGACACAGCAGGAAAAAGAGGGAAGGAGAAGTTACAGCCTTCCCCAAACTTGGCGCCCTTCAGATGTGTTGGACTAGCCCCCCCATCATCCCTGGCCAGGATGGATGGCCAGGGATGATGGGAGTTGTAGTCAACACATCTGGAGGGCACCAAGTTTGGGGGAAGGCCTGCTCCAGCTGGACTCCAAGCCAACGATCGCCAGCCAGCCTGTGGGAAAGATCTTGACAACTTGTCAGGTGTTGATATTGAGGTTTTCTAATTGAACATTCGTTGTTGGGAGGATTAGAAATGTAACAAATAAATACATTACTGTTATTTCAGGAGAGCATTTAATTTTTTTTTTATTTTACTTGTAAGGATTTGCATCCTCAAAGGCGGGATAAAAAAATAATACTAAAAAAAATAATGCCGCCTCCTTCCCCATCCACTCCTTCAAGGCCAAAGCAGCCCCACCCCTCGCCCCACTCTGTGATAACATCAGGCAGGTTATGCCGTCAAAGTCCACCTTGATGACGTCAACGCTCTCCTCCCCCCCGCCGTTCTTTTTTTTTTTTTAAAAGAGCCAGAACGGGATGTCCGACCCACCTTCCCTTTCTTAGCCTCAAAACAGGCGCCTTTCTTACCTTTCTTTTCCCCCTTTCCGAGCCCGGCAGACCACGCTTCCTCCTTAGCCTCCCTCACCGGAAGTGCACCTCCGCCGCCATCTTGGAAGAGAAAGGATGCAGGGCGCAAGGGTGACGTCATTCCCCCCGCCTTCTTCTCGTGACGTGGCGTCACCTTTCCCCCACCCCTTTCCTAGTGGAAGAAAAAGCTCTCAGGGCAGTCCTAATATGGCACTTCCTGTTTCACGTCACTTCCGCTGAAGTTTGTCTTCTCGCCTCAATTTGTTTTCTAATTTACCATGGAGATGCCATGGGCTAGAGCGTACAAGGTGAAACCCATGCGGGCTAAAATCCTAGAGCGACGCTTCCTTGGCCCGCAGACCGGATTTCCTGTTTTCTAGTTCGAAGTGTCAGGCTGAGCCTTGAAGGAAATGGGGAGTGGCCTTACTCCGGTCCGCTGTCCTGCCTCACAAGGTTGTTGTTGTGGGGAGAGAGAGCGTCGATGTTCAAAACACACGCAAACAAACAAAACAAGCTGATACATTTTTGTTGGCTAGATAAGAAATTTTTGGCTTTGTAGCAAAGAAGGCGGTAAAAAAACAACTGTTAATAATAGATAAATAAAAAAATAAGCCCGCGTAGCGGCCCTGGTGAGAGAATCCAAGGAGGCGCGTCTAAGAGATGAATATTGATGTGGAAGGGGCGGGGCCTCCTGGCTGAGTGCGGAGGGAGGGGCGTGGTCGAGCGAGAGCGACGGCTGGTGGAGGGGGCGTGGCTGTCTCTCCCCCCCCCACGAGGGCTGGAAGCGGAGTTCGAGGTTGAAACGGTGGGCGTGGCCCGGGCCGGGGGGGGGCGCAGAGGACGAGGGCGGAGCCGCGTGGGGCATAGAAGGGCGAGGAGGGGCGTGGCCGAGAGCGGCGGCCGGGAAAGGGGGCGTGGCCGAGAGCGGCAATTGGGTGGGTGGCGCGAGGGGGCGTGGCCGCAGGAGGGGGCGTGGCCGGACGAGGCCGGGCCTCTCGAGGTCGGCTTTTGTTCCGTCTGAGGCGAAAAGAAGGAGCGGCGGCGAGGAGGCCATGTCGTATATCCCCGGCCAGCCGGTCACGGCCGTTGTGGTGAGTGAGGGGCGAAAGGGAGTGACGGGAGAGGGGGAGGGAGAGATGGGGACCGCCCCTCCCCCCTGCCCGTGCCCCCTCACAGTGGCTACCCCGCCCCCATCTCGTGGGGTGGGGTGGGGGGCGCCCCCTTCACACACCCCCACGCCCCCTTCACACACCCCCACGCCCCCCTCACACACCCCCACGCCCCCCTCTCAGCCTTTCTGAGGCAACTTGAAATCAGGGATGCGCTTCCCCAGATATCTTGGCCTACTACTCCCATCAGCCCCAGCCACCATAGTCAATGGAGGGGGGATGATAGGAGTTGTAGGCCAACACATCTGCGGGGGGGAGGTTTCCACCCCTGCTTCCATAGCCTTAAAGGCTATTTGCTTTAATTTGCTTCCTCAACCCCCCCCCCCCCAAACACAGCCTGGCGCCCTCCGGATGGGCTGGACTACAACCCCCATTACCCCCAGCCAGTAAAGCTTTGGGGAGCAGGAGCTCCTACCCCACTGGTTCTTGCGTTCCTTGGGTTGTCCTTTGGGGTGGGCTGTGGCTCACGCTGGCTCAGCTCGTCTGAGCGTGGAAAGCTAAGCAGGGTCAGGCTTGGTTATTCCTTGGATGGGAGACCCCTCCTCTAGTTTCCTGCACGGAGCAGCGGGTTGGACTCGATGGCCTTGCAGGCCCCTTCCAGCCCTGTGATCCAACTCCTTCATCACCCCTTATGGGAACAGCCTTCCCTTTAGTCCACGTTTGTTTAATCTCTGCCTTCGTGAGTCTTCTTCACTTTCAGCCCTTTTTCTTTGCAGATTTTACACTTTGTTCCCTTGTCCTCTTCTGCCTGCCGCACCTTCTAGACCAGTGTTCTCCAACCTGGGGTCCCCAGGTGTTTTTGGCCTACAACTCCCAGCATGCCCCAGCCAGCTATGCTGGGAGTTGTAGGCCAAAAACATCTGGGGACCCCAGGTTGGAGAACACTGGTCTAGACAGTGACCTTGTTCTCTCTCTCCCCCCCCCCAACGATTAGATCTGTTTGGTTCCAACTGATCAGTTAGTTAGTCTCCTTTGGGAGTGGCTGGTGATTCAGGGCTGGTTCAGCAAATAGCTCGGAGGAGTGATTTTTTGGTGTGTGTGGTTGTGTGCTTTTTGGGGGGGCAGTCACAGGATTAAGTGTGACTTGTGTGTGGTACGTCTAGGGCAGGCAGAGAGAGACACCCCTGCGGGCAGCCCAGCCCATAACATGCTTTGACTTCTTGCAAGCCGCGTATCCTGGGTTTGCAGAAGTCACGTCTCTCCTTAGTCCAAGGTCTAGTTCGTTTTTACAGGAATGTTGAAAGATGCTGGCGTCTTACAAGAACAGCGGTGATTAAAAACAAAACAAAAAAGGCTTGGTGAAAGTTTGGGGCACAGACAGGTAGACGGGGGTTGTCAGTGGTGAAAAGTTCTTCTGGTGTTGGATATAACCCTTTTAATCTCCCAGATGCATGCGGGCACGCTCTCAGCTTGTCTGAGCGTGGAAAGCTAAGCAGGGTCAGGCCTGGTTATTACTTAGATGGGAGACCCTCCTCTAGTTTCCTGCTTTGAGCAGGGGGTTGGACTCGATGGCCTTGTTGTAGGCCCCTTCCAACTCTAGGATCTATGAATCTAAGAAGGGCATTGTCTTATCGCATGGTATGAAATGGAAGTGAACATTCCCAGAAGAGGCAGTAAAGTTAGCGTCCCAGGAGCTTTGTTCTGGTGGCTTTATGCCAGATGAGAATGCCATGTGATTGTGAGGTCCTCTTTGACCTTTCAAGCCATTTCCAGTTCGTGAGGCAGCAAACCACTTAACGCTATCTGTCTTCTGCCTTGTTTGGCATCTCCCTCTCTCTTTTATCTCTCTGTGTGGAATGGCTGCTCTTTTCTCAATGAGCTCATCCCCAAGTCTAGCCTCCAATAAAAAAATATAAAAGGGTGTCTGTTTATGTGAGCTAAATCCCAGGCTTGCCCTCATTTCAGACTGAGTCTCCTTGACCTAGGGGCAGAAATAATCTTGTATAGAGAGAAAGGAAGTGAGGCAGTCATCAGCCCAAGCTGTGACTGATTATTTCAAATCAACATGCAATCAATCAACCATCCTTGCCTCTGTTATCTCTTCTGTCTTCTAATGGTCTTCTTCGCCCTTATTTCTTTGGGCGATTCCCTTTTCCAACCCCCCCTTTCCTAGGCTCAGTTGCTTCTTAGGCTGCTGAAGGCCATAAGGAGAGTCATGCTGGATCAGACTAAGGGTCTGTCTTATCCAGAATTCTGTTCATAGCATAGCCAAAAAGCTGCCTGTGGGGAGACCCACAAGTAGGGCACGGGTGCAGTAGCACCCTCCCACCCATGTTCCCCAGCAACTGGTGTACATAGGCATACTGCCTCTGATACTAGAGGTAGCAAATAGCCGTCATGACTAGTAGCTATTAATATATTTATTTATTATATTTTTGGATCGCCCATCTGGCCAGTCATCCGGCCACTCTGAGCGATGTACAGTCCAATAAAATACAAGAACAAAACAGTGTAAAACACAATTAAAAACAGTACAAAGCTTAAAAATCCTAACCCACCCCATATTCCCGCCTGAAAAACCACGTTTTTAATGCACGGCGGAAGCTAATCAAAGAAGGGGCACGGCGGAGGTCACTGGGGAGAGAGTTCCATAAATTGGGGGCTGCCACAGAAAAGGCACTCTTCCTAGTCCCCACCAGCCTGGTTTCTCTGGCTGATGGGACAGGGAGAAGGCCGTCCGTGGCGGATCTTGTTGAGCGGCCTACTTGATGTTGCTGGAGGCGCTCCTTGAGATATACTGGATCGGAGCCTTACAGGGTTTTAAAGGTCAACGCTAACACCTTGAATTTGGCTCGGCAAACAACTGGTAGCCAGTGCAACTCATTAAGCACTGGCGTGATGTGATCACGCCGGCGGCTGCCCTTAATCAGGCGAGCCGCCGCGTTCTGTACCAGCTGAAGCTTCCGAACCGTCTTCAAGGGTAACCCCACGTAGAGCGCATTACAGTAGTCTAGGCGAGAGGAGACCAAGGCATGAACCACTGATGGGAGCAGATGGTTAGGAAGGTAGGGGCGCAGCTGCCGTATCAGATGGAGTTGATACAGCATTGCCTGGCTCACAGCTGACACCTGAGCCTCCATGGACAGCTGGGAGTCTAGAATGACCCCCAAGCTGCAGATCTGGTCCTTCAGGGGTAGATGTACCCCATTCAGCACCAGGTCAACATCCCCTAGCCTCCCCTTGTCCCCCACCAGAAGTACCTCGGTCTTGTCGGGGTGCAGCTTCAGCATGTTCCTTCCCATCCAGCCACCCACTGCCTCCAGGCACTTGGACAGGGTCTCAACGGCCAACCTCGGTGAGGACTTGAAAGAGAGGTAGAGCTGCGTGTCATCTGCATACTGATGACACCACACCCCAAACCTCCTGATGATAGCTCCCAGCGGCTTTAGGTAGATGTGGAACAACATCGGGGAGAGGATGGAACCCTGCAGCACCCCACAAGTGAGCGGCCGAGGGTCCGAAGCCTCCTCCAAGGACAAATCATCGTCATGCCCTCCCTGCAGGCTTCCTGGTTGGTCAGTGTGAGAAGTGGGATCCTGGAGTAGATGAATCACTGGTCTTATCCAACAGAGCTACTCTTCAACTTCAAGAGGGATGAGCACATCTGCCTCTCATGCCTCTCTCCAGGGTCAAAGCAGCTCTGCCAGTGGTACCCAGAGATCCTTTCCACTTGCTCTGCCCCCTGTGACATGAGGGCAGCTTGGCCAGTTGCCACCGCCAAATCACTTGGAGGATCTGAGCTCGCATGATACTGGTGGGGTTTTAGGAACCTCCATAGCTAAGCCCAGCCTCTTGGTCCGCTTCAGCGAGAGAGGATTTTTCCTGCATTTCTTGCAGACAGAAAGGAGCAGTTCACAGAGAGTGGTTACTGGATTAGGGGGTGGTTTGGTGTAATATTCAGTTGTGTCTAGTGGTACAATAGCAAACACTTTAATTAATACTACAACGCACAACCTCCTGTTGATAGACCTCTGCTTCTGACTTCAGAGGCCTTTTGCTTGTTCCCTGAACCAGGCGGGATGTCTCCCTTGGTGTAACTTGCCTGGCAATAATAGCTTGTGAACCAAAGTCTCAATACACCAGATTGCTAGACAAGAGCGTCTCTTGCTCTGTTATCCAAGAGTTCATGAAAGCCAGAACCAAAATGGACGTATTCTGAGACATAGAGTGTAATTGGGCTAGAAACGAGTGCTCGCTGTTGCCTGTGCGTTTCTCCTCCTCCATCATCTCTTCCTTCCTCCCCACTTTTCAGCAAAGAGTTGAAATCCACAAGCTCCGCCAAGGGGAGAACCTAATCCTCGGCTTCAGCATTGGAGGTGGCATCGACCAGGACCCCGCCCAGAATCCCTTCTCGGAGGACAAGACTGACAAGGTCAGCATCTCACCGTTGCAGCCTGAGGCCTGCCAAAAAGTGACTTTGGCGGGATTCGGGCTTATTTATCTGTTTGAGCCTTTCTGCCAAAAAAAAATGGCACTCAGCAGCTTGAGTGTCTGGCTCCAGTCAGTGTTGCCTCTTTCCCGATTGCTGACTTGGGCCCCAAGGGCCTCGGTTGCTGCTGTGCCGTCCGTTGCTTCTAATCCCCCTTTGAAATATTAGCCTTGGTCTGCAGCAAAACTGTCACGGGGGGGCAAGTGGGAGAGAGTGCTGGGACGGACGTTGAGTCTAGAGCCCTCTGCTTCGGGGACTGGTAGCCACCACTTTTCTCTGGGAGCCCCACTGGGAGAAATTGCTTCCCTAGAAGACTCTGGCTGTGTCACGGGGCGCCTTTTAAATGTGTTGGCTGTTGTCCAAGAGGTGGGGCTGCTGGTTTACCTTTGGCTTCTTTCTTGGGAGCAAAACTGTAAAGAGCCGCTCACCCGGCAGGGAATAAGAAGCGCCCCTGGGTGACCAGACAGGAAAAGCCCGAGTTGCCCTCCTTCCCCATTTGTGTCATGAAAAAAAGACCAATTCCCTTATTGTCCTCAGGCAATCGGTTCTTTTCTTGCATGCCGCAAATGTGAATATCAGTGTGGGTGTGGGCACACAGATGGACTGATAAACTGTGGATTAGTAACTTGCAAGGTCAAAATATCCAGCCGACAGGGCTTAGAAAGGCCAAGATACAGGGCTGACCAAGTGGCTCGTAAGAGGAATGTGTAACTTCCTGCTGGCGGGTGGCTCTTTTGGAATTGCTCAACAGAGACTCCGGCTTTTCCCCTCCCACCACAAGTTCTCACTGGTGAGAATGCCCTATCAAAATGGACCAGTTAGAAGCTCTTCGCAGTTGTGAGTCCCTCAGGCTTGGGGGAGTGTGTGGAACAAAGCCATCCAGTCCCAGTCGCCGAGGTCAGTTTGCAGGGTGATCAGATGAGCCTTGGATAAAACATGTACTAGGCCACGAAAAAGTTTCCACTTCATCTGCACCTCTCTGTGTGTCTAACACACTGGCTTGAGCAGCAGGACTGGCCGAGAGTCCGCTCTTATTTATATGCTGTCCTATAACAAAAAGTTATCGGTGTGGCTCACACTGAAAAACAAATTAGAAATAACAAATACAATAATACAAATCGAAAAGAGAATTGTGTTTCACCTGGCACCCACCAAAATGATAACAGTGTGAGTGTCAGGCAGGCCTTCCTGGCAAGGCATTCCATAAACGGGGGGCCACAACTGAGCAGGCTCTTTCTCTTGTAGGCACCTCCCTAACATCATTGGGGGGTTGGGGGCTCCAAAGATGAACTACGGGTCCAGGAGGAGATGTCCCCGACCTCACGCCATCCAGCTGTGTTGGACTACAACTCCCAGCTTCCCTAGTGGCTGCTGGGAGTTGTAGTTCAGCACATTTGGAGGGCACCAGGTTGGAGAAGACGGTGTTAAATACTGTGGCTCCAAGTGGTTCAAGGCTGTGAAGGTCAGCACCCAATGCTCCGTGAGGTTGTGAAAGGACACTTCTGGTACGTTTTGTTGTTTGAGAATAAATACGAGGCTCCCGTTTCTTCCCCGCAGGGCATTTATGTAACCAGAGTGACAGAAGGTGGCCCAGCAGAAGTGGCCGGGCTTCAGGTTGGAGACAAGATCATGCAGGTAAACCCCACATGGTGGGCTTCCGAAGCACCTGGGCAGATCTTCTTGATCCCTTTTACTGTTTGGCTTTTCAGCTACTAACGCCACAATCCTGTACGTGTTCCTGAGAAGTAAATGCCACTGAGGTCAATGGACTTACTCCCTGGTAAGTGGGTATAGGCTTGTAGCCTGTTACCTACCCGTTAAGGCTGCAATCCTATGCCCCATTGAACTCAGTGGTACTTACTTGCCAGTAGACTTGTATAGGATTGTGCTGTAAATGTGCATCTTGCTATACCTGGCTATAAGAAGGCCAGCAACTGTCTTGACGGGCCTGCTTTTGCTAGCTTCAGTTGCTTCGTCCTACCAATTAAGTGGCTGGTGCACCTTCCCTCGTGAGGAAGGGTTGAAATCTTCAGGCTGTTCAGCTTCTTTAATAAAAAGAAGAAGAAAAGATCCTGCGTGAAGTGGCTATTCCCTTTGGCCTGAGAGCTAAAAGAGGAAACCACAAAGTCTTAAAAGCTTTTATCTTAACAGTAAAAGGGATCTTTATTCCTCTCAAACATGCAAAGTATAATCGTTTATCTGATTCTTGCAGTCATACTTACTTGGAAGCCAGTCCAATGAAACGTAGGTGGACACAGATTTTTAGGATTGGGGTCGGGATCCTGTGGCCCTCTAGGTGATGCTGGACTGGAACTCCCATCATCCTTCACCGTTGGCTAAGGCTGATGGGAGTTGCAGTCCAATAGGTGGAGGACCACACCTTCCCCACCCCTGGCTTAGGATCTGCAGTCTCGGCCTTAAGAGTTTAGCTGCAGGGATCAGGGAAGCGTAAACACTGTTCTTCCACCATGATCTTAAAACAATCCAGCCCGTTAATTCTGGCACAGCCGAGATGTCCGTATGGCTTGTTGGCAAGCTAAGCAATGCTGAGCGCTCCTTGCAAAGCCCCGAGGTGTCTTTCCCCCCAATTTTGGGTGCTGCCTGTATACAGAAGGCCAGCAACTGTCTTGACGGGCCTGCTTTTGCTAGCTTCAGTTGCTTCGTCCTACCAATTAAGGGGCTGGTGCACCTTCCCTCGTGAGGAAGGGCTGAAATCTTCAGGCTGTTCAGCTTAAGAAAATGAATGGGGGAGACACATTATTAGAGCAACAACCTGGTGCCCTTCCGCTATGTTGGCCTACAACTCCCAGCATCCACCTGGGAGATGTAGGCCAGCACATTGTGAAGGCTGCATTAGAGATTTATAAAACTATTAATAATGTGGAGAGAGAGGGAGAGGGATTTTTTCTCTCCTTCTGGCCTCATACATTCACGATCACACAGCGAAGCTACCTGGCAGTAGGTTTAGGACTGATGCAACATTTTGGTATTTAAAAACAAAACAAAAAACTGCATACATTTGTTGGTTCAGGCCGCTGTTAACTACAGTAGTGAAATGGAAGTTCTGTGTCCCGAGAAGATCCTATTTGCCTTCATGCCCTGCTCCTGAGCACCATCTGGTTGGCTGCTGCCAGAGACAGACAACACTGTACTACTATATAGGCGTTGGCCTGTTCCAGCTAGGCAGTTCTTACTCATGTTTTCACTCAAGCTTGTAGCCCTCTGCTAAAATCGTGCTCAATGGTTGCAGGTCAACGGCTGGGATATGACCATGGTGACTCACGACCAAGCCCGGAAGAGGCTGACCAAGCGGAATGAAGAAGTGGTCCGGCTCCTGGTGACCAGACACTCTCTCCAGAAGGCTGTGCAGCAGTCAATGATGTCCCAGCCGTGCCATTGAGTTGGGGCCAAGGAGAATCTAGAACGGGGTGGGCAGGATACTGAACATGGATCACAGACCAGTCGCGGCGGACTGCTGCTTCCCCACCGCAGGAAAATTCCTTCGACAAAGGAGGCACCAGTGTACATCCTTATAGAGGTATACCCCATGTCTGCGCAAAGATGGCATCGTCAATAGTCGGGTGTCGTCACCATCTTTGGGGGAGGGGTTTGACCTGCGGGGTTCTGCGTGCCCACCCTGATCTAGAACTGCTGGCATCCAATTGAGTCACTCCCTCGGGTAGTGAAGATGATGTGAGTTGTAGAGGGAAACCTTATTTGCTTAAGGACTAGCCCCAGGGGGATAATCCACCGTGACCTTCTCTTGTACAACATCCTGCTGTGATGGATGGAATTCACGTTTTGTGCTGGAGATGTTCCTGGCGGATTTGGCTCCCTATTTCTGGCATAACCCCAATCTTCCAAGAATAGAAAACTGTAATAACATAGCCAGTCAGAGCAGGGCAAGACAGTTTTACAGGATCCAGCCTACTTGTTTTAGACCTCCTCTAAACTAAAATGTATCTGAGGAAACTGTGGCTTAAAACACCAAAAGCTCTTAAACCTGTTCTTTTGTGTACGTGTGTGCAAAAGGACCACATTTCAAGTTTTCTAGAAGAGGCATTATTGTAAATAACCTTTATAAATATCTATCACCCAGTCTGTCTCCCCGTTCTTCTAAATCTTAAGTTTGATATGCCAAATCCAGTCTATAGTGGGGCAGTTCATTGGAGAGGCCCAGGTACTTCTATTAAACCTTCTACTACTGCATGGATAAAGCCAAAACACTGTTGTGCCAAAAACCCTGTGTGAGTTTCCTTTAAACCTGCACCAGTAGAACAATGGCAAAAGTGGCCCTGTACTGAAAGTGCTGTACTCTAACGTATACCAAATAACCGCAGCTGGAAAGGACCTGCATTCCATTGAAAGGAACAAAGAAGTGATGGATAGATAGGCAGTTGAAACCCCTCTGGTTTTCATATCCCCCAAGCAGTGGTGTAGTGGTAAATTCAGAAGCTCCTCGGGCATGCCTCTAAGGAGACTCCAGAAATCCAGGCTGCTGCATATTGATCAGTATCAACAAACCAGTTCTAGCAGTTTTTATCTCTACCAGGAGCCGGTCTTTCCTAAAGCTGATGGGTCTTAATTGCCCCTTCAAGACCAAGCCACCCTAAAATACTTGCTTTAAAACAGGGATAGCCCAAGACTATATATTGTTGCTGAGAAATTTATCTCCGTCCCTTACTCTGAGGATTGCAGCTAAGCTCAGGGGGAACAGGGAATTCTGCGGGGAGGTGGCCCCCAAGATCCAGCAAACTTTAAATCATGATTTGGGTTTTTTTCCCCTATCTTGACATAATTCACCCGAGGGAGGTATAACCATGCCAGTGGGCTTTATTAGAAAGGCAAGCTGTCTAGAAATCTTATGGGGTGGGTGGGAGAAGAGAAATCTTTCAACCACATTCTCATTCTGTTTCAGAGGGAGACCCTGGCTTGCCAGTTTGACTCTCTTGAGTTTGCTTTGTGCCTTTCCAAAGCTGGCTTTAATCATGCTTTTTTGTACTGATTTTTTCCCAATGGTCCAAGTGTCAGTTGTTTTTGAAAAATCCACTGTAAATAACCCCCCGCCCCAGCCAGGAAGTTTGTATCACTAACTTATTTCAGTATATTACTGCTATTCCACTTGTGTGCTGATTTACTTCAGTGACATTGATTCTCAGCCTAACCAGGACTAAAGATGATGCCAGTCTCTTAAAACCACTAGATGCCTCTTTGATCACTGTGTTTTATACTTCTGATTCAAAATTGCTTTGGGACTGTATCTTTTGATAAAAGCGTAAATCACAGAGCCTTGTGGTGTGTGTATGGGGTGGGTGGGTGGGACAATGGCTATCCACATCAGTCCTTGTTTCTGTAGTTTTGGGGGGTGGGCAGGTATTGGTGCAGCTGTTGCATGTCATTTTACACACAATAAACTAAGCTGGACTTTCTGTCTGGTGTGTATTTCACTACTGTGTCATGTGTTAAGCTAGAAGGCAAAGAGGCACCTGGAAAACTAGAGCCAAGAGTTGCCTTCTCTGTAAGAAGGTAAAAACTTGTTTTTATAAACCTTCCTTTAGGCGAGCATAGTGAGCTTATAGCAGAGCTCAGATCCTCCTGAGTCTTGATTTGCTTGTTGCAGGGGATGAAGCCAGCAAACTGCTTAATTCAGAGATGCGCTTGCCACTCCCTGCTCGCTTGTAGGATCCTCAGAATTTGTCTCTTGCAGGATCCTCAGTTTTCCTCCCACGAAGTTGCTCAAGAATGTAGGAAAATACAAGTTCAGAGATAGCCTTCTGCCTCCGGTAACAGCCAACCTAAGCAGTCCTTGGCAAACAAGCGGAGACACAGCACCGTTGCCACTCGACCAGAACACGCAAGCATCAAATTCCTCTAGCTGCACATCTACACAAACATGCCAAACTGGGAGTAGCCCTGAACTTTGTTCCAACGCAAACTCTGGAAAAGCTTGACGCTGGTTTTTAAGACCGCAACTTCCTTGCTGGATCAGACCAAGGGGTCCGTCTAGTCCAGCACTCCCAAGAGCCAGGCAGACATCTCCGGGAAACTCCCCAGAAATGGATGAAGGAGACGGCTCTCCCCTGTTGATCCTCAGCATCCAATATGCGGAAGGTTCTGTTTACGCTGTCATGGAGAACAGCTGTAACTAAACCTCAAAGGTTTCTGTGTTTTTTTAAGGTGCCATTCCCCCCCCCCCCCCCCCAGCAGTCAATAATAAAGCAGGATTGCTTATGGTAGCTTTCTCCCAGCTCAAGTCATATAACCCCACACTTTAATAGCAGCAGTTTCACCCCTAAGGAAGTCAGGACAGTATGTATGGGTCTCCCTTCACTATTTTGGCTAGGACACATTGGGAGTGGCAGGTATTTTTCTGTCTAAACTTGGCATAGGATTGTGTCCCTCGCCACTCTTGCCATAAAAAGCTCACATTTGAAACCAGGTCTTCTCAACCTCCCCAGGCTGGGGGTGGTGGGAATTGCAGTCCAACACATCTGGAAGGTCTGGCAATCACCAAGGCTTCAGAGGATCTTTCCCAGCCCTACCTGGAGATGCCAGGGATTGAACCTGGGCACCCACTGCGTGCAAAGCAGGTGCTTCTGCCCCAGAGCTGCAGCCCTTTCCCCAGTGTTATAACCACTGCACTGGCCCACAGATGCCTAAGATAAGGGAGGAGAGAGAGACCATCCCCTAAAAGGGCGCTTTGATCAATTGCAGCTAAGCCGCTTCATGTTTTGCCAAGAGATTTATTCACGCCGGCACCCAAGCTGGGATACTTCACACAGCGTTACAGGAGGCCAGTTAGCCAGTTTCTTGGCACAAGTGCAAAACTTTTAAGGGAAGAACAGGCGGAGAGATTTGGTCCAGCAACCTCTAGGAACCCTCTTCTGCGACCCAGCAGTAGCAAAATTCGTTCCTTCAAGGGGATACCTGGATTGCAGCATGGCCTCGATCCTTCGGAGGGTATCCGTTTTCTCCTTGTTTGTATCTGGACTTCTCTGAAGGCTCTCTTTGTTGACAAAGCGAGACCAGATTTGTGGATCAGATCACAAATTGACTGTTTTATCCGGTAACATCAGATAGCAAAATGCCAGTCTCTCTCTCTTGCACGCAATAACCAGCTGGGATACCCACCAACTTCTGTGCGCCACATGTAGCTGAAAAGTTTGGGAGAGGCCAGCTGTGTCACGGTCAAGCTGCAGGCTCGGAAGATATTAAGGCACCAGAGGGTGAAAATAAGCGAGGTAAGTGAGGTTTTTGCAGTCCACGTAGGCGCAGCACCCACACCAGGAAGCGTGGCAGGCAAGTTCAGACAGGCCACACATCCGCCGAGGTGGGCACTTACTCAAACAGCTCGTATTCTCGAGCGCGATACAAGCAGTAGTGCTGGACAATGAACACAATGTCAAAGAAGATGGAGAAGAGGCCGAGGCCAAACTTGGTGGGGTCACCGAAGAGGAGTTTCCATGCATCTGAAGGGCAGGAGGGGGGGAGAGGAGTTAACACAGTAGGAATTTGGGCAACATATGGAATGATTTATATACTGCTTTTCAATTAAGCAATCCAATGCGGTTCACAAAATCAAAAAAATACAATAAAAATCCCATCAATAAAGCAGTAAAATATCTCATTCAAAATATCCAGTGGTGCTGCTAGGGTTGGACTTTGGGGCCAAAGTCCAGGGCCCTGTAGCCCGCGGGGAGGGGAGACCAAATGACCACCAAGAGAGGGGCAGGTGCAAACTAAAACTCCTATTTTACTCCATGCTGGCTGGGGCATGCTGGGAGTTGTAGGACGTTTTTCTGTCTAAACATGCATAGGATTGTGCTCTAATGTATTTTTGTGGTTTCTGAAACAGCAGCAAACCCAACAAAATCTCAAAGGGGCATAGCAGAGAAAACGAGTTTCAAATTACATTGAAGTCAAGGTGAAGGAAAAGAAACGGAAGGTGGTACTGAACCTACTGTTTTACCAAAGACCTGGAATTCACCAATACTAGATGTGGCTGTAGCTCAGGCCTGGTCTATGTGTTAATGGGGGGGGGGGGGAGGCAAGGAATGGATTCTACCATTTTGGGCTAAAGGTGGGGGGACACAATTCAAACACTTCAGTTCTCTACCTGGGCGAGGCTCAAGTCTAGCCTGCTTTGTTTGGGGGGGGGAGAGGGTTGTGGTGTTGTTTTATTTACTCGATGGAAGAGTTAAGAACAATGGAGGAAGATTCTTAGGGGGGGAAATAAGTTATCCCCCATAGAATCATAGAATACTAGAGTTGGAAGGGGCCTCTAAGGCCATCAAGTCCAACCCCCTGCTCAATGCAGGAATCCAAGTCAGAGCATCCCTGCCAGATGGCTGTCCAGCTGCACCTTGGGTGCCTCCAGGGTGGGAGAGCTCACCACCTCCCTAGGTAGTTGGCTCCATTGGTGTATTGCTCTAACAGTCAAAGTTTTTCCTGATGTTCAGCCAGAATCTGGCTTCCTGTCACTTGAGCCCATGATTCCGTGTCCTGCACTCTGGGATGGCCGAGAAGAGATCCTGGCCCTCCTCTGTGTGACCACCTTTCAGGTACTGGAAGAACGCTATCGTATCTCCCCTCAGTCTTCTGAAGGCTAAACATGCCCAGCTCCTTCAGTCTCATAGGGCTTTGTTTCCAGTCCCCTGATCATCTTTGTTGCCCTCCTCTGAACCCTTTCCAGTTTGTCTGCATCCTTCTTAAAATCCCTGCCCCAGTTGGAGTACAAAATGGTACAGCTGCCATTCTACAACTTTAATGACTCTACAACAGTGTTCTCCAACCTTGGGTCCCCATGATGTTTTTGGCCTACAACTCCCAGCATGCCCCAGCCAGCTACGCTATGCTGGGGCATGCTGGGAGTTGTAGGCCAAAAACATCAGGGGACCCAAGGTTGGAGAACACTGCTCTACAACCTCATTCTGCAGCATGAGAATGAGGTTGCTCTAAAAAAAAATAAGGGGGGGATTGGAGATACGGATGGAGGATTGTTTTTGTTTGGCTTTTAACAAACGTCTTTTCAATCCTCCCCAATGTTTTTTGTTTTGTTTTCTGTCATCTTCTTGCCCTACTTTTTGAACTGTTGGCTGGCCATAGTTGGACACAGAATCCTGACCCCCCACGGACCCCATGGGGACTAATCCGGCCAAGGCACGCTTACCATTGTTATACGACTGCAGAAACATTGGAGGAGGCTGAAGGTACCTCCCGTGCAGTCCAGCAAGACGTTACCAATGCTCCAGCCCACTGTGCTCTTCCGGCGAAAATTCATGTATGCCTAAGAGAGAAGGGGGAGCGATTAGGAGAGTGGCAAAACAGCACCACGATCGATCGTGGCTGAGACCGGCCTCAGAAATAAGTGCACACATGTTACTGGCCCACAGACATCATCTTAACCTGGTGCTGCCTGCCCGTCAACAGCCAGAAAGAGAAGGAGCCGCCTAATTGGTTAAAAGCTTCCCTTGGTGTTCTCCTGGAATAGATTCTTACTCGTCAGAGGGAGAAGTTTCTCTCCCTCTCCACTTTCTCCACCCCATGTAAAGTTTTATACACTTCTATCATGTCTCCCCTCACTCACCCGCTTTCTAAGATAACAAGCCCCTAACGTTGCAACCTTTCCTCGTAGGAGAGAGGCTCCAGCCCCTCAGACATTTGGCTTGCCCTTTTCTGCACTTTTTCCAGCTCTACAATGTCCTTTTTGTTGTGTGGTGACCAGAACTGCAGGCCCTATTCCGAGCGTGGACGCACCAGAGCTTTGTATAAAGGCATTACGGTATCGGCAGTTCTATTTTCGGTTCTTTCCCTAGCAATCCCTAATTGTGGAACCTGCCTTTTTCGGAGCACACTGGGTCGACATTTGCATCGGACGGTCCGCCGCAACCCCGAGATCAAAGCTCTGGAGCGCCACAGAGCTGTAAGTTCTGTGACAACCCCACCACCACCACCACTTCCTCCCCCACAAAAAGGGGGGGAGGGGGCGTAGCTCGGTGGTAGAGCCCTCGCTTTGCGCGCAGAAGGTCCCAGGTTCGATCTCCGGCCTCTCCAGGTAGGGTTGGAAAAAACCCTGCCTGGAAACCTGGAGGGAGAGCCACTGCCAGTCGGTGCCAACAGGTACTAGGCTAGATGGCCCAAAGGTCGTGTAAGGCAGCTGCTGATGTTCCTAAGGGTATAGGGAATTAACGAGCCGACCTATGGGAAGTTACATGAATTACAAAATAAATAAAGGGCTTAGGGTTTGCCAGTTATCCCAGTGCCTTTGGCGTTCACTAGCCAGAATCCTGGAAGCCAGGAGCTAGTTGATGCCCTATAAAGCAAGTGGATAGAATCCTGCCCGGTTGTTTTTCTTCTATATCTACAAACAAATGTGTGGGTATAAAATGAGAATGGCAAAGGAAGGGGGCCGGTAATACGCAGGGGGGAAAGGTCCATGTACCAGTGCCTGCCTGCGACTAGTCCTGGCCCAAGGGTTTTGCTGGCAGAACCGGCTGCCAGACAGCCTTGCATATTGGTGTGTATCAGATCTGGGTGCAGCCGATACGGCTGCTGCCCCTGCAACATTCCACAGTGGCCCTCTCTCTGCCAGCCTGCTCACCACGGCCTCTCATGCCCATCCTCATCGCTTATCAAGCAGGGGCTTGCCAAGCCAATGGGATTTCATTGGGGGTTTTCAAGAAAAAACAGAGACTGACACACACATGCATGCAGAGAGAGAGAGAGACAGAGACACACACAGAGACAGATGCATGCAGAGACAGAGAGACAGACAAACCAAGGAAGACAGGCAGAGAAAGGATTCCACCCAGGATCCTTTTGCATGCACAGAACCGCTTCTCTCTGCTACTCATTTTATAAACAGGACCATAAGGCTTCCTTCAAACTCCACAAAACAACGTGTGAGCTGTTGCCGGCTGTGCTTACCTGCGGGAAGTACTTGACCAGCGTGACCCCCAGCTTGATGTAGGAGAAATAAAACAAGAAGTGGAGCCACGTGATTTCCCCGATGGCGGCCACGGTCAAGGTGGCGAAGACGAAGACCCAGGCAACCACGAGCAGCCCGATGGCGACCCACGAGACTTTCTGCCCCCCTTTCTGCCAAGACCAAAGCGGCAAAAGGGGAAGGGGAAAAAAAGCTTTTTTTAAAAAAAAAGGCGAGGATGCAGAACCAGGGCAGCGTCACACATTTGATGGAAAGTGTTTCCACAGGGCTTGGACAGAAGGAATGGGGGGGGGCATGCTAGCTGGGGATGATGGGAGTTGTTTGCCCAACACATCTGGAGGGCATGAAGTTGGGGAAGGCTGCTAAAACAGTACTAGCCATCACATGAAATAAGTTAAGGCGGGGTGGGCAACTTTTGACCCTCCAGGTATTTGGGCCTAAAACTCCCAACATCCATCACACACTGGCTATGTTGGCTAGCTCTGGTGGGAGTTGTATGCCAGAACATCTGGGGGGGCCACAGTTCATCCACCCCTGAGTTAAGGGGTATAGCCCTGCCCACAGGCTTATGCCTGTGAACTAAACCTTAGAACTAAATAGCTTTAGAGCACAACCCTCACTGCTCCTTTTAGGTTTTTGACTCTAAATGCTACCAGAAGGACATCTGATTTTGCCCCAAGGAAATGGGAGAAGAAGCAGATTAGGCTTGAACTCAAAAGAAGAGAACTGCAGAAGAGAAGAACAGGCCAGCAAAGAACAGATGGACAATAGATGCAGTGCAAACCTGAGGTCAACTGATCGATTCCCATCCATTTGGGCAACTGAATCACACATCACCATCATGCTTTTTCCTTCTTCCCTCCCAATCCCCCTTTCCTTGTGTGCCATGACTTTTTAAAAGCTTGTGAGCCCAAAGACAGGGACTGTCTGACTGTTGGTTCTTGTAAGCTGCTCTGGGAGTCTTTTGACCAAAGAGTGGGAATGAAATGCTTTGAATCACACAAACTGGGGAACCAGGCACCTCGTAGATGAAGCACTGGAAGATGATGATAAGGGTCACGGCGACAGCATGGAGGCTGAAGAACACGTCGTTGCTGTCCACCGGGTTCACTCCGTTGGGGTAGGCTTGCAGGAACTGCTCCTGTGTAGGAAGAGACAAGATGCTGGTCGGGTCAGAGACGGTGGCAGAAGGCAACAGAGGAGGAAGGAGGAAGGAGGAAGCGAAGCCTGCGTACCTTCACAGCCCTGATCCAGAACAGCCCGACGTTGAACATGCTGTAGGCGATGAAGCCGGTCAGGTTCAAAGCAATGAAGTCGAAACTGAGCCCCACAACGCTGGCCAAAAACAACAACAACAAAACAATCCAGAGAAATCAAGTGTTAAAATGCACAGCTGGGGATACACTCTCTTCCAGAACAGGCCCAGGGCATGGCCCGACGGCACACGAGGCAGCCACGCGGCTGGAGCTAAGCCGGTCTGGGTCTGGTTGGCGCTTGGTGGGGAGACCACCTGGGAACCGCATGTAGCCGCCTTGAGTTCCACGGTGGAAGGAGGGAAGGAAGGTGAGATTTCAATGTAAAAGGGAGCCAGTGCGCCGTCGTGGTTAAGAGTGCAGGGGGTCCGGATTCTAGCCCCCACACGGTCCTGAAGCTCACTGGGTGACTTTGGGCCAGCCCCTGACTCTCAGCTCTAACCTACCACACAGGGTTGTTGTGAGGACAAAATGGAGAGGAGGAGAATTATCTAAGCTGCTTTAGGTTCCTTGCAGGAAAAAAAAGGCAGAATATAAATATAATAAATAACTTGCTTTGCTTGCTTTCAGCCATTCTCCAAATTGTGTGTCTCACAGTTCTATCAGCTCAGGATCTCAAGATCTGAGCTTTCAGTTAAAACCAAATCATCAAGTTCCTAGACCTTTGCGTCACAGGCATGAGCTTGAAATGCAGGGGAAGCATTTCCGGGTGCCACATTTTAAGAAGGGCTTTGACAAACTGGAGCGTGTCCAGAAGACGGTAGGGCAGGACGGAGTGAGGGGGTCTGGAAACCAAGTCCTAGGAGGAAATGGTGGAAGGAGGAAATGGTTGCAAAAGCTGGGTGTGTGCGAGAGAAGAGAAAATTAAGGGGAGACATGACAGCGGTTTCCAAATCTCTGAGGGGCTGCCATGCAGAAGATGGAGCAGGCTTGCTCTCTGTTGCTCTGGTGGGCAAGGCATTTGGAAATGCTTCCTCTGCATTTCAAGCTCATGCCTGTGATCTTAAGGTCTAGGAACTTGATGGCTTGGTTTTATTTATTTATTTTTCTTTTTTTATTTGATTGATTGATTTTACAAGATTTATATAACACTCCATATTCCAGTATGGAGATTCCAGACCGGTGAACAATAAAAAGATAAAGCTGGTAAAAGAATAAAACAATATGTTAAAAAAAAAAAAAAACCAGGATCAATAAAACCGTGGCTGGGTTAGTTCAGGAAGGCTTCCTGGAATAAAGGTGTTTTCAGGAGGAGCTGAAAGGAATAAAATGTCCTCCGGAGGCAGGGAGTTCCACAGAAATGGAGCCGCCACACTGAAGGCCCTTCTCCTGGTGGACTCGGGACGCAGGTCCATGTGGAACCACCAGGAGAATGTCCTCCGCTGAGTTCAGTGATCGGGCAGGTTGGTAAGGGAGGAGGCGCTCTGTCCGGTATCCTGGTCCCAAGTGGTTTTGGGCTTTGTATACTAGTACCCGAACCTTAAACCTGGCCCGGTAGCGAATAGGCAGCCAGTGCAGTTCCCTCAGCAAAGGAGTTGCGTGATGAAAGGGGGCAGCTTCCTTTACTGGAACTTCTCCATAAGGGAGAAGGCGCTTTCTCTTTCAGTTTTAATTGAAAGCTCAGATCTCGGGATCCTGAGCTGCTACAGCTGAGAGACACACAATTTGGAGCGAGGCAGAGTGTAGCGAAGGGCTGGAAGAAACTTCCCAACCATAAGAGCCGTTAGATAGCGGAACCAACCACCTCCTTCGCAGGCAGGATTTAAGGAGAGGGGCCAGGGATGCTGTCGCTACTATCCTGCATTACAAAGTCTGGCTGGGCCATGCTGGGAGTTGTAGTCCAACACATTTGGCGGGCACCAGGTTGTGGGAAAGGCTGCTGTAATATAAAGCTTTCTTTCTAAACACGGTCTCCCTCTACTGGTAGCTAGGAAGAAAAACGCACACGCCATTTTTTCTTTTTTGGCTTGAGAAAATTAAGGGTGGGTAGCCAAAGTTTGGATCCCTTCCCCTGGGAAAGAAGCACACACACACACCCAAATTAAAACTTGTCATCTTTGGTGTCTCCGGAGCAAACCCAACGGCAGGATTGGAACCCTTAGCCTGTTATGGCTGCCGGACATCTCCCTGAAATCTGTTAGCATTCCAGAGTTTTGTCCCCACAATACCACCGCCCCCCCCCCCCGCACCTCCAAAAGCTCCTCCATTTTTCTTGCTCTCTGTTGCTCTGGTGGGCAAGGCATTTGGAAATGCTTCCTCTGCATTTCAAGCTCATGCCTGTGATCTTAAGGTCTAGGAACTTGATGGCTTGGTTTTATTTATTTATTTTTCTTTTTTCAAGTCAACAAAAAAGGGGGACTGCTGATCGCTCACCATCTTTAAACATCTCCACAACAGGGAAGCTGCACGCACTTTTAAATTACGTCCCTGTGATTAACAGATGGACAGCAAAAGTGGATACTGAGAACCCTTTGGGTCGCAAAGAGGCTTCGGGTGCAATCCTACGCACGTTTAGACAGAAAAAAAGGCCTACAGCTCCCGGCATGCCCCAGCCAGCTATGCTGGCTGGGGCATGCTGGGAGTTATTGGCTTTTTTTTCTGCCTAAACGTGATAGGATTGCACGGTTATACTTCAAGCTTGGAAGGATAAACACCCACCACCTATACAGGAATACCTTGGATTGCAAGCATAATTTGTTCCAGAACCGTGCTTGTAATCCAAAACACTCTTATATCAAAGCCAGTCTCTGGCGGGCGTGAGCGGGGCCGATTTTGGCCCGCTCGAGGCGAGCGGTTACATCCCTACGTATCAAGTCAAAATTTATTTTAAAAAATTGCTTGTCTTGCAAAATGCTCTCAGACCAAGTTACTTGCAATCCCCAAGGTATTACTGTATTCAATCGACTGAAAATCTTACTGCTCTTGTGACCTTTGAACGTTATCTCCTACAGCCGTCAATCTCGTATGGCAGCTTATTTAGATATATGGACCGCTTATATTAATGCATATATTTGCAGTGGAAGTGTTAATCCTTCCTTATCCCTCTTTTTCTTTTTATATTATATTTATACATCTCCGCACAATAATCATTTATGTTTTATGATATGCTCTTACTTTTTCTTCTTACTTTCCCCCTTCTTTGTTATTGTTGTATTTGCAAATAATAATTATTATTTTTAAAGGGAGTTGTGCCGTTACCTTTTCCGTCTCCAGTTCTCAAAGACCTGAGGGTAGAAGGAGATCGACCAGGCCAGGAAGTAGATCCACCCGATCACCTGGTCCACGATTCTCAATGCCTTGCTGTGGATGACGAGGAACCGGATCCTCGTCCTGCAAAGGGGAATGGCGACAGGGTTGCCAAATGGGCTCTGGGACCGTTGTGTTCCTAGACCTCATGATTGTAGCGAAGATTGGCACACACAGGAAGCGTTTTGATGAAAGCTTGGAGCCGGGTGGGACTTGAGAGTGGCCGGAAGGTGGGCGGCTTTAGCCCAGCCTTTCCCAACCTGGTGCCCTTCAGAGGTGTTGGACTACAACCCCCAGCATCCCCCCAGCCAGCCTGGGAATTGCAGTCCAGCACCTCTGGAGGGCACCAGGTTGGGGACGCCTGCATTAGTGTATAAGCCGGACACATGAAGCTGGTGTATGCATGAGGTCGAACACGCACTGAGTTTTGCATTGCGGTTGTGACCTCCGTTGGCCACAGGCCATCATTTTGAAATTGTTGGAGAGCTGGAAGAGGGGTGGAAGAAGGCAAACCAACTGGGACCAGGTTACCTTAGGGATCACCTCTCCCCTTATGTCCCCGCCCCGGGGTCTGTGCGGTCATGAGAAGAAGCACTCCTGAGGATGCCATATGCTCCCAAAGTTCGCCTCGGGAGCAATCGCAGTAGCGCATTTAGTGTCGCAGCACCCACCCTTTGGAACCCATTACCAACTGCCACTGGGCAGGCCCCCACAGTTTCCATGTCTAAACATCTTGTTTGTTTATCTGCAGCATTTTTACCCTGGCTCTAAGCCCCCCCGGAGTGGCTTACACAGATTACTAATAAAACAGTCCCTGCCCCCAGGTTTACAATCTGAAAGACACAAAAGGAAAAAGAATTGGGAGGGAGGAGGAAAAAAAGAAGCAAAACTCAGATGCCAGATCTTAGTTTTAAAGTTTTCTTAAGACACAGGCTTTCCACTGAGGTGTGACGCTGCCAGCTAAGGTCTGGAGTGCACAGCAGAGCATGTCGCTTTATCGCTGAGCAGTTTTTATTATTGGATGGGTTTATAGTTGTATTCTGGTGGCAATGATATTGCAGGCTCGTCGTTTTGCTAACACCGTGGAAAGTGATATATAAATTTGGGTAACAAAATAAATTCTCCAGCAAGGAAAGCCATAGGACAATGAGCAAGGAGAAGGGAGCGCCAACAGAAATGCCCGATGGCCACAGTTTGTTTGGCAACGTACCAAGTTTGGTTGGATCGATTGGTATGAAGATACACAGTCATCTGCCCGACAGCTTTCGCTCTGACTGGGAAACTTGCCTTCTTTTTGCCCGCAGCTACTACTACCTGGTAGGCATGGAGACATAAGAGGGAAGATTCCGGTCCTCATGGTTCTGAGTAAACAACTGACTAAAACGGGAACATAGGAAGCTACCTTATATGGAGTCAGACCCTTGGGCCTTCTGACCCAGTATTGTCGACACTGACTGGTAGTAAGCGCTCGCAAATTTGTGCTTTTTTTTTTTTTTTTTTGTCCTGTGGAACTGAGCCCCGGATCTTCTCGGTATCTAGCCCCGCCCCTGCTGTCGACACCGACGCCCGATGTTCGTTCTGGAACTTACTTGGCTGGGCAGCTCAACAACGGTGCTGTTCTCCTTGGAGGAATAAGTCACATTAAACGTGATCACCAGGGTCTCGTTGGTCGGGGCGCTGCGAAGGGCAGAACAGGCGGAGATGTTGGGGACACAGAACTGCACAGTCGGCCTACATCTATGGGCCTTTACCTGGCATAAGGCTTTACCTGGTAAGCCTTTTACCAGGTTAGAGCATCATCCCCCCCTAGCCCAATATTGTCAACAACTGACTGGCAGCAACGGCTCTCCAGGTGACAGGCAGAGAAGGGTCTCCCCCACCCCACCCCACCCGCTCCCCAAATCACCTGCTACCCGGTCCTTTTTAAACTCGAGGTGGCAGGGATTGAACCCAGGACCTTCTGTGTCCAAAGCAGGTGCTCAACAACTGAGCTTCCCTTTAAAAATAAAGTTAAGATTCCAGTCCTCATGATTCTGAAAAGAGGGCTGGTTTAAACAGGAGGGTGGGAAGCTGCCTTATACCGGGCATCCATTTCATCTAACCCAGGATTCTCTGACTGGCAGCAGCTCTCCGGGTTTGTACCCAGGGCTCATTCTCAGCCCCGCCTGGAGATTGAACCATACAAAGCCACTGAGCTATGGCAGCTTCTAATGAACATATGACTGAGGCGGCCTTCTGTCAGCAGACCAGGACTCCATCTAGCAGAACGGGGCAACTAAAATGATCATGGGGCTGCAGCATTCCCCTAGGAGGAAAAATTACAGCAGCTGGGACTGTGTAGCTTGGAGAAAAGGCAAGTAAAGGGAGACTTGATAGAGGTGTACAGAATTATGCCTGGAGTGGAGAATGTGGACAGGGAGACATTTCTCTCCCTCTCTCATTATACTAGGAGCCAGCAGGGTCATCTCCTGAAGCTGAACGGTGGGGAATTCAGGACAGATAGAAGGGAGGACTTCTTCACGCAGTGCCTGGTTAAACTTTGGAACTCCTTATCACAAGATGTAGTGACGGCCACCAATTTCGACAGCTTTAAAAGGGGATTGGGCATATCCCTGGAGGAGGAGGAGGCGGAGGCTGTCAGTGGCTCCTAGTCCTGATGGCCACCTCCAGGATCAGAGGCAGACTGCCTATGGACACCAGTTGCTGGGGAACATGGGCAGGAGGGTGCTGTTGCACTCCTGTCCTGCTTGCGGGCTTCCCACTGGCATCTGGTTGGCCACTGTGTGAACAGAATGCCGGACTCGATGGACCCTTGGTCTGATCCGGCAGGGCTCTTCTGATGTTCTTAGCTCGGTGTTTTGTACTCTGACTGGCTGCAGTTCTCCGGGGACTTGAACAGGAGCCATTTTCAGCCCTATCTGGAGATGCCGGGGATTGAACCTGAGATCTGTACGTAAAGCAGCGGCTCCACCACTGACTCGAGTTACGGCCCTTCCCCTTAACAACAGAAGGCACAACAATAAAAGTCCAGAGAGAGAGAGAGAGAGAGAGATGGCAATAGGCCAGAATGGGGAACCTGCAGCCTTCTAGATCTTGTTGGACCCCAGTTCCCATCAGCCCCAGCCAGCCGAAGATGGGACAAATTCCCCACCTCTGCAGTAGACAAAAGACTGCACTGATATTTTTGCCAACTGGGAAGGGAGAAGTGGCTGTATTTTTGCTATGCTCTACAGCCGTGTTCTCCAGCCTTGGGTCCCCACATGTTTTTGGCCTACAACTCCCAGCATGCCCCAGCCAGCTATGCTGAAGGCCAAAAACATCTGGGGGACCCAAGGCTGGAGAACACTGCTCTACAGGGAGTCGTGATGAAACTTGAGCAAAGGCATGAGCTACTCCCACTTTATTTTTTGTCTAGCGACCAGGTTTTCCCCAGTTATGTTTACTCTACGAGCAAAGGTTGAAAGATTCCAGACACTGGTGCTTTCAAGCCCACCTTAAAGTCACCGGGACATTCTTCAAAGTGCCGTTTTCCATTGAAACCTCTTCAGGGACAAGGAGAATGGGGTCTTCATCTTAAAAAAAAAAAAAAAAGGAGAGAGAAAGAAAGACTGGCACAGCTAGAAGTTAGGAAATCCTACCATTTTTCCCAGCTTG
This sequence comes from Shinisaurus crocodilurus, assembly GCA_021292165.1. Lineage (NCBI taxonomy): Eukaryota > Metazoa > Chordata > Lepidosauria > Squamata > Shinisauridae > Shinisaurus > Shinisaurus crocodilurus. The sequence continues at coordinate 18,357,210 of CM037886.1, read as the reverse complement.
AGACAAGCCGGTTCTGTTTTGGGAGAGGCAACTGAGACAACTCAACTATATTCCAACTGACAAAGATGTCGGCCACTCTTGTTTTTCTACCAACCCCTGAGGGATGGGCAAAAAGTTTGACCGGCATTGGTTTTCCCTGTGGGATATAAATGTAATAAAATAATAATAATTATAATGATGATGGTTTGCATTTATTTCCCCCACCCCCTGCAAGGTTTGGCTTTTATAGTCTTTGAAACAAAGCAAACAGCAAGTCCCAGTTTTGCTCCAAGAAAGTATGGTTTCAGGAGAGGCATCACATGTTCTTGAAACTTGTGACTATATACATATATTTGTGCAAGAAGTGGTGAGTTACAAGCAGCAGACAGCTTGCTTGTCTCTTCTTGCAGCTTAAGGCTAAATCTCGAAGGCAGAATAACTTACTGCAGGCTGCCAATGACGCAAGGGAGAAACACAGCAGATGGAGGAAGAGGCCGCTTCTGTTCTCCATTATCCTAAACAGCTGCAAAACAGAGTGTGAAAAAGGAAGTCTCCTTTAGCCTGGAGGGCAAATCGCAACTTTAACACACTGGGTGGGAGAAAGAGGCACACATTTGACCAGACAGAAACAAGACGATTATCTCTGCTGCAAGTTGAGAGACAGTGTAGGGTAGTGGTTACAGCGTGAGGGGCCCCCCTTAAAGTCCAGAGTTCAAAACTTACCAGGCACGCTTTTGCCCGTTGCTGTCTCTCAGCAGCCTACCTCACAGGGTTGTTGGGAGGATGAAAGTGTGCGCGGGCGAGTGTGTGTGTGAGAGAACATCAAAGCCAACCTCTTTCCCAACCTTGCGCCCTTCAGATGTTTTAGACGTCAACTCCCTAACAATTGGCCATGTTGGCAGGGGATGATGGGAGTCGAGGGACCACCCTGGGCTACAAATCTTTAGCCCCAAGGTCCAACCCCAATGGTGCTACTGGGTAGGACGGTGCAAGGGCAAAGGGGAAGCCTAGAGGGGAGGAAATTAGGGGGGAGTACACACGCCCCACACCCAACGCGGGGCACCCCAAATTTAGAGAGGACACAAGACGTCTCTGGGTCATAAAAATCCCTATAAATAAATAGGGGGAAATACCCGCATTCAAAACTACAAGTCCCGTCATGCAACGCGGCCCCCGAGGCCCCCAATGGCGGCGCCGGCGCCCGCGCAGGGCACACTAGGAGATGAAGTTTTTTTCCTCCGGCTGCCCTGTCAGAAACACTCTCTGGGCACCCCAACTTGACCACTTTCCGAGGGAAGGTCACTTACCCCAGCGGGGCGGGCAGCGACGTCTACTCTCTCAGGCCCTTCCTGCGGGGACCGCTTTCCCCTTTGGCTTCCGCCCGGGCCTTTCGTGGCGTCCGGCCCTATATATAATGGCTCGTCGCACATCCCTCTTCGCATGCCGTAGCGGCCATTTTGGGCGTGGCTAGCTATGGGATGCAACGGCGGTTCCTCCTCCACTCCGACAGTGGAAGTTTTTTTTTTGCTTGTTGTCGTTGTCCCTTATTTGTTCATTTGTAACTTTAAAAAGCTTTTAGATCAACCTCAAGGCTGCTGCAGGACTTGGAAAAAAGACGCTGAGGAAGAGAAGGCGGGCCTGAGGGGGTGGGGGCGAGGGCAGCGACACACCTTAGATGGCGGGGGCGACCTGAGTCCTCCATTTTGAGTGTGTCGAGCTCCCGGCAAGGAGGTTCTCTACCCAGATAAGAGCTCCAGGTCTGAAAGGGAACGACGCACCCAAGATGGCGGCGGCCGGCCGAGGTCGCCATCTTGGGTGTGGCGCGCTTCCCTCAGGACAAATTGCTCCGAAGTTCACTCCTTGCAGAGCAGATTCGGCTCCTCGGCTGCACGGGGTCACTTCAGAATTTAGGCCTCTTTCGCACCATCGCCTTAATTCTGCGCATTTCGGCGCGGAGGCGTTCTTAGCAGCACCTCAGGCCTAGGTGTGTTCTGTGTTGCTTTACCTGCCTGCTGTTTGTTTGGGTTGGGGGGCGGCGGGAATTGACTTTATTTCTGTGGGCTGCATCCAGATTTACAGCGCAATGGTGTGCATGCCTACTCAGAAGTAAGTCCCATTGAATTCAGTGGGGCTTACCCCCAGGTAAGTAGGTATAGGATTGCAGCCTAAGCCCTGCTTGGAGCAGACCCACTGAAATCAGTGGGGCAAGTTGGTCTGGCCAGGGTAATTTGTGCTTGGAAGTTGGTCATGACAATGTATGTATGTATTTATTTATTTATTATATTTATAAACCCGCCTTTTTTCCTGCAAGGAACCCAAGGCAGCTTACGTAATCCTCCTCTCCATTTTATCCTCACAACAACCCTGTGAGGTAGGTTAGGCTGAGAGTCAGTGACTGGCCCAAAGTCACCCAGTGAGTTTCATGACTGAGTCGGGACTAGAACCCAGATCCGTGCTTGAACTCAAGGACGCTTACTTCTGAGAAGACCCGTCTAGGATTGCACCATGAATGAAATATAAATTGGGTGTCCCAATTGACAACGCAATCTTGTATGTGTCTTCTCAGAAGTTAAGTCATGGAGGCCAAATGGGGCTGACTCCCAGGTAAGTGCGCATGAGATCGTAGCCTGCGGGGTGGCTGCTGAGTTTTGCGTGCCGAACTTCCACCTTCCGAGCCAGTCTCATGTGGGTTATCCGGGATCGATGCTATTATCCTCTTCTCTCCTTGCAGGGAGACCAGACCGTGGGCGATGCAGTCACCGCCGAAAGCTCAGGACAAGGGTTTGAATCCCGCCGTGCCGCCCGGGATGGCCGGCTACGTGCTGGGGATTGACATGGGCACCTCATCTGTGAAAGCCGTCTTGGTGGAAGAGTTGGTCCGGGGACCGGCCGTGGTCGCGAGCTGTACCAAGGACACACAGGCGAAGGTGGAGAGCCCTGAGGCTGGGCGGCAGGTGAATGGGGATTGAAATGAATGAATGGGGGACCTATCCTTTGTTACTTGTCAGGATTAGTAGCCAGAATTAGGCCAAAATTTATATCTTCATCACTTCTCATGCCTACTGAGGCCTATGCAATGCCGCTGGAGTTTATTGGTGCTTTCCTACCAGATCTGACAATGATGGTAGAAACATCTGTATCTAGCCTCTTATATTATTTTTCTAGCTCTTAAAACATCTTTGTTTCTGTAAAATCAACTTAAAATATATTAACTCATGTCTCTTATAACTCTGGATTTTTAACTGAGCAAAAGAAGGCTTTGAGCTTTAAAGCAAATATATGTACAGTAGTTACGCTATGTTCTAAAACCTTCTGTTGGTACTGCACCAGTGACGACTTCAGAAACTGTTACATGGGGTGGAGGCATGATCTACCCAAATTTAAGTAATTCAGGCTGCAACCCTATACACATTTACTGGGGAGTAAGACCCATTGACCTCAATGGGACTGACTTCTGAGTAGACTTTGGGCTGGGACTCGGGAGATCTGGGTTCTAGTCCCCGCTCGGCCATGAAACTCACTGGGTGACTTTGGGCCAGTCACTGACTTTCAGCCTAACCTACCTCACAGGGCTGTTGTGAGGATAAAATGGAGAGGAGGAGGAGGAGGATTATGTAAGCCGCCTTGGGTTCCTTGCAGGAAAAAAGGCGGGGTATAAATAGAATAAAATAAATAAAATAAATAAATAAATTAGTAGATTGAACCTCTAGCAGCAGAGGTAGTCTATCCCTGAATAACAGTTGCTGGGTACCATTGACCTCATGTCCCAGTGGTGAGCTTCCCTGTGACATCTGATTGGCCACTGTGGGGAAAAGGGGAGGAAGACTAGATGCTCTGTTGGTCTGATCCAGCGGGGCTTTTCTTATGTTCTTATGAGTCAGGGGTGCAGAACCTCTTTCAGCCTGAGGGCCGAATTCTATTTCGGAGAAGCTCTCGGGGGCCGCATTCCGGGGGTGGGCGGGGCCAAAGGCAAAGGGGGTGGGGCCAACACAAAAAATATCAGCCTGTTTTTATGGTAAAGCTCTTACAGACGGTAATGAAGCCTTTGTGGAGGCATTTCGACCTTTCAGAGTGAGGAGAAAACTGCACAAAATCCAGGAAACCACTAATTGGTTGGTGGTTGGGGGGGGGAAGGGGAGTCGGGCTAGAGGGAGGAAGCGTGACCCCTTGGGGAAACCTCAGAGGGCCAAATTGGGATTCAGGGAAGGTCAATTTTCGTCCCTGGGCCTGAGGGTTTGCCTCAGAAAACAGAAAAAAGGCCTACAACTCCCAGCTGGGGCATGCTGGGAGTTGTTGGCCTTTTTTTCTATCTAAACTTGCATATAATTGCACCTTATGTCTATTGGGGCTGGGTGGCAGCGGACTTAAATTACCATCTCCCCCCACTGCCAGGACTCCTGTGCTTTTAATAGAAGCTGAGTCACAGGCAGAAATCCAACTGAAGGAGCTGCTTCTAGTGCACTGACAGGAAGTAGTGTGCTGATGCAGGATTGCAGAAAACGGGGAAAGGCCACTTCTAGGCATGCCTCCTTTCTGCTCGCTTGCTTTCCCTCTCTCTTTTTCCTCGTAGGGGAATGAGCAAGACGTCCACAAAATCATAGCCGCCTTGAACGAGTGCCTTGCAAACCTCCCCAAGCAAGTCCTCGAAAGAGTGTACCGCATTGGTGTCTCTGGACAGATGCACGGGGTTGTGTTTTGGAAAACGGGTCGAGGTAAGATTTGTTTTTCAGAAATGTGTTTTCTGAATCTCTCCTTCCTTAAGATCTGTATAGTGGTAACTGTTTTTAAAATGCAACCTTTAAAAAAAAGAAATACTCCATGCAAAACTCCCTAGAGGAAGCAGAAAGGCATTAACCTGGTTCACACATTACGTTCACAATGGGTTGTTGAATTCTGGGTTTCATAGATCATAGAGTTGGAAGGAGCTTGTTGTGTGACAATGCGGCCACACTAACAAACCATGGTTTGTTAACCGTGAACAACCCAGAAAGAGAACCCATGGTTTGTTGTTGGGTTCTGAACTCTGGATTGTTTAAACCGTGGGTTCCTGTTTTATTTTTTTAATGTATTTTATTAAGTTTCTGTTTGACAGTACACAAATTAAGCAAAACAATAAAAAGACAGGAAAAGATAAGAAAAGAAGTACCGTATATACTCGACTTTAAGTCTAGTTTTTCAGCACATTTTTTGTGCTGAAAAATGCCCCCTAGACTTATACGTGGGTCAGCGGCCCCCCAGGACCCCCGCCGCCACCGCAAGGGACCGCCAGGCACCCCCTCCACCCCCAGGACCCCTGCCGCCACCCCAGACACCCCACCCCCACCCCCGTACCTGCACCCGCCGCCGCCGAAGCCCCTCCCCCGTCGAAGCCGCGCCGCAGCCCCCCCATGCCACCCCACACTACCCCAGACACCCCCCGTCACCGTACCTGCTCCCGCCGCTGAAGCCCCACTTCGGAAGGGGAGGGGCGCGAGCGATCCTCTTCCCGCCCGAACCTACGTTTGAATCGCGGAGGCCCCTTGAGAAAGCGCCTTTCGTGGCCGGCCAGCCGGCCGGCCAAGCTGGCTGGCTGGCGGGGGCCAGCTCGGAGCGCGGTGCCATCGCGCTGGGGGAGGGCGCACGGAGGCCCCCTCTCCGCCGCTCTCCACCAGACACCAGATCCAGGGGGGCGCCTGAAGTTTCCTTCCCCCCCCCGCCTCTCTCTCTATTTTTCTTCCGGCGGGGGGCGGCGTTTGCTTTCCCTGGATCTAACGCCGTCCCCGCTTGCCCGGGCGCTGCTTGAGCGGAAGTTTTGGGGGGTGAAATTAGGGGCCTCGACTTATGTTAGGGCCGACTTAAAGTCGAGTATATACGGGTATAACTAAAAACAAACAAACCATAATTTTACATCTGTTATAAGCAGTAGAAAATAACTTAGGTAGGTACTGAGATTAAGGTTATAAAGGGCCTGCTTTTGGCTGAATTGTTTAATTAAACAACAGTTGTATAAAATAAATACATTTTTCATTTCAGTATTCTTTACAGTGTCCACAGTGTTTTATATTGTGAAGGAATATTATGTTGGTTTCCCATCCTATTCATATACCGGTAAACAATAAAATCATCCCAAATCGCATTAAATGAATCATGTTTACTTTGACCCCTTGCTACCTTCAGCTTATGGGATATTTTTTCCATTAAGACTGTTTGCCATACCGTATTGTACCAATTATCTAAGCCCTGAAAGCTGAATTCCTTCCAAAATCTTGCAATTGTGAGCCTGGCGGCTACGAATAAGTGAGTAATTCACTCCTTACACTCAGATTATTTATTTCTCCCCCCAAAAAGATTGAATAACGCTAGAGTCGGTGAATGTGGAATATGTTGATTTGTAATTAAACCAATCTCTGTTATCACCACTCGCCAAAAGGTCTGAACCTCTGCACAGTTTCACCACATACACAAGGATGTGCCTGACTCTTGGCACCCCCTCCAAAATTGTGGGTGGTTGTTATGTGTGAACCCAGAATCGAGGGTTGTTCATGTGTTGTTTCGCCAGGCTACAGAAGCGCTGGGCAAGAGCGGTATAAAAAACCCAGCCACACTACATGTCAGCACCGCAAAGGCATTTAAGCTACAGGGAGGGAGCAGGTGGAAGAGGGGTGGAACAAACAACCCAGGGATTGAACAAACCATGGTTCATTTTCTCAATCGTCTGCCAGACAAACCCTGGATAAGACAGCCAACCATGGGTGGAATATACCATGGGTTAGCGTTACATGCAAATCGGGCCATTGTGGGTCGTAGGACCAATTTCCTGAAAGTATTAGTAGTTTCATGTCGGAGATTATCCGGTCCATCATGGTCTTATGAGACCTTCCACTTGTGTGGTTATTCTTCAGAGGCCAAAATAATCACAAATACGTGTTCAGTCGATAAGACAGGTTGCTTCGTGTTCCAGATCTGTGGACACCAGGCCAATACCATAAAGATAAAATACAACATGTTTTCAAAGTGGTAGCACATAATTTTTAAAAACATTTCTAGTGCCTTGCCTCGATTCCTTGTTTCCTGGCCTCTGCATGGGCCCAAATGGAAAATGCTTCTCATCTTCTCTCCCTCCTCCTGAGCAAGTTAGCTGAAAAGAAACCACAATGCTCTTGGCTGCAAACGAGGGCTTTTTGTTGGTTTCTTTGGTTACTTATTTTCTAAACGGTGGCTTTTTGCCTTTTAAGGGGTTGCTGTTAATGTTCCTTCAAACAGCCCATTTTTGTGTGAGGGAGAGATAAATTGGGTGAAGAAGAAGGGGAAAAAACATGGTTGGGAGCTACTTTAAAAAAGAAAAAGCGCTCGATGAAGGAAATGAGGCTGATTATTTTTTTAAAAAGAAAAACTGGTATTAATCTCTATTTATTTTTGTTTTAAGAAGCCAGGCCTTTTGCAAACTGCAAGCACTGCCATTGTGGAATTCCTTCCCTGGGGTTGGTTGATCAAGCTTGATCACTTTTTATCTTTCCGGAAGACACTTAAGAACAAGCTTACCCACCCGGCTCTACCCCTCCCCCCGAAAGACCTTTGTCACGCAAGGGGCTAAAGGGGTGGCTATATGTGATTGTTGCCTGGGTTTCCCCCTTTATATGCCTCGTCTTATTTTTATTCTGTGTTTTTGTTTTAGTATTATAGAGTTGCAGTCCTTTAGGGCACAATCCTGTGGCTGCTAGACAGAGTCTAGACAGCCATAGGATAATTCGGAGTCTCGGCTCCGACCTCGGAAGCATGCTCAGAGCAGGGACTCTGAATTCGGAGGGCCCTCCCTCCGCGCCGGCTACAGCCCCAAGGTCACAAGAGCGACCTCGGAAACGGAGTTTTGTGGGTGGAGAGGGGAGGAGTCAGGCTCCGCCAGCATACACAGTATCCTGGTGGGGCCTCGGCCTCCTCTCCACGTGCTCCGGGGCAAAACACTTAGACGTCCAAAATCGCCCGTGTAAGTGTTCTGCCGGGCGGGAGGGGCGGGGGGCGACATTCACCTCCGCGCTCCTTCCGCCCTCCATAGGATCCCCATAATCCTCCCGAGTTCGGAGGGTTTTGGGCAGCCACATTGGATTCCACTGTTTAGTGCTGGGGTCTCCAAAGTGGTGCTCCTGGATTTTTATTTTATTTTATTTTTTAAGATGATGGTGATGATGATGATGATGATTTTAAAAAAATCAGTTATCTGGGAGGCTGGCACGCTTCAAAGTGAAGCGCTGCCCTCCAGTGCCGCCTCTGTTTGGCTTCAGAAGAGTGGTTTTTGTAGTTTTGGAGCTCAGAGCCCGCCTCTGGCTTTTGCACTTTGGTTCTTCGGCAAGTAACTTTTCTTCTAGTCTCATCTGGGAAATGAGTGTCTTTTGACCGGTCACATCCCACCCGCCCCATGGCAAAGACTTTTCTTTTCTCTCAGGCATTTTAGAAGCCTAGTTCTAGATTTTTTTCTAAAGGCTGTTTTATCTATACCTGTGGTATTTGCAGTTTTGTATTGCATTTTATTCTTTCAAATATTTGTATTGAATTTTATATATATTTTAACTGTCTGTAATCTTTTCGCTGTTTGTAACCCGCCCAAGGGATGTTGGTTATTGGTCAGATGAAAAATATAATTACGATAATAAAAATGATAGATAGATGGCAGCCGTTTCGTGCCCACCAACTCCAGCCTTTGATGCCGGCCTTGTAGGCCAGGCACCGTAGGGTGCCCTATGAAGCCTTTGGATGGGGTGTCAGTGTCTAACTGCCTCCTCGTGGCCCGGGCTGCTTTGAACGCAGTGCGCCGGGCAAGTGGGCCTCCCCTACTGACGGGCTTGTCCATTCCAGGTTGCACGTGGACCGAGTGTGGATCCGGGCAGACATTTGAGCCGGACGAGGTCAGCCAACTGGTCACGTGGCAAGACGGCCGCTGCAGTAGCCCCTTCCTGTCCTCACTCCCCCGGCCGCAGTCGCACCTCAACGTGACCACGGGACACGCCTGTGCCACCATCTACTGGTACTTGGAGAACAGGTACCACAAGCTTTCTGGCTTCAGCTGTGACGTTCTCCCTTGCGTTTCCCCTGTGTGATTCCTTGACGTTTGCCTGCAGACCAAAATCCAGGAACCAAATTCCTGGGTAGCCTTTTTTTTTTTTTTTTGCTAAGTTTGATATTGGGACTTCTCTAGCAGCTGCAGTCCATCACGCCCTAAACCAGGCGTGCAAAAGCTCAGGCCTGTGAACCAAGTCCAGTTTATTAAGTTTCTGATTTCAGCAAGTGCCCATGGACAGTGGGGTGGTGGGGCAGAGGGCCTCCCACAGATTCAGGGCTCCAAATGAATTTTTCGGGGCTCCAGCCCCAGTGGGCCACCCCCCAACACTGCCTCTGGCTGAAATGAACCCAAAGAGCTCCCACTCCGTATGCATTAACTGGTTTTTTTTTTCCCACCGAAAGTCAGCCGCCCATGAAAAGTAGTACTGGCAGTTGCTAAGTGTGCTCTACTTGCTCTTTGGTAGCCCAGATTTCCTGAAGCCTTACGATGCTGCTGGAACCATCCAAGACTACGTGGTCGCCATGCTGTGTGGCCGGGAACGGCCGCGGATGTCTGTCCAGAATGCGGCCAGCTGGGGATACTTCAGCACCACGAGTAAAAGCTGGAATGCAGGCATGTAAGTCGGGCTGTGGGCTCGATCAAAGCCTCCTCCGACCTGGTGCCTTCCGGGGGTGTTGGACTACAACTCCCAGCATCCCCCAGCCCGCATGGACATTGGAGTTGTAGTCCCAACACATCTGCAGGACACTAGGTTGTGGAAACCTGCCTTACCTAACGTAATCTATTCACTGTGCAATCCTCTGCATCTGTACTCAGAAGTAAGTTCAGTTGCGCTCAGTGTTGGGGCTTACTTCCAGGTAAGTGGGCATAGGATTGCAGGCTTACTCTATCCAAAATAATAATAATAGCTATTATTGTTTTATTTGTGTTCTGTACTTGAGCTGAGAGTTCTGAAATTCCAAAAAGCAGAAGCTGAAGGTTGGTTGGTTGGTTGTCTGTGATGATGATGCCATCTATATACATGGAGCTTTACAAAGAATGAAAGAACCATTCCCTGCCCCAAGGGGCTTGCAATCTGGAAAACAACACAAGTGGGGGGGGGGGAAGTGAAGGGAGATGGGGGTAGATAGTGGGCGAATATGCATTTATTTCAGTTGCACCTACTCAGGCTTAGTTACAGTGGGGCACGGGGACTCTAGGGGCGGGGGTTTGCCGGAGGCTTCACAGAAAAGGTGGGTTTTTGAGGAGGGATTTGCAGGAGGCATGACAAGACGTCCTCATGCGAGTGTTCTGGGAGGCGGTTCCAGGTATAAGGTGCAGCGAGGGAGAAAGGGCAGAGTCATTTCCGGGAGTAGGAGACCTTCAAAAGGCTGTCTGGGGCCAGCTTTCCAAGACTGAGCACCCCCCCCCCCGAGCGAATCCTTCGCCATCGTGTCCTGGTGGGCTTACGTGCCTGGTGGGGCAGATGCTCCCCACTCTCCGAGTTGGCGGCTGGATTGAGCCACCATTTCAGTTTCCAGCAACACTGCCCCAAGGCATTGTGGGGGATTGAAGAAGTCAATCTACCACAGCTTTCCCCAACCTGGTGCCCTCCAGATGTGTTGGACTACAGCATGCTGGCTGTGGATGATGGGAGTTGTAGTCCAACGCACTTTGAGGACACTAGGTTGGGAAGGCTGACCTAACTGATGGGTTGCCTGACCCTCGCCGCCCTGTAAAAGTCATGTGCGGTCTTTGTTGTGAAGCATCTCGGCCTTGTTCTTTGCAGGGACTAGAGTCTGAGCCCTCTGGCTGGGCCAGAACTCCAAAGATGGGAAGACTCCCACCCACCCTCTGGCAGGGAAGATAAAACTGCTCGCTAGCCCGTCTCAAGGTTGGCGGAAAACCTGTGTTTGGCTCTTTGGAGTTTTCATTTCATTGCTAACCTGGCAGATGTGGAGTGCGGTTATGGGAGGGGCTTGCCTTAGAGCTGCTCGTCGGATCTAACTGCTTGCGGTTTTTACTTCTTCGGAAGAACTAACGCTCGGGGAGTAACACACTGTGTCTACACAATGGCCAAGCTGGCTGTGCATGGTGGGAGTTGTAGTCCCACACGTCTGGAGGGCGCCTGGCTGGGGAAGACTAATCTATTGTGTCTTTCTTGATTTTGTCTTTGTCGAATTGTACAGCGATGAGATAATTTATTCTACGAGGGATTTCATAAATGTAATACGCCCATTAAAAAAGAAAATTGCAGTGAGGTGGGGTGTGTGATTTGCGGATGTCATCTACCTATTCTCCCCCGCCCCCCCTCCAATAATTCGAGCACTGACTTGATGAAGCTGTAATCCGCATGACTCGGTCAGCCTGTGCTCGCTCTTCTCACCCCCCTCCCAAACCCCAATGCATGTCAAGTAGCTGGGCCCTTTTGTCCCAGCCTGGGCTAACCCACTTTGATCTCCGGTTTGCAGCCTCCGGGAATCCCACTTCCCCGTTCATTTGCTCCCTGAAGTGGTCCAGCCCGGAGACCTTGCAGGGGGGACCTGCTGTGCGTGGCACCGGATACCAAAAGGGACAGAGGTTGGGGCTGCTCTGGGGGACCTCCAGTGCTCAGTGTACTCCGGCATGAGTGAAAAGACTGATGCAGGTATGGACATGAGAGCAGGCGGAGGACATGTTCCATCCATGGGAAACATAGAACAGGGGTCCCCAACCATTTTTTGAGTCGGTGGGCACATTTATCATTGCGAGAGAATGTCGTGGGCACTCTCGCAAGATGGCTGCCGTGGGGGCAGGGCTTGCCCATTCATAAAATGGCTGCCACGGTGAGCTCGGCCGGTCACGCAACACTGGTTTCCCAGAAGGCAAACTGGTGAGACTGAAAGAAAAGTAACTTGCCCCCCCTCCAAAAAAAAAGAAGGCAGAGATGCAGGTCTGAGTTCCGAAACAAAAAACGCTCTTTTGAACTCAAATAAAGATGGTGCTCCCACATATGCACACTTCTGAAAATGCGCATCCCCACCACCACCCAAATTGGTATTTTCATGCTTTAGCCCGCGGAGGGAAATGCACACTTCCAGTCCCCGATTGAAAACGCACCTTTCCCCCATTACGGGTTGGGGGGAAGAGTTTCTCGTGTTCAGCAACGTGAGTGAGGTGAAATGAGCTTCAAGGAAGAATTCAGAGAATCTCAACGAGTTCAAACATTGCATGTTTGCCCAATTTAAAAAAAATGCCTCCCAGTTTTAAAAAAATGGTTTTTTAATTAAAAAAACTTACGTAAATAAAATAAAAATCGGGGGAGGCAAGGAAGGGTCCAACATTGGAGACCCCAAAGCTAGCACTTAGCAGAAGGTAAAAACTACCTAGACCGTGATCTTTGAGACTGACAGCTGTGTGGCCTGCCATTCTGTATGCTGTGTTTTGTAATCAAAATTCTGCAGTAAGGCAGCCCAGGTTCTGTGCCTGAATTCTGTGACCTGTACAAACCAGGCATATTTGTGCATGCTTTGCATAATGTATTCTAGGAACCTCAGAAGCTGCTCTATATACATCCAACTAAATTCCATTTTTAAAAAAAAAATCCAGGAGAAATTAAAGCCATTTTACTGCAGATCAAAACAAAACACTATCCCAAAGGCTTCCCTTTCAGAGGACGATATTTACTACTGCTGTTCCAGTTTTTTTGCACAGAACCTTTGCTAGTGCACGCACATGAAACCAGAGGTGTTAAACCAAATCCAGCCTCTTTTCCTGACCCACACCTGTTTCCTCAGACCACCAATCTTCTCAGGTGGTTTCTCAGCTTTGGGGCAGTTCCTCCCCCCTTTAAAAGGCCGAAATGCCAAAGGGGTGGGGCCAAAAATACCAACTTATAGTGCCGAAATGCCAAAGGGGTTGGGCTGGCTGGGGCATGCTGGGAGTTGTAAGCCAAAAACATCTGGGGACCCAAGGTTGGAGAACACTGTTATAGTAGCTTCGAGCTCTTCCGGCCAGTCATTAAGCCTTCGGAGAGGCATTTCAACCTTTTAGAATGGGGCGGGGAAACCCATGCAAAAGTTGAGACACCAGCCAACAATCAGTGGGTGGAGCCACGGGAAGGGGGCGTGGCCATCTGCGGAACCCGGGGGTGGGCGGGCAGACTGGGACCTCAGGCAGGCTGCATTTGGCCCTGCACTAGCTGAAAACCAGGATTTAATCCCCCAGGTCTGTGCTGTGTTTCCCACCTACCTTTTCCTCCTAGTCCTCAACATTGGGACTTCTGCCCAGCTCACTGTCCTGATGCCCTGTGGCTTCCAGCCCGAAGAGTCTCCCGACCCTCATTCGCCCGTGGCCTATTATCCGTACTTCGGCAATAGCTATCTGGTGGTGGCGGCCTCGCTGAACGGCGGTAACGTGATGGCGACGTTTGTGAGCATGCTGCTTCGGTGGATGGCTGAGCTGGGTAACGTATTTCATGCGGCAAAGGGCTGATCCTAGAATAGTAGAGCTGGAAGGGGCCTCTAAGGCCATCAAGTCCGACCCCCTGCTCAACGCAGGAATCCAAGCTAAAGCATCCCTGACAGATGGCTGTCTGGCTGTACCTTGGATGCCTCCAGAGTGGGAGAGCCCACCACCTCCCTAGGTAGTTGGTTCCATTGTCTTATTGCTCTGACAGTCAGGAAATTTTTCCTGATGTTTAGGTGGAATCTGGGTTCCTGCAAATTGAGCCCATTATTCCGTGTCCTGCAAACTGGGATGATCGAGAAGAGATCCTGGCCCTCCTCTGTGTGACCACCTTTCAAGTACTTGAAGAGTGCTGCCACATCTCCCCTCGGTCTTCTCTTCTGCCCTTTCCAGGCTTTGTCTGATCGAACAAACCGTGGTTTCTTTTCTCGATCCCTGGGTTGTCTGTTTCCCCCCCTGCTCCACTCTCTCCCTCCCTGTATCCCAAATGCCTTTGTGGTGCTGTATTACTGGCATGTAAAATGGCTGGGTTTTTCACCGTTCTCTAGCTCGGCGAAACAATGCACGAACCGCTCTTGGTTCTGGCTTTGAACGTAGCGACAATCAATGGTTTAAACAACCCAGGGTTCGCAACCCGATGACAAACTGGCTCGCACGTAATGACAACCCATACTGTGGGCTGTTGAATCGTGGGCTGTCGTTACGTGTGAGCCCGGAACTATGGATCGTTAACCATGAAGAGGACCTGGCAGGGGAAGGGATGAGCGCTCCTCCCTCCTCCTCCCCAATTTCCTTGCGTGGTGCTCCTACTCTTGAGGCTCCTTTGCACTGAAGAAGGAGACATCGGGGCTAAATATGTCAGTTTCTTTCCACTCTGCTCTGTGGATTTAGCCTCTGCAAAAAAAAAATGTTTTTTAAAAATCCGTACTTCAAAAGCAAAACAAGTTCGTCGCCCTCCCCAAGCCACTGAACTGGGCCCCCTCACTTGCCTTTTAACAGAGCCTCGAAAGCGCCTTAATGAGGATTTCAATTACTCTCCGCCCCCACCCACCCCTCACCCCCTGGCTTTCCGTTTTTCTCAGGATTTCAAGTGCTTAATGGCTTGAGTGCTTTTTGAGTCATTTCTTCGGTCTTCCCCACCCACCACAATTGCCGTTCTCTGTACCACTTGCAGGCTGGAAAGGAAGAGGTCCGGAATAAACGGCCCCCTCCTCCACTGAGAAAATCAGATTTCCTCCTGCAGAGCTTTGGGAGCCTGCGAGGTCTACTGCATAGAGCGGCCTTGGCCTGGCCTGGCGTCCTCCAGGTGTTCTGGACCACGACTCTCAGGATTCCTGATCGCTGGCTGTGCCGGCTGGGGCTGGTGGGAGTTGATGTCCAAAACATCTGGAAGGCACCAGGCTGGGGAAAGCTGGCGTGGAGTGCAAGAACTGAGCCAGAGGGGCCTGGGTTCTAATCTCGGCTTGGCCATGAAGTTCACTGTGAGCCGGTCGCGTTCTCTCTCAGTATAACCCTGCGAGGTAGGTCAGGCTGGGAGTCCGGGACTGGCCCAAAGTCACTCGGTGAGCTTCATGGTCGAGTAGGGTCTAGAACCCGGATCTCCCAAGTCCTGGTCCAGTGCTCTAACCACTAGGCCACACTGGCCCCTGGCCCTTTTCATCTTTCCCTTTTTCTTCTCCTTCTGCAGGTGTCCAAGTCTCTGAATCGGATCTCTATCCACAAATGATCAGGGCCGCCTTGGCCCAAACCGATCCTGGCCTCGCCATTTGCCCGACGATCTTTGGAGAAAGGCACACGCCGGACAGGTTGGCCTCTGTGACGGGGATCGGAGCCTCCGGCCTCTCCTTGGGCCATGTGACCAGGGCCTTGTGCCGGGGCGTGGTCCAGAACCTGCACTCCATGCTGCCTTCGGAGCGCCTGAAGGAGGCGGGGGTAAAGCGGATCCTGGCCAGTGGGAGCGGCCTCTGTCGGAACGAGGTGATGAGGCAGGAAGTGGAGAAGGCATTCCCGTTCCCTGTGCTCTACGGGAAGGAAGTGGATGCGGCGGTGGGCTGCCGCCCTGGCCATGCTGCACAGGAAGTGAGGTCACGCCAGACTTGGGACTACAGGACCGCTCTCTGTTTATAATGAGGACGTGCAATCTGCAGAAACCCAACGTTGGGGGTGGGCGGAGGGAAGGCAGGTAGGGGAGAGACCCTAACCCTTGCAGAAGAATACGGAAGGTTTGAAACAGCCTTCCCACCCCCAAATCTTAGCTGAGGATCAAGGTTGCGCATATGTGCTACCTCCCCAACCAGCCAGGGAATATCCCTGCCAGCGGAGAGCAGGACACAGGCCTCAGCCAGTGGGAACTTGGGATTTGAGAGGTCGCTGGCTTCCCTTCAACCTACGTCTTAAATGGGAGAAACCAGCCTCGGAGGAAGTGTGCCTTCTGGCATGCCTTATTGGAGCCTAGAAGGTTCCTTTTGGCAGTGAGAGGTGGGGCTCCCTCTTCAATGCTGAAAGTGTGGGGTGAAAGAAAGGGGAGCTTGTGGCTGCCCATCCGTCCATCTCCCGCCGAAATGTATTTCCGGGTAATCCCACCTGTCTGTTGCTAGAAGGAACCAATGATGTCATCCTCTTTTACCAGTGTTGACTCTGGTTATCTGCCGCTCTCAGCCAGCCTTCCCCAAGCCGATGTGCCTCCTGAAGTTTCAGCCTTCAACTCCTATCCGCCTCAGCCGATGGCCTAGCAATGCTGGGAGCTGTAGTCCAACACATCCGAGATGCACCGGATTGGGGATGGCTTCACGTGTATGGCTGTGGCAGTGAGTTTTGGGGTGACCCCTCCATTTTGCTCTCTGTTTTTGTTGGGTACAAAATATTCCAGAATGGGAGAACACACCTCCATGCTACTCGGCACGCTGTCTTAATTCCTCCAGGACTTCAATGGTTAGGAGAGAAGCGTCTCTGCTTTGTAGCAGCTGCAGACATCTTGGTCCAACTGCTGACAATAAAATGCTTGTTTGCTGCCCTGCTGCTACATTCTGCTTGTTTCTTTTGCCTCTCTCCTTTTATGTCTCGTGCCCAGGACCTTGTGTCTGTCCAAGTGGAAAGGGAGAATCGATCCGAAGCCGTGGCTCATCAGGGGTGTTGAACCTCGGCCCCCACGGGCCAAATTTGGCTCTCCGCGGTCAGATGGCCACGCACCCCGGCTCCTCCCCTCCCGACTGCCGAACGTTTTGTGGCTTTCCAGCTTTTGTGCATCTCCCCCCCCCCCCCCCATTCTGGAAGGCTGAGATGCTTCTCCTTCGTTCCTGACAGCAAGTGCTTTGAGCCAAAATAGGCTGGCATTTTTGGTGCACTGCCCCCCCCCTTTGCCTTCACCCCCCTCTATCGCTGGAACGCGGCCCCCGAGAGCTTCTCCAAAATTGGATTTGGCCCTCCGGCTGAAAGCGCTTTGGCAGCCCTGAACCCAATGCTACTTTTTTTGTGTGCTTCGCAAACACATCCGTTCCAAAATAAATACTAGGTGTATCGGGCTGTGATTTTCATCATGACTGTTGGTGCCAATGGGAGCTTTCCCCTTCCCTAGGGCCGAGTGCCATGCGGGAGTGGGATTTTCATCTGGATCACAGCTGGGGAGGGAAAGGTTCAACCTTCTTCCCTACCCGATCTCTGTCTGATCCAACGCAAGGCAGTTCCCTATATTCGTATATGGGAGATGTTCTTGCTATTTGCAGAGGCCCTGTTGAACCCTTCATAGATTCATTCTGAGCACTGAGGCATTTTTCCAGTCTTGGCACACTAAAGCTCTGTCGGTCCTTCCTTCCCCATCAACATGATTCCTTCCTCCACCAATTTGATAATTTCCGTCATGAGCTCATCAAAAAGCCTCACGACAAATGGGCCCTGCATTTCCGTTGCTTGTTCTTCTTTGTCCTTAATTTCTGTTCGCGTTGTCGATGAGGGTTTTTTGTTGTTGTTTTTTGCCAATTACTTATTCCTCAGAGGACTTTTTGGAAGCGTTGCTCTGAAATAGTCCACATTTTAGACAGAAGTCTGGCTGCAGCAATGGGGCTGTGTTGTCCCCGATGCCACAGGGATCTGGAGCCATCTTGTGCAAATTGGAGATGAGATCAGAATCAAAAGAGGGCTCTGTTTTTCTTACAAGCCCTGCCAAACAGGCCAGGCAAAGTCTGGAGATCGGCGAAAGCGGTCGCTGAGAAGCCAAAGCCGTCCAAAGCAAGGCAGCAACCACCTCTTTCCCTGCGAAGTCTCACTCAATCCAATATACTAATAGTAAACTCATTCTTCAGGCGTGGATCCTTATGTAGCCAAAGCTGCATTGTCTTTGCACAAGAGGGAAGCATCAAGAACAGAACACCATTGGAAGGATAAATGCTCAACTCCTATAATACAATAGATTGAGGACCCAATGAGGCTTTCCACATTTGAATGGATGGCATATAGATGCCACTCTCGAATGGACACATACATGGATATTTGGTCGAGGTTAGGCCGGGAGTCGGGAACTGACCCGAAGTCATCCAAAGTATAATTGATATATTCAAATCTATGTATTTCCTTTCTTTTTTTTAATGGTTTTGTTTTACAGAAACTTGTAATAATAATAAAAAGTAAGAACAGAACATAAGATCCGTGCTGTATCAAACCACATCTTGTCCTGCCTTCTGTTTAGACAGTGGCCGGCCAGCTGCCCACAGGAAACCCACAAGCAGGGCATGAGTGCAACAGCACCCACTCGCCCATATTCCCCAGCAACTGATGTACATAGGCAGACTGCCTCTGATACTGGAGGTAGCAAATCGCCATCAGGACTAGTAGCCACGGATAGCCTTCTCCTCCATGAATTTGTCCAATCCCCTTTTAAAGCCCTCCAAATTGGTGGCCATCACCACATCTTCTGTTAGCAAATTCCACCGTTTCATTCTGCGCACTGTGAAGACTTCCTTCCTTTTGTCTGTCCTGAATCTCCCACCATTCAGCTTCATGAGATGACCCCCGTTGTGTTCTAGTATCATATGAGAGGGAGAAAAATGTTTTTGAAATGGGCATGGCTGGCTTGGAACCCAGCAGCTTGTGTGAAGCTTGAGATCTCACCCAAGTTTAACTTGTTCCTTAAGGAGTGTGAAACATGCCCCTTTCTCAGGTCAGGTAGATCAAGGGCAGACAGAAGGTAGATGGGGGTCGACAGGTAGATGTTCTGGATTAATATAACTCCTTCCAATTGCAAACACAGGTAGTGAGTGCCAACAGGATTGTAGCCAAAAATGGGGCCAGGGAGAAACAAAAGGAAGGTATCGGCATGCTCTGGCGAACCCTGAGGTTTGTAGAAGTACAAATATATATTTTAAAAAACTAAGGGGGCAGAAAAACAACCCAACAAAGCCCAAGGATGGCTGGAGGACTGGGCATGCTTGGTAGCCTCAGGGCGTTGACTGTTGGGTGGAACAGAGGAACTGAAAAGGGCAGGGGAGTGGATGGATAAGCCGCCTTGAGGAGGTCATGGCTGGAATCCTGATCAAGACGGCAGGGCCAGTCCAAGATATTTCACAGCCAGAGGTCCCACCACCAGCAGCCATATCCCATTCCATATACAGAAACTGATCAGACAGGCTGAGGCAACTGAACTTCAGACTGACTAGGGCAGGGCTCTCCAACCTTGGGTCCCCAGATGTTGCTGGCCTACAGCTCCCAGCATACCCAGCCAGTATGGCTAATGGCAAGGGATTCTGGGAGCTGTAGTCCAGCAACTTCTGAGGACAAGGTTGGAGAGCCCTGCCCTAGGGAGACCGGATGTCAAATGCCCCTCGTGTTGTGAAGCTCACTGAGTGACCTTGGGCTACTTCCCCCCCCCCCTCTGCCCAACCTTCCTTGCGGGGTTGTCGTGAGGATAAAATGAGAAGCGAGGAACCCCCGTAGGCTTCCTTATGCTTGCAGGCAGCGTGGGATGTATATAAATGTAATAATAATTAATTTTTTTAAAAAAAATTAAGTAGACAGGCATCTAACCCCCAGAGAGAACCGATAGCCACAATTTAAATGCATTTTTCTCCTCGGAGCGGAAATTTGAAGTGTCTGCTACTAAATTGAAAGCGGGGAAGAAAAAAAGAAAGAAAGATGTGAAACACCAAACATGGCAAAGATAATTGTTTTTTTTGTTTGTTTTTTTTGGTTTGCAAAAAGCTTTGCCGGACTCCTGGGAATAGAAATCACTTCTGCTTCCAGGGCTGTC
This sequence comes from Shinisaurus crocodilurus, assembly GCA_021292165.1. Taxonomy (NCBI): domain Eukaryota; kingdom Metazoa; phylum Chordata; class Lepidosauria; order Squamata; family Shinisauridae; genus Shinisaurus; species Shinisaurus crocodilurus. Next base: position 18,337,534 of record CM037886.1, on the reverse strand, counting down.
TTTTCCATTATTCTATTACTCAAGTCTGGGTTTCTCTTCGGCATCGTTGCCTGCCTCTCAAAATCGCGGCTGTATGGACCAATCTAGAAGCAAATGAAACTGGGCGGAGGGGTGGGAGAAGCCACCCCGATCTCGCCCCCCTGCTCCAGCCAACGCCTAAGCTAAGAAGGGACAACTTGAACACTCGCGTGGAATGCCAACGGATTGCTGAGGGACCCTGAGCAGAAGACGGACCCTTGCACGATTTGTAAGTCCTGCATTTTACCTTTGCTCCAGAAGTTCAGGTTGGATCTGATCACTTTGACTTCCATCAGTGGTTTGTATAACCTGCTCCACTTGAATAACGTAAGTTATTCTCGTCTCTCTCCACATGCGTGCACTCACACGCAATACAGGAATAATAATTCCGGCCCACCTTACAGGGTTGCTTCCCCGAACTGGTGCCCTCCAGATATTGTGGACTCCCATCAGCCAGCCAGCATGCTCAATGGTCAGGAAGTTGTAGTCCGAAACATCTGGAGGGCAACAGGTTCAGAGAGAGAGAGGTTGCTTTACAGCTTAGAAAATATACATAAGGGTCTAGAAACATTATTCTCATAAACGGAGCAGCATTACGGTATTTATCCCATCTGCCTGGGAACAAATAGCTGTGGGGTTGTTGTTTTCTGAATAAGAGAGAGTTTAAGGTTGTTTACTGTCCCTTTAACATTGTCGCCTTGGTACAAAGGAGAAGCCGGGTAGAATTCTTCCTCTATTTGTAGCAGAACTCTTAACTTTTGTGCTAAATTTCTTTTTCTTTGTTTTTGTTTTCCTCTCCTCTAAAACTTTGTGCAGCATAAAGGTTAAAGCTGCAGTTCTTGTCCATTTTCTTCCAAGCAAGCCCTCCTGAACACACTGGGCTTTACTTCTGAGTAAATGTCCCCAAGATCGAGGAGCACCAGTATGTGAGTTCAAAATCTCTCCCAGACAAGTGTCTCTCCCCCCCCCCCAATCCTGCAATTTGGGGATAATGACACCGGCTTCCTTCACAGAGTTGTTGAGGGGTTACTTAGCAGATGTACACACCATGTTTTGAACATTCAGAAAATACTGTTATCAATGCTAAGCTATTATTTCTTTTTCCAAGTTGGATGGGAGCAAACAGGATTTTTGTAAAAAAAGAGAATTTAGAGCAGTTTCAGATCATCTTTGCTTCCTGTGCTGTGTAAACACAGTTCTGTACTGATGTCGCTCCTGGTGAGACAGGTTTTGCAGGTTTTGGAAACATTATGAAAACCTGCAAAGCCTATTACCCGTCGGTAGAAGTGGCATGAGTCTACGCACCTCAATCAGCGAGCCTTTTTTGGGTACCTAGCACCGCCCCTGTTCTCAGTAAATCCAAATGGCATCCTCACCAGATAGCTCTGATGGCTCTTGCCTCACCATATGCTCGTCTTTTGCTGCATCGCACGGCCGACACAGGTAAGACCGGTACTGCATTTCTATACCACCCTATAGCCGTAGCAATCTGGGTGGTTCACAACAATTCATAAAAACACAAACCACAGGTACAATACAAAGAACAGCATACAATGGAACGTTCTCCTAAATTGTCCAGTATATACCAGCCAACTTAAGATAACGTCCTGTGTAACTGATGTAGCTGGTATCTAATCCTCAAAAGTTTATGTCATAATAAATGTGGTTAGCCTTTAGGGTGACACAGAACTCTTTGTTCCTCTTCCAACTTAAGGTTCTTTGCCTGTTGGTCCCCCAAGCCAAATCCTGGAGTCACGATTGCTTGTTATTCTTCTGGCTTGCAATCAGACTTGTAATTAATTCCTGGAGCTCAGTGGTGGGTGTAATGGATTGACTCTCCCGGAAGAATGGCGAGGAGGTTATTAAGGTTCAACAGGTAGTGTGGTGAACTTTCCCAGCGTCCAAAAGCCAGGATAGTTTCTTGGAGCCATGGCAGTTCCTCATCGCTTGTTAGGAAGAACACCGGAGATGACTGCCTTGAAGCTGTTTGCCCCAGTTATATTCCTTGCATACTGGTTGCTTTTTCTGTGAGAACCAAAACTGTTTGCTTTACTGAAGCAGCTCTCCCCGCCTTGTCTTCCAGGATTGGGGGGGGGGGGGGGTTTGACTTGTGGCTTACTGACGGCTTCTGAAGCGGGGGGAGCGAGGAACTTTATAAAATCCATGCCAAGAGGTGTTGTCTTTTCTTCTCGGCTTGGGGAGAGGAATTGATGCCTTGCTCGCCCAGGTAACTTTGGAGGCCGACGGAGCATCCCCTGGCCTATTCAGGGAACCAGTGCAGCCACAGATAAGGGGAGTGTCAGCTTTTGCTTGTTTATTGCTTTTGCTTGTTGCTTGTTTATTAATAATCTACATCCATATCCCATCACTATCAGTATTCAATAAACTGTATATTGTCCTTGACAGAAGTGGTTTTGTTTCATCCTGTGTATTGAATCTGAAGTCAGGTGCCTTGGCTGGACCAGGCCCCCTTGAGTAATACAGTGGGCTTGCTAGGTTAGGTGTGCCATTGAATGTCTGAGAGAGAGAGAGAGAGGCCTCTTTTTTGGCTTCCAGGGAGACCCCGAGCACCTTGACGTGTCCTCGCCCTCTCGGCCATGTCGGGAATCCTGGGTAAGATGAGGAAACTCGGCAGCTCGGATCTGGAGGAGTCGGAGACCATGGACGATCACACGGACGGCGAGGAATCAGCCGCCGGCACCCCCAACAGCACCATGAAGGCGGGCAAGCACAGCATCTTCCCGAGGCGGGCGCGGTTCGGGATTGGGGACGGCGACAAGGACATGGCGCCCATGGACTCCTTTTACCAGATGGACCACCTGGTCTCCAACCCCATCATTAAATTTAGCCTCAGCTTGGAAAGGGGCAAGTGTGACAGCCACTGTGCCAGGTGAGTGGGGCCCGTTTGGGTCTAAGGTAGAGTTACAACCGGGGTCCTTTATTTATTTTTTTATTTATGTATTATATTTATATCCCACCGTTCTTCCTGCAAGGAGCCCAAGGCGGCTGACATAACCCTCCTCCTCCTCTCCATTTGATCCTCACAACAACCCTGTGAGGTAGGTTAGGGCTGAGAGTCAGGGACTGGCCCAAAGTCACCCGCTGTGAGCTTCATGGCTGAGTGGGGACCAGAACCCAGATCTCCCGAGTCCCAGTCCAATGCTCTCACTGTTACACCACGCTGGCTCTCAACACCCCTTTACACCAGGGGTGGGGAACTTTCTTCAGCCCAAGGGCCAGATTCCATTTTGGAGAGGCTCTCGGGGGCTGCATTCCAGTGGTGGGCGGAGCTGAAGACTAAAGGGGTCAGGAGACCAAAATACCAGAAATAGCAGCAAATATTGTCGCTTAAAGCTCTTAAGGCGCAATTCTATGCAAGTTTAGACAGAAAAAAGGCCTACAGCTCCAGAAATCAGATCTCTTTAGGGAGACAGTCGGCACCCAAAGATGCTTACAAATCAGGGTGGTGCTAGGTACCAGAAAGATCTGGGGCTCAGACCCACAAGACCAAAAAACAAGCACAGATTTGCATGTGCTAACTTACATGTGCTCTAAAGTCTGTGTCTGTGCTGTTATTTAAGTGACAACCTGTCTTCACCTGAAAGTTGGCGACAAGATTATAATCGCACAGCAGGGTGGGGGTGGCAAAGAGGTATTGAGAGTGTGAGCATCTCATCTCCAGATTTCAGTAACCTGGGACCCCCTTTCCCCGCAGGAGGTTTCTGTCTACGGCTTCCATCGGCGTTCGCGCCGAGAAGGCATTCAAGATCTATGACCGAAGGAGGCTGTTCGACGCAGTGGCCCAGGGCGATCCCAGTGAACTGGATGACCTTCTGATCTATCTTCTGGAATCCCTGAAAAATCTGACCGACAACGAGTTCAAAGGTAAGTAGGGGGAGAATCATGCCTCTGCCATCTGCCAGGATTTGGGAGAGGCTGTTATGATCACAAGCTCTTCCGGTGTGCAGGATCGGATTCTGATGAGGAAGCAGCACAGGCTGATTCTTCAGGGGCTAAGACAGTCAGTGCCTTACTCAGGGTCTTTCCAGCCAGAAGATGCAGACTTCCCTTCATTCTCTGGCTTGGAGGACAAGTTCCTATCCAAACCTCCATCTTCCTAGCCTTGCAGAAGTCTCAGGCTACAAAATCAAGTGAGCACCCTCCTGCTGGAGGGGCAAACCTAATCGCATGACAGGTTAGCCTACATAAGGCTTCAGTTGGCCATAGCTGCAGAGACGACATCCTCCTATTGTCCTAGTAGGAAAGAGCCCTGCTGAGACAACATCCTCCTATTGTCCTAGCAGGGGAGCGCTGCAGCCAGCAGGACCCACTGGGAGCTATCCAAGGTCCTGCTTTCTCCCTGCATTGATCTTGCTACTGGCTTCCCCAGGAAGCCTCAAGGGACCACAGAATGGGACACAGGGATGCTATTTTGGGAGCTTGGTGGATCTTCCTCGTAAAGTGACGGGTTGGATTTGGCGAACTGGCTGGCAACTCATTTTCCGCAAAGGACTGAGGGGCTGGCCCACTGACTCACTCTCTTGAGAGAAGAGACACCAGTGGCGTAGTGGAACCAGGGCTCTCAGGGTCAAAGCCCTGGGACTTTTTGACTAGCAGGGATTATGACGTCCTCTGCTGCGCCCCTCACACTTTCCCGCTCCCTCTGAACTTAGCTGCGATCCTCACAGTAGCGGAGCGAAAAGCGATTTCCCCTGCAACATTATATTGTTGTGCACCATCCCTGCTGTAACGCAAAGGATTTGTGGGTGGCTTGGTCTCAATTGGTCCATTGGCACCCACCCATTCACTTTACAGGAGACCTGCTCCTGATGGAGATTAAAACTGCTAGAACCGGTGTGTTGACTTGGGTGTATGCTTTTTATGGACAAGGGGGCCTCCCTCACTGTTCACGCTCGAGATGAAACAAGTAAACAGTAGTTAGTGTCTTGCACCTTCGTTTGTGTGAAAGAAAGCAGCCGAGGTTCTTCAAGGAGCAGGGATCTCCACGATCCGGAGCTGTGCTGCGGCTCCGGTGGTGCACCAGCCATGAATCCCCCAGAATTTGAGGATGCCTTTGCAGTGCCGTTGGCCCTGTCGCCACATTCACGCCTCGTGTTTATTCAGAGCCAGACACCGGGAAGACGTGCTTGCTGAAAGCCATGCTCAACCTCCACAACGGGCGAAATGACACCATTCCCCTCCTGCTGGAGATCGCGGAGAAGACGGATAATCTGAAGGACTTTGTGAACGCCGAGTACACGGATACCTACTACAAGGGTAAGGGAGGCAAGGCGCGTGGACGGACGGCGGCATGTGTCGGGCGCCGTTAAGGGGCAGCGGGGGACGAGGTCCATGCCTCAAGGCCCCCGATCCACTGGGACGGTCTTCTGCAACGGCATCTTCAGAATAAAAGGCAGGTGCTCAAATCCACTGTAGTTCTAAAGCAGGGGTGAGGAACGCCTTTCATCCCGAGGGCCAAATTCAATTTCCAAGACCCTCTCGGGGGCCACATTCCAGTGGTGGGCAGGGCTGAAGGCAAACTGGGCGTGGCCAAAGGCAAAAGGGGCGGGACCAAAAATACAAAACAAGGCCCAAAAGACCTGCGGGTTTGAGCTTAATTCTCCTGCTGCCAGTAACTAAGCCTAAGGTAACTAAGGGGAAAAACGCCACAGAAGCCAGGGAAATACCGAAAGGCCAGCAGCTGGGGAGAAAAGGTGGGGCCAGGGGAAAGGGGTGTGCCTGTCTGGGGGGCCCACAAGGCTAGGTGGAGATGGGTTTGTTTCCCAGGCCTGAGGTTATACAAAAATACAAACGTATGTCTGAATTATTACCGATCGAGGATTATTATATTAGCCAGCCTTCCCCAACCCTGCCAGATGTTTTGGTTGACAACCCCCATCAGCCCCAGGCAGCATGGTCGATGGCCAAGGATGACAGGATTTGTAGTCCCAGACCGCTGGAGGGGGCTCCAGTTCGGGGAAGGCCAAAAGTGCCCGTTGCCTGGCGTTACCGTTAAACCGTCAGGAGTCGGAGACCCTTTCTGGAGATCTCCCGGTGGGCCCCGAGCCGTGCTTCTACCAACTCCCGCTCCGATTGGCGTCTCCTTAGGTCAAACCGCGCTCCACATCGCCATTGAGAGGCGGAACATGTACTTGGTGAACCTTCTGATCAAGAACGGGGCCGACGTCCACGCGAGAGCCCACGGGGAGTTCTTCCAGAAGATCAAAGGGCGGCCCGGGTTCTATTTCGGTAGGGTTCCCTGCAGGGGGCGCCACTGCCGCCAGTCGTTCGTCTCTTTGGGGCAGCCAAACAGTGAAAAGATCTCCCTTGCTGCTTGCGTCATGGTGGGTCATGAGTGTAGGCTGCTCAGGTCACCGCCCAGTGCTCAGCAGCACCAGAGAAAGGCTGCCGATCTCGGAGATAAGAGCGAGGTTTCCTTTCTCAGCGCTACAGAACGGCAGCCTTCCTGCACCCGGAGACTCATGGGCATCCAGTGCAGAGCGGGAGGAGTGGTGAAGGCGATCTTTGCCTCCCCGTCCGTCCACCTTGCATATTTCGCTAGACGGGCTTTTTTTGCCCCTGTCTAGCTGGACCGTTTCAGAGGGGAAGGGAAGGAGGCTGGAGAGGCCTCAGGATTACTCGTATCCTGGCTGCCCCCCCTCCCCACCCCCCTTTTTCCCGTCTCAGGGGTTGCTTTCCCGAGCTCAGAGAGCAACCGGCGTGGATCTTTCCATGCCAGCCTTGAAGGGAAGTGGGAGGAGGCTCAGGTTCTCCCGATTCCCTCCTCACGAGGTCAGAGCACTGTCTCCGGCCGCGGATCCAGGAATCTGAAATATCCTGTGGCCCCTCAGATGCTGTCTAGGGGCCATAGGATTGCTCCCTCCGTGGTTTACAGAATCAGAGATGAAGATGCATCGTAAAAAATAATTTAAAAACTCATCACTTAAAATCATTAAAGTATTTGAAACCGAAGCTAAATGCACAATAATGGATAAGCAGGGCCGCGCAATCATTCAGGGAAGGCTTTGGTAAACAGGCGCCTAAAGCATGCCGCTGTTGGTGCATTCCAAATACCAGGGGAGGGCATCGCACAAGCTGGGTGCCACCACGGAGAAGGCCCTACTTCCGGGTTGTTGCCAGATGGCAATTTGCAGGTCGTGGTATGACCAGCCAGGCCGCCTCCACCTGGTCCCAAATTATTCAGGTCTTTATTTGCCCCCCCTTGATTCTACCAGGTGCTACTGCCAGCAGCAATGTTAGGGCTGGAGCCCCAAATCTCTGCGAGGCCCTCTGCCCCACCACCTTGCTCTCCATGGGCACTTGCTGAAAGAAAGGGACAGGGATCCTGATGATCTCTGTTGCATCCGATCCCTCTGGATGAGCTGGCTTTTTCCACGCATGTGCTTCACCTCCTGCTGCCCCCCCCAAAATAATTCTGCTTGAGGTTTTTTCTGCAATCAAATGCCCTCCTCTCCCCTGTCCGTACATCCCTTTTTACAAATGGGGTGTCCTTAGGAGACAGGGCCCTTTAAAGACACACACACAGAGAGACTTTACAGCATATATAAATTAGCATATGCAAATTTGTGCTTCTTTTTTTTTGGTCCTGCGGGGTCCAGATCTTTTTGGTACCTAGCACTGCCCCTGACTGCTGTGCCATGAACCTGTGCTTTTGTTTTCTTTTCCTGCCGCTAGGTGAGCTTCCCCTCTCTCTGGCCGCCTGCACCAACCAGCTCAACATCGTGAAGTTTCTGCTGGAGAACGCTTACCATCCGGCCAACATTGCCGCTCAGGACTCCATGGGCAACACCGTCCTCCACGCCCTGGTGGAGATCGCCGACAACACGGAGGACAACTACCAAGTTCGTCACCAAGATGTACAACGACATCCTCATCCTGGGAGCCAGGATCAAGCCCACCCTCAAGCTGGAAGAGATCGCCAACCGGCGAGGGCTGACACCCCTCACCCTCGCGGCCAAGACCGGGAAGATACAGGTGGGACGGCACGGGGCTTCCGGGTGCGGAGCAGCCCCTCCGAAACCAGCACAGTGTTGGACTACAGAGGGGCTGTCCCCCCCCCCATTCTGCAGGGTTGAAATGCCTCTCCTGAGGCTTAGCGACCCGTAGTTAAGAGCTTTAAGCCAAAGCAGGCTGGTATTGGGGAAGGGGTTGCTCCCTCCCTTTTGCCTTCAGGGAGGCCCGTTTCATTCTTACGGTCAAAAAAAAGATGTTTTGAAATGTGCCCATCCCCGTGAATCTGCACGAGGTCACACGGTTCCCTTCCGAAAGAGGCACATGCAGAACGGACAGGTGGCTCACGCGGGGATGCCGCCTTGCCCGGGAGGGTGCGCCGTCCCTGAATCAGAAGTGACTGCAGTACGATCCCATCCGGTCCAGTGCAGGGATAATGGCTGGATGTCTTCTCCCCAGCGGAGACTGACTGAACAGTGAAACGGGAACAGCAAATCACGCTGGAGGTGCGCCAGCCAGCCTCCTGTCTCTGTGGGCCCTTTGGGTTCATGATTATGTAATTGCTTTTCCCCCCTTGCAGTTCACTAACAGGTTTGTTGTGCCACATCCGTGTCCTGGCACGAAGTTTGGGAATGCTTAGTTGTCGGGGTAGGAACATCGGAAGCTTACCTGACACTGAGTCAGACCATCAGTCCGTGTAGCTCACACACCTGTCTACACCAGTGTTCCCCAACCTGGGGCCCTCCAGATGTGTTGGACTGCAGTTCCCATCATTCCCAGCCAACCACCCTATGTGGAGATGCTGGGCGATTGAACCCGGGGCCTTCTTGCATGCAAGCCAGGGGCCTTATGCCGGAGCTCCGCTAGCCGGGTTTGTCTGGAAGTAAGCCCGACTGATTTCAAGGGGATTGTTACTTCTAAGTCCTTTGACACTGTCATCCTGTGTACATTTTCCTTCGGGAGTTAGCACCCGAGGAAAATCGGAAGCTGTTCCGGCAACTAGAGGGGGGGGGGTTTGATTTGTAACATTTCTAGCCCGCCCTTCGTCCTGACAGATTCCAAGACGGCGCACAGCAATAAAAGCACGATGTGATGAAAATAGTGCAGCCCAGATAGAGGGACTCGTCGGTATACATTTTTTCTATATTTTTTTGAAATTTTTCTAATTTTTAATACATTTTTCTCCCTCTCTCGTAATACTAGAACCCACTGGGGTCATCCCATGAAGCTGATTGGTGGGAGATTCAGGACAGACAAAAGGAAGGACTTCTTCACACAGCGCATAGTTAAGCTGTGGAACTCCCTTCCACAAGATGTCGTGATGGCCACCAATTTGGAGGGCTTTAAAAGGGGATTGGACAAATTCATGGAGGAGAAGGCGATCAAGGGCTACTAGTCCTGATGGCTAGATGCTTCCACTCATGTCCTGCTTGTGGGTTTCCCATGTGGGCAGCTGGTGACCACCGTGGGGACAAAATGCTGGGCTAGATGGACCCTCGGTCTGATCCAGCAAGGCTCTTCTTATGTTCTTATAAAGCCTGGGAGATTTCCGAGCATCCCGCTTAGAGATTTTTCTTAATATTTAGTGGTATACAAATAAATAAATAGATAAAAATAAAGCAGCTTCCGACAGGCCTGTCTAGGAACGGAATTCCTCGATTGCAGTACCACCACTAAAAGGACCCAGTTCTGGGTAGACGTGGAAATAAGGCTGGGCGCGCCGCCCAAGCCTTATTTCCCGCCCCACCTCGTTTTTTCGAGCGGCGCGGAAATGGACCCTGCACAGGCGCAGAACGGACCATAGGGGTCCAGTGCACCTGCGCAGGGTTCCGTCGTGTCATTTCCGGTACCGGAAGTGACACGACAGACCGGATTGAGCGGCTCTCCGCAGAGCGCGCGCCAGGACCGAGCAGCGCGGGCGGCTCTCTGCAGAGTGCGCGAGCCACCCCGAAGAGAAGGTAAGGCCTCGCTGGGGCGTGAGCGGGGCCATGTTCGGCCTCGTTCTGCCCCGGCGAGGCTCATTTGCACAACTCTAGTTCTGAGCATGCTCAGATCGCACATCCCCTACAAGAAAGGAGCCATGGAAGATCATCCTTGTAGATCGCCGTTCCCTCTTCCTCCTCTGAATTCAGCCTCTGTTTCTCAAAGCCCGGTGTCCTGTTTCTGCCCCTCGGATATAGGTCTTTGCCTATATCCTCAGGCGGGAGATGAAGGAGCCCGAGTGCCGCCACCTGTCACGGAAGTTCACCGAGTGGGCTTACGGGCCCTGTCCATTCATCGCTCTACGACCTCTCGAGCATCGACACCTGTGAGAAAAACTCAGTCCTGGAGATCATCGCTTACAGCAGCGAGACGCCGGTGGGTTGGAGGACTTCCACGGCGACGGCCCTGCCCCTCCCGGCTGGTTCACAGCTGAACTTTGAATCGGAGACTTGGGGATCCGTTACTCACGCTTGTAACCGAGAGGCTGCACTTGTGCTGGGGCCCTGTATCGGGGGGGGGGAGCTTGAACCTCGGGCACAAATCCGGCCTTCCTGGGGTCTCAGTCTGGCCTTCCTGGGTTCCCCGGAAGGCTCCACCCCTTTCCCCGACCGGCAATCAGTTTGGCGATTTCCCGGCTTTTCTGTCGCTTCCCCCCCCCTTCTAAAAAGATGAAATCCCTCCCCTACTGCTTAGTTGCTGGCAGTTAAAGAGCCTGGAGCGGAAATACGCGGCCCGTTTTCTGCGCACCAGGCATGACGTTCTTCTCTCCCTTCCAGAACCGTCACGAGATGCTGCTGGTGGAGCCTCTCAACCAGCTGTTGCAGGACAAGTGGGACCGTTTCGTCAAGCACCTCTTCTACTTCAACTTCTTCGTCTACGCTGCCCACATCCTCATCCTCACTGTGGCCGCCTACCACAGGCCAACGAAGAAGCACGGGAAGGTGGCCGAGCTTTATAGATTTGTTTGTTTTGTTTCCTAGCTTCTGTAAATTTCGGCATTCCCCCCCCCGCCCAAAAGCTGACGATCCCTCCCTCTTGTCTGTGGTTGGAAACCGGATTCTCCGGGCTTTTGCGCCCTGACCATGCTCGCTTCTTGTTCGCAGCCTCCCTTTGCATTTCATCACACGACCAACGAATATTTCCGAGTCACCGGGGAGATGCTGAGTGTTCTGGGAGGCGCCTATTTCTTTTTCAGAGGGGTAAGAGCTTTGTCGGAGTTTCTCTTATTAGGACCGAAAACATTATACACACACACACACACACACACAGCTTAAAGCATCGGGAATCTGCTTTGAGTGCATTCTTTAATGCACATGTGTCTGCACAGCGGCATAACCAAAAGCTGTTATGTAACAGATATTTGACTGGCTGCATCACTGCTGCTGCTTTCTGATTTCCTCCTCCTCCTCCTCCTCCTGGGGCAAAGAAAAAACCCATGGCCCAGGGTTGGGGAATTTTAAACTGGAATTGGGCAGGACAGCCCCTCGAATAGAGAACACCTTCAGATAGAGGGCGGTCCTCTGGCAGCCCTTCAGTTAGAGGACTGTCCTGTCTAAAAGAGGACTCCTGGCCACCCTAGCCCTCCCCATATCTAGCGCTGGATGTGATACTGCACTGCAGTTAGATGTACATTAAAAGGCAAGCACGGAGCATGTTCGAAGTGCAATCTGAGTGTCTTTTTGATGTATATGTGTCTGTCCTGGCCCTTATTCTGCCCCTTGGACAACGTTTGTCTGGCTCTCCGTGGAAAAGGCCCCTTTCATCCTCTTCTCTCCGCCCCCTGTTTTTTGCAGATCAAGTATTTCCAGCAGAGACGCCCATCTCTGAAGGCCATCTTCACAGACAGCTACAGCGAGCTGCTCTTGTAAGCATCACGTCTGTGGGTTTTATCTTAAGTGCGCTTGAATGCAGAAGCCGTGGTGACCGCTTCATTTAACTAACCTCCACTTAGTTATGCATTGATCACCTCCGGTAGAACGAGTAGTAACGATACGTAATAAATGAGTAGCCTTCTTATAGCACTCTCAGATGTTCATGCCGCTTCATATCCAGTATCCTGTTGCGATCTTTACAACAAGAGCCAGTGTGGCGTAGCGGTGAGAGTGTTGGACTGGGACTCGGGAGATTCGGGTTCTAGTCCCCGCTCAGCCATGAAACTCACTGGGTGACTTTGGGCCATTCGCTGACTCTCAGCCTAAACTACCTCACAGGGTTGTTGTGAGGATAAAGTGGAGAGGAGGAGGAGAACTATGTAAGCCGCCTTGGGTTCCTTGCAGGAAAAAAGGCGGGGTATAAATGTAATAAATAAAAAATAAATAACCCTGCAAGGACCGCTTTCATAGAATTCTAGAATTGGAAGGGGGGCGTTTAGGCCCTCGAGTCCAACCCCCTGCTCTGTGCAGGAATCCAGTTTCCAGCATCCCCGACGGATGGCCGCCCAGTCTCTGCTGGAATACCCCCAGCGACGGAGAGCCCACGCCTCCCTAGGCAGTGGGCTCCATTGTCGGACTGCTCTGACCGCTGGGAATTTCCCCCCCCTTGATGTTCACCCCACACCACACGTCATTTTGTACACCTCTGTCGTGTTTCCCCCGTACTTGCCTTTCTTTTTTCCCTTCTAAGCGAGGGCTCCTCCTCCTCCTCTTGCCTTCCTCAGCTTCATCCATTCGGTTCTTCTCCTGGGCGCAGTGGTGCTGTACTTCAGCAAACAGGAACTCTACGTGGTCTTCATGGTTTTCGCCTTGGCGCTGGGTTGGACCAACCTGCTGTATTACACGCGCGGCTTCCAGCAGATGGGGATCTACTCTGTTATGTTGGAGAAGGTGAGTGTGGCGTAGGGATGTGTGAGGATTTCGTTCGGGGGGTGGAAAGCTGGCGAATTGGCCGGGCTTGACACCCCCCCCCCGAACTCCGTCCCGCTTCTCTTCTTCCCCGGCTCGACTCGCGTTCTCCCAAGTCAAGCTGGAGAAGTGACTTCCGGGTTCCCGGTGGGACTGCTGTTTATGTAGAAAATGCCGTAAGATACCCCAAAAGTGGCCGCAATTTTTTGCGGAACTTGCAGCTGCTTTTGCTGTATCTTAAGGCATTTTTTATGTAAACAGCAGCCCTCCGGAGCCCCCTAAGTGTGGGCTGAGCCAGGGGCGGACCTGCAAGCTGAATGGGGCAGGGAAAGCTCTGCGAGTCAGTCTGGTTATGAAGCTGCCTCGTTTCAGGCCCATTGGACCATGGCTCTGCCTAGTTGGCCATCCTCTGCCCTGGCAGGCAAGAGCTCTCTGGGGTCGTGGGCGGAGAGCACGGTGGAGGCCGGTGCCGGTGGCTCCAACGTTAGTGAGGCTGTGTATCCACTCCGGGTTTCAGACTGAACTTTAAAGGAGCCACCCATGGTGTGGAACCTATTTTGGGGAAAGTTAAAAGTTCAGGCTAAAACCCAGGCTGGATACACCACCCACTGGCCACCGGCCTCCACTGCAGGGAGGGGCCTTTCGCATCGCCTCCTGCCTCCGGGGTGTTGAACCTCTCTCAGCCCGAGGGCCAGATCCCATTTTGGGGAAGCTCTCGGGGGCCGCGTTCCAGCGATGGGTAAGGCCAGAGGCAAAGGAGGCGCGGGGGGGGGGGGAATACCAGGCTATGTTAGCTTAAAGCTCTTATGGTTAGTAACTCACGGGGGAAGCATTTCAACTTTTTAGGAAGGGGCGGGGGGAAACTGTGGAAAAGCCAGGAAATCCCCCAACAGTTGGGGGGAGGGGAGGGGCCACCTGGGCAGCTCCAGCTCGGGACTCCGGAGGGCCAGAACGAACCTGGCCCTTTCGACGTGCAAACCCAGAGATCAGCCTCTTATAATCAGTAGAGCAGCAGCCTTCCGCGACCTAGTGCCCTCTGGATGCTTTGGACTACGACTCCCATCAGCCCCCACTGCTGGCCAGGCTGGCAGGGGCTGATGGCAGTTGTAGTTCCAAACATCTCGGGGGGGGGGCACGTTGGTCAAGGGTGCAGTAGAGGGGGGTAGCCGAAGAAGACGTTTGCGAGAAGCCGGCGCTTGGGTGAGAAGGGAGCTTCCCGAAGGCCCCGGGGGGAAAGGATCACCAAGCTCGGAGCATCTCCGAGCCCCGGGAAGGCTGGCGGAGGGCTGGCATGCCAGGTCCCTCCCAGAGCCGAGAAGCGAGGGCACCGATTGTGGGGGTGTTGCCCTTTCCCCCAGCCCGCCCGGCCTCTTCTTCCCCTTGCAGATGATGCTGAGAGACCTGTGCCGCTTCATTGTGGTTTACCTGCTGTTCCATTTGGGCTTCTCCACAGGTAACTGAGTGTCTTTCTGGGGGAGGGGGAGAGGGGGGAGGCAGATGCTTAGGATGGGCTCTGGTGCTACAAAGGCCAGATCGCTTCATTTTTTAATTTTGTAATTTATGTATATATGTGAAGCCGGCGAACAGCCCCGGCTTTGCACAGCTGAGAACAGCCCCTTTTGCTTGATGCAGCGAAGCCTCCGAGCAAATCTTACGTAGCTGTCGGAGAGCTGGGCACCTTGAGCCCCCACCCTGTCTGAGTGGAGACACACACACACACACACCCGGCACCACTGGGCATGGTGCATGCCTCTAGCGTGGGCCGGGGGGCTGCCCCGTGGCAGGGGGAAAGGCTAGGCCTGCTAATCTCCCCTGGCCATTCCCAAGCTGGTGCCCTCCAGGTGAGTACAACTGCCCATCAGCCCCAGTGTAGCCAGGGGTTGCGGATGATAGGTGTCGGCACCCTCCATCTGTATTGGATTGCAACTCCCGTGAGCCCCAGCCAGCTTAGCCAGGGGTTGGGGATTATAGGAATTGATATTTTGGGCTACAACTCCCATCAGCCCCAGCCAGGGCTCGCGGATGATGGGCGTTGGTGCGCTCCAGATGTGTTGGACTATAGGTCCCATCAGCCCCAGCCAGCATACCCCATGATTGGGGTGATGGGAGTTGAAGTCCAAGGCCCCCCGGAGGGTGCCAGGTTTGGGAAGGCCGGTTTAGACTTGGAATACAGGCTCGGTGTGTCGGGGGGTGCTACCTCAGGGCCCTCCTTCCTGTGTGTCCCCCGCCCACGGCAGCCGTGGTGACGCTCATCGAGGAGGAGGACGACGAGGGGCCGGAGCTGAACCAGACCAGCAGCCTGTGCCTCTGCCAGGCCAAGCGCCGCCCCTCCTACAACAACCTCTACTCCACCTGCCTGGAGCTCTTCAAGTTCACCATCGGCATGGGCGACCTGGAGTTTACGGAGAACTACCGCTTCAAGTCCATCTTCGTCAGCCTGCTGGTGGTCTACGTCATCCTCACCTACATCCTGCTCCTCAACATGCTCATCGCCCTGATGGGGGAGACTGTCAACAAGATCGCCCAGGAGAGCAAGAGCATCTGGAAGCTGCAGGTGGGGAGCCCGGCTGGGAACTCCGTGCGGGTATTTTTTTTGCCGTTTTGAGGGCCAAACGCCTTCGGTTGACTCCACGGAGCTCTGGGGCAGGGAGGGGAAGGGCCCCATGGCTCGGTGTGAAGAGCCTTGTCTTTGCATGCCGAACGTCCCGGGCTCAGTCCCAGGCATCTCCCAAGTAGGGCTGGGGAAGACACCTCTCTGAAACCCCAGAGGGACGCTGTTAATCGGTGTGGGCAGTTCTGAACTAGATGGACCAACACAGCTTAGAATCATAGCATAGTAGAGTTGGAAGGGGCCCAGAAGGCCATCGAGTCCAACCCCCCACTCAATGCAGGAATCCAAGCTAAAGCATCCCTGCCAGATGGCTGTCTGGCTGTACCTTGGATGCCTCCAGAGTGGGAGAGCCCACCACCTCCCTAGGTAGTTGGTTCCGTTGTCGTATTGCTCTAACAGTTAGGAAATTTTTTCCTGATGTCCAGGCGGAATTTGGCTTCCTGTAACTTGAGTCCATTATTCCGTGTCCTGCAATCTGGGATGGTCGAGAAGAGACCCTGGCCCTCCTCTGTGTGGCAACCTTTCAAGTACTGGAAGAGTGCTATCATATTTCCCCTCAGTCTTCTCTTCTGAAGGCTCAACATGCCCAGCTCCTTCAGTCTCTCCTTGTAGGGCTTTGTTTCCAGTCCCCTGATCATCTTTGTTGCCTTCCTCTGAGCCTTTTCCAGTTTCTCTGCATCCTTCTTAAAGTGTGGTGCCCAGAACTGGGCACAGTACTCACATATGAGGCCTAACCAGTGCTGAATAGAGGGGAACTATCACTTCACGTGATTTGGAAGCTATACCAAAACAGCATTTGCCTTTTTTGCAGCCGCATCACATTGCTGGCTCATATTCAGCTTGTGATCTGTAACAGTTTCAAGAACCTTCTCGCTTGTAGTATTGTTGCTTACTAGGTTCCTATTCAAACAAATACTTTATTCCACGGGTGTAGAACCTCAGGCTCCGCCCCCTTTCTCTGTCCCCGCTATTGGTCGTTTGGTTGTCTCCCGGCTTTGGTGCAGTTTCCCCCACCTTTCTAAAAGGTTGCAAAGCTTCTCCCTTAAGGCTTTGCGGCTGGCTTTAAGAGCTCGGAAGCTGAAATAGGCTGGTGTTTTTGGTAGGAAGGCCCTGGCCCTTTTGTCTTCAGCCTGGCCCATCACTGGCATGCCGCCCCCGAGACCTTCTCTGAACTGGAATTGGGCCCTCAGGCTGAAAGGTTCAACACTCCTCTCTCGCTGTCTTTTCTCCCGCTCCCCTCCTCTCTACCTACAGCGAGCCATCACCATCCTCAACATCGAGAACAGCTACTGGAATTGCATCGTCAACCCTTTCCGGTCTGGGAAGCAAGTTTTGGTGGGGACCACCCCTGACGGCAAGGACGATTACCGCTGGTGCTTCAGGTCGGGCCAGTTCTTTCTCAGTTAACCTCGGAACAGTGAGGAGGTGGGGACCGTGCTTGCCCACCCTCCATTTTGTGGCCCTATTCACAGTCTGCAAAATGGGGTGTGGGCTTATTTCAGTGATTTTTCAGGGGTTGGGGATGAAGAATTGTTGTTGGGGGTTTTTTTGGATGGGGGGGAACTCTTCAGACCCTCTCAGCTCAGTAATGGCTGCCATATTACTTTCCCCCAGAATGCTTTGCTTGCTTGAGTTGTCTGGAGCCACGTGCTTTCAGAGCCCTAGATAGCCGCCCTCCAGTTACGACGACAGGAAGGGACTTTATCTTTTCTTTTCCTCACGCACAGGGTGGACGAGGTGAACTGGTCCACGTGGAACACCAACCTGGGCATCATCAACGAAGACCCGGGCGGATACAACGAGGAGCTGAAGCGGAACCTGAGCTTTTCTTTCAAGTCTGGCAGAGGTGAGGAAAGTGCACCCTTCAAAGGGGCTAGTCCACATCGCCGTCAGCACGATTGGACAGTGAGGGCTCTTAAAGACCCATTTGTAAATACACGGGGGCTGGGGAAGCAGATTTCCTGTGGCAGGGAGTTCCACAATGATGGGGCCACCACTGAAAAGGTAGTAACGGATACCCAAGAAAGAGGTCACGTGAAATTGTTGTTATTCTTGAAAATGTGAATATTTGTGAGTCTTTCTGCGATGGAAACATGAGAAGGGGGTGGTTAAGGGCTAGAGTGTGAGAAGGGGGTGGAGTGTGGGTTTCCCGTGGGCAGCTGGTTGGCCGCTGTGTGAACAGAATGCTGGACTAGATGGACCCTTGGTCTGATCCAGCAGGGCTCTTACATTCTTAAGAGGATCCATATTAAAAGCTACCACCCCCACCCCAGTTTCAGGGAAAAACTGGAAGACCCTGGTCCCAATTCTGCGGGATGGAAAGCGAGAGGGTTCGCTCAAACCCATTTCAGAGGACTACACAGATTCAGAAGAGCGAGAAGTCCGGAAGAAATCTCTCCCCAAGTTTGTCTAATTCTGTGTCTCCCCCTTCCCCCCCTTTCTTTCTTTTGTGGCTGTTCTGTTATAGCATCACTCCCCTAAAGGTTCTGAAAAGGCTGGCCGTAGATAACATACAATTAATTAATTGCTTGAAGGGCACTAGCGAGTGGTGGGCCAAACACTTGCTTTGCATGCGGCCTGATAGGGCCAACAGGCCACTAGTTGCCAAACCGCTTGAACAGAGTGTCCCAGCTCACGAGGAGTAAGAATTCCACTGTATTTCTGTGCTGGTCGGGCCACATCTGGAGTACTGTGTCCAGTTCTGGGGGTCATTTTTTAAGAAGGTCATTGGCATGCCTGGAGGAAGGCGAGCAATACGGTGAGGCCCCTGGAAACAAAGCCCCTATTTATTTACTTTATTCATTCAGTTTCAGCTTAGTTTTATTGTTCATAACCCTCGGTCATCACAGGATCATCTGTGCGTGTTTAGACGGAAGAAAGTCCTATGACTCCCAGCATTCCCCGGTCCAGCCATGCTGCGAGTTGTACCCCAGAATGTATACCCTGCCTTCTCCCCCCACTCCCAAAATGCTACTCAAGGTGACTAACAATAATGAAAACAAGATTAAAATAAAAAAATTTTAAAAAAAACACCTAGTGAAAAAACCGTAAAAACAAAGAGATTAAAAACACAATTTTAAAAAACCCATAACAATACGGGCGCGATCCTATGCATTTTTTAAAACGAAAAAAGTCCTACAACTCGCAGCATGGCTAGCTGGGGGGTGCTGGGGGTTGTAGGACTTATTCTCTGTCTAAACATGCATAGGATTGCCCCCTAAAAGAAATAAAGATGGGAGTTGTAGTCCAACGCATCTGGAGAGGACCAGGATTGGGTAAGGCCGCTGGGCTGTTATAAGGCACTTCCTTTGAGTATTCTGAATTTCTATTCATTTACATACTGACTGGAGGGAAGGGGGGAAATATATATATATATCAATCTTATTGTGGCTTTTTGTTCTTCTCCTCTTTTACAGCCCTGTCTTGTGATTTTTGGATGCGTGAACTGGCAGAAGATGCTGAGCAGGTTCAAGAATCCCCAGCGCTTCTGTATATCGTGGTAAAACGTGTGAGGACGTTAGGCAAGCAGTCTGTTTTTTTAGGGTTCAGACACACATACACCCCCCCTAAACCCTGGGATTATATCTCTCCTGCCGCTTAGCCATTTCCCACAGTTTGTTCACTGGATTTATTTCATATCCTGCCTTTTAGTCCATCAAACTGGCTTACAAACATCCGAAGGGAGCTTCCCCCCAAGCTGGTGCCCACCCAGTGGGTTGAACTGGAATGGGTTGGAGTTGCAGAGAGAGCCCGTGTGGCATAGTGGTCAGAGTGCTGGACTGAGTCTCGGGAGATCCGGGTTCGAGTCCCCACTCGGCCATGAAGCTCCCTGAGTGACTTTGGGGCTGGGCACCGGCTCTCAGCCTAACCTACCTCACAGGGTTGTTGTGAGGATAAGCTGGTGAGGAGGAGGAGGATCATGAAAGCCGCCTTGGGTTCCTTGCAGGAAAAAGGTGGGATATAAATTTAATAAATAAATAAACCCATTGGGTGGGCACCAGGTTGGGAAGAAGACTGTCAAAAGGCACAGATGATGTCAACACTCAGTATTTTTTTTAAAAAAATCAATAAAAATCTAAAGATAAATCATTGTTTAAAAGCACATTCTCGGCACAATCCTGTGCACGCTTACTCGGAAGCAAGTCCCTCTATGTTCAACGGCATTTGCTCCCAGGGAGGGATGGCTCTTCAGATCTCAGTCGGTTTCACTTGTACTCAGTCGTATGTCCATTCAATCCAATTTCTGCATTAGACTGTAATTTTATTTATTTTTAAACCACACAAAAATCCACATTTTCACAATGTCTCTCAACTGGGAAGTTCTGCAGCCATCGATAGATGTGTCATTGGTGATGTCATCACATTTCATACATCTTGGTACCAAGTGAATACTTTTTTCTTTTTTTTTTAATTTCCCAGGCCTTTTAAATCTGGTATTTTAATCCTTCATCTCACTTTATGATGCTATTTTAGATGCTGATAAAACTGGATTTCTGGTCTTTAAATTTGTTTTCCTTGATATGTAAGCCATCCTGGAAAAGTTTTATTTATTTAAACTGTATGGAGGTGCATGTAACAAATGTCTCTCTCTCTCTCTCTGTATGAACCTGAGAGAAAACTTGTAAGAAGATGGCCAGGTCCATCTGTAACACTCAGCCCAAGATACAGAGCAGTTGCAAACCACAGCACGGGACAGCGGCAGAAAGAAAACACGTGGGGGGTTTTGCGTGTGGTGGGCCGCTCTTAGAGCAGAAACATACCATCTGTGATCCAAAGAGAGTTCCTTTATTTTTATTTATTTATTTATCATATTTATATCCCGCCTTTTTCCCCTGCAAGGAACCCAAGGCAGCTTATAGGCCTGCAGCTCACGCTGGCTCAGCTTGTCTGAGCGTGGAAAGCTAAGCAGGGTCAAGCCTGGTTATTACTTGGATGGGGAGACCCCTCCTCTAGTTTCCTGCACTGAGCAGGGGGTTGGACTCGATGGCCGTGTAGGCCCCTCCCAACTCTATGATCCTAAGGATATAAGCCTCCTCCTCCTCTGACGTAGGTTAGCTTGAGAGTCCGTGACTGGCCCAAAGCCAGCCAGTGAGCTTCATTTTCATGGCTGAGTGAGGACTAGAACCCAGATCTCCCGAGTCCCTGTCCAGCGCTCTAACCACTACGCCACACTAGCTCTTGTCATGGAAACCCCATGTCCTAGTATTGGAGGTCGGGAGGGGAGGGAAGACCACTTCCCTGTTGACTTTCTCTGCACCATGCACGATATTATCACTCCCTATCTCGGGTTGTTGAACTTCTTCCAGCTCCATTTTGGAGAAGATCTCGGGGGCGGCGTTCCAGTGGTGCTCTGGGCCAAAGGCAACAGGGGGAGGTGGGACCCAAATACCGAAACTAGTAGCATATTTCAGCTTCCAGCACTTCTTGCCAGTAACTAAGCCAGAGGAAAGGCATTTCAGCCTTTTAGAATGGGGAATGGTAGGCAGGTGGGTGTGGAATGCGGGAGCCCCCCAGTGAAGGAACGTAGCACACAGACACCCGGTGAAGGGGCGTAGCACACCCCACCCCCACCCCGGTGAAGGGGCGTAGCACACCCCACCCCCACCCCGGTGAAGGGGCGTAGTACCCGAACGGGCTGGATTTGGTTCCCAGACCTGAAGTTTCAGCACTCCTGCTCTTCCTGGACTGCCTTCCCCAAGCTGTTGCTCTCCAGATCTTTTGGACTACAGCTCTCAGGATTCCTGGCCATTGGGGCTGATGGGAGTTGGATGTCCAAAACAACTGGAGAGCGACCGGTTGGACAAGGATGCCCCAGGATGTTGCTCCTTATTCACCTCTCCCCGCCACAAACGAGCATCGCTTCCTTCTGCAAACGGCGTTTATATGTACTGGTATCCCACAACATTACAGACCCAGAGTAAACGTGGCAAACGTGATTTCCGTGTTTGAGTGTGAATCTCTTTTGAGGCTGGTGTGTGTGTGTGTGTGTGTACATACAAGTGAGAAAGCACCAACAATGTTTTGGGTGTGCCCCGCTTGCGTGGTTAAAATTGGCCTCATGTAACCGTCATGCCCCAAAGATCTGCTTTGCACGTTTAACTAAACATCGTTATCTTGCATGACTGGAAAAAAAATTACTTTCAACAACAACAACAGCAAAACCTTCCAAGTTTTTGATTCAGAGAAATAGATCTAGAAAGTTCATTGCATATGTTTTCATTTTGCACATTTTTATGCTTTGTTACACAGTCTGATCTGGCACAGGATTTTCTGGGAACACCTTAAACCAGCTTTGCAAATACCATCCACTGCAGTCATTAGCCTGCAAATGTGTTTTACTTGCCTGCCTGCTCATGCATACCTCTGTTAGTCATTTGTATCACCTTGATGGCCTCAAAGACAACAACGAACCAACTCTCATACATATTAAAGGGGGGGAAAAAGCATTGCTGTCTGGTCGCCCAAGGACGATTCTGATTCACCACAGGCGATCAGGCAGTTGCCTATTTACAAGGCTGCTCTAAATAATCACATCCTCTCCCAACCTGGCATTTTAGAGATTTAGCTTTTTAAAAGTCAGGCATGTTCCGGTATGTTTCCAGAGGAACACCTACCAGCCCTGCCCAGATCGAACAGGCACCAAAGAACTACCTCTGAGCTGGTGCAAAGTGCATGGCCCCAGAGTACTGAGAAATGAGAGGTAATTCCTACATGCTAGGGATTGTGAGGGAAGATCCTGCAGCTAAAGTTGTCATTTCCAGGCAGAATTAAGTGCTTGCGCCTTGGCTGAGGGCAGAGGATGGTGAAGGCAGGCTTTTGTGGGGTGTCACAACAACCCACATTTGCACCCAAATTACTGGCAGCATGGAATCATTTCTTAAAACTTTACACACTCTATCTCTGCCATGTGCGAGGGGGGGCTTGCTGAGGATGTCTTGCTCCCCTCCCCAAACCCTACAGCAAGGGTGTTGAACCTTTTTCAGCCCAAGGGCCAAATTCCATTTTGGAGATGCTCTCGGGGGCCACATTCCAGTGGTGGGTGGGGCCAGAGCCAAAGGGGCGGGGCCAAAATACCAGCATAGTGTAGCTTAAAGCTCTCCTTGCCAGTAACTAAGCTTTAGGGAGAGGCAATTCAATCTTTTAGAATGGGGGGGGGATGTGCAAAAACCACCAGTCGATGGACTAGGGAAAGGGATGGAGCCATCTGGGGAACCCGGGGGGGTGGGGGGGCAAATTTGGCCTGTCGGCCTGAAGTTTTGCACCCCTGTCCTATAGCCAACACTGCCTGGACACCCCCTCAGAAGAGATCACTAGCCCAGCTTTTGAGCGTCCATGCACACGCAAACCAAATTCTGTGCGTTCCTTTTCCTGATCAAATCAGCCAAAGGTGATCCATCTGTCCATGTGGGAAACGGCCCCCGTTTCCATGCCGACGGGCTTTATGGGCCGAATCTGTTGCTCGCCGGTTACACGTCGGCATCTGGGGAGAAGCACCCGGGACAGCGATTCCCAAATGGCATTAAGGGGAATGAGAGGCAGAAGGAGGCAACGCCTTGAAAAGGGGATTACTCCAAGCAGGGATAGGATAAGAACATCAGAAGAGCCGTGCTGGATCAGGCCAAGGGTCCATGTAGTCCAGCATTCTGTTCACACAGTAGCCAACTAGCTGCCCACGGGAAGCCCACAGGCAGGACAGGAGTGCAACAGCACCCTCCCACCCATGCTCCCCAGCAACTGGTGTGCATAAGCATACTGCCTCCGATACTGGAGGTAGCATCTAGCCATCAGGACTAGTAGCCCTTAATATCCTTCTCCATGAATTTGTCCAATCCCCTTTTAAAGTCCTCCAAATTGGTGGCCGTCATGACATCTTGTGGAAGTACCATGCGCTCTGTGAAGAAGTCCTTCCTTTTCTCTGTCCTGAATCTCCCACCAATCAGCCTCATGGGATGCCCAGGGTTATAGTATGTTGAGAGAGGGAGAAAAATGTCTCCCGCTCCACTTTCTCAGGATTGCAGCCTAAAACACATACACAGGCAAATCAACAATTTAAAAATTCCAGTTTTAAAAAAAGCTGAGTTGACAATTCTCCCGCAAGAACTTCAGACTCAAAATTTTTGGGAGCGGGCGGCATTTTTTCAGCCATTCCACCACCCAAGAATGCTCCCTGGAATATGATGTCAAATAGCTCGCTATCAATTACGGCTGTCAGACTTTGGAGGAGCCCGTGTAATGCCAGTAAGCAGATCCTATTTCTCCCCACACACACATGAAGGAAAAAGATCAAATCCCCGCTTCCCCGTTTTCCTGCCTGCAAATGGCACAGCGACACCGGCAGAGGGGCATTTGGGCACAGCCAAAACAACTGCACGAACACCAGTGCAGCAAGTGACAGGCCCGTTGCGTTGCTATTCATGATGCCATAAAATCCCCCAATAAAAGTGGCTAATAGGATAGGAGGTGGGAGGAAGGGCACACGATGTACCCCACCTCTGTCTCTTGGTCCGAAGATGTTTCTCCGGTAGATTGTCCCTCAATGACCGTCCCTCCTAAAATCCCTTGGTAGCAGCCAGAGGCACGAGCCCAAAAATGTCTCCTCCGCCCGACTCGAACCTGATTTTTTTAAATTGCCCTTTTGTCTCGTGGAAGTGTCGTCCGATGGTCCCCGCCTTGTCCTCACCTGTTTGATGGTGATGATCCGTGACTCGAATCTTGGACAGCCGCATTCCACATGGGCACCCTTGGGTATAAATCCTTCTCTACACGGGACTGACGTAACATTTCATTCTTTCCGTAGGGATGGGGAAAGCAGGGATGCTCGAAATTCTCCAAATCCCACTTTCGAAGTTCGTTTTTCTCCTCGCTCTTGTTTTTGTTTGCGGCCCATTTTTCTTTCATTCGAACAGGAAAAGGGCACATTTTGAATGGGGAAAGGGCACGTTTTTCAAAAGTGTGCACTTTCCCACGTTGACCTGAAGCATGAAAATGTAATTTTATTTTTATTTTTTGTAAAATGTACAGTTCAAAGTGCATATTTTTGGAGGAAATGCCCATTTTCCAAACGCGGTCACAAGTTTGGGAATGTGTGAGATTATTTGGAAAATGTGTTTGCATTTGGGTTTGTGAATGGGGCAAATCCTGATGATTTGTTGTGAACAGAAACAAAATTCGTGTAGGAAGAGAAGTCCCTTCCTTGTGTCGCCAACTGCCGAAACTCTGAAGTAGTGGGACCCCAGAGAAGATTCTCTCCCGATGACATGTGTGGTTGGGCAGGTTAAGGTAGATGGGGATGGTCCTTTAAGTACCCAAATTATTACACATAGGGAAACTAGTCTCTCTCTACTTCTCCCCCACCCAAATCTGCCATGTTATGTAGCAGGGGTGTTGAACCTCTCTCAGCCCGAGGGCCGCATTCCATTTCGGAGAAGCTATCGGGGGCCGCATTCCAGTGGTGGGTGGAGCTGAAGGTAAAGGGGGCGGGGCCAAAATACCAGCATGTTTTACCTTACGGCTCTAACTGCCAGGACCTAAGCCTTTGGAGAGGCATTTCAGCCTTTTAGAATGAGGGGGGAAATGGCAGAAAAGCTGGAAATGGGGGGAAAGGAGAAAAGGGGAGGGACCAGGGGGAGGGGCCTGGCCATCTCGGGACCCCAAGGATGGCAGGATTTGGCCTGAGGTTCTGCACCCCCTGTCAAATGGGGATAATCATACTGGCCTAACTTACGGGGCTGTCGTAGGGACGAGCGAGAGAACGTATGCGGAACACTTTCACCTTCTTAAAGTGCTATGTTATTATTAGGATGGAAAGTTAATTGGCCCTGGCCTGCTCCTGAAAAACACAACCAGCAATATCTAATTAGGAGCTTTCTTTCATTGCAGCCATTCTTGTCTGCCAATAAAAAGGGGTAGGGGAATAAAGGAAAAGAAATCAAAATGACGCAAGCCCTCGCTGGTTTTGATTTAATAATGTTGAGGTGTCGTGAACTTGTCGTCACTGTGACTCAGTCTCTTTTGCATGTGTAATTGCCGATGATGGCAGCATCTTCCCTGGCAGTGAGTAGCCCAGAAATTTGTGGTCTAGCGAGTTTGTCTCTCCTTGTCACCAGCCCCGTCGATCAGGTGTAACCCTACAAAGCTGAAAGCATCTCACAAGCTATACTTATCCTGGGACACTGCGCCCAAGCCAGCCGGGAAACACGGGTGCCTCACATATCTGGGTTTATTTTTAAGCGACGAGAGGCGGTATATTTATTTGGCTGTTTCACACCTTTTGAGGATATCACAACAGAGGTGATCACAGCCAACATTTTTGGATTGCCTTCCTTGTAGGCTTTCTCCATCAGCAGATGGGGATACTTTAACCAAGGTAAGCCTTGTGCCGTAAGCATATTTTTTTAAAATAGTTTTTCTCTCACTGGTTTGTAGCTGAAGATCTCTCTCTCTCTCTCTTTTAAAGCTTTGGGAACCAAAGGTGACTTCTAAAGTGTCCTCTCTCCGTTTTCACATTTTTAATTCTGTTGGTTTTATGTTGCAGCTTTGTTTGAAAGTTGTGAGATATATTCTCGTTCTTGATTTTATTATTATAAGCAGCTGTGCAGTTGGTTGGCTGGAAAGTTCTTACGGGCCAAACCACAGGGTCAACATCATGATTATTTTTAATTTTATTTTTTAAAGTAGTGATTTGAAGAATAGAGGGTGAAAATTAAATGTTTCAAGAAGTTAGATGACTCGAAAGAGGGAGAGAGACAAGCACTTTGAAATGAATTGGGATCCGTTTATGCAATCCTGGCCAAAATCAAACGGATTGTTCTCTTGAATGGATTTACAGGCAACCAGTGTGTGGACGTTGCGTTACATTTAATTGTGATCCAGTACGGATGTTCCTTTTAAAAGTAAAATGTCAAAGAACGCTGATATGCATGCAGGCACCAGGGAGAAAGCGTGGGGTGACGAAAGTTTGTCTTCTCCTATTTCAATTTAACATGTTTGTAACCCATACATGTGGGAAGCAAGCAACGGCTTAGCCAGATTTGTTGTTTTAACATGGTTTCCCCCCCAACCTGATGCTCTCCAGATGTTTTGGACTACAATTCCCATCATTACTGACCATTGACGGTGCCAGTTGAGGCTGATGGGAATTGACGTCCATAACATCTGGAGGGGACCAGGTTGGGGGGGGGGGGAACTGTTTGAACTTGTTTGATCAGTTGTTTGTCGGGATGTCAGAGAAATCCACAGCCCCTTCAGATGAGTTCAGATTTCGATGAATCTGACCCACGGATTCCGCAGGGGACTGGCTTTTTCCGACTCACTCGGATTCTGCAGGTCTTGTGGAATGTTTTACTTTGAGGGGGGGGGGTTTTGCACAAATTCACACTTGTGTCAATGCACTTTAGTTCAGGTGTGCAGTTCTGCTAGTGTGCACGTGCATAAACGGAATGAAATTCTCGTGCATTCCTAAAATCTGATTCTGTCAATGACTGGATGATGGACAATCCACGAAACACAGACAGAAAGGATGCAACAAAATCCATACGTCCCTAATTTTTTCGGATGCTTTTATTATACGCTCTGATTTTTATTTTATTTTTTGTGGTAGAGCAGCTGGGGGTCAAAAAAAACAGGATTAAAAATTATCCTAAGTAAAAGATATAATCTGGGTCTCTGGCACAGCCGGATTCAAACTACTGTGTACGGTTCTGATTGCCCCAAGAAGGATATATCACAGAGCTGGAGAAGGCGCAGAAAAGGGCAACCAAAATAATCCAGGGTTGGAGAATCTTGACTTGGCAGAGGGCCAGAGGAAGAAGAAATGACGCCGTGAAGGTTCGCAACATTACGAACGGTGTAGAGACCATGGGGCAGAGAGAGACGAAAAACTTCAGTCCTTATCCTTGCCTCTTTATGCTAGGATGCAGGGTCAAACTGTCGGAGGGACTGGCTGGAAGTTCCAGATACAACTTCATGCAATTCATAATTAGCTTAATGAGTTTGCTCTGTGTACCGTATTTTTCCGTCTATAAGACGCCCCCATGTATAAGACGCCCCCCACTGGGCAGTTTCGCAACCGCGCGGTTCTCTCCTTGGCTTACTTCCATGTATAAGACGACCCCCAATTTTTAGTCTAACGATTTTAGGGAAAAGTATAGTCTTATACATGGAAAAATACTGTACTCTCTGCTGCGAACAAAGGACATGAGCTGGTGATCCTTTTCATGCTGTCCTTGAGCAGTTCCAGAGACATATTTAGTGTGAAGTATTTTTAAACCTCCTCTCAGCCAAAAATGCTCCTGAGAAGCTTACGTGGAATCAGTAAAACAAAACAGTTCCTGCCCCTCAGGCTTACAGTCTAAAAAAAAAAAAAAAAGACACGACACGCAAGGGAAAAGGGATGACGAGGGTAGAGGAAAACAAGTCATCTTTCGTAGGGCTGGTGGAATGGCCCTGCTTCTCTGCTCATCTACTTGTGCAGTTCTAGAGGCATATGCCTTGATGCTGTTAGATTCGGGGTTAGAACATCTATCTATCACCATCTGTCTATCTACTTTATACGTAAGTAGATAAACTGTGTACCGGTACTTTAAAAGTTGATCATCTGTCTGTCTAGTAAATCATCTTTCTATCTAGTACAGCCTCCCCATCCTTGTGCCCGCCAGATTTTTTGGGGACTACAACTCCCATCACCCTCAACCTTTTGCCACACTGACGGGCTGATCAGCGAAGGCTGATCTAGTAGGTGGTCTCTCTCTGTCTGTCTAGAAAGCTCCATCCGTGCGTGTACCTCTCTGCCCCGAGGGGGTTACAGTGTGATCCAGCGAGGTGCTTTTTTGTGCTAGTGAAACTCCCGTTCACACCGGAGGCACCATTATTCTGAGCGTTTGAGGGACGTCGGTGTGGTCCAAACCCCTTTTGCCAATGGGGGCACGCCAGTGAGGCGCACCTCCAAAAACCTAAATGAGCTTGTAGGTTTTCTGGCTCGCTTCATCTCTCTTCCTGTTGATAATCGCCTTATTCATGTTGTAGAGTGGTTTAATTCATTCTGTAGGTCCGAGGCTGGAAGAACTGAATGGGCAGGGGCTGCTTAACCCTTCCCCGTCCCGCTGGTTTTTTGTGCTCAAAATGTGCCCCCCCCCCCAGCTTCTTTCTATGCTGAAAGATTAAAACACACACACAAAAGATCAGTATCTTCTACCACCACCCCATGGGTGAAAAAGCCACTGGGGAGCAATTCTGAGCTTAAAATCATCCGGAGGGGGAAGGGGTTAGTCACTTCTCCCCACGGCTACTTCTCCACATAGATTTACGGAGCGCGGAAGCCGCTTCTGGTTTCTACGAAAGTCAGGAGAGAAGGTTACACTCCCGATACATC
Organism: Shinisaurus crocodilurus; assembly: GCA_021292165.1. Classification (NCBI taxonomy): domain Eukaryota; kingdom Metazoa; phylum Chordata; class Lepidosauria; order Squamata; family Shinisauridae; genus Shinisaurus; species Shinisaurus crocodilurus. The sequence continues at coordinate 18,308,742 of CM037886.1, read as the reverse complement.
TCCCATCTAGCTTTGCCCTTCAGAAGGTGTTGCAGCGCGAACGGCAAGGTATCGGGGGGGGGGGGATGTGATGCAATCGAGGCAGAAAAGCCACAAGCTGGGCGGGATTCTTGACGCGCAGCCCAGTCAGGATTGCACGCTCTTTCCCCAGGCCTTTCGAGGGAAGAGAGGGCCACTCCGCATCACTGTTTCCTTCAAGGAAATGGGGGAAAGGTTTGCTTGGAGGTTGCACGCCAAACTAATGTCATCCTAATGCTGCTGTCCCTCATGTAGCTGCCATGGGCTCTAGCTTTAAGCCAGTGACGCTGGCTGGGGCATGCCGGGAGTTGTAGGCCAAAAACATCTGGGGACCCAAGGTTGGAGAACACTGCTTTAAGCAAAGGAAGACGCCTTCTTTTGGGGGAAATTACTGTCCATGTCAAAAATGGTACAGGTAGTTCCCGGGTTATGGACAACTCATACTTAAGAACAGGCCGCCATATATGTAAAAATCTGAGTTAAATACAATGGTTCGCACTTACAAACGTGCACACTATACTTTGCGACACTTTGCAACACGTTGAAAACACTGTGTGGCTTCTGTTCCGACTTACGTACACATTCGACTTAAAGACAGACTTGCGAACGGATCTCGTCCGTAACCCTGGGGACTGCCTGTATATGTTTACAAGTGGTGGGTAGTTTTTGGGGCCAGAGGGGTGTGTGTAAAGGGATGGGAGATCCTTCTGTTGTGACCAGGATCAGGCAGAATGCTCTTGCATATCTTCTGGTCATGCCAATGAGTGGAAACAAACAGGGTGTGCGTAGGTTGGCAAACTGGACCCCAGGTTTCAAGTCCTCAGTTTCCTGGGATGGTTGGAGGCTTGGATAGCATTGCAAATTGGATCCCTCAAGTTTCAAGTCCTCATTGGATCCCAGGTTTCACGTCCACAGTTTCTGGGATGGTAGGGGGCTTGTGTAGCTTGGCAAATTGGATCCCAGCTTTCAAGCCCTCAAGGGATCCCAGCTTTCAAGCCCTCATGGGATGCTGAGTTTTTTGTCCTCACAGGATCCCAAGTTTCAAGTCCTCAGCCTCTGGGATGCTAGGACGTTTGTGTAGCTTGGCAAATTGGATCCCTCAAGTTTCAAGTCCTCATGGGATCCCAGGTTTCACGTCCTCAGCTTCTGGGATGGGATGGGGTTTGCGTAGCTTGGCAAATTGGACCCAGGTTTCAAGTCCTCATGGGATCCCAAGTTTCAAGTCTTTGGATTCTGGGGTACTGGGTTGATGCCATTTCGGGACTAATAGCGCTTGTAGGCAAGGCTTGCTTCACAACTGCGTGCCTTCTGACATTTGCAAATTTAAACAATTGATTGCAGGAGGCAGCCTAAGTATCCGGGATTCTCATCCTTGCAAAGACATTGACTCTGTAAAGACCCCCCTCTCTGCCTGCCCCCACCCACCCAAGGAGCTTCCTACTGATTGTGGGAATATGGATTTCCAGAGGGGCAGCCGCGTGAGTCTGTTGCAGCAAAAACAACAAAGCATCTCATGGCACCTTAAAGACCCTCAAATCCATGCTGGCATCAGCTTTCGGGGACACTTCCCACTCTATCAGATGCATGATGTGTCCGCTTCAGATTGGCAGATCTGTATCCACACGGTGGGGGATAAAGTGGGAATGTGACCTTTGTTGTCACAGGAAACCACAGTACACACAAAGTACTAAAAGTTGCGATGATGAGCTGATTTAACCTCTGTAGTGTGATTTAAAAGAAAAGTCACCTTTGTATTTATTCAAACCACAGGGCTGTGGCTGGGGTGTGTGTGTGTTATGGAGTTGTACCCCAAAACCTCTGGAGCAGGGTAGACTGCGGCTGTACGAAGCCCTCCATTCTGCCGAATCACACGATCTGATGGATTTCGTCTGAACGAGCCGTAGGCCAAGCGAAATCCCAGCGACAAAATTGACCAACTCCATCTCCTCTTTCCTAAGACAATGATCGACGACCCGAATGAAATGGCTCCTCTTATGGGTAGCAGGAAGACAAACCCGCCTGGCACTCCAGTGACGGCTCCCCAAGAGAGAAGGCCAGCCGACAGCACACCCACCAAGAAAAGGTAGGCTGCCTCCACATCGCTGGGAAGCTCTGGGCAAAAGGTAGTCGAGACGGCAGTATTGTCCTGTTTCCCCAACGTTCTGTTATTTTTTAGAAGTTTGCATGAAAATGGCATTGCTCATAATATGATGCACATGTTTTCGTACGGTTTTGCATAATAGACCCAATTTTTGCAAGCACTTTTCCCTAACAGAATGTATTTCTGGCAATTATTTCCACTCGCGTACATATTTTTGTGTGCATTTTCTGATCAGGGAGCCCCATCGCGAAATTGTGATTCGGAGGAGTGCAAATTTTGAAAGTTGACTGAGTTTCAATTCGCGTAGAGGTTCGGAAGTGCAAAATTACGTAGGTAACGTTTGCATTAAAATGCGAACCAAAGTAATTTCTCCCCCATCGTTGGATGGCAGATGGGTATAAATCTCTTTTCAAAATGATCTCAGAAAAAGTTAGCTGTGGATTATAGTTGTCGCTTTCACTCTCTCTCGTGTCTCGCCCAAAGGGCAAGCGAGATTTTTAAAGCTGAAACAAGGGCGGGTGGCGCACTGTTGTCCTTCAGAACATCACCCTTGTAAACATGCATCCAAATTTTGTCCAAATTTGGACCAAACGGTGCCCCACTGCTTGCAGTCTTAGAGTGGAATGCTGCGTTCCGCAACCAAGCCCTTTCAAAGAAGCACTGTGGTGTAGTGGTTACAGCAACCTTTCCCAACTGGGCGCCCTCCAGATGTATCGGACTACAGTGTCCATCAGGCTGGGGATGATGTGAGCTGTAGTCCAGCACACCCGGAGGGCACCCACCCAGGTTGCTAATTTATCTATGCAATTTTAGATGTAATTCCTAGGGTTGATCCACATTTCACGGAAGGCAAACCAAGACGACAAATTTCTCATCCAAAGCATCAAAAATACAATAAATTCTTTCATTTGCGCCCCGCCCAAGTTCATCCCGAATCAGTAGATCTTCTTCAATTACAATTAATTAGCAATCACTGGTGTCCCGTTCCCAAGGTCTCCCTCTTTCATCGATCACAGAGTTGGAGGGGGCCTGCAAGGCCATCGAGTCCAACCCCCTGCTCAATGCAGGAAACTAGAGGAGGGGTCTCCCATCCAAGTAATAACCAGGCCTGACCCTGCTTAGCTTTCCACGCTCAGACAAGCTGAGCCAGCGTGAGCCACAGGCCAGATTTCCCCTGTGTAGGAAGATTTCCTCCCACCCCAAGCAACAAAGCGTAAAATAAACTCTTCCATTGGCCTCAATTGACACTCGGGACCCCGGGGAATAGATCACAGAAATGACCTGTGGGTGGGTAAATTATTGCATGTAATGATGCCAGGATACAGGGTAAGTTGGGCTACATATTCTGGAGGGAGAAGCGGACGCAGGTCTTCCATTTTAAGCAGCAGGCCTGCGTTATTCGTCGTGTTCCATTCCGCTTGTTAGGAGCAAAGGTCGAGCAGCTGGTTCTGGCACAATTGTCTATCGCTGGAGGATCCAAGCTGAATGTCGCTCTGATGTTGGTCAAGCAGTGCCATGCATACGTGGCCAATAAATCAGCCACCCTAGCTAGGACTTCCACCTCCCCTCACCTCAAAGGTGCTGTGTTTTTTCAGCGGAATTGGTTCGACACGGTCAGACATGGCCCGGCACACGGTGAGGAATCCAGCGACCCACACGCAGGGACAAATCAGCCCTAGAAAGTTGGCCAACCAAGGAGCTGCATGGTAAATAGTCTGTTTATCTATCATATATGTAATCCATCCATAGAATCCTCCTCCGCCCCTCGACCAATTTATCCTCACAAGCCAGCCCTTTTTGCACACACACACCCTCCCAGCTTCCCCAGAAGTCCTACGTTGTTCAAACACGGCCCATATGAAATCCATAAGCTGATTTGTTTTGTTTTTGGCCGATTTTTCCTGGATAAGATCTAGTAACTGATCAGTGATCTGGGCCTGCGAGCTTTGGATTCTACACATCGGTCACAATCATACATTCCAGCCCCACACAGACATGTGGAAAAGTCAGAGGTGGGGCGGCACCTTTCTCCGCAAATGTGAGATGGATCTGGGGAAAGTATCATCGGATCCGGCCTTGTATGCGCACTGGTTTCCCTATATTCTGGTTGTAAATAGGCTCTGGAGAAGAAAGGTATATTCCAGGGGTGTAGAATGTCGGGCCTGGGAGGCAAATCCCTCCGGGCTTCCCAGAAGGCCACGCCTCCTTCCTTGGCTCCACCCCTTCCCCCCAACTACCAATCATTTGGTGGCGTCCCGGCTTTTGTGAGGTATTCCCCCCCCCCATTTTAAATGGTTGAAATGCCTCTCCTAAGGCTAAGGGTGCAATCCTATGCATGTTTAGACAGAGAAAAGTCCTCCAACTCCCAGCATGCCGGAAGTTGTAGGTTTTTTCTCTGTCTAAACATGCATAGGACAACAGTGTGTTAAATGGACCAATATCCTGGCCTGATATAAGAACATCAGAACATCAGAAAAGCCCTGCTTGGAACAGAACCAGGGTCCATCTAGTCCAGCATTCTGTTCACACAGTGGCCAGCCAGCTGCCCCAATGGGAAGCCCACGAGCAGGACAGGAGTGCAACAGCACCCTCCCGCCCATGTTCCCCAGCAACTGGTGTACATAGGCATCCTGCCTCTGATACTGGAGGTAGCATGGAGCCATCAGGACTAGTAGCCATTGATAGGCTTCTCCTCCTCCATGAATTTGTCCAGTCCCCTTTCAAAACTCTCCAAATGGGGTTTTGCATCATTGCATCTTGTGGAAGCGAATTCCAGAACGTAACTCTGCGCGGCGTGAAGGCAGCGCAGACGAGGCCGCTTCCCCCTGTTGCGAACGCCCTTTTTCTCTCCTGCAACGGCCACGGCCTTTTGTTGTTGCTAACACCCAGTGCGATGACGAGCTCCTTTTGCCAGATTTCAGCCTCCAGCGTTGGCACAGGAAGATGGGGAAGGCCAGGATCCTTTTCCCGGCTTGGGAAAACGGGGCGTGGCACGCAACGTTCCTTCAGCGTGAGCAACCGCTGGCAGGTTAATTGTGCAGCTGCCAATCACTTCGCTCCATTCAACCACCCACCTTTCCGCCGGTTGTATTTCTACAACCCCTGGAACCTTTCTGAATCCGGAAATTTTCTCTGGGTGCTCTCAAGGAGGTGTGTGTGTGTGTGTGTGTTTCCTCGAAAGAGGGATCTCGCCTGGCCCTCTTTATGCTGTCAAAAATAATTCATTGGATCCTTCAGGGCATCGCCTTTCAATGAACCGATGTCCCTATGGATTGACTTCCGAAGCCATTCTTGAAAGGCAGGGACGTCAACGCCCCCGGAGAGCTGAGCGTGTCGTAAAAGTGTAATGATTCATTACTCCAGTCATTTCCAGTGGGATGTTCCGGCATTCCTCTCCCACTTCCTTGTGGACTAGTGTCACGGTCAAGCCGCACAGAAGTTGACACCAGGTTCATGCCCCTGAATTTGACTTTCACTGGCGGCCTTATACCAGGTCAGATGATTGGTCTGTCTAGCCCAGTATTTCTACTCTTGAGTGTCTCGCCGTGATCTTGGGCAGAGAAGGGGCTCCTGCCCTTATTTTATCCTCACAACGACCCTGTGAAGCAGGTTAGGGTGAACAGAACAGGTGGACCACCTGGTGAACTTCATGGCTGTGCAGGAATTTGAACCCAGGCCTTCCAACATAGGAAGCTGCTTTATACCGAGTCAGACCTGGGTCCATCTAGCCCGCTGTTGGCGACACTGTTGGGCAGCAACGGCTCTCCTGCCCCGCTGATGTTGGAGTCCCCAACCTCCACCGTCAGGTTGGCATGTGTACTGACCACTGGGAATCCTATTCAGCCCCTCATGCTGGCTTTTGAGACCTTGCCCATATAAGACTGCCTTCACCAGCTTGAGGACCAGAAACCTGGATTATTATTATTATTATTTTTAAAAGCTGGGTGAGGATACTGAATCCAGCTATTAATTGTACTCTTCTGCGGGGTTTCAAGCAAGAATACACAAGGCGGTTATTCCCGTCCTGCTCCCAAGAAGCACTTGGCCTGTCACTCTGTGGTGTTGTTTTTCCAGTAGTGGTGGTTGTTTTGTTGTTTAATCTGATCCTAGGAGAATTCAAACCATTTGTTCCACCCCACTCACTCCCCAGGGCTTTAAAAAAAAAAAAAAAAAAACAGTTCTGTGCGGCTCTTCCAGTTTCTGGTTGGGCGCTAATGTCAATTTTGGTTTTTCTCTCCCATCCCCGCCTCATCCCGCAGTCTGCAAAAGAGCAACACTCTTGTGTTTGCTATGTAAGCACAGAGAAATGTCCCACGCTGTCTTTAGCATTCGCACAGTGAGGCCCCGAGGGTGGGAATGTGGGGCGTGAGCTTTCCCGCCCTCGGCGCGGCTGGGTTCAGAATGAGAAAAAAGCGACTCTGGATTGTCCTGCCTCCAGTTCACCTCCATAATCCTAGGCAGTCTCTTTTAGGAAGAGCTATGACAATTTTGTTTCAGTCTGCAAATCACTCGAAAATGCCCCGTCCCCAACCCCAAACGGGAGCACACGTTCCCCGAATATGTCCACAAATTCCCGAACTTGCCTTTGCATTTGAAAAATGCACACTTTTTAAAAAAATCACACTTTGGGGGGGGGGGGAATTGCATTTTCACACTTTAGTCAATGGAAGAGAAGTGTACACTTTTCCCTTTCAAAATGCTCACTTCTTCCACTTGAACAAACTGAAAAAAACAAGTCACACAAACTAGAACGGGAGGGAGCCAAATTGAGCTTTGAAGTTCTCAAAGTGGTTCACAGACAAACCATTTCAATGAGCATCATAGCCATATGATATCACACATATTAACAATTATAAATATGGTACAACTACAACATGACCTGGAGTGATCAGCACGGCAAGAGTCGATGACTTATTTCATGTTATTCGTGACACTTTAACTCGCCATTTTATGCTGTCGTGCCTCGGGTTGTGTGACACTGGGAATTCTGTTCCGTTTAAGCACAATGGGATTCTGCAGCGTTCCCGATCCGGTAACTGGAGTGGATCTTTTTTCCGATTCCAGAAAAATTTTGCACATTATTTTTTTTTCTGGGTTCCACCATGTGTGCAAATTGTAATTTGTGCAAATTACCATTTGCCCAAATTTGGGGGGCGGGGTGTCTTGAAATTTGCACAAATTTTGTTGTTTTTTTAAAAAAAAATATTGGCGACCTTGCGCAAGTGTGCACAATCGCAAAGCCGCCTGTCTGCTATATATGCCCTCACAGGCATATATCCCTCTCTTGTAAATATCCTTGTCGGTTTCATCTTCTCCATATATGCCTTCCTTAAGCCCAGCAGAGCCATATTTCATTCTTGTCAAAGAACTTGTGAATTTCATCCTCCACTTCCCAAGCGCAGGGTTGGGAAATGGGCAACTTCTTTGCCCAGTAGGGAATGTGGCTCTGCTTGGTTAAGCAGTGCATGGAGAGGATGAAACTGACAAGGATATTTACAAGAGGGAAATGCACATCTGCGGGGCTGCGCAGCGGGCAGGTGGACTTTCAAGCGTGAGCACCTGCACTAGATCACCAATTTAAAAATATATATATATTTTTAATTATGACACCATTTGCGCAAATTTCAAGATTCCCTCTCCCCATTAAATTGCTGCCATTAAAAAACAAAAAAACCAGAAACAGAATCCAGGTATTGGCTTGACTCGCTACAGATCAAGTTGATGCCAAAGGGTGGGAAATGGAACGAAATCCGCAGGGCCGAACCAGAAAAATCAGTCGGGTTTCCCCCCCACACACACACACAAATGGAATTCTCATGCATCCCTAGCACTCGTGCCTTTTAATTGAATCTTTAATTGGGTTTTCCCCTCCCCCTGTTGTTTGTTGATGTTTTTGCGGCTGCTTTGGGCTATTTTAAGGAAAGCGGAATGCATGGGTGGGTACAAATCTTTTAAATAAATTAAATGGATATCCCAAGCGTCCCAAGGCAGCATATGTGGTTCTCTCCCACGCCCACTTTAAGCCCTATAACAACAACCCTGTAGGCTAGGCGGAGTGCGGATTAGAACAGGAATCACCCCGGTTTTACTCTAACCCATCTTTTTCCAAGCTGGGGCCCTTCAGATGTGTTGAACTACGCATTCCATCATCTCCGGCCGGCATGGGCCACTGGGGAGTATGGGAGTTGTAGTCCAACACACCTGGAGGGCACCACCTTGGGGAAGGCTGCGCTAACCACACGCCACGCTTGCCCTTAAGTTAAGGCAATACTTTCCCGTGCCTTATTAAATGATGGTTAAGTGTTTTGTTGTGTTTTTAATTATACGCCCCCTTCTCTCCAAGGACCACGAGTCAAGTTGGCGTATACCCGGTCCTCTCCCTCCACTCCCCGCCCCCATTTCATCCTCACAACAACCCTGTGAGGTAGATGAGGCCGAGAGACCACGGCCGACACAAGGTCGGGCAGATTTAATCGGCCCGGACAAAACTTCCATATCCTCCGACGCCAGCTCAGACGGCTTGTGGTGTGTGTGTGTGTGTGTACAGTTTGTTTACTAGCAGATATATGAGCAGAGCGGGTGGGATGCAAGCAAGAACACTGCTTTCCCCCACCCTCCCAAAAAACCCTCCCAAAAACAGCACACGGTTTTAGGTCCCATCCCCCCGCAGCGACTTCTTGCGGGCCAGCTCAAAAAAAAAACACCAGACCTGTTTCTTGTTTGCTGGCCAGACTCAAACCTGCTTCTGTCTCTTTTGTCTTTGTTTGGCTGGGGCCCCTTCCACACCCCTCTCTTGGCACACGTGCCCCACCCAGGCAGACTCCGGGTGTCATCCCCCTCCTTGGCAGGTAGGTGTAACCGGCGTTCCGACCCAACTTCCTTTGCTTCTAAAAATGAACGGGAGCGGGGAGCATCTGTTTATTTAGCGGGTTCTCTCTTTCTCCCCACCCCCGGCGGCCACTGCCTTTGTTTTCTCTAAAAGACACCGACATGAGTTGTTGTGTTTTTGGTTAACACGCAGGTTTATTTAAATCAGGAGTGCAGAACCTCACGCCCTCCGGTCTGCCTGGGGTCCCAGCCTGGCTGTTTGGGGTTCCCCTGCTAGTCGTGCCTGTTCCCTTTTTCCTCCACCCCGCCCCATGACCCCTTCCCTTCAGCCCACCACCTTTCCCCCCCCCAAGCACTTGGTGGTTTGGCAGTCTTTGCAGAGATTTTCCCCCATCCTAGAAGGTTGAAACACCTCTCCTTGAGGCTTGCTACCAGCAAGAACTTTAAGCTAAAAAAAAAAGGGGGGGTGTTTTTTATTTTTGACCCCTCCCCCTTTGCCTTTGGCCTGCCCACCACTGGAATGCAGGCCCCCGAGAGCTTCTCTGAAATGGAAGGTTCTGCACCCCTGATTTAAATTGAGGTGATGACTTAATGGGCTAAGAAGCAGGTGTAGCCACCATGGATAGAAGCAGTCTACCTGCGGTTACGAAGGACGCAATCCTATACATGTTCAGACAGAAAGAAGTCCTACAACTTCCAGCATTCCCCAGCCAGCCGGATTGTGTCTGTAATCGCAGGTAGACTGCTTCTATCCATGGAGGTTCCATAAGTATCCATCGTGTACCAGCACGGATTTGACACCACATGAGCTCTTCTTGTCTACCTGGGGGAAATCCACGCAAGGGCATGGGGACGGGGGCTGTTTTGGGCCGACTGCCGCCCGTTTTGCTTTCCCACTAATTGCAGCTTTGATCCAATGTATTCAACAGTTCCCACTTTTTTCTCGAGATTGAAGCCTTCGACAGCCCCGCCACGCCCAGCCGGACATCGCCTCCCATCTTCTCCAAGCCGATGGACTCCAACATCCGCCCATGGTACGTATGAGAAGCCATAGCATCCGGCATGTAGTCAGGGGTGGGAGGGGGAGAAGGCATGGCCAGGTTTTGATGGTCGCGTTCGCCATGGCGAGCTGGGCACGGCCCTCTGGCGAGCATGACAGGTGAAAAGCCTTCTTCCCAGAGATGAAGCAGCATAGGCAGGTGGGGATCACCCTGGCAGCTTAGGACTTTTTTTCTGTCTAAACATGCAGAAGATGGTAGGACTTTTTTTCTGTCTAAACATGCAGAGGATGGTAGGACTTTTTTCTGTCTAAACATGCAGAGGATTGTAGGATTTTTTTTCTGTCTAAACATAGTATTCGCGCCCTGAATAACAGTCAGTAATTTTCTGAATGTTGCATCTTGACTCAAGCTCAGGGGGACGAGAGATTTGGTGCTGGAAAACTTCACTCCTTCCGGCTTCTTTTGTCTTCACCAAATTACTGATGATGGCCCCTGCGTAATTGGCTCTGAGATTCTCCTGACCTTAGCATCCCCCCACCCCTCATTGCATCCTTTTTTTCATCCAGCGCCTCTGCAAATTGCGAAGATATGGATTCGCCACAGTCTCTGCAGGACGATATGACGGAATATACGCCCAACGGCGCAGACAGCTATTGGTGAGCATGGACCCAGGATGGCTTTCTGCACTGTGGCTTTTCTATAGATTAGATGCTGCGAAGGGTTCGATTTCCTGATCTCTTTCTTCTTTTCTTCCTTCCTGATGTGGTCAAAGCTGCCAGGATTTAGGTATCGATTTGCTACATATCTTTAGGAACGATTGCCAGTAATAATTGGCGATAAATAAATTTGGCAAAACGTGCGTCTCAAGTGACCTCAAGACAAAATAGGAATGAGAGAAAGGCCCAATTCAACTGTAGTGCATAACCATGGTTTGGGCTAACCCCAGGGTCATTACCTTGACCCAGGGGTATCAAAGCTCTTTTAGCCCCTTTTGGTATTTTCGCCCCGCCCGCCACTAGAATGTGGCCCCCGAGAGCTTCTCTGTGATTGAATTTGGCCCTTGGGCTGAAAGAGTTTCAACGCCCCCGCAGGGCCGTTCTTATTTTTATCCCTTATGTAAAGTATTTTTATCCCACTCTTCAGCCAAAAAAAGGCTCCTGGAGCGGCTTACGTATAATCGGCTTACAATCTTGAAAGACACAACACAAAAGGAAGAAGGAATGGGGAGGGAAGAGGGGGGGGAAGTCTCTCAGCAGGGCTGGTGGAATGGCTCCACATCCCTGTCTTTTCTCTCTCGGTACACTGCTATTTTTCTCGTTTTAATCCAGCACCAACTCCTCCCAAAACGCTCGGCAGAACAATCATCGAAAAAAGCTGAAGAAGTATCTCTTCCGGGCCGTGTCGGAGGGCAATATAGAAGAGCTGCAACGCCTCCTTGCTGAACTGAAGGACCGGTCCCACGCTTGCAGAAACTCGACTGTCCAAGGTAGGCTGAACTAGTTTGCTTCCAGATTGCTCTGCCTGCGCTCGAATCCAAATTCTGGCCGCAGTAAAAGTTGGATTCTAGCACCTGGGCAAACGATGCCTCTCTTTGTTCATTTGTTACGGCCTAGATCCAAAGGACTGACCCCGTTCCTTTCACGGTCTGAAGGTTTGCCGCTCTTGTGCTGGTTTTGCAAACAAGGGGATTTTCGGTAGCAGGCATCTCCAAAGGAGACATGATGCCATTCATGCAATTAGAGTTGCTTGGTGGTTTCCCAACTTTTGCGTGCTTCCCCCCCCCCCCCCCCCGTATCCTAAAAGGTTGAAATGCCTCTCCCAAGGCTCAGTTACTGGCACTAAGAGCGTGAAGCTAAAATAGGCCGCTGTTTTCGGTATTTTGGCCGCACCCAGAAAGAGGTTCTGCACCCCTGATTTAAATTGAGGTGATGACCTAGTGGGCTAAGAGGCAGGCGATTCAACACCTCTGTTTTAGGGGATAGAAATGTTTCCCAAGAAAAGCTGAATTGAGAGAATGGTTTCTCCTAGCTGCTGCTTTTGTGCCACTTTTGTTCGTTTGCTTGTTTCTTCTAGTTTCTGTTGCTGCTGCTGCTTCTTTTCTATCTGGGTTAGTGACATCAGTGGTCCCAGCCAATCAGGGATCGCACAGTGAACAGGATACTGTCACAACGCTGCAAAAAGCAGGAGAGGCGGTAGCTCAGTGGTAGCTGAGAACATACTTTGCGTGCCAAAGTTCCCAGGTTTAAGCCCTGGCATCTCCAGTTAAAAAAAAATAATAGGGGGGTAGGGGACGAGAAAGACCTTTCTCTCTGCCTGAGATCCTAGAGAACCTCTGCCAGTCCTGGACACAATGGAGTCATAGTCTGACCTCATGTAAGGTGACTCCTGATGTTCCGATAGCCAATCAGATTTGGCTGCATTATGTCATCAGTGAGGGCAAACATAGTCAATAAAGAATGAGGGCAAGGTTTACTGGAATGGTCATATTCAGCTGGGGGGATCCCAGCACATCATGACTCGGGAGATGGCACTATGGTATGTAACCAGTCAAATTTATCTGTGTGATGACATTAATTGAGGGAGGCAGTAGCAGAGGGCAGGGTAACGTTTTTTATGGGCAGTGAAAAAACATGGACCAAAATAGTAGGTGTTTTTTTAAACATTCCCATAGGCAGTGAGCAGCTTTCCCTCAGCCGTAGCTTTCATGCACTTCTGGAAAACATTGTGCACATCCCTCTGATAGAAGGGAGTTCTACATGTAAACACCTGGTTTTAACAGAAGCCCCAAATTCTTATATTTGTGGATATTTATTTTTTTGTTTGCCAGACTATCTGATGAAAAAAATGACTGCTTCAGACACGGGGAAGACATGCCTAATGAAAGCCTTGCTGAACATCAACCAGAACACAAAGGAAATTGTGAATATGCTCCTCGCGTTTGCGGAAGAAAATCTTATTTTAGAAAGCCTTATTAATGCGGCATACACCGAGGAAGCATACAGAGGTATTTCTATCTGTTAAAGTTTCAGTAATATTTTGATGATTACAGTATCACTCCCCTTATGCAGTTAAACCTAAGTGAGTGGGGTGGAAATTGGTCGGGTTTATAGATACTCCACAGATATTTTCAAACTGGAAGAACAGAATAAATAGCAAAATCAAGAATAAATAGCAAAGGACAGAGGTCTCCATGAGGGAGGAAGCTATGATGATGATATACTGCAACTTGTCAAAGGGAAATTAACTGTAAGTGTAAAGGGCTTCAGCTGTAGTTTTGTTGATGAAAGATGCTTTTCCTATTAAGGTGCAAGACTGCCAGCACATTGCTCAAAGGCAAACAAGGTTTTCCATCTGAATTAACCCTTTTGTTTTCTTGTTGTGCCTTCTAGGCAAGGGTGACCAGTGTTAGTTTTGTTTTTTTTAAACCGCAGGGCAGACGGCATTAAATATTGCGATTGAGAGACGGCAGTATGACATTACTCAGACCCTGATTGAGAAAGGGGCGGATGTCAACGCTCACGCACAGGGCGTGTTCTTCAATCCGAAACACAAGCACGAAGGCTTCTATTTTGGTATGTGAACCCAGGAGTCCGGCAGATGACGTGAGACACTGTGGGGGAACGAGCACAGGAAATCTGTCGCTCTAATTCAATTCAAGGACCGAATTCCACCAGCCCTGTTGACTGTCTAAAATTTTTCCTCTTCCCTCCGCATCCCTTTTTCCTTGTGTGTCGTGTCTTTTTAGATTGTAAGCCTGCTAAAAAGTTAGCAGTGATGCTAACTTTTTAGTGTTAGCATCACTAAAAAGTGATGCTTTTTAGATTGTAAGCATCACTGTCTTTTTTGCTGATTGATTTTTAAGCCGCGCCCCAGGAGCCTGTTTTTTGGATGAGGAGCAGGATAAAAAACGCTTTAAATAAATAGTAAATAAATCGTGCTGTGAAAACTGCACACCCTACAATGACGCGTTGTTCCCTCAGGTGAAACACCCCTGGCGTTAGCTGCCTGCACCAACCAGCCGGACATAGTCCAGCTCCTGATGGACAACAGCAAGACGGACATCATGTCGCAGGATTCCAGAGGGAACAACATCTTGCACGCTTTGGTGACGGTGGCGGAAGACTTCAAGACGCAAAACGACTTCGTGAGGAGGATGTACGACGCCATCCTCTTGAGAAGCAAAAGCCGGGATTTGGAGACTGTGAAGAACAAGGACGGCTTAACGCCTCTGCAGCTCGCTGCGAAAACCGGGAAGTTAGAGGTGAGCCTGATTTGGGTCCAAAGGAAAAAGGGAGGGACCCTGCAGGCCACATATGATGCAGTGGTGTAGTGGAAACCGGGCCTGCAGGGAGGAGGCTCCCAGACTTCTTTATTAGCAGGGATGGTGATGTCATCTGCCACCCCCCTCGGATTTCCCTGTTCCCTCGGAGCTGAGCTGCAATCCTCACAGCAGCTGCAGGGGGCAGGGAATGAATTCCCCAGCGACAACACATTTTTCCGTGTTGTGAGGCAAAGTCTTTTGGGGTGCCTTGGTCTGGAAGAGGAAAAAGTGCAGGAAAGGGCAACTAAAATGCTCAAGGGGCTGGAGCAACTCCCCTATGAGGAAAGGTGGAATTGGCTAGCTTAGAGAAAAGGCAAGTAAGGGGAGACATGATAGAGGTGTATAAAATTAGGCCTGGTGCGGAGGAAGTGGAGAGGGGGGACATTTTCCTCCCTCTCTCATTATACTAGAAGCCAACGGGGTCATCCCATGGAGCTGGTTGGTGGGAGATTTAGGACAGAGAAAAGGAAGGACTTCTTCACACAGCGCAGAGTTGAACTATGGAACTCACTTCCACAAGATGTAGTGACAGCCACCAATTTGGAGGGCTTTAAAAGGGGATTGGACCAATTCATGGAGGAGAAGGCCATCAGTGGCTACTAGTCCTGGTGGCTAGATGCTACCTCCGGTATCAGACGAAGGGTCCATCTAGTCCAGCATTCTGTTCACAGTGGCCAACCAGCTGCACATTGGATCCCACAAGCAGGACATGAGTGCAACAGCACCCTCCCGCCCATGTTCCCCAGCAATTGGTGTACACAGGCACATTGCCTCTGATACTGGAGTCCAATCCCCTTTTAAAGCCGTCCAAGTTGGTGGCCATCACGGCATCCTGTGGCAGTGAGTTCCATAGTTTCACGCTGCGCTGTGTGAAGAAGCCCTTCCTTTTGTCTGTCCAGAATCTCCCACTGTTCAGCTTCATGGGGTGACCCTGTTGGGTTCCAGTATTATGGGAGGGGGAGAAAAATGTCTCCCTCTCCACTTTCTCCACCCTGTGCATAATTGTGTACACCTCTATCATGTCTCCCCTTACTTGCCTCTTTTCTAAGCGAAACAGGGTGGCCGGGTGACCGGCCAGATGGGCGATTAATAAATATAATAATAAATAAAACAATCCCAGAAGTCCCAGGGTTGTTACAATGGCAGCTAGATTCAGCTGCATACTGCTCCTTGAAACACTGGGTCAAGCTTTAAAAGGGGGGAGCAATCAGTGGTGGGCCCTGCCAGGGATATCGGGGCCACGGTGGCTGCCCAATCATGCCCGGCATTGGCGCCAGCCCCGATCTTGACGAATAGTTAGTTGTTGACAGACGTCTCCTTCTCCATGCCCTTGTCAGCTCAGGACTTTTTAACTTGCTCCGCGATCTCTGTGTTGGCCCTTTAGATCTTGAAATACATCCTCAGCAGAGAGATCAAAGACAAGCCGATCAGGAGCCTTTCCAGGAAATTCACCGACTGGGCTTACGGCCCCGTGCAGTCTTCCCTTTACGACCTGACGGAACTGGACACCACCTGGGACAACTCGTTACTGGATATCATTGTCTATAATACGAATATTGGGGTAATATATTCCTTCTGCCTTTAAAACAAAGGAGTTGCTTTTGGAATAACACGGGAGGAACATCTCCTCCCATATTTACTTACCTGCACGTTAAGAGCATCATTTGGGACCCTGCTGCAAGTGACCTTGCCAAATAAGGCTAGGCAGGTGGCTACAAGAGACGGGGCCTTTTCAGTGGTGGCACCCCATCTGTGGAATTTCCCCCTCCCACAGAGAGTCTCACCTGGTCTTTCTGGAGCCAGGTGAAGGCCTTTTTGTTCTCCCAGGCATTTTCCGAACTGTTTGGTGTTTTTTTTTAGTCCTTTTAGTACTCTATTCTATATATAATAATTTTTTTATTGTCAAATTTCAACAAATCAAAAAAGAAGGGGGGAAATTGTAGCTACATAGATTTGAATATATCAGCTTCAATGCATGCATATGATGTGTGTGTGTGTGTGTGTGTGTGTGTGTGTGTGTGTATGTATGAAAATATATCTTTCTACTCTATTATGCTGCTGGTTTTAATTTGGTTTTATGATGTAATGGTTTTATTCTTTGCTGCTGGTTTTATCTTGGTTTTATTCTGCACTGCTTTTATTTTTTGTTTTCATGTTTGTATTTAAGGTTGTTGTTGCTTCAATGTATTGTACGCTGCCTAGAGGACTTTGGTTATTGGGCAGACTAAACATACAGTAAATAAAGAAAGAGATAAAATTCTACAGGGTTGTTTTGGGTGTCTGCGTATTACAAGGGCCAACAAACTTTATGCTGCTTTCATTTTGATTTATATGGATTTACATCTGAGTTATTAGCTATAGGGCACCTAATAAATATTGGGAATAAAGAAATAAATCTATAATAACAAAAGAGGATCTGTGTCTGTCTGTCTGTCTGTCTGTCCATCAGTGCCCTAGCAACAAGGCCGTGAAACTTGGACACTTGAAACCTGGCATGTGTACTAAGGGGGTGTGCACCTCGGGGTTATTTTGTTTTTAAAACGCAGTAATCAATTTTAATTAATTTAAATGTGTCCATGTGATTGAAGCCTGCAGTAACATCTTCAGCCACTAAGGGGCAAACTTCCCTAACCAGCACATAGCTCTGCAGTCCATACAGTTTGAAGCCTGGGGAGATTAGTGGACAGAGGGATACACCTCCCCCTCTTGTGGGAATGGAGGGGACAGACCCCTCCCTCGGGGGACTTTAGGGGTACACCATTGCAGGGGCCATGCCTAGGGGTGTCAGTGGGCCTGGCTTCACTCAGATGGGGCAAGCACAATGTGTCCATCTCTGACAGCTACGTAAGTTTGCTTGAAGGCTTTGCTGTCTCAAACTAAGGGCTACTACTCCAACCCGTGCGAAACCGGGTCCATTCACTAATAATACATGCAATAAAAATAGTCTGGCCCTAGATTAATCAACTTGAGCTTTGGTTGATTAATCTACCAATTCAAGCTTGCCCGTCCCACTCAATGTTACTACTCTACCGGCATTCGCTCTTCATGTAAATGCATGCTTTTACGCTCTCGGATCCGCCATTTCTCCAGGCATCTGCCTTTTCCATTTTTGCTTGTTTATATTATCTGGTCACTGCCCAAACGTGCCGACCTGCCCTCTCTCCACAGAACCGCCACGAAATGTTGGCGCTGGAGCCGTTGCATTCGCTGCTGCGGATGAAGTGGAAACGCTTCGCCCGGCACATGTTCTTCCTGTCGTGCTGCTTCTACTTCGTCTACAATGTGATGCTGACGCTGATCTCCTACTACCGGCCGGACACAGATATGGTAAGCGGCAGTGTCCAGCCACCGCACCGGGTTTTTTTTTTGCTTCATTATAAAGTGCAAAGCAGAAATCTTTGCCTGAACTCTTTGCACATCAATCCTAGAGATTCCTTACCAGCACAGTGTTTGTGTGTTTACTTCTGCAGTGACAGAAACAACAGAGGAGGGAAAAGAGAATCTCAGATGCCTATTAGAGACGGTTGTTATGCCCCCGACATGTTTCGGAAACTCACTGTTCCTTCGTCGGGGGCCGAAATTGAAATTAAAACCATAAAACATTGTTAAAATTTCTGTGTTACTCCAAATATTCTCACGCAGATGCTTTGCATAATGTAGCACACTGCTTTCAGAACCTGTACCGTTCATCAAAAGATCCTCTAATGGAGTCATTGTGTTAAAATCAAAACAAATAAGTTTGAAAATTAGGTTAAAAGTCCTGAGAAGACTTCTCATAAATAACACATATGTATTACGGTCAAAGCAAGAAGCATGATGGCTGTCTGATATCGCCTCTTGATCGTCTTTTCTGCAGGCTAAGCATACCCAACTGGGACACTGATCTGTTTAAATCTATGGCCACTTTGCTTTTCAGATGTTTTATTTTATTTTAGGGGCGTACATTTTTAGAAACAATTATCAACAATCATGCATTGCAATATGGAAATCACAAATATGCTTTGAAAAATTAAGTTTGAAAAGCAAGGGATAAATAATCTTTCCCCCCCCTCATCCCACCCCATCCCTTTTTCCTTGAGTGTTGTGTCTTTTTAACCTGTGGCCAGGGTCTGTCTTGTTTTACTGATGATGCATAAGCCACTCCTGGGGAGACTTTTTGGCTGAGGAGCAAGATAAAAATGCATTAAGGGCACAATCCTATGCATGTTTAGACGGAGCAAAGGCCTACAACTCCCAGCATGCCCCAGCCAGGCCTTTGCTCTGTCTAAACATGCATAGGATTGTAGGACTTTTTCTGACTGAACATGCACAGGATTGTAGGACTCTTCTGTCTAAACATGGATAGGATTGCACCCTAAATAAATAAATAAATAAGCAAACTGAAATAAAACTAATCGGCTGATCAATCAGTAATGGTTCTTTTTCTCTTGTCCCTCTTTTTTCCCTTCAGCCTCCGCCGTATCCTTTAGCGTTGACCAACAGCTTGGGTTGGCTGCAGCTGATGGGCCAAGTGACAGTGATGCTGGGGGCCATATTTATCGCCATCAAAGAGGTGAGGGTTGGATCCGAAACTTTGAATACTCTCTCCTCCAGTGCCTGCCCGAGACATTTTTACTGCCTGGCGTGGAGCCCAAATTATCCCCCCACCCCGCTGCTGGGGCCCGAACCTATTGAAAAACGTTTGCCGTTCAGAGACCTCCTTTCAGCGATTGCCCACCCCGCCCTTTGCGATGCTGCCTGAAGCAGGTGGCTTCACTCTGTTTCATGGCAAGACCAGCTCTTGTCTTCGTAAACTGGTACTTGTGTGTGTTTGTGAATCCAGTTCCCCCTTCTCTACCCATGGCTGTTTTTAAGTGTAACTCGGGGATCTCGCAATCCAGCCCTCTGAGCTTCCTCTGATGTCCACATGCCCTTTGATTATTTGCTATTTCCCTCCTGGCTTTTGCCATTTTTCTAAAAGTTTGAAATGCTTCTCATAAGGGCTTCGTCACTGGCAGGAAGAGCTTTAAGCTCAACTATGCTGGTACTTGGGGTATTTTTGTGTGGTTTTGGCCCCGCCCCTTTTGCCTTCAGCCCCGCCCAGCCCTGGAATATGCCCCTCCCAAGAGCTTCTCTGAAACTGAATTCAGCCCTCAGACTGAACTGGTGTAAACAAAGATGTCAGGGGACCCACGTCATGTCTTCGTTGGACCCGAGCTGTTGGTTCCTCAGTGTCTGCTGCCCGAATCGTTCACCTCTGGGAATGGTGGGAGTTGTAGTCCAACACATTTGGAGGGCACCAAATTGGGAAGGCCGTACCGTAACTCAGCCTGTGTTAACAGTGAGAAAGTTTCTCTTTTAAAAAAAATATGAAATGGAGGACTCCCAAGGTGCTGAATTTTGCACCTGTGTGACCATTCCTTGCACAGAATCCCACAAATAGGCACTGCTTGCCATGCAGTCTTTTTCACTACTGTGTTTTAAAAAATCTGTTCTGTCTACATTTCTGCCTGCAGAGCGTGGCCATTTTCTTGCTAAGGCCTTCCGATCTCCAATCAATTCTCTCAGACGCCTGGTTCCATTTTGCATTGTAAGTTGAGCATAAGAATCCAAATGACCGCACCGCTTTGAAATAACGGCCAATCTCTCTCCGTTTGGCTCTTTGGCTAGCGAAAACGCTTCTCTTTAACAGTGCCCCCACTCCTTCTCTCTCTCAGTCATTTATCTGAAATAAGAATCCAAATCTACATGTAATTCAGATGTGTGAATTTGCATGCAATTTCAGGCCAGATGCCTCAGAGAAAGAGAGAGAGAAAGCAAGCGATTCCTTAAGCTGTAGAATATATTCCATGTGCTTCCTATTTTTAGACATCCTCACCCAAACTAACCTCGCTTTGCAGCAGCATAGAAATCTTCCTCCCCCTCCAGAATATAAAAATGCATACTGGAATGTACATTCTGGTAAAAAGAAACTTTATTTATTACAACTTACAAGGCCTTTCTGGGAAGCCATCTACTTCCTTCAGATTTATTTCAGTTCACTAACCATGGCTTTGTCAACACTGGTTGTGTTCAAACTAACTTAGAGTTAATTGAACATCAGTGAAGTGCATTGAAGTGCACTATTTCATTAATTCTCTGCTTTATTTAATGGCAAGGGATGCTCAAGATACATACAACTTTGTGCCTGAGATATGTAAGAGGAACTGAGGCAAGAAAGGGGGCAATTGTTCCAGTATGCTTCTGGGGAGTCTGTTAAATATCTGGCCAGCATTTGATAAGTGATTATATGTCAACACTGATAACTGAAAGGTGTGCCCCTTTATCACTGTTAGGGGTTGCTGTTGTTTTTGATGGGGGGGGGACATTTAAAGATTTTGTGTACTTCTGCAAACCTTGGGGTTTCCCTCCAACATCCCCCCCCCCCAGCATGCATTCTTCTTGTTTTGTCATTGGCCCCATTTTAGCTACAATTCTATCCACACTCACCAGTTGAGTTTGCTATTAGAGGGAGTAGGATTGAATTAATTAATTAATATCCCTGTGCATAGTTCCGGTATAGCAAAGGTCACCCTTCCCTAACCTGATGTATGGGACCACACACCCCATTATCCCCAACCAGATGTGTGCTGGCATGGGAATTCGAAGAAGAAACATCTAAGAAAGTGAAGTCTGGTCAAGTTTTGATCATTGGGGTTTTCCTCACTGAGGCATCATCTCCTTTTCAATGTTGTGTTTGGCAGTTTTATCCAAGCGGTGCTGGTGATCTTCTCCGTCTGCTTGTACCTGTTTGCCTACAAAGAGCACCTGGCTTGCCTCGTCCTGGCGATGTCCCTAGGATGGGCCAACATGCTATACTTCACCCGGGGTTTGCAGTCCATGGGGATTTATAGCGTGATGATTCAGCAGGTGAAGATACGCTTCTCAGTTCCAACTTCTGTTTGTGTGGGGCAGCCTTTCCATCATCCCAGGCAGAGGCGGTGTTAGGGGGCGGCCCACTAGGGCTGGAGCCCTGAATCTTTCATTAGGAGCTCCGAATCTCTGGGAGGCCCTCTGCCCCACCACCCTGCAGTCCAGGGGCACTTGCTGAAATAAAGGCACAGGGGCCCCCGATGAGCTCTGCTGCATCCGATCCCCCTGGATGAGCTGGCTTTTGGCCCACATGCACTTCACCTCCTGCTGCCCCCCCTTGAATCTTTCCGCCTGAGGTTTTTTCCTGAAATCAAATGCCCTCCTCCCCCCTGTCCATACATCCCTTTTTACAAATAGGGGTGTCCTTAGGAGACAGGCTCCTTTACAGACTTTAGGGCATATTTAAATGAGCATATGCAAAAATGTGGGGGGGGGTTGTCCTGTGGGCCTGAGCCCCAGATCTTTTCGGTACCCAGCACCACCCCTGATCCCAGGAGCACTTTTGCATGGTTTTTTCTTTTCTTTTAAAACAAAAGATCGATTTTTGAGGGCAGTGCAATAGGAGCCCAGTGGAAGTATTGTGCACCCTTGGGCAGGCACCGGGAGGGGGAAGTCTGGCCCATACACTGACTGACCCCTGGGTCCTTCTAGCTTGCTATAATCCATGCTTCCGGACAGTGGCTCCCCAGGGTTTCAGAGAGAGGCCTTTCCCAGCCTTCCCTGGAAAAACTGGGAGTTGATTGTGGGAGGCCTTCAGGAGCTCTGCCATTGAGTAATGGCCTCTCCCTGCAGCATGTCAAGCCTCCCTGGGGGCATGTGGGGGGGGGGGCGAGTTCCACTAGTGGGGATCCCACAACCGAGAGAGATCCCGCTGTCCAGGCACCTCCCACCTCACCTCAAGCTGCAGGGGATGGGGAATTAGAGGATCTCTACAGCTGATGCTAAAGTTCGGGCACGTTGGTGGCTCCCACACCAATTGTTGGCGGGCCAATTCCAGCCTCCCAACTGAATAGCCCCATGCGTCAACTTTCCAGTGTGTGTAGATCAAAAACACTCTTGCTGATAGTGACGTGCTTGGACACAGTGGAGGCTGTTGGCCCCAATGTCAGTGGGGCAGCATATCCACTCTGGGGTTCAGTCTGAACTTTAAAGGAGCTCTCCGTGGCGGTGAACCTATTTGGGGTGGGTTCAGCACCATAGATAGTTCAGACTAAAACCCGGAGCAGATACAGTGCCCCACTGACATTGGAGCCATCAGCCTCCAGTGCTTGGATGACTGGAAGAGGCAGAGGTGGAATAAAAGAGTTTTCAGTGTGTTTTTTAAGGTAATCATGAACTACTCTCTCTTTTTCCTTTTTAGGTCATCTTGAACGACGTGATAAAGTTCATAGCGGTGTATATCGTATTTCTGCTCGGATTCGGCGTAGGTAAACAGAATTTGATGGTTATTCGTGAGGGCGCCCGTATTAGTGTGAAAACATTTTGCATATTGGCTTATGCTGGCTCAGCTTGTCTGAGTGTGGAAAGCTAAGCAGGGTCAGGCCTGGTTATTACTTGGATGGGAGACCCCTCCTCTAGTTTCCTGCATTGAGCAGGGGGTTGGACTCGATAGCCTTGTAGGCTCCTTCCAACTCTATGATCTATGAAATCTATGAGACTCTCTCTGATACTCGCTAAACTAAGCCTGCAGAACTGGTAGCCTGCCAGGGTGTAAACACATCACTCGTGTATGAAGGTCTGCCAGAAACTTGGCCAAGGCAAGCCGCAAAAAAAAAGAAGAGAAAAAGAGAGGTTTATTGACCCTAAAGGGGTCAATACATGTGTTCAATATGATACATCATTTATTTATTTATTTAAAGTATTTTTTTATCCCGCTCATCCGCCCAAAAAGTTCCCGGAGCAGCTTACAATCTAAAAAGGCATGACACGCAAGGAAAGAGAGATGAGGAGGGAAGATGGAAAAATTAAGTAGTCTTTCAGCTGGGCTGCTGGAATTATCCCGCTTCCCTTCTCATTTCTGTCTGTACAGTCTACTGGAATGGGGAGGGGGCTTAGTTCAGTGGTAGATCCCTTGCTTTGCATGCAGAAGGTCTCAGGTTCAGTCCCTGGCATCTCCAGATAGGGCTGGAAGAACTCCTGCCTGAAACCCTGGGGAGCTGTTGCTGCCAGTCAGTGTCAACAATACTGGGCTTGATGGACCCAGGGCCTGACTCTGTATAAAGCAGCTTCCAACGGCCATACTGGATGGGAATTATGCGGGTTGCAATCCAGCAGGCATAAGGCACAACGTAGATCAAATGGTATCTTTTTATTAGGGTAGGTTTGGCAGGCTTTTGAGTTTCCACAGAAGCCTTTTTTCAACCCTGCCTGATGAAGCGTTCTGTGAAATACGAAAGCTTGCATCCGCTCACTCCTCAACCCAAGTGGTACTTGCAAGGTATGATTTTAATCAAAGTCGTATCCCCAGCTCTTCCTGACGATATTCTGCAACGTTTCTGGAAATTCAAGAAACAAATCTCGTCTCAAAACTGATTGCAGAGATGGGTGGTTCTCTCATCTCTGCCAACAGCACCGGTTCCATTTCAGTAGCTTTTTGCGACGGCATTCCTGCCAGATAAATTATCTGCTGCTCTTGCATAAATCTGAATATTTTTGACACTGTTCCGTTTGCTGCTCTAATACTAAATGCACAGATATTTACCCCAACACACCAAGTTGGGATGTCTGCTGCCGGACATTGACAGAAGGTCTTCTCTGTACCAGTGGGCTTCCCTGGAACTGGCTTACCCACCCTGCTGCCCGCCAGATGTTTTGGACTACGACTCCCAGCATTCCTGACCATTGGCCATGCTGGCTAGGGCTGAGTCCAAGTCCAAAAGTAGGCTGCACAATAGAATACCAGGCTGGAAACCTGACCTTTCTTTCTTTCTTTCTTTCTTTCTTCCTTCCTTTCAAACCCAGCTCTTGCAGCCTTGATCGAGACTTGTCCTGAAAACAGCAAGTGCAGCAATTATAGCACTTTAGGTAGCGTTGAGATCGAACTCTTCAAGCTCACCTTAGGCCTAGGCGACCTGGATATCCACGAGAATGCAAAATACCCCATTCTCTTCCTGCTGCTGCTCATCTCCTACGTTGTCCTGACGTTCGTCCTCCTCCTCAACATGTTGATCGCGCTGATGGGAGAGACGGTGGAGGACATATCCAAAGAGAGCGAGCATATCTGGAGGCTTCAGGTTTGTTCTGGGATGGGGGGGCGGGGGGAGGAAACGGTTGCATCCTTCTAGATCAGCCTTTCCCAACCTGGCGTGTACACAAGTCCCATCAGGCCCAGCCAGCACAGCCAATGGTCAAGAAAGTTGGGAGCCGTAGTGATGGCCACCAATATGGACGGCTTTAAAAGGGGATTGGGCAAATACATGGAGGAGAAGGCTACCCATGGCTACTAGTCCTGATGGCTAGATGCTTCCTCCAGTATCAGAGGCAGTGTGCCTACGTACACCAGTTGCTGGGGAACATGGGCGGGAGGGTGCAGTTGCACTCCTGTCCTGCTTGTGGGTTTCCTCTTGGGGCAGCTGGTTGGCCGCTGTGAGAACAGAATGCTGGACGAGCTGGACCCTTGGCCTGATCCAGCAGGGCTCCTCTGATCTTCTTATGTCCAAAACATCTGGGGGGCACCAGGCTGCTGCGGGTGAGGATTTCCTAGGCTTCTTGGTGAGGCGGGCTGGTATGGATGCTGCCAAATTCTGAAGCGATAAGGGTGCTGTATTTATTTATTTACATTTCCATATGGTCCTGTTTGCTAAAAAAAACAGCTGCCAAGGCTGTGCACAACAATTTAAAGCCATAAACCCTTAAAACAAGAACATTAAAAACAGTAAACCATCAAGGATTTTTAAAAATGAAGATGATGATGATTAGTTACATTTATATTCTGCCTTTCCTCCAAGGAGACCAAGGGCAGCCTTCATGATCCTCCCTTTTTATCCTTATGACAACCCTGTTGAGGTAGGTTAGGCTGAGGATCTATAACTGGCCCAAAGTCACCTGGTGAGCTTCGTGGACCGAGTTGGGACTTGAACCCGGATCTCCCTAGTCCCAGTCCAGCACTAACCATTACACCATACTGGATCTACGGTTGGATCCAGATTTACACCGGATCAACTGTGGCTTCTCTGCCCCCTCCTTCCCACGGCAGCCCCCCCAGCCCCCTGAAAATACAACAGAGAGTCAGGGGGAACCTGCTTAACGGTGTGACCTGTGGTGTGTGGGTTGGGAGGGGAAATCCCCAAAAATCAGGCGGCGGGACCTTCCATGAGTGGAGCCGTTCTTCCCATGGAAGGTCCCTTCCTCTCGCGGAAGGCAGATCCTGGCTCCGAACCCGAAAGCATTCACAATATAATTTAAAACAGTGGTTTTAAATTCTGTAGCATAGTGGTTAGAGTATTGGACTAGGACTCAGTAGA
This sequence comes from Shinisaurus crocodilurus, assembly GCA_021292165.1. Lineage (NCBI taxonomy): Eukaryota > Metazoa > Chordata > Lepidosauria > Squamata > Shinisauridae > Shinisaurus > Shinisaurus crocodilurus. The sequence continues at coordinate 18,283,119 of CM037886.1, read as the reverse complement.
CCCAGGTTCTAGTCCCCCCCACTCAGCCGTGAAGCTCGCTGGCTTTGGGCCAGTCACGGACTCTCAGCCCTAACCCACCTCACAGGGTTGTTGTGAGTAGAAAATTGAGAGGAGGGATACCATGTAAGCAAGCCTCCTTGGGTTCCTTGCAAGAGGGGAAAAGGTGGGGATATAAAATACTGCTGCTACTACTGCGGTTGCTACTACTACTACTACTATAGTAGTATATAATGGGCCTTTATAACCTCCCCCCACGTGGGTTCTCTGGGGCTTAGTCGGAATAAAACTTGCAAAGAGATGAATTAAACAAAACCCTGTCCTACAGCACTTGCTTCCTTACTGATAAATTTGCACGAGGAGTCTATGTAACACAAGATCAATGCAACAAATAGTCCCTCGTAGTCCGAGGAGAAAGATTGAATCATTATTTGTTGTAGGCTAGGATCTGATTATGCGCTGGCTTCATATCCATTTTCCTCTGGAGTAGCCATCCATTGCGCCCTTCGATCAGATGCGGTAATCATGCAAGCAAATGGAAAACCATTTTTAACATTCCCCTTTCTATTCTTTGCCATCGCGGCTAGAGAGCAAGGACTATTGTGGAAATGGAAAAGCATTTACCCAAGTTCCTGCGGAAGAAATTCCAGCTTGGAGAATGGTGCAAAGTGGCTGACGGGGACACCCGGTTATGTTTAAGGTAACTAACTTTCAGAGTCGGAGGAAGTCGCTGTGTCGTGATAACTTGAGCAAAACTGTGTACGGCTGCAGCGATTATTCAGCTTCCAAATTGCCCTGCTGCAGGGATGCGGAACCTTTTTCTGCCCGAGGGCCAAATTTCATTTCATAGAAGCTCCTGTGGGCCGCATTCCAGTGCTGGGCTGGGCCAACCCCCCCAAATACCAGCATCTTCTAGCTTGAAGCTCTTACTGCCAATAACCAGGCCTTAGGAGAGGCATTTCACCCTTTTAGAATGGGTGGAAAGAAGCACAAAATTCGGGAAAGCACCGAGAGATTGGCAATTGGGAGAAAGGCGGTGGGGCCAGGGAAGGGGTGTGGCCCTTTGGGAAACTCTTGGGGGGCCAGCTTGGACTCTGGCCTGCGGTTCTGCATCCTGCCCTACTGACTTTAAGTGGGCTGCGACGACAAACGTAGTAGAAAGAACTCCTCTTATAAACTGGGATATCCATTTTTTTTTAACACATCTTTTCTTACATCACCATGCACACGTTCATTTAAAATGATCAGAAGGCAATGTGTTTTGCAAAGTTAAGCTTTCAACGTTCTGTGAAAAAACCAAATATTTCCATCCTATCAAATCTGAATTTCAGGGTGCTTCTGGACAGACAGCTCCTAGCAGTAATAAATCATTGCTCTTCCACTATAAGCTACAAGCAGAATTGTAAGTGATTTTCTGCGCTATTGAGGGATATTGTGCATTTTCTATGTCCAAACCAATACCCTTAGCACTATCAGTGCTCTTTTTTTTTTTAAAGAACATCATAGGAGTATAAAACTATATTCCCATAATACTTTAAATAAAAAGTAGCATAATGGCTTTGTAAGTATATAGCATTATACCACTATAAAGCCATAATGTAATATATATTTAAAATATTAATGAAGGGCATAATCCTATGCATGTTTAGGCAGGAAAAGGTCCTACAACTCCCAGCACTGGCTGCCTGGGGAATGCTGGGAGTTGTAGGACTTTTCTCTGACTAAACCTATGTAGGATTGCACAGTAAAAATCCCTTTCTAGTCAGCTCCATTTTTGCAAGATTGTTAGTGGTGGAGACTGCAAAGGTATTTTTATTTTGTTTTTTTAAAAAATTAGCTTTATAGGGGTATAGTGCCATACAAGAAAATGTATTTATAGGGTTTTAGCGCTTTTACCTCTAAAATGCTATTTAAAAAACAACAACACACACATTAAAACAAAACAAAACCCTTTCCATTCACTGCCATTAACCACTGTGCTAAAATGTTGGCGAGTAGAAATGTTTCCCCCCCCCCGTCATTTCAAAAATGTGTATATTGCTTTATAGCCCTATAGTGCTATTACACAGTGGTATTTCAGTATTATCTTAATATTTTAAAACCACATAGGCAGGAAAGTGTTTTCACGCTTTTTTAAAAAAAAGAAAATATTTTTTAAAAATGGACAAGTGATTAAAATGGTGCCCACTGCAAAGCTTATACTGAATGGGTTAAATCCAGCGTTATGGATTTAATTTGTGCTGAGCTATGATAGTTTCACATGTCTGATAGGTCACCGCCCACGTCAAGACCACACCTCTTCAAAAAGACAGAGGAGTAGCGCTAGGGGCTTAGACAGCCATGAAAATTGCATTACTCTTCTGTCCTTCTCAAAAAGGTTGGATTTTCTCCAGTAACAAAAACGATGGAAGCAACACTGGGAAAACATGTGGGGATTTTGAATGGATGACAACGTTGTGTGAGTGCCCCCCCCCCCCGGCAAAATGTGACAAAATGAGCCGGGGCAATTTCACAATAAATCTTCGTCTGTAAGCGGCCCCGGTCTTGTATTAAAAAAGTGAAATAGATCAAAGAGCTCTAACCAGTACATCGCTTTTCCGCTCTACTGATAAAATGTGCACTGATTAAATGGATACCGACACATGGTTAAGAAACCAAAGCATGAAGTGTTCCTGTCACCGTTCTTTTGAGGGTGCAGATAAGGCATAAGAATGACAAAATTTGTATACTCTGTAACTAGGATTAATGAAGTCAAATGGACAGAATGGAAAACGCACGTCGCATTCATCAATGAAGACCCAGGGCCAACAGGTAACTTCTCATCGTTGTATTTGGAATAATCTCCTTTTTTTTTTTTTTAAAGCATCATGGCTTTCCCTCCTCCTCCTCCTCTTCCTCCTCCTCATTATTATTATTATTAAAATTTCTATAGCACCTGATCTCTAGGCGGTTTACAGAAAAATAATGTTGACATGTATAGTTGTGTTCGTTTACAAACACATTCACTCTGATCTAATAATCTGTCCTAGGCATTAGAGATCACAAACTTAAGGCTCAATCCTATGCAGGTTTAGGCAGAAAAAAGGCCTAAAACACCCAGCACTGGCTGGCTGGGGAATGCTGGGACTTGTAGGACTTTTCTTCTGTCTAAATATGCATAGGATTGCATCTTTAATGCATACGTGAGATGCATGTGTTTCAGATACCATTTAATTAGAAATGGTTACAAAAAAATAAGGCTGAAGGTACTGAAAAACTTATTTTCCTTTAGATTACAGCAACATGCAAGATACGTCCAGGAGCAACAGCAAAATCACATTGAATACATATGAAGAAATTTACGACTTGCCAGAAACCTCTGTTTAGCGGAACATCCAGCGATGAAAGAACATTGAAGACTGTTTGCGTGATGGCGGGAATTCCGAGTAAGTTGGAGGACTTTTGCTGCTGCTGCTGCTGTAGTTACTCACGCAGCCCAGGTTTTGCTTTCTCGAGCTTGGCTGGAGCCGCATTCAAGCAAAGACAAGACATGCGGCTGTTGCCTGAACAGCGAATGGGTGAGAGGAACCAATGCAGGATGGGAAATATGGGCCGTGGCATGGAAAGGGAAGTGCAACTGGTCCAAGCGGCAAGACTTGAAGACAGCCCAATTTTGTGAGGGCACATCTGCATGAGGTCAAGAGTCTGTTGGGCCTTTGGCATCAAGTTGGTGGTCATATATGTTCCCTGGACTTGACACCTTTGGTTGGGAAGCCACCATGTTTTGCTTCTGTGCTTTGACCTATATCTGGAAATAATTAAGAGTGCCTTTCCTGTCCCCTACAACCGATGTGCCTCAATCCTCGTGACGAAGAGCTCATCGTTACAACTCCGCTTTCGAAGTGTGCCCAACAAAAACAGTTTTAAAGACCGTTACTGTCAAAACATTTTTTAAGGCTTGGCACCGTGATATGGAAGCCCTCTCTCTCCTTTTGGAAGATTGGAGGGTTTCTCTGTTACTCCCCGAGTCCCGGGGAACCCTTGAGACTGTTATATTTGTTGACCTGTATAGCACTCACTGTATGTCTGTGAACTAGAGGACAAGGATTCTATGAAAAGCAAACACATTTCAGATTTTGAAGTGGAACCACAGTGTGAAACCTTCAGCACTTGACAGTCCTGGGTGTGGTTATCTTCCAGGACCTGTCCCTGTTCACCTGGATACCTGCTTTCCCCAGTAGGTGGAGGTGGCAGATGATGGGGCTGCAGAGGAAATGGATGGAGGCACCACACCTACATCCCCTGCCTTAATGGGAGATCTGAAAAGGTGGCAGCCCGATCTTGTGAAAGGAAGATGTGCACTTATAATGTCCTGGCTCACATGTAACACTAAGCCAGGGTGCGGTTTGTTGAAATCTGGCTGGTCGTTGTGTCCAAATCCATCCCTGCAAACAAACCATGGTTTGTTAACCAGCTGTAAACCACAAATAGAACTCACGGTTTGTTGTTGTCTTACAAAGTTGGGCTTGTGCAAGCCATGGCTTGTTGTGATGTCTAAACCCAGAACAGTGGCTGGCTTGTTTGCGCTGCTGTCTGCCCTGAAATGGAGGCGCCCGGCAAGAGCAGCCTGGAAATGAAACCGCTCTAAAGCCTGGCAAAACGGGCAGGAGGGAAACAAACCAGAAATGGGGAACGCAAGCTGTGGCTTCTTGGCTTGTCTGCAAGCCAATTCATGGCTAAAGCTACAAACCATAGTTGACAGAAACCATGGCTTAGTGTTATGTGCAAAGGCAGCCATTGTGCGCACAGTATTTATTTAGACATTCCTGCAAAATGTGCCTTAATACCCATAGATACTGGTTGAATGTTTGTTTTGATGTTTTGAAATGACGGTTTGCATGGTACCAAGAGGTGCATTGGATTATTATTATTATTTTTACAGATCCAGACATTGCTGCAGGGTGCAGCAACAGACCAGCAGATTTTTTGAAGACTATTATAAGGGTGTATCTCTTTGCAGGTACTTCCTTTGCTCGCCAGTCAGCACCTTGCAACCCATTAATGGCCATTTGGGAGAAGTCTCCCCCCCCCCCCAAGAAAGAGAAGTAACGATGTAATGTTATTCTGAATTTCATTATGTCCTGTTCAATGTTTTTAAGAAATATTTATTGCAAGTAAGAGAAATAAAATTGATAGTTTTATAAACCTGTGCATCTCACTAGTGCTTAATTCTATTGCTTTGCTCCAGGAATTAAAACATAGCACCAATAAATAGAAATAATTGGTAATAAGTGGACAATTTTTTAAAGCATGAAAAGTACCAGGGAGCTTTGCATCAGCACATGGAAGGTTCCTTGTAGCTTAGCATTAGGGTAACCACTGTGGTAAGGTACATGTGCTCTGAACAAGCACATGGCAGGTAGAAATTCAAGAGATGAAGCTTTCCCCATCACTGTAGCTTGTCCAGAAGATGAGATGTCCTGCTTGGTATAAAATACAGTTGAGATAAAATCTGTATAGGTTTAAATTGTTCATTTCCTCTTATCTCTCTTTTCAGGATCTCGCTGTTCAGCTCCTTGGTACTGAACACGTTAAATACAAAACGTATTTCCCTATTAATAAAAAGGCTATTAATAAAAGGTTTTTAGTACATGTAAAAAGAACAATGCTGAAATGCATTTATGCCAGTAATGCTTGCGATTATTATTCTTTTGGCTAGTGCATACTGCTTTCAAAGTGCTCTGCATACTCCTTAATATTAAATATTCCTTACAATTAAAAACCAAAGTGCCATTCCGAGTCATGACCTATGTACTCTGGCAACGTTGGGTTAGAAAGGCAAAACACATCCATAGTGGATTTAGCCCTAAGATTTCAAAATGAATTGAAAAATTATTCCAGTTCTAAGAGGCCATGATCCCTTTTACGCTCAGTTTTTCTTTTACAGTTTTGACAAAAGCTTGTTGCTTTTCATAATAAGCAGCCTCATTCACAAAGGTTGGGTATACTATGGAATCGCCTTCGTATGGGATTGTCGCTCCTTCGAGAGTTAAAAACATAGGATCACCAGGGTAGAGAGGCTGCCAATCTTTATCCTTGTGGGACAGGAAAAACAAGATAAAAACACACACAATGAGTTGGATCCGGACTTACACTGCAATCCTAAACACACCTGGGAATAAGCCTTTTTGAACTCAGTGGGCTTGCTTCTGAGTAAACATGTATGCCATAGGGGGGCTTGGGGAGGGGGGGAGGAACTCACAGAGGGTGTCCAACCCTCTGTGGGCTGGATTAGGCCTGTGGACACGTGGTTCCCCACCCCTGACATATACAACTGCACTTAGATCCAATGTGGTATAGTGGTTAGAGTGTCGGACTGGGACTCGGGAGATCCGGGTTCTAGTCCCCACGTGGCCATGAAGCTCACTGGGTGTCTTTGGGCCAGTCCCCGACTCTCAGCCCTAACCTACCCCACAGGTTGTTGTGAGGATAAAATGGAGAGGAGGAGGATTATGTCAGCCGCCTTGGGTTCCTTGCAGGAAAAAAGGCGGGATATAAATATAGTAAAATTAATTAACTGATAGTCATGCTTGGAGTAGACCCATCAAGATCAATGGGACTTATGTTAGACATGACTAACTGTAGTCCCATTAATTTCAATGGGTCTGCTCTAAGCATGGCTTAGTCCACATCCAACCCAATATTTTTATTTCTGCCTAAGCTGATAGCTTTCATTTCTATCCATTTCTCTAGCAGACACTGTGGTGAACAGCAAAAAGGGAAGGGAGGGGAAGTTTTTCATGGGAGTGGGGCACGGAGAAAGCATGTGCAAGCCTGCAAGGTGCTCACAGACTTTTAACAATGACTATATCTAACAGCAGGTCCCGCTGAGGAACGTGAGCTCGGTGTCCGTTCCCAGATATCAAAATGAATGCGCGTAAGAATAAATCTCCCGCGATGAAGCAGATCAGGAATCCTTTTTAGAAGGGGGAAGTTTTCTATGCACCAGATCAATTGCCAGCTCCATGTTTTGGAGGGCCCTTGGGCAAGACACCCTCTGTGGGCCCCCTCTCCCTCAATGAGCCCACCATCACCAGCTGCTCTCGCTTCTCCTCCTCTTCCTCCTCATGGCTGCCACTTGCTTGCTTGCCAGGCAGAAGGACAGTGAGGAAGGAGGCCGTGACCTCTGTTGCTCTTCTCCCACACCACCACCGTCCTCTGGGCCAGAGCGAGAGGCAGACAAACAAGCAGGTTTGCAATGGTGAAGAGGAGGAGCAACTCCAGGGGGCTCTTGTCAGAGGGCCCCTGCTGGGCTGTGGGCCCTCAGCAGGTGCCCGGCCGTGCCTACCGTTGACGCCGGCCCTGCACCAGATGATCCCCGCACCACTGCTCTTAAGGGGAAGGGTGACGGACCATACATCGCCGGAAATAGGGCATATGCTTACCTGCAGGTTAGGGTGAATGGCAGCCACAATCTCATTATGTTTGTTTCTGGGATAATCAACTTTCTCCGTAATTTTGTACGCCTCAATAGTACATGGAGGGAATTCTTTTCCTGAGGGGTGGGGGTGGGGTGGGGGGAAAAGGAATGTCCCCAGCTGTTATATCAAATGGCTTGTAGTAGTAGTAGTTGTTGTTGTTTTAAAAAAAAGAACCATATGTAAGATTTGCTGACAAGGTTTGAGGCCATTAAAGTGGTAATCATTTGTACATAGTTAATATTGCAATTAGATCTAGTAACAAGAAAATTGTTCCTCTATAGATCGCCCTCTTTAAGAAGGTTGGGTTACTGAAGGCTGACCCAGTTATGCAGTGATGCATGAAACTCAGCCCTAAATTTTATCAGGACGGCAAAAATCAAGGGTCTGAATCACACTATACAAGGCGTAACACATATTCTGCAGTTGATGGGAATTTATAAACACTCTTCCTTTTTGTCAGCATCTTACGAAGTTTAGGAATTGTATTTATCAGATGACGCCGGATCGTATCTTCAGAGATCACGATGGAACCTATTGTAGTTTGTATTTTATAGTCTATTGCAACTGATGGGAGTATGGGTATATCATAAAAAGCCTGGTGGTTACATTTATTTGACCCGAAGTCCGCAGAAGAAGTGTGGAATTTATTCTTCAGTAATTAAGGAGATTCCTATGGGATTTGATGCCCGAATTATGGAAGAATCTGAGATTGGAGACTTCCAGTTAACTTGTGCCCTGTCAGGCTCTTGCCAGCAGGAGCGATGGAGGATTTTTTAGCCTCTATGCCTTCCTTTGTAGTAATTTTGCTAGGACGGGCCTCTGAATCCATCTAGCTGACTCACGCTGCTAGGGGCAGAGAGACAAGGGCTGAAAGGCCATTAGGTCCAGCAGACACATGGCCTCACCCCTCTGTACCCACTGGAATACCCTCATCCCTCCCTCTTCTCTTTCCCAAGGTCGGAGCTTCAACCTCAAGAAAGGGAGCTGCTGCGGAGCTTTGGGAGGGGCTGGGTTGAAATCCCCCGCCAAGGTTGTAGCTCCGTCTACAGCCTTGGAGAGGAAAATTCCCAGCATCCTTTGGCCCTTCAGACAAACTGAGCCACTGAGAAACGAGGGCGGAGGTATTGGCACGTAGATTTTCAGAAGTACAAGAATTTTGAAAAATAGAACTTGCCTCAGGGGCAACCCTCCCTAAAAAAAAAAATAGCCCAATGGGAACTGAGCAGATTCAGTAGTCACCTAATGTTGAGTGTGATCTGGAAAAAGAAAAATGGAAAACCAGTGGTGGTGGAATTGATTATCCTACAGGAGGCATAGCTTGAACCCTGAACAGTAGCACTCCTGTTAGGATACACCACAATGCTTTTTTTTTGCAGGCCTGACTGGTGGTGATTATTCTCCACCAGCACATCAGTAAGATTGCTTGCTTAATATTAATGCTGTACCTGCATTGAAAATTTGTACAAAGTCAAGGCCGTGTTGGGTGATCCGCCTCATTTTGTCCAAAATGTCAGCTCGGAGAACCCCTTGGGGCTGAGGCCCAACTTCAACGCCTGCATCGGAAATGAAGGAAATAATTAGTTTTCCCTTCCTTTTTAAGGGTGCTTCCAGACATATGGCTCCCAGCACTGACAGTCAAAGCGCCTCAGCTAGACGGCCAAAATTGGACATCTAGCTGACTTGCAGGGCGGGAGGAACGCGGAGGCAAAGATCACCTCTGTGCTGCTCCCACCCTGCATAGGAAGTTCAGAGGCTTACGGGCTTCCCCATTGGATTGCACCCTTGACCTTCTAAAAGTGTGGTGTTTGCTTATTTGGGCCCTCAGACTGGGTTGCTAAAAGCAGATGGACATGCCTGAATATGGCTCATTTGTACGACTCAATCTCAACTTGGGTACAAGCATTTCTGGAGGCTGTGGCGGCTTGGAGTGCCTTTTACCATCTTCGATTGGTTCACCAGCTACAGCCTCTCCTGGACAGGGATAGCTTGGCCACAGTGGTACAGGCGCTAGTGACCTCAAGACTGGATTGCTGCAATGTGCTTTATGTGGGGCTGCCCTTAAGGCTGCTCCAGAAGCTGGAGCTAGTGCAGAACGCAGCAGCTCAGCTGTTGTTGGGAGCTGCCCCTTTTCAGCATGCAAATCCTTTGCTGAGGGAACTGCACTGGCTGCCCATTTGCTACCGGGTCAGGTTTAAGGTTCTGGTACTTGTGTACAAAGCCTGAAACAACTTGGGACCAGGTTACCTGAGAGAGCACCTTCTCCCTTACTAACATGCCTGGTCACGGAGGTCATCAGATGGCATGCTCCTGGTGGTTCCTCATGGACCTTTGGCCCAATTGGAGTCCACCAGGAGAAGGGCCTTCAGTGTGGCGGCTCCATTTCTGTGGAACTTCCTGCCTCTGGAGGTCAGGCAAGGCTCCGACATTGTGTTGCTTTCTGCGCCTGCTGAAGACCTCCCTGTTCCGGGAAGCCTTCTCTGCTCTCCAACCACCATTGTAATGTCACTTTGTTTTCAATGTATTGTTTTTGTTACTTCTATCTGTTTTTGTTTTTACTGTTCACTGCTCCGGAATCTGCTTAGATATGGAGCGGCATACAAATACTGTAAATCAATCCCTCCTCCTCCTCCTCCTCCTCCTCCGAAGACTAGACAATGCTAATGGTTGTTTTTATAGTATTGCTTTTAGGACATTGTATATATACCATTCTGAAATCCATGCCCCTTCCTTGATTAGCTTCTGCCGGGCATTAAAAACGTGGCTTTTCAGGCGGGAATATGGGGTGGGTTAGGAGTTTTAAGTTTTGCACTGTTTTTTAATTGTGTTCTATACTGTGTGTGTGTGTGTGTGTCCCCCCCCCCCCCCGTATTTTATTGGACTGTACATCGCTCAGAGTGGCTGGATGTCTGGCCAGATGGGCGATTCATAAATATAATAAAATAAATAAATAAACATTCATATTTACCAATTGGGTGTTTTGCTACAGACCGGGTCGTCGCATATTTCAGGTTCGGATGCTCGATAAGGAAGACATGACAGACTTCTGGAGCCAACGCCTCCTGCGGAATACATTTGTTTAATTTTTTTGTTATGCAAACATGAATGCTGAGCCCACAAAAGGCTACTGTCGCAGTTCTTATTTATACATGGTCTTCAATCGTCGGCTCCTATATAGTGGTCTCAAAATAAGTAGGACATCTTTAGAAAATCGCACAAAGCTGTGTTTGTTGGTGTCCTTTCCCTTAGATCAGACTAAGCACGCTCCACTGAACTTTCCTGCACGGTAATATAATTGAACACAATTCCAGCGTTAACTCATCGGCAAGAGAAAATTAATATAGCAGTGTTCATGCTCAAGCATCAAGCTGCCTTTAGGGTGGTTTCTCATGTCTTTTTTGTTCCTGGCTGATTTAGGGGTTGTTGTTTTTTTGTTGTTTTAATGAGATGTATATATTGAGGGAAAAACCCAAACAGCTGATTCCTAGCTTAGCCCTCTGCCAGTCTTCACATATTCTCGACTACAGGGTGAATGAGCCCGGGAAGAGGATAAATGGTTAAACAGGAACGTGACAGAGGAATGCTGTCGCTGCTAGCCAGTGTCTGGGTGGCCAGAGGATTTTTCCAGATTCCCAGTTACGAGGTTGGGAAATCACTCCGACCTCATAGCTGGGGATCCGCCCTTGGATCCCGCTCCCGCACCCTCCCAGCCGATGCAGAAAGAACCGTGCCAGCTGCTTCTCCGAGGTCGTAACAGCAATCTCGGAGAAGGGGTTTAGGGGGTGTTCCAGGGGGAGGGGAGGCGATGCCAAGATACAATCCTTCCCTCCCCCTCCAAACTGCTGGACTCAGACGGCCTAAATCGGCCTTCCAACTGCGTTGCATGGCGGGAGGAGCATGGAGGCGACCTCCCGCCATACATAGGTTGCCCATAATCCTCCAAGTTCGGAGGGTTATGGGCAGCCTTGTTGGACTGCACCCTAAAAAGTGTTGTATCAAAGTGATTGGATTCATCTTTTTTTATCAGATCAGCTTAAGCTAGATCTGTAGTAGCTTATTAATTGCTTCTTCTCTATGTCCTACTTTCCCCCCATGGCTGCACATCTGTCCTATCGATGTCTAATTAAACGTTGTACAAATGATAAAGGGACTGGAAGCAAGGCCCTATGCGGAGAGACTGAAAGAACTGGGCATGTTTAGCCTTCGGAAGAGGAGACTCAGGGGAGATAGGATTGCACTCTTCCAGTACTTGAAGGGTTGTCACACAGAGGAGGGCCAGGATCTCTTCTCGATCATCCCAGTTTGCAGGACATGGAATAATGGGTTCAAGTTACAGGAACCTAGATTCTACCTAAACATCAGGAAAAAATTCCTGACTGTCAGAGCAATAAGACAATGGAACCAACTACGTAGGGAGGTGGTGGGCTCTCCCACTCTGGAGGCATTCAAGGTGAGGCAGGACAGCCATCTGTCGGGGATGCTTTGACCTAGATTCCTGCATTGAGCAGGGGGTTGGACTCAATGGCCTGGTAGGCCTCTTCCAACTCTACTTTTCTATGATTCTATAAATTGAGTGCAATTGTTACGACAGGGCTGCATCCTTCTCCGGTTGCGGCTAGGCCAGGCTTTCAGTGCCCTCTCTCTGGTATTAAGGAACTGGTTAATCCCAAGCTACAAAATGCCCTGATACAAAACCAGTGAATGAAACTGGCTGCCTTGAATAGCTTTTTAGTTCCCTTGCCCACAACCTTGTATAGCCAATGTTTATTTCAAAAGTAAACATTCGTACTTGAGCGGGGCAGCACGAGGGGGAAACCCAGGGAGGGCCAGGAGGCAGACTCTGACAGGATCAGAGCTAATCGCAGAAGTTTCTGTTTGCTCTTGTGACCGGTGCTGGCAGATATGGTAGGCCGAACCTGTGCTTAAGTGAGCTTCCAGGCGGAAGGCTCTTAGCAGTACAAATTCAAAGTCGTCGGGGAGCTGTTCCATCTTTCCCCCCTTCACACGTTTTCTCTGGTAAAAAAAAAAAAAAAAGGATGGAAGGGACGTGCTGGGAAAACACAGGAGGGGTCAAAAATGGAAGACAGAGATGCCTGGTCCCCCTGTAAAAACCATGTGAATGCGGCGTGATAAAAGCACCTTTGTTTGGCGAAGGAGCTGCCCTGCTGACCTGCTGTTCGACTATCTCCCGTCCCGCATCCCTTAGCCTGGGGGACTCTTTCGTGTTGTGGGGCTGGACAACGCCCACCCCACCCCGACCCGCTCAGCCCTCTGTGGCCCAAATGACACTGGGGGGGTGGCCGTGCCCCCGGCGCCATTCAGTCTGGCCGGGGACCCAGCGTCCCTGCACGAGGAAAGCCCGTGCACTGCGAGGCCAGCCTGACCCTGGTGCTGACCGGAGGAGCATTCCTCTCGCTGGCACCTTGGCTGGGGCGGCTTTGCCTGCCCGCGTCGAAGAGGAGGGCAGGCGGGCGAAGCTAGCAAGGCTACTTACCCCCGCCGTTATCTCTGATCAGAGAACGCAGCGGGGGCTTCTCTGCACGCCACTCGCCCTCCCAATTGGGGGGGGGGGAGGGTGAGCAGCATGCCAAGGGGATTGGTGCTGACAGCGGGGATTCCTCTCCCTGCAGGCTTCGCGCACACCCCTTGGCGCACTGCTCAGTCCTCAAAACTGGGAGGACGAGCGGCACGCGGGGTGGGTGGGTGTCTCTGCTGTTATCTCTGAATTGGCGGGGATCCCCCTTTCCATTAGCCTTGGGGGTGGGGCTTTGGGTAAGAGGAGGGGCTTCGAGAGGGGGCGGGATCTCTCCCAGCCGGCCTGGCAGGCCAAATCAGGCCTACAGGCTGAAGTGCTCCCCATCCTTGCCGTAGCTCAGCAGGATCTCTGTGAGTGAGTGTGAGGTGAGGGCGATGGGGAGGAACAGGCCTGTGGCTCACGCTGGCTCAGCTCGTCTGAGCGTGGAAAGCTAAGCAGGGTCAGGCCTGGTTATTCCTTGGATGGGAGACCCCTCCTCTAGTTTCCTGCACTGAGCAGGGGGTTGGACTTGATGGCCTTGCAGGCCCCTTCCAACTCTATGATCTATGAAATCTATGAATTGGCTGCGGAGGGAGCACACACATGCACCTTGCTGTCTCCAGATGGTGCTGAGCCTGGTGCTTTTGGTGCATTTGTGAGCTACACAGTTCAAGGCTGCACATGAGATTTTAAAAAAACACAAATGGTGACTATTGAGGGGAAATTCTGGCCCCCGGCCCCACGTGCTGGCTTTTGTGCAGGCGTGCCACATGTATAGACATTCTGGATGGTGGCCTGGAGGTTAAAAAACAAAATAACCTCATTCCGGTCAGGCCGGTTTTAAAATGTATTTATTGAAAATACCGATGTCCCTGCGTTTCCAGCTCGGGAGCAGCTTACGAACGAACGTTAATTAAAAGACGATAATTAGCAGCAACAGTTGAAAACAAATCAGTCAGCGGCACAGCAGAATGAAACAATGTTTCAAATTCTTTTCTGGTCAGTTGGCAATGCTATGGGGCTGATACCTGTGCCCCACCCACCGCCCTGGAATGGTGAAGGAAGAGCTCTCCCAAGCGCTAAAAGGAAGAGCTGGCAGACCAAGAGCAGTTTTGAGCATTACTGTGGTTCCGGTGCTGGATACAGGCTCCAGGTATTATAGTGTAGGGAGGGATGCAGAATCTACAGCCCACGCCCCCCCCCGAAATGGCCATGCCCCCTTCCCCTGTCCCCACCTTTCCCCCACCAATTATTTCCCGGCTTTTCTGTGGATCCCCCCCCTCCCTTCTAAATGGTTCAAATGCCTTCTCCTACGGCTTAATTCCTGACAGTAAGAACTGTCAGCTAAAATATGCTGGTATTTTTTTAGCAGTCTGGCGTGGCGTGGCGCCAGTGTGGCATAGTGGTGAGAGTGCTGGACCGGGACTCGGGAGATCTGGGTTCTAGTCCCCACTCGGGCCACAAAGCTCACTGGGTGACTCTGGGTCAGTCCCTGACTCTCAGCCGTACCTACCTCACACGGTTGTTGTGAGGATAAAATGGGGAGGAGGAGGAGGAGGAGGAGGAGGAGGAGGATTACGTAAGCCGCCTTGCAGGATAAAAGGCAGGATATAAATATAATAAATAAATCATTTTGGGCCCACCTCATTTGGCTTTGGGCCTGGTGGCCCACACCTGGAATATGGCTCCCCCTGCCTGTCCGCCCGTCTGGAAGCTTCTCCAAAATTGAATTCAGCCCTCTGGCTGAAAGAGGCTCAACAGCCCTGTTACAGGGCACAGAGGAATAGGTATTAAACTTCCACACCTTATCTGCGAACTTACTGCTGATTCTGTAAGCCTCCCTCCTTCAGTGCTGGAAGGAACTCATTGGGGATTAGAATGTTTTACCTTGATATAATGACACATCTGAAGGGTGAAATCATCCCTGCAGTTTTCGAGTATGAGGGTGCCGCCCATGTTAGCCGTTGTGTTGTGAAGGTCAAATATAAGGTCGTGGGCTTCACGGCTCCCCTTTGGACCAAATATGCGATTGATTTCTTGAGCCCGTCTCACTTCATATGGAGTCTTGCCTGTGCACTGCTCGCTGTTGGGGGCAGGGGGGGGGAGCACAAAAAACCACTCAGCCATTTCCGTTAATTTTGCACTTAAAAAAAAAATAACCCTAAAGCTAACCCCCTTTTAAAACTCTCCTTACATCACTAATTAAGAGGCCATGGGGTTCCCGCGGCCGTGTGCTGGTAGGCTATATGTTTTGCTGTTAACAATGCACTTTTTTGGCCCCGATCCAGCAAAACACTTGCTGAACAGGGAAGGCTGCTCTCTCAGGGGTGTCATGAAGGGTAGGCACGGTCGGACATCCGCCAAGGGCCCACAACCCAGCAAACGGGAGCCCCCCGGAGCCGCTGCTCCTCTTCGCCATTGCAGCCTGCTTGTTTGCCTGCCTCTCGAGAAGGAGGTGGTGAGAAGGAGGAGTAGCGGGTGCCACAGCCTGCTTGCTCCCGGGCTCTCCGCCTGTCAGGCAAGCAAGTGGCAGCCATGATGAGGAAGAGGAGGAGGGAAAAGAGCAGCTGGTGACCCTGGCGATGAGAAGGGAAACTCGCCGAGGGAGGGGGGACCCACTGTGGGTGGTCTTGCCCAAGGGCCCTCCAAAACTAGGATCCGGCACCGGCTGCTCCGAGTCCTTTTTAAATTGCAGAAATTCCACCAATCAGCAGGCTGGTAGGAAAGATGGGGGCAGGAAGCTCCCCCAACTCCCACTCCTTCCAAGCAGCTGATCAAAGGGATTTCAACTTTTTTGAAGGGTCCCAACTGCACACCAGCAACATAACTTTTCCTTTCCCCTCATGCTTCCCTCCACCCTTCTTCTTAACATTTCTTAACTTTGAAATTGGGGGGGAGGTTAAGATAGATGATCTCTCAGGGATCCCTCCCCGCCCCACCCAATTCTGTGAGTTCTGTGGTTGTATGAAAGGACTGCTAAAGTGGTCAAAACTCGGTCGGACAAGCTGAGCCTGGCCGATCCCGCTTCTTGTAGGGCAGGAATGGTCAGCTTGTGGCTCTCCCGATGTTCTGGCCTACAGCTCCCATCAGCCCTCGCCATTTGCTATGCTGCCTAGGGCTGATGGGAGTTGTAGCCCAAAACAGCTGGAGGGCCACAAGCTGTCCACCCCCTGTTGTAGTAAGTCCTGCACAGTGGGCCCTGGTATGACTAAAGCAGTGTTCTCCAACCTTGGGTCCCCATATGTTTTGGCCTACAACTCCCAGCATGCCCCAGCCAGCTGTAGGCCAAAAACATCTGGGGACCCAAGGTTGGAAAACACTGGACTAAAGGAATGGCTAGAGAGTTTCTGGAAGGCGGCTGACCTTCCCTCTCCCCTCCCAGCTAAGGAATGTTCTGATTAACCTATCTTAAGACCTGTTGGAGATTTGGTTCCTTCATCTCAATGCCCCCCCCCTCCCTCAGTGAGTCTACCTTCTTACTGCCATTGTCACCAGCTGCTCTTGCTCCTCATTCCTCTTCTTATAATTGCTACCATGTGCTTGCTTGACAGGCAGGGAGCCAGTGAGCAAGTCAGCAGTGGCATCTCCTGCTCCTCCTTTTCACCACCGCCATTGTCTGAGCCAGAGGCAGTGTCAGGGGGTCGGCCCACTAGGGCTGGAGCCCCGAATCTTTCACTGGGAGCCCCGAATCTCTGGGAGGCCCTCTGCCCCACCAGCCTGCTGTCCAGGGGCACTTGCTGAAAGAAAGGTACGAGGATCTCTGCTGCATCCGATCCCCCTGGATGAGCTGGTTTTTGGCCCACATATGCTCCACCTCCTGCTGACCCCCCTTGAATCTTTCTGCCTGAGGTTTTTTCCTGAAATCAAATGCCCTCCTCTCCCCTGTCCATACATCCCTTTTTACAAATAGGGGGGTCCTTAGGAGACAGGCTCCTTTACAGACCGGTTTGCCGGCCAGATGGGCGATTCATAAATACAACAAATAATAAACAGACACACACAGAGAGAGACTTCAGAGCATATATAAATTAGTATATGCAAATCAGTGTGGGGGGGGGCTGTGGGCCGGAGCCCCAGATCTTTTCGGTACCTAGCACCGCCCCTGGTCTGGGCCAGAGCAAGGGGCAGGTGAAGAAGCAGGTTGCAATGGTGAGGAGGAGGAGCAGCTCCAGGGGGCTCTTTATCAGTGGGCCCCTGCTGCTGGGTGTGTGGGCCCTTGGCAGGTGCCTGACCATGCCGACCCTTGACATCGGCCCTGATTCATCTTTCACACTAGAAATAGCCTGTAAACAACTACTGAGTATACTATCTGTGTATCAGAGTTTGCTGCTCCTGTGCCAAAGTCCATATTTACAGTTGACTAGCAGGAAGTTCTAGTTTTTTAAAAATAATAATAATGAATAATCCTTTAAAAGACGGATAGGTGTGTTAATACCGATGTTTCCCCACCTTCAAGCTAGTCATTACAAGCAGTGCAACGAAATTCATGCATTAACTGGCGGCCGCATGTCCCATTACATCATACAATGTTTTTTTTATTTTAAACAAACTTTCATGTGACCAGCACATGATATATATTACATTTCGAAATCTTCCCTCAAGGCACCCAGAGAGACACACCATCTATATTTAAATAGATTTGTGTTTTTACTTTTGGCGATTGGCTGCTGCTGCTGCCACCTGAGCAGTGACATTAGGAAGAGTCTCACACAAAGCTAAATTGCTCAGGAGGTTCATTTCAGGACACGTGACGAGACATGACACCGGGAGCTCAGACTTATTGCAGCACTTTAATTTGACATACATGCAACGTTACTAGCATTGATTCACATTAAACTTTTATACTGGCAGTCAGTTTCGTGTAGAATTAGGATTTTTGAAAGGATGATACAAACCCAAGTACACCGCTCTTAGTTTGGTTGCTCCATGTTCACGTGATGTGGTTGTACAGTACAGGCAAGGTCACCTCGTCTTCCATTTACACTAATATTATACAGTAACACCTTGGATTGCAAGTAACTTGGTCTGAGAGCGTTTTGCAAGACAAGCAAAAACTTTTTTTAAATCTTGACTTGATAAATGAAGCAAGGTCTTGCAAGACAAGTCATAGGAATACCGCTCGCCTCGAGCCGGCATAGCGGGCCAAAATCAGCCCCGCTCACGCTTGCCAGAGACTCGCTTTGATATAAGAGTGTTTTGGATTACAAGCACGTTTCCGGCACGAATTATGCTCTCAATCCAAGGTATTACTGTACAGTATTTTATTACGATGTAATACTGTATTGTTTTGCACATCGCTTAGAAATTTATATTAACACAAGCGATTCATAAATATAGTTAAATAAAGGTATCAATGATAAAGATTTTTTTTTTTTTAAGGGCCCCTTTCGTTCATTCGCCTCCACACTTTCCCTAAATGTTTGGGGGAGGGGGAACCCTGTTGGCTGGCCATGCTCCAACGTTGGCACGCTTCTCTGCCCTAACAGCCACATCTTCAACTGATGAGGCTGCTGTGCAAAGTGTGCATTTGCATGTGGTCACAAACCGTGTGCAGTCCCGGCCCTCGACTGTGTCGAAGTCCCTACACACATGCAGCATTTAGGGGTGTCCCTTTCATGCATACCGCTGAACACGTGGAAGTCAGGGACCACCGACAGAAGAACAAGCGGACATGGCTAACGGGGGAAAATTTCATTTCATTTATTGCAGTTCTGTACCACCCAATAGCCACTGTTCTCGAGGTCAGGGTCAATGTTTACAGGATTTTCAGAACGAAAACGCACTAGGACAAAAAGTGCTTTCAGACAAAGCTTTTGTCACACCCTCATCTGACTCATTCACGGAATTTCACAGGGGGTCCAGACGATGGCATCTTCCATTCATAGCTGTCCCGTGTTTTCCCACCACTTCTTTCATGCACTCACACAAATGGGCAACGCACACGCACGCACGCACACACACACTTTGGCTTACCCCAAGCTTTCAGTATCAAAAACCCGGTTCAGGTCGCAGTCAATATATCTGCAACATTGCTCCACAGCTCTTGGATTGGCAATAAAAGGCTTCACTTCCAGCCCTGGTCTCTGAATCTCAGTTCCGTCCTTCTGCCAGTACTTGACCAGAAATACCCCCGACAGTTCATTGCCATGAGTTCCTCCAAAGATAGCAACCCTTCGTATGGGAGCTTCTCGTACAACCTGGCAGGAAGTCATTCTGTGAAGCGGCTTTAAACACTTGCTGCAACAGACCAAAAGAGGAAGGGCAGGGATTAGCGAAGAAGTGATCAAAACAAAACAAAAGTTTCAGGATTGCTGTTCAGTTCCTACGGATCCTCAGTCTGTCTGGATTGAATGATAACCAGAAAATAAACATTTCCCTAGCAAGTCTCTTAAGTGCTTTTCTGCTACTTGGGTGTTCCTCATCACACTCTCCTCCTTCCTCAAGACCAGCCCCTTCTCTTTACTATATTTGGTTAATAATATCTAGGAATAAGCTTTAAGACACGTGCTGCTTGTATGACCAGGACATAAGGCTACAGAAGGTTTACTTGCCTAGAATGAGCAGGGGAGAAGAAGGTGTCTTTTTAAACAGAATGTCTGCTAATAATAAACACCAGGTTTGTCATGATTGTTGCAATTTAGAGACAATTCCTTACAGGGAAAACAAGAGAGTTGAGTTTAGAGATCACTCCTGGGGGAAGGGAGTGAAGCCTGGAGACGCTCCAACAGAAGTTGCTCCTAGATACAGTATATCTGTTTGGCAATCAACTCTTATATTAACTTGGTGTACGAGGACTCAGCCAGGGAAGAGCAGCCACTCCTCCCAATGCTGGCCAGGGCGCCCACCTTCTGCATTCTTGCTGTTATCTCTGAACAGTGAGGATTCCTCTAGGGGCGGAGCTTGGAAGCCAGGCCCCGCCCCTGGAGGAACCTAAGGGGGCTCTGCAGGCCAGATTAGGTCTGTGGGCCAGGGGTTCTGCATCCATGCGTTAGCAAGGGATACTGTATTTATTTTTGGAACATCACATCATTCATCACATCACATCAGGCGATACTCATTGTCTTCCGACTCTAAAGTATTTCCGAAGTTGTGGCCATCAGGCTCACAGGTTACCAGATAGGAGATGGTCCTGTAAAGGATTCATTTGACGTGCTTTTCGCTTAGCACGTTTCTCCCTTTCACCTTGCACTCGGGCTTCTTCAAAGTCCATGGAACCTTTGTGAAAGGCCAACCTCCATTTAGATCGTTCATGGGCCAGAGCTTCCCAGTTTTCGATGTTTATATTGCATTTTTTTAGATTAGCCTTATGAACATCTTTAAACCTCTTATATTGACCACCGATATTCCGCTTTCCATTCTTGAGTTGGGAGTAAAGTAACTGCTTTGGGAGACGGCAGTCAGGCATTCGAACAACATGACCGGTCCACTGAAGTTGGCGTTGAAGGATCATTTTTTCAATGCTAGTAGTCTTTGCTTCTTCCAGTACACTGACATTTGTTCGTCTATCTTCCCAAGTAATTCGCAGGATTTTCCGGAGGCAACGTTGATGAAACCTTTCAAGGAGGTGGAAGTGACGTTTATAGATAGTCCATGTTTCGCAGGCATACAATAAAGTTGGTAATACAATGGCTTCATAAACCAGTGTTTCTTACAAATATCCCGATCCTCGAACACTCTATGTTTCATTCGAGAAAATGCGGCACTTGCGGAGCTCAAACGATGCTGGATTTCACTGTCGATGTTAGCTGTAACAGAAAGATAGCTGCCAAGATAGAGAAAATGATCGACATTTTCCAGTATTGTCCCGCCAAGCTGGATAGATGGCATCACCAAAGGGTTAGCTTGCACTTGCTGATGAAGCACTTTGGTCTTTTTGATGTTAAGTGAGAGACCAAGTTTTCCGTATGCTTCTGCAAAAGCATTTAGGATAGTTTGGAGATCATCCTCTGAATGTGCGGAGACCACATTATCATCAGCATACTGAAGTTCCACAACGGAGGTTGTAATTACCTTACTTTTTGCTTTCAGCCTGCTGAGATTAAAAAGCTTTCCATCTGTTCGATATATAATTCCCACACCAGTGGGAAGTTTCCCCTTGACAAGATGCTGCTAAAAACTGGCATTCCCATGCAAGATAAATTAATTGGGATCTCATTTGAATGTCATAGGATCATAGAGTTGGAAGGGGCCTATAAGGCCATCGAGTCCAAACCCCCTGCTCAATGCAGGAAACTAGAGGAGGGGTCTCCCATCCAAGTAATAACCAGGTCTGGCCCTGCTTAGCTCTCCATGCTCAGACAAGCTGAGCCAGCGTGAGCCACAGGCCTGTAGTCTTACCAAAGTCATATTTCCCCGAAACCCTGCAAGTGTGAAGAAAAATGCATAGATTGTGGGAAAGCATGCACAAAAGTACATTATATTAGGGGGAAACTGCTTGGAGGAAACATGCGTGCATTAGGGGAAAGTGCCCACAAAAATACATACAAGTTTTTATGAAGACTCTTTGGGAAAAGATGTGCAAGCTGATACGGAAATGGAACAGAACAAACGTAATGTTGGAAAAATGAGAAACTGAGCAGAATTGAACTTGACAGGTTTGTCCATCCCTAGAGTACGTACACATAAAAAGACGAGCGGCTATACATTTTTCAAACAAACAAACAAACAAGAGTGGCTACACATCATGTGACAGCCATCTGTCAGGGATGCTTTAAACTGGATTCCTGCACTGAGCAACGGACTGGACTCGATGGCTGTGGCTCACGCTGGCTCAGCTTGTCTGAGCGTGGAAAGCTAAGCAGGGTCAGGCCTGGTGATTACTTGGGATGGGAGACCCCCTCCTCTAGTTTCCTGCATTGAGCAGGGGGTTGGACTCGATGGCCTTGTAGGCCCCTTCCAACTCTATGATCTATGAATCTATGGGGGTTGGGAGAGAGAAGATATGAGTGAAAAGCAGCCAGAGCAGGCAATTTTGATGGGCATAGAGAGTAGGGATGTGTGAGGAATCCGATAGGGGGTGAAAATCTGACGGATTTTCATGATTGCACCTCCCCTCCCCCGGATTCTGTTTCGCCAGCCCTGTGCTGCTGCTGCTGACTTGCTATGATGCAAGTCAAGCCAGCTTGTGGACTTACGTCTCTAACGACGGGCCACAGTTTGTGCAATTTTTTTAAACACTAAGGAAATTTGCTCAAATTGCGTCAAGTTACGCAAATTGCGTAAATCGGGGTATTTTTGTATGTTTTGCGCAAATAAGCACGCCAAAAAGCATGTGGATCTAGCATGATTTGCATAAAATTGGCCGATTCTATGCAACTTGCACTAGATCCACATGCTTTTTGGGTGCTTATTTGTGCAAAACATACAAAAATACCCCAATGTATGCAAATTGCGTAAAGCTACACAATTTGTGTAACTGTATGCAATTTGCGCAAATTTCCTTAGCGTTAAAAAAAAAAAAGGTACAAACTGCAGCCTGTCTTAGAGAGGCTAGGCAAGCACATAGCAAGGCCAATGAGGAGGACACAGGGCTACTCAGGAGGGGGGGGTACTTAGGGCCTCTTGCCTAAGGGCCCCCCAAAACCTGGAGCCATCACTGCCCGTGTGCAAACGTTCAGTCTCGATTGCAGCTTCCCCCAGCTGCAAAACAAAAGAAAACTTCAGCAGGAAACATAACAAGGCATCAGCCCCCGGCCCTTCCTGCTGAGGTCCTGTCCTCAGTTGCTTTTTCTAGCACCAAGCGCAACAAGCGAGCAGCTCGGCAAAAGCTGGGTGGGGTGCATCTTGCACAGCTGGGAGCTGGACAAAGCTCCTCTCTTTGTTCTGCCACGTCCCACAGAGTTACAAAACAACTGCCGTACTTTCAGCGCTTAGCGGAGGATGAACACGTACGAAGGGTCGCTTGCCTGCCTGCCGTTAGGATTTTATAGAGCAGCGATTAAAGACAACAGCAACATCTACCTAAGCAAGACTGATTCTGAGAGAAGATATAAAACTCAAGAGCACAGCTAAGGATTTTAAAAGACGTCCTGCCTCCGCCAGCAATCTAGTCACGCTATAAACTTCGCGCTGTGGGGCGGAAACGTGGATTTAGTGAACCTGTCAGTGTATTAACCTGGATAGATGCAGTGTATTTTAATTATATTGCCTTTGCTGCCTACCTGCCCGGCCCCCCAAGTTTGTAGGAAAATAACTCTGGTAGATAATGTATTAAGCAAGACGGAGTAGTTATATTTTATACCAAAGTACTGCTTGCACTGTCCTTTAACCTCATTTCTCAAGGCTATTAATTAACAAGCTGCCGGCGTGGGTGAATCACAACTGTTGTGAAGAGCCGAAATAACTCAGTGCTTTTGGAAAGTACACAGCATATTATACTAGTCTACAGCGCCCATACGGTGCCCCTAAGTATGCCATCTGTCTTCTGCATTGGCAGCAGACCAACAAAGGGGGGGGGGGAATGTCCGAAATTCCTTTCCAAAAGCCGGACAAATTGTGGTCAGTTCTTTTGGTGGACTTACTTACCTCATTCAACATGCAGGAGGCTTGTCTCTGGGGAAAAAACAACTCTTGCAGAGCAGACTTGCTGCATTTCCAAACACGGTTGAGGACTAAAGACATAGGAGCTCTTTTTTCACTCTTAGCGTAGGTTGACTTTGTCCAAAGAATATTTAACTCCCACTATCCCAACAGGGCCCTGTAGACCAAAAAAAAAGAAAAAAAGGAAAGACAAAAATAAGAGGTCTCAAAGAACCTGGAGCTGGCTAAGGATTTGGCGAAAACCACCAAATTAATGAATTCATTAAGGAAGCCGCCTAATTTTAAACTGCAAACCCTTTCTACAATACAAAACTGTTCGATTGAAATTGTAGAGGCTCGTCCCCAGGGACCATGCCAGTGTGAAATAGGATCATCAGTCAATTTCAGGACAATGTCAGTCTCACATGTGTTCATTCACAAGTCTCGTCCATTGAGTACCCACATTCACCTGCAATGTTTAGATAGAGAAAAGGCATACAATCTTATGCATGTTTAGACAGGAAAAAATCCTACAATCCTATGCATGTTTAGACAGAGAAAAGGCCTTCAATCCTATGCATGTTTAGACAGAAAAAGCCTACAATCCTATGCATGTTTAGAAAGAAAAAGTCCTACAATCCTATGAACATTTAGAAAGAAAAAAGTCCTATTATCCTATGCAGGTTTAGGCAGAAAAAAGTCCTACAACTCCCAGCATGCCCCAGCAAACCATGCTGGCTGGGGAATGCTGGGAGTTGTAGGATTTTTTTCCTATTTAAACATGCATAGGATTGCATCCTTAATGTATTTTCTCACAAAGTACGCATTTCCAAGCATATTTTATCGTAAAATGCGCCTTATATATTTTTTTATTTGAAGCATTTTTATCCTGCTTCTCAGCCAAAAAGGCTCCAGGAGTGGCTTACAGATATCAGCAGCAGTAAGACAGAGACCCCTCCTCTAGTTTCCTGCATTGAGCAGGGGGTTGGACTCGATAGCCTTGTAGGCTCCTTCCAACTCTACAATCTATGAAATCTATCTATGAAATCTAGTCCCTGCCTGCAGTCTTACAATCTAAAAAGACATGACACAAAAGGAAAGAGGGGTGGGGAGGGTAGAGGAAAAAGGCAAGTGGTTTTCCAGCAGGGCTGGCAGAATGGCCCTGCTCCCCATCTCATCTCCCTCTGCTGTACCCTGTTGGAATGCATTTTGGTATTTATTTATTTATTGAGCTCAGAGCTCAATCAAGGTTGACCAGCCTATTGCAGAAATTATCTCCCTTCTCCCATATGAACCTTCCTGGGATTTGTGTTCCAATTCGGGGGCCCTCCTTAAGCTCCTGCTGCTACCTGAGATCTGGCAGGTGGGAGAGGGCCTTTTTGGTTGTGGCATCCCAAATTTAGAAGTCCCCACCCCTACCCCTGAGAGAAGTATGCCTGGCCCCCTCTCCACCTGCCTTTTGATTTTATTCAAGCAAGGTTTTCTAGGATCCAGAGTTTATTATTTATGCTGCTGCTGTTTTCAAACTGTTGCAAATACGGGTTTGTTTGTTTATACAGCATCAGCAGTGTGCATGAAGCATTATAGCAATTTGTGGCCTTCCTAAGATTTTGGCCTACAACTCCGTAATCATCCGTCAATATTGGCCAAGCTGGCTAGAGCTGATGGGAGTTGTTGGCCAAAACATCTGGGGGGCCACAAGAGGCCCACCTCTGCATTCTAGGCTACAAGAGGGTAAGGTCTCTGCCCCAGTGAGCTTCCAATCTAAAATTTAACATGGTTTTTTTTGGGATCCCCAATCAGAATCATGAATGCTGGACACAGGGAGAAGAGCTGGTGTTGATGCAATTTAACATAATATTAAATGCCCCATGTGTTTTATATGATTTTGTTTTTGTTTTATTACTTGTTTCTGTTACTTATCTGTTATCCCCAACTTACCTCAGGTAGCATTTGGTGTGTGTGTGTGTGTGTGTGTGTGTGTGTGTAAATAAAAGAATATTATCCTCAGTACCTTTATTCTTCTTTGGAAGATTTAAAAATGTTGTTTTTTAATTGAAATCAATCAGGGTAACTTCCAAGTAAGATATTTAGGATTAAGGGGACATTACATTATTTACCACTATCCCCCTCCCCTTTCCAAGTTCCTGTGTGCCATTAATCATTGTGTGAGGGGCAGAAAACCAACTAGGACTTTTTATGTCTAAACATGCATAGGATTCTGGAATGTTTTCTGTCTAAACATGCATAAGATTGTAGGATTTTTTTTAAATGTCTAAACATGCATAGGATT
Organism: Shinisaurus crocodilurus; assembly: GCA_021292165.1. Classification (NCBI taxonomy): domain Eukaryota; kingdom Metazoa; phylum Chordata; class Lepidosauria; order Squamata; family Shinisauridae; genus Shinisaurus; species Shinisaurus crocodilurus. The sequence goes on along the minus strand of CM037886.1, from coordinate 18,257,339 downwards.
GTAGAACATTTTCTGTCTAAACATGCATGAGATTGTAGGACTTTTTATGTCTAAACACGGATAGGCCTGTAGGACTTCTTTCTGTCTAAACATGCAGAGGATTGCACCCTTAGTTTTTTTTGTGGGGGTTAAAAGGAGGGTAGGGGTAAAACTAAGAGATCTAAAATATGGCTTATTATGTTTTGTAGAACATTTCCCACATGTTTACCTGCTGGAATTGCCAGCTGGGATGATGTCCCTTTGAGTTCAGGGGACCTTCTTGGTAAATATTTGGCGTGGGATTGAGGCATTTAAGGCTGCCATTCTCTACCCACTTCCCTGGGAGTAAGCCCCACTGAATTCAGTGGGATTTAGATCTGAGTAGACTTGCATAGCTTGCGCCCGTTGAGCGGATTGGAGGACTGAGGCCTTTACAGCACCATCATACACACGTTTGCTCAGAAGTAAGCCCCGATAAGTTCAATGGGGCTTACTCCTGGGTAAGGGTGCATAGGATTGCAGCCTTTATAGTGGGAAACATGGGGGGTACTAAAATACTTGGAGTACTATATACCCTATTATTCCTATTTATTTGTGTATTTATGTATTTTTAGTGGGGGGGGGGGCGAACCCCTCAGAAGTGACATAGATGGACAAGGCATAAGCCCTGCTAGGAAATAAGCCTGTAAAATAATTGGGACTTTTCTGGAATCGAAGTTTTCAACGGATACAACAAGGGAGAAACTGTGAAGATGGATAGAACGGTTGTGTGGTAAAATCAGAGGCGGCCATTATCACATCCGGCGGGCTGAAGTGGCAAAATAATGGAATACAGTCATGCCTTGGATTGAGAGCATAATTCGTTCCGGAAATGTGCTTGTAATCCAAAACACTCTTATATCAAAACAAAATCCCCCCAAAAAAATTTGTACAGAGATTTTTAATTTAAGCCGTACTACAGTACTTGTATTGCAAGACGTTGCTTGTATATCAAGTAAAAAATAATAATAAATAAATATTTAAAAATTTGCTTGTCTTGCAAAACGCTCTCAAACCAAGTTACTTGCAATCCAAGGTATTACTGTAATTAACAAACCGCCCCTCGTGGGATCCTGTCGGCCAACTTGGCTACGCTTGTAACAGAGAGAAAAAAGAGTTTGGGGGAACCCCCAAAACTGGAGTTAATTATTATATCACTCTACATATTAGAATAACTGGCAGCTTTTTCTTTTTTTTTTTAGCTTGGTGGCCAGCCTTTTTCCCCCTCAGGGGCTGAGTGGGCAACTCCTCTTGACACGCACAGAGGAAGGAGAAACCGAATATTTTGGTTTTAACATTCCCCCCCTTCCCTTTTAAACATCCTTCTCGCTCTTTTCCCCTCAGGTCCTGCCGCTCTCTGTCAGCCTTTTTAAAAAGAGCCTTCCTCGGCCCGGATGCTTGGCTAAGTAATTTCTCCACGAAGAGGAGAAGAAGAAGAGAGGCATTTCTCTCAAGGCCTTTTCCCCTCACAGAGCATCTCTCTCAGGAATAGACTGACGGTTGAGGGCCTTCGAGGCACGCGTCCCCCCAACGCCCCAGAGCGAAGCCTTGAGCCGGTGGATTTAGGCACTTTGCCCCCTTTCCCTCCCTTCCACTTCATGGATTTAGGCACTTCCCCGCTTTTTTCTCCTCCTGCCTCATGCCAATGGATTTAGGCACTTGCCCTCGGTCCTCCACATGCTAATAGATTTAGGCGCTTTCCTCCCTTCCTCTTCATGTTAATTCTTCCCTAATTTCCACCTCATGCCAATGGATTTCGGCACTTTCCTCCCTTCTGCCTCGTGCCAATGGATTTAGGCACTTTCCTGCCTTCCCTCCGTCCTGCCTCATGGATTTTGGCACTTTCCCGCCTTTTTCTCCTTCCGCCTCATGCCAATGGATTTAGGCACCTTCCCTTCCTCCTCCTGTTCATTCTTCCCTGCCTTCCACCTCATGCCAATGGATTTAGGCACTTTCCTCCCTTCTGCCTCATGCCAATGGATTTTGGCACTTTCCTGCCTCCACTCCCTCCTGCCTCATGGATTTTGGCACTTTCCCGCCTTTTTCTCCTTCCGCCTCATGCTAATGGATTGAGGGACTTTCCCACTTTTCTTTCCTTCCACTTGATGCTACTGGATTTAGGCCCTTTCCCGCCTTCTGCCTCATGCTAACGCAGTGTTCTCCAACCTTGGGCCCCCAGATGTTTTTGGCCTGCAACTCCCAGCATGCCCCGGGGCATGCTGGGAGTTGTAGGCCAAAAACATCTGGGGATCCAAGGTTGGAGAACACCGTGCTAACGGATTTAGGCCCTTTCCCGCCTTCTGCCTCATGCTAACGCAGTGTTCTCCAACCTTGGGTCCCCAGATGTTTTTGGCCTACAACTCCCAGCATGCCCCGGGGCATGCTGGGAGTTGTAGGCCAAAAACATCTGGGGACCCAAGGTTGGAGAACACTGTGCTAATGGATTTTAGGCCCTTTCCCCCCTTACCGTGGTGTGTGTGTGTGTGTGTAATTCTGTTTTCAGTAAATTTAGCACAATCTATTTCTAAATGACACTATACTTTACTAATGCATTGCGACTGTCTTAGAAGCCATGTTCATATTGCATCTGTAAGACCAGTAAATTATATTTTTTTTGTCTGTAGATATTTTGAAAAAAAGATGAAGAGGAATTTCACTGACAACTCAACCCGTAGTACAGCAGGTATCAAAATTTCCTTGGTGCTGAATTTTAAAAATTGTTAAAATCGCTAACGAAATGCCCATCATGATGGGGAAGGGGGTGCTATATATTGCAGGGATCTAGGTTAGGGTGTTGGGAAGAGGTGTATAAAATGTCTCCTAGGACACCCACTGTACAAGAGGGTGGGAAGTAATTATCACCCCGACCTCACAGAATGCTTTATTTCCCCACGTATGAGTGAATTGCAGTCATTGGCTGGGTTCAGACAACACGATAACCCACACTCAAGGGTTGAGTATGGGTTGAGTGTGGGTTGTCACTGAACCGTGTGGGTTGTTGTTGAAACGTGGCTTATTGTGTTTTCTGAGCTCAGCCGAGATAACAAACCATGGTGAACAACCCACAGTTCAGAGCCCAACAACAAGCCACGGGTTCTCTTCATGGGTTGTTCGTGGTTAACAAGCCATGGCTTGTTAGCACAGCTGGGTTCAGACAACACAATAACCCACGTTTCAATGACAACCCATGGTTCAACAACAACCCACACTCAACCCATACTGAACCCTTGAGTGTGGGTTATCGTGTTGCCTGAACCCAGTCAATGACTCTGTTCAGATGTAACAGCTGAGTTCAGTGGCAATTTGTGGGTGAATTAATTAATTGCGGGGACGCGACACGCGTCCCCTCAATCCGTGGGTTAATTAACCCACAAATTGCTGCTGAACACCACCGTTATGCCTGAATAGGGCTGTTCGGTTAGATGAGAGAGCAAGTAACCTGCCTTTTTTCTTATGTCACCCTATAAATCAGAGGTGGAGAACCTCAGAGAATCACACCGGCTGCTTCTCCAAGGTCGTAGGAGCGACCTCGGAGAAGGGGTAAAGGGGGCGTTCTGGGGGGAGGGGAGGAGACCGGAGCCACGAGGACAGGGCTCTCCCACCTTGGGTCCCTAGATGTTGCTGGCCCACAGCTCCCAGCATACCCAGCCAACATGGCTAATGGCAAGGGATTCTGGGAGCTATAGTCCAGCAACATCTGGGGACCCAAGGTGGGAGAGCCCTGCACTAGGATATGACATATCCTGGCGGCGCGCCATCCTCCTTCCCTCCCCATCTGAAGCGCCACAGCTAGATGGCTGAAATCGGCCGTCTAGTTGACTCGCAGGGCGGGAGGAGCAGGGAGGCAAAGATCGCCTCCACACTCCTCCCGCCCTGCACAAGATGCCTGTTATCCTCCAAGTTAGGAAGCTTGTGGGCATCCCCAGAGGATTGCGCCATAATTATCCGGGGCTCCTCCCTTTCAGTCTCACCCTTGTCCCTCTCCCCTCATTGAAATTCAGACTGTAGGCTGTTTGGGGCAGGAATCTGTATTTTGTTTTGGTGTGTGTGTGTGTGTGTCTGTGTGATGTCATTCTGTAAAGTGACATGTACATTCATGATGCTATTTAAATAACAAACCACAATGATTCCTTGGCTGTGAAAATAAGTTGGAAAGCACTGGGGGAAATAGCCAGCAAACAGATATAATTAAACGTTTATGCAGAATTAGTTCCTGAATTTGCTTCCCACCCCCACCCCCCGGCCATTCTCTCCCCATCCCTTTTTTGCTTTTGTACCACGTCTATTAGACTTGACATCTCCCGGCAGGGACTGTGCTGTTTCTTAATCCTTGTGCAGCACCTAGAAAACTTTAGGCACTTTTATAAGTATTTAATTCATTGAAGAAATTTCTAAGCCGCCCTTCAGCATTAGCTCCCAGGGTGGCGTACAATTAAGGGAATAAAACAGTGCAGTAAAAAATAAAATAAAATTCTGCTACGTAACACCCAGAGGAACAGCAGCAACCAACGATAAAGCCAGGCCAGACCGTACAACAGCAATTAAAATAACGATTCAACCTGCTGGAATAACTGGGCAAAGAAAAAAAAGGCGTTGCCGGGTGCCGAAAACACTTCGGAGCGGGCGGGCATTCTCAACAAACTTGAATAATAATATTGGTGTGAGGCGAGGGGCTGCAATTCAAAAGGGCAGGGTGTACTTCAGGGGTCTGCATCTTCCTTTGGCCCTCTCGGTGTCGAACAGAAACAGAATAGATTATGCAAATAAGTATAAGCAAATTGACTGGTTCCTTCCTGCAGTAGTGCATACTAATAAAACACTGTATAGATTTTTGCTTTCACCTAGAGCTCTGTGTGTGTGTTCTGATCCACTTACGGAGTTCCTATCTGTGCAGGCCTGCTCCATTCGCTTCAATGGACTAAGAACTGGTGCCTGAGTTTTGCTTTCTTCCTCCTCCCTCCAATCCCTTTTCCTTTTGTGTCATGTCTTTTAGATTGTAAGCCTGAGGGCAGAGAATGTCTAATATTAATCTTTCTAAGCCACTCTGAGAGCCTTTTCTGGCTGAAGGGCAGGGTAAAAATGCTGCAAATAAAATAAATAATAATAAATAAATGGAAGCAGCAGCGTTCTTATGTACCCGTGCTTTGTGTGAACGAAGCCGCCCATGCAGGTAGGATAGCTTCCAGCTGTGCCTCAGAACTTCCACATCTGCAGCAAATTGGTGGTGTGTGTGTGTGTGTAGTAATACAACAAATGATTTCACAGAGTGCTTAGAGTAAATTATGTTGCATTTTCGCCTTTTTAGGCTATCTACCTGTCCCGCTGTTCAATCAGAAAAAAAGGAACAGGCAGCCCCTCACTTCAAACCCACTTGAGAATGAGCCAGGCACCAGCAATTCAGCTGCTAATTTGGATTTTTCTAATATGCTAGCAGGTGAGTAGAGGACAGCATTTGGCTGCTGTTCCAAACAAAAAAAACCCAGCCGTGTCTCTGTTCCTTCATTGGGACACGTCAATGAAAGCTTCAGGTTCGTTTCTATCTAGTGTAAATGTACTGCATGTCCCTGGAAATGCACAGGTAGCACAATCCTACCGAAGGGATGGGGTACGGCAGTGTTCTCCAACCTTAGGTCCCCAGATGTTTTTGGCCTACAACTCCCAGCATGCCCCAGCCAACTATGCTGGCTGGGGCATGCTGGGAGTTGTAGGCCAAAAACATCTGAGGACCCAAGGTTGGAGAACACTGGGGTACGGGATCCGACGGTCGAGAAACCGCCCTGTCGGGGTCGTGTCAGCAGGGTAGAAGGGAGGGAGGAGCAGCTTTTTACTTTTTGACTTTTCTGTTGGTTCCCTTATTTTTTAAACAGTTCCCCTCCTACACAAACTGCAACTCCAGGGCTGGCTTAGTTCTTCCCTCGTTCTGGGTGTGTGTTGAAGGACTTTGGATCCCGTGAATCCACAGCGCACACACACACACACCCAGCACACACCCAGAACCCTTCTTTTTGTGCTCTCCGATGTTGGCGTTCCAATGTCGGAGAAGCGCTAGCTAGCGGATGCTACAGATGGACAAATCAGCCCCGTCCTCTCCCAGATTTGATTTTGTAAAATCTCTCCATCCTGTTTATGAGGAAATTCTGCAAATTTGGGTAAGTCCTTATCAAACAACGAACCAAACGAAATTCTCATCCATCTGCACCGGCCAAAGTCAATGGTCACAGCTATTCCTAACATGGAGAGGACCATATTATACCCACCTGCCATGTGGTGTTAAGAGAGGAGGAGCCAGTCAGAAGAGGTGGCAACCCAAATTCACCACCACAAACATGTGTGAATACACAAGGATTCTAACCCAGATTTGGGAGGTAAGCGCTCAACGCGTGGAAAGCTAAGCAGGGTCAGGCCTGGTTATTACTTGGATGGGAGACCCCTCCCCTAGTTTCCTGCATTGAGCAGGGGGGTTGGACTCGATGGCCTTGTAGGCTCCTTCCAACTCTATGATCTATGAAATCTATGAAAATCTATGAAACGCCCTCTGCGTGGATAGATGAATCTATCCGTTTGCTTTCTCCCACACTGTAATTTTTTTTAAAAAAATCTCAGCTTCTTTCCATCCTGTTTATTAAGACTTTTGCGAAAAGCAAACCAAACAAAATCCGCACCCATCCCTACCAGCTACGGATCTTTCTGCTGAGGAGGCTAGCAAGGTTGGCTCTCCCTCTCCAACAGTGGAGCTGTTGTACTCTGGCCTCCGAGGTGGAGATCTGAAAAATCCTAAGGCCCTTGGAACACTTTCTTGGGGACCACAGGATTGCAGCCTTAGGGGCAAACATCATATTCCGAGTAAAACTTATTTTTCCAGTATACAATTGAAATTTCTGTCTGTAGCAGGACTGCATTTTTGTCTTTATAAATTAAATAGAAGGTTGGCATTTAAACAGAAGCACTTGCAACTCTGCCCTTTTTTCTTCAGTTGACATTCCAGGCCCGTGTTTTACAGGAAGGAACATTTCTGGCGCTCTATTGTACTCCTGTAGAAGATATATCTGTCGTCTCTAATATGCTTGAAAAGGCTACTCTGCCAGGATTAATTATTGCAATAATAATTAATCCTATTCTTGCTGGTTAAAGGGGAGCGGGGGTGGGGAACTTGCAGTGAAGAAACTTCCACCTTTCCAGTTGCCTTGCGCTTTTAAAATGCTGTCTTTGGGAAATGGTAATGCATAACAGCGCAACCGTAAAATAATTGCTTACCCAGCTTTTTCAAAGAGTGCATTGAACTCGTACCTATGCAGGCTGCCTACCCAGAAATAGGAAACCGATAGATTATACTGACAACTGCTTATAAACAATTATATTAAGAGAGGGCAAGTCTAGTTGTGGCTATTAGCCTTGTTCAGAGCCTGTGTACTTCCAATTTCCAGATGCCAAGTGACGTTTGGTGGGGGGGGGGGAGGATAAAACATTATGGGAAAGATTGTCAGCTTCATCTCCTTCTTGTCAGGGATATCTGAGCTGAAGGGCCACTGATGGGGACAGAACACCGGACTAGACAGACTTTTATCACTGATCCAGCAAGACATACCATAGGTGCCTTTTAAATGTTACAGGACTGCTATGGGGAAGGCCCCAGGTGATCAATCCCCACGACAACAGGCCTTTAAGTGTCAGGGGAACCATGAATGAATAAAGGGGAAAGCGCCTCCCACTGTGCCCTTTTCAAAAAATTTAATCTGACTTATTTATTATTGAGATTTTGACTTTAGAAGTGGGTCCTGCAACAAAATGTTGCAGCACGGAGTGGCTCATGTTCAGGATGTTATGGAATGGCCTGCCGGAGGAGATTCGTCAACTCACCAGTCTTTTGGAATTTAAAAAAGCCATAAAGACTGATCTCTTCCGGCAGGCCTATCCGGCGGAATTTTAGGATGCCTTTAAGATGTTTTTAAGATATTTTAAGATGTTTTAATGATGTTTTAATGATGTTTTAATAGTATGTATTGTGTTTTGTTTAGTCTATGTATTTTATATTTTTTGCTGTTCCCCGCCTCGATCTGGACAGAGAGGTGGGTAAGAAATAAATTATTTCTGATGATGATGATGATGATGATGATGAATGATGATGATGTATGATGGGTTTTAAAAAAATGTAAACTTTTTACAGAGGTTGCCCGGCACACTGAGCAACCCAAAAATGACAACCTCTATAAAATGTTTTTCCTTTCAAGAAAAAAGACGAAGACTGACACATTACTTTCCTGCCACCTTTTTCTCTCTCCCCAGCACCCAACTTGTTCTCCATTCTTACCAGGTGGCACTGGCATTACCAGGTGGCACTGGCATTCCAGATTCGCGATGACAACTTTTTTTCCCTTTTTACTTTTCACAGTTGTGGAGGAAATGCCAGGTGTGCCCAACCATCTTCACTGCCCAGAGATATTCTGGGCAAAAGAAAATGCTGGTTGCACCAACAATGGCATCATTATCTTAAACGCTGGGGAACTATGAGCACAGGGCATGCCTAGATTGGGGCAAAAATTCACAGCAGTGAGGTTGAAGACAAGGAATGCAGTGCAATGCATGTGTATGTTTCTTGCAGGATCACGAAGCAGATTTTGCCAAGATCACAAACTTGATTTTAACTAACTATTCCATGTCCTTTTTTGACTTTTAAAGATTTCGGATGGGAAACCGCAAAGCCAGGCCCAACTCGATTGCAGAAAACGATAGGCACTGAGTATGTAGGAGTGGGAAAAAACACTTTAAAACTCTTGATCTCCATTCCTTGGTCCGGTATATTTTATACAGTTATATCCCTGAAATTAAATTTCTTTAAGAATTATGGAAACTGATACTGTGTGATTATGTCTTATGATTTCTGAAACCCTCCATAGTTCATGGTAACCTCTAAAATTATGTCTTTGAAGCCCAACAGAGCTTACAATCCCACCTTCTCTGTTAAGACACCAGAACACGTCATCACAGTCTGCCGTATCACATGCAGGAAAGAACGTGAACAACTGGAGGTTGGTAGCGTTTGCCAGTTGGATGGTTTACAGATTTAATAAAATGAATGAATGAAAAAGAAAAGGTGCAATGACATGCAGAAAAGAAATGTGTGTGTTGGGGGGAACCCTGCTCAGATCCTGGCACTGCATGTTCTTAGCAGCCCCTCCTTTGATTCCACTCACTCTCCCAGCCTGGTGCCAGAGGCTATATCAGTCCCCAAGCCCCCCCCCCATCACCATAGGAAATGGGGAGGGGAATCAGACAGTGGAGGGCTCCAACAAAGACTGGATAGCCTCGTTGACCTGATTCACATGTCATAGTGGCAGTTCCTCGGTTGTTTGACCCAGGAATTGCGGAGATGAACAGAGTGCGCGAGCCGTGCGCTCGTCATCTCCGCGGCCCCTTGGGTTGGGGACCCCTGTGCTAGGCTATCGATTTGTCAATTTTATTATTAATGTGTACTATTTGTTTATGTATATATATATTGGTCTTTAGTCCTTTTATTGTATTACACAGCTGTTGATCAGCTGGGTTTTTAATTGTTGTTATAAATGATCTGTTGACTGTTAATAAAAAGATTGATTGATTGAATTATCAACTCAGGAATGCCCCCGTTCCCGGGTTGTTTTGTGATGTACCAACCTGGAAACTCTAGGCTGTTTATGGGTTAAACAACCTAGAGTTAACCCAACAACAAACCATGGCCGATTGTTGGGTTAACTCTGGGTTGTTTAACCCATAAGCAACCCAGGGTTTCCAGATTTGCACGTCACGAAACAGCCCAGGAACAAGGAACAAGTTTGTCACCACTGGCCAAGCTGGCTGGGGCTTCTGGAAGTTGTAATCCAAAACATCTGGAGGGCTCCAGGTTACCTACCCCTGCTGGAGCTCTTTCGGGAATGAATGGGGAGGGGAACGAAAAGTCTCCAAAAAGCAGGGTGTTGTATGTTGTTCTTTTAAAATCTGTGTGTATATCTACCTATATATAGAGACAGAAAGAGGTAACTAAGCCATATCAACCATTTCACTGCAGACTAGAGGAGAAAAACACCAACGTTTGGAAAAGAAACAACTTTCCAGCTTTTGGCAGCGGAACAGAAAACAGAAAGATCTTGCAGCTTGAGAACAGCTCCGATTGCTCAGTGGGGAAATCGATTTCTGCTGGATCGACGCAGCAGAAATTAGCCGGCCACCCAAAGGCATCACAGAGTAGCAAGACAGGAGTGGCAGGGCAGAGATATTCAACCACAGCCCAACGGCCAGCGGTACCGAATGCCATTCTGAGAGGCCCAGAGGGTCAGAGTACTTCGTATACATTTAAACAGGCTCCTTACCAACAAAAAGCTAATGAGAGAAAAGCTGATCATACTCAAGATGACAACATGATTCAGGTAAAATTTAAATTCGGCTTTGTCATCTGTTCCTTTTTTCAAATTCGGCCTTGAGTATTTCCCCACCCCACCCCTTGATTTTTTTGCAACTTCTTAAGACAATTGTTGGATTTATATACATGTCACGTCACCCAAGAAAATCAAATCACTTCCTTAGCTGAATTAGTCCTTTCCACTTCTTCTTTTTTTTTACCATCTTGTATCCACTGTTATTTTTTAATTGCCTATTTCCCTCCAAAAGTGGGCAAATTTATATCAATTTAGTGAAAACTAGTGATGGGTGAGCTCTAGTCAACTCGATTCAGAATGAGCTCAGTATTTATAAACTCTCTCAGCAAGCATTTGTAAAAAGCTTGTCTGTTTTCGGAGAGTCCTCTCTTGCCTCATAATGTTGGTGTATACAAACCGGGGGTGCCACATGCATTATCACTGGAATTATAGTTTGTTTTCTCTTGCCCTGTGCGCATTCCAAAGCTTCAGCAATGGTGGGAAGCTGCCTGGGGATTCAGCTAACCCCCAAAGCACGCACATACCTGGGAGAAAGAAAGGGTTTTAGATATGGATGAGGGACAACCACATAAAACATTTGCAAGGAACAATCAAGAAAATGGATCCAGAGAAGATACTCACCAAACAAAATGTCATGTAGTCCAGAGTCATCAACCGGAGTTTCACCGAGACGAAGCGTTCGATGTTAAAAGAGTTTCTGCGCATGTGCTGATAAAAGCAGCTGGCTCTGGGCGCCCCGTTTGCTGAACAAAGATCACGTATGCGCAGAATCTTTCTCTGAGCCCAAGAACTTCTGGCGGGAAATGGCGCTCAATTAATAATATGGCTGAGCATTACAAGCGGTGCACCAAACCAGATAATTACAAACTTTGGTGTCATCACTAGTGAAAAAAGCTGTAAATAACCCCAATATTATCATCGTCATCATAATCTCCATAGAACTCAGAAATTTCACCCCTTTCTGGGTGTGTGCAAGTTGTCTTGCATGGAAGTGATTTGCTCAGATCACTTGTCACAAAGGAGCACCAGTTTCCACACTGGCCCATGATATTGCCCTCACGCACCCCTCACCCCGAGTATCACAAAAACAAGGTCAGGGTTGGCAGAAAAGAACATTTCAGAATGATAATTTTAAATACTGGAGTTGTGCACTTGCTGGAACTCACACACTGTGCAAAGCCCTTTCATGAATGTGAGTTCTTTTTCCTTTGTCTCCATGTGAAAGAAAGGGCCGGTATATCAAGGCAAACTGAAAGAAAACGACAATTCTCTCAGAATTCTATCTGCCGTCATTGAAAGCATGAAGCACTGGAGTCAGTACACTCATAAAGCTCCGCTGTTATTCGAGGTACTGGGTAAGTACAATAGTGCTGTTGTTGTTTGCATGGAAAATACTGGTGCTGTATAACCCCGAGGAAAGACAATTACTGCTTTTTCTTATGTCAGTCAACATCCTCAGCTCTCTGAATCAGGGGCATTTCTGGGTAGTGACACAACAGTTGAATCCTTTGCTATTTCACAAACTCCACCCTGGAACAATCCACTACTAAGCGATGTAGGAGGGACAAAAAAAAAAGGCGCAAACTGGGCAAACAAGATGGCAACTGCATGTTGGGGCGGATATAGTACCTGATTGCTTTTCATTTTTTGACATCGAGGTGTGGAAAAGACATACCCTTCTCTTTGCTTCTCGGTGTGACGGCCACTGCCTTAGAGGGTTTTCAAAATGGATTTGGCAAATTCATGGCTACCAGCAGCTGTAAACATTAAATGGAACTTCCATGTATGGAAGCAGTATACCTCAGGAGACCCGATGATGAGGAAGAATAACAGGGGACGGCTGCCATCACCTACTTGCCCTTCTTGTGAATTTCCTCGAGGTGTTCAGTTTGCTACTGCCTGGGTTCCGACAACACGATAACCCATGCTCAAGGGTTGAGCATGGGTTGCCGTCGAACCCTGGGTTGTTGTTGAAACATGGGTTGCCGTGTTGTCTGAATCCAGCCGTGCTAACAAACCATGGTTTGTTAACCATGAACCCAAGAAGAGAAACCATGGTCTGTTGTTCGGTTGTGAACTGTGGGTTGTTCACCATGGCTTGTTATCTTGACTGGGTCCGGAAAAAACAAGAACCCACGTTTCAACAACAACCCACGGTTCAACGACAACCCACACTCAACCCTGGAATGTGGGTTTTAATAGTGTTGTCCGGACCCAGCCACTGGGTCCGATCCTGCTCACCGTCATTGCTCCCTGCTGCTTGTCTGCCAGGGAGAGATACGGTGAGCCAACTGTGTCGCATCGGCTGCTCTTCATCGCGCTCTTGAGGCGAGAGGGCGGGTGACCCAACAGGCAACAACAGCCCAGGCAGTTCTTGGCAGTGAGCCCACCCATGCCGGCACCTGACGCTGACCCTGGCTAACATACAAGATGGACACCCCACACTTATATCTCCAGCCAAACAGAGTTTTATAAAAGATGTTTTATTTCTAAACTACCTTAGGACAGCATTCCCCAATATGGCACCTTCCAGATGTGTTGGATTACAACTTCCATAATTCCCAGCCGGCATGGCCAATGGCCATGCTGGCTGGGAATTATGGAAGTTGTAGTCCAACACATCTGGAAAGTGCCAGATTGGGGAACGCTGCCTTAGGGGAACCGGTTTACAACTGGATTTGGCTTTCCTACTGCTCCGTATCATTTAGGCATTCTGGATTCTGCGGTTACCCCAGGGGCGTTCGGTGCAAAGACTTTCCTTTTGAGAGATGGGAAGGAGAGTGTGCCATGCGTCTTCTATGAGATTGTGAGTATTTCCCGTGCCTACGCAAGGGTGTGCTATGCATGCGGAAGAAGCCGCCACTCATATTGCAGTAGAAAGCATAAGAACCATCAATATGTGTAGACGCTGTGAGCAGGGGGTCCCTCTCCCTGCTAGCCTCCAGGGGGCGGGGCCTGAGGGAGGGAGGCCCCCCGGGCCAAATGAGGAATCTCCGCAGGCCAGATTAGCCCCATGGGGTTGGAAGTTCCGCATCCCTACTCTATTGGGGTTGCACTTCTAGGCAGGCTCCCTGGTGATGCATACTGTTTTTACATGAATAGGCTCTCTCACAAGTCACACTGAATGCGCGGGGTGGCAATCCCCCTTCCTCCTCTACATAACTTGACTTGTACACTCCTGAAACACGTGTAGAGTCCTAAAATCATCCTAATCACACAACAAATCTTTTAAAAACAAATATAATTTCTGTAGATCTAGTTCTGTCTGGGGGATTTTGAAAGTGGAACTCTCACCACCTTACCTCTCCATCTATAAACCTTCCTGCGGCAAAGAAAAATAAGAAATCAGGAAAGAACTGCAAATTTTACACAGGAGATCAGCACTATGCCATTAAAATAATTTATAAAACATAGTTAAAACTTGACAACAGAAGGTACAAACATTGGTGAATTGGTAAACAAACAAAAAAAAATGAACCGATTTCAAAATTCACAATAATAAACAAAATGTGTTGAACAACAGATAAAGCATATCATAGCCCTGTTACAAATTTGCAGTCTGGGTTTGCAAGGGCAATCTATTAAAGTTAATATTGTCACTTGCCAAATGCGTTTCGACTGGATAGACTTCAGTGGCAGATTTACAAAACTTCAAATGGCTACTTCAGCATGGATCCAGAGAACCCAATATCCAGATGAGTACCACTCAGGATAAATGCATAACGTTAAGAGTGGATACTGTGAAATATTCCTCTATTCAGACCTGTAGGGATCGAATAAAAACTTTACACTCAAACGTTGAAGCAGCAGCAGTGCTTAGATTTCTATCCACCTTCAGGGAAATGATCTCCACTATCAATCTTCCTGCCTAGTTATTTTAGGGAGTGTACTCCAGGCTAAGAAAACCGGAAGGGATAACCTTTCATTCTTCTTCTGAAACAGGATCGGGAGTTACCGAGATTAATCAGAGGCCAGGTCCACAGGTGCATGGGAAACTATGACGCAAAGCGGAAGGTCTTCCGGTGCGTCTCCGTAAGGCCTGCAACAGTTACCGAACAGCAGACTTTCCAGGATTTTGTCAAAGCCTGCAGACGTTGAGATGGGCAAGTATGCAAAATCGAGCAACGAAGTTTAAATGTCCGCATTGCAGTTCAGACCTGTGAAGGAAACATGGCAGCTCCTGCGTGCATCAGTAAGCATTGGCATGATACAAATGGGAAAGATATCCGGAGCTCCTATTGCCAGCAGTTGTATGAATGCCCCGTTACCGTCATTGTGATGCGCTACCTAAAAAATAAAGTCGTTCTGGTTTGCTTCCACTATGGGTTGTTTTTTTAAAAAAATCTGGGTGGTACATTAAGTTTTCCTCTCGGTATAACAATTTAAATGACAAAGGTCACGCTCCTGGAGGAAGAAAGTGGGCTGTGCTTGTTATGGGGCCTCAGATGAGGGGTTTCATGTGGGACATCTGGAAAGGTTTTCTCCCAAAGCCAGGGAGAGTTTGGACAGAGTCTAATCATTAGTTGATGAAGAAGTCAACATTTCTATCCTGCCTTTTTTCCTCTTGCAAGGATCCCAAGGTGGCTTACATGGTCCTCCTCCTTTCCATTTTATCCTCACAACAGCCCTGTGAGGTAGGTTAGGCTGAGAGTCAGGGACCGGCCCAAAATCACCCAATGAGCTTCATGGCTCGTTCCGGTTTGCTAGTGGGGACTAGAACCCGGATCTCCCGATTCCCAGTCCAACATTCAAACCACTACATCACACTGGTCCCTCATGTGTTCTGTGTGTTCAGTGCAAGTGGGCCTGCAAGAAAATGTTGCAGCATGGAGTGATCCTGTTCACAGTTCCAGCCAGTCAAGTGTCGTGCTCCCTTCCAGGATACTCCATTCCATTTCCCCCTGGTTTTCTCTCCCACCCACCCAACAGTTAAGTTAGCATTCCCATGGCCAGTGAGCACACTCAGTCCTCAGTGGGCTGTTTTGGGTTCCACCCACTTTTACGGTATTTTTCCCTGAAGGTTCTGCAAACCTTGGGGTTCCTCCCCCCCCCCCACCCGGGTTTTCTGATACCTCCCTCTCATGTGGTGCGGATCTGGCTACATAAGTAACGGCACTCATCGCCTGAACGTTGGAAATAGCGGGAAGGATACTTTCTATTATAAAACAGTATTGACCCCCTTTTAGCTGAGATAGCGTGCTACAAGTAAACAAATGCCCGACAAATGCATTCTATGGTATCATTAAGGAAGATACAGTGAAGTCCTATGGAAAAGCTGCATTCCTTTTTGCTTTTTAGTGGATATGAATTTCAGGGAGATTGGTTGGAGAATATGTATACACTCTGTATGAGTTTTGTGGATGGTGTCCTAAAGTTCTTTTTTTAGACTTATGGCTCATCCTTATCTACAAAAGCTCAGGAAGGCGGCCACCATAATCTAAATTTTTAAAAAAATAAAATCCCCCAAACATACTAGCAAAAGATTATAAAATCTTCCTCGTGAAGCTGTCGAACATCTAAGCAAAGCCAAAAAGCATTTAAAATACAGCGATCACATTTTAAAACCTAACCAGTTAAATAACCCTTACTTTTGGAAACTGAAATTGCAGTGGTATCGAGGGAGACACAAATTGCTTGAGATGAGTGCTGGGCTGGGCTTACTAAAGCTGGAAGCTTAGTAAGGAATATTTCAAAGGGCTGCCAGCGAGGGAATTTCAGCACCCAGTGGAACATGTAACAGGATACAGCAGAACTTTTCATATCCCCATGTCTCTTTGGGAATTTTTATTTTAAATGAAATTGCTAGGTTGGTCCCCTATGTCAGTTATTGCTGAGAATGGAATTTAAGGTAACGTTCTTGCATTTCAAATGTATACGGCCACTTAGTTCAAGTAATCATAGCAGGGAAAAAAAACCCCAACTAATTTCACTACTATCTCAAATGGATTAGAAGTAATCACAAAATCAATACTAATTCAAAACTAGTAGTACCCGGGCCGTTTGCCTCTTCAGTGCAGTTTTAAGAAATTACTCTTGACTATGCAGCTTTTTAAATGATTCAAAATGTTAACCATCTATTCCATTCCAATAGAACAAAATGCTTGTAAAATCAACTCTAACTGCTAATCAGAGTAAATTGTACAGAGCCAAATCCCCCATTGCGCTGGATATTTGGTGGAAGACAACCAGTACTTTTAAGATCTGTTTTAAACACTAGTGACCATTTTGATGATACTGACAGCCAAAATAAGATCCAAGATTAGAGTTGACTTATTTCTTTAACAAATGCAGCCACACAGAGATGCAAAATCAGAGAGCGGGTGCTGGGGTGGGGTTGTTTTCCTACCTGCTGGGGAAAGGATATGGGGGACCCTGCATCTTTTTCCTTGCAGAGAAACAGCAGCTTGGAGGGGAATTTAGACTGGCAAGGCAGCCCATGGGGAAAGGGATACTCTGAGCCAATGAAAATGGTGGAGGTGACTGGAGCTTCACTCCATAGCGTGCCTGCTGTGAAAAGATAAAAAGAACCAAAAGGTAAAAGTTGTCACTGCTCACCACCGCTGTCATCTGCAGGCCCTTGGGTTCGCAGCCCCCCCAGACCTGTGCCCACTAGTCTGGCCCTAGTGGCGC
The DNA here is from genome assembly GCA_021292165.1 of Shinisaurus crocodilurus. NCBI lineage: Eukaryota > Metazoa > Chordata > Lepidosauria > Squamata > Shinisauridae > Shinisaurus > Shinisaurus crocodilurus. The sequence goes on along the minus strand of CM037886.1, from coordinate 18,240,282 downwards.
CAATGAGTGTCCGCACCCACACTGGACAAAACCATCATGACCTGCCTGTCACTGACACTTTCACATATGCTATTTATCTGGCACAATGTCCTTCCTTTCTCCCACCCACCCCCCTCTTCTTATAGTAGCTGTACATATTTGGTTTTGCTGAGATGATGCAAAAGTGAAAGCAAACTATCAACAGCATGAATCGCTTTATTATAATAACACAGTGCTGGCAAATCAGAAAATTCACATTTCAAATCATCAGAAGTATTTCGTTCAACGAGCCCAATACAGGGGAGTGAGGAGTTAATATTCTAAAAAGTAAAATTAAAAAAAAGGAGCCACCTAGACAAAAATACAGAAACCACAGTCATGGAAAATACCGCTTTTCGTTACACATAAAAATTATATTTATATAGATTTATATATATAGATTTAGAATAAAACTTGAACCTGAACCAGTAATTTGTTGCTGTCTTGAAAGAAAGAACCCCCTATTATGCACAATTTAACTTGCAGACTGAACTTGTTTTAAAAAGGAAAAGAAAAGTGACTTCTCAGTGCTTGTGAAAGAACTGGTAGTTATTTTCCCAGGGGAGTCTTTGTAAGTAATGTATCTTTGCATACTCTGAGTTCAGTCAATGATTATGTTTATGTGCAGTTTTGCAACCTGGATCTCCAGGGGTGCTTTACATCTGCCTAAAGCACTTCGTGGCAAAATTATCCGCATCAGGAAAAAATGGTTGCAAGGAGGCAAGGCTGCCAGAGAACTTAATCTTGGGGAGACACAACGGATAGTCCCCCCAAGAGTGGGTGGGTTTCACAGAAGCACTTACTCGTAGCTGTGCTCTTGTGGCACACCACTCAGAAACGACTGATGGGGAAGGAGGAATACATGCATATGTGACTCTCTGCGCATGGCTTTGAATGTTTGGAGGAACAGGAAGTATGAGGCACTTGTGCTTCCTGTTCCTGCCCTGTTTCTCTGAATGTCTACTCTCTTTCGGAGACTTCGGCAAGAGCAATGGGTTGGATGCAAAAGGTTTCCTTCCTCCAACAGAAGGAAGACTCCTTCTGTCGGAGGAAGAGAACCGTTGAATCCAAGCCAACGTTCCTTTGGCAAAAATGATGGCAGCCAACTGATTATGTTCATCTTTTTACAGGGAGTAGGGGGAAGCGTGTATCTGCCATTTTTTTCCTACTTGAATAGCCAGGACTATCACTCAAATTTAAGATGACTGTTCCCCATGTTTCAAGTAGCATTAACAGACTGTATATTTTAAAAAAGGTATTTAAAATGATACAAAAGAATACAAAATGGAAGCATTGGCCTATGTTTTCTGATATATACTTCAAGAGAAAAACAGTAAGAATATTTTTTGACATCATTACTATGTTTGCGTTCTAGAAACCAGCTTTAAATATGAAATAGTTTTGGTTACAACAGTATTTTGTACAGATCGTTTCAAAAACAAAACACAAACTCATCAGATCCTGTCCACCCAGAAGAAACATTGTGGGATGCACGAACCCATTTGACCTAACGTAATTCCCAGTTTTTGCAAAAACAAATGTTCTTGTGCATGCCAACAAATCACTTTTCTAGTGAAACACTTAAGTGAACAGTTGTAAACATTACACAAAACTGGTATCTTAAAAAACAACACACACACACACACACGCACACACACACACAGTTTTTACAACACTGTACAACATTTTCACTGGCTGATGAACATTTTGACTTAATGGTCATTATGGATCCCGTTGCGTAAATTTGTTCTATTGTTAAAAGGCACAGGTTGGTTAGGAAAGAAGAGACTGCAAGTGTTGATTTCCCCCCTCCCTCTGTCCGTCTCTCTCTCTCTCTTGTCATTAAGAATTTAATTTCTACCTGTGAGTTGCTTTTCTTCTATTCCCTGCCTTATTAAACATTTATGAGAAAATTCCCAAACTTCTCCAGACATATATATCTAGAGAAGCATACAAAGCTACCAGCAACATTGGTTGTCTCTGAGAAATCCAGAAACTATCTGGCTTAACAGCAAGCTTGCTGTGGAAGCGCACACAGTCTATTTCAGGCACAGGTGCCATCTTCGCCCCGGGATTGAGCTTTGGGGAAACTCTTATGTTTCCAGTTTGCAGCAGAAGCTGGATTTGCAACCCTGATTGGTTGGGCCCTTGTGGCTGTAGTCCAACCCCCTGCTCAATGCAGGAATCTAGGTCAAAGCATCTCTGACAGATGTCTGTCCAGCTGCACCTTGAATGCCTCCAGAGTGGGAGAGCCCACGACCTCCCTAGGTAGTTGATTCCATTGTCTTATTGCTCTGACAGTCAGGAAATTTTTCCTGATGTTTAGGTGGAATCTAGGTTCCTGTAACTTGAGCCCATTATTCCGTGTCCTGCAAACTGGGATGAACGAGAAGAGATCTTTGCCCTCCTCTGTGTGACATCCCTTCAAATACTGGAAGAGTGCTATCATATCTCCCCTCAGTCTCCTCTTCTGAAGGCTAAACATGCCCAGTTCTTTCAGTCTCTCCTCATAGGGCCTTGTTTCCAGTCCCTTTATCATCCTTGTTGCCCTCCTCTGAACCCTCTCCAGTTTGTCTATGTCCTCATGAAAGCCACTTCCGCCTTGCTTGGAGCCAGACTGTGTGCAGTGCTGATTGGCTGGCCCTGGTGACAGCCATGAAGCTACTCCCCACCACAACCCCCTCGCCCTTCTCTCAGAGCAGATGGTTGGGAATTGCTGTTCTGTATGTACCCTGGGACGGCGGATGGCGGAACTTCTTCTTGTGAAGGGTGTAGAATGGCTCTTCTAGAGCCGCAGAATCAGGATGAGGTCTATCAGTTTAAAAGCATTGTTCAGTTGAGCCATCAGAGGTTGATGGCATGCTAGCCTTGAAGGCAACTAAACAGGACTGCTACTGTGTCAGTTCAGGATCCTGGAAGGACACCGTCAGACATGAAACAATAATGCATGTTAATAAGCGTATGACTGAACAGTTTAAGACAGCTTAGTTCAACAAAGGGCCGGCGTCACGGGTAGGCATGGTTGGGCACTTGCCGAGGGCCCATGCCCCAGCAAAGACAAGAGCCCCCTGGACTTGCTCCTCCTCTTTGCCACTGCAACCTGCTTCCTCACTTGCCTCTCGCTCAGGATCAGACAACGGCGGTGGCGAGGAGAAGCAGGAGGTGCCGCTGCCGACTTGCTCCCCGGCTCTCTGCCTGTCAAGCAAGTGGGAGCCATGATGAGAACAGGGAGGAGGAATAGTAGTTGGCGACCATGGTGGTGAGAAGGTTGACTCACTGAGGGTGCCTTGCCCAAGGGCCCTCAAATGCCTAGAGCCGGTGGCACTGGTTAACCCAGTGTTCTCCAACCTTGGGTCCCCAGATGTTTTTGGCCTACAACTCCCAGCATGCCCCAGCCAGCTATGCTGGCTGGGGCATGCTGGGAGTTGTAGGCCAAAAACATCTGGGGACCCAAGGTTGGAGAACACTGGGTTAAACATTACCATTTCTACCATCCTCAGTAACACAGGAAGGGGGGAGGCGGAAACATTTACCTAAACAGTCTTAAACCGATCTCTGGTCGAAGCAGGACAGCAGCTGTCATTGCTGACCCATAGTTCCAACGATACTCGGTACTGTTGCCAATAAATGGCCCAGTGCAAATGATAAAAGCCGGAAGCGCCGGTTGTAAACGAAACAGAGATGGGACACGATCGGCGACCCAATTGCTTTTTGTTTTTTGTTTAAGGCAAATGGTGCGTTCATTACAACCGTCGCCTGCGGCAGTGGGCCCCGCCACAAATGCCGTCTCTGCAACCGACATCCCTCGAACGGCTTGCGTTTTCTTCCCCGTGCCAGGTTCCCTTTTCCTTAGGACAGGAGAGAAAGAGCCAGTGACAAAGTGCTGTATCACCATGCACGGAGACTGCGATCCGACGTACCCGCACCTGAGTAGCACGTTCTGGCAAAGGAAAAACCCGGCCAGGCGTCCACATTCGTGCACGCAGGGTTGGCTGCCGGCCCCTTTTCGATGGACCGTTCTCAACATGAAAACAACGCACGCCCCCATCTCGGTCCTTCCGACCAGCATCCTTGCGACCTGTAGACAAACCTCTGGCATCAAAACGTGTATTTTTAGATGGGCGCCTTAACTCTTCTAACCCTTGCACATGTACATAAGCATGTAAGAAGCGCCCTGTCGAATCAGACCAAAGGCCTATCTAAGTCTAGCGTTCTGGTTCCCACAGTGGCCAACCCGAGGCTCCAAAGGAAAGCCCACAAGCAGGACATGAGTGCAACAGCACTCACTCGATCAGGCCAAAGCAACCTCACACCTAGGAACAACTACTCTCCATGGATCCCAATATGCAGAAGGGCAGGGCTGAGCCCAAATTCGCTTTGTTATAGACTTCTTTCTTTTTTTTTTTTTACAGAAGTAGAAAAATTAACCATTATTGCTGAAAGAAACCAAGTATGTAAACCTGCATTTGTTTTTAGTGGCTCAAATGACTGCATTTTTTTTTTTTTTAATGTAGCTCAAATTAAACGATTTCTCTGGTTTGAAAGGTTGCAATAATCTTTAGTGTGCCCATTCTTAAGATAGCAGGGGCAACACTGAGGGGGAGAGACAGAGAGATGTCTCTTGCATCCCGGTGTTCCCAAACCATATGCAAATCATTCTCAGGAATACCTATATTTGTGGCCAGATCAGTGGTGCAGACACAGTGAGCCATTATTCTAAGCAATTAAACAGGTGTATACGCCAGGGTATGCATGCCAAAGGCACAATACCACTTGCTTAAAAAAAGAAGAAGAAGAAGATGCAAGAGAGACATTTTGATTTGTTTTCATAACACCGTTGTATTTAGAACCCCAGCAACTGGTAATTCAGGGATAAATTGCATCTGATCCTGGAAGTTTCATTTAGCCATGACTAGAGAGACAGGGCAGGGCTGCTGGACTTTGAATAGCCATGGAGAAGAAGGAATTTCAGCTGGTGTAGCCTGCCATGAAATTCCCTCTTCTGCACAACTATTAAAGTTCTGGGGGGAAAACTGGAAAAATTTGGAAAAAAAACCTTTTTCCCCCTGAAAAATTCGGGGGGGAAAGTCCCCCCCAAATTTTTCTGTCCCCCCACCCACCCAGGGCTTCACATCTCTATTGCCCTGCACTCTTTTTCCACCTGAACACCTTAATAGTAGCCACCAATAGCCTTCTCCTCCATAGATTTGTGAAATCTCCTTTTAAAGCCATCTGACTTGGTGGCTGTCACAGAGATTATGGGAGTTTAAGGACAACAAATTTTCTCTCTCTTTTGTATCAATTTTAATCTTGAAGGTTTGCAAGAGCAGGCTAAGAATCTTCCCCCACTCCTCTGAAACTGTGCCCCTGAATATTAGCCATGTGTTTTTAGACACCGAAACACCCCTTTAACCAAAAGCGAGATAAGAAGTATACCAGCCAGTCCGGAGAGCTGTAAAAAAAAATAAGAAGTGTCCCTGTAAATTTTCAATATTGGAATGCACAGATTTAACGACACCGCCTTTCTCGTGACACGCAATGCCTTTGTCCCTACATATTGTAGAATATAACTCACAAAATAGCACGACTGGGTTGAGAATGGCTGGGCTCGGAAAAGTTCAGATATTTCAACAGCAAGATACAAAAGTGAATTTAAAAAAGATTTTGAAACACACACAAAAACAGAACAGAACTGGGAGGTAGACAGATATTGAGGATAAAACCAGATTTCATTCTTCTAATTTTTCAAGGTGTTCATCCATTATATATGTTCGAGGCAGCACGTCTGCTGCTCAGGCATCGCAGATTTGTAGTTTTTTCACATGTATATGGAAGACTCATCAGTGCACTTTGGGTCTTTCATAGCGAACTCCAAGTGCTCTCCCCTTGCTCTAGTTCCTTTAAGCGACAAAGCGAAACGGAAGCGCTCATGCTTTGCCACTGTCCATAGATTTCAGACGGGAGCGTTTGATTGTTGCATATGGACAAAACGCTATAATATTGTGGGAATCGGTGTGGGAGAGGCGTGCTCTTTTGGTGCATATTTTGCAAAGAACGGCAAAAAGACAGACAACATGACGCCAACGATCGCCAACATGTAGCCCCATCCAATTTGGCAGTCTCCCGCATAGTAGATGCTCGAATCCTCACAGTATCTCCTCACGGCGGCAGCGCCGAGGCCAAAAGGATAGACCAAAAGCCCAAATCCCATGATGAACACTAGGATAAGAAAAGACAAAAGGAGGAGGAGGAGGAGGAGAAAAAGAAGAAGAAAAAGAAGATGTCAGTATTACTAAAAGGATTTCCCACAAAAAGCTTCACGTACAGCATTCTTATTCGTCTAAACCAGTGCTCTCCAACCTTGGGTCCCCAGATGTTTTTGGCCTACAACTCCCAACATGTCCCAGCCAGATACGCTGGCTAGGGCGTGCTGGGAGTTGTAGGCCAAAAACATCTGGGGACCCAAGGTTGGAGAACACTGGTCTAAACAATCAGGGCCAAATTTGGCTTGCCTGGGATCCCCAGAAGGCCACACGATTGTGTGTGTTTTTATACACACACACACACACACACACACACGGGATGCATGGGGATTTTGTTCGGGGGGTGGAAGTCCAGCAAACTGGCTGGGCTCGACCCCCGAACTTCGTCCCACCTACTGGTTTCCTTGGCTCGACTCGCGTTCTCCCGAGCCGAGTCGGGGAAGCAACTTCCAGGTTCCCGGAGGTGCGTATTTTTTCTAAGATACGTTAAAAACGGCCGCGATGTGCGCACGTTATGCAAATAGCGGCTGCTTTTAACGTATCTCACGCCATTTTCTACATAAAAAAACCACATCGCTGGGAACCCGGAAGTCCGGCGAGCGGCTTGGCTGGCACTCGCTTCCGGCCCAGCGTGGTGGGCGCAGCGGCAAAACTCGCCGAGCGTCCTGCGAGTCGGGCGGCAGGCGGATCGCCCACCACTAATTATGGTTTTTAATCCCACAAGTCACTTTAATCCTGCAAGAAAAGTGGGATAGAAAAATAATAAAATCAAGAGCAACTGGGCAAAATCCTGTAAAAGTGGAGGTGAATGCTCAAAATAATTTCTGTGATCCTAAATTACACATGCATATTCCAAAGTATGGGGAAGAGGTCCTGGTCTTTTAAAAGATGATGCTACTAGGGTGAGACGGTGGAGGATCTGGTCCATGCATTTTTTTAAAAAAAACAGTTCCGAGCAATCTATTATCGACTAGATTATTAATTGTATCCACGAAAATGCCTCCCGGAAGTTTTTTTTTTTTTAAAGGCACCGTGGGAATGTCAGAACGAGAATCTGTCCAAACGTGAAATAAGCTAATAAGTTGCCGTCAGCTTTGATATCCCCTCAGGCATGTAGGAAAATAAACTCATTAAACTCCATTGCATGAGCTGCACTGTCTGTGGTCTTCCTTCTCCCCATCACCAAGGCCCAGAAGATTCAATAAGCTGCCATTGTTGGTGAAAGGCAGCTATTCAGATGCGTTACTAATGACCACTTAATAGCGCTGTCCATCAGCAGCGTCATTAGCCTGGAAATCCACAGAAGAAACACTGGGAATCCTGTTACTGCTACTCCATGGACCGCTTGTTCCCCCAACACAGTTCAGAAACACCCCTGAACACCATTTAAAAACACCCCGTAAAACTTTGGAATTCAACTATTAGTGGGGCGTTGCCGTGATTGGCGCTGCGGTTCCATCCCATTTGCCAGGGACTGAGTAGATGTTAAGAGGTTTCCAGCTCTGTTTTGATTTTATCTGATTCGATGACCACAGACAGAGGCGTGCAGAAGCAGGCAATATGACCAATTCCTCAAGATGTTGCGGGAAGACTTCTCAAGAAAGAGGGGCTGCAATGCAAAATAGCCTTCTGCAACTTGGCAACCTCTAGATGTAAGAACATAAGAACTGCCCTGCTGGATCAGACCAAGGGTCCATCTAGTCCAGCATTCTGTTCACACAGTGGCCAACCAGCTGCCCACGGGAAACCCACAAGCAGGACACGGGTGCAACAGCACCCTCCCGCCCATGTTCCCCAGTAACTGATGTACATAGGCACACTGCCTCTGATCCTGGAGGAAGTATAGAGCCATCGGGACTAGTAGCCACTGATCGCCATCCCCTCCATGAATTTGTCCAATCCCCTTTTAAAGCTGTCCAAATTGGTGGCCATCATGACATCTTGTGGCAGTGAGTTCCATAGTTTAACTCTGCGCCGTGTGAGGAAGTCCTTCCTTTTCTCTGTCCTGAATCTCCCACCAATCAGCTTCATGGGATGACCCCGTTGGGTTCCAGTATTACAAGAGAGGGAGAAAAATGTCTCCCTATCTACATTATCTACACCATGCAAAATTTTGTACACCTCTGTCATGTCTCCCCTTTTCTCTAAGCTAAACAGTCCCAGATGTTGTCACCTTCCCTCACAAGGGAGCACCTCCAGCCCCTTGGTCATTCTAGCTGCCCCTTTCTGCACTTTTTCCAACTCTACGATATCCTTTTTGAGGTGCGGAGACCAAAACTGGCCACGGTATTCCAAGTGTGGTCGCACCAAAGATTTGTGTGAGGGCAGTTACGATCTTGGCCGTTTTATTTTCAATCCCTTTCCCAATTATGCCCAACATGGAGTTTGCCTTTCTCACAGCAGCCTCACACTGGGTCGACATTTTCATCGAGCCGTCCACCACCGCAACCCCAAGATCTCTTTCTCCGCCAGCACTGATCCCATCGGCGTATACGTGAAGCTGGCGTTTTTTGCCCTGACGAGCATCACTTGACACTTGCTTATGTTGAACCGCATTTGTCATTTTGATAGCAATGGGAGTCGTAGTTCAACATATCTGGAAGATGCCATGTTGGGGAAAGCCGATCTGGAAAACGAAGCCAGGGAGCTAACAGAAGGAGGGCAGAGAAACAGAGGCAAGGGGCAGATACGACTCCCCAGTGTCTTTCAGTTACATGCACTTGACAGTCACACGGTGCAGAACCCCAGACCCTAATCTGGCCCACAGAGCCTCCTTGAGTTCCCCCTGGGGGTGCGGTCTGGCCTCCAAGCCCAGCCCCCAGGAGGATCCCCCCCAGAGGAATCCCAGCTGCTATCTCTGGTACCCACTGACAATGTCCAGTCCAGGCAATTCAGACACACCCCACCCCAAGATTATTTCTGCACCCTGGGACTAGGGGTTTATTAAAAAAAGGTGGGTTTTGAGGAAAGATTCAGAGCTATGGAAGTCTGATGACATTTCAGGCACGAACTCCAGGCATAAGGGACAGCAAAGGCAGCGTCGTTTGAGGGAGACAGGGTCCTTTTCGGGGGCTGGAATTGGCAGAGGTGGACACGCAGCGGTCACAGGTAGGACCAGAGGCAGTGTTAGGGGGTGGCCCACTAGAGTCCTGAACCTTTCATTTGGAGCCCCAAATCTCTGGGAGGCCCCTCTGTCCCACCGCCCTGCTGTCCAGGAGCACTTGCTGAAATAAAAGCACAGGGGCCCTGAGGATCTCTATTGCATTGGATCCCCCCTGGATGAGCTGGCTTTTGGCCCACATGTGCTTCACCTCCTGCTGCCCCCCACCTTGAATCTTTCCGCCTGAGGTTTTTTTCTGTAATCAAACGCCCTCCTCTCCTGTCCATGCATCCCTTTTTACAAATAGGGGTGTCTTAGGAGACAGGCTCCTTTACAGACTTTAGAGCAGATGTAAATTAGCATACGCGGATTTGTGCTTTTTTTTTTTTTTGGTCCTGTGGGCCTGAGCCCCGGATCTTTTCGGTACCCAGCACCGCCCCTGGGTCGGAAGCACTGGGAGACAGCAGCACAGAGATAAGGGGAGAGGAAGGGGAAGGCCACGGAATGCAACCAGAATATACATCATGATGTGGCGCTTGGCCAGGCACCCCCCACGCTCTGCCAAAATGACCTCCCGGGGGGGGGGGGAATCTAGCTGCGAGATAATCAAGCGGCTCCTCTGAGCCCACGGACGTCCCCGACGTGGTTCACCTTTGTTGGGCTGGTTGCAACCTGACTTAGACCGTCCATTTATTTTGTTGCCAGAGTCCTTCCGACACTTTAACCCTCAGCTCCGCTCCCCGCCCCCGCGTGCCCGTTGAGAATCCCGTACTTGAGTCCTTCGCCCGAAAAGTCATTGTCAGCTGCAAGATGGTTTATAGCCGAGCGCGCAAGCATCCATTTAACAGAAGGTCACCTTTTATTTCTGCTTTCTAATCTTCCAGACTTTGGGGGGGGGGGGTGGAGAGCGAGGGTGTCGCTTCCCTCGGCTGTATGTTACCCGAGCCGTACAGTAGCCAAGAGTTTCCACTCTAGATATACAGCCTTCTTTCGGAGGATTTACAACCCGGCTGTAAAACATTCGCTCCCACTTGAAATCAGGCCGGGGAAACTCAAGTTCTGTTAGGAGCTCCGCAGCTTTCGCTGAACCAGGGGAGGGAAGAGCGTGCAGGAAGAGGGCGGGCACCACGTCGGACCAGTTGTCTGTCCAGCTCGGTAATGGCTACACCATCACCCCGGCGGGATGCCCCGTTCTGTGGTCGCTTGCGGCTCCCAAGGGAAGCCAGCGGTATCTGATGGTGTCAGATCAAGGTAGCCAAAGTCCAATCTGCTAAGCAGAGTCAAGTCACAGTAAACAAGGCCATCTTAAGCGGGTATCGTCCGGCCGAGGTAGCTCAGTCAAGGCAGAAACTCTCCTCGGCAGAGGGTGGATGAAGACAGGACCTTAGATAGTTCTGGCTGCAGCTCTGTCTTACCAGGACAGGGGTAGGGAACACGTGGCGTGCGGGACACGTGCGGACCTCGCTGCTGCCCCAAATACTGAAATACTGAAAACAGAACCGCATCTGTAGCCGCTACGGAGCACCCGAGTGGCCACATTTTGCTTGGTAAATTTGGCCCTTTCGCTGTTCTGTAGCCGCTACTGAGTGCCCAGAGGGTTAAATTTAGCTTGAAAGCAAGCTAAATTAACTGTAGCGTTACGGAGCGCTTTGCCGCCGAATATTGGTGGGAAACCAGCGGTCCTGGTTGGGGAAGGGTATCTGGGGGCATCCTGTGGACTGCAGCTGCTCCAGGGGTCAAAAACGGTCCTTGGACTTCTGGAACATAAAAACATAAGAAGAGCCATGCTAGATCAGACCAAGGGTTCATCTAATTAGCATTCCATTCACACAGGGGGCCAATCATGTGATGCTCTACCTGCAGCATAAAGGGGTAAAGCCCAGAGACAGCTTTTGCACCTCAATGAGGACCAGCATGCTGTGAAGCCCAGTCACTAACCTGCCTAACTGAGATATTCTAGATATTACATTGACCAAACTCTATTTTGACACAAAATAGTGTTGGATTTTTGGCTAAAGCTAAACTTAAACAGAAATTGAAAGCTTAAGACTAGAAGTGCCGAATAAAATTAAACTCTGTCCCCTTCTGTAAGAATGATCCACAGACGGAAGACCAAGCACCAGACAGGGGAAGGGAACTAACAGTGTTTGCAGGATCTGCAAACCGAATAGGAGAGTGACCCCAGCACCTCTTCGTCAGGCCTGGGGTTTGGCACTGACAGGCAAATGCCGGTGGCCAAGCCTGGCCCTTCCTTCTAGGAAACAGATGGGCAGCCAGTGCGGCTGTATAATAATTGGCAAGATATTGCTCCGTATCGTCGAGCCTGGTCAGTAACCTAGCAGGGACGTTTTGTGCCAACGGACGTTTTCTGGGCAGTCTTCAAACGCGGGCCCGCGTCCAGCGTACTGCAGCAGTCTAATCTAGAAGTTAGCCGGGCATGGTTAACTGTGATTAAAAAAAAGGAAGCGACTGTAATTCATGGTAGAGTTTCTAGATGGCGGTAGACTTCATGCCCCGGCCGTCTTAACGCACGGGGGAAAAATAGCCCATCACTGTCGTCAAGTACGGTATCTCTGCCAATGAAGCCCACGGGAATTCTTCCTGCCAAACTGGGGAGAAAATGGAGCTACGGTTTCTTTCGTGCCTCTAAGAAGGGTGTGAGAGACCAACGTGAAACCCCCGTTAGCAAGCAGCCAAAGGAACCTGCAGTTTTATTTCAGACGGCCTGCGGCTGAGATGTTGTGAGAGATGGATACTAAAGATCAGCTGTCTCCCAAGGTTGTGTTTTTTGAAAAAATAATAATTAAAAAAAAAAAAAACATCCTGGCAAACACATCTTAAACAGTGTGCTAAACTTACACCTGCCTTTTTTTTTTGGCACCACCACTAAGGCAACGGTGGGTTGTAGAAAACCCACACAAAGGTAGGGGGGTGCATACAAGCAAAACTCGAGTTTGTCAGTGTTCTCCAAATTCCATGCCGAAGCTCATGCCCGTATCAGACCGCGATCTGTTCCCCCCTTTTTTGCGTGAAAATTTGCATGTGCTTTTGTGCGCTCCCCCCCAAATGTACGCATCCGTCGTGCGCATCATTGAAACGGATTCATCCTTCTCCCATTGCTTAAGGTGTGTTTGGGTGCGCTTTTCAAAAGTACGCATGCCGCCGAACGCATCTGGGGGCAGGGCGGGGGGCATCCGCGAATCACATTGTGAGCTCAGGAAAGTATGGACTTCGACGGCAGATTGCGTCCCGAGTCCCATGTTAAGTTCGGGAGGCATGAACTGGGTAAATCATGATTACAAAATGAACTGGAACAAATGTCTCATACATCCCTACCGGCAAAGCCCATTCTGAACCCTGCCAGGCTGCCATATAAAAATGCCACTCCAATGTATCATCAATGGGCCACAATCCCTCTTGTGGAGACCAGATACTGGGACAAACTCAGGTGCTACCTCTGTCCACGTGTCTACTCTGGTAACGCTATTAGAAGACCTAAATAACGACGTCCACAACATTAAGGGGTTCATGGACCAGCTCATCTTCCAGCACTAAATGCTCTCCTGCATTCTACAGAGGACAAACCCGGTCAGACTCTCTGTGAAAAAAGGATAAACAGACACCAATCTGACATTGGAAACCAGCGGGAGAACGTCAGGCAGGCAGTGCAATTAAAGGTGACTGGCCAAGGCCAGACTGGGCTTCACAGGATACCAGTCCTCAGTGAGGTGCCAAAGCTGCATCTGGGCTGTAACCTTCTGGGATAACTCGGTTACTGATTTCAAAAGTGGCTGTTCTTGAACCTAAGAAGAGCCCTGCTGGATCAGACCATGGGAAACCCACAAGCGGGACATGAGTGCAACAGCACCCTCCCACCCATGTTCCCCAGCAACTGGTGTACACAGGCACACTGCCTGTGATCCTGGAGGTAGCATATGGCCATCATGACTAGTAGCCATTGGTATTCTCCTCCTCCATGAATTTCTCTAACCCCCTATTAAAGCCGTCCACTTCAAAGGGAGACTCCCACTTGGAACGGTTGAATTACAACTTCTCAAGAAATCCAATTCTAACACCGACAGGGGCAGCACTTTGGCAATTGGGTGGGGGCAAAATGGTGGCTGCCACTGGGGTGTGTGTCTCCATTTCACCTCGCCTCCCAAAATGCCTTTCAGAACAATGCTACGTCAGGAAATAGCATAGTTCTGAGGCATTCTGGGTAAAAAAAAATCCTCCCCCACCACCTGGAGTGTGAGTGAGTTCCTCTCCCCAACCTGAAATGTGTCGCAGCACCCAAAAATGCAAGAGCGGGAAGGCAGTTTTGCCCCCCCCTAAAAACCTCCCTGCAAATTTATTATTATTATTTACATTTATTTATTGCCCATCTGGCCGGCAAACCAGCCACCCTGGGCGATGTACACAAGATAAAAGCAGGATAAAATACATTTAAAACAATATAAAATTTTAAAATCTTAGCCCACCCCATATTCCTGCCTGAACAGCCAAGTTTTTAGTGAGCGGCAGAAGCTCAGCAGAGATGGGGCATGGCAGAGGTCACTCGGGAGAGAGTTCCACAGTATGGGGGCCGCCACAGAAAAGGCCCTCTTCCTCGTCCCCACCAGTCTAGCTGCTCTGGCTGAAGGGACAAGGAGAAGGCCGTCTGTGACAGATCTTGTTGAGCGGCCTACTTGGTGTTGCTGGAGACGCTCCTTGAGATAGCGAAATTTAGCAAAATTCTCTCAGTGGAGAACCTTCGAGACCTACTTCATCATGTGCTTGCTCAACCACCTTAAAGTGAGCTTCTCTCTCTATCTCTCAGCTTTCCCAATAGGGAGATCATTATACTGACCTACCTCACAGGGTTATTGTACAGCCGGCTACAATTGCACTGGGAGTGCTTTGAACGCTCCTAAACTGCTGTGTTTTGCTTTTTTTTATCTGGAGGCCTTGTGGGAAAAGCAAAGCTTTTAACGGGCGGTGATGACTGAAAGCCTCGGCCGAAAGAACACCAAAGCAGGTGGGTTGGAGGTTACCCATAATACAATGCAGAACTCCCTGCCAATTATTCTATCAGAAAGAGACGAAATGACTGGCAGGCCCTAGACAATCTCGCCCGTCTCGCTATAATAAAAAGCTACAGCCAGTCGCCACAATAAAAGGCGTGTGCAGTTCTGCTATCTTCCGCTTTTTCACGGTCTCTCCCTCTTTTCTTCCCCGTGGCAAGGAATTATTTCTTTTGGGTTAATTTCACTCGCAACAGGCGGCAATCTCCGCGTTATTTGAAAGCAATCTCGGTGAGTTTCCATCAGAATGGAAGATTTTGTCCATTTCCTTCCTTTTCTCCCCTCCCTGAGGGTCGGCGGTGCGGCTCTCAAGAAGAAGCAGTTGGCGGGTGCGATGCAACAGGCGCGGCTGCGCAGGGAGCAGTCAGAGCTCGATAATTTTGGACCGCGCGATATGTGCGGCCCAAAGAACTCTCTCTTCCACAAAAGCCCACCGTCAGTTGCAAGGGATTCTGGAAAGACTTTCAGAGCGCATGGCCTGTGCAAGCAGGGCACCCAAGGCAAGCCTGCCCCTGGTGGGAGGTTGACTGTCGCACCTCTGTGTGATCCACAATTCTGAAAACTTTTTGAAAACTGCTGGGATAAAAGCCAACCTTTCTCGACGCTGATGTGCGGCGGGATAGTGCCAGATTTGGAAGGGCAGGCACTCATCATTACAGTCCCCGCGAGGAGATTCCAAAACGGCAGGCAGTCGTGTTGATCCATACCAAGAAACCACTTCTAGGGATTTTCATATTCTCGGAGCAGGCCACAGACGGCCTTCTCCTTGTCCCTTCAGCCAGAGCAGCTAGACTGGTGGGGACTAGGAAGAGGGCCTTTTCTGTGGCGGCCCCCGTACTGTGGAACCCTCTCCTGAGTGACCTCCGCCATGCCCCCTCTCTGCTGAGCTTCCGCTGCTCACTAAAAACTTGGCTGTTCAGGCGGGAATATGGGGTGGGTTAAGATTTTAAAATTTTATACTGTTTTAAATGTATTTTATCCTGTTTTTATCTTATGTACATCACCCCAGGGTGGCCGGTTTGCCGGCCAGATGGGTGATTCATAAATATAATAAATAATAAATCAAAATCTTGTCAACGTCTTAATTGACAGCCCAAGACCAAGCCACCCCAAAATACTTCACAACAAAGAACAATATATTGTTGCCGGGAAAATCCATTTCCCACCCCAGCTACTGGGAGGATTGCCAGCTCACAGCGTTGAATGTGAGCTGCGTGAGAGACGCAGACTCAAACATCGACGGTTTGGTGGGGGTGTCTTCCTTTCTTTCCGGGCAGCCAAGGAAGACTTCCTCAGTGGGGTCAAAGAAAGAGCGTTCAATCCATCACGACCCGCTTCCGGGTCCTATGAATGTCACCGCCCCAAAGACCCTCATTCCTCCATCTCCTCGTAAAACCCGCCGGCTGCAGCAACGCCGCCCCCGCCCCCCCCTCTCGCCCT
The DNA here is from genome assembly GCA_021292165.1 of Shinisaurus crocodilurus. Taxonomy (NCBI): domain Eukaryota; kingdom Metazoa; phylum Chordata; class Lepidosauria; order Squamata; family Shinisauridae; genus Shinisaurus; species Shinisaurus crocodilurus. The sequence continues at coordinate 18,224,398 of CM037886.1, read as the reverse complement.
TCCTTCTCCTCCCTTCCAGAGGGTGTCGCTTCCCTCCTCCTCCCTGACGGCGCATGAAAAACCACTCCTTTTTCAGGATCCCTCCAAATCCGCCCCCCCCACTAAACTCTCTCTCTCTGCCTCTCCCTTTCTCACACACATCTGCCCACCCGCCCATTCAGACATACAAGCACAGACTGAGCCCTCCCCCCCCCCCGACCTGCCAGGTTGCTGCCGGCTGGCTCCCCCAGACCGTGCCGACTTCCCTGACCCTCCCCACAAGCTGGCTTGAGCCGGTGCTCTCTTACGTCGTCCCTCGCCAGCACCAGCAGCTCACCAGACAGAAGTGACGGGAGCCCCTTCGGCCCGCAGCCGCCCCCCATCCCGATTTCCCAAGGACGTCTCGCAGCCCCTGGTGGGAAAACGACGATGGGAAAACGACGGAAAACGACGATGGGAAACGACGGAAACGACGATGGGAAAACGACGGAAACGAAAACGAAACGACGGGAAAACGACGGTGGGAAAACGACGATGGCAGCGGCTGCAGGCCCTCGCTTTGCTTCAAATCGATCCCAACTTTCACATCTATGCATTTTCCTGCCTCCCTTTTCCAGGCGCACGCATTCCCCCCGCCCCCCCCGAGCGATTCCCACTGAATAGAATCGTAAGCGCCGGAAGGAGATTTCAGAGGTCTGCGAGTCCAGCCCAGGCTCTGCAGCGCAGGGTATGGCTACAGCAGGCGTGACGAACCTCTTTCAGCCCGAGGGCCGCATCCCATGTCGGAGACGCTCTCGGGGGGCTGCATTCCAGTGGTGGGCGGGGCCAAGGGCAAAAAGGGTGTGGCCAAAATACCGAAAGCACCAGTGGCAGTGTAGCTTCTTCAAGCTCTTACTGACAGTAACTAAGCTTTAGGAGAGGAATTGCAACCATTTAGAACGGAGGAAAACTGTACAAAAGCGGGAAACCACCAAACAATTGGCGGGCGGCGAAGGACGGCGGGGGCCAGTGGAAAGAGGGCGGGGCCAATGAAAAGAGGGTGGGGCCAAAGGAAGGAGGGCGGGGCCAGTGGGAGGGCGGGGGCACCTGAGGAACACGAGAGGGCCACCCAGCCTCTGCTCAAATGCCTCCAGTGAAGGAGAGCCCACCGCCTCCCCAGGCTGTCTGGGAACAGGGACAACTTTGCGTGAGGTTCCCCACACATGCACATTTGAGCGCGAATGTTTTGAAATGTGCACTACTTTTTCGTGTGCTTCTTCTTCGGCGGACTGCCCTGAACACTGTGAAAAGGGACGGATTTTGACAGCAAACGCTGTTTGCGTTTAGGTTCAGGAAGTGCGGATTTGGGAAGGTCGTACCGAAACGTGAACCGGATGAATTTCTCGTCCATCCCTACTTAAAAGGGGCAGCGGCGTTCCCGGGATCTTCACCCTCAACCAACCGGGAGTAGACCCTTCCCCATAACTGGTGCCCCGTTGCTTTACAGCGAGTATCCAGCGGAAGGCTGCTGCCAAGACATTTTTTAAATTTATGCACAAAAGGAGCCACCTCTGGCGAGAACAAATTTCCTATTAATCACCCTCTTATCTCTGAAAGAAGGAGCAGTTGATCTCAAGGGCAGACGCATTATTCGCTTTGTTTTATAGAAAAAGGCAGCCAGAGATGGGGAGAGAGAGAGAGAGACTTCCTTAGAGGTGAACTGGGATCTGTAATTAAAAATATAAACAGATATTCAAATGCACGTTAGATCAGCAATAGAAGACAGCCGTTCTTAAATTGTACATTTCCAAGAATAGTTTTTGCTATTGTTGGTTGTTGGTTTTTTAAAAAATGTTTTCACAATCGCATTGACTTGTTTTAATATTCCACTGAGCTAGGCGTTTGAATGGCTCTAAGGAAACCAGACAGCAGACTTTTTTTTTTTTAATGTTTAAAAATATCCCTACAGCTCTACACAATCTTTGAACGCTGGGGAGGCCGCGATATTTCTGAGAAAAAAACACCACCAGACTCTTAAGAAAACGAATCGGTATTTTGCAACGCCAGTATCTTCAGATCCCTGAAGTCATCTGGTCTCGAATCAAAGGGCTGCGGATGAGCTACGACTCCTTAAAACGCCACGGCACGGCATACAGACGACCAACCGCAGCTTCTCAAGATCGACCGGCTACGCTCTTAATTATTGTAGCGTGGACTAGTGGTCACAGGAACAGAGGACGCCGCATTCATCTCAGGGGTGGGCAAACCTGGTGCCCTCCAGATGCCTTGGACTACCATTCCCAGAATCCTCTGACCACTGGTCATGCTGGCTGGGGCTTCTGGGAGCTGTAGTCCAAAACAGCTGCAGGGCGCCAGGCTGTCCACCCTCAACAAGGCTCGGTATTGTTAATGGTGGCCTTTCCCAGAGCGACCGCCCCGCCAGATGCCGTGGGCTGCAATTCCCATCATCCCCAGCCATGCTGGCTGGGAATGATGGGAGTGGTAGTCCAGCACACCTGGGAAGCTGCCCCGCTCGGGCAGAGGCTCTCCAGGGTTTCAGATCAAGGACATTTTGCAGGGCCTGGCCCAGAAGGTGACAGGAGATTGAAACGGGAATCTTCTTCGTGGAAAGGGGGTGCCTCAAGCACTGAGATCGTAGCCCTCAGCAGCCGCCTCGTGCGTCGCCTGCACCGGGGGAGTAGGGAGCACGAGGCGCTGGTGTGGAGGGGGACTCCGTCTCTTAGGAGATCCCAATTTGGGAGACTGTTTTGGGTTCAGCTGCCCTGGAGCTCAGGATGCAGCCGGTTCCAGGGTCAGGATCACAGCGAGTTCTCCAGCATCGCCAAGTGACACAAGCATCAGCCCTGCTGGCAGAATCGCTCATGCTGCCCTGTGGCACTGAATTCTATTTTGCCTTTTCTGCAGAGGCCGTTCGGCTCTGAGGAGACTTCCTTTCTCGAAGGAGTCCTGCCCGCGACCACGGATGCTTCACGGGACGTGTGTGTGTGCGCGCGCGCGCATGCGTGTATGCATCCTGTCAACAGCTCCGAAGCTGTCGGGAGTCCACGGCCAATTGATCGGGGCAGCACAGAGGAATTAACTTAATTACACCGCTCACCGACGGGAGGGAGCGAGAGTCGAGTCGCGCCAGTTCTCTCCAGAGACAAATTAAGAGAAACTCGTCCGATCGCTGCGGCGGCGCGTTCGCCTTTGCTGTTGTTTTGGCACTCGCGATCAGCGCTCGTCGATGCGCTGACCCCGATGCAGCTTGATTAGAGGCTGGGTAGCGAAGGCAAAAATAGATGTGGCAGGGCCTGATCCTCCCCACTGCTGCAGAAGGCCCGTTAATCAACAGGCACCGCTCTGTAGCCACTGCAAACTGACACGCTTCCTTCCGGGCAGAGAGAAACTGCCCGCTCCACCCCCATTTGGGTGGGAGGTTGTAGATTTCAAAGCCTGCCATCCTGTTTGTTTGCTTTTAATTATGCCCGCCCCCAATTCGGCTGCTTATGGCTCTTTCCTGAGCTCTTTCCTCCTCCGTCAGATATGATGACCAGTGGTGTAGCGGAACCAGGGCTTGCAGGGACGCAACACCGGAGGTTTTTTTTACTAGCAAGGATGTTGACATCCTCTAGTACAGTGTTCTCCAACCTTGGGCCCCCAGATGTTTTTGGCCTACAACTCCCAGCATGCCCCAGCCAGCGTAGCGATACAACGATATCCAACCTCCCCAACAACGATATATTGTTGCCTGTCGCAATGACTGGGTTCAGACAACACGATAATGCACACTCAAGGGTCAACTGTGGGTTGTGTTGAACTGTGGGTTGTTGCTGAAATGGGGGTTATCGTGTTGTCTGAACCCAGCCGCACCAACAAGCCATGACTCGTTCACCACAAATAACCCATGAAGAGAACCCGCGGTTTGTTGTTGGGCTGTGAACTGTGGGTTGTTCACCGCGGTTTGTTTTCTTGGCTGGGTTCAGACAACACGACAACCCATGTTTCAACAACAGCCCATGTTTCAATGTCAACCCATACTCGACTCTTGAGTGTGGGTTATCATAAGAACATAAGAGGTGCTCTGCTGGATCAGACTAAGGGTTGACCGCTGGCATGTCCAAAGCTTACTGCTGCACCACTGACAGTGACTCACCCAAGAGCCATACTGGTGAGGTCAAAAGGCAAGCTCCTTGCTGCAAACCTTGGCTCGGCCATGAAACTCACTGGGTGACTTTGGGCCAGTCACTGACTCTCAGCCTGACCTACCTCACAGGGTTGTTGTGAGGATAAAATGGAGAGGAGGAGGAGGATTATGTAAGCCGCCTTGGGTTCCTTGCAGGAAAAAAAGCTGGGGTATAAATATAATAAATAAAATAAAATAAATCACTTTGCACATGAAAAGGAGGGCCACTGTACTAGAGAGGCAGCATGCTCTAGTGGTTGGAGTGCCCTAAATTAGGACCGGAGAGATCCAAGTTCAACATCTCTGCTCAGCCACAAAGCTCGACTGAATTGACCCTGGGGGCCAAGCAGCCTAGCCTACCCCACAGGGTCGTTGTGAAGATGAAAATGAGGAGCTGCTTTGATACATACAGGCCTGTGGCTCACGCTGGCTCAGCTTGTCTGAGCGTGGAAAGCTAAGCAGGGTCAGGCCTGGTTGTTACTTGGATGGGAGACCCCCTCCTCTAGTTTCCTGCATTGAGCAGGGGGTTGGACTCCATGGCCTTGCAGGCCCCTTCCAACTCTATGATCTACGAAATCTATGAAATCTCCTTGCAGCAAAGCTGGGATAGTATTGAAATCAAGCACGCAAGACAAGCCACTGGGCAGCTCAGCTCAGCCTTCCCGGACCGGGCTACAAATCCCAGCATGGTGGGAAAGGAGGAGAAAAGTGTCCCCCTGGGGTGTCTAATACAACTGCAACCAAGAAGGAATTCAGTGGAAACTTGGGAGGGGAACGATGCAAAATTCAGCACCATGGCTAGTTCCCAGATTGCCTGGCCCTGGAAGGAAACAGAAGCCCTTTCTTTCTTTCTTTCTTTCGGCCCCCCTTGCATGGTGGCAGTGTTTAGGGCACTGTTCTCCAACCTTGGGTCCCCAGATGTTTTTGGCCTACGACTCCCAGCATGCCCCAGCCAGCGTAGCTGGCTGGGGCATGCTGGGAGTTGTAGGCCAAAAACATCTGGGGACCCAAGGTTGGAGAACACTGGTTTAGGGGTTCAGTGGCTGGATGGGAAGGCCTAACACACACCGCTTACCTGTGCGCGGTGGGGTCCCAATCTGGCTAGGAGGTCCACGTGCTTACACTAAAGTAAAAATGAAGATAGGATCAGCTCTATGTAGTTAATGTAGGATGTAGTTTAGTCTGAAGAGTCTAGGGGAGCAGAGTACGCATCATCGCAGAGTTTCGCCTCAAGTAAACCTTGGAGGTGAATTTGCAGGTCCCTGCTCTGCAAGAGAGGCCAGGCAGCATAAAAGCACAGGGGAAAGTTAAAAAGGAGGGAGGGTGTCCGATAAAAAAAATAGCCATTTTTTGGTGGAGTTTCTCACCTTGCTAATGGCCAGCAGATTTTCCGGTGCTTTTGGGAAACTATTCACCTTATAGATTTCATAGATCATAGAGCTGGAAGGGGCCTACAAGGCCATCGGCCCATAACGCAGGGAAGTCCTATATATACAAATACAAATGTACTGCAGCCAGGGACTCAAATACAAAACTCCAAAACTGCCCTTCCCTGCCAGAAAGGACAGCTATTCAGCACTTTGAAATTTAAGAACTGCTGCCTGAGTTTTGCTTTTTTCCCCACCCTCTTCCCTCCCAATCTCCTTCTCCTTCTCCTTTTCTGTCGTGCCTTTGAGACTGTAATTATGCCTGAGGGCAGGGAGCATCCCACAACTAATCTCAATCAAAGTGAGCAATTTATACTCGCGTATTACAGGTAATGATAACAGAAGGTAAGAGGGAAAAGCGATTTAAAAAGCCATGGCAATGTGTGTTTGTTAAACATGTTTTAAAAAATAACAACAACAACAACATGCCATTGTAAAAGCTGTTGGGAGTTCAGAAACATTTCATAGAATCATAGAATAGTGGGGTTGGAAGGGGCCCATAAGGCCATTGAGTCCAACCCCCTGCTCAATGCAGGAACCCAAGTGAAAGCATCCCTGCCAGATGGCCGTCCAGCTGCATTTTGAATGCCTCCAGTGTGGGAGAGCCCACCACCTCCCTAGGTCACTGGTTCCACTGTCGTATTGCTCTAACAGACATTTTTCCCGATGTTCAGCCGGAACCAGGCTTCCTGTAACTTGAGCCCATTATTCCGTGTCCTGCAAACTGGGATGATCGAGAAGAGATCCTGGCCCTCCTCTGTGTGACAACCCTTCAAGTACTGGAAGAGTGCGATGCGATCATATCTCCCCTGAGTCTCCTCTTCCGAAGGCTAAACATGCCCAGTTCTTTCAGTCTCTCCTCATAGGGCCTTGTTTCCAGCCCCTTTATCATCTTTGTTGCCCTCTCCAGTTTGTCTATGTCCTTCTCAAAGTGTGGTGCCCAGAACTGGACGCAGGACTCAAGATGAGGCCTCACCAGTGCCGAGTAAAGGGGAACTGGTACTTCCCGCGATTTGGAAGCTATACGTCTATCAATGCAGTCCTCTCCTTCTGCCTATCTCTGCCTTACAAAAGGTTTTCTGGTCACGGTGCAAAAGAGCCACAGAAGAGCACCGGGGTTCAGTCAGGCCTGCCCAGACGTTGACCCGGTGTCTCCTCCTCAGAGGAAGAGCAGGGAAGCTGGGACACACATACCGCAGCAAATCCCAGCACTATCAGTGACATCGAGTACTCTGCCATTCCTGTGGGGCCTTTGGGCCGCCACACCTGTTGCCCGGGCAGTGCACTGTAGTGGTTAGCGCAGCCTTCTCCCCAAGCTGGCTGGGAATGATGGGAGTTGTAGTCCAGCACACCCAGAGGGCGCCCACTTGGAGAAGGCTGGGCTTAAGAGTGTCAGACTAGGCCAAGGGAGACCCGAGTACGAGTCCCCCACTCAGGCGTGATGCTCGCCACGGGATGAGTCGCCATCTCTCGGCCTGACCCACCTTGCAGGGCTGTTGTGGGGATTAACGTGGCAGGGAGAGCCACGTACACTGTCGCGGCCTCCTTGGAGGGAGGGCGGGGGGGTAGAAAAAGATAACCCAGAGAGATGGATTTATCCTTCAGATTCGCCTCAAAGTTTCAAACAGGCCAGCTGCAAAACCCAAACTTACACGAAGTCTGCCAATCAAGCTATTCCCAATTTTTTTGCACGGCTTCCTCAAGCCTGGAGGGGGGGAACAGCAGCTCAGCCCCCCCCAGTGTTCTTTTGAGAAAGCCTAGAACCAGCGTTGTTGCTTTTTTTAAAAAAAAAAATTACAGTCCCGATGTCCCTTGGTGGTTGCTATGGTGCCACGGCACATTTTTTCACACGGCGGAGGAAACCCCGAGGAGACCGAAGAATAGCCGCTCGGATCGGCGGGACATGGTGTCCGTCTCGCCTCTTGACCTGGCTGACACCCGCATTCACCGCCCGCCCCCCCGACGTCCGTCGCATCCCAAAACGCCCGGCAGCAAAAGAGAAACGCTTGAGAAGATGAGAAAGGGGGAGAGAGAGGCGATTGTTCGGCCTTGACGGCAGACATGCTGCAAAGCCTGAATTCCAATCGAGCGGGGTGAGGCGGGGGCGACTGAGACGGCAGGGTTAATTTAAGGACCCCGGGGCTGTCACAAAAAACGAGTTCTCTTTCTTTTGGGAGGCTTGCTTTTTTTTTTTTTTCGTGGCCCCCTCCAGATGTTTTGGCCTACAATTCCCATCAGCCATAGCCAGCAACACTCAAAGGTGAGGAATGATGGCAATTTATTTTATTTTCCTTATTATTACATCTTCCCCTCTGGCAAGGAACCCAAGGAGGGTTACACAGCCCTCCTCCTCTCCATTTTACCCTCACCACAACCCTGCGAGGTAGGTGAGGCTGAGAGTCCGTGACTGGCTCAAAGTCACCCAGTGAGCTTCATGGCTGAGTGGGGACTAGAACCCAGGTCTCACAAGTCCCAGTCCGACGCTCCTCTAACCACTAGGCCAGTGTTCTCCAACCTTGGGTCCCCAGATGTTTTTGGCCTACAACTCCCAGCATGCCCCAGCCAGCGTAGCCAAGGGTGGAGACCACTGCGCTAGGCCATACTGGCTCTCCACCAAAACCTCTGGTGAAGTGGGAGTTGCCCACCACGGTCCTAAAGCAACCAGGTGTGTTTTGTCCTGGATCATGTCTTGCTTGTTGGGGCTTCCCATTCAGCCTCCTGGTTGGCCCCAGTGGGAAACAGGATTACAGACAATATCGGCCTTTGGTCTGATCCAGCACGGCTCTTCCGGTGTCCTTAAAGCACCCTGGTTTCCTTCGTTTGCTGCAACAGACACCCACAAGGCTCCCCCTTGTTTTCATTGCTCCTTTCATGCCAGATTTCATACCTAGAACCAGGGTGGAAAGTTTAAACTTCCCCCCAAAAGGTTGCCCTCCAAAACATAAAGCCAGGAAACGGGACTGCGGCTGGGTGCCAGGGAGCCGGAGAACCGCCACGGAAAGGGCAGGGCGTCCATTACCAGGAAAGGCGGCCTTGGTTGGTTGCTAGAAGGTATGAGGATCACCAAGCGTGATGTCATCAGTGGAGGAGGGGGTTGGGCCTTGGTTGCTAAGAGACAGGGCTTGTGCGATAGCACCAGGGAGTAGGTCCTTGGTTGCTAGGGGGCGGGGCTGCAGCCACTAGGAGACGAAAGCTTGACTGGTCGCTAGGTGGCGTGTCCTCTATTTCCCATTTTCTCTTGCAAAGGCCAGACAGGTTTGTTCCACGCGTGGATCATCTTTTGGCCCATCCTCTGTCTATCATTGATGTACTTTTCCTTAACTGTGCTACAGGAGGGGGGGGTGGATTTCCCAGGGGTCCCACTCCCTTCCTTCTTCCGGTGCCTCCTCCTCCTCCTCCTCAAGACCACCCACCTCCATCCCTTTCTTGCTTCTCCCTCCGGACTGCCGCATGCCGCTAACAGGGGGAGCCTGAGGAAGGGTCTGACGAGGGGTATCCCGCCCCCATCATGGGGGGGGGAAAGACAGATTCCTCGCTGCTCCAAAAACTGTGCCCGTGGTGCATCAAGGGAAGCAAGAAAAGACCCGAGGAAGGGCTGGAAGAGCTGAAAAAGGAAGTGGACCTCAACGACCACAAGCTATCTTTGGATGAAATCGGCTTTAAGTATAAGGTGGATTTATCCAGGGGTCTCACGAAAGCCCGGGCAGCTGAGATCCTAGCACGGGATGGACCCAATGCCCTGACCCCTCACCCCACCACACCAGAGTGGGTGAAGTTCTGTCAGCAGCTCTTTGGTGGCTTCTCCATCCTGCTGTGGATTGGAGCCATCCTTTGCTTCCTGGCCTTCGGCATCCAAGTAATGATGGAGGAGCATCCCATGAAAGACAACCTCTACCTGGGCATTGTGCTGGCGGCCGTTGTTGTCGTGACAGGCTGCTTCTCCTACTACCAAGAGGCCAAGAGTTCCAGGATCATGGACTCCTTCAAGCACATGGTGCCTCAGCAAGCCCTGGTGATCCGGGACGGCGAGAAGATGCAAATCACCGTCGAGCACGTAGTCGTGGGGGATCTGGTGGAGGTGAAAGGAGGAGACCGGATTCCCGCCGACCTGCGGATCATCTCCGCTAGCAGCTGCAAGGTGGATAATTCTTCCCTGACGGGCGAGTCGGAACCACAGAGCCGGTCCCCGGAGTTCACCAACGAGAACCCGCTGGAGACACGCAACATCTGTTTCTTCTCTACAAATTGCGTGGAAGGTACAGCTCGGGGCATCGTTATCTTGACGGGGGACCACACAGTGATGGGCCGCATTGCCTCTCTGGCATCTGGCCTGGAAGAGGGTCCCACCCCTATCGCCATGGAGATAGAGCACTTCATCCACATCATCACCGGGGTGGCCGTATTCCTGGGAGTGACCTTCTTTGCCTTGTCTCTCCTCCTTGGCTATTCCTGGCTGGAAGCCGTGGTCTTCCTGATTGGCATAATTGTGGCCAACGTTCCTGAAGGGCTCCTGGCCACAGTCACGGTGTGCCTGACCCTTACGGCCAAGCGCATGGCTCGCAAGAACTGCTTAGTGAAGAACCTAGAGGCGGTGGAGACCCTGGGCTCCACCTCCACCATCTGCTCAGACAAGACGGGCACCCTGACCCAGAACCGCATGACCGTCGCCCACATGTGGTTCGACAACCAGATCCACGTAGTGGACACCACCGAGGAGCAGGCTGGGGTGATGTTTGGCAAGCGCTCACCCACATGGATGGCCCTGGCCCGCATCGCTGCCCTCTGCAACCGAGCAGACTTCCAAGCAGGACAGGAGGAGGTCCCTGTTGCAAAGAGGGTCACGACCGGCGACGCCTCCGAGTCCGCACTCCTGAAATGCATCGAGCTGTCCTGCGGGCCAGTTGCGGCCATGCGGGAGAAGAACACCAAGGTCGCAGAGATCCCCTTCAACTCTACTAACAAGTACCAGCTGTCTGTCCACGAAGCCGAAGACAAACCCAAAGGTCACCTCCTGGTGATGAAGGGGGCTCCTGAGAGAATCCTGGACTTTTGCTCCACCATCCTACTGCAAGGGAAGGAAGTAAACCTGGACAAGAAGATGCAGGATGCCTTTCAGAACACGTACCATGAGCTGGGCGGGCTGGGCGAGCGGGTGCTGGGCTTCTGTCACCGCTACCTCCCCGAGCGCCCGTTTCCCCGGGGCTTTAAGTTCAATGTGGAGAAGCCCAACTTCCCCATTGACAAGCTCTGCTTTGTGGGGCTCATCTCCATGATTGACCCACCGCGGGCCGCTGTGCCAGACGCTGTCGGCAAATGCCGAAGCGCCGGTATCAAAGTGATCATGGTGACCGGAGACCACCCAATCACCGCCAAAGCCATCGCCAAGGGAGTGGGCATAATCTCCGAGGGGAACGAGACCGTGGAGGATATCGCCGCCCGGCTCAATATCCCCATCAGCGAGGTCAACCCCCGGGAAGCCAAGGCATGCGTCGTTCACGGCTCCGAGCTCAAGGACATGACTGCCGAGCAGCTGGACGATATCCTCAGGAACCACCTGGAGATAGTCTTCGCCCGCACGTCCCCACAACAGAAGCTCATCATCGTGGAAGGATGCCAGCGGCAGGGGGCCATTGTGGCCGTGACGGGCGACGGGGTGAACGACTCCCCGGCCCTCAAGAAGGCGGACATCGGGATCGCCATGGGGATTGCCGGCTCCGACGTCTCCAAACAGGCCGCCGACATGATCCTCCTCGACGACAACTTCGCCTCCATTGTGACGGGCGTGGAGGAAGGCCGCCTGATCTTCGACAACCTGAAGAAGTCCATCGCCTACACCTTGACCAGCAACATCCCGGAGATCTCCCCATTCCTGCTCTTCATCATCCTGAACATCCCGCTCCCCCTGGGAACCATCACCATCCTGTGCATCGACCTGGGCACAGACATGGTGCCCGCCATCTCCCTGGCCTACGAGAAGGCGGAGAGCGACATCATGAAGAGGAAGCCGCGCGACTCCAAGGCGGACAAGCTGGTGAACGAGCGCCTCATCGGCATGGCCTACGGGCAGATCGGCATGATGCAAGCTCTCGCTGGCTTCTTCAGCCTACTTGGTGATCATGGCCGAGAACGGCTTCCTTCCTTACACCTTGCTGGGGATCCGGCTGGATTGGGACGACCGCTCCAAGAACGACCTGGAGGACAGCTACGGCCAGCAGTGGACGTACACTCAGCGGAAGAGGGTGGAGTTCACCTGCCACACGGCCTTTTTCATCAGCATCGTGGTGGTGCAGTGGGCCGACCTGATCATCTGCAAGACCCGGAAGCTGTCGCTCTTCCACCAGGGCATGAGGAACAGGATCTTGATCTTCGGCCTGCTCGAAGAAACGACCTTGGCCGCCTTCCTGTCGTACTGCCCGGGGATGGACGTGGCGCTGCGCATGTACCCACTCCGGGTCACTTGGTGGCTCTGCGCCCTCCCGTTCAGCCTGCTGATTTTCGTCTACGACGAGATTCGGAAACTCATTATCCGTCAGCAACCAGGGGGGTGGGTAGAGCAGGAGACCTATTACTGACCTATTACTGACCGGGTCATCCGTGGCTTTGCGGGGATGCCTTTGACCGCTGGCTGGGGTTGCGTTATCTTTGGTGCGGAATGACCCACAAACGTATTTAAAATGGAAAGGTTTCTGTTGAAATCTTCTAAATAAATAAGTGATTTTAAAAGGATAATGAACTCAAGCTTCCCCCTCCCCGCCCTGTCATCTCCCGGGCCAATTTTTTTTTTTTTAAATCCTTTTCTTGAGTTTATACACAGGGTTGGAGAGTAAAGTGAATACAAAAGGGTGGGGGGGGGGAAATGAATCGCTGTAAGTTAAGAAAAGAGATTTTGACCTGTTTTGAGTCGGAAAAAAAGAGAAAAGCACCCTGCGTGGCCAAAGGAAAGAAAGGTTATCGTGCAATTTGAACAATGAGGTATAAGCATATAAAAATGCAGAGAGCCTCTTTCAGCCCAAGGGCCGGTTTCCATCCTGGGGAAGCTCTCGGGGGCTGCATTCCAGTGGGGGCAAAGGGGGTGGGCCAGGGGTGGTGCTGGGTACTGACAAGATCCGGGGCTCCGGCCCACGGGACAAAAAAAAATAATGCACAAATCCGCATATGCTAATTTACAGATGCTCTAAAGTCTGTAAAGGCTCCTGTCTCCTAAGGACACCCCTATTTGTAAAAAGGGATGCATGGACAGGAGAGGAGGGCGTTTGATTACAGAAAAAAACCTCAGGCAGAAAGATTCAAGGTGGGGGGCAGCAGGAGGTGAAGCACATGTGGGCCAAAAGCCAGCTCATCTGGGGGGGGGGATCCGATGCAACAGAGATCTCCAGGGCCCCTCTCCCTTTATTTCCGCAAGTGCCCCTGGACGGCAGGGTGGTGGGGCAGAGGGCCTCCTGGAGACTCGGGGCTCCAAAGGAAAGATTCAGGGGTCCAGCCCTAGTGGGCCACCCCCTAACGCTGCCTCTGGGGCAGGCCGGAAATACCAAAATATTTTAGCTCTCTGTCAGTCACTAACCCTTAGGAGAGGCGTGTCCGCCTTTTAGAATGGGGCGGGGGGAGCCTGGGAAACCACCAAAGGATCAGTGATTGGGGAAAAGTGGGCGAGGCCAGGGGAAGAGGATGTCTCCTTCTGGAGAACCTGGGTGGGCAGGATTTGGACCCCTGGCCTGAGGCTAAGCACCCCTGGTTTAAGCCCAGGGAACATGTGGCCCTTCAAGGCATTCGACTCCCAATTCCCACCAGCCCCAGCCGGCCTGGCCAATGGCAAGGGATGATGGGCACTGTTAGTTCGGCAACAACGGGAGGTTGGGGAAGGCTGTTCCAAGCGGGACCGTGCTTCTTCCCCTCCAGCCAGCTTCACCTCCAGAGATCTTGGCAGCCCCGTGGGGACACTCCTGGAGCATAGCAAAGCGATCAGAGTTGGGGGGGGGGAATCCTTCTGCTGCCGCTAGAACCCTCCAGTAAGGGACTGGGAGTATTGGGAGCAGGGAAGGAGAGAACAGCCTCGGGCTTGGAGCTTAGCGCACTATAAATAAGCCTTGAAAGCCATTTCCAACCACCTCCACACACACACACCCCTTGCCCACAAAGTCTGGTTTTTCTAAAGTTCAACCAAAATCTGCCCTCCATAAACCCCCTTTGATCTAGGGGCTGCCCTCTGGGGCAGCAGAGAACACGTTTCCCCCCGCTCTTCTATGTGACACCCTTTCAGGGATTTGAAAAGCGCTAGCGTGTCCTTCCCTCGATCTCCCTCCAGGCTGAACATAACCAGCTCCTTCAACCTTTCCGCACAGGACATGTTTTCCAAACCCCTGATCCATCTGCACTGCCCCCCTCTGAACCCATTCAAAGAAAAGAACTCTCCCCAACCTTGTGCTCGACTCATTTCTTTCGTATTTACAAATTTGCATTACCCGAACAGGAACTATCAGTCAAGTTGGCTCCATGGCTGGAATATTCTCCACTGGTTTAGGGGGAGAGAGAAGAGAAGAGAAAGAAAAGTGACCTACATCAACCCCCTTTTTGTGCGCCTGGCTCTCCGACGCCACAACAGCTCGCTGCATTTTCAAATTTAATTTAATTTGAATGATAATTTAAACCTCGGCGGATGCAAATGGGACCATCTGCAGAGCAGCTGAAAATGGACGGGGAGGCCATCATTAACACACAGCAGAACTGGCAAGAGCAGGAGGGGGGCGCTTGAATCGACTGGCATTGTGGCAACAGACAAAAGCAATTGTCAGACAGATGCACGCTCAAGCGCAAAAAAACGGTACCCACAAAAACTGGGCCGGTAAAACAGAACAATGATATAGTTGCGGGGTTCAGATGTAACAATAAACCGTGGTTTCTAGCTACGTGAACAAACAGAGCCGAAGCCCATAATCCTTTCCCTCCTCTCCTGCACACACAGGGGTGAGACTGAAAGCTCCTGCTGTCACTTTTGAGCCAACCACAGTTCCCTGTTTTGTCCAAACTGGGGAAACCGTGGTTTGCTCTAAGCGGAGCGAGCTGAAACGAACCCAGATTGTTTCCTTCCCATCCCACACTATTCGATCCTGGCCTGCACTGAGCAGGGGACTGGACCATAGAACCAAACGATCTCCAGGGTTCTTTCCAATTTGTAACGTTCTGTGATGGCGCGGATTTATCCCTGGATTCTGAGGTTTCAAATTAGGAATAAGGGGGTACACCCCGTGGAATAAGGTGTACTCCCTTATTCCTACTCCATCCCGACTCTGGGTGTGATCACGGTGGGGCTTGGACTGCCGCTCTCCGGGTTCTTCACTGTCTATGGCTCAGTGCCGACACTAAACCAGTAAACAAACATTGCGATGACGTGGTTGTCGTTTTTGGTACCACATGGCCTCCCCCGACCTGGTACTCTCAGGAGGTTTGGGACTAAAACTCCCAGCATCCCTGGCCACTGGCTGGCTGGTGCTGATGATGGGAGCTGAAGCTGGACGGCAGCCAGTTGGGGGAGGCTGGTACAGAAGTGTCAGGGTTCACAACAGGGCCGGCAACGCTTTGTGCATGCTCAGAAACTTACAGCCGCGTGAAGGCAGTTCACTGGAATGCAGTGTCGGCGATTTTTCGGTGGCCGGAGAGCCGGACTTCGGTGGGGTGAGGAAAACAATGATGATTCATAGAATCATAGAAAAGTAGAGTTGGAAGGGGCCTACCAGGCCATCGAGTCCAACCCCCTGCTCAGTGCAGGAATCAAGGTCAAAGCATCCCCGACAGATGGCCGTCCAGCCGCACCTTGAATGCCTCCAGAGTGGGAGAGCCCGCCACCTCCCTAGGTAGTTGGTTCCATTGGCGTATTGCTCTGACAGCCAGGACATTTTTCCTGATGTTTAGGTGGAATCTGGGTTCCTGTAACTTGAGCCCATTATTCCGTGTCCTGCAAACTGGGATGGTCGAGAAGAGATCCTGGCCCTCCTCTGTGTGACAACCCTTCAAGTACTGGAAGAGTGCGATCAGATCTCCCCTCAGTCTCCTCTTCTGAAGGCTAAACATGCCCAGTTCTTTCAGTCTCTCCTCATAGGGCCTTGTTTCCAGTCCCTTTATCATCCTTGTTGCCCTCCTCTGAACCCTCTCCAGTTTGTCTATGTCCTTCTTAAAGTGTGGTGCCCAGAACTGGACACAGGGCTCAAGATGGGGCCTAACCAGTGCTGAGTAAAGGGGAATTTAAAGGGGATTCGTACGGATCAGGTTTGAGCCACTGAAACACTGAAACTGTTCCCTGGCGCTGTGACGTCAAATTGATTACCATGCTACTTTAGAAAGTAATATGATAGAGTGGTGTAGAGAGCGGGTTTGAAATGCAGCCAGGAAACCCATTTTGCCAATAACGCGTCCTTGCTGAATGATTGCTTGGCCTCCGGACGGGGGATGGGATGGAAACGAGTATCTTTGCCTGAGTATCTTTGCCCGGGATTTACTATGAGAGGCAAGGGAAGCCACTACATGCGGCCGGATCCTGCCTTCACGCACACTTATGGGTATCCCCATCCTTGGTCTCACATATTTATTTATTTATTTTTAAGAAGTATTTCTATCCTGCTCCTCAGCCAAAAAGGGCTACTGGGGCAGCTTACAATCAGTCAGTAAAACAAACGAGTACACTTGCAATCTAAAGACATGACACACAAGGAAAAAGAGATGGGGAGGGTAAAGGAAAAAAGTAAGTGCACCTTCAACAGGGCTGCTGGAACTGCTTGCCTTCTGCTCGCCATGCCTGCTCCTGTCTGCTTGTTCCATCTCTAGCACCGCCCCCTCCCATCTGTGGCCATGCCCCATTTTAAAAAGACACAGACCTACCCTGCGAGGCAGATTAGGCGTGAGAGGCAGTGAGTGGCCCAAGGTCACCCAACAACGCTTCGCAATTGGAGTGAGGATTTGTACTAGAGGGTTGTATCTGTTCTTAGTCCTACTTAAGAGGAGACCCAATGAAATGGATAGGAGCCATAACTAACTAAAGTCCCATTGACTCCCTAGGCTTGACACTCTAACCACTACACCGCGCTGCCTAGTCCCCAGCCACCTATTCCAAGTCCAGCCCATTTTCTAAGCTTCTAGCACAGCCTTCCCCAACATGATAGCCGCCAGAACTTTTGGACTACATCTCCCAGCATGCCAGACCATCGGTCATGCTGGCCGGGGCTGATGGGAGTTGACGTCCAAAACATCTTGAGGGCACTTAGGGTTAATTATCGCCGCATGTGGGCGTTTCAGTTTGTTTTTGCAAAGCTTCCAAGTGAATTAACCCCGCACCAAATACTTTTGTTTTAATTAGAATACTTTTGTTTTATTTTTCTAATGAACAGAATTAGTCCCTTGCCCTATTCATGTTTACAAAGAACACGGATTATGTATCTTGTTTTGTTTGGAAGGTTTCAGCTGCTGCAGCCGCAATTTCTCTCTCTCTCTTTTTTTAGGGCAGTGATGTTCATGTGCTTTTGGCTACATGCGCATTCACCAGCCAGTGGGGCATGCTGGGAGTTGCGGACCTTTTTTCTGTCTAAACTTGCACAGCATTGAACCCTTGCTCAGCTTTACGACCATCAAAAAGCGGTGTTTAAGTCGTGGGAAATTTCTTTTTCTTCCTCTTTCGCCTGTCCAAAAGTGTGCGTGGTGGAGACATATCAGCTTTCCCCAACTTGGTGCCCTTCAGAGATGTCGGACTGTAACCCACATCATGATTGGGGGATGATGGACGTTGTAGCCTGACACCATCTGGAAGGCTGAGGAAGGCTGATGGGTTTCTATTTATTTTATCGTATTCATTATTACCTTTGTATCCCACCTTTTTTCCTCTTGCAAGGAACCCAAGGCGGCTTACCTGATCCTCCTCCTCCTCCTCACAACAACCCTGTGCGGTAGGTTAGGGCTGAGAGTCAGTGACTGGCCCAAAGTCACCCAGTGAGCTTCATGGCCGAGTGGGAACCAGAACCCGGATCTTCCGAGTCCCAATCCGACACTCTTAACCACTACGCCACACCCCTTAGCAGGTGCCCCCGTTTCGGCATGCAACACAAATCAGATGGGAGTCGAGACTGGCAAAAACGGATCCATGCCATGCGTGGCTTTCGAAGCTCCATTTTGCCGCAACTGTGCATGAAAGCGCCGGGCCGGGCGTGAGGGCCGTGTGCTCAAAAGCACTTTGTGCCATACGCCCTGCGGGCCTCCCATCCCAAGGGAATATAAAGTCAAAACGTCGCGGCTAGCGGGGGAGGCCTTGGGGGGGCGAACCCACACGGGCCGGTGACCCCAATGTCAGTGGGGCGGTGTATCCACTCCAGGCTTTGGTCTGAACTTTAAAGGAGCTATCTGTGGTTTGGAACCCCACTCCACCCCCAAAATAGCTTCAGCACCATCTTTAAAGTTCAGGCTGAAACCCAGAGTGGATACACTCCACACACGACACCGGGGCCACCAGCCTAAAGTGGGCATACCTCGAATGGTGCTTTGGATCTGGCCCATTTGGTGGGCTTCCCCCCTTCCCCCCACCACTTTCGGGTCCAGTTCCGACCCAGCCACCTGTCACCGCCGAAACTGGGCGGATGAGAAATCAGCCACTCACCCCGGCCTGAGATGCAGCCTCCAGGCGTGGTTGTGGGCTCGTTTGCCGCTTATTTCTAATTACGCTTCAAGAGAGCAAGGGCGCCTCCTCCTATGCACCCCTGCAGCGCATCAATTAAGCGACCGAGCGCAAGAATGAGAACGGGTGTGATCTGTCCTCGTTTCGTAATCTCCCCAGCCCGCAACGTTCCAGATGAACTTAATATAGACATGTGTGTGTGTGTGTGTGTGTGTGTGTTGGGTTTCTTTCTTTTTCTAACTGCAGCGTTAATGGGTAGTGTAGAGAGAGGCAGTATGGTGTAGTGGTTAAGAGTGTTGGACCGGGACTCGGGAGATCCGGGTTCAAGTCCCCGCTCGGCCATGAAGCTCACGGGGTGATTTTGGGCCACTCACTGACTCTCAGCCTCACCTACCTCACCGGGTTGTTGTTGTGAGGATAAAATGGAGAGGAGGAAAACGACTATGTCAGCCGCCTGGGGTTCCTTGCAAGAGGGAAAAAAGGTGGGATATAAATATAAATAAATAAATAAAGTATTTCCTGCTGACCTAGATGTGATGGATGCTGCCCTCTGGGTATTTTTGGGACCACAACTCCCAGCGTTCCTGACCATTGGCCATGCTGGCTGGGGCTGATGGAAGCTGAAGTCTAAAACATCTCGGGGTGGTTAAAGAAGGCTGCTTTAGACAAAGAGCGGGAGGGACCACGGCCGAAAGTCCTGTTCAGCGACGGGCCCAGGATCGCCCACTGAGCTTCATGGCTCTCTCTCAGCCTCTCCTACCTCACAGGGTTGTTGTGAGGATAGAACGGGGCCAGCAGTGACGGCCCCACCATGAACACCTTTGAGGAAAAGCAAGACTATATTAAAAACAACAACAGAGGTCGGTTCCCTCTCAGCCTTGCTCGGCACCCCGTGGATTTATTGCATATTTCTCGGATAGCCACGCCCCCTCCTTCTAGCTCCACCCCCTTTCCCCCTGACCACTGGGTGTTCGGTGGTTTCCCGGCGTTTGTGCAGTTCCCCCCCCTTCTCAAAGAGTGAAGTGCCTCTCCTAAGGCCAAGTTGCTGGCAGTTAAGAGCTTTACGCTGCAATGTGCTGCTATTTTGGGCCCGCCCACTACTGGAATGTGCCCCCGCCCCCCGGGAGCCTCTCCGGAAAGGATTTCGGCCCTCGGGCTAAAAGAGGTTCGACGCCCCTGACTTATCGGCTGGACTTCGGTGTCCAGGCCCCGGTCGGATCAGTGATTACTCTCGGAGACTACCGGCGGTGTCCCCTCGATCCGCAAAGCCCCCGTGCATATCATATCGTCTTGAAGGTCAACGGAGAGCCCCCCGCACGCCCGGAGCCCCGGCGGCAGTTCTGGTGCTTGGAGGTTGCTCCCAATTCCCCGGTGAGCCGTTCTGAGCTGTAGCCACTTAGCAGCAATTAACGGCAATCTGTTCTTTCTGCTTGCTCTCTCTTGGGGGGGAAAAATTAATAAATCTGTCCAAGAATACCTCTGCATTGTTCCCCCCGCCAACCAGCCCCAGAAACGCCCCCTTTTATGGGGACTAAATGAGCCCATTCCATCTGTTGCTGCCTCGGAAGTGAGTACAACCTCGTAGTAATTTTTTTTTACCCATCCTCCCACCCAGGTGAAAGTTGTCAATACATCAAAGGCTCATCTTGATGTATAGCTTATAATTATCAAAAGAACAACGCACCGAGAACATCAAACAATTCCTCCCCCCGGTGTACCTTTCCAAACTCTCTCAGGCCAATTAGGAGATACGCCCCAGTTTGATCTTCTGAGGGCAGCACCGCCAGCTTGCAAAAACAAGTTGCCACAATAAGAGAACGGGGTGGGTGGGTGAGCACAGAGACCAACCTATCAGGGATCCAAGCAAGTTGGGCTGTGCACTAGGATACAGATTGCTGGGGGGGGGGGGGGGATGAAGCTAAAAAGTCCACTGTCCCTGGGTGGGTACTGCACACCACTCTCATTGGTGCAATGCACAGCTCCATCGTCAGGTTCCAGTGGTCATTTTGAAGGTGCGCCGTCCAACCAAACAGTCGTGATACAGCAGCGAGGCAGAATTGTCTGTGCCACTTTCAGACTGCATGTGGGAGAGACCATTCCTTCATATCTTCTCATGCATAAAATACTTCTTGTGAATAGAAACACCGTGCAGCAAGGAGCAAGCTCTTTCTTCCTGACGGGCTAGCTTTCTGCTTGCAGGGACATGACCACACTTTTTCAAATTGCTGAAGGGCTGTCACGCAGAAGAGGGCCTTGTTTTCTGCTGCCTCAGAGGGCCGGACTAGATCTAACGGGCTTAAGTTACAGGAGGACACATTCTGGTTGAAAGTTAGGAGAAATGTTTTAACAATAAGAGCAATTTGACAATGGAACCAATGACCAAGAGTGATAGTGAGCTTTCCCTTGCTTGGAAGTCTTCAAGGAGAGTCTGGACCACCACCTGTTGGGGATTTTCAAGCTCTGGATTTCCTGTATTGAGCTGGGGTGTGTGTGGACTAGATGGTCTCCAAGACCCCCTTCCACTTCTAGGAGCCTATGAATTTCTTCTTATTCCAAAAAGAAACCTGAGGGGGTGGACATCCCCCTTCCCATCTTGTTCTGCTGCTCATTTAGACCAAGTCTGATCCAAAGCAGACAAAGAGCTGAAGGTTTTCGGGGGAAAATGAAAGGGTGCACCGCTGGAGGTCTTTAAAATTAAAAGAAAGTGGAGAGTTAAAAGTTACCACTCTACTCATGACAATGCTGAATGACATTAAATTGTGCTTAGCTGTGAAGCAGAGGAGAAGAGACACCTCCAAACTGAAAATGTAACTTTTCAGCGCAGAGAGAAACAAGACACCTAAATTTAGATGCGTTAAAAAGACTGGCGGGGTGCTCAGATCTCACGAAGACAATTTGGCAGAACTGGGCCCAGCATAGCATATATGCTGCCTTTGCCTGCGAGGTGATCAGGGATCCAAGGGCCTTTCTTCTTTTCTCCCAAGTCGGAGCCAAAACGGCTGCAGCCCACACACAACCCAAAAAAAAATAAAAGGAGGGGAACTGCTCATAATAGCGCTCGTAGGGAATTCGTTTCAGCGGGCCTAGCCTGAGCGGTGGTCCCCGGTGGGCTGCGCTCAAAGGAAAACGAGAACAGAGGGAACGGGGAAAATGGGACACTGGCTCTTCCGCATGGAGCTTCCCTCGGAGGCAGAGAACTGGGTCAAGATTTCCATCCCAATTATCACCGTCTCCCATGAGAAGCAATCCTCTCCCCTTTGGGTATGTTCCCAGCAGGCGGGCGTTTTCTACCTGATCGCAGCTAGGGTGGGGGGGAAATACCCTCCAGCGCGCGCACACCCGAAGTTTGAAAATTTCCTAAGCTAGTTCTTTTGGCTGAGCGTGCTGGCAATCCTGCACACAGTTAGGGGATTTACTTATTAATTGCCTGCTGGAGATCTGCAGTCGGCCAAGACTTTCGAACGTTACCAAAGGGGGTACACGTTGGGGGTAATACATAAACACGGAGGGCCAGGATCTCTTCTCGATCATCCCAGTTTGCAGGAGACGGAACAATGGGCTCAAGTGACGGGAACCTAGATTCCACCTAAACATCAGGAAAAATTTCCTGACTGTCAGAGCAATAAGACAATGGAATCGACTACCTAGGGAGGTGGTGGGCTCTCCCACTCTGGAGGCATTCAAGGTGCAGCTGGACGGCCATCTGTCAGGGATGCTTTGACCTGGATCCCTGCATTGAGCAGGGGGTTGGACTCGATGGCCTGGTAGGCCCCTTCCAACTCTACTTTTCTATGATTCTATGACATCGGGAGCTGCTGTACACCGAGTCATGTCACGGATCCGTCTGGCTCGGTGCCGTGTGTCCTTGGACTGGCAGCGGGGCTCTGGAGTCACCTGTAGAAAAGGATTTTCCTCATCAGTTGCTACCTTATCTTTCTGAGTGGAGATGCCGACGAGGATCAAGTCCGTGCATGCAGACCGCAGGCTTTCCCACTGAGGTGTGGTTGCTCCCAATGCAGGAGCGGGAATATTGCTCACCTGTCCTGCTTGTGGGCTTCCCAGAGATATCTGGCGGGCCACCGTGAGAATCAAGATGCGGGCTTAGATGGACCCTTGATCTGAACTGGCAAGGCAGCGGGTGCCGAACCGTAGGCTCACGGGTGCCACTCCTGGACAGTGAACCTACAGAGCTCCCGGGTAATGCTTTGGCTGACGGCCAAAGGGAATCCAAAGACAGAAGTTGGTAGTAAAAGCTAAGAATATGCCACTCTTTAAATACACACCGACAATACAGGACCGGATTTGGTGGTAAGGGCTTTGGCACAAACCTTGGGAGGGATACAGTGCGTTCTCAACCCCAGAAAACAAGTCCATATAGGAGCTGTCGAATTAATACGCTTTTGCTTTTCCCCCTCCTCCGCAAGAGCTTTGCAGCCAGCTGGGAGCCTTATTAAGCTAATGGCCACTGCAAATGGCCCCCTATTAAGATGATGAATTCAAGACGGCTGATGGCCCGAACATTAAAAGAACGGCCCGAACAAACGGCCATCTCCGAGAAGAACCACGTTATCGGCGGGGGAGGCAGAGATGGTTTTGTTTCCTTCATTTCTTTCCGAACAAGTGTCTTCCTGCCACTTTCAGGGCGGGCAAAAATTTGGACTGAAATCCCCTTGTTTCGTTTTGTTCTAAAGATTTTTGTAATATTTCTGCCAACCTCAGGGTTTCTCCGAGAGCCCTGATCCCTCTCCTCTCTTCTCTCAGTGGGCCCGTTTTTGGCTCTGTTCCTATCGGCACTCACGCCCCGAGTTCACTATTAGAGGGAATGCTGCCACCAAACACGACAGAGATCCCATTTCTAATATCACAGGCCGCTGCCAACAACTCGTGGGTTTTCCACCACGCTCCCTTCCTTGCAAAGAGGAGCCGCAAACATCACACACCATGGGGTCGTGAAAGTACAGCTATAAAGAGAGCAATTTGCCTGGCGCCACGGTCTCCAACTCCCATCAACTGGCATGATTTAGAGCAGGCAACCCCAATCCGGTGCCTCCCCGAGGGACTGGACTACAGCTCCCATCACCCCCAGGTTTTATCAGTGAGATCCCTCTGTTTATAGAATTTTCATTGAATATTTATTTCTTGTGTTCCGTTGCATTCGCGTTGCATTGTTTTGTGCGGTTTTTCTCTCCTTTGCTGCCCTGAGAGGGTTCTGCCCTGAAAAGGCGGCCTGAGCATCATTTAAAATAAATAAACAGGTACAGTTTTTTTGACCCGAATGCAAAGAGGGTGCTTCCAAAGCTGCCCCAATCCTGTGAAAACATTACATCTGTCTTCACCCTAAAACAGGCACAATCTGTACAAACGCTTACATGGTAACATTCTCTTTCTCTAACAGGCCTGGATCTCTCTCCGTGTGTGATAGCTTTTATGAAAATTGTCCATTTTTTAATTCCACCACCAGCACCAAAACCACAAAAACACAACCCACCCACCCCCCAGAATCCTCATTCTACTCTTTTTTTCACGGATGCCGCAAGGGAGAGAGATGAAGGGAGAGAGATCCGGCTGAACTGAGTCGTCAAGCCTCCCTTGACAAATGCATGTATTACAGAGGGGGGAAGTCGTTCTGCTGAGCTGTGTGGTTACAGTTCAGCTCCTGAAGACCCCGGGGGAAATCGTCACGATCGGGCTTTTCAGCGCTCTGAAGGAAAATTAAAATTGAAAAGAAGAAAAATCCAGAGAGCAAACCCTCTGGCGCAGGCAGACGAAACAGGGAAGCACGGCTCGGTGGTTAAGTCACGTTGTCTTGGAGCACGCTGCGCCCGTGGGGGTTACGAGTTCAAATCCTGTGCCTCCCCCCCCCTCACTGCAGTGGAAACTGGGTGCGTCCTGATGCTAGAGAAGCCAGTGTCATTTTGAGGACAGAGTGGGGGATTGGTGTCCGGGTTCAAATCCATACTTGGCTGTGAAAGTCACCTTGGCCCTGGCACCCTTGCTCCTACCTACCTCGAAGGGTTGTTGTGAAGATACAGGGCATAACCCCCGTGCATGCTATCCTGACGGGGTGCAAATTCGGTAAGCAGCGAGCAGCCCTTCTTCCATCAGCCCCATTTCCCTGCCTGCCACCAAAAGACTAGTTAGTGATATCTGCTGTTAGGCGCTAGTTCTCAAACATGCTGCTCTTATATTTTATATGACTTCCAACTCAGGCCAAACTTTCTTTTTTCCCCCATTTTAAAATAGGTCACCGTTAACTTGCTGGAATGCTCAGTCAATCCTGAACTAATTTCAGTCTCGAGCAAGGCTGGCCAACCTGGTTCCCTCCAGATGTTTTGACTGCAAAGCCCATAATCCCCGACGGTTGGCTGTGCTGGCTGAGGCCAATGGGAATTGTGGTCCCAAACAGCTGTGAGGTCAGCAGGTTTCCAGCCGCTAATCTCGAGACAAATGTTACATGGGGGACCGTACGAAAACACCTGTTTGATGCGCTTCCGAGTCATCCGCATTTAGGCGTCGTTAAAAAATCCTAAACAAAGTCACGCTAAGCTAGTCAGATTTTTTCCTTTTAATGCAAACCTTATCACTTGAGGTTGCTGACATATAAAAGGTTCGCCAAAATAGCTTGTAAGCATCCCATTGCAATTCAAGTGTCGAGGGGCACTTTGTTTGCTTCCCACACATTTCCTTCCACCATCTTGAGGTCTAGTAACTTGCCTGGGTTATACTGTTTTCTACAGCTCCTGGGAAGCTACAGAATTTTCAGCTTCCAGGCTACAAAGTGTGCTCTGAAGAAGCTTCCGAGATGTACGCGCTACAGGTTTAGTATCTCATCCACCTAAAAACTTGGCTTGGCCCAAAGGCTAAGCCTGGTGGCTCCTATTTTGGTGGGGATCCTAATCCATTGCAGCCCTTATTTGGAGTTTTATAGGAGCCACCCGTGGCGCTGAACTCCACCCCCCCCAAAAGCTCCTAAAAGTTGCAATGGATAAGGAGCCCCACTGAAATAGGACCCACCCGCCTCCACTGGCTAAATTAACTGTCAGTGCCACCAGCAGGCATTCCAGCAGGCTGTACTGAGGGAGGTAGGAGGGGGGAAGTGTGGCCATTACTCCAGCCCTACTGAAAGACTTGATGTTTTTTTCCTCTTCCCTCCCCATTCATTTTTCCTTGTGTGTCGTCTCATCTCAGATCGCAAGCCTGCGGGGCAGGGACTGTCTTGTTTTAATAGGAAGGGCCGTGGCTCGGTGGTAGAGCCCCTGCTTTGCATCCACAAGGTCCCGGGTTTGATCCCCGGCATCTTCAGGTAGGGCTGGAAAAATTCCTGCCTGAAAACCCTGGAGAGCTGTTGCTGCCAGTCAGTGTTGTGTGGACAATACTGGGCAAGATGGACCCACAGGGTCTGACTCAGTATAAGGCAGTTTCCTCTGTCTCGATTTACATCAGCCCTTTATTCAGAGCCATGAGGACTAGAAACTTATGTTCTGTTTAGTGGGGAAACTGGGGTCCATTGGTAGAGTACGGCAACCTAGGCAGCTTCCTATGTTCCTGCTGATTATATGTAAGCTGATCTGGGACCCTTTTTTGCTTGAGGAGTGGGGATTTAAAAAAAAAAATGCTTTCGATAAATAAAACTGAAATGGAGTAAAAGGAAGAGGACGCATGGAGGACCGGCGAGGGTGCGCCCGGCTGCTTCTGCACGTAAAGCCACGGCAGAGCAGATTGGAGACAGCTCCTGGCTCCTGGGACAGTTCACCAGGCAGATTGGGTGCGTCCCGTTGAGTGCAGCCACCGATGCAGTTTTTACAGGGTGACGTGAAAGCCGCGCCAATGGCGAAGGTGGTTTTAAGCAGCCCTCATCCTCCAAAACCGGCTCCCCTCTGCAGAAGTAAAGCCGGCAAAAGTAAAGCTCAGCCCCCGTGATTGGGCTAGAAGCGCATGAGGATCTTCGGATGTTCCCGCTGGTGCAGAAAGACCGCCGCCCCGCCTCATGCGGCAAACCGTGAGAGCCACGCAGATGACGACTCAAGTCTTCATCCTCTTCTGCTGGCCGGGAGGAAGAGTTTCCAAAATGGTGAGCGGGGCGGGCGGGGGGACGGATACCGAGCAACCCGCTTGGGCACACAGAACGCTCCAGGTTCAACCTCAGCATCCACACAAGGATCCAGAAATGGGGGTGGTGGTAAAGACCCCTTCCTAAGTCTCTGGAGAGGTCAGGGTGCCCCCGGAAAGAGATCTTTGTGAATTCGGGTGCAAACAGACCTGATCCGCACCTCCCAGGAGAATGTACAGATCGGAACTTTGAAGTCATTCACTGCCTTTTACACTTCCCAGGTGTTGGGACGGAGTTCTTGACTTTTTAAAGCAAGGGTGCTGAACGCCTTTCAGCCCGCGGGCCGCATCCCAGCGGTGGGCAGGGCCAAAGGCAAAAGGGATGTGGCCAAAAGACCCCAAATACCAACCTATACTAGCTTAAAGCACTCACTGCCAGTAACTGGCCTTAGCAGAGGCATTCCAACCTTTTAGAATTGGGGGGAAACATGCAAAAGCTGAAAAACCACCAAATGTTTGGGTTTGGGGAAACATGGGTGTGGCCAGGAAAAGGGGCGTAGTAAGTATTGTTGTTTTTGAGGGGAGACTGCCCCCTTGGTTCGTATTGTTTCGCAGACCCTTCGTTTGTTTTGGTCTAAAGATTTTCGTAATACTTCTGCCAACCTCAGGGTTTCTCCGAGAGCCCCGATCCCTCCTGTTTCTTTTCTCAGTGGCCCTGTTTTTGGCTCCGTTCCTATCAGCACTCACACCCCGAGTTCACTATTAGAGGGAATGCTTCCACCAAACACGACAGAGATCCCATTTCTAACATCACGCAGGCCGCTGCCAACAACCCGTGGGTTTCCCACCAGGCTCCTCTCCTCGCAAAGAGGAGCTGCAGACGCCACGCATCACGGGGCCGTGAAAGTACAGCTGTAAAGAGAGCAATTTGCCCGGCGCTGCAGCTGATCCGCTTCATGAACCCGTCTCTCCGTAAAACGCTGCGGCGCCCTCCCTCCGCCGTTGTAAACACGAACAACGAGGCAACCCAGCGGAATGGAGCTGGCGGGGAGGGGGCGGATTCTAATCCACCTCGCTTGCAGGGACATTCTCGGAAGGGCAGTAACTCAACCTATTAAACGCCTGGCCGGAGTTAGCCATCTGCTGCCGGTCTTTGAGGAATACGGCTGCATGATTCAATAAAATAAAAACAGAGAGAGAGAGAGAGGAGTGGAGGGAGAGGAAAAAGAGAGAGAGAGAGGGAGAAGGCCTGACTTTCATGGAATCATAAGTCACCACTGAAGTAATTATATTTTTTATATCCCTATCAGAAGGCAACAGGGCTTATCGGTTTTATTGGCTTCCCAATGCAGCCCGGCTGCTCCGCCAAGGTCACGAGGAAAAAAAAGCACTCGGGTTTGTCTTTCCTCGCCTGCGGGGGGGAAAGCCAAGAGGAGGACGCCCAGCTGACGTTTTGGCCCAGGCTCAAAAAGCCCCGTTTGAAACCCCTCATAATGAAGGATCCTTTTTTGCCTTGCACCGGCATCTAAAAATCTTTTTGCAAACCCCAGACACTTGCAGGGTTTTTAGGGCCAAGCGAAAATGCCCCACTCCAAATTCGCCGACTGGTTTGGGAGCCGCTCCGTAGGATTTGAGGTCTGGGTTCGAGTCACGCGAACACCTTCTTTTTGCCCTTGACACGCGTTATCCCCCCCCCACAGCACGCAAAAGGCCTTTGTTTTTTTTATTATATACCTTGCCATGAGAGATTTGGCTATGTGGTGACTCATAAATTGAACAGATAAATAAATAAATAAATAAATAATAATAATAAGCATTTTACACTGCTTTTACATTTTTTGTGGTGTGTTTCCCCCACTTCATTCCTGGGCTGAGCATACATTGGATACGGCGGCCAGTCCGCCGGTGTCGTCTTCTCTTCCTGTGTGGCGGCAATGCAAGTAGTGGGCCCCTCTAGTAGAGGCATTGATACCAGATATTGGAACTGATCAGTTATTCTAAATATTATGGACAGATAATATACAGGAATATGTCTCAGGAGCAAAATGAATGCAGGACACGTGAGTCAAATTGGGGGAGAGGGAAGAAGATAGAAGGTAGGAACTGTTGAGAAGAACTGGACACCATCTTTCGTTCATATATGTCATTAATAGATCTGTTGTGTTGCAATGTTTCACGTGGTTTATGCGCTTCGTAAGATCTAAAGTCGGAGGTTCCGCCTCATTTTGATCGGCAAAACTTTAATTAAAAATGGGGGTGGGGAGGGAAGGAAGGGAGGGAGGGAGGCGCAAGCATGGCGATTTCGGATGCGCGAAGCAATTCACACACGCCCGTGCGCTTGTCCCCCCCCCCCCCATCCTCCTTCGAACTAATTTTAGCAGCTGTCTGCATTTCTGGAACGCAGCCTGGAACGGAGGCAGCTTGGAATAAAACAGGGACGGCTTTTTCCCCGGTGCCCGAGAAAAAGGAGCGATGTGGGGGGGGGGAGTGGAATTCTCCACCACCCACTTTGAGGAACACAAAATGTGCCATGTGCGAGCACGCCAGGCGCATCGCAGTGTTCTCTACAGAGGAATCTGGCTAAGAAATGTACCATCAGACAGTAGACCGTGAGTGGGAAAACTCAGGCTTGGGGGGGGGGGGAGCAAAACTGGCCCTCTGGTGTTCCCAGGTGACCACTCCCCCTTCTCCTGGCCACACCCCCTTCCCACCGATCATTATGGGAGTTGTAGTCCCAACACATGTGAAGGGCACGGGGGGGCGCGCGGGAAGGGCTGGTCAAGTCACTTAATCCCAAGCACTGCCAGGTCAGTTCTTAGCAACGTAAACTTGCAAAGTAATGCAAGGCAAGGAGAGAGAAAGAGAGAGAGGTGGGCCTCTGAGCATGCTAACAGGGAGTGAAATCTGCTCATCGATTGGACGGGGGGGGGGGAGAAAGCAAACGCCACTGCATCATTGGAAGGCATTTATATGTGGGTGGAAAATGGGCATATGTTGTTAGCGTTTGCTCAACGATTCCATAATGAAGCATGTTGTTCCAACGTTCCCTTGAGCGAGCGGCCTCATGGGAAGACCTTTGCCACACGGCCTACACCCGGAAGCGCCTGCTTCCGTGTTGGCAACGGGCATTTGGGGCAAGAGGTATCCCCTCTGCGGGCCAGATTCAAGCCTAGCGGCTTGCAGCTGCCGACCTCTAGCTTGCAATCTAGGTTCAGGAAATAGAAGGGTGGGGCTGTAGCTTGGCAGGAGGACTGCTCTGCATGCAAAAGGTCCCTGGTTCAATCCCCGGGTTCTCTGGGGACAGACCCCTGCCTGAAACTGCCAGTGTGAACATGACTGAGTTACATGGACCAATGAGAGGCAGTGTGGCGTAGTGGTAAGAGCGTCGGGACTGGGACTCGGAGGGATCTGGGTTCTAGTCCCCACTCAGCCATGAAGCTGACTGGGTGACTTTGGGCCAGTCACGGACTGTCAGCCTCGCCTACCTCACAGGGTTGTTGTGAGGGTAAAACGGAGAGGTGGAGGATTATGTAAGCTGCCTTGGGTCCCCTGCAGGAAAAAAGGTGGGATATAAATATAACAAATAAATAAAATGGTCGGACTTGGTATACAGCAGGGGTGTCAAATCCCTTTCATCCCTAGGGCCAAATTTTCCATTTCGGAGAAGCTCTCGGGGGCCACATTCCAGTGGTGGGCGGGCCAAAAACACCAGCATATTTCAGCTTGCAGCTCTCACCGTCGCTCAGTAAGCCTCAGAAGAGGTGGTTCGACCTTTTAGAATGGGGTGGGTGGGTGCACAAAAGCCGGGAAACCACCAAGCGACTGGTGGCCAGGAGAAAGCGGGTGGTGCCACCTGGAGAGCAACGGAGGGGCGGACTTGGCCCCCAGGCAGGCCAGGATTGGCCCGTGGGTTCGAGGTTCCACACCCCCGCTACGCAGCATCCCGCTTTTCCTAAATGCTAACTTGGCGAAACATTTATGAAGATTCCGCTGGCGTGATTTGAAGACAGCAAACGGCCCAACCAAAATTCCACGGCACCTTCTACTTTAGCCGACGGAGGGGAAATTGGGGGGAACCCCCCTCCAATCTTCTGAAGACAAGAGAGAGAGAGAAAGAGAGGTTGCCATCTTCCAACAGCAATTCCCTCCCACACACAGTCACAGCGGCTTGCTGTTCGCTTTGACAACTCTGCCCGTCGGGAGCCTTTCCGGTTCAATTACCTTTTTGATTAATATATTTATCAAGGCGAAATGAATCATGGATTGGGGTCCTTGCGCTGTGGTGGCTGACAGATGGGTTAGCCTCCACCCACCCGTTAATTCCTCTCTCTCTCCCCTACCTCCCCGTGCGCTTCCCCGACAAGCTGGGTCTCTTCTTTAACATCTCGGTGGCGCAGCGCATGCAAAGCCGTCCTGTCTCAGCTCCAGGATGCTACTATCATCATTCATCATTATTAAATATACATGTGTACCTTTCCGGAAAACGGTTAAGATAGATAGCTCCCTGCCCCAAGGAGCTTGCAACAGGATGGGGCTAAATACCCACCCACCCCTTCCTCCAATGGAGGAATATCCCCTTTTGCCGACCCCGTCTAAATGTTGACGTAAGTTCTAACAGGAAGTGGATTTTTAAAAGATGAGCAGTACTTCTCAAAGCTGCCACCAGTGCCAACTTTGAACAGGGATGTTGAACCTCTTTCTGCCCGAGGGCCGCATTCAATTCCAGATAAGCTCTCGGGGGCCGCATTCCAGGGGTGGGCGGTGCTGAAGGCAAAAGGGGTGGAGCCAAAAATACCAGCCTATTTTAGCTGAAAGCTCCTCCTGCCAGTAATTCAGCCTTTGGGGAGGAGGCATTTAAGACTTTTAGAATGTGGGGTGAGTGAGTGAAAGCCGGAAAACCACCAAATGTTTGGTGGATGGGTGAAAGGGGGCGGCGGCAGGGAAAGGGGGCATGGCCTTCTGGGAAAACCCCAGGAGGCCTGAGGTTCTGCACCCCTATCTTAAAATCGATACACGTACCTATCAACTAAGATTTAAAAAATAATAATTGGGCAACGGTCCTAGTTCTTACAACACCTCGATTCAAAATTGGTCAGACCGGAAAGACAAGTACGGCCTCACAAAGCGGATTTGATTTGGCCCACGGTTGGCTCCTCGGGGCAAAGGAGGCGCTCTTTCTTCTTTAACTCAGTGGGGGAACCATCTTTGTTTGGGTTCAAAAGAGTCGTTTTGGATTTGGAGCTCGGACCCCACCTCTGCCTTGCCCTTAGGTTCTTGGGCAAGTTACTTTTAGTCTCACCCAATCTGGCTTCTGGGGAAATGGCTATTTGGTGGCCATTGCATGAATGGGTGAGCCCCTCCCCTGGCAGCCATTTTGTGTGGGTGCCCACAACGCATGCTCAAAATTCCAAATGTGCCCATTTGGGGACCCCATTACCCATCACCAGAAGGAGGTGGGATGAGAAGACAGCACCGTTGACCCATTTTTGCCAAGAACCTTTGAAAGTCCAGCTCTGCAATCCTTCTACTGCATGACCATTTCATTCTGGGGTGCTGAATTTTTATTTTTAGCAGATACTGATGACGTGTTCCCTAATGAGCAGTACTTGGTGAGAGTATTGGACTGGGACTCGGGAGATCCGGGTTCTAGTCCCCGCTCGGCCATGAAACTCACTGGGTGACTTTGGGCCAGTCACTGCCTCTCAGCCTCACCTACCTCACAGGGTTGTTGTGAGGGTAAGAGGAGGAGGAGGATTATGTAAGCCACCTTGGGTTCCTTGCAGGAAAAAAGGCGGGGTATAAATATAATTAAGAAATAATAAATAAATAAATAAATAAATAATATACGTCATTGCCCGAATCAGTTCCGGGCTTGAGAGATGGATAACAGGATCGAGGCACTCGCTGCTTGCCATTCTGTGGGTGCGTACTATTGGCAAGAGACAAGAGTGAACTATTGATCAGGTCAGAAGGAAAGACAGAGTGCCTGGGAAGGAAGGTTGCGCACAAATTCGCCAGTGTTGGCGGCTGCCATAGGAGATTTTCTGCACAAAGAGACCCGCGCAGTCTCCACGTGAATCCCCGCCCCCCCGCCCCAGGCATACGCTTAACTGCAGGAAAGCCCCGTTGAGGCCGTGTCTCCTTCTTACAGTCATCACCGCATGAATGCAACCTTAGCAGCTGGTCAAGTAGAAACACACGCTCAACCCAATCCGCACGCCGCTTTCACGCTAAGCCTGTAACTGCAAGAAGCGCACGTCCTTTGCCGGTTTTAGCCCTGCCTCCTTCATCTCCATGGGCCCCTTTTTGGTTTTTTTAGACTGTGTGCCCCTTGGGGCAGGGACCTATCTTCTCATTCTCTGTATGTACGATTAAGCATTATTAACAGTGATGACACGGTTACAGGTAAGGGCTGTAGCCCACCGGGAGAGACCCTGCTCTGAAACCCTAGAGAACTGACGCCTGTGGAGAGATCCTGTAACCCTCCAGATGTTTATTATTTCATTAATTAATATCAAGTTTTCTAATCCGCCCAATAACTAATGTTCTCTGGGCGGATGTTGTGGGACTCCCAACTCCCATGGAACCCAGAAGCAGGGCCAGGTTGGCTGGGAAACATGGGAGTTGCAGTCGAACACATCAGGAAGGCACCAGGTTGGGCGACGGCTGTTCTAACCAGTAGACTTCATTGCCTTCTTAGAATCTTACATTTGCCTTCTCTCCTGAGAAGAGAGACTTGTCTATACAAGGATGCCAAGGAGATCGTGCTGCTTGAGAAAACTGATACACGAAAGTGCCCATCTCAGACCGGTTCCCCTTCCCCACTTATTCTCAAACACAGGGGCTTGGTTTAAACGGATTAGCCAGTCGGGTCTTCCTTTCCACACCCACCCACCCACGACGCGAGCCCACGTTCCTGGGGGCGATCCAGCTGCTCGCGGGGCCCCGTTCCCCTCCGAGGCGCATAATCGCGTTAACGCCGGAAGCCTACTTCGGCGCAGCATCGAATCAGCTCCCAGCAAACTTTGCGTGGGAACACAATTTCCCCAGAACTTGGGAATCGTAATTAGGTTATGTCTAAAATTGAAAAATAAAAAAAGAGATTAAGTTTGTGTAATTTTTTAATTAACGTTGTGCAGGAGCCCCAGATGAATATTCCCGAATGGTTGAGAAAGGCTCTTTCTGAAGTCTTTTTAAAGTTGGGGTGTCCTCAACCCCCACCCCCCAAAAAGCCAATTAAGTCAGGATTATGTAGATGGTGGGAAATGCCTAGCGGCTTCCTACAAAACAGGCCTTCGTTAGTAATCCTGTTGACAGGATTTATATATCTGATTACGTTCCAGCTATTTTTCTAGGCTCAAACATCTGGTTGGGTCAACCAAGTACACAACAACCCTGCAGAGGTTTGCAGTGGGTGCCCTGCAGAGACTGATTGTGTACTGATGAAAAAGAGAGAGAGAAAGAAAGAGCAAGTTAAGGAGTGCCAGAGTAAATTTTAGAGCAGAGATTCCACCATAAACTTGGGTCTATATGTATTACAAATAAATAAACATGGCTTCACTTTAAAGTCTCTTTTTATTGGCTGTTTGGACCTTATGTTTGTTGTTGGAAGTGGAAAGGTTTCAGTGTTGCAATAGATACATATTTTTAACTGTGATTTTTAAAAACAGTTTCTGTCCGTAAGCCACTTAGAGCTTTTACTATATTCAGTGGTAGATGAGAATTACAAAGGAATAAATAATATTGAGAATCAGTAGTGGTGAGAGTGTTGGACTGGGACTCGGGAGATCCGGGTTCTAGTCCCCACTCGGCCATGAAGCTCACTGGGTGAATTTGGGCCAGCCGCTGACTCTCGGTCTAACCTACCTCACAGGGTTGTTGTGAGGATAAAACGGAGAGGAGGAGGATCATGTAAGCCACCTTCGGATCCTTGCAGGTAAAAAAGCAGGATATAAATATAATAAATACAGTCATGCCTTGGATTGAGAGCATAATTCGTTCCGGAAATGTGCTTGTAATCCAAAACACTCTTATATCAAAACGAAATTCCCCCCAAAAAATATGTACAGAGATTTTTAATTTAAGCCGTACTATAGTACTTGTATTGCATCATCATCATCAGGCGATCACTCGTGACCGAGTAAGATTGTCTTCCGGGATAAAAGGAGGAAATTCTAAAGAAGATTGTGTAGACTCTAGCAATGGGTCCGTAAATGACTGTGGAGGCCAATTCTAGATCCACACAGCTTCCCACAGTGAGGACACAGGCTACCAGATAGAAGATGGTCCTGTAAAGGATTCATTTGACGTGCTTTTCGCTTAGCACGTTTCTCCCTTTCACCTTGCACTCGGGCTTCTTCAAAGTCCATGGAACCTTTGTGAAAGGCCAACCTCCATTTAGATCGTTCATGGGCCAGAGCTTCCCAGTTTTCGATGTTTATATTGCATTTTTTTAGATTAGCCTTATGAACATCTTTAAACCTCTTATATTGACCACCGATATTCCGCTTTCCATCCTTGAGTTGGGAGTAAAGTAACTGCTTTGGGAGACGGCAGTCAGGCATTCGAACAACATGACCGGTCCACTGAAGTTGGCGTTGAAGGATCATTTTTTCAATGCTAGTAGTCTTTGCTTCTTCCAGTACACTGACATTTGTTCGCCTATCTTCCCAAGTAATTTGCAGGATTTTCCGGAGGCAACGTTGATGAAACCTTTCAAGGAGTTGGAAGTGACGTTTATAGATAGTCCATGTTTCGCAGGCATACAATAAAGTTGGTAATACAATGGCTTCATAAACCAGTGTTTTGGTCTTCTTACAAATATCCCGATCCTCGAACACTCTATGTTTCATTCGAGAAAATGCGGCACTTGCGGAGCTCAGACGATGCTGGATTTCACTGTCGATGTTAGCTGTAACAGAAAGATAGCTGCCAAGATAGAGAAAATGATCGACATTTTCCAGTATTGTCCCGCCAAGCTGGATAGATGGCATCACCAAAGGATTGGCTTGCACTTGCTGATGAAGCACTTTGGTTTTTTTGATGTTAAGTGAGAGACCAAGTTTTTCGTATGCTTGTATATAAAGTCAAAATTTTTTAAATATTTTAAAATTTGCTTGTCTTGCAAAACGCTCTCAAACCAAGTTACTTGCAATCCAAGGTATTACTGTACATATAAATAAACTAGAAAACTGTTCAAGATTATTTTCAGACTGTGTTCTCAGAAAACGAAGCATAGTCCAGAGGGCAGACAAGACTTCAATCTTGAGGGATCTACTTTTGTTTTTTACCAGAACCCTGGAGGTCCACCCGCCGGAGTCAGGGCACGGTGCAAAATGGCGGCTTAAGAGAGGAGTCGAGATGCAAAATGGCGGCTCCAGGGGCGGAGCCAATGACCCACTGGACCCCATGAACCATACACTGGGATGGCTTACCGACGCAAGTCCAAATCTGCCGTTGAGTTACCACAGATCTGGGAATTCTCGTTATTTTCTGGGGCCCGGGGACACACAACCTTAAAACAATTGGGAGACCGAACACGCTCACCCGCCCACTCTAGAACATGGCTAGCGAGACGTCAACGGCAGATTCAGGGTTGAGAACAGATTCAGACTTTTGTTCTGCGGTTTTGTTCCGGGGTCCAGCTTTGGTCCACAGGGTCGTAGAGAGATCTTGCCGAGTTACCAAGTTTTTTGGGGTGGCGGGGTGCTAGTTGCACAGGGAAAAATGGTTCCTGGATTCAGAGTTGCGGACCGTTTTCGGTGGGGTTTCGCTGTTTTGTTTTTGCAAAAGTCCTGTTACGTGCAGGGGCTGCACAAAGGAAAGCCGACGTTGGCTTTCTGGCAGGAGCACTTAAGACTCGGGGATTGAAATGCGGTGAGCTGACTGCCCCCCGGAGGGTGGAAACACTCACTTGGCAGCGCTTCAGAGAAACTACTGGCACGAGTCCTTTGCTTTCGGAGTGGAGGGGAGAAACAGACAAAGAGACGAGAGCTTCCCTGCCCACAAGTGGCTCAAACCGCAAGCATTTCCTAGACTGGTGCAGGTAAGAGCAGGGTGGGGACACTCCCTTGCAGGAAGCCCCGCCCCTTGCAAGACCACACCCACTTCTTTCAACGTCAGCCCCATTCAAGTCACACTGCAGAGAATGGGGCCCAAAATGGCACCCGCGCTCTGCGACTACTCGTGCCAGGACGCAGCTCAGGAAAACCCATTTTTGGTCCGAGGGGTTGCTCCCCCGAGACGTCGGCAGAAAAATGCGGAGTGCATTTCATAAGAATGTCAAAAACCGCCTTGGCACAGGGATGTGGAACCAGAGGCCGGCGGGCCGAAGGCGGGCCGCCTGGGATCTCAGTGCGGCCCTCTGGGGTTCCTCAGATGGCTACGCCCCCTTTCCCTTCACTACTGACTGGTGCTTTCCCAGCTTGTGTGCAGTTTTTCCCCCATTCCGAAAGGCCAAGATGCCTCTCCGAATGCTGAGTTGATGGCAGGAAAAGCTTAAAGCTAAAATAGGCTGGGTATTTTGCCCCTGCCCCTGTTGCCTTCAGCCCTGCCCACCACTGGAATGTAGCCCCCGAGAGCGTCTCCTAAGTTGAATGCGGCCCTTGGGCTGAAAGAGGTTCGACACCTCTGATCCAGCCCAGTATTGCCTCCTTTGAGTGGCTCTCAAGGGTCTCGGGCACGGAAGGGTCTTTCCTTTTTTACCTGGAGATGCCAGGGACTGAACCTGGGACCTTCCCCACGCAAGGCTGGGGATGATGGGAATTGCGGCCCCAACACAGCTAGAGGAAAAGACACGCCCGCAGAGTCACGAAGCACCTAACCGGCCTGCTCCTGTCGGGGACCGTGACCCCCAACCAAGAATAGGCAAAACTATTCCCACCACCACTCGAATGTCTTTTTAGGAATTAACCACGGTCCTCGCGTCTTCCGGCAGCATTCCACAGACACCGTCAAAAAGTGTCCAAAGCTCCCCCCCCCCCGAAAGCAACGGCGTGTGGCAATCCTCCTGCAGTCGAACCGTGCCAGCTCATGGTCGCTGATGATCCAAATCGGCTGCTGTCAATCTCGTCCGACCGAGCTGCGGGAAAACAGCCAAACGCCCAAGCTTCCGGGGAGACACCTAAGGATACGGGCAGATGCTGGCTAATATATGTAGGCATACTGTATATATTAAATCCAAGCATCTGGAACCCTTGAGATTTGGGTGAAGGAGGAGATAAAGGATTAAGGGGCCTAGAATTGGATTAAGCCATTGGCAATGACAGCCGGTTAGCACAGTGGGTGGGTGGGATAAATTCATATGTTCAACGTCTCTGTTAAGTGGGCGAGGAATTAGCTAGGAGCATTTGAGTTGGGCCGATAGATAGCACAGGCGGAGGAGAGGATTTTTATCTTTTGTTCCCAGCGGGCCATCGGAGCGCCCGCAGCTTCACAGAGTGCACGAGGAGAGGTCTCTGCCCCCAAGGAGCTTCCAATCTGAAGTGCGAGAAAGGGCGGAGCGACAGAGGGAGGGAAAAGCAGAATGACGGGGTGGTAAACGGCGAAGCAATATGTCGGCTATCGGGATAGGTTTGGCTCGCTGCCAACACACACCAGCGGGGGGGGGAAGCTTCCCATACGTGGGCCGCAGATGGGAGCAGCTCGAGGCAAAGAGAAGAAGATGCGCCTGCACCACGATGTTGCTGGAAGGCAGCCTGATAAAAGTCGGCGTGTTCTTAGAGTCTTCAAAATAGAAAAAAAAGGAATAGTGAGGAAATTGATCCCGCGGAGCACTCCGGAGTCTCTCGCCTCCTCCCTCCAGTGGCAGAAAGCGCCGCAAGATTGCAGACTGTCTCTTATCCTCCAGCAGCCAGTTGGAGAATTAGTAAGAGAGGTTTTTCCCCCAGCCTCAGACCCTGGGATAACCCCTCCGCACATTTCTTTCTCTCTCTCTCTCTTTTTTTTTTTTACTCCAAAGCATCTTTGCTCAAGGGGGCAAGAGGAAAAGTGAGGAAATAATCTCTGTGTGGGGTTTTTTTTTGGGGGGGGGGTTGTTTTTAAACCTAGTTAGGATTTAGAGCTCTCTGGAGAGAAGTCAAGTTTTTAAACGGTCAAAATTTTAAAACTGCTTAAAGAATTTAAGTTTTTGCCACTCGTGAGAAGGCGCGTTTGAGTATGGTTCCTTTCGAGTGACGAGTGCAAAAACGGAAACTCGCTGTGATGATCGTCACGTTACGAGCTGGCAGGAGATGGCGGGAAAGTTCCGGTTTGCATCAAACAGCCTCCCAAATGGACCGGATTACAGGAGCCTTTTCCCCAACCTGGTCCTCTCCAGATGTTCTGGGCTACAACTCCCATCAGGTTCAGCCAATGCTTAGGGAAGATAGGAATTGTAGTCCAAAACACCAGTAGGTCACCAAGTTGGGGGATGTTGACTCCCAGGAATCTGGCAGGCATTTTAGCAACAGGCATCATCTGGAGAAAAAGAGGCCGGCTTTGGATCCTGCTGTCATGGGTTCAAGTCCTTCTGGTTGGCTTCACAAAATGCATGAGGTTACGGAAGCCCTCGGGCTCTAGCTTAGGTGGCTCTAAAAGGAGATTAGGCAAAAGTCATAGAGGATAACCGTCGGGGCCCCGGCCCTGCAGTCAGATGTTCTACCGGGGTCCCGACAACAGCCTTTGGCATGACAAACAGCCATCGATAGACTTCAGTAGAGCCTCCACCATCAGAGGCAGTCAACCCCTGTAAACCAAGTGCCCAATCCGCAGCGGAGGGGTTTCGCCTTCCTGCCCCGTTTCTCCTGTCAATAAAACCCAGTTCAGCTTTCTTCCAAGAGGGAAGAAAGGGAAACATTCGCCAGCGCCGGCCCTGCTGGTTCAAGGATGCAACGTGACAACAGGGGCCCTGCCGGATCACGTCGAAGGCAAAGGGCACAGGGCCAAAAGCACCCAAAATACCAGCCTACAGTAGCTTAAATTTCTTACTGACAGTAATTAGGTCTTAGGAGAAGCATTTCAACCTTTTAGAATGGGGGGGGGGAGACATGCAAAATCTGAGAAACCCTTAAACGATTGGTGGTCGAGGGGAAAGGGGTGTGGCCATTCTGGGAGAGCCCCCAGAGTGCCAGATCCAGCCTGCATGCTTGAGGTCCAACGGCCCTGTCTTCTAGCAACCTTCCCCAAGCTGTCTGTGGATGACGGGAGGTGTAGTTCCACTCATCTGGAAGGCACCAGCTCGGGGAAGCTGTGGCTACGCTGGCTCAGCTTGTCTGAGTGTGGAAAGCTAAGCAGGGTCAAGCCTGGTTATGACTTGGATGGGAGACCCCTCCTCTAGTTTCCTGCATGGAGCAGGGGGTTGGACTCGATAGCCTTGCAGGCTCCTTCCAACTCTATCTATGAAATGAAATGAAAACCTCGAAAGCATCACAAGCGTGGACGCCCACTGTGGGGCGTGGCGGCGTTACCGTTCCACGATGCCACGTCGACGCAGTCCGAGACGGGGCTGGCCTTCGGTGGCCCGCCGGCAACCAAAGCAAGAAACAGAATCGGACAATTAGAAAGAACTGAGGATCTCCGGATTTGGGAGATGCTGAGCAGAAGGTAAACGGACTAGGGAGTGTAAGCCATATTGACAAAAGAGAATTAACTGTATGTGTTTGATCAAACTAATGAGCTCCCTTAAGTCTCCCACACACACACACACACCGCCCTCGCCCCACATATCTACCATGGCTCAGTAATCACTTTGCGCCGCACCTTTTAATTTCGGTTCGCCGTGGATTAAATTCTAGTTTGAACCACGGTGTCTTTTGAGTCAACAAGCATCATCTAAAAATCATATTCGATGGTTAGGTACTAGAGAGTGCGGGAGCGGTGGAAATACAAAATGCTTTTGGTATGTGGTCATTTGCTGATTAGTTTATAGTTACTTTTTACTTTTGGGATTCTTAATATACTGTATTTTGGAATTGAAAACACTATTTAATGAAACTATAGGTTTTCTTTTTTGGAGTATCCATAAATGTTGAATTTAATAGATTAAATAGTTGATGTTTATTGGGGGAGAGTGGAGACCTCTGGTGTTTGTTCCTTTTAGGGTTCTTTTTTGCCATAACTGGAAGTGATTTTTTGTTAACAGATCAATTTACCGTAGATTCAGGTCACAAGGACCTTCCAGGATTCAACAACACCGTCCACTCATCCTTCCTGCCCCCGCCCCTACACCTTCACCATCTCACAAGCTGCAGTCTGATTTAAAAAGGCGCCAACCTCTCCACCCGAACAGCAGGACGACCACCAAAACATTCGCTGCGTAAATTATTAGTCATGGAGGTGCGGAGAGGACGAAATGCAGTTGCGTCAGGAATTGCAGGAGTATAATTCTCGACCCTTCCCACAGTGTTGCGTGGGAGTGTGTTCACAGACTCAGTTAGCATCATGTTTCTAGTCCACATGATAGAAAACATCGAACTAGGAAAGCATCGGTTGCAAGGTCGATACAGAGCGGAAGAGCTGTTCAAAGCAACAAGGAAGCAGGACAGACATTCCTCTGAAGGGGGCGGCGTTGAACCTCTTTCAGCCCGGGGGCCGAATTCAATTGCGGAAAAGCTCTCAGGGGTGGGCAAAAAGGGCAGGGCCAAAAATACCAGCATCTTGGAGGTTAATGCTCTTATTGCCAGTAACTAAGCCTTCGGAGAGGCATTTCACGCTTTAAAAACGGGGGGGGGGGAAGCTGCACAAAAGCTGGAACCTACTAAAAGTGGGTGCGGCTAGGGGAAAGGGGTGTGGCCACCTGAGAGACACAGAGACACGGACTCAGGTGAGCCGGATCTGGCCCGCAGCCCTGAGGTTCAACACCCCTGCTGTGCCGCCGTCATGACATATGATGCTATTACCAATGTTCCTGGAATAGAACGAGTTAAACTCGATTCAAACGAAATTGCTAACGTTATTATGCACTTGCGTGTTTACATGTGAAGAAAAGCCACGGAGGGTGTGTGTGTGTGTATGATTAAAGACGACAAATGCAGAGATGCTCTAAAGCAGTTGATGCGGTTAAAAAAAATCACGGGTTCGAATTTCGAAATGTGTTTTTTTTGGGGGGGGAGCAGTCATACAAAGGCAGTCGCGCGCGCGAAAGCTGTAAAAACTGGGGGTACCGGCTGACTTACCCGCTGCCATCTGCATGTAACAGGCCAGACTGCAGAGCCGCCTCTCGCACTGCCCGCTGGGAAGGAAGAGCACCACGACAGCCAGCAGCGAGCTGAAGGCCAGGAGAGCGCAGCCCCCCGAACACAGCACGGCGCTTGTCTGAAAGTGAAAGAGACACGCAGGCACTCGGTTAGCGTGGGTCGGCCCTCCGGGTTTCCTCCTGAAATGCAAGGGATAGATCTCACCGTCACGAGACGTCGCCTCCCCCCCCCCGCCCCCCGGTTCTCGCTGCAAAACTAAACGTTGAATCCGTTTTGTTTTGGGAAGCAGAAGTTGGGGCAAACTAGCCGTCCCCCCCCCCTGGTTTCTTGCGCTTTTTCACCGTGACATCTATCGCCCACGTTTCACCCGCCCCTCACTCTAGGGAACGTTGAAGATGCCAAGGTAGGGCAATAATTGCAAATGTATTACATGCATGACGGGACTGTGGATTGAACACGAGCACCATTAGGCTCCGTTGATGCATTTCGCTGCCTCCGCTGATAGATAAAATGGATCCAGTTACCAGCCCGGCCAGGCGTGCCTGAACGTTTCTTAATTAAAACGTGCGCTGTGCAGAAGGCGCAAAACTGCCGAGTTCCATTCCGAAAGCCGTGTCAGTTGCGCACCGGAGCAAACAAGTGGCAGCATGCCGATTTCCCTTTGACATCTTGCTATTGACTTTTGTTTGTAGGTGGAGGCGGGAAGGATGGGGAACGGGAGAGAAATCTGTTTGTTTTGCATCTGCATGCGAACGGACTGAATTGTGCACTTTCAAGCCGATACATGGCCCAAACTGCAAGAGACCCTCCGAAATGCGCACTGCTCCAAACCTGGCAATGGAGTTCACCAATAAAAGATGCCAAAGGAACGCATGGTCAAGGGGAAAAAAGCGCACACCAAAAATGCATCTCTTCGTGAAAATAACATTAAACGGTGCATTATATTAGGACAATTGCTTGCAAAAACAGTGCCCGTTCAGGAAAACGGTGCGCAGAAATGAATGCATTCGGACAAATGAAACATAAAAATGCATACAACTTGTACGAACTTAAAAAAACAAACAACTCAACCTTTGGGACCAACTGAATTTAAGATTGGAAAAGTGTGAAACCGACACAGAAACTGAAATTGACAGATTCATCCAGCGCTCCTTCTAAGGCACCTTGAGGGCTTGCATCCTGAAAGGTGGGATACAAATACGTTAAATAGATACTCATCCGGCATCCTCAGTTCTGTTCCCCCAGTCAGCCCCAAGCCAGCATGGGCAATGGTCAGGGATTATGGGCATTGTGGTCCCAAACACCTGGAGGACACCAGATTGTCTACCCATGCTTTAGAGACGGAATTTATTTATTTATTATATTATATTTATGAATCGCCCATCTGTCCAGACATCCAGCCACTCTGAGCGATGTACAATCCAATAAAATACAAGGGCGGGGGGGAACACACACTCACAGTATAAAACACAATTAAAAACAGTACAAAACTTAAAAATCCTAACCTACCCCATATTCCCGCCTGAAAAGCCACGTTTTTAATGCACGGCGGAAGCTAATCAAGGAAGGATTAGAGGTGCTCATATCACAGCGCAATTCTAGGCATGTCTTCTCAGAAGTAAGTCACGTCGAGTTCGAGGGGGCTTGCTCCCAGGTAAGTGGGGGCAGCCTTGCAGCCTTGCTCTGGTTTTCTTCCGAGGGCTGGCGTCAAGGGCCCACACCCCGGCGGGGACTGACAAGAGCCCACCCTGGAGTGGCTCCTCCTGTTCACCCTTGCAACCTGCTTCTTCCAATGTCGCTTTCGCTTTGGCCCAGACAACGGTGGCAGTGGGGAGGAGGAGGAGGAGCAGGAGATGCCACGGCCTGCTTGCTCCCCGTTTGGCTCCTCGTGCCGGGGTGTGTGTGTGCGGTTGGCTAAGCAGACCAGGAACTCCAGGGCTGGTTTGTTTAGCCCAGTGTTCTCCAACCTTGGGTCCCCAGATGTTTCTGGCCTACAACTCCCAGCATGCCCCAGCCAGCATAGGCCAAAAACATCTGGGGACCCAAGGTTGGAGAACACTGCTTTAGCACTATGTCCACTCTGGGATTCCTGGCTTGTCGTTGCCAAACAAGCCAGGGATCAGACGCCAAGAACAAACCCTGGCTTCAGATTCTGGCTCGTTAGGAGAGTGACAGCCAGGAATCCTGGTCCGGACGCCGTGCTAAACAAACCAGCAACGGAGATTTAAGACACTCCCCGCTGGCAGAAGGAGCCAATGACTGGGTTCGCACCACACGATAAGCCACGGCGGCTTATAAGCCGGGGGCTGGCTTGTCGCGCCGTCTGAACCCAGCAGCATGGTTTGTTAACCACGCTCAAGCCACTCTGACGGCACGACAAGCCACCCCTGGCTTATAAGCCACCGTGTTGTGTGAACCCAGTCAGTGTTGGCTTTCCGTGACAAGCGAACCAAAGGCCTGCCTACGGGGACCGGCGTCAAGGGCCTGCATGGTCGGGCATTTGCTGAGGGCCCACTCCCCCAGCAGGGGCCCCACTGAAATGAGCCCCCTAGACTTGCTTCTCCTCCTCCCCATTGCAAGCTCTCATTCCTCTGCCTCCCGCTCCGGCTCACGCAACGGTGGTGGTGAGGGGGGTGCGGATGCCGCGGCCCCCTTGCTCACCGGCTCTCTGCCCACCAAGCAAGCAAGTGGTAGCCATTGTGGGCGTCTTGCCCAAGGGCCCACCAAAACTTGGAGCCGGCACGGACCGTTGCCCAACTCTCCAGAATCCCGCCCACAAACCCGTTGGCCAAACATGAAACGCTTAAGAGCCCCAGTCGGCGCCTCACCTTCGTCCCGCCAGACTCGCAGGGGACAGCATGCTTCACGGCCGCCGTTATTAGAGGTCCTATTTGGTATTCATAACTAGACTCTCTTCCCACCCAGCCCCGACAATCCAGGGTCAGAAAAGAGATTTGCTTCGCCCTCTTCTTTCACCTGCGCCATCATCCACCCCTGCGTCTCCGACGTCGGTGCCTTTGC
Organism: Shinisaurus crocodilurus; assembly: GCA_021292165.1. Taxonomy (NCBI): domain Eukaryota; kingdom Metazoa; phylum Chordata; class Lepidosauria; order Squamata; family Shinisauridae; genus Shinisaurus; species Shinisaurus crocodilurus. The sequence continues at coordinate 18,179,935 of CM037886.1, read as the reverse complement.
CGCAACTCATTTAGCACGAGATAAGCGCTCGTTAATGGATGCTTGACCCGGCGCCGTGGAGGCACGCGGCGCATGAACGGGGCTGGCGGTGATGCAGACACGCTTGCTGAAATATTGCTCTGAAATTAGGCAAGGAGGAAGGGTATCCAAACTCTGCTATTGCTTTCTCGTCATTTCCCCCCCCCCCCAAGATGCACCCAAATAGGTCTTGAAACCAGGGAGGAGGTTTCCCTGAATCCCTTTTGGGAGTTGTTCTTGGGGGCCACGGTCCAGTGATGGGCGGGGCCAGAGGCAAAACACCAGCATATTGTCGCTTAAAGCTCTTCCAACCAGGAACAAAGCCTCAAGGGAGGCATTTGGACCCATTTGAATGGGCCAAAACTGCGCAAACACTCGACAGCCGGGGAAAGGGATCGGGGCCAGACCTGGCCCACCGGCAGGGATGTTGGAGAGTCCTTGGTCTCGAGTCACGAGTCGAGTCACGAGTCTTTGGACCCGAGTCTCGAGTCCGAGTCCAAGTCCTTGGTCCCGAGTCCCGAGTCACTCCCAAAGCTGACTCCACGAGTCCCTATTAAATCAATGGGGGTGTTTCCCAACAAAATAAGGCTACTTCAGATGTGTGGCTTAAATAAATTCTAGGCACAATTGTGCCTTTTTATCTCAAAACTCTGCCACTGATTTTGACAAGAACAGACCAGGCAGACAAACCCAAAATAACCAGACAGGCAGAGGAGGCAGGGAACCCCAAACAGGCAGGCAGAGGCAGCCAAACCCAAAATGTCTGAAAGGTTGCATTAGGAAAATGATTTTAAAAAATAAACTTGGATTGTTACTGCAACTAGGTCCAGACAGCACCTGCAGGTGGCATCAAGCTGTGACGTTGACGAGTCCTTGGTCTCGAGTCCCGAGTCGAGTCTCGAGTCCCATTAAAAATATTGGGACTCGAGTGCGACTCGAGTCCGAGGGGGGACTCAGTCCGACTCACGAGTCGAGTCCTCGAGTCCGAGTCCCCATCCCTGCCCACCGGCCTGAGCTTCAGCACCCCTTGTCTGTTGTAAGGCAATGTATTTCGCTTTGCCCGCACCACCTTTTCTGTCCTCGAAAGTACCAGGTGAAGTAGGTTAGACCGAGACAGAGTAACTGTTCCTAAGGTCATCTGGTGAGGCTCGTGGGGATTCGAACCCGGGTCTCCCCAGTTCTTGCCGGACCCTCCGACCCTCCCCTTCTTCAATCTGGAGCCTTCCACATGTGTCCGACAGCCATGCTGGCTGGTGGGAGGTGTAGTCCAACACATCTGCAGAGCCCCAGGTTGGGGAAGGCCTCAGTTTCACCACCGGCCTCGCCGGGAGCAAGCCGCTCACTCGGAGCTTTCCATGGTGCTGAAACTGCTGGACTGCCTCGGCCGGCGGGTACGCAGCACTATGGGCCGAGCAGTGCGGGCCTGTGCTGACGGGTTGCCAGCTGCCAACCACCGTTTTGGCTCCTACCCTCAAAACCTCCCGCACAATAGCGTGCGATTCCCTATTTGAAAACTCGTCCTTTCTTTGTCTTCCAGACCACGTTTCCTTGCCCCAAATTAAGAATGCAGAAGTGCACCCCGCCCCTGCAATGAGCGGCACAGCAACAAAAAACAGATCAGCTCTACTAGTCTACATAATTAATCATGCGGACAGAAGTACAACCCCCCCCCCAAAAAAATCACACACAGGTACAGACACACACACGACACACCGGTGTGTTATTAACAACCAGGGCTCATGCATTTCCAATGATAATTTAATTTCTGATCTGCCATCTTGATGTATTATTTACTGGAGCCGAGCAAGAGATTACTGCACACCGCCTCTTCCCCCGCCACCATCAGCACCACTCGGACGCTTCCGAGTTTCCCTCGCAGGGGGATGGAGCTTCCATGAAAACCTGGGCGGACAGCGGAGCCCAAACCGGCCGCCGCACTCAGGAAAGTACACCAGATCTCGCTCTCAAACACCCGGTGAAGACAGCCGCAGGTTTGCCAAAGAGCAACTGAACATTTTTAATAAAACGAAAACACTCGCAAAAAGCTGGAATTATTTTATCAGAGCCTTCCCCAACATGGCTCCCCTCTCTGGATGTGTTGGACTACCACTCCCAATGTCCCCTTTGGCCATGCTGGCTGGGGATGATAGGAACTGTACTCCAACATATCTGGAGGTTACTGGTCATTGTATCTAATGGTGCTGTTCTGCCAGCGGGAGGTAAGCTGCTGGCGGAACAAACTTCCATGCAGCTGCCCCCCGCCCACACGCCCCAAATCTGCTCTGGTTGTTGTGAGGAGGAGGAGGAGGAGGAGGAGGAGGAGGAGGAGGAGGAGGAGGAGCAGGAGCAGGAGCAGGAGCAGGAGCAGGAGCAGGAGCAGGAGCAGGAGGAGGATTATTATTATGTAAGCCACCTTGGGTTTCTTGCAGGAAAAAAGGCAGGATATAAATAAATAAATGAAATGAAACAATCCATCTCCATTCTATCCAAATGGCTCCAGGGATTCCAAGACACAGGACACAAAGGTAACAGCCCACCAGCAACCAATATCCGGAGGTAGACTGCTTCTGAATATGGAGGTTTCATTTTAGCTCTCATGGCTAAAAGCCATGGATAAATGTCTGGAGGGCAGGTCAGTCATTTCCCCATTCACAGCCCTCTGAGCAGGCAAGGATCTCTACATTTTGGGGCGAGATTTAAAACAACAAGCGTTTGGGCGAGTTGTAGGCTCACCCAACAGCCAAGAGGGAATACCCGTCGTTCAGCAGAATCCAGATGGCTTAAAGTACAATCCTAAGCGAGTCTAGACTTGGGGGGGGGCTACAATTCCCAGCAGTTGTAGGGGAGTTGTAGTCCTTTGTTCCTGTCTAAATTTGCACAGGATTGTGCCCTTAAACACACACACACACACACACAGATGCACACACAAAACAAGAATACCCACACGCTAGAGAAGTTCAACATTCATCGGTATTGGGGGAGGGGGGTGTCCAGCCTTCTATATTAAAAAAAGAAGAAAGGACTCACGGACCAACATTCCACCACTCCCGCCGTCCCTTCTGCCACTGCTGAGCAAGCACCAGCCCTTCCACGGTGCCCCCGACCTGCTGAACTTTGCCACTAAGAACCTGGCACCTGAATTTGCATCTTTTGTTCTTTATTTTTTTCCTTTCCCCTCCCAATCCCCTTTCCTTTTATGTCGGGTCTTTTAGATCGTAAGCCTGCGGGCAGGGAGTGTCTTAGAAATATCTTTGTAAGCTGCCATGGGGGGCTTTTTGGCTAAAAGGCGGGATGAGAATGCTAGATACAGGCCTGTGGCTTACGCTGGCTCAGCTTGTCTGAGTGTGGAAAGCTAAGCAGGGTCAGGCCTGGTTATTACTTGGATGGGAGACCCCTCCTCTAGTTTCATCTATGAAATAAATGAATCCCCATCGTTATCGGTGGCTGCTTGTGGTTCTTCTTGTGAAAAGAAAAGAAAGAAAAGAAGGCCGCTGTGGATTTGTCCCAAAATGCAAAAGATCTGCTAGCGAGGCATACGAAGGCTAAAAAAGGAAAGAGACTGTTGTTATAATTTGTCTCCTACCCAGAGCGGCACAAAGAGGCTGCAACAGACAGGTCTGTGGCCCACACAGAAGTGGGTCCTGGAAAATTGCAGAAATGGGACACCTTCTCTAAACAGGAAAGCAAAATTACTATTATCGGCTGCTGAAACAATATAAAAAAAGAAGTCTTTGACCTTTCAGGAAGTCCTAGCATCTCTTTCTCTCTGTCTCTCTCTCTCTTCCTCCCCCACCCTTGTCCTTTGCTATAGACAAGGGAGGAACGGATCTGTGGAAAAACAGGAAATAGGCAGATGGGCAGGTACCAAAAATAGTTTTGTGGGGAAGGATGGGCCTGGGAGAAGAGAATGTGCAGGAAAGGCAGAAAAACACCATCTGTGCGATTTAGGCGCAACAATCCCGACATGTTATTAATTTTACGCACACAAAGTACACACACACACTCACACCTGTGCAATTTACATGCCACAATCCCAACGTCTGTTGATTTTACTCACAAAAAATACACACACAAACACACTCGCGCCGGTACAATTTACACGCAACCATCCCGACATCTGTCGATTTTACGTGCAACACACACACGCACAGATACACACAAGGACACACAAATACCTGTGCAATTTACACGCAACCATCCCAACGTCTGTTGATTTTTCTCGCAATGAATGCACACACGCACACACACGCCTGTGCGATTTACACGCAGCAGTTTCAGCATCTGTTGATTTTACACACATGAACCTGGGCCGGAATAAGGCCAGCGGATGCCCTCAGCACAGCCCAAGAACGGTGCCCTGACGGCCCTTCTGTTGCTCAGCTGGCAAGACATTAAGACTCAGTAAGTGCTGAAGGTGAAATAAATAAGACATTAAAAACTCGGTTTTCTTCAAGGCCGTCCCCCACGCCAGAACACACAACTCTATTAAATATAAACTGTTTTTTTTTATTATATTTATTTAACACTAAATAGCAGCAAGCGATATAAGCCAATGACTGACTTATAACTAGGGCAGTGTTCTCCAACCTTGGGTCCCCAGATGTTTTTGGCCTACAACTCCCAGCATGCCCCAGCCCTTCCCTTGGTGCCCTGAGCACGTGCTTGTATTGCTTGATGGTTAATCCAGGGCTGACATAAACACACACACACAGAATACAAGTGCAGCTACGAGGAGGAGCGGGGAAGTTACTGTATAGCTCACCCTTCCCCAACCTGGTGCCTGCCAGATATTTTGGACTACAGCTCTCAGCAGTCCCCCATCACCATGGCCAATGGTCACGGATGATTGGAGCTGTAGTCCAAAACACCTGGGAAGTAGTCCAAAACACCAGTTTGAGGAAGGCTGGCCAAGATAAAACGGCCCATCCCAATCCATCAGGTGCTTTGATGGGTCTTTCTTCCTCTTCTTCTTCTTCTTCTTCTTCCTCTTCCTCTTCTTCTTCTAAAAAGATACAGATTCACACAAGCAGAGATTGGCTTGTGTTCCCCATCCTCACTTCCACCCCGCTGAGGCTCACGTACGTGAGTGGTACCCCCTTGCATAAAGATCATTTCAAAAAACGGAGAAAAGAGGGACCCAGCCAGAATCCTTCTCTTCCTGTCCTCGGCCTTTAGTCACTTTGGTTGAGCACGTTCCAATTTAATTTTGAACCGCCAGACCATCTAAAAGGTAATTTGGCGCCCCCGTGTTTTAAGAGGCTCCTCTTTCCACGCCCCCACACGAAAGGCACGGAACGGCTGCAACTCTTGTGCTCGCACCCACCCCAAAGGTGATAAAGCCACTGATCGAGGCCCTGTCCTCGATCAAGATTTATTGGGCCACATCAAGGCATATTTATAGACCCGCCAAGGGGCTCTTAATTTGTTTGGGGATAAACAATTAATCACACACACACCCCACCTTCCCCAGAAGTGGGAGCAGCAGCAGCAGCAAGCACAACAAAAGGAGACAGGGAGGTTTTATGGTTCTTAAGGGCCTTTGGTAGCAGGGAAATAATTCAAAACAGATTCTGGGCGTAGGACTGGAAGAGATCAATAAGTGACACAGAGAGAGGGAGGGAGGGAGGGAGGAAGGGAGGGAGATGCTGAAGTATCCTTCCCAAATTCAGGAGCAGTGACTACTTAGAAATTGGGTTTTCAAACTCCAAGGAGGATCACAAATTCTTGGATTCTCTACTGGACATTTGGGTTCTGGATTCCCTGCTAGATGATGGTCTACTGGATATTTGGATTCTAGATACGGTACTTGGATTCTGGATTCTCTACTGGACATTTGGATTCTAGATACGGTACTTGGATTCTGGATTCTCTACTGGACATTTGGATTCTAGATATTTGGGCTCTGGATTCCCTACTAGATTCTGGATTCTGTACTAGATATTTGGATTCTAGATACTTGGGATTCTGGATTCTCTACTGCTGAAGGCAAACGGGATCCAGGGAGAAATCACTTCCTCTAAAAAAAAAAAAAGACAATTTATCTGCAAAGCCTCCTGCCCAGCCACTGGCTGAGTTTCTGTGATGTCAGAGAATGCTCACAGGTGCTTGAACAGTCCAACAGTAGCCTCAGAAGGCTAGCGAGGTAGGGATGGCACTAGGCTAGAGGATGAGTGGAAGATAAATCAACTCCTGCTGAACTCTTCTTTAGAAACTTCCAACTTAGATCCATGGATTCCCCGTGCAATGCGCACAGCTGCTCACGAGGAACACTGTATGCTCATCCACTGAACCGATGGCTGGAATAAGGTCGCGAGGGTGGTAAAAGAGGAGACGCTTTAGAAGGGGGACCCTGGGCATTCAGAAGAGCTTACAGAACACTGACCTAGGACCAAAAAGGAGCTCGAACAGGTGACCACAAAGTCATCCAGCCCAATCTCTTTCTCCCAAAATGAGGCAACGGATGCCTGCCCAGCTCTTTCTTAGAACCCTCTTTTTGAGCACCACTGGAATGTGCCCCCCCCCCGAGAGCTTCTCTGAACCTGAATTTGGCCCTCAGGCTGAAAGAGGTCTACCACCCCTGCACTGCACTCTGTATGTGCTCAACGATACTCTTTTCCTTTTTTTCTTTTCAACGACGTACTTCTTTTCATGCTACAGGGACCGAGCCTCAAAAAAGAAGCCAGGGCTCCCTTTTGAACGCACCGTCTGCCCCTCTCCTGGGTATTAATAAATTCCAGAGACAGCCTCTTTGCGGTCCCCCCCCCCGCCAGCACCCTCCCGCTCGCCAGTGATCATCCGAGCTGCAGACACAGCGAGTAAGACCAGACTTGGCAGCATCAGGCAGCCGGTAAAGACCGGGGGTGACAGAAGGGTTGCTTTCCATAAACTAATTAAAATCAAGGCGAGGGAGCAGAGGTGGGGGGACGGACGAGGAGAGGAAGAGGACAAAGGGAAAGTCATGATGCAAATATATATATATGTAAAATGTATATTAATTACAAGAGAGAGAAAGACCAATGAAAACATAAGGGTCAAATATATCCAATATTCTCAGCTCATCGCCTTCTTCCCCATCTTGTTTTTTTTTTTTTTTTAGAGGGCAGCAGACGGTGCTATGAACTCATCAGTGGGATGTGTTGATGGGAACATCGGAAGCTGCCTCAGACTAGATCAGAGTCTTGGTCTGCCCAGACTGGGGTTGCCTGCTCCAACTGGCAGCTGCTATTCAGGGTCTCAGCCAGAGAGGACGGTCTTTCTAATTTCCTGCTCCCTGGTCCTTTTAACGCAGGGGTGCACAACTTAAGGCTGCAGGCCAAATCCAGCCTGCCCCGGTGGGGGGGGGGGATTCAGACTGCCCCCCCGGGGGGGTGAGACAAAATGGTCATGGCACCTTTGCCTGGCCCCACCCCACAGCACTTGGCCGTTCAGCTGTCTCCCGTCTCCCGACCCCGCTCCACACCTTCCAGAAGGTTGAAATGCCTCTCCCGAGGCTTTGTTGCCGTCAGCAAGAGCTTTACGCTCTTACCGATATGGAACTCAGTTGAGATGGAATTCGCTTCCACGGTTTGCTTCAGACTGGCCACCCATTTGGACGGCTTTAAAAGGGGACTGGACAAATCCATGGAGGATCAGGCTATCAATGGCTCTTAGTCCTGATGGCTATATGCTACCTCCGGTATCGGAGGCAGTATACCGGGGAACACAAGTGGGAGGGTGCTGTGGCGTGCACGTCCGACTTGTGTGGGCTTCCCACAGGCAGCTGGTTGTCCACTGTGGGAACAGAACGCTGGACTAGCTGGACTCTTGGACTGATCCTGCACAGCTGTTCTTCAGTTCTTAAAGGCTCAGCCTGCTTGTTTGGAAATAATTCAGTTAAATCACAGGTTAGGTAAAGGATCAACTGGTAGATCTCTCGGTGGTCTGCGGGAGCATGGCAAAGGTTTCCAATGTGATTGGTACGTTATACGGCTGAAATGAAGAAAGCTCGAGGGTTGCCGTTATCAGGAGCGGCTTTGTGCATAGAAGGACTGGGAGGTCGGTTCATTTCTGGCCCTCAAAAACACATTCCTGGGCTCAGAATTCTTCTGTTCCAAGTGTGTGTCTTTTGCACTGGGCTCCGGTTGTTGCAGGGGTGGTGCAGGACAAAAGAACGCACAAATTTGCGTATACTAATTTACATATGCTCTAAAGCAGTGTTCTCCAGCCTTGGGTCCCCAGATGTTTTTGGCCTACAACTCCCAGCATGTGGGAGTTGTAGGCCAAAAACATCTGGGGACTCACGGTTGGAGAACACTGCTCTAAAGTCTCTCTCTCTCTCTGTGTGTGTGTATGTGTGTGTCTTCAAAGGACCCTGTCTCATTTGGAGATTTGGGGATCCAAATGAAAGATTCAGGGCTCCAGACATAGTGGGCCGCCCCCTAACACCACCTCTGGGTTGGTGAATCTCAGGGTTCTGGTTAAAAAAAACAAAGGAAATCCACTATAGTAGATCCCACAGGCCTGAAGTCTGCCCACTCCTGGATTAAACAACGCATGGTTGTTTCATCCAGCCGTTTATAGATAGATTGATAGATGGATCCCGTCTCCTTCAAAAGTGTACTGATGATTCTGAAGCGGCCTTCCCCAACCTGGTGCCGTCCAGACTCCCATTGTCCCCAGCCGGTGCAGCCGACAATCAGGAATCCCGAGGGCCGTAGTCCAAAGGGCGCCCAGTTGGGGAAGGCGGTGCTCAGTTTCAGCCCAATCCCAAAGGCAAATCGAATTATTTTTAAAGCGAGACAAGGAATTGGAAGTGAGATGAGCGGCCACTCTGCACGCGGAAGGTCCTGGGTTCGAGTTCTGACGTCTCCAATTTCTTTTTAAAAAGGGATCAGGTGGCAGGTGATGGGGAAGAGCCTTCTCTCGGGGGGGGGGGGAGACCCCTGAGAGCGGTCCTCAGTCAGAGGAGACAATCGGGGGTAAGATGAACACACTAGACCTGGTTCGCACATAACGACAACCCGGAGTACAGGTTGAGTATGGGTTCCTGTTGAATCGTGGGTTGTCACTGAATCGTGGGTTGTCGTTATGTGAGAACCCTGCACTATATTATTAGATATTTCATTTCTATATCGTCCAATTGCCAAAGCTCTGAAGGCGATTTACAACAATTCATAAAGAAGACAAACCACATATACAATAAAAACTATGCTAAACTGTGGTTTAACTATAGGTTGTTAACCATGAACAACCCAGAGCTCACAACCCAACAACAAACCACGGGTTCCCTTCCTGCGTTGCTTGCGGTTAACAACCCATACTTAAACCGTAGTGCAGGGTTTGCATGCAAGGACAACCCACGATTCAATGACAACCTGTGATTCAACCCTGATGCTATCCTGGGACAAGCCATCCTGGCTTGTTGTTACATGTGAACCAGGCCATAGTCTGATCCAGTGAAAAGAGTAGCTCCCGAGAATATATCCGAACCATTACCGATGTCACAGGGAAAGGCAGGGTAGGAAGAGAAGAAGGGACGGCTGCCGGGTGCAGTCCATCACAACGCCATTTCAATCTACAGGGGGTGGGGGTGGGCAAAATGATGGATGGCTGAGGATAAGAGCGGGGGGGGGGGGGAGGAAGGAAAGAGGCCAATGGAGACATTAGCACATCAATGGCGTCTGCAGCCGCCTCACCATGGCAGGCAAAGCGGCAGAGCAGCTTTCGTGAAATTTTAATTAGATGGCACCCGAGGTGCCGTCAACAGCCGCCTGACAGAGCAGACCTCTCTCTCTCTCTCTCTTTGTCCCAGGGGGCCTTCAATTATTGCTCCAGAGGGGCGAGACTCATTCCCAGGAATCATTACCGACCCCGGAGTCCTCATTAGGGGCACACGAGCGGCACCCCCTCCCTATTCCCGGATCGCTCCCGCCCGATCGGCACCTTAGCAGCTGCCGAAAAATGAAAAGACACGTGGGTTTCATCCAGCCGGCGGGTGTCCAAGGCTGCACACAACGATATTAACGCCTGGAATCCACGGCCTCCTAAAATGACTTATTCGTTTTATTCTGTTTGTTTATAGCTTTTAAATTTTTATCCAGCCCCATAGCCAAAAAGGCTCCCCAGTCGGTTACGAAGAATAAGAAATAAGACGGTCCCGGCCCACGGGCTTACAATCTAAAGGGCATGACACAAAAGGAAAGGAGATTGGGAGAGGAGGAAATTTAAAAAAAAAATGAATTTAGGCGCTAGATTCTTAGTTGCAAATTTCAGCAGGTCATGGGCCCAGCCAAAAGACTGCCGCTTCCTCTCCTCCTGAGGAAGAGTGTATCAGATTTGCAAACAGAAAATTGGGTGGAATGGGAAATGCCTTAGAACAGGGGCAGAACATGGAGCTCTAGATGTTTTGGATCCAACTCCCAGCATTCCTGACATGCTGGCAGGGGCTTCTGGGAGTTGGAGTCCAAAACATCTGGAGATCTACCTTCTGTCCACCCCTGGCTTAGAAGACCGAAACAAAAAATTTCAAGATGATCTCAATAGGTTAGAACACTGGGCAGAAAACAACAGAATGGCATTCAACAGACACAAGTGCAAAGTTCTTCATTTAGGAAAGAAGAAACCGGATGCACAGGTAGAAGTTGGGGGGGGGGATACCTGGCTTGACAATAGAACGTGTGAAAAAGATCGTGGAGCTGTAATTGGTCACCAGCTGAATATGAGCCAGCAGCGTGATGCAGCTGCAAAAAAGGCAAAGGCAATTTGAGGTTGCATCAAGGGAAGTAAAGTTTCAAAATCACGGGAAGTGATGCTTCCACTCTGGTCAGACCTGACTTTGAATACTGTGTCCAGTTCTGGACACCACAGTTTAAAGAAGGATTCAGATAAAGGCAACAAAGATGATCAGGGGACTAGAAACTAAGCCCTACAGGGAAAGATGGAAGGAACTGAGTATGTTTAGCCTGGAGAAGATGTGATGGCACTGTTCAAATCACAGAGAAGAGGGCCGGGACCTGTTCGTTATCATCTAAGACTGTAGAGCATGAAATAACAGGCTTAAGTTACAGGAAGGTAGATTTTGGTTGAACATCAGGAAAAAGGTCCTCTCGGTCAGAGCAGTCAGGCCATGGAACCAACTGCCTAGGGAGGAGGAAGGGTCTCCGTCATCGGAGGTATGCAGAGATTGGACAAGCCATCTGTCAGGGATGCCTGAAACTGGATTCCTGCACTGAGCAGGGGGTTGGACCAGATGACCTCAATGGCCTCTTCCAACTTTATGATTCTGTGTGCAGAGAGAGAGAGAACCAGTTGGCCTGGACTTATCATCTTCGGTCCCCCCCCTCACTAATTATTAGGGGCTGGGGGTGTGTCTGACCTCAGAGGGGGGGGGCAAGATCGAGGTCAAAGTCCAGGCAAGATGGAGACTGAGAGGCTCTTTTCCCTGGTGGAGCAGACCACCAGATAAGGACTAACCTAGGCTGACCTAGAGCCGCTGAAATGGAATCAAGCTGAAGAGCATCGTATATCAAGTTCCCAGAATATCAACAATTGAACGTTGCATCGTGGGGTGCTCCCATTCATTGTTTTAGTCAGCCGGCCATGCTCTCCGCCACAGTACTCCATTACATATTCCCATAGCCACTGGCGTACACTTTTCGGGGGTTTCCCCCCTTAGGGTTCCCCACCCCACCCAGCTAAATGTTTTTTTTGTACTTCTGCACACCACAGGGTCCCCCCCCCGCCCGCCCGAGTCTGCCGATACCTCCCTCTTGTGTGGGGGTAGTGCTGCACTCATCGCCTGAACACTGAAAATAGAAGGAATGAAAATTGCTTTCCTTGGCCCTGCCATGGGCAAGGGTCACTTATGTGTCGTCCCCCCCCCCCCCCCGCTGGGGAATGAAACCCACAGTCCTCAGCACAGAGGCAAAAAAAAACACCATCAAGGATGATACAATGAAGCTGCAAAAGAAGACATTACTGAGATTATGATATTTCACACACACACACACACACACACACCCTTCAATTCAAAACACTGTTTGCATTTTTAAACAGACAAGGCGTCCCTCTTTAGAGAAGAAAGGCCCGTTAATTAACCTCTAGGCACGATTCAAAGCCTCATTTGTAGGGCGATTAACATAATTCCCCCTAGTACAAACACACAGCATGCATTAATGATCATTTGCCACACAGACAAAAAAAAAAAAACCTTTCAGACAAAAGGCAAGCAAAGGAAGGTTTGGGCCCCCATTTCTTTCTCCTGAGATCAGCACGGGTGTAGTTTTGGGAGGTAGGAGAGCACGCACGAGGCATTTTAGAAGGCCTTGGGGCCTGAGACATCTCCCTGACACTTGAAGACCAGCCTTAGATACATACGTTCAGGACTGAGGGTGCCAGTCGAGGGTCTTTATGTATTTATGGCATTTTTAGCCTGCTCTTCAACAACAACAACAACGAGGCTTCCAGAGTAACTTACAGATCAATCAAACAACACAAGACAGTCCCTGCCCTTTTACGATCTAAAAGACACCACCCAAAAGGAAACAAAGAGGAGGGGGGAGAAGGAAAAAAGCACACTCAGGCAAGCCATGCTGGGAGGGTAGGACTTTTTTTCTGCCTAAACACACATAGGATCGCGCTCTTAACGCCAGATAGACCAACACGGCGGCGGAAGGACCAAAACAGACTTACCCAATTCCAAAATACAATATGGGTCTCCTCAGAAACAACCCAACCCCTCCACCCCGCCCCCAGAAGACCCAATATACATACACAATACGTTCAATTTCCCCACTGAATATATAGAAACACACGTCAATACAAAAGTGAATACACGACAGATGCTCACATCTCAGACACCAGTAACTATGGAATACCAGTAGAATTCGGTTTCAACTATTCCAATTCTTTTCAAGTCACTGTATGAAGAAGTTCAAAGTTCGGGGTGGGGGGGCTTGTTTTGTTTGGCTGTGATTGAGGTTGCCAGGTCGAGATCCTCCTGTTCCTTCGGTAGTAACCAAAAATGTCTCCCATCCTCAGCCTTCTAAAAAAATAAAATAAAAGGATACCCACGTTGTTACTCTGTATTCTCCTTAATTAGTACATACATCACAGTGTTGTTTGTAGTTAAGGAGAATACAGAGTAACAAACTGGGCATGCTTTTTTTTTTAGAAGGGTGCGGAGTACACTTATGCCATGTCCTATGACCTGTAAATATGCCGCCACGCCCCAATCCACGGCAGAACTTTACACCTGCTCCGAACCAGATGAGAGAAATTCCCCTCCCGGTTACCTCAATAAGAGGGTTCCCCGCCCCTCACCAAAAAAAGGTACCTGCCCATTCCACAACCAACTGCCCATGTCTCCATAACAGAGTACAGGATGCTCCTATTTAAACCAGCCCACTCTTTGGAACCATGAGGACTGGAATCTTACTTTATTTTTCAAAGGAAGAGCCATGACTCAGTGACAGAATAATAATAATAATAATAATAATAATAATAATAATAATAATAATACCTCACAGGGTTGTTGTGAGTATAAAATGGAGAGGAGGATGAGGATTATGTAAGCCGCCTTGGGTTCCTTGCAGGAAAAAAGGTGGGGTATAAATTAAACAAACAGATAAATAAATAATCATTTATTAAGCGGGGGACAAGCAGAACCCCTGCTTTGCATGCAAATGGTCCCAGGTTCAGTTAAGAAAAGGATCTGGTAGCAGGTGATGGGGAAAAGCCCCTTCTCTGCTGATGATTCTGATCAAGATACATAAATCCAGCTGGCTACATGGCAGCCTCCCCACTGTTCCACGGCACAGGATCAGGGTGACTGACTGCAGCCTTACATAAACTTGAAAAGAAATCCTGACGAATTCGGTAGAAGGGAAATTCATCTCCCTCTTCAGATACGCCAGTGTGGCCTAGTGGTTGGAGTGTCAGACTGAGGAGACCCAGGTTCCCAGTCCCTGACTCGCAGCCTCGCCTGCCTCACAGGGCTGTTGTGAGGAGGCAACTGGATATGAGGACCGTGTAAGGCACCTTGGGCTCCTTGGAGGGAAAGCGCGATAGAAATGTAACAGACTAAGGGTGCAATGCCGAAAAAAGTCCCACAACGTCCAGCATTCCCCAGCCAGCAATGCTGGCTGGGGAATGCTGGGAGTTGTAAGACTTTTTTTCCTGTCCAAACATGCATAGGATTGTAGGACTTTTTTTCCTGTCTAAACATGCATAGCATTGTAGGGCCTTTCCCTGTCCAAACATGCAAGGAGTGTAGGACTTTCCCCCCCTGCCTAAACATGCATAGGATTGCGCCCTAAACCAAATAAAAAATCCCGAGGTAGCCACCCCGCTGTCGGTTACCTCGACTGCACGCGGTCGCTAGTAGAAAGGCAAGGGCTGCGGAACGCGCGTTCTTGCCGTGCGCCTCGCCGCGCCGCCGGCTTCACTCACCTGCCAGGAGCCGGAGGGGATCTCGCTGAAGCGCCCCAGGCCACCGAAGGCGTAGCAATCGTACAGGTGGCGCACGGTTTCCGAGCAGTGCCAGAGCAAGCCGAAGCTCACCTCGCCGCCGCCACCGCCCTCGTTGCCTTCCAGGGCGGCGGCCGCGGCGGCCACCACCAACCGCCGGGCGCCGCCGCCGCCGCGCTCTCGGACGATCCAAGCGGGCGAGAGGAAGCTGAAGCTGCAGACGGCGACCAGGCAGGAGGACAAGAGGACCCAGAAGCAGCCCACGCAGCTGAACATCCTCGGCAGAGCGGCGGCGGCGGCAGGCGGCTGGCGGTGGCCGAGGGAGCCGGCCGCCACTGCCGCCGTGCGCTCCAGCAGCGTCGCATCCACGCGGCCGGCCGCGGCTTTCTTCGCCCTCTTCTGGCGCGCCGGCATGGAGAAGCTGCCCTTCGCCCGCCCCGCCGGCTGGCTCACCTCAGCCTCGGCTGGGGGAGAGGGGCGAGCCGACAGCCTTGCGGGGCCATGAGACGAGGCGAGCCGGACACACACGTGGCGAGGAGGAGGCGCTGCGGGGTCTTTTTCCCCCCTTCGCCGGGCGCGCTTTGGAGAGGTCAGGAGCGCCCTTGGAGAGGTTTTGCGCTTTTGTTCGCGGGCAGGTGCGCTCCGCACGCTCCTCCGGCTGCTGCTGCTGCTGCTGCGTGTTTTCTTCGTCCGCTTCTTCTTCCCCCGGTGGGCGTCTCCCTGGATCCAGCCTCCCCATCACGTGGAGCGAGCCCGTGGGGAGGAAGGGAGGGGGGCTCCACAACCAGCCAGCCCCACCCGGCGCGTCCCTCCCGGCCCTGCGCAATTGACTTTGACCCGTACCCGAACTCGTAATAGCTGATGGCACTTCTCTCTCTTTTCTTTTCACCCCCTTCTGGGTTAAAATTGGAGGCAGGCCACTCTGTTTACTTTGAAGAAGTGCCAGTAGGTACCCTGGATATAATGGATTAATTAATGGATGAATTAATCAAACAATAACATGAAGTGGGACAACCTTGGACTTATTTTCAAATAAAACAATTATTTCGGTTATTTGTTTATTTATTGGACTTATTTATTGGGCATCTTATTTATGTATTGGACTTATTTATGTATTTATTTATTGGACATTTATTTATTTATTCATTGGACATTTATTTATTTATTCATTGGGCATATCTATTTATTGTAGAAGAACAAGAGGGGAAGGCAGCAATGTATAAATGAAAACAGAAGAGAAAGAAGTCTCAGGTGCCAGTGAAAACAGTTTAATGCCCAACGTGTTTCGGTTTACGCATTTGTCAGGGGCTGAAAGTTTTTCCAAATATGATAGAAAAGAATTCTTTCTCCGGCTATCTCATGAGTATCTCTTGACAGAGGGGTAAACTGAAATGCGTTGGGCATTACACTGTTTTCACTGGCACCTGAGACTTCTTTCTCTTCTGATTTATGTATCTGCCTTATTTATTTATTTATTTTCTTTTGGGACACCCCCCCCCCATAAGACCTTTATTTTATTTTCCATGAAAATATTTGGCACCCTTGCTGACTGGCTTTATCAAGAGGCCTTGGTGCTTTTAATGGATGGTGATGCCTGTGGAATTGACAGGCCTGTGGAATAGCATTCACCTGGGAGTATGTCCTATTGGACTCTGTGGGGTTGGCATCCAACTCTTGAGTAGATACTTCTACTATATTGAAGGGTGCCATGTATAGAGACATGTATCCATTGTATAGGTCAGGGCACAATCCTATGCACGTTTAGACAGAAAAGAGCCAGAGTGGCATAGTGGTTTGAGTGTTGGACTGGGACTCGGGAGATCCAGGTTCTAGTCCCCACTCGGCCATGAAACTCACTGGGTGACTTTGGGCCAGTCACTGCCTCTCAGCCTAACCTACCTCACAGGGTTGTTGTGAGGATTAAATGGAGAGGAGGAGGAGGATTATGTAAGCCGCCTTGAGTTCCTTGCAGGAAAAAAGGTGGGGTATAAATGTAATAAATAAATTAAATAAATTAAAAAGGCCTATAACTCCCAGCATGCTGGGAGTTGTAGGCCTTTTTTACTTTCTAAACCTGCATAGGATTGCACTGTAAAGCTGCTCTCCTAGGCATGCTTACCTGAGAGTGAGTCCCACTGAAAACAATGTGCTTGCTTCTGAGTAGACATGAATAGGATTGCAATGCCTCCATCGCTGAGAAACCGGAGAAAAAGGGGTTGCCTGCCCCGCTGGCCCTTCGCAAGGCAACTTTATTCCCTTAGCAGGGCGAGCCCCGCCGTCTGTATTTTTACTTGTCTGGCTACGTTGAAAAAGGCCATAGGACCAGGTTCTGATCCCACAGGGCTGGGGAAGCTTCAGATGTTGTTGGACTCCGATTCCCATCTGCCCACAGCCAGCACGGCCAATGTTCAGGGATCATGGGAGGTGAAACCCAATGAGATTGGGTGGCCACAGATCCCCCAGCCCTGCTAGAAGACCCCAGGAAGGCTCCTCCTCCCTCAACTGCCGCCACCAGCAGCAGCCATTCCAACAGGCTGGACTGAGGGACATGGGAAGGCAAAGTGAGGCCATTCCACCAGCCCTGCTGAAAGATGACTTCATTTCCCCCCCTCCTCCCTCCCCATCCCTTTTTCCTTGTGTATCGTGCCTTTGTAGATCATAAGCCTGTGGGGCAGAGACTGTTTTGTTTTACTGATTGCACGTAAGCTGCTCCAGGAGCCTTTTTGGATGAAGAGCTGGATAAAAGAACACTTTAAGGGTGCAATCCTATGCATGTTTAGGCAGGAAAAAGTCCTCCAACTCCCAGCATGCCCCAGCCAGCACAGGGGGGCAAAGTCCTACAACTCCCAGCATGCCCCAGCCAGCACAGGGGGGCAAAGTCCTACAACTCCCAGCATGCCCCAGCCAGCACAGGGGGGCAAAGTCCTACAACTCCCAGCATGCCCCAGCCAGCACAAGGGGGCAAAGTCCTACAACTCCCAGCATGCCCCAGCCTGTAGGACTTTTTTCAGTCTAAACATGCATAGGATTGCACCATAAATAAATGAATAGAAAAGCTACCAACTGTGCACCAGGTTGCTGGTAAGAACACCAGAAGCGGAACAAGAAAAGAAATGGGGAGAGAGAGAGAGAGAGAGAAAGTGAAAGAGAGATGCCTGGAAGAAAAGCCTTATTGAACTCTGTAGGAGTTATCTAGGAGTAAAAGGGCATAGAATTGTTAGGGTGTCTGTAACTTAAAACTGGGCAGCAGAAGCCTCATTTGGGTTGCAAAAAGGGGAAACTGAAGGCAATTAGATTGGAAGTTTGTTGAAGTCCCTTCGCAAAGCTGGTGGCTTAGCGCCCCCTTGTGCTTTCCAGGAGAACTATTTCGGATGCAGAAAAAAGAAGCCAGGCCCCCAAAAAGAAGGGTGAATAGTCCAGGCTATTCATGGTGCTTTTGAAGGTGGCGTTATCTATACAAAGAAGATGATTGATGAGGTATTATTTTATATCCTTGGAGCTCAGGGCAGCAAACATGGTTTTCTCCCTCACAACAACCCTGTGAGGTGGGCCGAGAGAGAAAAATGAGCCAAAGATTACCTGGGGAGTTTCATGTCTTGTTTTGGGTATTTGAAATCAGGTCTCCCTGATTCATAGAATCATAGAATAAGTAGAGTTGGAAGGGGCCTATTGCGTCCAACCCCCTGCTCAGTGATTCTTCTAGGACACTAGCATAACCCAGCCTCCCCCAGTCCGGTGCCCTCCAGGTGGTTTGGACTACAACTCCCAGCATTCCTGACCATTGGTCATGCTGGCTGAGCCTGATGGGAGTTGAAGTCCAAAACGTCTAGAGGGCGCCGGGTTAGGGAAGGCTGTGTCTAGATTTTTATTTATTTATTATATTTATTAATCGCCCATCTGGCCGGTCACCCGGCCACCCTGATCTGGGCAAGTGGGAGCCTTCAGCCAATGTTGCCGCGTCCGGTGCTTCTGTTCAGGGTTCCCGCCCCTCCGTTCCAGTCCACCTTCTCCCGCCACCCCACTTTTCCACACACACACAACATTCAGTTGTCCGTCCCCCAGTTTGAGGTTTGTGTGTGGTGGCGACACACTTAAGCTCAGTCCCAGCTATATTAAAATACTGGATTTCTCCATTGATCTCTACAGGCAGAGCGGTCCCTGGCGCCATTTAAAAAGAGCTTCCCCTCGGGCACTAGAAACTGAATGTCAATCCTGAAGCTAAATAAAGATGGCGCTGGAGGGCAGAACTTCACTTTGCAGCAAGCCGTTCTCCCAGTTCCAAGGCAAAGAAAAATCTTAAGAAATGAGATTTAAAAAATCAAGGGGGCAGGGAACCTGGTGGGCGCTGAGAGAGGTGTCTCTGGGTAGGTTGGTGCCCATGGGCTCCACGTTGCAGACCCCAGGACTATAGCTTTCCTAAGGACGCAATCCTATGCGTGTTTAGACCGGGGGGGGGGGGGAATCCTACAACTCCCAGCATTCCCCAGCCAGCCATGCTGTAGGACGTTTTTCCTCTCTATACATGCATGATAGGATTGTGCCCTAAGTCTGTGGCAGCAGAGGGGGAAATTGGGTCTGTCCCTGAGAACTGGGATGGAGTATTTATTTATGCCGCAATCCTCGGCCCACTTAACGTGGGAGTGCGCCCCATTTATTTATTTATTTATTATATTTATGAATCGCCCATTTATGAATTAACTCCATCATGGGATTTATGGCTGGGGAGACGTGCATAGGATTGTGCGGTCAATTTAGGCATCGCGTGCACGTCCTGCCCTTCCTCCGAGGTGATCCCTGGCTGTGACTGAAAGCTGGGGCGAGCGGGAAATATTTGGGGGTGGGCGGAGTGCCTGCTGCCCCTCAGAACAACTTGTAGGCCAAAACATCTGGAGGGCCACAACTCCCATCAACCCTCACCACTGGCTATGCTAGCTGGGGCTGATGGGAGTCGTAGGCCAAAATATCTGGAGGGCCAAAAGTCGCCCAAGCCTGCCTTAAGAGTCACCATTCCCCAACCCGGGCCCTCCAGACGTGTCGGACTACAACCCCCGTCAGCCCCAGCTGGTTGGGGCTGATGGGAGTTGTAGTCCGACACAGCTGGAGGGCGCCAGGTTGAGACTGAGTGGCTGTTTTAGAGTCATTGTTGTTGCCAATCATTATCTTTCAATCTTTGGTGTTTGCTTTTGCCCTTATCCAACATGTCCGATCCAGGACCACTCCAGTCCAAGGGCCTCCCTTTCCCCTACCCAAGATGGCCGCCCCCGCCCGGGCTGCGCCTGTCAGGGTCGCAAAGGAGGCTCGCCCACTTCCAAGATGGCCGCACTGGCTCGGCGCCGCGTGCCCACGCCCAAGAGGGCCTCCCTCCCGCAACACCTCCCATTGGCCGCGGAGTGCCCTCGTCCAACATGGCCGCACTCCCTCCGCGCGTCGCGGCGTGCCCTAGCCCAAGATAGCCTTCCTCCCGCAAGCCTCCCCCATTTACCCGCGGCGTGCCCTCTTCCAAGATGGCCGCCTTTCCCGCGTTTTGAATGTGCCGACGCCGAGGCGGCCATGTAGCTTGAGGGCAAGAGGCCGGCCGGTTACCGATATATATATTTCCCCCTTTCCTCCCTCCCTCCCCCCTCCCTCGTATTTCTTTTCCCGAGATGCTCCGCGAGCCCTTCCCTCACCTCGGCCGTTCGCCGCCCGGAAGAAGGAGCCTCCGCGGCGGCGGCTGTTGACAACATGGCGGCTGCCGCCTCCTCCGTCTTGGCGCGGGGAGCGGGAGGCGGCGGGGCGAGCCGGAGGGAGGCGCTGCTGCCGCCGCCGCACGAGCCCTGAGGACGCGGGACGGGCCCGCCCGGGCCTCCCGCCGCCCCAGGACGCGCCGCCATGTCCTTCTTCAAGCGGAAAGGTACCGACTCGGGGGGGGGGGGCGTGAGGGGAAATGGCCGGGGGGGGGGAAGGGTGGGTCTGCCTGCCTCAGGCTGGGGCGGGGGGGGGGGTTGCAGTAAAGGGCAGGGGGTTCTGTGTGTCAGAGGAAGGGGGGTTGTGCTCTTTTGACCCTCAGAAGCCCCCGCCCCCAAACGCAGGGCGGCGGACCCCCCCTCCTCTCATGCACAATCCACCTCCCTTTATTGAGCCCCCCAGCTCAGGAATGCAGCCCCCACCCCTTTGACCCTCAGAAGCCCCCCCCACTCCTGACCCTCAGAAGCTGCCCCCCAAACTCAGGAAGCCCCCCCACCCTTTCTGTGGTGCCCCTCACTCAAGAGCACAGCCCACCCCCACCCCTTTGACCCTCAGAAGCCCCCCCCCCGCCCCCAAACTCAGGAAGGCAGACCACTCCCCTCATGCACGCCCCTCCCCTCCCTTGCGCTTCAGGTCTGTGTTCCTGAGTTGGGGGGCGCGATAAAGAAGGTGGGAAGGGGAGGGGTGGGGTCTGCCTGCCTGAGTTTGGGGGGTGGGGGGCTTCTGCCGGTGGAAGAGGTGGGGGACCCCTTTGACCCTGAGAAGCCGCCAAACTCAGGAAGGCAGGGGGTCGGAGGCAGCCCCCCCACCCCTTTCACTCTGAGAAGCCCCCCCAAAAAACAAAGGGGCCTAATGAAGGAGGTGGGAGCTGCCTACCTGAGTTTGGGCGGGGGGGGGGTCTTTTGCAGGGGCGAGGGGCGGGGGCCTGTATTCCTTTGGGGCAGGCAATAAAGGGTCTGGGTGCCGTGCGTTGGGGGAGGAAGTCTGTCTTCCTGGAGCTGGGGGCTTCTGAGCATGGAGTGGGTGAATCGAGGGGTCCTGTGTTCTTGGGAGGGGGCCGCCTTCCTGAGTATTATGGTACTCAGGGACAGGATGCTTTTGTGGGTGAAGGTGAGTAAGGAAGAGGAAGCCCGTGCCCTGCGTGGAAGGTGGGGTATGAAATGGGGTACGGACAAGAAGGAGGCTTTTGGGGATGGGGGCGCTGTGTGGGGCAGGGTCTTTGCTCCTGAGTGGGGGGGGGTTCGGTGAGAGTGCACTGTGAGTTCAGGGAGTTGTGTGGGGGGGGCGCAGCCATGGGGTCAGGTGGGAACCGGGCAGGTTCTGTGAGTGCATGAAATTGGGGGGGGGGTGAGGGCCTTTGGGGCAGGAGAGCACAGAGAATGAAAACCTTCGGGGAAGACAATAAAAGGCTAATTAGGAATGGGTGCCGGGGTCATGGGATAAGGTTCCGTGGAGGCGCGACTGGGAATACGAGCAACACGGTGGCTGAATTAGGGGGGCAGCTTCCCCCAGCACCTGGCATGGGGGATGCGAAAGCTGGGGAAAGGGGGAGTGGGTAGGGACCTGGGGTTGGGGGGGGGGGACAGGTGTACCTGGGATCCACAGAACGGGGTGTTATGCTTAGCCAAGGAATAGCAACCAGGATCGCCAAACAGGGTTGGGGCACGGGCTGTGTGAAAAGGCAGCCAAACGTGTTTGAGGTTTGCTCTGAAGGAGCATGCCCCTTCCTCTCCGGCCTTTCTAGCTAAGCCTCTTCCTCGAGGTAGGGCACACGTGAATGTCCTTGAACTACTTGGTTTTTCTCTTGGCGGAGGCTTTTGCTGCAGCTTCCCTGGACCACAGGACAGCCGAGGAGGGGTGGTCCTGGTGGAGTTCGCCGCCAGCATTCAGCCAGCTGCTTCAGAGGTCTCGGTACTACAATGGTCAAGATCAGCAGAGTCTGAATGAACTATATACAATGGCGCAAGGCCATAAGCAGCCATAAAACAAGGAAATATGTTATAATTGCTTCTGCATTAGGTAGACTAGCTTGCACGCTCAAAACCTGAGGCAGCATATCTGGTGAAGCTGTGTGCATATTGGGAATCCTTCCCCCCTCTCTCTCCCCCCCCCCTCAATTTGGAAACATTTCCCGTTGTAATAATTTGGGATGCATGACTTGAACTGGCGCTGAACTTCAAAGGCTTGGCCCTGCCCTGGCACTAACAGCCTCCTAAATTAGGGATTTGCAATTGCATAACTTTTGCGCTATCAAGCAAAGTGATTGTCCAAAGTGATATAAGCAAAGTCGAATATTTTCAAATTCACTATTAAGCTGTTAAAAACAAAAATGTGGGGTATGCTTCTGTGTTACGTGAAGCAGACCGTGTAACTTGAGATGTACTGTATTCTGATCGCCTCTCCGGTTAAAACAGACCAAGTGCCCTGAAAGCAAAAAGCCGGAGTCTTTCTGGGGGGTGCTTAGGAGGCAGCACTTTCAAGGCAAGTTGCAAGCATGTGGGGAAGGAGTGCGGGTCCCTGGCCTTCCTGCACCAGCCTCTGGAGGCTTAGTAGCCTCAGGTATTTTCCAGAAACACCACGAAGGCCTGTGTATCTGGTCTGCTTTTCAGTGGCCAGGATTGAACCTGGTGCACAGGTAAGCAGTGCACCTTATGTTCTAGTATTAAGGGCAGCCGCCGGCGTGATCACATCACGCCAGTGCTTAATGAGTTGCACTGGCTACCAGTTGCTTGCCGAGCCGAATTCAAGGTGTTGGTTTTGACCTTTAAAACCCTACACGGCTCCGGCCCAGTTTATCTCAAGGAGCGCCTCCAGCAACATCAAGTAGGCCGCTCAACAAGGTCTGCCACGGACGGCCTTCTCCTTATCCCATCAGCCAGAGCAGCCAGGCTGGTGGGGACTAGGAAGAGGGCCTTCTCTGTGGCGGCCCCCACATTATGGAACTCCCTCCCTAGTGACCTTCGCCATGCCCCCTCCGTGATGAGCTTCCGCCGTGCATTAAAAACATGGCTGTTCAGGCGGGAATATGGGGTGGGTTAGGTTTTTAATGAGAATTTTTTTATATTGTTTTAATTATTATGTTTTATTGTGTTTTATTGTATTTTAATTGTACATCGCCCAGGGTGGCCGGGTGACCGGCCAGATGGGCGATTGATAAATATAATAAATAAATAAATAATAAATAGTATTGGCCCCGAATTATTGGACCAGTTGCACAAATATATCTAACCAAGGGCGGGCAGTATAATGCTTGACATGCTCTATCTCAGTGATGGCGAACCTTTTTGAGCCCGAGTGCCCAAACTGCAACAAAAAATACAGTCTGATTATATGCCAGACTGAAATTGTATGGGGCAAGCTTTACCCCGGGTCCTTTCCCTGCTTCTACAGGTGTCGGATTAGTAAAAGTAAAAGTCAACCTGTACTAGGATGAGCAAGGTAAACAAGAAAACTAAATGTGCTTAACACATTTTAAACACTTTATGTCTTGGACTGCAAACACTGCATTAGGTAAAAGTTTGCATTGGGCATGCTTTTGCACAATGAATGTGATTTTTGCCCTTGCATGCATGCTGATAATTTGTCAAACCTTGGCTCATACTCTGTTAGTTGGAGAGCAACACATGCAGCACTCAGGTCAACTGTTAGGGCTTTACATCCAAGCCATGCTCTGTGCATCATTCTTCAAAATCTTTTAAATGTGATAACAATGTAGAAAAGAATTCTGTAACAGGAATTCTAGAATAAAATCATTCTGTTCCACACTGTGAGAAAGAACAAGATCATTAGTGTTTTGCAGAAGGGGACGGTCTTTTCGCGATCTGGTGACCAATGGCTCGAGTGCCCACAGAGAGGTCCCTGCGTGCCAGCTGTGGCACCCATGCCATAGGTTCGCCATCACTGCTCTATCTGGTCCATCTTTGCCCTGTAGCCTCTGACTGGCAACCTACAGGTGGTCCGTTCTTCCCAGGAGAAAAAAAGGGGAAAGTTTGGTGTCCGGACATGCTTTGTTTGTAGCCTGTGCTGGCTCGACATCAAACATCTGTACAAACCGGGAGTTTTTCAAAAGCATTCAACCTAGAAGCCTAGAGATAAGGCATCCCACAGTGCCACTACAAAACAAATTTGCTTTGTGGGCAGCTGGCGAAGGAGGCCGCACCACTGCCTTGGCACTGTTGTGCGGACTCCTTGACATAGTCAGGAGTCACAATGCGGGTCCCCCTTTCCACCTGCATATTGGAACCCAGTTGCCCCTTCAGAACCATCGTGTGATCCGGGCTGCCTGGGAATGCATTGCTTCAGAATGTGGGGCAGTTTGTATGTGGCATGCTGGAACGCTTCCCCGTGTCAAAAGCTCCCTGCATATAGAAACCGTGTATTTGAGGGGGAAAGGCTTGGCTAGAATCCTTCTTCCACTAACTTCCCACATGCAAGGATCTTCTGCTGCCAAGGACACGAACACGAGAGTCTTACCGTGAGCTCTGGCTCCCAGCCTAGTAGTTACGGACATCTGTGGGATGTCCTTTCTGACAAGCTCTGTTAACCTCTCTGCCCACCAAGCAAGCAAGTGGTAGCCATTGTGGGCGTCTTGCCCAAGGGCCCACCAAAACTTGGAGCCGGCACGGACCGTTGCCCAACTCTCCAGAATCCCGCCCACAAACCCGTTGGCCAAACATTAAACGCTTAAGAGCCCCAATCAGCGCCTCACCTTCGTCCCGCCAGACTCGCAGGGGACGCATGCTTCACGGCCGCCGTTATTAGAGGTCCTATTTGGTATTCATAACTAGACTCTCTTCCCACCCAGCCCCGACAATCCAGGGTCAGAAAAGAGATTTGCTTCGCCCTCTTCTTTCACCTGCGCCGTCATCCACCCCTGCGTCTCCGACGTCGGTGCCTTTGCCGCAACTCATTTAGCACGAGATAAGCGCTCGTTAATGGATGCTTGACCCGGCGCCGTGGAGGCACGCGGCACATGAACGGGGCCGGCGGTGATGCAGACACGCTTGCTGAAATATTGCTCTGAAATTAGGCAAGGAGGAAGGGTATCCAAACTCTGCTATTGCTTTCTCGTCATTTCCCCCCCCCCCCCAAGATGCACCCAAATAGGTCTTGAAACCAGGGAGGAGGTTTCCCTGAATCCCTTTTGGGAGTTGTTCTTGGGGGCCACGGTCCAGTGATGGGCGGGGCCAGAGGCAAAACACCAGCATATTGTCGCTTAAAGCTCTTCCAACCAGGAACAAAGCCTCAAGGGAGGCATTTGGACCCATTTGAATGGGCCAAAACTGCGCAAACACTCGACAGCCGGGGAAAGGGATCGGGGCCAGACCTGGCCCACCGGCAGGGATGTTGGAGAGTCCTTGGTCTCGAGTCACGAGTCGAGTCACGAGTCTTTGGACCCGAGTCTCGAGTCCGAGTCCAAGTCCTTGGTCCCGAGTCCCGAGTCACTCCCAAAGCTGACTCCACGAGTCCCTATTAAATCAATGGGGGTGTTTCCCAACAAAATAAGGCTACTTCAGATGTGTGGCTTAAATAAATTCTAGGCACAATTGTGCCTTTTTATCTCAAAACTCTGCCACTGATTTTGACAAGAACAGACCAGGCAGACAAACCCAAAATAACCAGACAGGCAGAGGAGGCAGGGAACCCCAAACAGGCAGGCAGAGGCAGCCAAACCCAAAATGTCTGAAAGGTTGCATTAGGAAAATGATTTTAAAAAATAAACTTGGATTGTTACTGCAACTAGGTCCAGACAGCACCTGCAGGTGGCATCAAGCTGTGACGTTGACGAGTCCTTGGTCTCGAGTCCCGAGTCGAGTCTCGAGTCCCATTAAAAATATTGGGACTCGAGTGCGA
Organism: Shinisaurus crocodilurus; assembly: GCA_021292165.1. Lineage (NCBI taxonomy): Eukaryota > Metazoa > Chordata > Lepidosauria > Squamata > Shinisauridae > Shinisaurus > Shinisaurus crocodilurus. The sequence continues at coordinate 18,153,892 of CM037886.1, read as the reverse complement.
CTCGAGTCCGAGGGGGGACTCAGTCCGACTCACGAGTCGAGTCCTCGAGTCCGAGTCCCCATCCCTGCCCACCGGCCTGAGCTTCAGCACCCCTTGTCTGTTGTAAGGCAATGTATTTCGCTTTGCCCGCACCACCTTTTCTGTCCTCGAAAGTACCAGGTGAAGTAGGTTAGACCGAGACAGAGTAACTGTTCCTAAGGTCATCTGGTGAGGCTCGTGGGGATTCGAACCCGGGTCTCCCCAGTTCTTGCCGGACCCTCCGACCCTCCCCTTCTTCAATCTGGAGCCTTCCACATGTGTCCGACAGCCATGCTGGCTGGTGGGAGGTGTAGTCCAACACATCTGCAGAGCCCCAGGTTGGGGAAGGCCTCAGTTTCACCACCGGCCTCGCCGGGAGCAAGCCGCTCACTCGGAGCTTTCCATGGTGCTGAAACTGCTGGACTGCCTCGGCCGGCGGGTACGCAGCACTATGGGCCGAGCAGTGCGGGCCTGTGCTGACGGGTTGCCAGCTGCCAACCACCGTTTTGGCTCCTACCCTCAAAACCTCCCGCACAATAGCGTGCGATTCCCTATTTGAAAACTCGTCCTTTCTTTGTCTTCCAGACCACGTTTCCTTGCCCCAAATTAAGAATGCAGAAGTGCACCCCGCCCCTGCAATGAGCGGCACAGCAACAAAAAACAGATCAGCTCTACTAGTCTACATAATTAATCATGCGGACAGAAGTACAACCCCCCCCCCAAAAAAATCACACACAGGTACAGACACACACACGACACACCGGTGTGTTATTAACAACCAGGGCTCATGCATTTCCAATGATAATTTAATTTCTGATCTGCCATCTTGATGTATTATTTACTGGAGCCGAGCAAGAGATTACTGCACACCGCCTCTTCCCCCGCCACCATCAGCACCACTCGGACGCTTCCGAGTTTCCCTCGCAGGGGGATGGAGCTTCCATGAAAACCTGGGCGGACAGCGGAGCCCAAACCGGCCGCCGCACTCAGGAAAGTACACCAGATCTCGCTCTCAAACACCCGGTGAAGACAGCCGCAGGTTTGCCAAAGAGCAACTGAACATTTTTAATAAAACGAAAACACTCGCAAAAAGCTGGAATTATTTTATCAGAGCCTTCCCCAACATGGCTCCCCTCTCTGGATGTGTTGGACTACCACTCCCAATGTCCCCTTTGGCCATGCTGGCTGGGGATGATAGGAACTGTACTCCAACATATCTGGAGGTTACTGGTCATTGTATCTAATGGTGCTGTTCTGCCAGCGGGAGGTAAGCTGCTGGCGGAACAAACTTCCATGCAGCTGCCCCCCGCCCACACGCCCCAAATCTGCTCTGGTTGTTGTGAGGAGGAGGAGGAGGAGGAGGAGGAGGAGGAGGAGGAGGAGGAGGAGGAGGAGCAGGAGCAGGAGCAGGAGCAGGAGCAGGAGCAGGAGCAGGAGCAGGAGCAGGAGGAGGATTATTATTATGTAAGCCACCTTGGGTTTCTTGCAGGAAAAAAGGCAGGATATAAATAAATAAATGAAATGAAACAATCCATCTCCATTCTATCCAAATGGCTCCAGGGATTCCAAGACACAGGACACAAAGGTAACAGCCCACCAGCAACCAATATCCGGAGGTAGACTGCTTCTGAATATGGAGGTTTCATTTTAGCTCTCATGGCTAAAAGCCATGGATAAATGTCTGGAGGGCAGGTCAGTCATTTCCCCATTCACAGCCCTCTGAGCAGGCAAGGATCTCTACATTTTGGGGCGAGATTTAAAACAACAAGCGTTTGGGCGAGTTGTAGGCTCACCCAACAGCCAAGAGGGAATACCCGTCGTTCAGCAGAATCCAGATGGCTTAAAGTACAATCCTAAGCGAGTCTAGACTTGGGGGGGGGCTACAATTCCCAGCAGTTGTAGGGGAGTTGTAGTCCTTTGTTCCTGTCTAAATTTGCACAGGATTGTGCCCTTAAACACACACACACACACACAGATGCACACACAAAACAAGAATACCCACACGCTAGAGAAGTTCAACATTCATCGGTATTGGGGGAGGGGGGTGTCCAGCCTTCTATATTAAAAAAAGAAGAAAGGACTCACGGACCAACATTCCACCACTCCCGCCGTCCCTTCTGCCACTGCTGAGCAAGCACCAGCCCTTCCACGGTGCCCCCGACCTGCTGAACTTTGCCACTAAGAACCTGGCACCTGAATTTGCATCTTTTGTTCTTTATTTTTTTCCTTTCCCCTCCCAATCCCCTTTCCTTTTATGTCGGGTCTTTTAGATCGTAAGCCTGCGGGCAGGGAGTGTCTTAGAAATATCTTTGTAAGCTGCCATGGGGGGCTTTTTGGCTAAAAGGCGGGATGAGAATGCTAGATACAGGCCTGTGGCTTACGCTGGCTCAGCTTGTCTGAGTGTGGAAAGCTAAGCAGGGTCAGGCCTGGTTATTACTTGGATGGGAGACCCCTCCTCTAGTTTCATCTATGAAATAAATGAATCCCCATCGTTATCGGTGGCTGCTTGTGGTTCTTCTTGTGAAAAGAAAAGAAAGAAAAGAAGGCCGCTGTGGATTTGTCCCAAAATGCAAAAGATCTGCTAGCGAGGCATACGAAGGCTAAAAAGGAAAGAGACTGTTGTTATAATTTGTCTCCTACCCAGAGCGGCACAAAGAGGCTGCAACAGACAGGTCTGTGGCCCACACAGAAGTGGGTCCTGGAAAATTGCAGAAATGGGACACCTTCTCTAAACAGGAAAGCAAAATTACTATTATCGGCTGCTGAAACAATATAAAAAAAGAAGTCTTTGACCTTTCAGGAAGTCCTAGCATCTCTTTCTCTCTGTCTCTCTCTCTCTTCCTCCCCCACCCTTGTCCTTTGCTATAGACAAGGGAGGAACGGATCTGTGGAAAAACAGGAAATAGGCAGATGGGCAGGTACCAAAAATAGTTTTGTGGGGAAGGATGGGCCTGGGAGAAGAGAATGTGCAGGAAAGGCAGAAAAACACCATCTGTGCGATTTAGGCGCAACAATCCCGACATGTTATTAATTTTACGCACACAAAGTACACACACACACTCACACCTGTGCAATTTACATGCCACAATCCCAACGTCTGTTGATTTTACTCACAAAAATACACACACAAACACACTCGCGCCGGTACAATTTACACGCAACCATCCCGACATCTGTCGATTTTACGTGCAACACACACACGCACAGATACACACAAGGACACACAAATACCTGTGCAATTTACACGCAACCATCCCAACGTCTGTTGATTTTTCTCGCAATGAATGCACACACGCACACACACGCCTGTGCGATTTACACGCAGCAGTTTCAGCATCTGTTGATTTTACACACATGAACCTGGGCCGGAATAAGGCCAGCGGATGCCCTCAGCACAGCCCAAGAACGGTGCCCTGACGGCCCTTCTGTTGCTCAGCTGGCAAGACATTAAGACTCAGTAAGTGCTGAAGGTGAAATAAATAAGACATTAAAAACTCGGTTTTCTTCAAGGCCGTCCCCCACGCCAGAACACACAACTCTATTAAATATAAACTGTTTTTTTTTATTATATTTATTTAACACTAAATAGCAGCAAGCGATATAAGCCAATGACTGACTTATAACTAGGGCAGTGTTCTCCAACCTTGGGTCCCCAGATGTTTTTGGCCTACAACTCCCAGCATGCCCCAGCCCTTCCCTTGGTGCCCTGAGCACGTGCTTGTATTGCTTGATGGTTAATCCAGGGCTGACATAAACACACACACACAGAATACAAGTGCAGCTACGAGGAGGAGCGGGGAAGTTACTGTATAGCTCACCCTTCCCCAACCTGGTGCCTGCCAGATATTTTGGACTACAGCTCTCAGCAGTCCCCCATCACCATGGCCAATGGTCACGGATGATTGGAGCTGTAGTCCAAAACACCTGGGAAGTAGTCCAAAACACCAGTTTGAGGAAGGCTGGCCAAGATAAAACGGCCCATCCCAATCCATCAGGTGCTTTGATGGGTCTTTCTTCCTCTTCTTCTTCTTCTTCTTCTTCCTCTTCCTCTTCTTCTTCTAAAAAGATACAGATTCACACAAGCAGAGATTGGCTTGTGTTCCCCATCCTCACTTCCACCCCGCTGAGGCTCACGTACGTGAGTGGTACCCCCTTGCATAAAGATCATTTCAAAAAACGGAGAAAAGAGGGACCCAGCCAGAATCCTTCTCTTCCTGTCCTCGGCCTTTAGTCACTTTGGTTGAGCACGTTCCAATTTAATTTTGAACCGCCAGACCATCTAAAAGGTAATTTGGCGCCCCCGTGTTTTAAGAGGCTCCTCTTTCCACGCCCCCACACGAAAGGCACGGAACGGCTGCAACTCTTGTGCTCGCACCCACCCCAAAGGTGATAAAGCCACTGATCGAGGCCCTGTCCTCGATCAAGATTTATTGGGCCACATCAAGGCATATTTATAGACCCGCCAAGGGGCTCTTAATTTGTTTGGGGATAAACAATTAATCACACACACACCCCACCTTCCCCAGAAGTGGGAGCAGCAGCAGCAGCAAGCACAACAAAGGAGACAGGGAGGTTTTATGGTTCTTAAGGGCCTTTGGTAGCAGGGAAATAATTCAAAACAGATTCTGGGCGTAGGACTGGAAGAGATCAATAAGTGACACAGAGAGAGGGAGGGAGGGAGGGAGGAAGGGAGGGAGATGCTGAAGTATCCTTCCCAAATTCAGGAGCAGTGACTACTTAGAAATTGGGTTTTCAAACTCCAAGGAGGATCACAAATTCTTGGATTCTCTACTGGACATTTGGGTTCTGGATTCCCTGCTAGATGATGGTCTACTGGATATTTGGATTCTAGATACGGTACTTGGATTCTGGATTCTCTACTGGACATTTGGATTCTAGATACGGTACTTGGATTCTGGATTCTCTACTGGACATTTGGATTCTAGATATTTGGGCTCTGGATTCCCTACTAGATTCTGGATTCTGTACTAGATATTTGGATTCTAGATACTTGGGATTCTGGATTCTCTACTGCTGAAGGCAAACGGGATCCAGGGAGAAATCACTTCCTCTAAAAAAAAAAAAGACAATTTATCTGCAAAGCCTCCTGCCCAGCCACTGGCTGAGTTTCTGTGATGTCAGAGAATGCTCACAGGTGCTTGAACAGTCCAACAGTAGCCTCAGAAGGCTAGCGAGGTAGGGATGGCACTAGGCTAGAGGATGAGTGGAAGATAAATCAACTCCTGCTGAACTCTTCTTTAGAAACTTCCAACTTAGATCCATGGATTCCCCGTGCAATGCGCACAGCTGCTCACGAGGAACACTGTATGCTCATCCACTGAACCGATGGCTGGAATAAGGTCGCGAGGGTGGTAAAAGAGGAGACGCTTTAGAAGGGGGACCCTGGGCATTCAGAAGAGCTTACAGAACACTGACCTAGGACCAAAAAGGAGCTCGAACAGGTGACCACAAAGTCATCCAGCCCAATCTCTTTCTCCCAAAATGAGGCAACGGATGCCTGCCCAGCTCTTTCTTAGAACCCTCTTTTTGAGCACCACTGGAATGTGCCCCCCCCCGAGAGCTTCTCTGAACCTGAATTTGGCCCTCAGGCTGAAAGAGGTCTACCACCCCTGCACTGCACTCTGTATGTGCTCAACGATACTCTTTTCCTTTTTTTCTTTTCAACGACGTACTTCTTTTCATGCTACAGGGACCGAGCCTCAAAAAAGAAGCCAGGGCTCCCTTTTGAACGCACCGTCTGCCCCTCTCCTGGGTATTAATAAATTCCAGAGACAGCCTCTTTGCGGTCCCCCCCCCCGCCAGCACCCTCCCGCTCGCCAGTGATCATCCGAGCTGCAGACACGGCGAGTAAGACCAGACTTGGCAGCATCAGGCAGCCGGTAAAGACCGGGGGTGACAGAAGGGTTGCTTTCCATAAACTAATTAAAATCAAGGCGAGGGAGCAGAGGTGGGGGGACGGACGAGGAGAGGAAGAGGACAAAGGGAAAGTCATGATGCAAATATATATATGTAAAATGTATATTAATTACAAGAGAGAGAAAGACCAATGAAAACATAAGGGTCAAATATATCCAATATTCTCAGCTCATCGCCTTCTTCCCCATCTTGTTTTTTTTTTTTTTTTAGAGGGCAGCAGACGGTGCTATGAACTCATCAGTGGGATGTGTTGATGGGAACATCGGAAGCTGCCTCAGACTAGATCAGAGTCTTGGTCTGCCCAGACTGGGGTTGCCTGCTCCAACTGGCAGCTGCTATTCAGGGTCTCAGCCAGAGAGGACGGTCTTTCTAATTTCCTGCTCCCTGGTCCTTTTAACGCAGGGGTGCACAACTTAAGGCTGCAGGCCAAATCCAGCCTGCCCCGGTGGGGGGGGGGGATTCAGACTGCCCCCCCGGGGGGGTGAGACAAAATGGTCATGGCACCTTTGCCTGGCCCCACCCCACAGCACTTGGCCGTTCAGCTGTCTCCCGTCTCCCGACCCCGCTCCACACCTTCCAGAAGGTTGAAATGCCTCTCCCGAGGCTTTGTTGCCGTCAGCAAGAGCTTTACGCTCTTACCGATATGGAACTCAGTTGAGATGGAATTCGCTTCCACGGTTTGCTTCAGACTGGCCACCCATTTGGACGGCTTTAAAAGGGGACTGGACAAATCCATGGAGGATCAGGCTATCAATGGCTCTTAGTCCTGATGGCTATATGCTACCTCCGGTATCGGAGGCAGTATACCGGGGAACACAAGTGGGAGGGTGCTGTGGCGTGCACGTCCGACTTGTGTGGGCTTCCCACAGGCAGCTGGTTGTCCACTGTGGGAACAGAACGCTGGACTAGCTGGACTCTTGGACTGATCCTGCACAGCTGTTCTTCAGTTCTTAAAGGCTCAGCCTGCTTGTTTGGAAATAATTCAGTTAAATCACAGGTTAGGTAAAGGATCAACTGGTAGATCTCTCGGTGGTCTGCGGGAGCATGGCAAAGGTTTCCAATGTGATTGGTACGTTATACGGCTGAAATGAAGAAAGCTCGAGGGTTGCCGTTATCAGGAGCGGCTTTGTGCATAGAAGGACTGGGAGGTCGGTTCATTTCTGGCCCTCAAAAACACATTCCTGGGCTCAGAATTCTTCTGTTCCAAGTGTGTGTCTTTTGCACTGGGCTCCGGTTGTTGCAGGGGTGGTGCAGGACAAAAGAACGCACAAATTTGCGTATACTAATTTACATATGCTCTAAAGCAGTGTTCTCCAGCCTTGGGTCCCCAGATGTTTTTGGCCTACAACTCCCAGCATGTGGGAGTTGTAGGCCAAAAACATCTGGGGACTCACGGTTGGAGAACACTGCTCTAAAGTCTCTCTCTCTCTCTGTGTGTGTGTATGTGTGTGTCTTCAAAGGACCCTGTCTCATTTGGAGATTTGGGGATCCAAATGAAAGATTCAGGGCTCCAGACATAGTGGGCCGCCCCCTAACACCACCTCTGGGTTGGTGAATCTCAGGGTTCTGGTTAAAAAAAACAAAGGAAATCCACTATAGTAGATCCCACAGGCCTGAAGTCTGCCCACTCCTGGATTAAACAACGCATGGTTGTTTCATCCAGCCGTTTATAGATAGATTGATAGATGGATCCCGTCTCCTTCAAAAGTGTACTGATGATTCTGAAGCGGCCTTCCCCAACCTGGTGCCGTCCAGACTCCCATTGTCCCCAGCCGGTGCAGCCGACAATCAGGAATCCCGAGGGCCGTAGTCCAAAGGGCGCCCAGTTGGGGAAGGCGGTGCTCAGTTTCAGCCCAATCCCAAAGGCAAATCGAATTATTTTTAAAGCGAGACAAGGAATTGGAAGTGAGATGAGCGGCCACTCTGCACGCGGAAGGTCCTGGGTTCGAGTTCTGACGTCTCCAATTTCTTTTTAAAAAGGGATCAGGTGGCAGGTGATGGGGAAGAGCCTTCTCTCGGGGGGGGGGGGAGACCCCTGAGAGCGGTCCTCAGTCAGAGGAGACAATCGGGGGTAAGATGAACACACTAGACCTGGTTCGCACATAACGACAACCCGGAGTACAGGTTGAGTATGGGTTCCTGTTGAATCGTGGGTTGTCACTGAATCGTGGGTTGTCGTTATGTGAGAACCCTGCACTATATTATTAGATATTTCATTTCTATATCGTCCAATTGCCAAAGCTCTGAAGGCGATTTACAACAATTCATAAAGAAGACAAACCACATATACAATAAAAACTATGCTAAACTGTGGTTTAACTATAGGTTGTTAACCATGAACAACCCAGAGCTCACAACCCAACAACAAACCACGGGTTCCCTTCCTGCGTTGCTTGCGGTTAACAACCCATACTTAAACCGTAGTGCAGGGTTTGCATGCAAGGACAACCCACGATTCAATGACAACCTGTGATTCAACCCTGATGCTATCCTGGGACAAGCCATCCTGGCTTGTTGTTACATGTGAACCAGGCCATAGTCTGATCCAGTGAAAAGAGTAGCTCCCGAGAATATATCCGAACCATTACCGATGTCACAGGGAAAGGCAGGGTAGGAAGAGAAGAAGGGACGGCTGCCGGGTGCAGTCCATCACAACGCCATTTCAATCTACAGGGGGTGGGGGTGGGCAAAATGATGGATGGCTGAGGATAAGAGCGGGGGGGGGGGGAGGAAGGAAAGAGGCCAATGGAGACATTAGCACATCAATGGCGTCTGCAGCCGCCTCACCATGGCAGGCAAGCGGCAGAGCAGCTTTCGTGAAATTTTAATTAGATGGCACCCGAGGTGCCGTCAACAGCCGCCTGACAGAGCAGACCTCTCTCTCTCTCTCTCTCTTTGTCCCAGGGGGCCTTCAATTATTGCTCCAGAGGGGCGAGACTCATTCCCAGGAATCATTACCGACCCCGGAGTCCTCATTAGGGGCACACGAGCGGCACCCCCTCCCTATTCCCGGATCGCTCCCGCCCGATCGGCACCTTAGCAGCTGCCGAAAAATGAAAAGACACGTGGGTTTCATCCAGCCGGCGGGTGTCCAAGGCTGCACACAACGATATTAACGCCTGGAATCCACGGCCTCCTAAAATGACTTATTCGTTTTATTCTGTTTGTTTATAGCTTTTAAATTTTTATCCAGCCCCATAGCCAAAAAGGCTCCCCAGTCGGTTACGAAGAATAAGAAATAAGACGGTCCCGGCCCACGGGCTTACAATCTAAAGGGCATGACACAAAAGGAAAGGAGATTGGGAGAGGAGGAAATTTAAAAAAAAAATGAATTTAGGCGCTAGATTCTTAGTTGCAAATTTCAGCAGGTCATGGGCCCAGCCAAAAGACTGCCGCTTCCTCTCCTCCTGAGGAAGAGTGTATCAGATTTGCAAACAGAAAATTGGGTGGAATGGGAAATGCCTTAGAACAGGGGCAGAACATGGAGCTCTAGATGTTTTGGATCCAACTCCCAGCATTCCTGACATGCTGGCAGGGGCTTCTGGGAGTTGGAGTCCAAAACATCTGGAGATCTACCTTCTGTCCACCCCTGGCTTAGAAGACCGAAACAAAAAATTTCAAGATGATCTCAATAGGTTAGAACACTGGGCAGAAAACAACAGAATGGCATTCAACAGACACAAGTGCAAAGTTCTTCATTTAGGAAAGAAGAAACCGGATGCACAGGTAGAAGTTGGGGGGGGGGGATACCTGGCTTGACAATAGAACGTGTGAAAAAGATCGTGGAGCTGTAATTGGTCACCAGCTGAATATGAGCCAGCAGCGTGATGCAGCTGCAAAAAAGGCAAAGGCAATTTGAGGTTGCATCAAGGGAAGTAAAGTTTCAAAATCACGGGAAGTGATGCTTCCACTCTGGTCAGACCTGACTTTGAATACTGTGTCCAGTTCTGGACACCACAGTTTAAAGAAGGATTCAGATAAAGGCAACAAAGATGATCAGGGGACTAGAAACTAAGCCCTACAGGGAAAGATGGAAGGAACTGAGTATGTTTAGCCTGGAGAAGATGTGATGGCACTGTTCAAATCACAGAGAAGAGGGCCGGGACCTGTTCGTTATCATCTAAGACTGTAGAGCATGAAATAACAGGCTTAAGTTACAGGAAGGTAGATTTTGGTTGAACATCAGGAAAAAGGTCCTCTCGGTCAGAGCAGTCAGGCCATGGAACCAACTGCCTAGGGAGGAGGAAGGGTCTCCGTCATCGGAGGTATGCAGAGATTGGACAAGCCATCTGTCAGGGATGCCTGAAACTGGATTCCTGCACTGAGCAGGGGGTTGGACCAGATGACCTCAATGGCCTCTTCCAACTTTATGATTCTGTGTGCAGAGAGAGAGAGAACCAGTTGGCCTGGACTTATCATCTTCGGTCCCCCCCCTCACTAATTATTAGGGGCTGGGGGTGTGTCTGACCTCAGAGGGGGGGGGCAAGATCGAGGTCAAAGTCCAGGCAAGATGGAGACTGAGAGGCTCTTTTCCCTGGTGGAGCAGACCACCAGATAAGGACTAACCTAGGCTGACCTAGAGCCGCTGAAATGGAATCAAGCTGAAGAGCATCGTATATCAAGTTCCCAGAATATCAACAATTGAACGTTGCATCGTGGGGTGCTCCCATTCATTGTTTTAGTCAGCCGGCCATGCTCTCCGCCACAGTACTCCATTACATATTCCCATAGCCACTGGCGTACACTTTTCGGGGGTTTCCCCCCTTAGGGTTCCCCACCCCACCCAGCTAAATGTTTTTTTTGTACTTCTGCACACCACAGGGTCCCCCCCCCGCCCGCCCGAGTCTGCCGATACCTCCCTCTTGTGTGGGGGTAGTGCTGCACTCATCGCCTGAACACTGAAAATAGAAGGAATGAAAATTGCTTTCCTTGGCCCTGCCATGGGCAAGGGTCACTTATGTGTCGTCCCCCCCCCCCCCCCCCGCTGGGGAATGAAACCCACAGTCCTCAGCACAGAGGCAAAAAAAAACACCATCAAGGATGATACAATGAAGCTGCAAAAGAAGACATTACTGAGATTATGATATTTCACACACACACACACACACACCCTTCAATTCAAAACACTGTTTGCATTTTTAAACAGACAAGGCGTCCCTCTTTAGAGAAGAAAGGCCCGTTAATTAACCTCTAGGCACGATTCAAAGCCTCATTTGTAGGGCGATTAACATAATTCCCCCTAGTACAAACACACAGCATGCATTAATGATCATTTGCCACACAGACAAAAAAAAAAAAACCTTTCAGACAAAAGGCAAGCAAAGGAAGGTTTGGGCCCCCATTTCTTTCTCCTGAGATCAGCACGGGTGTAGTTTTGGGAGGTAGGAGAGCACGCACGAGGCATTTTAGAAGGCCTTGGGGCCTGAGACATCTCCCTGACACTTGAAGACCAGCCTTAGATACATACGTTCAGGACTGAGGGTGCCAGTCGAGGGTCTTTATGTATTTATGGCATTTTTAGCCTGCTCTTCAACAACAACAACAACGAGGCTTCCAGAGTAACTTACAGATCAATCAAACAACACAAGACAGTCCCTGCCCTTTTACGATCTAAAAGACACCACCCAAAAGGAAACAAAGAGGAGGGGGGAGAAGGAAAAAAGCACACTCAGGCAAGCCATGCTGGGAGGGTAGGACTTTTTTTCTGCCTAAACACACATAGGATCGCGCTCTTAACGCCAGATAGACCAACACGGCGGCGGAAGGACCAAAACAGACTTACCCAATTCCAAAATACAATATGGGTCTCCTCAGAAACAACCCAACCCCTCCACCCCGCCCCCAGAAGACCCAATATACATACACAATACGTTCAATTTCCCCACTGAATATATAGAAACACACGTCAATACAAAAGTGAATACACGACAGATGCTCACATCTCAGACACCAGTAACTATGGAATACCAGTAGAATTCGGTTTCAACTATTCCAATTCTTTTCAAGTCACTGTATGAAGAAGTTCAAAGTTCGGGGTGGGGGGGCTTGTTTTGTTTGGCTGTGATTGAGGTTGCCAGGTCGAGATCCTCCTGTTCCTTCGGTAGTAACCAAAAATGTCTCCCATCCTCAGCCTTCTAAAAAAATAAAATAAAAGGATACCCACGTTGTTACTCTGTATTCTCCTTAATTAGTACATACATCACAGTGTTGTTTGTAGTTAAGGAGAATACAGAGTAACAAACTGGGCATGCTTTTTTTTTTAGAAGGGTGCGGAGTACACTTATGCCATGTCCTATGACCTGTAAATATGCCGCCACGCCCCAATCCACGGCAGAACTTTACACCTGCTCCGAACCAGATGAGAGAAATTCCCCTCCCGGTTACCTCAATAAGAGGGTTCCCCGCCCCTCACCAAAAAAAGGTACCTGCCCATTCCACAACCAACTGCCCATGTCTCCATAACAGAGTACAGGATGCTCCTATTTAAACCAGCCCACTCTTTGGAACCATGAGGACTGGAATCTTACTTTATTTTTCAAAGGAAGAGCCATGACTCAGTGACAGAATAATAATAATAATAATAATAATAATAATAATAATACCTCACAGGGTTGTTGTGAGTATAAAATGGAGAGGAGGATGAGGATTATGTAAGCCGCCTTGGGTTCCTTGCAGGAAAAAAGGTGGGGTATAAATTAAACAAACAGAAATAAATAATCATTTATTAAGCGGGGGACAAGCAGAACCCCTGCTTTGCATGCAAATGGTCCCAGGTTCAGTTAAGAAAAGGATCTGGTAGCAGGTGATGGGGAAAAGCCCCTTCTCTGCTGATGATTCTGATCAAGATACATAAATCCAGCTGGCTACATGGCAGCCTCCCCACTGTTCCCACGGCACAGGATCAGGGTGACTGACTGCAGCCTTACATAAACTTGAAAAGAAATCCTGACGAATTCGGTAGAAGGGAAATTCATCTCCCTCTTCAGATACGCCAGTGTTGCCTAGTGGTTGGAGTGTCATCTGTACAATAACGTTTTCTTGCTTTAAACAGTGTTATTGCCCCGGACAAGAAAGTGTTGCTGCGATACTCGATAACAAAATGTCAAGAGACTTGAGAAGGCATAATTGTTGTGCCCGGCTGGTAGCACCGGGAGTTTTTGAAATCCTGACGAATTCGGTAGAAGGGAAATTCATCTCCCTCTTCAGATACGCCAGTGTTGCCTAGTGGTTGGAGTGTCAGACTGAGGAGACCCAGGTTCCCAGTCCCTGACTCGCAGCCTCGCCTGCCTCACAGGGCTGTTGTGAGGAGGCAACTGGATATGAGGACCGTGTAAGGCACCTTGGGCTCCTTGGAGGGAAAGCGCGATAGAAATGTAACAGACTAAGGGTGCAATGCCGAAAAAAGTCCCACAACGTCCAGCATTCCCCAGCCAGCAATGCTGGCTGGGGAATGCTGGGAGTTGTAAGACTTTTTTTCCTGTCCAAACATGCATAGGATTGTAGGACTTTTTTTCCTGTCTAAACATGCATAGCATTGTAGGGCCTTTCCCTGTCCAAACATGCAAGGAGTGTAGGACTTTCCCCCCCTGCCTAAACATGCATAGGATTGCGCCCTAAACCAAATAAAAAATCCCGAGGTAGCCACCCCGCTGTCGGTTACCTCGACTGCACGCGGTCGCTAGTAGAAAGGCAAGGGCTGCGCGTTCTTGCCGTGCGCCTCGCCGCGCCGCCGGCTTCACTCACCTGCCAGGAGCCGGAGGGGATCTCGCTGAAGCGCCCCAGGCCACCGAAGGCGTAGCAATCGTACAGGTGGCGCACGGTTTCCGAGCAGTGCCAGAGCAAGCCGAAGCTCACCTCGCCGCCGCCACCGCCCTCGTTGCCTTCCAGGGCGGCGGCCGCGGCGGCCACCACCAACCGCCGGGCGCCGCCGCCGCCGCGCTCTCGGACGATCCAAGCGGGCGAGAGGAAGCTGAAGCTGCAGACGGCGACCAGGCAGGAGGACAAAAGGACCCAGAAGCAGCCCACGCAGCTGAACATCCTCGGCAGAGCGGCGGCGGCGGCAGGCGGCTGGCGGTGGCCGAGGGAGCCGGCCGCCACTGCCGCCGTGCGCTCCAGCAGCGTCGCATCCACGCGGCCGGCCGCGGCTTTCTTCGCCCTCTTCTGGCGCGCCGGCATGGAGAAGCTGCCCTTCGCCCGCCCCGCCGGCTGGCTCACCTCAGCCTCGGCTGGGGGAGAGGGGCGAGCCGACAGCCTTGCGGGGCCATGAGACGAGGCGAGCCGGACACACACGTGGCGAGGAGGAGGCGCTGCGGGGTCTTTTTCCCCCCTTCGCCGGGCGCGCTTTGGAGAGGTCAGGAGCGCCCTTGGAGAGGTTTTGCGCTTTTGTTCGCGGGCAGGTGCGCTCCGCACGCTCCTCCGGCTGCTGCTGCTGCTGCTGCGTGTTTTCTTCGTCCGCTTCTTCTTCCCCCGGTGGGCGTCTCCCTGGATCCAGCCTCCCCATCACGTGGAGCGAGCCCGTGGGGAGGAAGGGAGGGGGGCTCCACAACCAGCCAGCCCCACCCGGCGCGTCCCTCCCGGCCCTGCGCAATTGACTTTGACCCGTACCCGAACTCGTAATAGCTGATGGCACTTCTCTCTCTTTTCTTTTCACCCCCTTCTGGGTTAAAATTGGAGGCAGGCCACTCTGTTTACTTTGAAGAAGTGCCAGTAGGTACCCTGGATATAATGGATTAATTAATGGATGAATTAATCAAACAATAACATGAAGTGGGACAACCTTGGACTTATTTTCAAATAAAACAATTATTTCGGTTATTTGTTTATTTATTGGACTTATTTATTGGGCATCTTATTTATGTATTGGACTTATTTATGTATTTATTTATTGGACATTTATTTATTTATTCATTGGACATTTATTTATTTATTCATTGGGCATATCTATTTATTGTAGAAGAACAAGAGGGGAAGGCAGCAATGTATAAATGAAAACAGAAGAGAAAGAAGTCTCAGGTGCCAGTGAAAACAGTTTAATGCCCAACGTGTTTCGGTTTACGCATTTGTCAGGGGCTGAAAGTTTTTCCAAATATGATAGAAAAGAATTCTTTCTCCGGCTATCTCATGAGTATCTCTTGACAGAGGGGTAAACTGAAATGCGTTGGGCATTACACTGTTTTCACTGGCACCTGAGACTTCTTTCTCTTCTGATTTATGTATCTGCCTTATTTATTTATTTATTTTCTTTTGGGACACCCCCCCCCCATAAGACCTTTATTTTATTTTCCATGAAAATATTTGGCACCCTTGCTGACTGGCTTTATCAAGAGGCCTTGGTGCTTTTAATGGATGGTGATGCCTGTGGAATTGACAGGCCTGTGGAATAGCATTCACCTGGGAGTATGTCCTATTGGACTCTGTGGGGTTGGCATCCAACTCTTGAGTAGATACTTCTACTATATTGAAGGGTGCCATGTATAGAGACATGTATCCATTGTATAGGTCAGGGCACAATCCTATGCACGTTTAGACAGAAAAAGAGCCAGAGTGGCATAGTGGTTTGAGTGTTGGACTGGGACTCGGGAGATCCAGGTTCTAGTCCCCACTCGGCCATGAAACTCACTGGGTGACTTTGGGCCAGTCACTGCCTCTCAGCCTAACCTACCTCACAGGGTTGTTGTGAGGATTAAATGGAGAGGAGGAGGAGGATTATGTAAGCCGCCTTGAGTTCCTTGCAGGAAAAAAGGTGGGGTATAAATGTAATAAATAAATTAAATAAATTAAAAAGGCCTATAACTCCCAGCATGCTGGGAGTTGTAGGCCTTTTTTACTTTCTAAACCTGCATAGGATTGCACTGTAAAGCTGCTCTCCTAGGCATGCTTACCTGAGAGTGAGTCCCACTGAAAACAATGTGCTTGCTTCTGAGTAGACATGAATAGGATTGCAATGCCTCCATCGCTGAGAAACCGGAGAAAAAGGGGTTGCCTGCCCCGCTGGCCCTTCGCAAGGCAACTTTATTCCCTTAGCAGGGCGAGCCCCGCCGTCTGTATTTTTACTTGTCTGGCTACGTTGAAAAAGGCCATAGGACCAGGTTCTGATCCCACAGGGCTGGGGAAGCTTCAGATGTTGTTGGACTCCGATTCCCATCGGCCCACAGCCAGCACGGCCAATGTTCAGGGATCATGGGAGGTGAAACCCAATGAGATTGGGTGGCCACAGATCCCCCAGCCCTGCTAGAAGACCCCAGGAAGGCTCCTCCTCCCTCAGCTGCCGCCACCAGCAGCAGCCATTCCAACAGGCCGGACTGAGGGACATGGGAAGGCAAAGTGAGGCCATTCCACCAGCCCTGCTGAAAGATGACTTCATTCCCCCCCTCTTCCCTCCCCATCCCTTTTTCCTTGTGTATCGTGCCTTTGTAGATCATAAGCCTGTGGGGCAGAGACTGTTTTGTTTTACTGATTGCATGTAAGCTGCTCCAGGAGCCTTTTTGGATGAAGAGCTGGATAAAAAAATACTTTAAGGGTGCAATCCTATGCATGTTTAGGCAGGAAAAAGTCCTCCAACTCCCAGCATGCCCCAGCCAGCACAGGGGGGCAAAGTCCTCCAACTCCCAGCATGCCCAGCAGCCTAGGGCATTAAGGGAGGGGGCAAAGTCCTACAACTCCCAGCATGCCCCAGCCTGTAGGACTTTTTTCAGTCTAAACATGCATAGGATTGCACCATAAATAAATGAATAGAAAAGCTACCAACTGTGCACCAGGTTGCTGGTAAGAACACCAGAAGCGGAACAAGAAAAGAAATGGGGAGAGAGAGAGAGAGAAAGTGAAAGAGAGATGCCTGGAAGAAAAGCCTTATTGAACTCCGTAGGAGTTATCTAGGAGTAAAAGGGCATAGAATTGTTAGGGTGTCTGTAACTTAAAACTGGGCAGCAGA
The DNA here is from genome assembly GCA_021292165.1 of Shinisaurus crocodilurus. Taxonomy (NCBI): domain Eukaryota; kingdom Metazoa; phylum Chordata; class Lepidosauria; order Squamata; family Shinisauridae; genus Shinisaurus; species Shinisaurus crocodilurus. Next base: position 18,137,007 of record CM037886.1, on the reverse strand, counting down.
AGCCTCATTTGGGTTGCAAAAAGGGGAAACTGAAGGCAATTAGATTGGAAGTTTGTTGAAGTCCCTTCGCAAAGCTGGTGGCTTAGCGCCCCCTTGTGCTTTCCAGGAGAACTATTTCGGATGCAGAAAAAAGAAGCCAGGCCCCCCAAAAAGAAGGGTGAATAGTCCAGGCTATTCATGGTGCTTTTGAAGGTGGCGTTATCTATACAAAGAAGATGATTGATGAGGTATTATTTTATATCCTTGGAGCTCAGGGCAGCAAACATGGTTTTCTCCCTCACAACAACCCTGTGAGGTGGGCCGAGAGAGAAAAATGAGCCAAAGATTACCTGGGGAGTTTCATGTCTTGTTTTGGGTATTTGAAATCAGGTCTCCCTGATTCATAGAATCATAGAATAAGTAGAGTTGGAAGGGGCCTATTGCGTCCAACCCCCTGCTCAGTGATTCTTCTAGGACACTAGCATAACCCAGCCTCCCCCAGTCCGGTGCCCTCCAGGTGGTTTGGACTACAACTCCCAGCATTCCTGACCATTGGTCATGCTGGCTGAGCCTGATGGGAGTTGAAGTCCAAAACGTCTAGAGGGCGCCGGGTTAGGGAAGGCTGTGTCTAGATTTTTATTTATTTATTATATTTATTAATCACCCATCTGGCCGGTCACCCGGCCACCCTGATCTGGGCAAGTGGGAGCCTTCAGCCAATGTTGCCGCGTCCGGTGCTTCTGTTCAGGGTTCCCGCCCCTCCGTTCCAGTCCACCTTCTCCCGCCACCACACTTTTCCACACACACACAACATTCAGTCGTCCGTCCCCCAGTTTGAGGTTTGTGTGTGGTGGCGACACACTTATGCCCAGTCCCAGCTATATTAAAATGCTGGATTTCTCCATCGATCTCTACGGGCAGAGCGGTCCCTGGCGCCATTTAAAAAGAGCTTCCCCTCGGGCACTAGAAACTGAATGTCAATCCTGAAGCTAAATAAAGATGGCGCTGGAGGGCAGAACTTCACTTTGCAGCAAGCCGTTCTCCCAGTTCCAAGGCAAAGAAAAATCTTAAGAAATGAGATTTAAAAAATCAAGGGGGCAGGGAACCTGGTGGGCGCTGAGAGAGGTGTCTCTGGGTAGGTTGGTGCCCATGGGCTCCACGTTGCAGACCCCAGGACTATAGCTTTCCTAAGGACGCAATCCTATGCGTGTTTAGACCGGGGGGGGGGGGGGAATCCTACAACTCCCAGCATTCCCCAGCCAGCCATGCTGTAGGACGTTTTTCCTCTCTATACATGCATGATAGGATTGTGCCCTAAGTCTGTGGCAGCAGAGGGGGAAATTGGGTCTGTCCCTGAGAACTGGGATGGAGTATTTATTTATGCCGCAATCCTCGGCCCACTTAACGTGGGAGTGCGCCCCATTTATTTATTTATTTATTATATTTATGAATCGCCCATTTATGAATTAATTAACTCCATGGGATTTATGGCTGGGGAGACGTGCATAGGATTGTGCGGTCAATTTAGGCATCGCATGCACGTCCTGCCCTTCCTCTGAGGTGATCACTTGACTGAAAGCTGGGGCGAGCGGGAAATATTTGGGGGTCGGGGGAGTGCCTGCTGCCCCTCAGAACAACTTGTAGGCCAAAACATCTGGAGGGCCACAACTCCCATCAACCCTCACCACTGGCTATGCTAGCTGGGGCTGATGGGAGTCGTAGGCCAAAATATCTGGAGGGCCAAAAGTCGCCCAATCCTGCCTTAAGAGTCACCATTTCCCCAACCCGGGCCCTCCAGACGTGTCGGACTACAACCCCCTGTCAGCCCCAGCTGGTTGGGGCTGATGGGAGTTGTAGTCCGACACAGCTGGAGGGCGCCAGGTTGAGACTGAATGGCTGTTTTAGAGTCATTGTTGTTGCCAATCATTATCTTTCAATCTTTGGTGTTTGCTTTTGCCCTTATCCAACATGTCCGATCCAGGACCACTCCAGTCCAAGGGCCTCCCTTTCCCCTACCCAAGATGGCCGCCCCCGCCCGGGCTGCGCCTGTCAGGGTCGCGAAGGAGGCTCGCCCACTTCCAAGATGGCCGTACTGGCTCGGCACCGCGTGCCCACGCCCAAGAGGGCCTCCCTCCCGCAACACCTCCCATTGGCCGCGGAGTGCCCTCGTCCAACATGGCCGCACTCCCTCCGCGCGTCGCGGCGTGCCCTAGCCCAAGATAGCCTTCCTCCCGCAAGCCTCCCCCATTTACCCGCGGCGTGCCCTCTTCCAAGATGGCCGCCTTTCCCGCGTTTTGCATGTGCCGACGCCGAGGCGGCCATGTAGCTTGAGGGCAAGAGGCCGGCCGGTTACCGATATATATATTTCCCCCTTTCCTCCCTCCCCCCTCGTATTTCTTTTCCCGAGATGCTCCGCGAGCCCTTCCCTCACCTCGGCCGTTCGCCGCCCGGAAGAAGGAGCCTCCGCGGCGGCGGCTGTTGACAACATGGCGGCTGCCGCCTCCTCCGTCTTGGCGCGGGGAGCGGGAGGCGGCGGGGCGAGCCGGAGGGAGGCGCTGCTGCCGCCGCCGCACGAGCCCTGAGGACGCGGGACGGGCCCGCCCGGGCCTCCCGCCGCCCCAGGACGCGCCGCCATGTCCTTCTTCAAGCGGAAAGGTACCGACTCGGGGGGGGGGGCGTGAGGGGAAATGGCCGGGGGCGGAGGGTGGGTCTGCCTGCCTCAGGCTGGGGCGGGGGGGGTTGCAGTAAAGGACAGGGGGTTCTGTGTGAGAGGAAGGGGGGTTGTGCTCTTTTGACCCTCAGAAGCCCCCGCCCCCAAACGCAGGGCGGCGGACCCCCCCTCTCATGCACAATCCACCTCCCTTTATTGAGCCCCCCAGCTCAGGAATGCAGCCCCCACCCCTTTGACCCTCAGAAGCCCCCCCCACTCCTGGCCCTCAGAAGCTGCCCCCCAAACTCAGGAAGGCCCCCCCACCCTTTCTGTGGTGCCCCTCACTCAAGAGCACAGCCCACCCCCACCCCTTTGACCCTCAGAAGCCCCCCCCGCCCCCAAACTCAGGAAGGCAGACCACTCCCCTCATGCACGCCCCTCCCCTCCCTTGCGCTTCAGGTCTGTGTTCCTGAGTTGGGGGGCGCGATAAAGAAGGTGGGAAGGGGAGGGGTGGGGTCTGCCTGCCTGAGTTTGGGGGGTGGGGGGCTTCTGCCGGTGGAAGAGGTGGGGGACCCCTTTGACCCTGAGAAGCCGCCAAACTCAGGAAGGCAGGGGGTCAGGAGGCAGCCCCCCCACCCCTTTCACTCTGAGAAGCCCCCCCAAAAAACAAAGGGGCCTAATGAAGGAGGTGGGAGCTGCCTACCTGAGTTTGGGCGGGGGGGGGGTCTTTTGCAGGGGCGAGGGGCGGGGGCCTGTATTCCTTTGGGGCAGGCAATAAAGGGTCTGGGTGCCGTGCGTTGGGGGAGGAAGTCTGTCTTCCTGGAGCTGGGGGCTTCTGAGCATGGAGTGGGTGAATCGAGGGGTCCTGTGTTCTTGGGAGGGGGCCGCCTTCCTGAGTATTATGGTACTCAGGGACAGGATGCTTTTGTGGGTGAAGGTGAGTAAGGAAGAGGAAGCCCGTGCCCTGCGTGGAAGGTGGGGTATGAAATGGGGTACGGACAAGAAGGAGGCTTTTGGGGATGGGGGCGCTGTGTGGGGCAGGGTCTTTGCTCCTGAGTGGGGGGGGGGGTTCGGTGAGAGTGCACTGTGAGTTCAGGGTGTTGTGGGGGGGGCGCAGCCATGGGGTCAGGTGGGAACCGGGCAGGTTCTGTGAGTGCATGAAATTGGGGGGGGGGTGAGGGCCTTTGGGGCAGGAGAGCACAGAGAATGAAAACCTTCGGGAAGACAATAAAAGGCTAATTAGGAATGGGTGCCGGGGTCAGGATAAGGTTCCGTGGAGGCGCGACTGGGAATACGAGCAACACGGTGGCTGAATTAGGGGGGCAGCTTCCCCCAGCACCTGGCATGGGGGGTGCGAAAGCTGGGGAAAGGGGGAGTGGGTAGAGACCTGGGCTTGGGGGGGGACAGGTGTACCTGGGATCCACAGAACGGGGTGTTATGCTTAGCCAAGGAATAGCAGCCAGGATCGCCAAACAGGGTTGGGGCACGGGCTGTGTGAAAAGGCAGCCAAACGTGTTTGAGGTTTGCTCTGAAGGAGCATGCCCCTTCCTCTCCGGCCTTTCTAGCTAAGCCTCTTCCTCGAGGTAGGGCACACGTGAATGTCCTTGAACTACTTGGTTTTTCTCTTGGCGGAGGCTTTTGCTGCAGCTTCCCTGGACCACAGGACAGCCGAGGAGGGGTGGTCCTGGTGGAGTTCGCCGCCAGCATTCAGCCAGCTGCTTCAGAGGTCTCGGTACTACAATGGTCAAGATCAGCAGAGTCTGAATGAACTATATACAATGGTGCAAGGCCATAAGCAGCCATAAAACAAGGAAATACGTTATAATTGCTTCTGCATTAGGTAGACTAGCTTGCACGCTCAAAACCTGAGGCAGCATATCTGGTGAAGCTGTGTGCATATTGGGAATCCTTCCCCCCTCTCCCCCCCCCCTCAATTTGGAAACATTTCCCGTTGTAATAATTTGGGATGCATGACTTGAACTGGCGCTGAACTTCAAAGGCTTGGCCCTGCCCTGGCACTAACAGCCTCCTAAATTAGGGATTTGCAATTGCATAACTTTTGCGCTATCAAGCAAAGTGATTGTCCAAAGTGATATAAGCAAAGTCGAATATTTTCAAATTCACTATTAAGCTGTTAAAAACAAAAATGTGGGGAAGGTTTCTGTGTTACGTGAAGCAGACCGTGTAACTTGAGATGTACTGTATTCTGATCGCCTCTCCGGTTAAAACAGACCAAGTGCCCTGAAAGCAAAAAGCCGGAGTCTTTCTGGGGGGTGCTTAGGAGGCAGCACTTTCAAGGCAAGTTGCAAGCATGTGGGGAAGGAGTGCGGGTCCCTGGCCTTCCTGCACCAGCCTCTGGAGGCTTAGTAGCCTCAGGTATTTTCCAGAAACACCACGAAGACCTGTGTATCTGGTCTGCTTTTCAGTGGCCAGGATTGAACCTGGTGCACAGGTAAGCAGTGCACCTTATGTTCTGGTATTGGCCCCGAATTATTGGACCAGTTGCACAAATATATCTAACCAAGGGCGGGCAGTATAATGCTTGACATGCTCTATCTCAGTGATGGCGAACCTTTTTGGGCCCGAGTGCCCAAACTGCAACAAAAAACACAGTCTGATTATATGCCAGACTGAAATTGTATGGGGCAAGCTTTACCCCGGGTCCTTTCCCTGCTTCTACAGGTGTCGGATTAGTAAAAGTAAAAGTCAACCTGTACTAGGATGAGCAAGGTAAACAAGAAAACTAAATGTGCTTAACACATTTTAAACACTTTATGTCTTGGACTGCAAACACTGCATTAGGTAAAAGTTTGCATTGGGCATGCTTTTGCACAATGAATGTGATTTTTGCCCTTGCATGCATGCTGATAATTTGTCAAACCTTGGCTCATACTCCGTTAGTTGGAGAGCAACACATGCAGCACTCAGGTCAACTGTTAGGGCTTTACATCCAAGCCATGCTCTGTGCATCATTCTTCAAAATCTTTTAAATGTGATAACAATGTAGAAAAGAATTCTGTAACAGGAATTCTAGAATAAAATCATTCTGTTCCACACTGTGGGAAAGAACAAGATCATTAGTGTTTTGCAGAAGGGGACGGTCTTTTCGCGATCTGGTGACCAATGGCTCGAGTGCCCACAGAGAGGTCCCTGCGTGCCAGCTGTGGCACCCGTGCCATAGGTTCACCATCACTGCTCTATCTGGTCTATCTTTGCCCTGTAGCCTCTGGCTGGCAACCTACAGGTGGTCCGTTCTTCCCAGGAGAAAAAAAGGGGAAAGTTTGGTGTCCGGACATGCCTTGTTTGTAGCCTGTGCTGGCTCGACATCAAACATCTGTACAATAACGTTTTCTTGCTTTAAACAGTGTTATTGCCCCGGACAAGAAAGTGTTGCTGCGATACTCGATAACAAAATGTCAAGAGACTTGAGAAGGCATAATTGTTGTGCCCGGCTGGTAGCACCGGGAGTTTTTCAAAAGCAGTCAACCTAGAAGCCTAGAGATAAGGCATCCCACAGTGCCACTACAAAACAAATTTGCTTTGTGGGCAGCTGGCGAAGGAGGCCGCACCACTGCCTTGGCACTGTTGTGCGGACTCCTTGACATAGTCAGGAGTCACAATGCGGGTCCCCCTTTCCACCTGCATATTGGAACCCAGTTGCCCCTTCAGAACCATCGTGTGATCCAGGCTGCCTGGGAATGCATTGCTTCAGAATGTGGGGCAGTTTGTATGTGGCATGCTGGAATGCTTCCCCGTGTCAAAAGCATATAGAAACCGTGTATTTGAGGGGGAAAGGCTTGGCTAGAATCCTTCTTCCACTAACTTCCCACATGCAAGGATCTTCTGCTGCCAAGGACACGAACACGAGAGTCTTACCGTGAGCTCTGGCTCCCAGCCTAGTAGTTACGGACATCTGTGGGATGTCCTTTCTGACAAGCTCTGTTAACCTCCAGCCTAGTGGGACGCGGTGAAGAAAGTGAATGACTTGTGAGACTTCCTCTTTTAAAAGTTTTTTTTTAAAGCAAGCTTTCAAGTCGTACAGACTTTCCTCTGCTACAGCCTGAGATATTGAGAACAATACAAGGTAGGGCATGGAATCGGTATTTCTTTTACAGGCTGATAGTGACCTAGTTGTGCCTCCTTCCTTTCAGGACAAAGAAGCAGGAAGTTTTAAACTTAGATTAAAGTGACTCGCCTGCAGGTTTCTGTTGCCAGAGGTTGCTCTAGGTGCACAGTTTAAGAAGGCAGCAACTGAGAACAAGGCAGTCTTTCCCCGCCTGGTGCCCCCCCAGATGTTTCGGGCTCCAATTCCCATCAGCCCCAGCCCGCACGGCCAATGGTCAGGAATCCTGGCAGTTATAGTCCAACACATCTGGAAGGCATCGGACTGGGGAAGGCGTGGCTGTAATTCCCCGTTACTGCTTGGAGCCTCTCCCAGAAACCTTGGAAGGCTGAGAGATCAGGCCCGGCCAAAGTTGAAGGGTTGGGGGGCATTGTAGAGAGATGCCCCTTGGTTGAGCATCTTTTTTTAAAGGTCGGGTTCAAAAGTGTAAACCAGCCAGCCCAAACTGGCCATGTTTTAAATTTTCAAACGTTAATTGATGGAGTAGATGGCACACCTGTATTAGATTACAAAAAGAAATAGGCCAACTGTCTTATGATGACTAAGAAAGAGATATTAGGCATTAGAAGGCCTGGTCCATTTGTTTCAAGTTCCGTGTGTGAAAATGAGATTTTGGTGGGCCCAACTGAAGCTGGTGAACGATATACAATCCTCTTGAGTTTCACAGAACTCTTCATGTAGCAGAATAGCTCTGTGGAACTCAGAAGCTTGCACGGTCCGTCACTAGTCTGTGTGGGCCTAATAAGAAAACACCACTTTTTAACTCCTTTGTATCTCTTACAATATCCATAAGCAGCCTCTGGTTTTCAGAGCAATTATAACCTCAGTGCTAAATGCATCCAGTGGGAAATACATCCACTAACCATATTTGAATATCTGAAGTAAGCAGGCTTCAGGTCTCTTCCAGGATCGGGAACTCTTATCTCTGTTCTGCAACCCTAGTGACTTCAGGGGTGCCTCCAAGAAAATTAAGTACTATTCTCCTATTCTTTGGGGCTGACTTGGCCACCCAGAGTTTCAAATCCACAGAGCTTCCTGGCCCACAGAGAGGTTTGTAGCCACCCTGATCACATGTGCCAGTGCCAGAGGGATGGCATGAAAGGAGAGAAAGCACAAGTCTCTCCGGCCTGGTTGCTTGGAAGTGATTCTTGCTCGCCGCAGGCAACCAGGCTAGTGGGCATTTCCTTGTCTACACCAGACATTACGGTTGCATGGCATTTTTGGCTCTTCTGCGTGTCTTTTAAGCCAAGCAGGTTGAGTAGCCTCCGCGTCTATGGAAACTTGCTGGTGGCGTTTCAGAACTGTTCCTGCATCTACCGTTGGTGCCTCATTGGGTTGGTGTAAAAGATAGTACAGTCATGCCTTGGATTGAGATTATAATTTGTTCCGGAAACATGCTTGTAATCCAAAACACTCTTATATCAAAATGAAATCCCCCCAAAAAATATTTGTACAGAGATTTTTAATTTAAGCCGTACTACAGTACTTGTATTGCAAGACATCGCTTGTATATCAAGTAAAAAAAAACACTAAATATTTAAAAATTTGCTTGTCTTGCAAAACGCTCTCAAACCAAGTTACTTGTACTCCAAGGTATTACTGTATTTCTTTTTGTAGTGGCCTCTCTACTAGGCTGGAACATAACTGGCTTTTGCGTTCTGTTGTGCCCTCTTGCGCTTGAGGCTGCGACAGTAATAATACATACCGGTAAATATTTGGGTGTAACTAGAAATACAGGCCCGCCCAAGGTGATGACGTGAATCAAGTTCTTGTTACTGGAAGCAGGCAAGTAACACGGTGGAATTACACAGGCAGGTCTGGGAGAGAGCCGGTGTGGTGTCGTGATTAGAATGGGAGGACCTGGGTTCAAATCCCCATGAAGCCCGCTGGACGATCTTGGGCCAGACAACAGGATAAGCCACGGTGGCTTATGAGCCACGTTTGCTTCGGAGTGGCTTGTTGTGTTGTCTGAACCCAGCAGCATGGTTGGTTAACCACGCTCAAGCCAGTCTGGCCAGGTTCAGACAACACGACAAGCCACTCTTAAAACAAACATGGCTTATACCAGGGATGTTGAAGAGTCCTTGGTCTCGCGTCACGAGTCGAGTCACAAGTCTTTGGACTCGAGTCTGAGTCCTTGGTCCAAAATGGTGACTCCCGAGTCACTCCCAAAGCTGACTCCACGAGTCCCTATTAAAATCAATGGGGTTTTTTCCCAACAAAATAAGGCTACTTCAGATGTGTGGCTTAAATAAATTCTAGGCACAAGTGTGCCTTTTTATCTCAAAACTCTGCCACTGATTTTGACAAGAACAGACCAGGCAGACAACCCAAAATAACCAGGCAGGCAGAGGAGGCAGGGAACCCCAAAGCAAGCAGGGAGAGGCCTTTGTCTTGGACAATTCAAACTGTGGAACTGGTTAAGAAGAGACCAGGCAGGCAGAGGAGGCTGGGAACCCCAGACAGGCAGGCAGAGGCAGCCAAACCCAAAATGTCTGAAAGGTTGCATTTTAGGAAAATGATTTTTAAAAATAAACTTGGATTGTTACTGCAACTAGGTCCAGACAGCACCTGCAGGTGGCATCAAGCAGGGATGCTGACGAGTCCTTGGTCTCGAGTCCCGAGTCGAGTCTCGAGTCCCATTAAAAATATTGCGACTCGAGTGCGACTCGAGTCAGAGGGGGGACTCAGTCCGATTCATGAGTCGAGTCCTCGAGTCTGAGTCCCCATCCCTGGCTTATACGCTACCGCGGCTTATCTTGTTGTGTGAACCCAGTCAATACCTCTCAGCCTAACTGACCTTACAGGGTGGCTGTGAGGATAAAACTTGGGGGTGAGTTTGGGGGGGACACACACACGCAAGCCCCTCTGAGCACCTTAGAAGAGGATATAAGTTTTATACGTAATAGCTTGAAATTAATCACTTGGGTGTGGGAGGAACCGGCCCCGTGAAAATCACTGGGGGGGGGGTGTCTGCTCCATGGCTTTGCATGCACAAAGGCCCCGGGTTCAACCCCAGTTGAAAACAGAAATGTGTCTGCAACGTTTAGGTAATAGCTAGATTGGCAGAAAAAGGTCCGACGTGTTAGCTTTTTTTCATGTTCTTTTTAATGCACGAAGTTACAACAAGCTGCAGCAGGCGTAGGCACCGTCCTCGGGGAAGGCCCCCCTCCCGTGTGGGAGGAAGTGGTCAGGGACATGGCCTCTGCTAAGACGGCGGGTGGCGCAGTTTCTGAAGGGCGGCGGCGGCAGCCCGTACGGTCTTAAAACCGACAGCAGCGTCTCCTCCTCTAGGACCTCGCCCCCCCCCGCCTGGTGCCCTCCAAATGTCTTGGACTGCAACCCCCCCCTTCCCAGCCAGCATGGCCATTCTCCATGCCGGCTGGGGATGATAGGAGTTGGTGTCCAACACATCTGGAAGGCACCAGGTCTGGGTAAGCTGCTCCAGAATATATTTTCTATCATATACATTTCTGCAGATTTAATTTATTAACGAAAGCCTGGACGCTCCCTCAGCTAAGGTTTATCTAACTGGGTGACACAGCCCCTAGGCGAAAACATCCCAGGTTACAAATTCCGCCGCACTCTGTGATTCGTTCCTCCACTTCTTCCTTTATGACCCCCAAGCCACCTGGGGAGGATACACGTCGGGGTGAAGAAGGGGCAGGTGTGGAAAATAACGCTTCCACCATCTCCACCCTGCTATTTTGTGACCAGCCAGATGGGCGATTCATAAATGTAATAATAAATTAAAAAAATTAAAAATTTCCAGCTCAAAATGGTGCTCCCGAAACTGCTTTTTCTCGCATCGGGGTAGTGGGAGGAGGGCGGAAGAAACCATCCCCATATATGCCGCCTACAAATGTTGTACGAAAATCAGAATCTCTCTGATTTGGGGTGGCAGTTCCAGGGCTCTTTCCTGTTTGCTAATGATATGCCTTTTTAGGGCAGGGGGAGAGAGAGGGTGGTGGTACCTGGTTTGAGACTTCTTAACAAGAGCCCGGCCATAAATGTCTGCCCAGTGCCTCCTGTCATGACCGGCAAGGCAGTTCAGCAGTCCCCTGAAGGAGGGGGAAATGAAAGCTCTGGCTTGCTTTCGTTTGAATCGCCCAGTTTCTAAAAGGAAATCTCTAACCTCTAGCAAAACCCTGAAAGCGCTGTCAACGCGGATTACAAGGTTTGCTGCAGGGTGGTTAACAAAGCTGTTGTGCAAGAACGTTCCTCCCCCTCCCCAGTTCTTAAAAACTTCATTATCTTGGGACAGGGACTTTTGAAATAGGTCACCAGGTGGAGAGCAGGTGCTTGGGAGAATCCAAATGTGCGTAGGCTCCTCTGGCAGGCCGTCTTAACATGGTGTCTCTCCTCGGGGACCTCCCAATTTGCAGTCAGCGCAAGGTCAACATGGCTGTTTCATCACCGCGCAGCTTCTGCGTTTCAGCGCCTCTGTGAGATGGAGCTACCTGTCAAGTGTTTCGGCCTTGTGGAAGAGATCTTTTGTGCCCCCCCAGCCAAAACAGCACGTTCCGTATGGGCAAAGGGATGGAGAATGCAGCAAAGGAAGCTGCATCGGTGCCTCCCGAAAGGGTGCTCAGCACTGCTTGGGGGCAAGCTGCGGGTCTCCCTGTCGAGGTTGTTCATTTTAGCAAGGTCAGGGTACGTGTGTGTGTGAGAGAGAATTTCATGGCTGGAGAATGCCAGCTAACCAGAAGAATAATATCAGCCTGTTTGTTTTCCTCCTGAAGCGGTCCAGCTTGCAAGCCCGAGAGGGTTTGAGCATTGCTGGCTTCAGAGTTTCTCTAGAAATAGAGGTGGGGAAAGCCACATCCAGCGTTTGATAGCACTTTTAGAATTGTGCTTCTTGGGGCTTCCATCCCTCCCGGTAGGAGCTCCCTTTGCCCAGCTGCCCGTTAAGTTCTGCAGGTGGGCCCTGCTCAGATCCCGTCGTCGAGGGAAATTAGGAAGGAGCAAGGCCGTCTGAGCCCGAGGCCCCGGGGATGAGCACCCCGAGGAGGTCTGCCCTGCCTCCTTGTCCGTGTTTAGAAAAGGCACATCTTCTTAAAGCAAGCTTCTATCGATCGAGCTGGGGGTTTGTATTTGTTGTCGGGCTTGATTTGTAGGAGTGCGCAGCGGGGGGGGGGCGGGGAGGACGCACACCAGTGCATCAGAGGCCAGCTTAGTTGTCCACAAGCCCGCCTTACGTTCCAGATCAGCTGCCGTGTGCCTGGGGCAGGCGAAGTGAGCAGGACAGTGTAGGTCTGTGGCAGAGGAAGCGGCCGCTGCAGAAGGGAAGGTGTGGTGAGCGGTGGAGGGCTTTGATGACCGCAGGAACCCTTTCCCTCCCCGCTGCTGCGGCCCAGCCACCTTGGTTCTCTGCGTGGCTCGGTGCGACTCCAGTTTGCTCAACCCTACCAACGGCAGCCCAGCTTTTTGGGCGGCTGTGGCAGGCTTGTGTGGCCGCTTCTTCAAGCCAAATTGTCACCAACATCTCTTGTCACTTGGCATTTTCTGTAGCAGCAACAAGCCACGGGGAAGGAGACTGAACTAAGAAGGAAGTTCCCCTTCTCTTGCCACAACTTGGTGGCTGGTCCTAGGCTGTCCTCTGCCTGCCTGCCTGCAATATGGAGGCAACACTGGTCTGTCTTGCAGTACTTTGGGGTTGAGGGTGTCGTTTTTATGTTACTCTTCCTTCAATGGCAATGGCCTATGGCTAAAGCAATAAACATATGATGATGGTACTCTTCCTTCAAGGAGTGAAGCACACATGGTTCCTCCTCCTAAAATGATCGAGGGGCTGGAGCAACTCCCCTACGAGGAAAGGTTGAAGCAGCTGGGATTGTTTTGCTGGTTCCGCCTTCCCCAACCTGGTGCCCTCCAGATGTTGGCTGGGAATGATGGGTGTTGTAGTCCAACACATCTTGGAGGGGAAAGCCGATCTTAGTTCAGCCTTAGCCTAAATGGCACAACGTGTTTTTCATTCTGACCCAGAAGCCTGTCATACCTGAGAAATCTCTTCCCTAGAACTACCTCCTCTTTTACGTTGGCAGCACAAATTGGCCTTTCCCAATTAAATATGCAAAGCTCTGTGGAGAAGCCACATTTGCTACACCGAGGACGCTCCCATCAGCCTCGCTGCCCTCCCGCAATGGAAGATTGCAGCTCACCAAACTGGGCCACCGAGAATCCAGTGAGTGCGCAAGCCATCCGAGAGCTGAGCAGATGTCCCGGCTATTTTAACAAATGGAGTTCACAAGATGGCGTGGGTGTAGAAAGCACGAGTGATGCCGGGAATTGCCATGGGATAAACGTCGGCTCGGCAGTCGAAAGGCCACGGCGTCGCTAGCAAGTCTCGTGATCTAGAAGGGAAACATTGCTGGATACCCACAACGGGAGTTTCTGAGGCCAGCTGCTTTATTGCATCCTTGATATGAATTTCTCTAATGTGCGTGTAAAGTCACAGGGAAATACCGTAGCGGTGTTGTGTTTTGCTAGAAATTCCAGTTGTGCAGACTTTGGTTGGTTGTGTGAATCTAGCAGGGCTAAGTTGTTCTCTTTTAGTAAAGAGTCCAGTGGTGATCATAGGAGCTGGGCAAGCCCGAAATCTAAGCGAGAGGGGTGCGTGCGGGCCTTTGGCGTCTTTCGGAGCGGTCTGGTCTTAGAAATTTCTGCAAGAGAGAAATTGGTCGATTGATAACGAAGTCTGTGGAATTCACAAGTATGCCCTCTGCCTGGCTTACACGATGGCTTGGTAAGTGATTAACGTACTGCTTAAAATACTGCACTCAGAAATGGGGCTGGTTCTGAGAACGGCAGGACTGGGCCCAGTTCTTTCCTGTGGCTCCCAAATAGCCCCTGGTAGTCTGTGGCGACTAAGACTCTCCTCCAGGTGACCAGGCAGGGGCGGGGTTAAGAGATGTTCCTCTTCAGCCAGAAATGGCAAGCAATGGGTTACGTGTAGGCAGGAGGGCTAGCAGGAGCCCCTTGCGGGCCAGTAAATTGTGGACTTACTTGATATGCTGCCATAACACTTAGGCACGACCTATGTAGATGCCGATGCCTCCTGCCAGCCACATAGAGAGTGCGCAGGGCAATGCAGGGCAGCAGCATCATGTGAAACCAGAAACATGTGCAGGCCTGAACATTACGGGGAGGAAAGGCAGGACCTACAGGTGAGGCCGCTAGTTCGGGCAGCAGCCCCAGGTCGGGCACAGCAGCCCTCATTCTCTCTTCCCTAGCGGAAATGGCAGGGAGGTATTTACAAAAGCTCATAAACCATGATCGCAGCGAATGCTTAACGGCTTGAAAAGCTTTGAAACAGTATTGTACAAATTAGCCAAATACCTGTGGTGAACTTTGACTAGGAAGCCAGCCCCGTTCAATCATTGCCTGAGGAATCCTTGCGGTTTGTGGCTGTACGAGTGTGTCTTGTGCCTTTGCTTGTGCGTGTGTGTTCTAGCATAATTCCCCTGTCCTAAATCTGCTAGTGCAAGATGGAACACCATTATCTTTTTATCCCTTCCAGGTTGAGGCTTGGGTTAGATGCATTAAAGATTAAAGGTGCAATCGTATGCATTTTATTTTATTTATTTATTATATTTATACCCCGCCTTTTTTCCATGTTTAGACAGACAAAAGTCCTACAACTCCCTGCATGCCCCAGCCAGCATAGCTGGCTGGGGCATGCTGGGAGTTGTTGGACTTTTGTCTGTCTAAACATGCATAGGATTGTAGGACTTCTTCCTGTCTAAACATGCATAGGATTGTAGGACTTTTTCCTGTCTAAACATGCATAGGCTGGGGCATGCATGTTATTAAGCTTCAGAAGGAAAACCACACACACACACACACACACACACACACACACACACATTAGGTGGCAGTAAATATTAGCATTCAGATCATTATCGCAATCCTTCCTTTTGTGGCAATCACCCTTTTTTTCCTTGCATCTTTTAACTGTTTGACATGTGCCCGTCTGCGACGGAAGCAAAGGCTATTTCTGTATCTCGCTGCTCAGCAAGCCTCGTTTCTCTAATTGTGCTGCAACTGAGATACTAGACTCGTCTGAGAAGCGTGTGCAGGGGGGAACTGGGGTCCCAGTGTCATGACTGGAAGGCCGTTGGCATGAGCTCCACCCCCTCCCTGCAATCTGGAGGATAAGACCGGCCTACCCCGCAGAGCTGTTTGCAAGGATAACCGAGATAAATGTACACGAAGCTTTACGAGCGATTAGGAAAAGTGCTGCAAAAAGAGAGCCAGTGTGGCGTAGTGGTGAGAGTGTTGGACTGGGGACTCGGGAGATCCGGGTTCTAGCCCCCACTCGGCCATGAAGCTCACTGGGTGACTTTGGGCCAGTCCCTGACTCTCAGCCTAACCTGCCTCACAGGGTTGTTGTGAGGATAAAATGCAGAGGAGGATTATGTAAGCCGCCTTGGGTTCCTTGCAGGGGTATAAATATAATAAATAAATACATACATCCTGCTTATTATTTCACAGGTATAATCTCAAGGTAGTAACTGTATTTTGTTTTCTCCTGCCCGTTACCTCGTTGGTGATGGGTGCAGTAAAATATCATTCATTTCTAAATAGGCTAGGCTCTTTATCTGCTCTTACTGACAAATGCAGCTGGACAGGGACCCGAAGGCCATCCGTTCCTGCAACAAGCCAGAGCCGCCCACTTCCCAGATCCATATGCACGGCACAGCACGCAACGCAGGTTGCAGAAAGGCGCCCAGGGAGCAGATAGTTCCGGATGACTCGAGCCGAAGAGCCACGCCACAGGCGGCTCAGGCCGGGAGGCAATCTTTCCCTTCCCCACCGGGGTCACCGGCTCCTCTTGCCCCAAGAGTGATGTTCAGATAGTGTCTCATTATTGTCTCACTCATCTGCCACCGCTGCTTCTCCGCTTGTGGGGTGATGCTCCTTCCGCTGGAGCGCTTTTTCCATGGGATGGGGGGATTTAGCACAACTGTCCTTGAAAGGCCTTGAAGAGACGCTGGTGTGAGAGGTATCCGCCCCTCTGAGGGCGACTGCTACTTTCTTGAAGTGACTAGCCATTTGCACCTCTAAGGGCGCAGTCCGATGCAGATTTAGACGGAAGCTCTGCTCTGCTGGCTGGGGCATGCTGGGAGTTGTCGGCCTTTTTTTTCGTCAAAAGCTGCATAGGCCTGTGCCCTAATTTTATTACTGAAAACCTATCTGCCCCCACTCCTCAGCCAGAAAATGGCCACCCTGTTGTGGTTTCAAGTAGTTCTACTTCATCATATTTTTAGACCTAGTTGTTGTGTGATGCCTGTTACTTTCGCCTCTGCTGCTTTTAATCGATGGCTGCTTTTAATGTGTTGTGTTGCTTGCTGCTTCCAGTTCGATGTATATCGATTTTATTTGCGTTTTTATCATGCGTCCCCCCGAGAGCTCTTTGCTATGGGCCTGATAATATAGGGTGACCAGTAAGTCTGCCAAATAAAAAAATAAGTAGATAAATACTTCCACGCAGGGGGACTTGGGTGGATGCATCCCTCAACCACTGAATTCCAGTGGTCCTTGAAGGAGAAAAGGCGGGGTATAAATATAATAAATTAAAAAAAAAAAAATTCCAACAGCATTTCTAACGGAGAAGCTGGCGGTCCTCCGTTCTACTTTCTTGCTCCTTCCAGAAATTTCCTAACGGCATGGTTTGTATTTTTGCAGTGAAAGGCAAAGAGCATGAGAAGGCAACAGAAGCCAAGACAATTAAAGGTGAGTTCTAGTTCTCAAATTTGGGGCCGGTACCGTGAAATCGTCTCAAACTTCCGGCGGGACGGCCGTGTCAGTTCGTGGCAGCAAAAACAGGCGAAGGGCGTTGTGGCTCCTTTGGAGGCCAGCAGATTTATTGGCATGGTCTTGGATAATGAGGGCGCCGTCCTGTGGAGGTTTAGACAGAAAAAGGGCCGGCAACTCAGAGCGCCAATTCTGATCCCCCAGGGAGTTGTCTGGGCTGCAGAAGTGTGTGTTTTGGCCACGCAAATGGACTTCTTCCCAGGCGGCCAGGCCCTCGCGATAAGCTCGGCACCATTTAGCAGTTCGGGTTCTCCTGTCCTGGAGTCGACACCGGGCATGCTCGGGCCGCTGCCGGGGGGGGGGGGGGCACACACGCTCAGACGGGCCCTCCGGGGCTGATGCATTACCGGTGGCTCTGGCACATTGAGACCCCGTCCGGCACTGCCCCTGGTGCACACCACCGCTTCGGGGGGGGAGGGCAGCGGTGCCGTGGCAGAGACCAGCTCCCTGTCAGAGAGGAGCCAAGGTGGTCGCTCGGCTCCGATCGGTGTTGGGAGGCCGCCATCTTTGCTTCCAAAATGCATTGCCTGCGGTCGGGCATTGCTTTTGGGGAGAGATCAGCCACTTAACCCCCATCCCAAAGCAGTGTCACGGTTGAGAGCATCTGGGGGACGAGGGGGGAGTGATTTATTGATTGATTAGTAATACTTACCTACCACTTAATATAATAAAAACCCCGAAGCGGTTCATATATAAGCATTAAAAATCGCATTTAAAATACCCTGTTAAAAGCCATCTCAACTGCAGTAATACAAATTGCATTTAAAATGCACGGTTAAAAACAATTTTGATGGCAGTAACAATGCAAGGAAGAGTAAGACGGAGCAGCACATGATTGATTGCAATTAATTACAAGCCGGAGAGAGCCCGGGTGAGCACGAGTGTCTCCGGGAGGCGTTTGAAACAGGCCGCACTGTCTGCCTCCCAAACTGCATGGGAGAGGGTTTTCCAGAGGGCGCGGCACCCTGAATGGCATCTGCGGTAGCGCCGTGAGGGGAGGGGGTCAAGCATTGCTAGCCCATTTGAGCCGGGCGCCGGCCCTGCCTCGGGCACAAGCAGGCACGGTCCGAAGGCAGATGGGGGGCAGCCAGCTTGCTGAAGCTGAGCAGGTCTGGGTCTGGCCAGTGCTCGGCGGGGAGCCCAGCCAGGAAACCCTCGAGTTCCATGGTGGAAGAAAGGTGGGATAGAAATGTAACGATTACCGTAAATATATGCCGCATTATATTCCAAGTATGGACATGCGTATGTTGCATCTCTCTCTTGGTTCTGCAATAGAAAATGCAGCATCTTCTTTCTTGCAGCCTACGAGTGAAGAAGCGGGGCAGTCTTTTTTTTTTTTTTTTTTTAACCCCACCGCGACTCAAATTTATGAAGGAGGTTGCCAGATCCGGGCAACTTTGGATCGAATATGGACAGTATCCTATCGTGTCATGGCAATAACGGCAATGTCCGTTGCACTAGCGAAATGGACCTCTAGTGCAACGCCAGTAGTATTTGCTGGCATGGGTTTTCCCCCCGGGAATCCCGCTGTGCAAGCTGATTCTGTTGCCGTTACGCTAGAGCAGTGTTCTCCAACCTTGGGTCCCCAGGTGTTTTTGGCCTACAACTCCCAGCATGCCCCAGCCAGCGTAGCTGGCGGTGGCATGCTGGGAGTTGTAGGCCAAAAACACCTGGGGACCCAAGGTTGGAGAACACTGCGCTAGAGCTTCCTCCCGCCATCACAGCCTGCTTTGCCTCGGCGCGACGACAGGTAGGATGCTGCCCTGTATGGCCCGAACTCAGCCTGATGGGAATTTCTGTGCTGGAAAACGGGGAGAGCTCTAACGTGGCTCGAGAACTCTTTTAACAGGTAGCTGCCTTTTGCACTTATAGAATTGAGACCTGCTACGATGCCGTGAGGTGTTGGTAAGAAATCCACTTTCCCAGAGTTCTTCAATTAGTGTCGGGGCGTAGAGCTTTTCCCACTCCCCGGCACAGAAATTCCCGTCCTTTTGAGTTTAGTCAGCATCCGCTCCTCCCGAAATGTCCATAATCCTCAAACGTGAGGAGGCTCAGCCTAATTCAGGACCCCCTGATCCCTGTTACCCTGGGTCTCTTTCTTTCTCTTCCCCACGGTGATGCTGTGTCATCAGCTCAGCATTTCACTGCTTTCCACGTGCAATTTGGGATGTGATGTATGGATTGCTTCCCCCCCCCCAGTCCTGCTTGTGGTGCTCGCCGTTGAGGAGGAGAACTGCTTGAACAATATCTCCTGCACTGTTATCGCTTGCGGTGCCTTGCGATGCGTAACATTATTGTGTTTTGCCGTGTGATTTATCGTAAATCACTTTGGGATTTTT
The DNA here is from genome assembly GCA_021292165.1 of Shinisaurus crocodilurus. Lineage (NCBI taxonomy): Eukaryota > Metazoa > Chordata > Lepidosauria > Squamata > Shinisauridae > Shinisaurus > Shinisaurus crocodilurus. The sequence continues at coordinate 18,118,100 of CM037886.1, read as the reverse complement.
TAAAAAGGGAAGCAATATATAAATGCCGAAGTAACAGCCGAATTGGCACGGCCTTAATGTGCTTAGTATATTCTGCCCATTAAAACTCCTCTCCGTTCAGTCGCCTTATTAATCTCTCTCTCCATCTTCTCTACAATGTCTTCCTGGCTTCTTTCAGGCCGGATTGGGGACCCCCCCCCCAGTTTAAACAAATGGAAGAAGTTTGGGTAGGCTCTTGGTGTGGGGCCGAGCAAGGAGGCGAAAAACGCCCCCGTTCCCTTCCTCTTATTTTATTTTATTTTATTTTATTCCTTTCCCGTTCCAGCTGCAGTACCCGTACATTCCCCTCAGAGAAGCACCAGAAACCATGCTGTGCTGGCGGCCGCCGGACCAAGCCACGTGGCCATCAACGCCATCTCCGCCAACATGGACTCCTCCAGCAGCCGCACGGCGGCTCTTAAGAAGCAGCCCAGCCACATGGAAGCCGCGCACTTCGGAGACCTCGGTAAGCCCCGGCCTTTCCTCGGGGCGGGACGACCTTTCCACAGCAGAGCCTGCCTTCTAGGTTTGCGAGCTCTGAATGGCTGATCTGGCTTTGATTAGTGAGGGTTTTAGGACGCTGCTGGGTTGTTGTTTTGAGGCGAAATTATCCGGAACCATTAATAACTGCCTTCCCTTCCAAAGGCCAGCGTAAAACACTCTTCGGTTGTAAACTCTCACGCGTCCTACTGCATTGAAATGGCTCCTGTCCGTGAGGCGCCGAATCTGGTCCAGTGATGAAAATGTTTAAACTTAGTTGTAGCGTTGCAACTTTTAATTGATCGGTTGGTTCAAAACTTGATTTAGAAAGGTTCCCCAATTAACCGGACTTTAAAAATAAAAAAAAGGACTACATTTAATACAATTGCTTATAAAAACATATAAAAGCCATGCACGTTAGCCATGCGGGAACAAAGAAAATAATGTGTTTTTCTTCAGAACTATAGATTTTTACAATATTTGCCGTGCAGATCATCAACTAGGGGTGAGTGAGGGGAGAGTAGGATTCCCCGAGCTCTCGTTGGTTGATTGGATGGCATCCTTAATTGGCTCTCTGGTGACGACTGAAACCGCCAAAAAAAATTTGGGCTAAAAATTCTTTTAACCAGTCGGCAGTCCTGCTGTTTCAACATGCAAGCAACCCCGGGGCCCGAATAGCTTCATTTGAGACTGTATGCTCCTTGGGGTGGTGACCTGTCCTCTTTTACATTGTAAAGCGCCATGGACATTGGATGGTGCTATAGAAGCATATATAAAAAATAATATGAACCAGGAAGCAACCTTCTTCTTTTCCTGCCTCCCCTTTAGGGCGATCCTGCCTGGATTATCAGGCTCAAGAGACCAAATCCAGCCTTTCCAAGACGCTTGAGCAGGTCCTCCGGGACGCCGTAGCCCTCCCCTATTTCATCCAGTTCATGGAGCAGCGTCGCATGGAGCACCTGGTCTGGTTCTGGCTGGAGGCGGAGAGTTTCCACTCCACCACGTGGTCCCGCATCCGAGCGCACAGCCTGAACACCGTCAAACACAGCTCGTTGGCCGAGCCGGTCTCGCCTTCCCTCCAGCAGCACGAAAACTCCACGTCTTCTCCTTCCTCGGAGTCGCTCGATAAGCGACCGGAGGATTCCGGGCCGCCTCGGCCCTCGCCGGCCGTGCCGTCGGCCGCCGAACTGAACGGCCGGACATTTAGCCTCCAGGACCGTTTGCTGCTTTGCCAGGGTGGTGGCAGAGCCTGTCCCGGGCTTGGCACCTCCGAGGCAGAGGGTGGCCCTGCTTCGGCGGAACCCCACGACTCTTCCAAAGGCTCAGTATCCAATAGAAACAGTCCCTCCTTTGCACTAAAGGACTTGTCAGGAAAACTCATGAAAAGTAAGTGCCCACTGCCTGCCTGCCTGCCTGCCTGCCTCCCTCCTGCAGCCGTTCAAAGAAAAGGCGCTTGGTTTATTTTACAGCAGTGTGTGTAAAACAGCGACCGGGTTTCTTCTTTTAAGGAAGCACCTCCTCATGTAACCCGGCAGCCTCCTGTTGGGACACGGGAGAGCCAACAGAGGGTTAAAGTGTAAGCACCGCCATGCTGGATGAGACCCATGTGCCCCTGGGAAGGCCTCAGCTCAGCCTCCCCCAACTCTGGTGCCCCCCCAGACGTGTTGGATCGCAACTCCCAGCATCCCTCAGCCAGCCGCGTATGCGGAAAGTTCCCTTGTTCAGTCACTGACTCGGTTCACACAACACGACAATGGGGGCTTATATCAGCCACGTTTGTCTCGAGAGTGGCTTGTCGTGTTGTCCAAACCCAGCAGCGTGGTTTCCTAACCACGAGCAAGCCACTCCGGCCAGGTTCAGGCAGCACGACAAGCCACTCTGACACAAGCGTGGCTTAGAAGCCACCGTGGCTTATCGCGTTGTGTGAACCCAGTCACTGGCCTCTCCAGTTCAAGGGGTTTTAGGCTGCAGAGCCCGGAAACGGATCCGCTTACCAGAGGCCTTGGGAGAGCCACAGCCAGTGAGAGAAGGCGACACTGAGCTCGATGGACCAATGGGCTGTCTCGGTATAAGGCAGCTTCGCTTCCTGTGTCCCATAAGCAGCTCGGGAAGGTAACATCCTGTCCCTGCTGCATGACCCCAGCATCCGACCTCTGTAAGGGGTGGAGAACGTGTGGCCCTCGAGCTGTGGCTGACCAAACTCATCAGCCCCACCCCCGCCCCACCGGCCAACATGTTGATGTAGGTTTGCAGCCCCAACAGCCTCCAGAGGACCACACATTTCCACCCCTGCTCTATAGAGAGTGGCATTATTGCCTTTTGCCCACTCGAAGCAGGAAGACAATTTAAACCAGACGTCTGTTAGCATTCTACCTAAATGGATCCTCATTAAAAGGATTTAAAGTGTACTCATTCCAATTACAGGGCCTCGAAAGAGTCCTGTGCTGTTGTTTTCCGTCACTTCCTCCCCGCAATGGATCCTTGGATGTGAGGGTGATCTGCCTGCCACATCCGTCACCCCATTGATGGCCAGGGTTTAGCCATTCATTTTGTTAATCGGTTAGTATAATAATTAAAAAGTTGGATTGCGACAGACAGGAGCCTTCATACTGTCTAGCAGCAGAAGCCAAAACTTTGGGTCATGTCTCAAAAACCGCCCAGAGAGCCTCGGCTATTGGGCGGTACAGAAATAACAACAACAACAACAATGTTGCTTGTTGTGCCTTTTGCACCACATAAGGTGTATCTCTGCTTAGATTCAAGGATGGATTTTCCTTTGACGCCCTCTCTGTACACAGACAAGGCACTATCAAGACCCTTACACTGAAGACTTAAAAGCCAGGATCGAAAGGGTTGCGAAATCATCCGCTCGCTATTTTGGGTGATGCCGTTGCGATCAGCAACGACTTGAAAATGCAGTTCAATGTCAAGTGATGCACGTTGGGACAAAAAAAATCCCCACTTTGTGGTATACGCTGATGGAATCCAAGCAGGCAGTGCCTGACCGAGAAAGAGGTTTTGGGGTTGTGGTGGACAGCCTGATGAAAACGTCGACCCCTCGTGTGCGTCTGCGGCTGAATAAGGCCAGTTACGTGTTGGGCATACTTAGAGGAGGACTTGAGATAATAAAACTGCCAAGATCATATCTGCCCTTTTACAAGTCTGTGGTGCGGCCACACTTGGAATACTGCGGCCGGGTTCGCATGATCGCGGAAGGAAAAGAAGCCACAGCGGCTGCTGTTCCCTGCCGTACGTGTGCTGGTCGTGCGCCGCCTCATTTCCATTTAAAAATAAAAATAAAAATCCACCATCTGGAAACAGCACAAGTAGAATAAAGGCGCAATTCTCTGCCAGTTTAGGCAGAAAAAAAGGCCTACAACTCCCAGCAAACATGCTGGGAGTCGTAGGCCTTTTCTCTGTCTAAACTGGCATAGAATTGCACCCTAAATGTGTTAAAACCAGGGATTCTGATACATAGCTATTGTGCTCGGTTTGGTTTCTTGGGAGTAGTCGTCTCTGCGCAGGGCTTTTGTCAGGTAGGGGCCATAGCTTGGTTGCAAAGTCTGTGCTTTGCACGCGGTAGGTCCCAGGTTCGAGCCCTTCTTGTCAGAGCAAACGATACTGGGCCAGGTGGATGAATCATCTGACCTATTTTTTTAAAAAAAGCAGTTCCTTATGTTTCCTTTGTAACGTTGAACCTGCCATCTGGAGGGAGGCATAAAGCAAGGGCGGGCAACTTGGGGGGGGGGGGGCCTCCGGATGTCTTGGCCTACAATTCCCATCAGCCCTGTGTTAGCCTAGCCAGCCTGCCCTGTGCTGAAGGATCTTGGGAGTTGTAGGCCAAAACATCTGGAGGGCTACAGATTTCCCAACCTTGGCCGACGGCTCGCATCAACTCTCCCTGTTGGCTGTGCTGAGCCGGTGCTGAGGGAGTCGTAGAGTGTTACGGTCAAGGGGAAGGGAACTGGCCTTCCCTGCTGGTGGACCCCTTATTTATTTATTTATTTATTTATTATATTTATGCCCCGCCTTTTTTCCTGCAAGGAACCCAAGGCGGCTTACACAATCCTCCTCCTCCCCCTTTTATCCTCACAACAACCCTGTGAAGTAGGTTAGGCTGAGAGTCAGTGACTGGCCCAAAGTCACCCGGTGAGTTTCATGGCCGAGCGGGGACTAGAACCCGGATCTCCCAAGTCCCAGTCCAACACTCTCACCACTACGCCACACTGGTTTCCCCAAGCGTGTGTCTTTAGGGCCCCCCCGTGTAAAGTTATTCTTCCAAACGGCGTGTCTGATTCAGGGTATCGAACACGTAAAGCTGTCTCTTATTCCAATTCCATTTAGCTTTCCAAATTTCGCCCACTGGCATGAGGTCCGACACCCTTGCAGACTCAGGGATGAGATCCGCAAGGCCTCCAAAGCAGTTTGCCCTGCAACACGCGGGGGAGTGGGCTGCAGTTCACGAAGCACCAGTTTGGAATCCCGCTCAGGTACACAGAACTGGCTGCACGGCTGTTTCGCTCTTGCCTTCCTTCTCTTAAGGGCTGTGGTCTCAGGTTCTTTGTTGGAAAGGTGCAGTCCGTTAAACCATTTCTTTAAAAAAAAATTTTTTTTAATTGCTGCTTCACCCGTCACAAAGGCCCCTTCCTTTTTTTTGAGAACTGCATCTTCCCTTTGTTTATTTATTCATTTCCTTTCTCTTTCTAGGTATAGAACAGGATGCAGTTACCATTTTTACCAAATATATTTCTCCTGATGCTGCTAAACCAATACCGGTTACAGAGTTGATGAGAAACGACATTGTCGGTAAGGCCGTGTGTGTGTGTGTGTGTGTGTGTGTGTGTGTGTGTGTGTGTGTGTGTTGCATTATCCAAGAGTCCAGCACTCAGAAAGAGCTACCCCTTTGTCATGGCAGCAAAGTTCGGGGATTCTTTGGGAGAAGCCACGCTCCGTAGACCTGTTTCAAGCCCTCCTTCTGTTTGTGTCGTGGACGTGCCCTCCAAACCAGCAGATCGCTTTGCCGCCCCTATTATACTATGCCCTATTCAGTACCACTAACGTGTGTTCTTGTTAACCTTACAGCAAAGATTTGTGGGGAAGACGGCCAGGTGGACCCCAACTGCTTCGTTACGGCACAGTCGACAGTGTTTAATACCATGGAGCAAGAGTGAGTCCGGTCCCGCCCTTTCACAGACAGACCAAAGCTCATGGGACGGGGCGCACATGCTTCACGTTCAGTGTGTCGGGCACAGCGCTTGCCGGGTGGGAGGGGCGGAGGCGAAAGCCCCAGAGCTAAGTGGAGGAGGGATCTTGGGGGGAGGAGGAGGAGGAGGCGCGGCAGACTTCCTCCGCCCCTCGGAATAGAACAGGGTGCACAAGTTCTGGCCCGCGGACCAAATCCGGCCCTCCGGGCTGCCCTAGAGGGCCCCTCCCCCCCAGGCCCTTCCCCCCGGACTGCCGATAGTTTGGTGGTTTCCCCAGCTTTTGCATGGTCCCTCCCGCCCCCCGTTCTAAAAGGTTGACACCCCACCCCTGAGGCTTTAGTTCCTTGGCAGTGAAAGTGTTACGGTAAAATACGCTGGTATTTTGGGGGCCCCGCCCCTTTTGCTTTAGGCCCCGCCTGCCAACTGGAACGCAGCCTCACCCCCCCCCTTCTCCGAAATGGCATTCAGTCCTCAGGCTGGAAGAGGTTCTGCACTCCTGAACCAGAGAGCCAGTCTTACTGGAAAGCTTTTATTTGGGGAGCGGGGGGCAGCTCTGGCCTAGTTCTGACGCCTCCTTGCTATTCCAACTGGCTCCCTTATGATTCTCTCCATCTGACTAACCAATGACATTGGGGGCGGGGGTGTGTGTGTGCCGGGGGCCGGATCGCAGCCTGCTGTCCCTCGGGCCCCACTGCAGGCTCATGTCCGGCTGGTGCAGCTTCTGACCTCGCCGCCAGCCGGTTAGAAGAGCAGGGATCTGGGATGCCCTCCTGCCCTCCTCCCCACGCATGTCGGTCCCCCTGTGCTCGGCCGGGCCGGAGTCGGGAGCCACTCCCGCTCCCCGCCTAGCCAGACTGTTTTGTCGTCCGTCCCCCCCCCCCCCGGTGCAGGCACTTTAGTGAATTCCTGCGGAGTCACCACTTCTGTAAATACCAGATCGAGGTGCTGACCAGCGGAACTGTTTACCTGGCCGATATCCTCTTCTGTGAATCTGCCCTCTTCTATTTCTCCGAGGTGAGGCGGCTTCTCTTCTCGGTACCGTTTCTCATGTTGCCAAGTGACTGCTTCGGCTATTGGGCGGTATAGAAATGTAATAATAAATAGTTGTAAGAGGTGTAAACCAGAGCCGGCTGCTTCGTTAGGTTTCTCAGGTACACTTTCCTCTCACCTCCCGTTTCTATGCCTAAGGCCACCGTAGAATTGGGAGTGGCAAATCTCCCCCCCCCCCACTCTCACCCCCACCCCCACACTCTGAATGTCTTGATCTTCTCCCCAACCCAAAAAAGATAAATTAGGCAGTTTCCTGTCCACACGGTCTGTGCGTTTATGCAGGTTTAGCAACACTCCCCCCCCCCGAACTATAGAAGCCTTGTAAAAGCGACAGAGGAAGGGTGTGAAAGCAACCTTAAAATATATACTAAAGAAGCACCATGGATTTTAAATACGCAGCCGAGAAGCAGCAGCTTGGAGAGTCCTGGAGGCCTGTCAAGTGTATTTATAGCAAACGCTTTCTCTTAGCGGGATCAGCTGCTGATAAGAACTCTCTGGCATGCTTTTTTCACCTTTATCCCATGCCCAACTGTGCCTTCTAATGAAACTGTTAGGCAAGATTCTGGGTGTCGTCATCCCCCCTGATGTCCAGCCCGCAGCATTTCCATCACTGTGGTTTGAACATCCGTCGTCGTGGCGGTTCTGCCTGTCATCTCTCGCCAAGTGGGCACGTTCTGTTGTGCAAATCCCGTTTTCAGTAGCCTCGCCACAAATTCAGCTAGTGCTAAGTGAGCCTTGAGTCTTGTCGCTACGTCTTTAAAATTCTGGGCACCACACTTTAAGAAGGACGTAGACAAACTGGAGAGGGTTCAGAGGTGGGCAACAAGGATGGTAAAGGGACTGGAAACAAGGCCCTATGAGGAGAGACTGAAAGAACTGGGCATGTTTAGCCTTCAGAAGAGGAGACTGAGGGGAGATATGATTGCACTCTTCCAGTACTTGAAGGGTTGTCACACAGAGGAGGGCCAGGATCTCTTCTCGATCATCCCAGTTTGCAGGACACGGAATAATGGGCTCAAGTTACAGGAACCCAGATTCCACCTAAACATCAGGAAAAATTTCCTGACTGTCAGAGCAATAAGACAGTGGAATCAACTACCTAGGGAGGTGGTGGGCTCTCCCAGTCTGGAGGCATTCAAGGTGCGGCTGGACAGACATCTGTCAGGGATACTTTGACCTGGATTCCTGCATTGAGCAGGGGGTTGGACTCGATGGCCTTGTGGGCCCCTTCCAACTCTACTTTTCTGTGATTCTATGAAAATGAGACTGACAGCAGCCTCTCCTCACAGGGGCGTGGTGAGCTGCTTCTCCCCGCCCCCCCCCCCTCTGATTGCATGTAAAGAAAGTTTAGGAAGGGATGGAGAGATAGTTGTGCTCACTGCTTGCTTTTGTTTCTCAGTTTATGGAGAAAGAAGACGCCGTTAATATCTTGCAGTTCTGGCTGGCAGCGGATAACTTCCAATCTCAGCTGGCTGCCAAAGAAGGCCAGTACGACGGGCAGGAGGCACAGAACGACGCCATGATCTTATACGACAAGTGAGCGGCACTTTTGGAATGTCCTTCCTCTCCCTCCCTCCCTCCCTCTCTCTCTCCTGCCTTTTCTCATCCTGATCAATGCTTTCCCACATCCAGGTGTCACATCCTGAATTTCCTGTGGGTGACGAGAGCATGAATTCAAGCGTGGCTAGAAGGCGGCGGGGCTGGAAAGCTCCCCATTACTTGCCTCCGCTTCCTTAAGGACAAAAAAAAAAAAAGAGCATTTATTTCAATTATTTATGCACACTGTTTACACCCCACCCATTGGCCGAAAAGGCTCCCGGAGCAGCTTACGGAGACAAGTCGCATGACACACTCCTTGCCCTCAGGCCTACGATCTCAATGCAAGGCTTGTCTCCCTCTCCCTTGAGTGTCGAGGAGGATATATATATATATATATATATATAATTAAAAATTATTGTGGGGCCGGGGGGGACAGGACAGAAGCCTCTTTGAAGAGACGGTGCTGGCGCTCTTGCTCGATTCCAGCATCTGCCCTTCCCTGCAAGGGATGTGGGGCAGAGAGCCTTCTGCACGACTCCCCTCCCCCTCACAAAGAATCCTGGGAATTGTAGTTGTCCGAGAATGCAGAGAGTCCTCTGAGATCTTCCATCCCCTCGTCAGAACCAGCGCTCCCAGCGTTCCTAAGGGTGGAACTGGTGTCACTCTGTAGCAGTAGAGACAACCTATACACACACACACACACACACACACGATAAAAGGGGCTATTTGATCAGTGCTGGGTACACCCCACAGTTCTGCATAACAACAGGGGGGGAAAGCACAGGGATTGGAACTGGATGCCGATTCAGCCTCCTGAGACAATGGGCTCAAGCCTCTAGTCCTTATGGCCGCAGGGAGGACATGTGCACTCAGTGCCTGCAGAAATCTCCCCAAGCCAATGGGATTCCTAGCAGTCAGGGCGCAGCATCCTGCGTCGCTCTTGGCCATCTAACAAAAGTAAAGGACTAGGTTAAAGAAAAGAAAAGGAACCACATAAATTTGTCAGTGCCTCTTTTTGGGGGCCACTTCTGGGGGGAATTGAAAGAGGGCAGGTGGCACCGCTTTTGCGTTCGCCAGTCACCACCCCCACGATGGCCCTCAAACCAGGCCCCCAAATCGAGTAATGCGGCCCACAGAGCGGGTTAAGGGCCAGATTTGAACGGGGGGGAGATAAATGGAGCCAGATGAGGGGAAAGACGCGTGGTGGGTTTGGACCGCTGTAAAACTCACCTCTGTTTGGGTTCTTTTTGCTCTCCCTTGTCTCCCTCCTCCTCCTCCTCCTCCTGCTGCAGGTACTTCTCCCTCCAAGCCACTCATCCTCTTGGTTTCGATGACTCAGTGCGACTGGAAATAGAATCCAATATCTGCAGGGAAGGAGGGCCGCTCCCCAACTGTTTCACCACTCCGCTGCGGCAAGCCTGGACCACGATGGAGAAGGTGAAAGGGGCCTCTCTCTCCTCTTTTTCTTGAGGGGGGGGGGACCCTCCAAAATCTGCTGGCAACTTATAAACAGGGCGTGATCTCGCAAGCGAGACCTGAAACTGCCGGTTGAGAGGCGTAGAGACCGGGCCAGACCGGAATTCTCTGCTCCGCGAACTCCCTTGGACAGCGAAGGGTCTTTCCCCATCACCGGCCCCCGATCCGCACAAACTGCATGAAAGCTGGCAAGCCACCAGATGACCAAAGGTCGGCAGGAAGGGGGCGGGGCCATCTTGGGACCCCAGGAGGGGCTGCATTTGCTCCCCGGGCCCTGTACTTCTATGGCTAGGCTGCCCTGCAGTGACAGCTCCCCTGACGGCTTTGCCGTAAAAGTAAACCCGCTGCGTGAAGAGTTAAAACCGTCACAGCCACGCGTGGCATAAAAACAGCCCCAGAGAGTCGACCTGATATCGCAAAGCTAATAGGCAGCAGCGAGGGACACATCTACAGCTGTTAAAACTCCAGGAATACTGGACGCTCTCTAGATCGCTGGAAGTTATTAAAGTCAAGGAGGCCAAGAAGCAAAAAAAGGTCTCACCTGGTGACAGGCCGCAGTGGAGCTGCCTCAGGCGAGCCTCTCTGGGGAGGGTGTTCCACAGCCGGGGGGGGGCCATCACCGAGAAGGCCTTCCCTCTTGTAGCCCCCCCCCCCCCCAGCGAAGGGCATCCAAAGAAGATCTTATGGTCTGGGTAGGTGTGTGTAAGAGGAGGTATTCTTTTAAGACACATGGCCTTCTTTCTCTTGGATTTTCCTACCCTGCAGAGCTGTTGTGAAGCCGAACTGGGATTAACCGCTGCCCCCCCCCCCCATGCATGGTGCCCTCTGAGCATCTCTAATGGGAGATGCCGGGGATTGAACCGGCGGCCTTCTGCATGCAAAGCAGGAGCTCTGCCTCTGAGCTGCAGCCCCCCCCCCCCCCATATTCCGAAAGTGTCTTCTGGGGCATCATTTCTCTTCCCCCCCCACCCCTCTGCCTTGCAGGTTTTCTTGCCCGGCTTCCTGTCCAGCAACCTTTACTACAAATACTTGAACGACCTCATCCACTCGGTCCGGGGCGATGAGTTTGCAAGCGGGAGCCTCGCACTCATGGCTCACGGCCCCGGCAGCGCTCCCGACAGTGACTCCCACACGGGCCCCGTGGACAGCGCTGCTCCTTCCCAGGTGCGTGGCTGCTCCCCGGACCCGTTCCGGGCGGCCGCCAGAGCTGCTCCGGTTCGGCTCGTGCCCGGAAGCGAGTCTTCTCCCACGACCAGCCCCTTTGCTCCCGCTTCCCTGCTCCTTCCGCTCACGTTACTGGCAGACTGCCGTGGGTCGGGACGTACAGACATTGTGAATTCTGCTCCCATCTACATTTCACGGAGTGCCAAGTCCCTTTTGTTCCGTCGTCCACCCATTGACGGAATCGGATTTTGCACAAATGCGCCAGTACGCATTTGTGTAAATTTGCACCTGCACATCTGCGCGACTCAGGAAAAGCCGGTCCACTGCGGAATCCCCGGGTCGGGATCCTTAGAAATTTGGTCTCATTTGAGTCCGTTGGGGATTTCCCCAACGTCCCTAGCTGTGGGCAAAAGTGAAAGAGGCTGCGAGTGGCACACGGCATGATTTTGTCTAGTGGTTTTAAGTGTTTTTAAAGAGCTTCACCTGTATTACTTCAGCCTTCCCCCGCCCCAACCTGAAGCCCTCCAGAAAGCTGGATTGGGATTCCAGGCGGGCCGAGTTTGGCCCACGGGTTTGAGGCTTTGCACCCCCGATCTTGGTTCTGCATATTTCTTTTCCTCCCTCTGAACCTCAAACACACACACACACACACACACACACACACGCACACACACTTAGTAATAACTGGAATTTATGTTTGCAGTCCAGCCTCAAAAAGGCTAATGTAAAAATCCTGAAAAACTTTGACGAAGCAATAATCGTAGACGCGGCCAGCTTGGATCCGGAGTCTTTGTATCAGCGGACGTACGCCGGGTAAGGTTTATTTATTTATTTGCAGCATTTTCCCCTGCTCTTCAGCCACAAAAGGCTCCCAGAGTGGCTTACAGAGATTAATATTAGACAGTCCCTGCCCTCAGGCTTACAATCTAAAAGACACAACACAAAAGGAAAAGGGATTGGGAGGGAGGAGGAAGAAAGCAAAACTCAGGTGGTGGGAGGATTTGTTACGGAAAGGCAGATAAAACAAAGCATGTTGCGGTTCCTGACCATGTGGAAACGTCATCCCATAGCATGGTTAACGGGTACCCCAAACTCCCCCCAAATAGCAGCAAGTTCAAAAGCTCTTCCCATGATCCACGTTTTTTGCCTTCTGGGGCTGACTGGGGCACGCTGGGAGTTGTAGGCCTTTTTTTTCTGCCTAGGTTTGCATGATAGGATTGCGCCCTAAAACTATCAAAAGTGGCCATCAGATTCCAGCAGGCCAGTCTTCCCCTATTCAGCACCTTCCAGGTGCTTTGGACTTCAGTTCCCATCAGCCCCAGCAAGCATGGTCAGAGGTCAGCAATACTTGGAGTTGTAGTCCCAAAACATTTGGAGGACACTGGGCCGCAGTGGGCCGTCCGGTGCAAGGCTCGTTCTAGATGCCAGAGGCCATTTGGTGGCGGGTGGGGTGCTCTTGGCCACCCCTCAGTATCGAGCACTTCTGCTACCGAGAGAGAGAGTGAGTGTGTTTGTTGGGGGGGGGGTGTTCTTTGTCCTGCGTTTGGATCCCCCTTCCCATCTGCTTTGGCGAATGACCCAGGACTCTTCCTTTCCACCCGTCGGCGCTTGCTGCAGGAGGATGACGTTTGGACGAGTGAGCGACCTGGGTCAGTTCATCAGAGAGTCGGAGCCGGAGCCGGACGTCAAGAAGTCCAAAGGTAGGCAGCTGCTCTTCCTCGTTCTGGTTCCGCAGCTCCGAAGCACCAACATACCATACTTTAGAGGCTGGGGCTTTTGGGGTGTGTGTGTTAATGCAGCACGTTCCATGGAAGAACTTGCACGTGTCAAAGTCCGGCAATTTAATTACACGCGGGAGGGTCGGCAAGTCAACCAGAGGGCAAAGCGGGAGGCCTGAAGGAAGACGGGGACGGAAAGTGCTGTGGCTGGGTTGCAGGGGGCGAGGAAGACGTGAGTCCCACGTCTTTGTTTGAAGTGGCCAGCTGGATCTTGGGCTGCAGGCCTCTAGCCTTCCGTGCTCCAGGGTTGGCGCAGGAGTGGAGCCAGCCGCCAAAGGTCAACTCGCCCGGCTTGAGAAGGCAGGGCCAGGGAAGCTTCACTTCTGCCCCGGCAGGAGGAGGAGGAGGAGAGAGAACCCTCCAGCCTTGGCTCTTGCCTTCGCCGAGAAGTGCGGGGTTCTGCGCTGCTCCTGGTTGGAGCCAGGGGTAGCGGTTAAAAAGAAGAAAACAGAGGAGAATTGCCGTCTCCCCCTTCCCGGCCATCACACTCCTAGATAGGAGTAGCTGGGTGGGGGGGGCTTTTTTGTGAGGGAGGCACCTGCCGTTCTCAGCCTCTGCTCCCTCCTCACGCAGCTTTTCTTGCCAGTGGCCGGCGCTTGTGAAGGGGCCCGGCGCGTTCAGCCCCCCCCCAGCCCTTCCCCTCGCTGCTTCCTGACTGCGGGGGGGGGGCACGGCCGCTGCTTCGGGAGGGAGCCACCACTTGCCGCCCTGGGGCCCGTTCCCCAACCTGCGCTGCGCTGGCAGCTAGCTGGCCGTTCTGGGTGGAGGAGCGTGGTGCGTCTCTCTCCTCTCCACCCCCCCCCCGGGCACTCCTCGCTGCCACTGCCAGTCAGCTGGGCCCATTCTTTAAGGTTTTTCAGCCAAGACCACCTTCTTCTTCCTACACTTCTTTTCCCATTTATTTTCCCTTGTATGATCAGCCGCAACAGCCCATATTTTTCATTTCTCATCATATGACCAAAATATTCTAGTTTTCTGTGTTTCATAATTTCCTGATCTTTATACATTCTCTTCACTGCTTCTTTGTTGGTCACCCTCTCCGTCCGTGAAATTCGTAACATCCTGTGATAAATCCACATTTCAAATGCGTCTATCTTTTCTTTTATGGTAGTCAGTGTCAAAATCCATGATTCCATGCCGTAGACCAGTGTTCTCCAACCTTGGGTCCCCAGCTATGCTGGCTGGGGCATGCTGGGAGTTGTAGGCCAAAAACATCTGGGGACTCAAGGTTGGAGAACATTGCCGTAGACAGTTCCTAGACGGAGAAAATTGCCAGGTTGGTTCTAAGAATAACGGTGCTTTGCTGCTGTAATATCTTTCTGTCTCTGATCCTAACAGGGTCCATGTTCTCACAAGCAATGAAGAAATGGGTGCAAGGGAACACGGATGAGGTAGGCCCCGTCACACCCCTCCCCTCACAGGCCCTTCTGGAGCTGTGGGTGTGTTTTTGTCAGGATTTAGGGGTTCTCTGTAACCCTCACCTGTACAACTCTCGCACTGTCCCTGGGATATGTATTATCCCCACCTTCTGTTAATAAGCACCTTTATCTTTTCTCTGACGATATGTAAAGTGCTGCTGCTCACACAGGTTGCTTTAACAAACAAAGTAAAGTTTATTTAAATTACAAAAGTTTCTTGAGATAAGTTCAATACGTAAGTTTCAGTTAATACTATTTACAGTAATACCTTGGATTGCAAGTAACTTGGTTTGAGAGCGTTTTGCAAGACAAGCAAATTTTTAAATATTTATTTAATTTGTTTTGACTTGATATACAAGCGACGTCTTGCAATACAAGTACTGTAGTACGGCTTAAATTAAAAATCTCTGTACACATTTTTTTTGCGGGGGGGATTTCATTTTGATATAAGAGTGTTTTGGATTACAAGCACGTTTCCGGAATGAATTATGCTCTCAATCCAAGGCATGGCTGTAATCCCCTATCCGGTTCCTAAATTCACCCTCACCATCTGTTCCCATTAATACTTCCTGCACTCACTAACTCTAACTACAGTCTCTGATCAATCTGACTCTCTAACCCAGTGGTTCCCAACCTTGGGCCCCCTGATGTTGCTGGACGACAGCTCCCAGAATCCCTTGCCATTAGCCATGCTGGCTCGGTATGCTGGGAGCTGTAGGCCAGCAACTTCTGGGGAACCAAGGTTGGGAACCGCTGTGTAACCAAACTCCTAACTAACTTAATGTACCTGTCACAGCACACACACTTCACTCCACCTTCCCCCTCTCAGCCAATCAGCTCACATATGCAAATCCACCATTCTTCCTGCCCATCATTTCTCACCCACTGTAGACTTACCTACCATAAAAAACAGAGATGCCTCAGGAATACCTACCGATAGCCATAGACTCATTACAGGAACACAATCAGCCACTCTTACCATATATACACATATTAATTTACACACAAGATCATAACATCACAGGCCTGTACATGCGAGCATCTAGCCAAGAAGCCAAGTAATAGATCAGTGATGACGAACCTATGGCACGGGTGCCACAGCTGGCACTCAGGGACCTCTCTGTGGGCACTCAAGCCATTGGTCACCAGATCGCGAAAAGACCGTCCCCTTCTGCAAAACACTAATGATCTTGTTCTTTCTCACAGTGTGGAACAGAATGATTTCATTCTAGAATTCCTGTTACAGAATTCTTTTCTACATTGTTATCACATTTAAAAGATTTTGAAGAATGATGCACAGAGCATGGCTTGGATGTAAAGCCCTAACAGTTGACCTGAGTGCTGCATGTGTTGCTCTCCAACTAACGGAGTATGAGCCAAGGTTTGACAAATTATCAGCATGCATGCAAGGGCAAAAATCACATTCATTGTGCAAAAGCATGCCCAATGCAAACTTTTACCTAATGCAGTGTTTGCAGTCCAAGACATAAAGTGTTTAAAATGTGTTAAGCACGTTTAGTTTTCTTGTTTATCTTGCTCATCCTAGTACAGGTTGACTTTTACTTTTACTAGTCCGACACCTGTAGAAGCAGGGAAAGGACCCGGGGTAAAGCTTGCCCCATACAATTTCAGTCTGGCATATAATCAGACTGTGTTTTTTGTTGCAGTTTGGGCACTCGGGCTCAAAAAGGATCGCCATCACTGTAATAGATCATGTCTGTTCCTAGCTAGCATCGAGGGATATTCAGGGTAGGGGTGTATTCTGTGCCAGAAACTTCAGAGCGCTGAAACCCCATCACCGGAGCAAGTAGTAGAAATAGACTGGGCATTTGAGTGCCCTTTTAGAATTCAGGCTCTTGAACAACTGGGCCGCTTAGGGACTGGGCTGATTAGTCAGCTGTTTTCGGTTGTAAATTGCAGGTGATTACAGCTGGCTTTTATTCCACCCCACCCCACCCGTAGTTGGCTTGTCCGATGTAGCCCAAGTGCGGTCTGTGCTCAAAGGGGGGGCCCTCTTGTCCACTTTAGGCCCAAGAAGAGATGGCCTGGCGGATAGCCAAGATGATTGTCAACGACGTCATGCAACAGGCACAACCGGACCCAGCCGTAGAAAAAGTCACGAAGGTAACGGAGGGGGGCGCCGGGGGCCCTGCGGACTCCCTTGCAGGGGTGCCCTGAGACTTTCGGCCAGAGGGCGTTTCAGTGGCGGGTGGGGGCGGAGAGCCCCAAAAATACAAAGTGTGGAGCCGAAGGGGCGAGGGGAAAAATACCAGCCCACTTTAGCTTCAAGCTCTTACTGCCAGTAATGAAGCCTCCAGAGAGGCCTTTCAGCCTTTCGGAAAGGGCGGGGGGGAACTGCCCCGGTGGATGGGGGGGAAAGGCGGGTTCGCCACCCGTGCTTTGTCTGCTGCCTTTAGGGCAGGCCACTTAAATTTCACAGCGGGGCCAGGCTGGCGATTGGCTGGTGATTGGCCCCGGGGCCACGCGCCCCGGCCTGTGTGGCATGAAACTTCGTGCTCGGCTCAAGCACCTCTTGGTTCCTCTCCTCCCTCTGCTGCTGCTGCTGGTGCACTCTGGGTTAATGGGAGCGACAGGGTGGGCATGTGACTACTTCCCACTCCCTTCCATGCTTTCCGTAAGCAGCTGCTGCAAGCCCCAAAGTGGGTTCTTGCAGCCTGTTTATAGTAAAGGGTGCCATAAACTCCAGCTTTTACGCTGCTTGAGGGGCAGACAATATTCCTGGCAGGATAACTAGAAGATCCAACCCCCTTTCAGGGAGTCTCCTTCGGAAGCCCACGACCGCGGCGCACGAATCCCACTCGAGGTCAGCCGGGCGCATCCCCCTGCCCAGGTTGGCACAAGGAGCATCTCGGCAGCAACGTCCCCCGTGCGCCGTCTCATTTGGCAAAAGCGCCCTCCTGGCTTATGTGGCGAACCGCTCTTAAAACCACAATCTTCTGGAGCAAATGGGGTGGGGTATCTTCTTCCGATCCCAAGTGGCTTTCTAGCCACCTTAGAAAAGCTGTGGGAGGTGGGCTTTGCAGTTGGTGCTATCTGAAGCCATTCCGTTTTCAAATCATCTCTCTCTCTCTCTCTCTCTCTCTCTCTCATTTTCCACCAGCTATGATCTCCAAAATTCCCAAGCCAAGGGAACGTTGCGTTTTCTGCCTCTGAAGATAAGTGGAGATGCTTCTCTGCTCCCCACGCCCCAAAGCCCCCTCCTGTTGGCTGATTCCCCCTTTTGACAAAGCCGGCGGAACCCCTCCAAGCACTGTAAAACTTCACCCCACCTTCCTTTCAGAGAGAACATTACAGGGAGGAAAAGGAAACTTAAGACTTCCCCCCCACCGAGCGCAGATTAATTTGCTTCCCCTCTAGCATACACACGGCATTCCCCAGGAAGGGACACCTCGCCCGCAAAACATTCTACCTTGCGAAGGATTGCTCATCTAAATAACTTGCAACTGGAATACTGGAGCTGGATTCCCCCCCATAGGTTCCTAGCTGTGATCGGTTTGTATTCTTTATTTTTTAGGAAGTCACAAGTCACCTTAACCAGTTGGAGAGGGGGCTGAGTTGTTGATGGCAGTTGTCTTTTTTTTTAAAAAAAACAAACTCACAACTAAAATAAAATCCTGGAGCCATTTTTGAGTTTCCCTTACTTGAAATGTTCTGACTGCGGCAGGATCGGGACTGCCCTTCTCCCACGCTTGTCTCAGTCCCGCAAAGAAGCGGGTGTTCGTTTCAGGTGGCTTCCAACGAACGTCACATCCTCATCGGCTCTCGCTCAGTCTCCCCTGCGCTCTGCTTCTGAAATGCAAGGCTCTGCCCCGGCCCTGTCCTGCAGCGGAGACACGGCACTGGGGCGGGGTGGGTGGGGCTGAACTACAGGCCGAAGGAATTGAGCGTTTTGTGTCCCGTGTGCCCCTGAGGGGGTGGGGTGGGGTTGCCCCATTGATCCGGAGCAATGTCTCTTCCCCTATTCAGTTTATTTTAATTGCCAGTTTTAAGCCTTCGGGCCCTTCTTACTTCGAGTTTCCTGCAACCTTTTGGGATTGATAAACGTTTTTCAAGCAACCTGAAGTCGCGCTTCCTCTGTTCCGGCACCTGCAATGGGCAAGTAATTTTACTGGAGTGTTCAAAGCACTCGAGGTGGGGTCCACTCGGTTTTGCGTGTGGGTTTTTATTTTTCCCAAGTTTTTTCTTTTTCTTAATGCCTTCATTTCCACTGTAAAAAATTTTGTTTGGAGAGTTGTTGTTTTTTTTAATGCCTATTTGCTTTTGTTTTCTGAAGACTTGTGCAAAGCAAAACGAAAAGACAGACAAACACAACCCAAATCACCTGTAGGAGAGCTTTCAATTTTCCTCTAGCATTTTGAAAGCCTCGATGGACAAAAGCGGGCATTTTACAGTTGCAATATCTGCTCCAGCGAAGGCACTGTGCATCAGTCTGCCAGAAGCAAAGAAAAAAAAGCCGTGTCTAGGTTTTTTGGTACTGTGTACCACCACCTTATTGTCTCATGCCCGAGTATTCATGTAATTAAACCATATTTAATTGTGTTTTGATTGAAAATATATATATATATAAAATATTACAGATTTGTGTCTTATCTTCTGCCTTGACTTTTCCATGCAGAAGCACCTGGTTTGTCTCCTCAAACCACAGGGGTGTTTAACCTCTTTCAGCCCGAGGGGCCAAATTCCATAGCGAAGAAACTTCCTGGAGCCGCATTCCGGGGGGGTGGTGGAGG
Organism: Shinisaurus crocodilurus; assembly: GCA_021292165.1. Classification (NCBI taxonomy): domain Eukaryota; kingdom Metazoa; phylum Chordata; class Lepidosauria; order Squamata; family Shinisauridae; genus Shinisaurus; species Shinisaurus crocodilurus. The sequence goes on along the minus strand of CM037886.1, from coordinate 18,099,222 downwards.
TCAAAGGGGGTGGGGCCAAAGACAGAAAGGGCGGGGCCACAACACAAACCTGCAGGCATATTTCAGCTTGAAGTAACTCAGCTGTAAGAGAGTGGGGAAAAGAACCGCACAAAAGCCGGGAAACTACCAAGTCCTATGGGGAAGGGGGCGTGGCCATTCAGGCAGCCTCAGAGCAGCTGTATTAATTGTTATTAATATTACTAATATAAATACTTTCATTTCTATACCGCCCAAATAGTTAAAGCTGTCTGGGTGGTTCACCACAACTCATGAAATACAATGCACAAATACAGAGAATAAAGTACCACATGAAATTTCAACAGACAAAATTTAAACAGCTAAATACAATTAGTAAAAATCCTAGCTGTGTTAAAAATACAGCTGCAACATAAACGCGCCATCATATGACATTAAAAGCCTGGGGGGGTAGAGGGCGGTTTTAAGCTGGCGCTGAAAAGATGACTGCGCTGGCGCCAGGCAAGCCTCAAGGGGGAGATCATTCCACGACCATGGGGCCACCACTGAGAAGGCCCTCTCCCTTGTTGCCACCCTCCAAGCTTCCCTCCGGAGGAAGGCCTCAGATGTTGAGCGTAGTGTCTGGGTAGATTCAGGTCCCTGGGGTGGCTGCATTTGGCCCTGCCTTTAAACCATCCTCTGGAAGATCAGGAGTCCACAACTGCACTCGCCAAGGCAAGCGACCCATCACCCTTTAGCCAGGGTGATGAGAGGAGCCCCTCGTGGACTGGCGTTGAGAAGGGGTCGAGTATATCCAGCACTCGATGGCTTCTACTCGTGGCTGTGTCTTCTGTGGAAGAGGCCAATTGCTGGGGAGCACAAGCGGGAGGGTGCTTTTCCACTTGTGTCCTGCCTGTGGGCTTCTACTGTGACAAAAAGTTGGCCACGGTGGGAACAGAAGGCTGGACTAGAGAGAGGCCTTGGGTCTGATCTTGCACGGGTCTGAAACCCCCCTCAGTGCAATACAGTGAAAGATCTCTCCACTCCCTTAATTCTGAAACTGGTGGAGATGGTAGCTTTGGCGGGGGGGGGGGAGAGAAGAGAAATGCAGATCACCTACCTGCCCCCCCCACCACCAAAGAAAGTTCCAACCTTTCCCTTTAGATGTGAAGTTGGGGGGGGGGATCCCATCAACCACGGCGGGACTTCCGAGTAAACACGGATTTATTGGTTTTTCAGGATTTGTATGCTGCCTTTTTAAGGGCAAATAGAGGCCTGGACAAATTGATGGAGGAGGAAGAAGGCTACCGATGGCTACTAGTCCTGACTGGCTATAGGCTCCCTCCAGCATCAGAGGCGGTATGCCTGTGTACACCAGCAGTTGCTGCTGCACTCGTGTCCTGCTTGTGGGTTGGCTGTGGCCGTGGGCAGCTGGTTGGCCACTGTGTGAAGAGAATGCTGGACGAGATGGACCCTTGGCCTGATCCAGCGGGGCCCTGCTTATGTTCTAATGAGAGCTGCCATTGAGGAGCCTCTGTTGACCGGATTGGCGGAGGCACAGATCCCAGCGGGATCTCCCTTTGTCCCTGTAGTGCACGGCCGGTTGCAACTTGGATCCTGCGTTTAGAAGCAGGAGTCTGGCTGCTCTATGGGTGTGTTGGGGATCCCACGATTTCTGCACTAAATTCCTGTAAATAAGTGCGCTGAAGAGCAGAAGATAAACCGGTGTCACACAATGCCCTGCTGGAACTCTCCGGTGCAGCCGCACTTGCAATATGTGCAGTCCCGGTTGGCCTGTCTAAAATATCGTAGAAATAAGAGAAAATGCAGAAAAGGGTGATTAAAATGGTCACAGAGTTGGGGGATATTTTTGTTTAGAAATAAAGAGTGTTAAAGGCTATAAAGAGGGGGATGAGAAGGGAAGTGGGGCCATTCCACCAGCCCCATTAAAGGACTTGATTTTTCTTCCTCTTCCCTCCCCATCCTTTGTTCCTTGTGTGCCGTGCCTTTTTTTGGGATTGTACACCTGCGGGTAGTCGTGTTTTACTGGCTGCATGTAAAGTGCTTTGGGCGCCTTTTTGATTGAGAGCGGGATAGAAATACTTTATTATTATTTATTTATTTATCGTGTTGTCTGACCCCAGCCGCGCTAACCAGCCATGAAGAGAACCCGTGGTTTGTTGTTGGGTGGCGAACTGTGGGTTGTTCACCATGGCTTGTTATCTCGGCTGGGTTCAGACATGATAACCCACACTCAAGGGTTGAGTATGACTTGAGTGTGGATTGTCGTTGAACCATGGGTTCAACGAGATTACAAACCCAGCCAAGATCACAAGCCATGGTGAACAACCCAGAGTTCACAACCCAACAGCAAACCATGGGTTCTCTTCATGGGTTGCTTGTGGTTAACAAGCCATAGCTTGTTAGGGCAGTTGGGTTCCGACAACACAATAACCCACATTTCAACTACAACCCACACTCAACCCTTGAGTGTATGTTCTCCTGTTGTCTTAACCCAGCCAATACTATGCTAGATAGACCAAAGCTCTGCCTCAGTTCACACAACACGATAAGCCACGGGGGGCTTATAAGCCATGTTTGTTTCACAGTGGCCTTGTTGTGTTGTCTGAACCCATGAGGACTGCCATCTTAAGTTTCTTTACTTTATTTGAAAGAAAAGGGCCCTAGGGTCAGCGGCAGAGCCCTTGCTTTGCATGCAGAAGGTCCCAAGCTCAATCCCTGGCACCCCCAGTTGGAAAGAATGAGGCGGCAGGGGGTGAGAAAAGCCTTCTCTCTGCCTGAGACCCCGGAGAAGTCCCTGCCAGGCAGAGAGAGGAGGCCAGAGGCCAGGTAAGACGGGCGGCTCCGCCCACATCCAGGCAGGACTCTGTTGCAATGCCTCCCTTTCCCCAGCAGGTGGCAGCAGAGCCCCCCCTTCCTTGCACGCAGCTGCCCGGCGCGGAGTGATGACGTCACAAAGTTCCATTTCCCCCCCCCCCCACCCACGTGGGTGCAGCCTACAAAAAGTAGCCAAGAGGCGAGGGGTGGCAGCCGCTCATTCCAAGGGGGAAGGTAAGACTTGTTCTCTGTCTCCGTCTACGAGGGCTGGGGGGGAAAAAAGATCTATGGGGGGCGGGGTGGAGAGAGGAAAGCTTGATCCTGGTTTTATATTGGCGTGGGGGAGAGAAACAACCCCAAGGAGGGGAATAGCCCTGGAGGGATATGGGGGGGGAGAGCAAAATTGGGGAGCAAATTGGTGTGGGAGGAAAAATTTTGACCCAGGATTTTTATGGGAGCAAAGTCGAGAAGGATCTGGGCTGGGTGGTGTGTGTGTGTGTGTGTGTGTGTGTGTGTGTGTTGTCTGTCCTCTCTGTGTTGTGAAGATGTGACCCTGCTTGAGGGAGGGGTGAAGAACTGACCCAGAGAAAAGGAGAGGCATATAGGTATTATTTGGAGACGTGGACTGGAGGGTTGGGGGAACATACTCCTTCCCAGATCTGGTGGCCCTCCAGATGTGTGTACAACTTGGATGCATTCTGAGATGCATCTTAGAAGGTAAGATTCTAGTCCTCGTGGTTCTGGACAGAGGGCATAGCTGGCTGGGGTGGTGCTGCTGGGGGTTTGAGTGCAAAGCATCTGGAGAGCCCCAGGTTGGAGGAAAGCTGATGTACCCAGTAGAGCAGTTCTCAAACCAAGTGTTGTTCAGGCAGAGTGAGAAAAAGGAAAGGCCCCCGTGAAATTATATTTTTTAGTGCAACGGAGGTGTCGTTTTCCTGCCCTGCTGCGGATGTTCGCTGACCTGTCAGTGCTAGGATTGTTGCTATTGCGAATTTTCAGTGGCTGCTGTTGTTTATATCATGCTCTTCCTACAATAAGCTCATTGTGGTGTTTGGCTCCTCCCCCCCTTTATCCTCCCAACAACCCTGCGAGGTAGGTGAGGCTGAGAGGCGGTGACTGGCCTAAGGTCACCCAGTGAGCTTCATGGCAGGGTGGGGGTTTAAACCCGGGTCTCCCCACCCCAAGTCCAACACTCTGTCTAGCCACTGCACCAGTTTTCCCTAACTTGTGCTGGCTGGGGGATTATGGGAGTTGTAGTCCAACGCATCTTGAGGGTACTAGGCTGGAGAAATCTGCATTCCTTCTGATTTAATAATAATAAACCTTTGCATAGGATTGTCAAACTCAGTTTACGTTTCATTGCAATTTGACCCTGGAGTTCACAAATCTCTACACCGGGCCTTGGGAACCTGGTTGCCTCCAGGTGTTTTGCACTACATCTCCCATCATCCTCGACCAAATACCGATGCACGTATCTATATTTGCCAGCGGAGGGTAATCTGTCATGGATTCAATGAGATGGACTTCTAGTCTGCAAAAGCCGATGCCATATAATACGTTTGTTAGCCTTTAAGGTCCCGCACGACACATTGCTGGTTTTGCTGCAGTGGACAAAGGTGGCTACCTAACTTGGGCGGTGGCGGGTTTGGGTTTTTTTATTAGGGGCGGCGGGAAAGAAAGCAGTTGCTGCTTTTTACCGGTGAGGGTGGGGCGGAAGTCTTTACCGGTGCTTAATTTTTCCATGGAAAGTTTCCCGTTTCACAAGTTCCTTAGTAGCAAGGAATGGGTGCCAATTGCAAAATACAATTTTAGGCGAGTGTGGCCCTTTCAAAGTTGTAGGTGAGCGGTCGTCGGCACATCCGTTGCGTAGTTCTATGGGTTGCGAAAATGTATCGCAGGGCAATCCTGCTCATGACTGGCTGGGGAATGCTGGGTGTTGTGGGATTATTATTTCCCCCCCTGCCGGCTGGGGAATGCTGGGTGTTGTAGGACTTTCCCCCCCATCTAAACATGCGTAGGATTGCACTGTGAAATGATCAAGGGGCTGGAGCAACTCCCCTATGAGGGGAGGTTACAACATCTGGGGCTGTTTAGCTTAGAGAAAAGGCAAGGAAAGAGGAGACATTATAGAGGTGTACAAAATGATGCTTGGTGCAGAGAAAGTGGAGCGGGAGACATTTTTTTTCTCTCTCTCTCTCTCTCATTATACTAGAAGCCAAATGGAGTCACCCCATGAAACTGATTGGTGGGCGATTCAGGACAGATAAAAGGACTTCTGCACCCAGCGCAGAGTTGGAACTATGGAACTCACATCCACAGGATGTAGCGATGGCCACCAATTTGGATGGCTTTAGAAGGGGATTGGACAAATTCATGGAGCAGAAGGCTAGATCTATGGCTACTAGCCCTCACGGTTACATGCTACCTCCAGGATCAGAGGCAGTATGTCTATGTACTCCAGCTGCTGGGGAACATGGGTGGGAGAGTGCTGTTGCACTCCTGTCCTGCTTGTGGGATTCCCGTGGGCAACTGGTTGGCCACTGTGTGATCAGAATGCTGGAGGAGATGGACCCTGGGTCTGATCCAGCGGGGCTCTTCTGATGTTCTTACACAAAGGATTTCACCTTTAGAGTGTCAACCATTTTCAGTACCTGTTTTTTTTCCTTAAATTTAAACAGTGTAAGGGAAGTACTTGCTATTGCCTTTAAATTTTTTAGTTATTCTCAAAAAAAATCTACATAATAAAACATTTGCATCACATTGAGTGCTTTAATATATATATATATATATTTCAATTTGTCCGTTTTTATTCACAGGCTCAAAAGTGGGGAAACGAAAAATTTAAAAAATAGAAATGAAGGCAGACGTGGAGCGACTCCTGATCCAGTTCAAAGATGAAGCCGGCCAGGTTCTGGGGTCCCCCTTCGACATCCCCATTGACATCACGCCGGAGAAACTGCAGCTCGTTTGCAATGCTCTCTTGGAGAAGGTACCGGAGTTGACTCCTGGCGGCAGGGTTAGGCTGGGACAGACTTGCTTCCTGCAAAAAAGCTGGAATGGGCAGGAAGGTTTCTGGATTGACAGCCGGGGGGTGGGGGTGGGGAGGCTTTTCAGGCTGTGAGTGATAGTGGTTAGAGACTCCTGAACTCAGGATTTTTATGGGAGCAAAGTCAAGAAAGATCTGTCTGTCTCGTGTTGTGAAGATTTGACCCTGGTTGAGGGAGGGGCGAAGAACTGACCCAGAGAAAAGAGAGGCATGCATTAATTGGAGGGGGGAGACGTGGTTTTGGAAGGCTTGGAGTGTGGGATGCTGGGAAAACCTACCTCTTCTCCAATCTGGTGCCCTCCAGATGAGTGGGACTACAACTCCCAGAACGGCTGGCTGGAGAATGCTGGGACTTATCGGATGTTTAGGAATGTAGGACTTTTTCCTGCTTAAATATGCGTGGGATTGTAGGACCTTTTCCAGTCTAAACACGCATTGGATTGCACCCTAAACCAAATAAGTCAAGGGTGGGTCGCTTGTGGCCCGCCCGATATTTTGGCCTATAACTCCCGTGATCCCTCAACGTTGGCTATGCTGGCGAGGGCTGCTGCTGGGAGTTGCAGGTCAAAACAGCTGGACGGCCATAAGCCCGCGGAAGGAAGGAACGGCGCCCTTTTAAAAGTGGCGCCGCTTCTCTGCCACTGGAGCCGCCTCCTCCGATCTCTGAAGCTCAAACCTCGCGTCCCTCCCGCCGCAGGAGGAGCCGCTCCCTTTGGCCTTCTACGTCCGGGATGCCGAAATCGTGGCCTCCCTGGAGAAGACGCTGGCCGGGCAGGCGCTGGAGACGGAGCGGGTGGTGGACATCGTCTACCAGCCGCAGGCCGTCTTCAAGGTGCGGGCCGTCGCCCGCTGCACCAGCTCCCTGGAGGGGCACAGCGAGGCCGTCATCTCCGTGGCCTTCAGCCCCACGGGCAAGTAAGTGGCGACGCGGCTGGGATTGTGCGGGGAAGCCGGTGCGGTTAGTGCCGTGGGTTTTCCGGGGGATTATTTTTAAAGGTATTCTTATTTCTATCCCGCCTCTTTTTCCTGCAAGGAACCCAAGGCGGCTTACATAATCCTCCTCCTCCTCCTCCTCTCCATTTTATCCTCACAACAACCCTGTGAGGTAGGTGAGGCTGAGAGTCACTGACTGGCCCAAAGTCACCCAGTGAGCTTCATGGCCGAGTGGGGACTAGAACCCGGATCTCCCGAGTCCTGGTCCAACGCTCTTAATCACTAGGCCGCGCTGGCTCTGAGATGCCGGCAATCGAACCCGCAACCTTCTGCGGGCAAAGCAGACGCTCAATAACTGCGCCCCTAGGATTGCGGGAGGCGATCGTTGGAGGCTGCAATCTCCCGCACGCTTCCTTGGGCGTGGGTCCCCTTGAACCCGCTTCCAAATAACCGTAGAATTGAAGAATTGTACAGTTGGGCAGGATCTTGGGAGGTCATTTAGTCGAACCCCTCTCCTGGGGGTCCTCAGTTAGGATCTATGACAAAGGAAGCGGCTGCAGCATCCCTGACAGAGGGATTCCTGGCATTTGCACAGGTACCGCCATCAAAGGTGAACTGGGGTTTTTGGGGGGGTGGAAGATGTCCAGCTCTCTGCTAGTAGAGGCGTATGCAGCTATTTCTTCTCTTTCCAGGTATCTAGCCAGCGGATCCGGCGACACGACGGTGCGCTTCTGGGACCTCAGCACGGAGACCCCGCATTTCACGGCTAAGGGTGAGTCTCGGTAAGGTGAGGCTGCCAGCCTGCGGAGAAACACATTCTTGGGAAAGGGGAGAAAAAGACTCTTTAGAGTCTTTTTCTCCCGCTCTTCCCTGGAGCAGCTTACAGATAGTTGGCGGAGGAAGACAGTCTCCTGCCCACAGGGCTTACAATCTAAAAAGACACGACACGCGAGGAAGAAGGGATTTGGAGGGCAGAGGAAAAAAACGCAGTCTTTCAGCAGGGCTGGTGGAATGGCCCCGCTTCGCCCTCTCATCTCCCTCCGCACAACCCGAGGGGATTTGTTTCTGTGTGAGTGGTTGCCCCTTGTGCGTGAGGATAGGGGCGGTGTGTGTTTTTCTAATCCCTTTCCCCTCTTTTGCGTGTTACAAGGTCACCGCCACTGGGTGCTCAGCATCGCTTGGTCTCCCGATGGGAGGAAGCTGGCGTCCGGGTGCAAAAACAGTCAGGTAAGGGATTGGCCGCCTGGCTTTTGCTTTCGCATGGCTGGCAGTTTCTGACCGCACGCGAGAGAGGCCCCGAGTCCTTGTTCGGAGCCGTGGTTTGGCCCCCACGATCTGTTCCCAGAGCTTTGGGAGATGTGAATTAGTAAAGGACTGGCGGACGCTGCAGCACGATGTTGCAGTCCGCAGTGATCCCGCTCAGGTGCCAGCCAGTGAGCCTTCCCAGGTTACTCCATTACATTCCCTCCCCTTCTTGTTGTCTGTCCCCTCCCTCAAGAGACGCTCAGCATTCTCTGGGCGCTACACTCAAGAATTAACTAATTAATAGGAATGCTGGGAGTTGTAGCACAAACTCCAGATGTTTTGTGCCTACAGCCGCCTACCGGCCATTTTAACCATCATGGCTTCCCTCCCCTGAAGAATTCTGGGAACTGTAGTTCGGGGAGGGCTCTGAGTGTCCCTCCCCTGCTCGTGTTCACATGACCGCGGTTCCACCGGGAGTAGGAGTTGACCACACAGCAATGCCCTCTGTGCCTTTTGTCTGGGCCCGGAAATATATTGTCCCAGAGGGCAGCCAGAACCGGGGTACCGGGCCGGCTGGTCCGAGGCCGGCCGTGATTCCGATCTTATGTCTCGTGCAGATATTCCTCTGGGATCCGAACACGGGGAATCAGCTCGGCCGGGTGCTCACGGGACACTCCAAGTGGATCACTTCCCTGAGCTGGGAGCCTCTGCATTTGTAAGTCCGCGTGCGCCCGTGGATTCCGCCTTCTCGGGGCACCGAATGCGGGTCAGCCGCTCGCGGAACCTTTAAATTCATTTTAGTGCTGAGTCAGGCGTGGCTCTGACGAGGCCATTCCCATTTTTTTCTCCCCTCCCCAGGAACCCGGAGTGCCGCTACCTGGCCAGCTCCTCCAAGGACGGCAGCGTTCGCATCTGGGACACGGCCGCCGGCCGCTGCGACAAGATCTTGACCGGCCACACGCAGTCCGTGACCTGCGTCAAGTGGGGGGGAGACGGCCTGCTCTATTCCTCCTCCCAGGATCGGACCATCAAGGTCTGGAGGGCCCAAGATGTGAGTGTGGGACAGGGATCAGTATCTGCCATGGCCACAGACATCTTGGCCTTCCTGAGCTGCACTCGGGCCTTTGGGGTTGCCTCTGAGCTGGCCCAACTGAGGACTACCCCGGCCGCAGCTCCTCTACTTATAACCTCCGTAGCCAATCGGGTGCCTGGGGATGTTGCCCAATCCGAACCCAAGGGGGAGTGGCCACACCTCCTTTTTTGCATATAAGAAGGTTCCCTTCTCCCTGGCCTGCATTGCACTCCGCCGCAATCGGCACTCTGGGCTTGCCCGAATTGGCAGACTTAATGCAGCGAGTTCCGAGAGATGGATGCTGGCACGCTTTGAGCTCCGGGTTGGGGGCTATTTTATCTCTTCCCTCCCCCCCCCCTTCCTTTCCAGGGAGTCCTCTGCCGCACGCTTCAGGGCCATGCGCACTGGGTGAACACCATGGCTCTCAGCACAGACTACGTTCTCCGCACGGGGGCTTTTGAGCCAGCCGAGGCCTCCGTCAACCCGCAGGACGTGAGCGGATCCTGTAAGAGCATCTTGTGTCCTCTCGGCCCGTACCCTTCCTCCTGCCTCTGCAGTTTTCTCTACCGCTTATTTATTTCATTTATTCTATTTCTGTCCCTGCCTTTTTTCCTGCAAGGAACCCAAGGCAGCTTACATAATCCTTCTCTCCATGTTATCCTCACAACAACCCTGTGAGGTAGGTGAGGCTGAGAGTCCGTGACTGGCCCAAAGGCACCCAGTGAGCTTCATGGCCGAGCGGGGACTAGAACCCGGATCTCCCGAGTCCCCAGTCCAGCACTCTCACCACTAGCCACACTGGCCCTCGTTGGCTTCCGTCGATATTGGGGGTGAGCTACTTGTGGCCCTCCAGACTTTTTTTAGCCTACAACTCCCACCAGCCCTAGCCAGCAGAACCAGTGCTGAAGGATCATGGGAATTGTAGGCCAAAACATTTCCCACATAAATACAAGGAAACCAATCCCTCGTGGTGGTTTGCCTTTAGCAACTATAACAAATGGATGGCTCTATCCCTGCCTAATTCCACGATTCTACCACATGATCATGGGAGCCAGTTTTGCACTCGGGATTCTGAAGATCCTGAGAACCTTGGCCTTTTTTCTTTTCTTTTTGGGGGGTGGGACGAAGCAGGTTTCTAGTCCTTAAGGCCCCCCCCCCCTTTGCAACCTTGAAAATGTACATGGGCCCTGCATGCTTGAAATCTCAGTGCCAAAGAGAGTCATAGAGCTGGACGGGGCCTACAAGGCCATCTAGTCCAACCCCCTGCTCAGTGCAGGAAACTAGAGGAGGGGTCTCCCATCCAAGTAATCACCAGGCCTGACCCTGCTTAGCTTTCCACGCTCGGACGAGCTGAGTAGATGATTTATGGCAGGGCTGCAATATTTGAATAGGTTGGTTTAGTCTTCCCTCATGTTTTCTCTCCTGGCCGGGTATTCCTAACCTCACTTCTTCTAACCCCGCAGTGGCAGAGATCCAACAGAAAGCGCTGCTGCGGTACAACCAAGTCCGGGTAAGCCTGCCCTGCCCAAAATTTAGTCCTGACGCAAACCGGCCCACCGGTAATGTCGCGACATCCTGTGGCGAGGAGTTCCAAAGGTTACGGGGGGGGCGTGTTCCAGAATCCCCCTCCTTTTTCACGTGCAAAGTACTCTTGAGGCTCTCCACCTGCAGGGCCAAGGGCCAGAAAGGCTCGTCTCCGGCTCGGATGACTTCACGCTGTTTCTATGGGTGCCTGCTGAGGACAAAAAGGCCCTGGAGAGAATGACGGGGCACCAGGCGCTGATCAATCAAGTTCTCTTTTCTCCTGACACCCGCGTCATTGCCAGCGCATCCTTCGACAAGTCCGTCAAGCTGTGGGACGGGAAGACCGGGAGGTATGCTGCATTTTCATTATAGCTGCCATTGTGCTTTTTATTCTTATTTACAGTAGGGGTGTTGAACTTCTTTCAGCCCGAGGGCCGGATGCCATTTCGGATAAGCTCTCGGGGGCTGCTGGTGGGAGGAGCCAGAGGCAAAAGGGGCGGGGCCCAAAATACCCGCATATTTTAGCTTAAAGCTCTTCCTGCCAGCCACCAAGGGGAGGCCTTGCAACCTTTTAGGCTTAGGAGCGGGGAAACACTGCACTCAGGAAACGACCACATGATTGGTGGTTAGGAGGAAGGGGCGTGGCCAAGGGAAAGGGGTGTGGCCACCTGGTGAGACCCCAGAAGGCCAGATTGGGACTGCAGTAGGGCCAAATTTGGCCCCCTGAGGTTCCGCACCCCTGATTTACGCGAATTTTGCTTTCCGCAGAAACCGTACTCGAGCCAGATCAGAATTCTCAAATAAAGCAGTAAATTATTCAGACATCAGCAGTTAAAACGGTGGCAAAGGAAGCAGCATTTGGTCTTTGATTATTTATTTTTTTTAAAGCACATGCTTCGTTTTAGGCCTAATCTGAGTCTCGGCAGTACATCTGGATCCTTTTTTGGGGTTTGCATTTTGTCTTAAAAGCAAGTTCTGAGTCCTCGTGATGGGAGTCACGACGGCAGTCACTCACGGGGAGGGAGCGGGAGAGCTTTCTGGGCACACCAACCAGCTGACGCCCCCCCCTCCTCCTCCGCACGCTCCCCGAACTCTCCTCCAGGTACCTCGCCTCCCTGCGGGGCCACGTGTCCGCCGTGTACCAGATCGCGTGGTCGGCCGACAGCCGCTTACTCGTCAGCGGGAGCAGCGACAGCACCCTCAAGGTGTGGGACGCCAAGACGCGGAAGCTGGCCGTCGACCTGCCCGGCCACGCGGACGAGGTGAGGCCCGTTTGCCTGTCTTCGCCGACGCCGGAAGCTGCCGCGTACTGAGTCGCAGCACCACGTGTGTGCCTTGCCCAGTATTTGCCGGCTTGGACTGGCAGCGATCCTGCAGGGTCTTGGGCAGAAAGAGGATCTTTTCCCCCTGTCACCTGCAACGTCATCCTTCCAAGCTGGGGTCTGAACCCGGGACCGCCTTCACGCCGAGCAGGGGCTCCGTCACTGGGCTATTGTCCTTCCTTTTTTTAAAAAAAAATAAATATATATCAAGTAAGATTCCAGTCCTCATTTTCCTGAAGAGAAGGCAGATCTAAATAGTTGCACGGGAAGCTGCCGTAGACCCGAGTCAGGGCACCGGTCCTACTTTTGCTGCCTCTTGACGGGCAGCAGTTCTCTTGAGAGCTCAGCTGGAGACTGGTCTCTCCCCATCTCCTGCTCCAGTTTTTAACTGGGGATTGAACCGGGCACCTCCTGCATGCAAAGCAGCGGCTCTGCCTCTGAGCTAGAGTTCTTCTCCCGGTTGGCCACGGGGCTGGATGCCTCCTTCAGGCCGCCAACGGCCGACCCTTACACGGAGGGGGTTCCATTTCAGACGGGGCGTCCCTGTTTTAGCGCGCCGTGCTTTGAGAGAGCCAGTTAATCTGTGTTTTCTGGGCGATTTTGGTCTTCTGAGAGGACCCAGGGCAGGAATCGCCGTTTTTACCAGTGGCAGCAAAAGCAAAAGGCCCCAATTCACACCCCTGCTCAGTGATCGATCGATCATTGAAATAGAAACGTGCAGCGACGTTATCACTGGCATAGAGTGATGTGGTTCAGCAGCCATTCCACCAGCCCTGCTGAAAGACTGCTTAATTTTTCCCCCCTCTGTCCCGTTTTCCTTGTATGTTGTGTCTTTTTTTTTATTTATTAGATTGTAAGCCTGCAGGTGGGGACTGTCTTGTTTCACTGCACGCGAGCCGCTCCGGGGACCTTTGTGGCTGAGGAGCAGGATAAAAAAATAAAAAATTGAATGAATAAATTACTCTGTACCACCTTAAACCAGGCTCGCTGGGGCCTTGTGGGATGGGGTGACTGAGCCCCAGTCACCAGGGCCGTGTGTGTCTCACAATTGCACACACAGTGCCATACGATACATTCCAGGCTGCAGAATTCAGCACCCTGAGCATCAGAGCATTTGCCTAGTCTCCCCCCCCTTCCCCCAATGAAGTTACTAGTCCTCAAGATGGATCTGTATTTTTGTACGCGATTCCTGGTGAAATCTTGCCATTCTAATTTTATTTTATTTTTAATGCCGAAAGGAGCCTGCCAAGTTTTCCAGTTGGGCTCCCCGAACCTCCGAGAGCTGCTCTTGACCGATGTCCCCGTTGTTCTCTTCCCAGGTGTTTGCAGTGGACTGGAGTCCCGACGGCCAGCGAGTAGCGAGCGGAGGGAAGGATAAGTGTCTGAGGATGTAAGTGGGCTTTTTGTTTTGTTTTTGGCTTGAGATATCAAACTGAAACCTCTCACTGCTTGTGAGAATATATATATATATATATATATATATATATATATATATTTCTTGGCCCAAGAAGACCCGAGTTAAAATCCTCCGCTCAACCGTGGATCTCACTGGGTATTCTTAGGCGGGTTCAGCTTAACCTACCTTGATGTCCTGTTGTGAGGATAATATGGGCTTACCTATAACTCCACGTATGCCATTCTGTTCTTTCGAGGAAGATAAAGATGCTGATCTTTCCTTTTCCCTCCTTTTAAAACAGATGGAGGAGATAGCCGCGAGGAAAGGCTTCCAGAACGAGGTTGCTCTGTCGCGGGATCCTCTCGTGGCGTGGACTACGCCTTCCCTTTCCTCCATTTTAGAGAGGGACATTTGAATTAGGACTGTACTTTATATATGGATAAAGGATTTGCCCTCCCCTCTGTCAGCAAACTTTTCGCCTTTTTCAGTGCCTCTTTCCAAGTCGCCGGTGTCTAGACTTGTCCCGAATCTGCGTACCTCCGCCTATCTCGGCTGGCCAGAGCTGGTGTAGCGTAGAGGCTGAGAGAGAAAGCTGGGAAGCCCCCAGTTCAGATCTCGCCTTGAGCCTAAGGCGAGCTGCTATCCCGCCATATCAACAACAACAAAAACACGGTCTGAAAAACCGGCTTAACTGCATGGCTCCTTGTAATAGCGAGCTCGGGCCGTGAGTGCCGAAAGCGAACGGTGCCGTTGAGAAACGAGAGAGGACGTGTTGACCCGCCTGGGTGGACCCTGAGGTTCTTGGGATTGGGACGACCTAGGAAACGGCTTCTGGGGCTTCACTCAGATGATCCCCAGCACCAAATTAAGCCCGGACGGGGGTCCCTCAGTGACCATTTCTGGACCTCTCCTGTTACAACCTGAATTGATAATCTTCCCCCGTTTCGTTCGTACAAGTTTTGCTATCGCTGCCGGAATTAGGATGCCGGGTTCTCGGCAACTTGGCCTTTGGCAGGGGTGGGGGGGGGGCATGTTTGGCGGGCTCCTCCATCCAAATTTGTCCTTGTGCGACCTTCCTGATCGAAGCGGGAAGAGAACCTTCCCCCTTGAATACGTGTATTGTTTTCTTTAAATGGATTGTGATGGACCGTCCTTCGGCAAGTTGTTTTAAGATTTCCCTCCCTCGAAACAGCTGTTAAGGCGGCCCTCCCCGACACAGAGGAGTCTTGCTTAGAATAAAAGGGCATCCGTTTAGCATCCGACCCGAAAGTCCGGTGCTTTTATTGTCGCTCAGTGGCCAGCTGGATGCTGCCGGGAAGCCAGCAAGCGGGCTGTGGAGGCGACGGTCTTAACGACGGTCTTGTTGGCGGTCCCCAAAGGTAGATTGCCTCTCCAGCTGGAGGTTCCATTCAGTGTCATGAGCCTCTAAGCCCTTCCAACAATGGTACAGGGAATGCGTTCTGGCATTGGGAGCGAGGCAGCGGAGAACTGATTCCTCCATGCCCCTGTAGTTGGGGGTTACCCCCTCTGGAAACCGTTCTTCCCTGTTGCCCCTTTGGGGGTAACTGCTAGTCGGTTGCAGCAGGAAGACGCAAAGAGCATAAATTGGTTTTCAGTGTTTAAGGCAGCTGTTCCCCAACCTGGTGCCCTCGTGTTGGGACTACAACTCCCATCAGCACGGCCAATGGTCAGGAATGCTGGGAGTTGTCCAAAACATCGGGGTGGGGGGCAGATGTCGGGGAAGGCTGCCTTAAGGTGCCACATGTTGCTTTAGTTAACCCAAGCGACTAGTCCCTTTTGAGGTCGGGAGTGAGCGCACCCTTCTTTCCTTCTAATTATTTTTATCCTCATTGTCTTTTTAACTTCTCGTCATGGGCTACCTTGTGAGGCCTGTAGCCAGGTGGCATATACCTACATATTTTAAATAAACTGTAGCCCCGATCTAGATCTACGTGCCTTGGGTGAATTTTTCCAGTTGTTGGCTTCTTATCAAGCCATCTGAGCGAATAGCTGCCACCGCACTTTGCAGTAGTTAATTACAATTAAGAATTGACATTGATAGTTCATTAACAGTTAAATGATGGTGAATTAATAATAGTTAATAGGTAATGTGTTACAACGAGGTTCTGTCTCTTAATGGCCATAGATCCACCTCCCTCTATGAATTATCCTAATCCTCTTCAGTTCCGCAAATTAATCCCAGGGTCGCTTGTGGAGGGCAGGTTCCTTCCGTCCGGGGGGGTGTTGAACCTCTTTCCGAAATTGAATCTGGCCCTCGGGCTGAAAGAGGTTCAACACCCCCGATGTACGCAGTAGTAAACCGTGGTTTGGTCCACAGGTGACGACCCAGAGTATGGGTTCAATTGTGGGTTGTCGTTACGTGCACACCCTGCACTGTCCTTGGTTTAACGATGGCTTGTTACCCACGAACAACCCAGGAAGAGAGCCCGTGGTTTGTCGTTGGGTTGTGAACTGTGGGTGAACAACCCGCAGTTGAAACTATAGTGCGCACATAACAGCAACCCACGATTCAACAGCAACCCAGACTCTGGCCTTTCGTTGTGCGCGAGCCAGGTCAGTATCCCAGAAGGACCGTGCCGTAGGCCTACGTCGGTGTAAATCCAGCAGAGGAAAGTGCAGCCAGGGTCGATTTTTACCTGCTATTGAGGAGGGTTCTATCATATCCCTTGCCGGCATTAGTTCATTCTCTCTCTCTCTCTCTCTCTCTCTCTCTCTCTCTCTGCACTCTATAAATTCCCCAAACGCTTTAGTCTCCCCCCCCCCCAAACACCCCCATATGCAAAAGATCAGGCAACCAGGACTGCAGTCTGACGTCATGGGACAAGGCGTTTATTGAAAGGAGAATTCAAAATAATTAGCTGTTCTTTTCTCTCCCTCCTCCGCTCTCCCTTTTCCTTGATGGGGGTCGGGCTTCTTTGCCCTCTGAAATGTATTTATCTGCTTGGACAGTTCAGCCTACTGATGAAATATATATATGCCCCCGGCAGTTTTCGTAACCTAAATAGCTCCGTGCCAAGCGTGTCCTGCTTTAGCCGAACCATCATATCGGGGTGTGTTTGTGTGTGCATTTCTTTTTCGTCCCCTATTACCAAAGCGGTCTTTGCCTCGGGAGGAACGAGCGAGCGTGCCCTTTCGAGTGCAGCCCTGCCAATTAATCAACTCCCCACTCGAGTTGATTGATCTACCTCGATGGCCCGCCATTTCAGCCATCTCCCGAGTGAGCGATGGCATACCCCAGTGATCTCTGGGGGGGGGGGGAATGGCTTTTCTCGGCGGCTCTTAAATCGCCTGCCACAACAACACCCCGTCGCGATCCGCTTCTTGTCTCGTTAAAGGCTCGCTTTTCACGGGATGTCGCCTCAACACGCAGAGCGATGCGCCGCAGCGGACACGCACCCCCCCCCCGAGGCCATAACTTCAGTCCGAACAGCAACAGCCCACCACACCAAAAAAAAGAGGGGGGCTTCAAGGCCTTCCAACTTTGCCGGCGGGCGGCCACATGTGTGTTGCTTGTGGCGCTTTGGCACGGCCGTGTGAGGGCCTCTACATCTCTAGTTTCTTCTTTGATGGGGCCTTGCAGCAGGGGTCGGCGGCCTTGTGCCTTCCCGGGTGATGGGACTACAACTCCCATCATCCCCAGCCGGTGTGGCCATAAGCAGAGAACGAGGGGGGACACACCACACCCTCTCTCACACGGACACAGAAAGGGGAGACGCATAGACACAGAGAGACACATGGACATAGACACAGGGACACACACACACACACACACACACACGGACAGACACGCAAAAGGAGAGGGACACGCCACATGGTCTCACAGGCACACGAACACAAATCGTCACATGCACACACACACGGACACAGAAAGAGAGACACATGGACACAGAAAGACAAGGAAGGACTCGCATGGATGCAAAAAGACCGAGAGACAAGAAGGGACACACGCGGGCACAAAAAGATGTGGTTGTGCATAGACGCAGAGGGACGCACATGGACACACACAGACAAAGAAAGAGAGACATGAACAGAGTGACACGGAGGGACGCACACACTTTCTCTCACATGACCTCTCCCTAGCCACCATTGGAAGCAGAATACTGGGCTACACACCAGCTTGGTTTCACCCAAACAAAAAGCTGTACCTGTTTAATTTTTTGCCTGTGATGTTAGGACGGCAGCAACAACATCCAACGCAGGAGTGGACCATTTGTGGCCTTCCAGGTGTGTGTGTTTTAGCCTACAATTCCCACCACTGGTGGGCCACCAGCCCTAGCCAGCATAGAGGGATGATGGGAATTGTAGGCCAAAGCACCCCTGAAAGGCTTGGGAGTGCGGATATTTTTGCATCATGGTCTCCCCAGATGGGAGTGTGGGAAGAATATATTTGTTATGTAACATTATGAAGAACAAATAGCTTAATTCGCGTGTTTTCCTATTCCTTCCCCATTTGTTTATAAGATGTTTTTATTAGACAATTACCCAATTGTCTAAAGATGTTTATAATCAGACCGTGATGTAATTGTGTTGCGCCCGGGGCAGAGACTGCTTGCGTGTTGTGGTATCTTTTGTACAGCACTTGGAAAGCGTTAGGCACTTACTTATGAATAATAAAAGGATGATGATGATGATGATGATGATGATAGAATGCACATCGGGAGCGAGGAAAACAAAGTGGCGACTGTGTATATTCGGGAATGGAAAAAAGACGGAGGAAGGGGGCGGCGTGGGAAGTGGGAGAATTTAAAAAGGCTGTGATACATAATAAGGTCATGCGCAGAGCCTGGGTAGCGATATAAATGCAGCCCCAAGGGGAATGGCTTGCAGTTTGTGT
The DNA here is from genome assembly GCA_021292165.1 of Shinisaurus crocodilurus. Lineage (NCBI taxonomy): Eukaryota > Metazoa > Chordata > Lepidosauria > Squamata > Shinisauridae > Shinisaurus > Shinisaurus crocodilurus. The sequence continues at coordinate 18,081,036 of CM037886.1, read as the reverse complement.
GTTTTTGCGTCTCCTTTTTTTGGGGAGGAGGAAGAAGAGGATGCAATATATTATTATTTTGTTATTAAGAACATCAGAAGAGCCGTGCTGGATCAGACCAAGGGTCCATCTAGGCCGGCATTCCAAATCAGGTCGAAGCGGCACCTGTTGAAATTCTGCCTTCCACGTCAGTCTTCCGAGGCACAATAGAGAGAGCCATCAGGAGTAAACGGTGAATGACACACTCTCTCCCTCGGCCTGGCCCACCTCGCAAGGTTGTTGTGAGGATAAAAAAATGGAGAGGAGGACCATGTAAGCTACCTTGGGTTCCTTGCAAGAGGAAAAAATGGTGGGATATAAATGGAATAAATAATAATATAATAATAATATATGCTGGTCCCAAGGAAGTGATTGCCTGACTGTGGATTTTGGAGCTGTTGTTTTAAATGAACCAGCATGGGTATATTATTATCATCGACCTCTTCTCCAAAGAGTTCAGCATGGTGTGTGTTGTTCTCTGCCCGCCCTGCAACCCACCCATTTTATCGGCACAACAACCCTGCGGGGTGGGCTAGGCCGAAGGAGAGAGTGTGTGACCAGCCCAACGTCATCCACTGAGCTTCATGGCCGAGGGAGGTTTTCAAACCTCTCTGGCCCTAATCTGACCCCAAGGCTTTAAGGGTGGGCACGTTCTGGCCCTCCAGATGTTTTGGCCTACAATTCCCATCATCCCTCACCATTGGCTATGCTAGCTAGGGGTGATGGGAGTTGTTGTTTTTAGCCTGCAACACCTCAAGGGCCACAAGTTTCTGCAGAGCCAGCTGTTCTTAAAGGGCACAGGAGCAGGAATGGCCCAAGTTTTAGAAGAGAAATTGGCTACACTAGAGAAAAGGTTGCCACCTTTCTCCAAGCTGCATGGCAACAGACAGTGTGTGTAGTGGCTCGAGCTGCTCCTGTGCCCTTTTAAGAACAGCTTGCTCTGCAGAAATCCAGCAAAGAGCATGAGAAGAAGCCTGATCGCTGGCTATATATACCCTAAAAACAAAATGACCACCATTGTTTATAAATTTAATAGATTAAAAAAAAAAGAATCAAAATTTTAAAACTCTTTGCAGAGCAAGCTCCTGTTTTGCAGAGGAGCAGGGGATGCTGGGAAAAGTCGGCAACCGACCCTCACTGAGGTCTCCCGCCTTGAAGGCCCAGTCCTCTATCTAACCCCACTCCCTGTCAGACAGAACGTGTGGAGAAGAAGAAGTGGTGTTTTTAATGTTCATGTATTAACTTTATTTGTGTGCGCGTGCGGTGTTTCAGTCATATAAAGGCCTGTTTTCTGAAACCAAAGGAACAGAACAAAATGGCGCCCGAGGCCTTGGGCTCTTCCAGAACTTTTCCGCCGTCGAATTTCCCGCGCGCGGGGACTCTTTCCCCCTTCGCTCCGCCCCTTTTCCTTTCCGCCGGCGGAGGGAGACTGCGGCCAGCGGCTGCGCGATGCGTCCTATAAGAGCTTGCTGCGCCGCGCGGAGGCTCCGGCAGTCGCAGCCGGGCGCCGGCGTGGAAGGGCGGAGTATCGGCAGCGGGCGACGCGAGGGGCGGCAGCGGCAGCAGCGGCCTGAGAAGAAGATAGGGGACCCCCCCACCCCTCCATTCCTCGTCTAGAACTACCTCAGCCTTTGAGCACCTGGCAGCGCGAGGGGAGCTGGCCCTTCGCCCTTATTTTCGTCCCCTTTAGCCTCCATTGGCTTGACTCCTTTTTTGTGGGTGGGGGGGCGGCTGGAAGCCCCCCCTTGGCTAGTGAGCAGGTGGGGGCCACGATGTAAGAGGCCTACGAGGCCTAAGGGGAGGGGGTTGAGCCCCCTCCCCCCAATTCACAGGCATTCTATTGATCTGTGTCTCCCTCTCCCCCCTTTAAACGTTTTCTTCCTTTTTCCCTTTAAAAAGATTTTAAATTCCCCATCCATTAGTCTGTGCTCGCCCCCCCCTCCCCTCGTCACTATCCCCGCTCAGGGATATTGTCATTGCCACCCCCCCCCTTTTTTTAAAAAAACAGGTATCTTTTATTTTCTCACCCTATATTTTAAGGGAGATCTTTCGTATTCATACCTGTTTGGAGAAATTGCATCTCCCCCCTCCTTCATTCTCATTTAGTAAGATTGTCATTGTCTCTCCCTCCCACCCACCCCCTTTTTAAAAAGTCTTTATTCCACATTCCCTGAAAAACCCCACTCGGGGACACTGTTAGCGCGGGTGAAACCCCCCCCGCCCCCAATTTAAAGGGTTTTTTTTTGACATTGCACCCCCCACCCACCTCCAATTGCCTGGCTTTTGTTGCTTTCCCTCCCGCAACCCTAAATAACGGGGCTTTATTTCCTCCTCCCCCTACCTTAGATCAGCCCCCCCCCGTCCCATCCTGAAAAACAAACCAGAGAGACCCCCTTTTTCCCCGGAGGCCTTAACCCCTCCTGCTAAAGGTGCTAACACCCCCACCCCAATACGTGCCAGAGAGCCTTAAAAAAACCCACGTGCCACCTCGGCTCAGCAGCCTGCGGGTCACAAGCCCTGTTTGCCTTTATTTAATAATAAGAGATAACGTTGTTTTTTTCTGTATAAAGCGCCGCGAGGGGACCCTTGAGGCCTGCCGCCCCCTGATCTGCCCCTTCCGCATCCTTGCCCCCCTTCCAGGGAGGGTCGCCCGACACCCACCCACCCGTCCCCTATGCCAGAAAACGCTCATTGCCTTTGGGAAGCCGGAGCGGCCAGCCAGTATCCCCCTACTCCCTTTGCCTGGGGGGGGCGGCGGCCTGCCCCTCCCCGAGCGACATGCGGGCAGCGCCTTGGGGGCACCCCTTTTCCTGCCCCTCTTCTTCCCGCCCCCCTTGCCTTGCTGATGTGAGCTTGGCTTAACCTCCTGCGGGCAGCCCCCCCCCGTCCCCCAATTCCTTCCCCTTTAGCCCTCATCCTTCCCCTCCCCCCCCCAAAAAATACACACACCCCCTTCGGGCTTCATGCCCCCCTGAGGATCATGGAGGTGGTAGGTGATTTTGAATACAGCAAGAAGGACCTCGTAGGACACGGAGCGTTTGCTGTGGTCTTTAAAGGTCGCCACCGCAAGGTAAACCCACCAGTCTGCTTCCAGCCCCGTCTCTAACCTGGTTATACAACCTTCCCCCTTCCCTTCCGCCAGCCTGTGTACATGGCCTGGCAGAGGCTGTGCTATTTGAAGTGGGATCAGGGTTTTTATCCGTGTGTGTGTGTGTGGATCCGTGCTCGAGCCAGGAAGACCAGTCTCCTGAGCTGCCCCCGTGCAGCCTCTCACTGGTTTTTATGGTTTGTTGCTGTTCCGATAACCCCTCCGCGTCTTCCGAGAAACCCTTTTTTACCTTTTGGGTGTCTCTCTCTCTCTCTCTTCCTTTAAGGCACGGGTGCGGTTGCTGCCTCTGTTGGTTCTTGAAGTTCACGCCTGTTTTGTTTTTATTTCAAAACAGACCCAAGATGCTGGTGATGGTCGGGGCTGATGATGTCATGCTGTTGTTGTGAACTCCTCTCTCTCTCCTCCCTCCCCCTTTCCTCGGCTCCCTTTTTATATGTAACGTAAAGGTTTGGGCAAAGTTTCCAGTTTGGGTAAAGGTTAAAGATAATGGGGATGGGGCAAGAGAAGACGGTTTCCCACCCCTCATTCCTTTCGTGTGGATCTCTCCATGCATGGGGGGGGGGACTTCTCTTGGGCCACTGGGGACAGGGTGCTTCGGTGTTGTTGGGCTTCCCCCCATCCCCCGTAACAACTGCAATCTAATGAAAAACTAGCTCTTTTCAGATTAGTTTTCTCAGAATCGGAGGCGTTTTCTTTCCCACTCTCATTCAGTGAATCGTTCTTGCTTTTGTTGTTGTTGTAAGCATGAAACCTGCTCTGGATCTCCCTCCTGCAGGGCCTGGCCTTGTGGCCCTTTCTTCAGTATCTCTGTATCTCCTTTTATGTGGGCCCTTTAGCTTGGCCTACGGTCGCGCTTGGATCTTCATAAGTTTACTTTGCTACTGACTTGCTAGGTGGCCTTGGGCAAGTTGGCGCCCTGCCTCAGTTCCCTACCTGTTAAAAAGAGCAGGTGATGAGTCCTGAAAGGGTTGTGAAGGAGAGCACACAACCTCTTCCTTCTCTTGTCCTCTTCCCCTGTTGAAAAGTAGGTTGTAATCTGCTTGGGGCAGAGACTGTTTTTTGCTTTGTTTTGTAAAGTGACGTGTACACGATGTAAAATCAGGAGTAGGCACCTCATGCCCTCCAGAGGTTTGGGACTACAACTCCCACAATCCCTGGCCATTAGCCATGCTGGCTGTGGCTTATGGGAGTTGTAGTCCAAAACATGTGGAGGGCCCAGGTTGCCTACCCTGGATGTAAATCATTTTAAGAAACCACTAACTTTTCATACTGGAAGTGCTTCAGGGTAGCCAGCAGTAATATGAGGGTACTTTTGAATTAGGTTTGCTAAAAGGAGCACGTCCTTGCAGAACATAAAACCTATTTGATATTGTTTGCCTTCTTAAATAGCTCTTGTTTTTCTTTTCCTACATTTCCCAGAACTCTTTTGTGATTCAAAGATGACCACACTGGCTGACCGGAGCGCAACAAAAACTGTTTTGTAACTGAAATGCTGCTAGCCACAAGGCCTGTTAAAGCCGATGCAGCGCAAAGTTTATAAGGGGTGAAGACTAAAATGGATTGAGTCAAGTGGTTGGGTTGTGATGTGCGCACGCCCCCAGGGGAGATGTAGGCGACTCTTGTTCTGTCTGGACCATCAGTCTCTGAAATGGATCTTGAGCTATTCCGGAAGGAACTGTGCAGAAAGGATCTTGCAGACCATTTGAAACAGTTGATGATTGGCGGCAGAAATTTGTGAAAGTGAATAGGGATTACAGGTTTACTGTTTCAGTTTAATGACAGGCATTAAACCTGGCCTTGGCTGACGGGATTTGAATTCAAGGCCCGGTGCTCACCGGACTGGAACACCCCAGTGTCCTAAACTCCTGGGCAAGAGGAGGATGGAAGGTGGTGGTCCGGGCCCCCAGCACCACCACTGTTTCCACTGTACACCTCTCTTGCCTCTGGGTTGGCAACAGGGCTTCCAGCTGGTATTCCAGAGGGAGCTGGGCTTGACCCTGGGGCTTCCAGTTGCCAGCAACCTCCTATCTGCTGTAAACAAGAACTTACCAGCAAAGGTTGGAGTTACAGCCTGCTGGTGTCATTGCTGGTCATTCATCATCCTCTTAAGCTTCCTATATTGGCCATGCTTAAGAAATTGGAACATGGACAGACTCAAAGCTATTAAGAAAAGGAAAAGTTCTAGATCCCAGCGCCTTCTTTATTTTACTGGTTTGGTGACCATTTAGCTGTGTATTCAGAAAATTAGAAAACTTGCCTGTATTTGAAATTCCTTTTTATTCCCTTTTTCAGAAAACTGACTGGGAAGTGGCCATTAAAAGTATTAACAAGAAGAACTTGTCGAAGTCTCAGCTTCTGCTTGGGAAAGAGATAAAAATTTTGAAGGTATGTTTGTGATCATCTTCCAAGCATCCCAACGTTATTGCTCAATTTGCGTCGTTTATGGGAGGTCCAAGGATTCGGCTTCTTTTGATGCAAAGCTCAAGTTTGCTTGGCACAGATGAGTCGTGTGTGTGTGTGTGTGCGCGCGCGTGCGCGCATGCACATTTAGCAACCTGTATTTGTCTCCTGTAGGAATAGAGCCCCAACTGTAGCTTTGTGGCCTTTGGCTTGCTGTTTAATTGTACTGCTGTTTTTTGTTTTTTCTTTTCCTGAAACTCCTCCCATTCTTGACCTGGAGTGGTGCAGGCAGACACTTCTGGAGACGTGTGGAATTTTCACACTTGCTTCTGTCACCCTGGCTTGACCTGGCCTCTCTCTCTCTCTCTTTTTGCAAAATGCTAACCGAGTTTTTTTTAAAAACGCAAAACGAACAATATGAGATCTGTGCTAGGGGGGTTTGTGAATTAGAGATGTTTAAGCCAGCAATTGAGAGGGAGAGAGTTGGCAGCAGCACAGAGGCCCAACTATGTGGACACATCTTTATGTATAAACACGCATAGCATTTCTGACATTACTTTCCCGTGGAGTGTTTGGAGCCCTCATGGATTTTGCAGGGAACATCAGCAGACAGAATACCAGGGAGGGCACACAGTTCAGAAGTAAAGCACATGCTTTAGATGCCAGATTCAGTCTCGTGCACTCTCCAGTTTAAAAGATCAGGTAACAGTTGATGGGTAAGAGACCCTTCTCTCTGCCTGAGGGTGCAATCCTGTGCATGTTTGCTGGCTGGGGCGTGCTGGGAGTTGTAGGCCTTTTTTCTGTCTAAATGTGCATAGGATTGAGCCTTGAATAAAAAATAAATAGGCTACAGTTTGATGGAGAACAAGATAATGGCTTAATAAGAAGCGGTCCAGTGGAGAAAAACAAAACTCTAGCTGTGGTTATTTCTCTTATTGAATGATAGGTTTGTACAACTTGATTTTGCTCTCTTCTATTTTGCTGTCTTCTGTTGGAAGCTGGCTGGGGCATGCTGGGAGTTGTAGGCCTTCTTTCTGTCTAAACCTGCATAGGATTGTGCCTTCAGACCATGGAGAGCTGTTGCCAGTCAGAAGCTGGAGACAATCCTGGCCTAGATGGACAAACATTCAGTTACCCGTGTTCCTATAATAGATTCCTACTGTAAGGTGTTTGAATCTGGTGTAGGGGTCTGCATAGAAGGGGCCTACGCAGCCCACTGGATTAGGGTACAGTTGTCGTTTTTTTAAAACGGCAACATTGAATCGTGCGTGGTGGGCCGGGCGTGGTCTGGCCACGGTGTGTGCTCCCTGCTCTTTCTCTGCTCTGCACAAGACCCAAGGCGCTTTGATGCGAAGGGGAAGTCACGCCAGAAGGCAGCCAGCCGCTCAGAAAACCAGTCGGTCATTCTGCAGCTTGATTGTCCGCCGTCATCTCACTAAGCGAGGTCCTCCTGTACCGTCTGCCTTTGTTGTGGGCCCGCCCCAGGTCTTTCGACTCTCAAGGTAGAAGCGAGAGGAACACAGGAAGCCGCCTTTTCATGCCAGATCACGCCATCTCTCTCTTTGGCCCTGAATTGTCTGTTATGACTGGCTGCGTGACAGCGGCTCTCGGGCAGAGACAGGACTTTTCCGTCACCGGCTCCCTGATCTGTTTGACTGGACATGCCAGGGCTTGAACCGGGGAACCTTCTGCATGCAAAACAGGGGCTCTACCACTGAGTGAGGGTCCCTCAAGGGTGATGATGCATCCTGCCCCCCTATGCGCCTTATTTTGGGCTGCCGCTTCCCCTCCAGCTTGGCAGTTCAGCATTCCTGCCCCACAGGTCTGGCGGCCAGCAATCCACGCTTGTGTCGTTGCTGGTGCCAGACCTTCATGTACAGGAAGCTGAATGGCAATGTATGCAGCTGCTGTGAAAAAGGCAAACTCCATGTTAGGCATAATTAGGAAAGGAACTGAAAATAAAACTGCCAAGATCCTACTGCCCTTGTACAAATTTACGGAGCCACTGTTAGAATACTGTGTACAGTCCTGGTCACCGCACCTAAAAAAAGGATATTGTAGAGTTGGGGAAAGTGCAGAAAGGGCAACTAAAATGCTCAAGGGGCTGGAGCAGCTCCCCTATGAGGAAAGGCTGCAACCTCTGGGACTATTCGGCTTAGAAAAGAGGCAAGTAAGGGGAGGCATGATAGAGGTGTACAGAATTGTGCCTGATGTGGAGAAAATGGAGAGGGAGACATTTTTCTCCCCCTCTCATCATACCAGAACCCAACGGGGTCACCCCATGAAGCTGAACGGCGGGAGATTCAGGACAGATCAAAGGAAGGACTTCGTCACACAGCACAGACCTGAACTATGGAATTCACTTCCACAAGCCACCAATTTGGAGGGCTTCAAAAGGGGATTCGACTAATTCTTGGAGCAGAAAGTCCTGACTGGCTACCTAGATGCTGCCTCCAGGATCGGAGGCAGTATGCCTATGTACACCAGTTGCTGGGGAACATGGGCGGGAGGGTGCCGGTTTTTCTACCCAACAAGCTCTTTTTAAGGCACTCCTTCCTTGTTCCCTCTTGCTTTGGCTTTAATATTTGTAATTGGCAGCACTGACGCGTCTCGGAGATCTCTTGCAGTGACCTAGCTACTTGGGTCATTCCACACATATCAGGCCTGTAGTAGCTCTCAGTTCTCTTGACATCCACTTTAAGGCTACCTAGGAATGCAAACATTCCAGTCTGAGCAGTGTCGTCCCCGTCCCCCCCCCCCCCGCTGCTTGTAACTTCTTTTCCACTCCTTCTACAAATAAGCGCTGCTGGCTCATGAACAACGGTTCCTGCTCTTATGCATCCATCTGTGAAGTGTGGCAGGCGTGTCCACAACAAATTCTTTAAGTACCGAACGTATCTTACGTTACAGTCAACACGAGAGATGGTTTTTCTCCGCTAAAACGTTCCCATGTGGTTAGGAATCGTTCCTTCTTGGCCCCTTGAAATGCAGGTTCCCAGTTTGCCAGTAGCCAGGTGGCCTCAGGGGCACGGGGTTGGGTGGCCCAGCTCCGCCCCTATCTGGGTAAGGATAACCTGGCTTCAGCAGTCTATGCTCTGGTAACCTCCCGGTTAAATTCCTGCAATGCACTCATAAGTGGGGCCGCCCCGGAAGATGGTTTGGAAACTGCAGCTTGTGCAAAATGCGGCAGCCGTATTGATATGAGAACCCCCTGCCCCACAAAGCATGTAAGACCAGCTCCGATAACAGTTTTTAGCAATGTTCCCCAGCCTGCTGTCCTCCAGACGTGTTGGACTACAACTCCCATCATCCCCTAGTCAGCTAGGCTGGCTGGGGGGGTGATGGGAGTTGTCCAACACGTCTGGAGGATGGTAGGTTTATAGGGGGGGAATAGTAAAATAGTATTCCCGGAAGCGCTCGGAGAACAGCAATCGGTGTGTGTGTGTAGGTTAGTATTGGCTGCTTTTGGGGTGTTGGTGGTGGAATTGTTTGCTTTAAGATAGTAAATTTTAATGCATGTTAATTGTCCATTGTTTTTTCCATGCTGGAAGCCACCCTGAGGCCTCTTCAGAGACATGTGAAAGGGCTGTCAGTCTTAAAATAAGTATGGGGAAGCAGGAGGAGTGGGCTGATCCGTGGGTCGTGTGCCAGATTTCCCCCTGCTGTGGTTTTCTGGGGCTCCTCACCTTGCTTTGGTCTGACCTTCCCGAACGGTCACCTCCACCTTCCCCAACCCTGTGGTGCACCAGACGAGATTAGGCTTTAATTGCTGTGCCGGCACATTTCCTGCCCAAGCGCTTGGGGAATCCCTTCGTTGCAGGGGTGGGTGGGCTTTAGGCTCGCAGGATCCACTTTTTCTTTTAAACTCGCACCCCAAAGTCCACCAGCTGGGCCCCGTCGCAAAATAGCGGCTGGGGCGCGGAGCCGCACTTAAAACTGCAGCTGCTCCGTAAGCCTCGATCGGGCCAGCATGCCCCAACCTGGTGCCCTCCGAATGCGTTGGGAGTGGGACTACAGCTCCCAGCATGCCCCAGCCAGCAGGAAGGGAGTTGCAGGAGCCTCCTTGTTTCTATTATAAAACAGTTGGGATTCAGAAACGGTTGCAGTTGTTAGAGTAGGAGTCTTCTCTCCCATCTTTTCTATAGCTGTCGACTTAAAAATAAAAATCTGTGCCTTCAGAAGAACAACTGCGTGGCTGGCAGAAATTCAGTAGGTGAAGTTTTCCCAGCATGCCGAAGCAGTGATGGTAGGACATGCTCCTGCTGGATTTCTGAGGTTGAACAGCTTGCAGGTTCCTGGAAGGGAAGCCCCTTGAGTGATTTCATTAGTATTTTCGTTACTCTTCTGGTATATGTGAGGACACTGCAAGACTTTATATTGACAGTAGGTGTGAAAAGTTTGGATTGAGGTGTGTGAGTGTGTGTGAGTATTTCTATATATCTTTTCATATACTAGACCACTGAGGAGGACCTATGGTCAAAACGCATTGGGTTATTTCTGGTACTGAATGATATGTTTGCACAACTTTATTTTGCCCTCTCTTGTCACAAGCTGACTGGGGCATGCTGGGAGTTGTGGGCCTTTTTGCTGTCTAAATATGCATAGGATTGTACCTTTAATGACTGTATGTTTGTAGCCTGCATAGATAAAGTAACCTCAGACTTTTTGGATATTAAGCAGGACAGGAAAACATAAATTTGCATCAGATGGTTAAAGTTAAGTAGCTATGTTTCGGTTATTAGAATAGTTATGATAACTATATTTTAAAGGATCCCTGCTTTCCCACCATAAACTGTAAAGCAGCTGCGCGATCTTGAACCGAAACAAAAAAAACCAAATCCACTGGGAGAAAACTACAACTAAAGAAACGATAGATGAAAACAGCTGGTAAAAAAAAGCACAGTTGGGGATTAGTGGTTGTTCCGTAGCTCAGGGCTCTTGCGGAAGAGGGCTGGCACTTTCCAGCTGGAGTTCTAACTTTTCTGGACGACGAAGATGCAGCCAGCAACGCGCCCTCACTGAGGTTCTCGGCAGGTGAGGACAGGTGGTTGTAGTTGGAAAGGTAGTCGTTGGTCTCCAGCTGGCTGCTTTGTCACAGGATACGCTACTCAGTGAAGGCAAAGGGGACAAAAACACACCATCATAGAATCATAGAGTTGGAAGGGGCCTACAAGGCCATCGAGTCCAACCCCCTGCTCGATGCAGGAATCCAGGTCAAAGCATCCCTGACAGATGGCCTGTCCAGCTGCACCTTGAATGCCTCCAGAGTGGGAGAGCCCACCACCTCCCTAGGTCGTTGGTTCCATTGTCTTATTGCTCTGACAGTCAGGATTTTTTTCCTGATGTTTAGGTGGAATCTAGGCTTCCTGTAACTTGAGCCCATTATTCCGTGTCCTGCAAACTGGGATGATCGAGATTTATTTTAGCTTAAATTTGTTACTGCCTCAGGAGAGCCATTTCAGCCTTTTAGAACACTGTTTTAGAATGAAGGGGGAAACTGTGCAAAAGCTGGGAAGCCACCACCAAGCAGCAGTTGGGGAAAGGAGACAGGGCCATTCAGGAAACCCCACTATCGCGAGCCTCTGGTTCAGCACCCCTGTGCTGCTGCATACTGGCTTGCCCTGACCCCGCCCCCGCCCCCCCCCGGGGAAAAAAAACCCAAACGGAAAGGTGACGCTAGCATCACTTGTGAAGCTGCCCCTTCTGCACGACCCTATTCCTCACGGGACTGCCTTCAACGGTATTTCTCTAAACAGCTTCTCTTTCTGTTTTCTAGGAGCTTCAGCACGAGAACATTGTCGCCCTCTACGATGTCCAAGTGAGTTGGTCTTTTGTGTGTGGCCCTCGTAGAATTATTATTATTATTTTTTAATGGTACTCTGTGGGTGTAGCGACTTCCAAGAGGAGTCGCCACGCTTTAGCCTCCCGCAGCAGACGCGACGGAGAGGCCCGTGGCGCCTTTTCCGGGCTCTGCTGGCTGTGGGGGAGTATGGGAGTTGTAGTCCAAGACTTCTGGAGGGCACCAGGCTGGGAAAGGCTGTCTTATTGGATGCCTCCAGAGGTGTTCATTTCAGTTGTATTCAATCTGCCAGCCCAGAGCGGGGGATTTGTATTCTCCCCGCCCCCAAGGGCTGCTGTAGTTAAAGCAAGACACAAGGCATTGATTTAAACTGTGTTTTGGTTCATGCTCCCCCCCCCCCATCTGACATGCGTGCTCAGAGCCTCTACTACCTCTCGTCAAGGTGAAAAGGTTACCGGTTCAGAGTTGTTCGGGCAGTTTCCGTCTGGATTTTCTGTAAGAGGAGATGCGCTCTGTCTCCTGAGGCCGATGGTGGTTGGACGCAGCTGCGTTTTACGATGATGTGGCTTGCGCATGTTTATTCAGAGCCCAGCAACTTGCTGCCCCCCCCCCCGGGGTCCCTCATGCATCTTGCCGGGCTTGTCCTCATAGTCCGCTTGTTGGTGCCGGAACCAGGTCTCTCCCCTCCGCACCTGCCTCATAGGAACGTAGGGAAGCTGCCTTACACTGAGTCAGAGCCTGGGTCCATCTGGGTCGGTATTGTCGACCACTCACTGGCAGCAATGGCTCCCCGGGGTCTCAGGCAGGAGTTTTTCCAGCTCTCTCGCTTGCAGGACAGGGACGCACACCCGGTAAAAGGCAGCAGGGTGAGGCTGGTCCCCCAGCGCTCTTTCAGCATCTCAACCGCTCCACAGAGCGCTCCCTTTCCCATCGGCTTCTTGCTGCCCTGCTGTCTGTGTCTTTCCGCGAGTCTGCTACGCTGCACGGCTTGAATTTTCAGCCACAGTCCTGCCTGTCTGGCCTTGTGTTTCTGGACCTGATCCTGTCCCGCTTTTACCCACCCCCTGATCCTACCAGACCTGTCCCGTCCTCCCAGTAGGCCAGTCTTGGGCTGAGAACAAGCACGGAGCGCCACACCCCTCCTCCCCTTCCTCGCTTTCCACTCCCAGTGTTAGCTGGGGAAGTCGGGGTGGCTCCGGGGCGCTTGTCCCGTGCGGGGTGGCGAGCCTCTCCTGGAGCCAGATGAGAAGAGGTTGGCTGAAGCGGCCAGGCCTTGGAGCCTTCTCCGGAGGGACTGCCTCCCCCTCTCGCCCCACCCCACTCCCGCAGGGGTAAGGATCCTGCCGATTGTTACGTTTCAGTCTGGCAGTTTTATGAACATATTCCATTCGCTGCCTCAGAGGGATTCATATCTTTAAAGGCGGGGTATAAATATTTATAATAAATGGATGCATCAGGCTTTTAAAAGCCGTCTTAATAGAGTGTGTGTACATAGTGGGCTCAGCTTGCGGGCGGGATTTAGCCCACAAGCTGCTAAAACAGCCATTGGCCGTGTGATGGGAGTTGTAGTCCAGCATGTCTGGAGGGAAGCAGGTTGGGGAAGGCTGCACTAAATAAATGCTTTCCGGTACTGCTCAGAAAGCCAGGGCCTGCATTCCTATGAACCTGCCGGTAACCGAGGCTCGCAGGTGCTGCTCCTTTCCCAACAAGTTCCCGAGGAGTCAGAAAAAAAATAGGAGCCGGATCAAATTTGCCCTGTTTTATTTTTCTACATGACCTGCTTTTTTGAAGTCCGCTCTTGCTTGAGCGGAGCCGCAGTCCGGGAACATTGCAAGGTTAGCAAGACCAGTTTCCTCTGGTCTTCAGCAGTGGGCTGGAACAGTCCATGGCTCATGTGAAGGCACATCATAATGTCCTGGTATGCCGGGAATAGTTTCCCGAGAATGAAATGCCACCCAAGGCAGAAGAGTTAAAGATGCAGCCCAGCCCAGCAGGGTGTGTTGCTGGCTGAAACAGAAAGGCTCGCCCTTTTGCCCTTGTGGGACGGTCAAGAGGCAACGGCGGGATATTCGGTCCACATGTAATGGGCAGCGATGGGTAACCTTGGTATTTTGAGCGGATAGCTGTGCAAAATTCTACGTTTCTTGGTGCTCGGCTTTTGCTTCCTGTACGCCCGATTGTTCAGCCCATAATCCATCCCAGCTGATAGTTTTCCAGGGCTCATCCCTCCCCCCCCCCCATATCCCATTTCGTTTTAAGATTTCTTTAGCAGCTGCATCAGCCCCAGAGGCCATGGTCGAAAACAAAAGCATTTTAGTATCTAGGACGTAAGGAAAACATGGGGAAATCAAGCAAAATATAACAAGTTGCCAGGGCTGAGCTGCATTTAATTATGGCCACTGGCCACAGTCCTCTTTCGGTTGCTGTTTCTCTCGTTGCTTCGCCAGCATAGCTCTGTTTGTTTATTTAGGGCATTGTTAACCCGCTCTTCAGGGTACTCTCTCAAGGCAGCCTATATTTTGCCACAAAAGGGGTTCTGCTCCCTTAGGAGCGGATCAGGCTAGCCGGGTATTATTGGCCCAGACTGGCCGTTGCTCCCCAGGGCCTCAGGCAGAGCCATCTCCCACCTCGGGTGCCACCTTTTGAAGAGGAGAAGCCAGAGATTGGACTAGGGGACCTTCTGCTTTCAAAGTGCAGAGTTACTGGCCCCTCTCCAGAATGCCTTGTTCGTTTTTTCAAGTCCCTATTAGACAAGCAATCCACAGTTTTTGGAGGGGCCCCAGACGTACACCACAGTCTGCTTAGAAACAACTCCACTAGGATCTCTGTGCATAAAGGATGCTCAGATGCAGGGTGATGGCCGCTACTGCCTCATTCCAGGTGCATAAGTGCAGTGCATAGCTTGACTCGGACCTGGTTCTCGCAAGTAGCGGATGAGGCCGTAAACGGGCCTGCCCAGAGCAAAGTAAACATCAGGGCGAGTTACTCCTTGACATCTAGTTTCCTTGGGGCAGGGAATTCTGCGCACGCACACGCACACTCCAGTGGAGAAGCATTCAGCTACCTGGAGTGCCATTTGCTTGGTAGAAAGATGGGGTACTACTCAAATAAATTTGAGCTCCATCTCTAGTTCGAAGCGGTATACAGCCCAGGTGCAGGATTACCCCGTTCATCTGTGAACATAAGAGCCCTGCTGGATCAGACCAAGGGTCCATCTTCCAGCATTCTGTTCACACAGTGGCCAACCAGCTGCCCGTGGGAAACCCACAAGCAGGACACGAGTGCAATAGCACCCTCCTGCCCATGTTCCCCAGTAACTGGTGTACATAGTCAGACTGCCTCTGATACTGGAGGGAGCATGTAGCCAATCAGGACTAGTAGCCATGGATCGCCTTCTCCTCCATGAATTTGTCCAATCCCCTTTTAAAGCCCTCCAAATTGGTGACCATCACTACATCTTGCTGAAGTGAATTCCGTGGTTTAACTATGTGCTGTGTGAAGAAGGACTTCCTTTTGTCTGTCGTGAACCTCCCAGCATCATAGGATGACCCCTTTTGGTTCTAGTATTATGAGAGAGTGAGAAAAATGTCTTCCCTCTCCACTCTCTCCACCACCCGGCATAATTCTGTACACCTCTGTCATGTCTCCCCTCACTCGCCTTTTCTCTAAGCTGAACAATCGCAGCTGCTGTCTCATTTCCTCCTAGGGGAGTTGCTCCAGCCCCTTGATCATTTTAGTTGCCCTTTTCTGCACTTCTTCCAACATCAGGCCATAGAGTAGGGATGCAGAATCTCAGGCTTGCGGCCCAAATCCAGCCCTGTTGAGATCCCAAGCCACCCCTGCGGGGTTCCATAGGTGCCACATACACCCTTTCTCCCGACCGACAGCCCCCCCCCCCCCCATTCTTAAAGATCGAAATGCCTCTCCTGAGGCTTAGCTACTGGCAAGAGCTTTGAGCTAAAACATGCTGGTATTTTTGGTATTCTGGCCTCACCCACCGCTAGAATGCAGCCCCCGAGAAAGTCTCTGAAATTAAATCCTGCCCTCAAACTAAGAGGTTCAACATGCCTGCCTAGAGTGACGGCCTTCTGGTACCCAGGACCCATTTGTACACTGTTTAGCCGATGTGATTTGCTTGGATTTCCTTGCCAGTTCCCCCAGTACAGCAGTTGGTTAGGCATGGAGCACGAGAGCCATGTTGTTCTGCTGAGTTTCCGATCAAGCATTTGCATTGTTGTTTAGCACAAGTAATTCTGCCCGCCCGCCCACAATGTCTTGTTCTCCCCTTGTGGCCGGTTCTGCTTTCTCTGACTTATTCATCTAATCCACGGAGCATGAGGACAAGAGCCGGCTTGCGTCACCTGCTCCTAGCAGCTCTCCCGCTGCTTTTCTTATGTAAAGGTTAGCTGGAAATATGACTCCCCTCCATCTTTTTCCTGGACCGTGTTGAAAAGGTGCCAACCTTTGCAAAGGTTAGTCATAAAACTCCTTGGGCCTCCAGGCAGGGTCAGACGAGGAGGAGGGCTTTCCGTCTTCCTTCCAGCCATTGGCTTAATTAAAACGTCTGCTGTTTACTTGGAGAGAGGAGATGTGACTGTCGTACCTCTTTGAATATTTTGCACACCCGTTTTTATACCGGGCAGGGTGTCGGGACTCGGCTGAGGTAATTGTGGTCTCGGTGAAAGATGTGCAGCGGAGCGCTGCAGTCAGCAAACCTGTGTGGTGGCTGGCATCCCTCCGTGCCGCTGAGCTTGTGAAACGTTGCGCGTCATCGGCTTTGACGAGGTGGCGTTAATTTGCGGCCTGCAGAGAAGGGGCAGGTCTCCGTGGCTGCATTTAGCAACCTCTCCGTTGTTGTTTTTGCCCCTGTCCTGAGCATCCTACAGCCGGGCACTGAATTTCCCCCACAGCCTAGGCCAGGGGTTTCTGTAGGGGGAGCAGGAACCAGGGTGCCTGTGGAGAGGTATCTGCTCCTCTAGCTCTGCCCGCTGTGCTCCGTGCCTCACCCAGATTGACCTGGTTCACACAGCATGGCAAGCCAGAGTGCGGGTTGAGTCGTGGGTTGTTGCCGAATCGTGGGTTGTTGCCGAATCGTGGGTTGTTGTGTTGTGTGAACCCAGCTGCATTAACAAACCATGGTTTGTTAGCACGGCCAGGTTCACACAACACGGCAAGCCACTGTTCAACGACAACCCATACTCTGTCTTGTCGTGTTGCGTGTGCCCAGCCGTGGGGGTGGGTGGAGCGTCACCAGGGAGCTCCACCTCACTGCCCTTTTTAAGCATACAGTAATACCTTGGATTGCAAGTCACTTGTTGTGAGAGCGTTTTGCAAGACAAGCAAAATTTTAAATTTTGACTTGATAAACGAGCAAGGTCTTGCAAGACAAGTAGTCATAGGGATGTAACTGCTCGCCTGTAGCGGGCCGAAATCGGCCCCGCTCACGCCCACCAGAGACTCGCTTTGATATAAGAGTGTTTTGGATTACAAGCACAGTTCCAGAATGAATTATGCTCTCAATCCAAGGTGTTACTGTACTGCGAACACTTTTGACTTTAAAACAGCCGCTTGGCCTGGGCAAGGTGTGTCACGTAACGGCTCGGCCATGCAGGGCAATCACGCCCATGCTCGTGGGCTCTCCTCCTTTGATATACAGCAGGGGTGGGAAACCCCTTTCAGCCCAAGCGCCAGATTCAGTTGTGGAGAAGCTCTTGGGGGCCACATTCCAAAGGCAAAAGGGTGACCAAAATACCAGCATATTTTAACTTAAAAGGCTCTTACCGCCAGTAAATGAGCCTTAGGAGAGGTATTTCAATCTTCTAGAATAGGGGGGGAAACCATGCAAGAACTGGAAAAACGACCCAATGATCGGTGGTATGGGGAAAGGGGTGTGGCCATGAAAGGGGGCATGGCCTTCTGGGGATCCCAGGAGGGGTGAGATTTGGCCCCTGGGCCTAAGTTCGTGCACCCTGGTGTATATGGCAGGTGGGGTTTCTGCTCCTCTGCAAGAGGTGTGGGACCTCTGGACATAAAACAGATCCGTCGCTCTGCCTAGATCCTATTGCGATCGAGTCATCCTCGGCGCTCCCATTTTAAGGGGCCGGTCCAGGCTTGGTGGCGGTTGCTAAGGGGTGGGAGAGGCTTTTCACCCCCAGCCGATCCCTAGATCTCAGTGGGAAGAGAGTGTGCATGTGTACACACCCAGGTGTGGCCCTCAGCCCGCTAGCCGACACTGGATGTGGCCCTCGAGGCCGAAAAGGTGGAATTCCTGTGACCTAATGCAGCCGCCCTCAACCTGGTTCCCTCCAGATGTGCTGGACTGCAACGCCCATCATTCCCAGCCACCATGGCCATGCATAAATGTCTCTGCATGCATATCACCACTGCAGTTGTTTCAGCAGCTGCTCCTGTGGAGGCAGATGGGAGCAGGCTCGAACCCAGTGTCTAGCCATTGGTGGGCAGAACTAGCCTCAAAGTCAATTTATTACGGTCATAGACCAGCAGGGCAGAACTAACCTGAAAACACCCAGTGGCTGTTGTGACATGTAGCACAAACACCAGCTGTGGCACACTGTTTACATATGTAAGGTACAGAGTGGCTGGTAAACAAGTCATGTTTAGTCTTCTACTTCCTGCCTGTTTCTCATGGGAAAAGTAGCTGTGAAAGAAATACGAGCTGGTCACATGGTTTGTATGTTCTGGTGACGTACTGACTTGTTAGCTTTCTGTTCTGTAGCCATTTTTGGAGAGAGGTGGAATTGCTTTCTTCTTCACTCTGGTCTTCTGACTAGTGCTTGCTGGACTTAATGCAATCATGTAACGTCTTAGCTGAGGTGGAGTAAACAACTAGCTCCACTGGATTAATGCTTGCTATGCATTGTTCTCTGCACATGGACTGTAATTAGGATATGTATTCTCTGTAGGATATACTTGCTAAAGTAAATAAACAGGTAGAACAATAACCTGTGGAGTCTACAGAGTTATTTCCTTATTACTGGGATCTGCAAGGAGGAGGCTGAGTTGGCTGACATCCGATACACTTGGAATGCTGCGTGGAGTGGGAGAGACAAGTCTGAACTTCTGTGTGTAGATTTATGGGTGTTTGCACACGGGAGCAGGATTTTAAATCTTCCATCTCACACAAGTGAGGCGCTCTGCTTTTCCCGGATGCTTGTGCGCCTTCAGGGTTGTGTGTCAACACCTTCAGTGGCAAGCCCATTTATTTATTTATTTATTTATTTGCATTTATTTATCACCCATCTGGCCGGCAAACCGGCCACCCTGGGTGATGTACACAAAATAAAAGCAGGATAAAATACATTTAAAACAGTATAAAATTTTAAAATCTTAGCCCACCCCATATTCCCGCCTGAACAGCCAAGTTTTTAGTGAGCGGCGGAAGCTCAGCAGAGAGGGGGCATGGCGGAGGTCACTCGGGAGAGAGTTCCACAGTACGGGGGCCGCCACAGAAAAGGCCCTCTTCCTAGTCCCCACCAGTCTAGCTGCTCTGGCTGAAGGGACAAGGAGAAGGCCGTCTGTGGCAGATGTTGTTGAGCGGCCTACTTGGTCTAGCCATTGGTGGGCAGAACTAGCCTGAAAACACCCAGTGGCAAGCCCACTAATCTAATGCCCGTCCCTCCGAAAGCAGGGAAGAGTCACCGTGAGCTACCTTCCCCTTACGGCACCTGGGTTTCCCAGAATGCTTTTAAGGAACGTCAGTTGGTTGATGAGTGCGGTCGTCGACCATATTTCCCTCCAGCCCTTCCCCGCTGGGTATCTGTGGTGGCGGCGGCGGCGGCGGCAGTGAATTGGGAGCTTGTAAGAGGTAAACCTCGTTCGCATGTTGTGGTGACAGTGTAAACCGTGGGAAGCTGTGGGGATGTTTTGCTGGGTCAGGGGGGCGGGGTGAGAAAATGCACAGCGGCGGCGCTCGCTGGCCCGGTCTGGTGCTCTCTGACTGGCTTCTTAAGCTGCCGACTGGCACTTCCATTGATTTAACAGTGATAAATGGTCTTCCCTCCCCAAACCCCCAGACGCTTGCCTTGCAAGGGACAAAAAGGAAAGCCTGTTTCACGGGGCCTCAGTTTCTAAGCTGCTCCCGTCCCAGGCCAACAGGAGCAGCTTAGAAACCTCCGGTGGGGAGTGTCCGTGGACCCTTGGAAACCTGATCCGCTGCTTCCGCTCATCCAAATGCAGAGGCGTTGATGTATCGCTTAGCACGGATGAAGCCAAGCACGTCCGTGCACTCAGTGAAAAGTGAGGGGGGGGGGAGTTCATTCATTTGGAAACATGCCCCAGTGAATTGATAAGCCATTAACGTATGTGCCTCGCTTGACAGTCGGAGAGCATCGTGCTGAAGCGCTGGCCGATAATTGCTCTCGCTTTCCGAAAGGTTGCTCCGTTGCATTCTTGAGCAAGTCAGAGGCCGCTCACTTTGTGCAAGCACAGCCCATATTCCTGTCTCGGGAGAGTGCGGGCGACTGAAGGAAGCTGAAGGGAGGTGGGGCGAGGATTCCAGGACTCTGGCCCGGCCCGGCGGTGTTGTGAGCGGGACTGTAGCAGGAGATCACCTGCCTTGCAGCCCCCTGGCCTCTCCCGTTTGTAGGATCTGGTGGTAAATGATGGGAAAGACCTCTCTCTGCCTGGGGACGCTGGGAGTTGTAGTCCAACGTAGCTGCAGCACACCTGGAGCGCAGCCTCCCCCAGCCTGGGGCCCTCCGGACGTGTTGTGCTCAAACTCCCATCACCCCCCAGCCAGGATGATGGGTGTTGCACCCTCCAGACGTGATGGACCACCGGGTTGAGGAAGGCTGGCCCGGAAAGCTGCAGCCAGTCAGAGTACACAAGACCAGACTCCAAGCAACAGCTGAACTGAACTGGTGTGAGGCAGCTTGTTGTTCTGTCTCACAAAGTGGGAACTCCCCACCTGAAGCAGCAAGCAAGCATAATTAATAACAAAAACTGTGACCATAATCAGTAGAACCACAACATAATCAAAGCCAGCTCAGGAAAGGGATCTCCATTTGTTGACACAATAAGGAGGGGGGGCCAAATGAGCCTCCTGGCGGGGCAGTGTGTTCCACAAACGGTGCCACAACCAAGAAGGCCCTGTCCTGCATGCGTAGCAGCCATGGTTTTGCCGGTGGTGGGGCACAGAGCAAGGCCACCGTTGAAGACCTGAGTGGCTGGGCATAGGAGCCTGCCTTTTTCTGAGTCTTCTCTGGCTCTTCAATGGCCTCAGGCAGAAGTCTTTGCCCAGATTATCAGTTCTTTTTAACTGGATTTGCTGTGACCTTCAGCATGCCACGCATGGGCTGTAGCACTGAGCGGTGCTTCTTTGGAATCGTAACCAGAAAGAGAGCTTGGGGGACAGCTGATAAGGCACAAGCCATGTTTGCATGGCAGGCTTATTAGTATGCTGTTTTGCTAATTTCCCAGGGTGTTGTGGCACAAAAGGTTCTTCCTAAGGCAAAACTTGTCTACATGTAAATATTAGGGAAGTGGGGTGTTTCTACTGGTTGTATTCAGTCTCCTAGCTGAATTCAGTCTCCACCTAGCTTATCCTAGACCTAGTGCAAATGAACTATTTTGCCTATTGCATGACTGTAAATTACGTAGGTTTCCCATATGTAGGAAACGCAGAGATCTCCCGATTTTGGCAGGCATCATCCAGACATCATGCAGGTGATGGTGGGTGAACTGCCTGCTATTACCAGCCTCTAGCTTGCATTTTAGGGCGAATGCTGTTTGCGCACAGGAACAGCCAGCGCCAGAACACGTCTGCAGAATTAGGGGTCACATCCTAGGACTTGTGCTCGTTTTCTCTGGTGCAGCCACACCAGACAGGCCTGTGAGGTCCTACGTGAACAGTCTGTGCGGTCTTGCAGACTCGCCTGGTTGCCATGGGCGACCAGAAATTGCATGCAGGCGAGCAAGTGAGCTGACGGAGGAGGGGTGGTGTGCTCCATCCCTCCCCTGTGCCCAGTTCAGGAACCAAGTGGGCTATCAAGAGGAGGGCAGGGCAGCCCCCGCCTCCGTATCCAGCATAGAAATGCACTGGGTGGCTGCAGGTGGGACGGGCTTCTCCGCCCCTCTTCCACCAGCCCCCAGAAGGCTAGGAAAACATTTTGCATGCTAGTAACGTTGTGGGATTACAAGGCAGGCCTATTTGGCTTATTTATTTATTAGCAATACTTCTATACGCGCTCATATATACTCCTGTTAGGCATGCTTTTACCCAGCTCAGATTTGAAACAATGCCCACTGAGTATTTGGCTGGAAGGTTTTCTAACAGACCTGCACAAGAGCGTTTTTGCATATGTGAAACAGGGCACATTGAAGATCTGGTACATTATATTCTATATTGTCCACTATATAATTCACCCAGGGCCAGATTTATTCTTCCTTTTCAGACTACTTTAGAAGGTCAATCAGACGATTTTAAAATTAGATGGTTGTTGGCTGATTTATTAGCTACAGGATAGCTTTATTTGCGTTAGCTGCAAGGAAAATAAGGGCAGCCTTTATAAACCAAACTACTGCCAAACCATAAGGGGGCCATACAGAAAGAATGTTCCTAAACCTTGATTATTTTATAGCATTTTGTTTCATTATATTTAATGTTCAACCTGCTTTTATTTTATTTTATGCTTCATGTATGTATGTATTGTGATGGCCATTGGCTATAAACAATAAAATTCTGAGACTCTACCGCTTCATATAATGAAATACCTCAGCAGTTCACACTCAAATATTAAAAATCACATTTAAAATACACAAAAACAATTCTAACTTCACTAGCAGCACAAAACAATGCAATACAAGGGAACAGTAAGATGGGAACAGCATATACTTAAAAGGCAATTAGTCCCAAGCCAAGTGAACAAGGGCCTTCTCCAACCTGATGCCTTGCAAATGTGTGGGACCGAGAGCCCCATCATCCCCGGCCAGCACGGCCAATTCATACATTACGTTAATGCATACACTCTGTGTCTGCCGTTGGCCATGCTGGCTGAGGAGGGTGAGAGTTGTAGGTCACCTCTTCTGGAGGGCATCCAGTTGGCGAAGGCTGGTGTAACGTATGACAGGTTCCCCTGAGACGAAGATATTTGAAACTCACAAGACAGAGGCGTTGATTTAAAGGTGTGGTCCTTATCTTTACAACTGGATAAACAGCTCCAGTCAGCCTGGCATAAAAGGTAAGAGTGTTTTTAGGGAGAGCAGAGAAGGTAGAATGATTGGAAGGCTGTCGGTGGAAAGCTTCGTGTGCTCGGTGTTTTAATGTAGTCCATACATCAGCCAGAGAGGGAGCAGCTGCAGGAGCATGTTTTGCCCTTCCCTGCCCAAAAAAAGAAAAAGAAAAAAAGAAAGAAAAACCTATAAGAACCTTTTTAACTAAGAACTGGTGCCTGAGTTTGGCATTCTTCCTCCTCCCTCCCAATCTCTTTTCCTTTTGTGCCATGTCTTTTAGCCTGATTGTGAGCCTGAGGGCAGGGACTGTCTTATTAATCTGTGTAAGCCGCTCTGAGAGCCTTTTCTGGCTGAAGAGTGGGGTATAAATGCAATAAATAAATAAATGTTGAAATTCCAGGTAGTCTAGGTAAGATTGGACGTTTGACCCATTAAAAATAGTTTCGTCAGTTGACCCGTCAAATAAGAGATGTGAAGGCCTTGGGGGAAAAAATACCTAGGAAAAAGGGGAGGTGGGTGTGGGACGGGACACATTCAGGAAAAAACCACAGTTTTTTCCAGGGATTTTTAGGAAATTTGGACAGTTTTTCTTGTTTTTCCCCACGCCTTCACATCTCTACATCAAATATTGGCAAAGAACAGCCAGACATCTTTAAAGCGTTCGCCTTCACCAGTACTTAACGAGTTTGACACTCGGGCTGATTTCGAAAGCGGATTGGCTCCCTATTGTGAAAACGAAGCCAACGATTTAAAAAGTTGTGATGAATTATTGCCAAGATTGGCAGTGCTCATATCAATTTGGAACAGTTCACCGAACAGGTCTAATTCTCCGTTGCTCTTCTCCTCCGCTGTTCCCCTGCGAGCCTGTGTCCCTGACAGGGATGCGTCATGGCAACACAAGGTCTGCATGGAAACCTGCCTTGAATGACTGTTCCCATAACCGGCAGAGTTATAAATCGGCCCTGCACGTCAATCATCTTGGCACGTCAGCCGGAGCGGCCGCAGCCGAGATGGTTTTGGGCGGGTGCATGAAGCTTTGGAACGGCTGCCTGTGGCCGGCAGCCAGCCTAGGCTGAAAAAGCCACACTGCGGAACACTTTTCCTTGCCGGTGAAGCAGTCCAGGAGTGCCAGAGATCCTTCTCCTTTGAGAACAGCTCGGTTTATACTCCCGTTTATCAGGGCTGAGTTCCCCACTGATGCGAAAATGTTTTAGGGGCAGTAGTTTATTTCCCTGGGGAAATATTTAAGGGCCGCTCTTTTGCTGAAGTTTTCTCGTTGCAGGCTGCCTTAGGAAGGCTGGCCTAGAACAATATTTTGAATAAATAAGTTATTTTACGTGTTGGCAGGCTAAGCCATACTCTTGAAAACTAATTCTAGGCCCAATTTGCAGAGGGGTGATGGGGTTGGTGTGTTCTTGGCCCAGGCGCCTGTGAGCCTTAACCCATATTCAGTCTTGGTGGGGACCCTCGAAGGGAAAGAGGGGGTATCGCAACTCTCCCGTTGCAGGCGAAGCACTTGTGCAGCCTTGCCTGTGCTCTCGAAGATGGCTGTTTGCAGTTAAGCATCCTCCTCTTGTTTCCTGAAAGATGTTTCAAAGGCCGCTGCTAGTGCGTTTAGTCAGGAGGATAAAAAAGAGGAGAATCGTGAGCTCTCATCGTCATAAATCCTCTGTGTAATTGAGAGACAGTGGGTGAATGAGCTTGTCGCTCCCAGATTTAATGGATTGCTTTCCAAAATGCCCCCTAACCTACTGGCGGCAGGGTGCATGCATGTCCAGCAGCACTCCAGGCCGGTGGAGTGACTCGGGAGTGGGTGGGGGTGGGGAATCCTGCGTCACCTAAGTGGCCGCTTTTCGCTGCTGGCCTTGTCAGCCAGAGCCAGCCCTCCAATCCCCACGGACAGCGGCTTTCCTAGAAATTTCCCCTTCTTTGCAAGCGTGCAAGAGCGGTGTCCGTGGGCACCACGCTGGCGAGCCCAGGCTCAGAGGGTCTGCATCTGACACCCACAGTCTTATCCCTGGAGCACTAGCAAAGTTTGGGAGTGGGGTGGAGGTGTGGGGGAGACCCTGGCATCTTGTTGTCCTTCTGGGCTCCCCTGGTTTGCCGCTGGCGGGGGAATAAGCCAGGCCGTCCCTCCCCAGCCCAGACAAGTCCAGAGAGCTTCGCCTATCGGGTGGCATAGAAATGTAATAAGTCTTATCATCACCAGCCCACTTGGCCATCGGGCAAGCTAAGCGGTCGGGCTGTAGTTGAAATGGAGGGTGGTTGGACATTTGACCCCGAGGTCCGCTGGGAAAACAAGCAGCAGATGCCGGCCACCAACCAAAAATGAACGTGAGGGGTGAGCGAGAGGCAAGGAAGGAGGAAAGGGCTAGACAAGACGAGAAGCATCCTGGGACATGATTGAATCAGACCATTGCTAAACGGGGGCATGTGCCAGTTGCACTGATTGGCTACAGCACTGTGCTCTCCCTCTGGGGTCTCTGCCTGCCTCTTCCCAGGAGTCAGAGCTGAGACTGCCTCACGCTGAAGCCTGTCGGTCCCGTCCCCCCCCCCGTTGAGCAACTCCTGGGAATCCCTCTTCCATTCGTGGGAATGGATGTGTGCGGTGTCCAGGCTTGGGCCGTGCCTTGCTTCCGTGGCCAGACGGAGGTGGGACTCAAACTCCCAGCGCCAGTACGTTCACGGTGTCACAAGCGTTGTCTGTGCCGAAGGACCAGGATGCCAGCGGAACCTGGACCCTTCTCACGGTGGTTTTGCAGGGGGGGGCCTTTCGGTCGTCTTGTGTGGGCCTCCTCATCCCCGGGCTGTAGAACTGCTTGGCTGCTTGGATTGCACGGTGTGCCTTCTTTTCCTGTCTGGCGCTAGTTTATTTCCCTGGGGAAAGGGACATGTTCTGACCGTGTTTAGACTGCCGGGGTGGTGGGCGGGCGGGGATTCAGTCCCCTGTATTATCCTAGTGTGGGTTGCTGCTGCCCTGGCCACTGGGCTCTGGCATCCGCTGTGGGCGCTTCCGTGCGTTAGTGTACAAGAGTGAATACAGAATGGGTCGAGCCACTCTGCCCCAACCTGGTGCCTTCCAGATGTGTTGGACTACAACTCTAATCCTTCCCAGCCAGCATCTGTAGCGCAGCAGGCTGGGCCGGGTGAGATCATCATGGCCTTCCTACCGGTCGGCATATCCCACGCAGAGTTATGGGGGCGTTTTGAGCACTATTGTGATTGTTGGGCAGGAGCGGGCTGCCAGTCATCCCGTCCCCCCGTCCCTGCCAACGAGAGAGAGGCCGTAGCTCAGAGGTAGAGCCCCTGCCTTGCACGCAGAAGGTCCCACGTTCGATCCCCGGCAGCTTCTCCAGGTAGGGCTGGAAAAACTCCTGCCTGAAACCCTGGAGAGCTATTGCTGCCAGGCAGTGTCGACAGTACTGGGCCATATGGACCAAGGACTTCGTATAAGGCAGCATCTGATGTTCCTTAGTCTTGTGCTTCTGGCGCTGCTGGAGCACAGGATCTCCGCCGCATTCCCCTGACGTCAGCTGCCACGACCCTCTCAGCTGTACCCTGAGATCACTCTGCCCTCCTTCCTTCCTCTGCTGGGATGCCTCTTGTTTTTAATAAAGGAGTGTAAAGCCAGGAGCCTTGTTTGAATTGGACTCCGGGGCTTCATGTTCTCTTAGAGCAGTGCTTCTCAATTATTTTCTGTCATGCCCCCCCTAGGAAGAAGAAAACATTTCGTGCCCCCTGCGCGACTGTAAATAGTATCATTTGTCTATAAAATTGTTATAAGTACACCTCTGCATAACACTGTATCCTTATTAACGTATAAGAGAATAAAAAAAGAAAGAAATGTGGATCAATTTACAACAAAGAATAGCTTTATTAACTGTAGCAGAAAAGATTTAAAGGAGCACAGGATTTAAAGGAACACAATATTAAAAAAAACTTTTAACTGAGGTCAAACGAGCCCCCCTTTACGGAGCCTCGCGCCCCCCCTGGGGGGCCCGCCCCACTATTTGAGAAGCACTGTCTTAGAGGCTCAGCACTAATTATCCGGAGCACTTATGCAAGCTGTTTTTCCTCCCGTTTTCCAGCCTTGCAATTTAGGTGATGCAGTTACCAGGCCCTTTGTGTGTGTTTTTCATTTTGATTTTTGAGGAAGAAGGTTTCGTTCCAGGCAAATGGGTGACCCACGGACAGCACCTGCAAACGTGCGTGTAACTTTGCTGTGTACGTGGTTACTTATAGCCAAGGGAGGCAAGCTGGTTCCCTCCAGATGTTTGGAACTGCGCCCCAGCCAGCGTGGCCAGTGTCAGGGATGGCGGAAGTTGTGCTGCAGAATATCTGGAGGGCACCAGGTTGTCTTCGCTGGCTCCACAGCAGGTGCAGCCCACCCACCCCTCCAAACGCTGCGCAGTAGCAAATCGGGCTAGAAAATCTGTCCTATTTTAGCACGGACCACAGGAGTAGGAAGTGAGAGGCACAGCTGCTCTGGGCAGGTTGTAGGTGTAGCTCCGAGTCTCCGGCCATCACGTTGTGCGGTGTGGGCCTGGCCCACAGCTCAGTGGTGGTGAACCATGCTTTGCTTGTGGAAAGCTCCCCCCCCCCCCCCCCCGGGTTCAATCCCTGGCATCTCCAGTTAAAAGGACCGGGTAGCAGGTGATGAGGAGGGCCCTTGTCTGCCTGAAAGCCTGGAGGAGAGGCACTGCCGGTCGGACTAGGCTGAGAGCGCGCCTGCCAAGCTTCCTGGGACTACCGAGTCAGTGGCGGCTGCTCCTTTCTTACTGATAAGAAACTGGGCTTCAGGGAGTAGGTAGCGCTGAAGGCCTCCACCCTGCATAATACTGGCTAAGGTTAGATTTGAACCCAGTGCTTCCCCCCACTCCAGCCGTGTATCCACCTTCTTTGCAGCCCCAGACGTCCCAATCACCAAATGTGGTTGGTTTTTCTGCCGCTGGACAGCGAGAATAGTTACCGTTAGTCTGTAGTGAACTCGTTTACAGTTGGATCTTTGTCCTTGGAGCCGTTTCCTCTCTCCTGGCGCGCAGGCGAGTCGGGAGAGGTTCCGCCCCTTGGGAAGCTCTCAGCTGTGCTGCTGGGTTGGATTTCTCCCGGTCCACGAGGGCATTGCGTGTCCGGAGCTCGGCTCTGCCAAGCGGCTCGCTTGGGCGGTTGGGGTGCCCAGAGCACGCGAGGAGCTTGAATTGAGCCGGGTCTGCTTGTCGGGGCTGTGCAGCTGGGTCTCCCCGGATCGATTCCAGCTCTTGGCAGACAGCGGAAGGTGCCTTCACCGACCTTGAGTTTCCTGAGAGCCGGGGCCTGTTGCCGGCTTGCCTGGGGAGCAAGCAGCCTTCCTCAAAGGCTCCAAAACTGTGGCCAGCCCTTTCGCTTGCTTTGAGTTTCCTAGCTTGCTACGGCCCCAGGCCTGACATCGGAAAACAGGGTTTTTTTCGTGTTCATTCCTGCCCATTGACTCCGCTTAGGGTCAAATCCTTCAGGGTTGTTTTGAGTCGCGATCCTTTCAGCTACCTGTAAAAAGAAAAGGGGTATTTTCTAGAAAGTTGTATAGAAGGCATGCAAAATAAACCTGTTGCTTCCTGGAGAGATGCTCGCGTGTCCTGTGCTTGCAGCAAGTGGGCTGTCAAGGAAAGGCTGTTCATTAATTCTGCAGCATCTGCCCCCCCGTCCCCCCCCCCCCCACGTATAAAGCACCAGCCTGTCTGACTGAGGAATGCTGCCTCTGTAGATATGTGGGGAAACTCTAGGGCATGGGGTGGGCAACACGCTGGCCACATCCCCCCCCTCCCGTGGTCTTTCTTGTGGCCCCAGCTGCCCTGTTTCGCCGCTGCCACCGTCGCACCACCAAAATCCGGCAGCGAACTGCCGTTTTTCCTTTCAGAATGGGCGTTTCCCCGCTGCCGCTACACTGCAGAATTGTGGAGGGGTAAGTGGGGGCAGGGATGTGGCCCCAGCTGGGTTTGGGGGGGCAGTGTGCCCCCCCCCCGGCCCCTGGAATTTGCCCACCACTGCTCTGGAATCACACATCAGTGGGACTCCCGTTGGTAACTTTCCCATGTGCGGGGGGGGTTTGGGGAGGTTGCATCCAGCAGCAGGCGAGCAGAGCAGAGCATCACTAATAGATGGGAAGGGCCTCCCGCCTCCATGTTGTGCCGCCTGGCCACATACGGTGGCTTCTTACTCAGGAGCTGGAAGTGCAAGGCTCGCTCTCTTCGGTCCGCCTACCTCCCATCCTCTCTCTGGCTACACCGCACCTTCCCTTGAGAGGAGACTCCCTCATTTCAAAACCATTAAAATGCCAAAGAGACAAGAGAGAGATGGAAACCAGGATTTCTCCCGTGCTTAAGGGACCAGATTCCTCCTTTGCCGGGAGCCAGCACAGCGGCAACGGACAAACGTTACAGCGCAAGGACCCAAGTACAGCACATGAGGCCAGGCCCAGTGAGGCTAGAGACCTTTGCAAATCCCCCCCCCCCCACGGCCATTTCATCAGGCTGTTTGGGGAAGAGCCACAGCTCGGGTAGAGCGTGGTTGCATTCAGAAGGGCGCAGGTTCAATCCCTGTCAGCTCCGGGTGGGGCTGGGGGAAAAGACCCTTGTCTGAAACCCTGGAGAGCTGCGGTCAGTCAGTGTTGACAATACCGGTTATGGTCCGATCCTGGTATAAGGCAGATGTTCCTATTAATGAGACATTTCTCTGCTTCTCTTTCAGGAGATGCCCAACTCTGTCTTTCTGGTAATGGAGGTCTGTATTCATCCTTACAATTCCTCCTTGACTGGATTTAAATAGATATTTTTTTTCCTTTTCATCTTGGAAGTGCTCTATGGATGAACTGTAGCATTCCTTCCTGGGAAGGCTTTTCCTAACAAGCATTCCCAGAAGGTCACCTTGTCTTCTGTGTGCAGAGATACTACTCAGTGCTCAATGATGATCTTACACTGTATTGTTTCGTACATCTCTTAGAAATTTCCTTTAATGTAAGCGATTCATAAATATTGTTAAATAAAGGCACAATCCTGTGCAAGTTTAGACAGAAAAAAAGGCCTACCATAGCTGGCTGGGGCATGCTGGGAGTTAGAGGCCTTTTTTTCCTGTCTAAACTTGCACAGGATTGTGCCCTAAGTGTTTCTCTGTTTAGAAATATCACATATGTGGTTACTGTCCGGCTCAATAGACCCTCAGTGCATGGAGAGGGTTTGGCCTTCCAGGCTGACAGTATGAACTATCTGTCACCAGTGAAGCCCTTCTGAGCAGCCAAGTGACAATGACCGGGCTGGACACAGACCTGGGATAGGGGTAGAAAAATATTCAAAATCAAGCTTTCAACTATCCATGCAATAAAAAGGGGGGGGGGCCGAACCCACAGGATTTTTCGAGGCCTGATTACTGGGTAGAAATTCACAACTGAGAACAGGGAGTTCTCCCTGATCTCTTCTAATCCTGGAACAACATACGGTCTCACTCTTCATTTCTGAGCTTTTAGCAGAAAGCTGCTTTTAAACGTCCGGTTATTTCTCCTCTTCAAGTTGTTTCTCCGTGACCTGGATGCAGCCATCCTCCTCCCTTCCCCCCCCAACAACGCAACCAGTGATGTTGCTTGACATCTCGCTGAGTGTCCCGGAGAACTAAAGTCTGGGCTGTTAATTTCAGATGAGCTGTTAAACACGCTGACGATTAGGCGGGCTCCCTAAATTATGCAGCATGTCAAAATATCTCTGATTCTTAAGCAAAATGTCTCTGTTAAATAGTCTGTTACCCTGTTAATTAAGTATAAATAATTGAAAATGTGTTCAAATCGTGGTAAATACATATTTTTTCTGTATTGGTAGGTAATCAAAAACATGGGCCTGGTAGAGATGTCGCATGGCCCCATTTCCTAACCATGATTAGGCTCAGATACCTCTTTCTGCTGCTTCTTTGTGTGAAAATTTCCCCCTCCCTTTAATTGAGCTGTAGTGTGTTGCTAACCATGGTTAATTCCAAGCTTCAGTGGCTGTGTCCACATATAACGCTAAGCCATGGTTTCTGTTAACTATGGTTTGTTGCTTTCTTTAGCCATGAATTGACTTGCAGATAAGCAAACAAACTGCTGCTTGTGTTCCCTGTCTCTGGTTTGTTTCTCTCCTGCCCATTTTGCCAGGCTTTAGAGGAGTTTCATTTTTCAGGCTGCTCTTGCTGGGCGCCTCCGTTTCAGGGCAGACAGGCAGTGCAAACAAGCCAGGGATAAGCCATGGTTCTGGGTTTAGACATCACAACAAGCCATGGTTTAAACATGTAAACCAGCAACAAACCTGGCTTCTCTTGGTGGTTTGTAGCTGGTTAACAAACCATGGTTTGTTTGCAGGAATGGGTTCAGACACTGCAACAAACGAGATTTCAACAAACCACAGCATGGCTTAGTGTTACGTGCAAACCAGGCCAGTTTGTAACTATGGTTAGAGGCAGGTGTGGCAACAAATGTCATTTGAGCTAACCCTGACATAACATTGCAGCATGGTTAGGTCAGAAAATTCAGACAGGGGTATCTGCAGGCAAAAAGGGAGGGGAAGGAGTCATGTGAGTCTAAGGGATGCTCCCCACCTCTCAACCATGGGTAGATGATTGGGCTGTGTTATGTCTGCTCCAAGCCCTTTGGACAAGCAGACTGAGAATAATTTGGACATCAGCAAATCTGATCCTAACTCCTTTCCTTTCTCTCCTGGACAGTATTGCAATGGTGGGGATCTGGCAGATTACTTACAAGGTAATGAATTGCTCATGGCTCTTTTTTCGCAGCTTGAAAGCTGTAGAGGGCTACAACCGTGCCCTGTTGTGTTCTTTTTCTGCACCGTTTATAACTGGGAGGGGTGTATTTCATACTTGATATTCAAAATTGCCAGTAAATGAAAATATTGGCAGAAATTGGTCTACAGTTTCTGTTGGCCATGCTTTCTCAGAATAGTTTTAAATTTTTTAAAAAACCACCAGTTCAAAAAAGAAAAAGAATAACTCCAGGTTAAGGGCAATGGGCTGCAGATCATCAGTGGCAGAATTATGCCTTCAAGACAGCTGGCTTTGTTTTGATTTCCTGAGCCCTGGTTCCAAACATTTCCTGAATTATCTGGTGGAAGATGATAAAGCTTTGTGAGAAGAGGCGTCTGGATCCAGAGGAGCAGAGATTCCTCCTCTCTGGCGATTGCCAGGCACAGGAGAAATGCCCCTCCGTGGTTGTAAGCGGCAGAACAAGCTGAAAAAGGACGACTGGAAATTCACAATGGCTAAATTGGGGATTTGCCTCGCAGCTGTTGCATGAAAAGCCAGAGCCGCCTTCCTGACCCTGGTGCCCTTCCAGAATGTGTTGGGACTACAACTCCCAGCCTTCCTGACCACTGGCCATGTTGGCTGGAGCTGATGGGAGTTGCAGTCCCAACACATCTGGAGGGCACCCGGTTGGGGAAGGCTGATGTGAGGCGTAATCCAGCCAAAGCGAACCGTTTGAATTCAGCGGGACAGATTGGCGCACGCCCCCGAGCGTTTCCCACAGAACTCACTGGGACTTTGGGAGGCCCCCAGCCTTACGCTGGTGAACTTTTCTCCCCCCCTCAGCCAAAGGCACTCTCAGCGAAGACACTATCCGGGTGTTTCTGCAGCAGATCGCAGCGGCCATGCGCATCCTCCACAGCAAAGGGATCATCCACAGGGACCTCAAGCCGCAAAACATCCTGCTGTCGTATGCCAGTCGGCGGAAGTTGGGCGTCAGCAGCGTGCGCGTCAAGATAGGCAAGTCGGTTCTCGGTGTTGCCTTGGTCGCTTCCGCCCTCCCAGCTCCTTTTTACCGGTTTATCGTCATGTATAGAGTGCATTTTAACGGCTTCTATTATTTATTTTAAATACCCTTCTGGTGTGTGTGTGTGTGTATTTATTAGCAGAACTTATATATCACTTAATATAGTAAAATCTCTTTAAGGATGCAATCCTATGCATGTTGAGACAAGAAAAAGGTCTACAACTCCCAGCATGGGGCATGCTGGGAATTGTAGGCTGTTTTTCCTGCCTAAACATGCTTAGGATTGCGCCTTCAGTGGTTTACGTACAATTGTTTTTTGTAACCCACTTGGTGTTTTGGTAATTTGGTGTGCTTTGATTTGTGTTTTGGCTTTTGGGTTGTAAATTGCCTCGAAAAGGCCCTGTTGAAAATAGCAGGGGGGGAAACTATGTTAAATGGAAAAGGGAGCGTGTGTGTAAAATACAGCAAACGTGGAATTGGGTGCAAAAATAATTCGGCTTCTTGGGAATCTAGGCCAGCCTGGCCCAACCTGGTACCCT
Source organism: Shinisaurus crocodilurus (assembly GCA_021292165.1). Lineage (NCBI taxonomy): Eukaryota > Metazoa > Chordata > Lepidosauria > Squamata > Shinisauridae > Shinisaurus > Shinisaurus crocodilurus. The sequence goes on along the minus strand of CM037886.1, from coordinate 18,048,202 downwards.
GCGGATGTGTTGGTCTGCAGCTTCCAGCGTGGCTAGGGCACGCTGGGAGCTGTAGTCCCAATACATCCGGAGGGCGCTTGGGTGGGCAAGGCCGGCCTAGATGGTTCTACCACTAAAAATGTATATAGTGCGGAAGAGATCAACAGGTGTGTTATACAGGTATGCTTGTTCCGGAGCTGTGGTTGGCTGCAGCCCCCCTGTTAAGCACCTGTTTATCGGGCAGCCCCTGCGCGGTGAATGTTACGGCCCCCACATTTCACAGATGGCCTTTCTTTCCCGAGGCAGGCCCTTTCGTCATTCTCGATCAGGCATTTATATTTAGCTGCTGGCCGGGAACCAATTCCTGACGACTCTGAGCCGCCGATGCTGCAGCTGGGGGAGGCGGGGGAAGGAGCTGTCGTCTTGGGCAGCCCTGCATGAGTGGCGTTCTCTTATTAGCGGCCTTCTCCCTGTCTGATAGGATGCCAGCAGGTTGGGGTACGATAAGCCCGCGTCTCACTGTGTTCTGACTGGCAATTAAGAGACCAGTGATGTATGCTTCTCTTTCAACAGCTGACTTTGGATTCGCTCGTTACCTCCACAGCAACATGATGGCGGCCACCCTTTGTGGGTCCCCGATGTATATGGTGAGTGATGGAGCGTCCAGTTTTCGCAGAAGTGAATCATAGAACAGTAGAGCTGGGCGGGGCCGATAGGGCCATCGAGTCCGACCCCCTGCTCAATGCAGGAGAACAGATGTGGGCAACCTAGGGGGGTCACCCATCCAAGCACTGACCCGGCTCATACCTGCTTAGCTTCAGCATGCGGCCTGCATTATGGGCTCTTGACATAATGAGAATTGTTAATGATCCTACTCGTATTTAGCATTCAGAACAGGGGAGAGGAACCTCCGGCCCACAGAGCGTTCCTGGAGCGGAACCTCCGGCCCGCGGAGCCTTCCTGGGATGGGATTTGGCCAAGAATGACTTCGCTTTTAGCATATAGCATCCTTTCCCAGGCTGACACCCTCCAGATGTTTTGGGCTCCCAATTCCCACCATCCCTGAATTGTTGGCCATGCTGGCTGGGGCCGATAGGAGCTGGAGCCCAGAGCGTCTGAAGCTCCTCAAGTTGGAGAAGGCTGGTATATGGGATAAATCCCTCATAACAGCATGCCTTTTGCGGGTCTACGCAGAAAGGACTGAGGAATGATTTGGGATGCGCTTACCTGTTGTGATTTGCGATGAGCAGGGCAGGAAGGCACAAGGGTTGTGTGAATTAGCCCAGTGTGTATCAGTTGGCAGTGTTTGAATACCTAGGATGTGTACTCTGCTCTGTGGTTTAAATACTGTATTTATAATCCACGGTTTGAAAAGCTGCTAGGTCACAAATGTTCTCAGAAGCTCTTTCTGCGGGATTAAAATAAAAGCAGGCAAAAGGGATGCCATTTACCCTCAAGCTATCTCGCTATTCCGGCAGCTTGGTGACTAGTCTAGACACCACACAAGGATTATTGGCTATTTCACTCGTGCCTTCCTTTCTCCTGGCTCTCCACCAACCCTATAATATGTTTTTTGCGTTTCTTCAGGCTCCTGAAGTGATCATGTCTCAGCACTACGACGCGAAAGCCGACCTGTGGAGTATTGGGACGGTGATCTACCAGTGTCTGGTTGGAAAGCCACCTTTTCAGGTACAGGCGGCTCAACTTTCCCTGCCGTTCTAGTCTCATGAGGGGCAGAGCATGAGGCAGGTTGGGGGTTGTATCCTCCCCTCCACCTCAGCATGTCTCCTAGGACGAGGGTGTTAGCTGCGTAGGAAGAACCTTTGCGCGCCTTTGCTGTCTCCTTGCAAACTGTGGTTTGCAAACTGGGCCCTAAACTTGTAGGCGCACACTCCTACTCCTCCATCTCTCTGGAGTGATTCCCCCTTTACCTTTCTGTTGTTTATATATATTTTTATTAGCAGAACTTATATACCACTTAATATAGTAAAATCTCTAAGGGTGCAATCCTATGCGTGTTGTGAGAGAGGGGGGAAAGGTCTACTGGCTGGGGGCATGCTGTGAGTTGTAGGCCTTTTTTCTGTCTAAACAAGCTATAGGATTGCGCCTCAAGTGGTTTACATACAATCATTTCTTGGCTGTGTGATTTTGTCGCTCTGCATCCGTCAGTGCCAGACTGTGGTTTCCTTCTGAAACAGAGTGAAAGTGTGGCGTTGCAGGCCACGGTTACGAGGAAGCCCTCTCTCTCGTGTAACACAGACACTGTGATTGCGGGACAGTCTCCCCACTGAGGCCCGCCTGGCACCGACAGTGTGATCCTTTTGGTGCCAGGTTAAGACCTTCCTCTATTCCCAGCCATTTGACAACAACAATAAGTTTTGTAATGAGTCCCGGGTTTTTTATTGATGATTGTTTACAATATTTTTGTACGGAAATGATTTTACATTGTTATTTATATTGAATTTTTAGCATTTTAGGGAGCAGTCCTGTGGGCCCTAGACAGCGTCCGAGGAGCCGTAGGATATTTGGGGTTCCGGCCCCCCAAGGAGCTCCGCGCCCCCCCCCTTCCTGCCAGCACAGAAAGAACTGTGCGGTCTGCTTCTCTGGGGATGGGGACGCTGCCTCAGAGAGGGGGGAAAAGGGGTGTTTCAGTGGGCAGGGAGGGGAGGAGACTGGAGAGGCCAGGATATGAGCGATGCTGGGGCCTCAGGGGGGAAAGCCCATCTAGCGAAAATGCAGGGCCCGAGGATGGGAGGCGAAGATCGCCTCTGCCGCTACTCCCAACCTCCATAAGATGCTCGTAAGCCTCCAAGTTTGGGGACTTAGGAGCATTGAGGGTGCAACCCATATTTATTATATTTATACCCCACCTTTTTTCCTGCAAGGAACCCAAGGCGGCTTACATAATCCTCCTCCTCCTCCTCCTCCTCCTCCATTTTATCCTCACAACAACCCTGTGAGGTAGGTCAGGCTGAGAGTCAGTGACTGGCCCAAAGTCACCCAGTGGGTTTCATGGCTGAGCGGGGACTAGAACCCGGATCTCCAGAGTCCCAGTCCAACACTCTCACCACTACACCGCACTGGCTCTCCATAGGATCTTTGTAAACCCATAGGATCTTTGTAAACTGCCCAGAGAGCTTGGGCTCTTGGGCAGTGTACTAAATTATCAACCGGAATGGGGAACTGCTTCAGAGGGTGGGGGGGGGGAGGGAGAGCAACTTCTCGAGGCTGGCTCTCGATTTGCAAACTGTGGTTTGACTGGGCTTCTCCCTGTGCCTGACTGAATCTGTTCCCTGTGAGTGTGTGCTGACATCTGCGAATAAATACAACCTTTGGCTAATCGCATTTCCCTCCCCCCACTTTGCAGGCGAATAGTCCTCAAGATCTGAGAATGTTTTATGAAAAGAACAGGAATCTAATCCCTAGGTATGTATACTTTTGCGGACATCTGTGGTAATCCAAAGATTTTAAGGGTTTCCTTCTGTTAAGGGGTGGCAGAACATCGTTCGTGTGTGTGTGTGTGTGTGTTCGTGTTCGTGTTCGTGTTCCTGCCTTCCCCAACCTGTGCCCTCCAGATGTGTTGGGCTACAACTCCCAGCTTCCCCCAGGCGGGGGCGGGAGGCACTGGGTTGGGGAAGGCTGCTTTGTTATATATTTAAAATAAACTTACCATTTCTTCCTCTTTTGTGTGTTCAGTGTCCCCAGGGAAACATCTGCTTACTTGGCTGACCTGCTCTTGGGCTTGCTTCAGAGAAACCAGAAAGACAGAATGGACTTTGGTGAGTAAAGATTTTGACTAAGACTCTTAACGCACCCCAGCGAGCGCTCCTTCTGTTTTTCTGTGTGGACCGGCTTGCGTCTTCGAAGGCTTCTCAAAGCCTTGTTCGCCGAGTTGGTCCATCAGAGTCAGTTGGGCGATTGCGTTTTACAGGACTCGCTGTTAGAGCAAGCTTTTGAGTCCCACAGAAGTCTTCTTCAGAGGTAGCTGTTCAAAGGAACGGTGCTTGTTTTACAAACGTAAGGTACCAGCCCTGATGATACCTGACCCATGTAAACACACAGGCTTTGCTCATGAAAGGTTCTAGGTCAGTGTTCTCCAACCTTGGGAGTTGTAGGCCAAAAACGTCTGGGGACCCAAGGTTGGAGAACACTGTTCTAGGTTCAGTCTCTGGAATCTCCAGTGAAAAGATCTCTTAGCAGAACTGAAGTGCTGCCTGTCAGAGGAACTGGAGGTCGGCCTCGGAAGTACAGCCTTGCCTCATTGTCTGGAAGCACCTCTTGTAGAAAGAAAGGAGTACTAATAAGAAATATATCCACAGGAGGAGGGGGATGACTTCAAGCAAAAATGCAAGGGAACCAGTGGGCTTCTTCCGGAATTAAGCGGTTTCAGTTCAGCCCAGCCTTCTCCAATCTGATGCCCTCCAAATCTTTTGGACTACAACCCCTATTATCCCCAGCAAGCAAGACTAGTGGGCCTGCTGGGTGGGGATAATGGGAGCTGTCGTCGGGCACATCGGGGGAGGGTGTGCACTAGGTTGGAAAAGGCCGGGCGAGCAGCTTGAGAAACAATGCCGCTCACCTGGCATTGAGATGGATGTTTTAATCACTGGGATAGGATCCTTGAACCCATTTATTAAATCTAGATTGATTCCTTGATGGCTTTTCATTTTATTTCATTGCTCGATAGGCAGCGCCCTAATGAGGAAAGGCAGGAGATGTGGAGCAGGGGGTTGGGAAGCAAAGACCGCAGAGTGGGCAATCTCTCCTCCCGCGTTGTCGCGTTCCACTCGGCTGTTGGGTCCGTGCCCAGAGAGGCAGTTGATGGTAGTGCTTCCGGTTATGGGCGTTAGGTGGTAAACAGCATGATCCGATTATATAATCTTGGATTTCTGAGAAGTGGGGTTGCACCACAAGCAAAAAAAAAGAAAAGGTAATGTTAAATGCACGAGCGAGACTTATACAACCTGTAAGTCTGATTCATCAGGTTAATGATTAAAAACAACAACAGACCACAGAAGAGCAATTCTGAAAATAGCTGGCTGGACTATTTATAGCATCTCGCGTCTGCTTGGCCTCTGTTATTGTTGTCTGGGAAGGTTCCTGACGAAATCCTCCTGCTGCCGACTCAGGTTTTGATCAGTCACTGACCAGCTTTTGAGTGACAGCTGTTTGCGGAGGGGGGGGGGAAATGTTGATCTCCTGCTTGGTTCACCGGCCTGCGGGGGGGGGATAGCTTTGCTTCCCCCACCCCCCTTTGCAGTGCCTTGCATTTCAGACTTCTTATCTGATTGTTTATCAAGCTCCTGGAAATTACTGAGCACTGTACACAGATGAAAAACAAGACGGTCCCGGCCCAAGGGATGTGTGTACAAGGCAAAACTCAAGTTCGTCAAAGTTCTCCAAATCCCACGTCGAAGCTTGCTCACCTCGTGTCTGTATCAGACTGCAGTCTTTTTTTTTCTTTTTCTTTTCCCATGAACATTTCTTTGTGTTTTCATGCGTGGTTTTCCAAATGTAAGCATCAGTGGTGCGCATCTTTTAAAATTACACATTATTTTCTCATTGGTTGTGCGCATTTTTCAAAAGCACGCAATTTTTTACGCACGCTCTTCACACGTGCACAGGCTGTCGAATTCTTTTTCTTTTGTCCACGGATCACATGGCAAGCTCGGAAATGTACAGGCCTCGACTGCAGATTGTTTTAGAATCCATGTTCGGTCAGGGACGTGTGAACTGGGTAAATCCTGATCAAAATCAAATTGGAACAAATTTCTCATGCCTTCCTACCCTGCCTCTCACGCTTACCATCTAAAGCACATGCTATGAAAGGGAAAAAAGGATGAGGAGGGACGAGAAAAGTGTGCGATTTAAGGTTTGCTGCACAATGTGTGTGCGGGATTTGGTGCGGTTTTCTTTTCAAGTGTAAACACGTGTTAGTAACCTGATCGCAAATGTGAGCAAATTTGAAGGAACGCTACTTGTGGCTTGGTCCGAATATAAATGTTAAAAATTGGGAGCCTGGCCTGATCAGTGCTGGCTCCAGGTTTTCGAGTGCCCTTGGGCAAGTCGCCCTCCATGGGCCCCTGGCCTTAGCGAGTCCTCCTCCTCACCCCCATGGTCACCAGCTGCTTTTGCTCCTTCTCCTCTTTCTCATCATTGCTGGCACTTGCTTGCTGGACAGGCATCCGCTGCTCCTTCCCCCACACCACCTCCCTTGTCCGGGCCGGAGCGAGGGGCAGGTGAACAAGCAGGTTGCAGTGGTGAAGAGGAGGAGCAAGTCCAGGGGGCCCTTGTCAGTGGGGCCCTGCTGGGGGGTGGGCCCTTGGCAGGTGATCATGCCTACCCATGACGCCGGCCCCGAGTCCGAACATATGAATGCTAAAAATTCCACTTGCGCCAGTTCCCTTCCTCTCTCGCAACAGGCTGTATTTGAGGTCCTTGAGTTCCCGTTTGCCGTTCCAGCAGAGTCTCTCCCTGCTGTTTGCGGAACGTCCTTTGGGGTGTGCATTGATTTTGAAGGCTGACGCGCGGCTAGGTTCCTGCAGTGCTTTTTTGAACCGGGTTGGGGGAAGAAATGCTGCAGCGTTGCATCAGGAAACCAGCCAATCTCTCTGCCGCTCCCTTGCCCTCCTGCAACATCGGCGGCGGCCTCTTGGGTTTCCGAGGGGGATGGAAAGGGCTTAGTTCAGCCAGCACACGCTTCGGTGTTTCCGTTGGGAAGGGCATCGCTTCCGTAGCTGCAGTCCTCTCTGACTTCACTTTTGCAAAAATAGCTTCAGGCAGAGAGAGAAGACGTTGCTCTTGGGCAGATCTCTCTCCTTCAACACTCTTTGCCTGTTGTAAGTGGCTTCTTTTGGTCTGAGGCCAAATCAGCCTGGATATGTTTTTTGGGTTATTTTAATCGTGTGCTTTTTTTGTTCTTGTTCTGCCCTTTTCTTCAAGGAGCACAGACTGGCATACATGGGGGATTTCCCCCATCTTATCCTCACAACGAGCCTGTGAGGTAGGCTTGGTCCATTGAGGTGGGGAGAGTAACTTGCCCGAGGTCGGCCCATGAGCTTTGTGGCTGCGTGATTTGAAATCGGGTCTCCCGGGGAGAGGGCCTGTGCTCTCTGTCCATTTAACACAGGGACGCACAATCGTTTCCGCCCCGAGGGCTGCATTGGGTATCTGCTGGGGTGGCGGGGGGCCGCACATGCACACTACTCTCGCACACCAGTTGCACTCACCACCGCAGCAACAAGAGGTCTTGGTCTGGTAGCAACAACATCTGTTACATGTCCCAGCAACAAGGTGTGGAAGCCCCCTCTCCAGTCACCCCAGCCTGACCACCAAGAAAAGAAGGGGGGGAATGCTCTAGGAAGGAACGGGCTTTATGGTTCCTGCCATGGAAGCCTCATTCCTAGAGTGCCCCAGGAAGCTGGCAGGAACCTTCAAGCGCTGCCTTCTAGGGTGCTCCAGTGACACTCTAGGAACAAGGCTTATATGGCAGGAACCATTATTTATTTATTTATTATATTTATACCCCCACCTTTTTTCCTGCAAGGAACCCAAGGCGGCTTACATAATCCTCCTCCTCCTCTCCATGTTATCCTCACAACAACCCTGTGAGGTAGGTGAGACTGAGAGTCTGACTGGCCCAAAGTCACCCAGTGAGTTTCATGGCCAAGTGTGGACTAGAACCAGGATCTCCCGAGTCCCCAGTCCAACACTCTTAACCACTACGCCACACTGGAACAATAAAGTGTTCCTAGAACATGTTTGGTCTGCCCCCCCCCCCTTTTTTTGGCGGCAGCAGCAGATGCTGGAGGGCTCCGGAAAAGGCTCGATGAGGCTGTGTGTGGCCCGCGGGCTGCACCTTTTGCACCTCTGGTCTCACACCACACTGGCATTTCACCATGTTAATCCACAGGGGCATCATACAACACACACACCCTCCTCCATTTGATGTGGGCAGTTGGAGGCAGCGTCTGCCGCCCTCCGGCCACCTTACAAAAGGGCTTGCAAAGAGGTGTCCAGAGCAGGGCCGAGCGGAAGGGAGATTGGGATGTCCCGGTAGATCTCGGGGTGATTTGCAGTGGATCGGCGCGGGTTTCTGACTCCCATTAGTTGGAAGGGTCCGTAAATTTGAAGAACATTCTCTGGCCAGACTGACTTCCTGCTGCTCACTTCCTCTCTCCGCCTTCTTGTTTAGTCTCGGTTGCCTTCGATCTGGTCTTCCCGAATCTCTGCCAGCTAATTTCAGAGCAGCCTTTCCCAACCTGGTGCCCCGTCCAGGTGTATTGGACTACAACCCAGGTAATCATTATGGGAGTTGTAGTCCAACACAACTGGAGGGGGCGGCAGGTCGGGAAAGGCTGTTTTAGGGTGTTGCGTTGGAATTCCTGATCTTGCCTAACACTCATGTGGATTTGCACTGGTGCAGGCAAGTTATCCCAGGAATGCAGCTCACGGCATGCAGCCTTCGCCCCAAACCACCCTTTGCCTCTGATTCCACCTCACTGCCTGGCACTGAGCTCGAGTTGGTGGCCCTCGGTGTGCTAGTAAAAGAGCAAATTTAGATCCATGAGCCTGAAGTCTGCCCAGCCAGGCCCACTCCCAAGGTCTGGAGCAGTCATTTTCAAACTCTACTGGGCACTCCTTGGGAACTTCCTGGGAGAGAAGATCTGTCCCGGCAGGCGAGCTTCCCTGAAAAACCAGCCAGGCCCCACCACCAATCTCGTTACAGTCACAAAATTGTACTGCTGGGCACATTCTCAGTTCACCCAATGCGACGGCGAACGACCGTTCACCTCATGTGTGCACCCTACCTAGAACATACCCAGAATTCTTTGGCATTGGACTCTGTGCCAGACACGTTGATGTGGAAAAAGCTCCCAGCGGGGGCGGCAGGGAAAAACATTTGCAAACTGCAGCGCTGGGAGTCAGTTCTGGACTTGTGGAGGCGAGAGTTCAAGTCCCTGCTCAGCTGTGCACTTGGACACACAAAAAATACCTTTCCCCCTCCTCTCCTTGGTTCTCCATCTAAAATGGGGATGCCAAGTTTGTGCCTTGCAGGGTTGTTGGGAGGGTAGTGAAGGAGTGTATAGTGGAGCGCATGGGGACGATAACTTGAAAGGGCGTTTGGAAGCCGGAGCTGGGAGGGCGGCTTGATTTTTGGGCGTGCGCAGCAAGGATTCCACAATACTTTCTGTTGACCGTTCAGTGAAAATTAATAACTCGGGAGGGGGCCGAAGCCTTTCGGAGCAGCAGCCCCTTTCGATTTTGCCACGCTCGCCTTGTGCTCTTCAGCACCGCCGTCTTGGGGGCAGGACGGCACACTCTAGCCCCAGGATAGCAAAGTTGTTGATCCTTGGTTGCTAGGACTGTCCCTCCTGGGTTGTAGAACACCTTGTTCTGACCCAGGACGGCAAAGCCTGTTGATCCTCTCGGTGCCGGACCCGTTCCTCCGCTGACACAAAAACGTCTCGGGGGGGGGGGCGAGCTTGACATGTGTACTCTGCATTAGCTACTGTTTACGTTGAGCTTCGAGCGGGTACACCTTGGTCCTAGCCCTCCTCCACACCGACTCGATCAACAGTTAGCTGAGTACAGACACTGAGCCTTTTTGTAAGGGGTGCTTTGCAGGAGGCTGTAGCATGTCTGCCCCTTTTTCTTCGACACCGCCCTCGTGTTTCGCAGTGCAATGGTATAATTAACCTTAAAGACAAAACAAAAAACAAGCCCATCTTACTAACTGAGAGGTCCTGGTCCAAGCCCCTGTTCTTTTTTATCATTATTTTTTTTATTGTGAACGTCATTAAATCAAAACAAAAAGAAAAGAAAAACATTTAAAAATTACAGTTTTCTTACATGAAATTTGAATAGATCAATAACAATTGATACACATGAAATGTACACCCCTTTATATTTTATATAAAGCAAGATATACTACTCTCTATAAGCATAGTTATGCATAGGTTTCCACAAAGGCAGACCATGTATTTATCCATTCGTAGATTACTCCTGAACACCACCCGTTCCAAAGTTGTTCAAGTCCTCGATCCATTGCGTTTATCAGAGGCAGCCATTTGTCCTTCCAATATTGTAATATCGTGGCAAAATTGATGTGACGCTGTCCATGAACCAACCCATCAGTGCACAATGACCATGCTGGCTGGGAATGATGGGTGTTGTAGTCCAACACATCTGGGTGGAGAAGGCTGCACTATTATTTATTACTTATTTACAAGATTTATATACCACTCCATATTCCAGTATGGAGATTTCAGAGCAGTGAACAATAAAAGATAAAGCAAGTCAAAGAATAAAACAATAAGTGCTCTAGAGTGTTTTCCTTTCATCAACCCCATACACCCACTCTTGACCATCTAAAAAGCAGTTTTTTGACATCTGGATTGTTTTGAGTGGCTGAAAGTGAAACCCGCTAGAGAAAGCTACAATTTTCACACCCTAGAAGGCAAATAGGTACCCGGATTGCAGCCAAGGGCCTCTGTTGTGATTCTCAAATGGGCACACGCTGCTCCGTGCCCAGAATGCTGGACTGGCATCCCCGCGCAAAACTCCAGTGGATGAAACCAGTCTTGGCAAGGAATCTGTCCCAGGTGCAGATCAGCTCCTGTTGAAATAAACGGGTGGTTGTGTGTCTTGTTTGCACATCAGAGCACATCCAACGCTCTGGATTGCGTTGTTCGTCATGTGCCGGCTTCTTTGGGTGCTGTGGGATTGATCGGATTGGCTCTGTTAGCCTCAGGGTGGGCTCTGTGCAACTTCAGGCGCATCTGAAAATGGGAGCAAGGTTTGTGAAAAGCACCTTTTCCGCACCAAGCGGCTCTGTGAAAACGATAGCTGGCATCACCGTCACAGTCATGGCTAGCCCAAAAAGATGCCACCTGACCTCTGGGTCCCCTTTTGCAAGGGTGGGCAGAAGGGAGAAGTTCCAGCTGTGTTGGCCTTCGGCTCCCGGAAGCCCCTCCTAGCATGGCCAGTGGTCGGGAACGCTGGGAGTTGGAGTCCAAAACATCTGGAGATCTGCATTCTGCCTTGGGGGGGGGGAGCTGCTCTGATCTGTGAGAGTGTGTTTCATTTAATATGACCCACACTTCACAGCCCTGGCAGGAAATGGACTCTTAAGTACCTGTCTTTGATTCCTCCCTACCTGGATCTTTAAAGTGATTGACTGCCTTTTCCTTTCCAAGCGTAAGAGCAACACGTACCCTGGGCCGGCTTTAATCTTTCATAAGCTCTTTCTGTCCCTGGATGGGCTGGTGATAGATAGATCGAGAGCATGTGTGGGCAGCCATCCCCTTGCCTCAGGGCTGCATCCTCCTCCTCCAGTCTTGAGGCTAATGCATTTTTGTGATCACCTTTCTCTCTTGCAGAAGCCTTCTTCAACCACCCTTTCCTCGATCAGGTCTCAACCGTCAAAAAGTGTGAGTTGGAATTCCGTTCTGTTTTGTCTCTTCCCCCCCCCCCCCCCCCCAGTCTGCATACTTGAGAATGAGCGGCAAGTGCTTGTCAGACACGCCGGCACCCCAGATGTCCCGCTGTGCTGCATGGTTCTCCATCGACCGTCTTGCCCCGAGTCTTGGGGTCGCAGCGGGGATTGCGTTTTGCCGGCTTCCTCCCAGCATTTGTGGGGTTTCATAGATTTCATAGATCATAGAGCTGGAAGGGGAGCCTACAAGGCTATCGAGTCCAACCCCCTGCACAATGCTTTAAATGTTGCTGAAAGTCAGCGGTTCTTCCGAGGGTCCCGGAAATCTCCCCGCAGGCTTCGCTGACATTTGAAATGCGGACCCCTCGGAAGCTGCCCTTTCCTGACGTTATTTCCCGTCTCTCCCCAGCTTGTCCTGTGCCTGTGCCGACATACACGGGTTCCGTCTCCGGCAGCTCCTGCGGCAGCTCCCCCTCGTGCCGGTTTGCTTCCCCCCCAGTAAGTTCTGTTCTGATTTGGAAAATGGGTTCTCTGTACCTTGTAGGGGGGGCGGGGCATTTTGCCCCCGAGGCAAAGGGACTTAATGGTGTGTTTTCCCTGATGTAACTAGTGACTCAGAATCTGGGGATTTCTTGATGACTCCCCTTCTACTGCTATGGCTATCCTTACTTTAACTTCCCCTGCTCCCCGTTAGCCCGGTGTTTCTCTCCCTCCTTTGGGGTGAGCACCTCCTTGCAGAACAGTCAGCAGAGATATTAGACTGCAGGGTGGCCCTCCAGATGTTTTGGCGTACAACTCCCATGATCCCTCACCACTGGCTATGCTGGCTAGGGCCAGTGGGAGTTGTAGCCCACAATGTCTGGAAGGCCGCAAGTATGCCCAGCCTTGTGCTTCCCGCAGAATCTTCGCTGCAGAGATCGTGTCTGCTTCAGTCGCCTTAGCGGCGTTTACGCTGCGGAAAGTTGGTGCAAAATCGATACAGGGATTTTTTTCTGTATCGGGCCAAGAGAATGCAAACCCTTGAATTTTAACAGAAGTCATGGTTGGGCAAACCAGTGATACATGAAGCCTGTGTGTGCCTGCTTAGGGTTAACGGCGAGTGCGGCGATAACCGTTGTGCCTCTGCGCACGTTTCCCAGGGAGATCTGTGTCTTCCAAACATATGTCTTCTCTTCAGTCCCTCCCAGACATGCAGCACATCCAAGAAGACAACCTCTCTTCACCCCCCCTGGGGCCTCCAAATTACCTGCAGGTGTCCAAAGATTCTGCCAGCACCAGTAGCAAGAATTCCTCTTGCGACACGGATGACTTTGTCCTGGTTCCGCACAACATCTCTTCCGATCAGTCGTGTAAGGCTCTTTGGGTTTTGTGCGCTCGCGAGCAGTTCTGCCCGCTCTCGGCCGCTGTTTTTACCTTGGAAAAGAGACTTCTGCTGCTGCGGGTTTAATGTACTCCAGTGCGAAATGTGTTTGCTTTGAGGAGCTCGGCTTTTTTTAGTGTTCTATCTTTAGTTGGTGGGTGTTTCCCCCCCTTCAAAGGAATCCTTATTCCTGCAGGTCTTTCAGTTTCTTTCAAGCACTGCGAGGGAATAGCAGATCAGGGCGGGAACAGTTTTTGTGGCATGTGGGAGCATTCCTGGGCCAAAACACAAGACAGGAGCAAATATTTTTGTAATACCTGCTAAGGGGTTTGAAAAGCTTGGCGTCTGAGTTAAATCTCCCCCCCCCCATCTCCTCCCCTTTCAATCTCATCATGGCAGCCACATTTACGCAGATACCTTCAGTTTCATGAAATCAAAACATGCTCTATAAAGCTCTCTCCATCCAAGAGAGGTCAAACGAGGAGGAAGGACTTCCCAGTTGATTTCCTTTGCTCATGAACAGGGTAAAGCGCCCACTAAAATGCGGCCTTCATCGCAGCTACGATACGCTCCTGCACAGAGTCGCTTCGCGCGGCTTCCAGTTAAGAGCTCCCTCGGTCGCTGCTTCGCGCACTCCCTGGGCTGACGCTGGTCTTGCCGTGTGTTCTTTTGCTCTCCAGGTGACATGTCTCTGGCACCCGTGGGCCGGCGCACCTCGAGCGAATTCCTGGTGTGTGGTGGGTAAGTGTTGCCGGGGGTTCGGCCTTGCTGGTTTTTACCCTCCCAAGCCACCGTAGGGAGGAATTCAGGGCCACTGGATCTTTGCAGTTGGGGGGGCGGGGCAGCGTGATTTTCGTCTTGCTTTGGCACATGGCCTTCCCCTCTTGAATTATCCTCAAGCCAACAAGTTCCAGGAAAGATCCTGCAAGGTTTTAGTCTCCCCCCGCCCCCAACACATCTTCCTCGACGACTCTGTGTCGCCTTCGGCAGGTGGCCTCCGTTATCCATTTCGGGAAGCTCTGGCAATTTTCAGAAGCTGTCCTCGAACCCCTCTGCAAGAAGTTCAGCAAAGAGCTGTGTGTTGCCCTGGGGGGGGGTCTCTCCACCCCCACCCCCCTTCATGCATTCATTCATTTAGATGTATGGCCCACCCTTCACCTTAGGGTCACAGGGCAGCCCCCCCCCCCCCGTACATATCCATAAAGCAATGTGAAGCAATTTAAAGCCACTATAAAAGCTCAATTCATATTCAGCTTTCATCCTTGTAGCAGTTTCTCTTTCGGAGGGGAAAGCAGCTGCCTGCCTCTCTTCCCCCCCCCCCCTTGATGGAGAGTGTGGAGGAAACAACCGTATCCCCTATACCAGTGTTCTCCAACCTTGGGTCCCCAGATGTTTTTGGCCTACAACTCCCAGCATGCCCCAGTCAGCATAGCTGGCTGGGGCATGCTGGGAGTTGTAGGCCAAAAACATCTGGGGACCCAAGGTTGGAGAACACTGCCCTATACAATCTTTTAAAAAACGTATTTGTCCTCAGAAATGGTCCCACGGCAGTGGTCCGGCCATCTTTCCCTTCACAGCAGGGGTGGGGATTCGGCGGACCCTCTAACTGTGGCTGGGTTCCAACTCCCTATGAGCTGCAGCTGGCATGGCCAGCGGCTGGGGATGACAGGAATTGTAGTCCATCCGCATCTGGACGGCCACGGGTTCCCAGTCTCCCCGTTTTCCAGGACGGCGGACTCAGAGCCGAAACGGGTGATCCTCCTCCTCTCAAGGACCGCATAGAAGGGGAAATGTCTAGCTGGGCCTTACCAGGATCTGATGCCCTCCGGGTGTTGTTGGACTACAAGCCCCATCAGCCCCAGCCAGCATGGTCAGGTGGGGTGCATGGAGACAGTGACCCTGTCGGCCGGGGGTAATGTAGGCTGCAGTTCAACGTGTCCGGAAGGCAACGGGTCAGGCGATCCCAGCCTGAATGGATCAGTGGGCTGCTGGTGCAAGGCAGCCCCGTATAGCCGCTCACATTTAGGCTGCAGCTACAACCTTAAGTAGAAATCTTGTGACTGGAACTCCCCACATTTGTTTGTTTGCTTTAAATTTATTTAAGGGGGGGGGAAGGCAGTGGTATAGCTGAGGGCCTTGCTCTTTGCCCTCGTGCTGTGGCCTCAATCCAAATCCTCTCTACCTACACACACACACACACACACACACACACACACACACACCGCAGAGCGGGAACCCCAGCAGTGCTTGACCTATTGCCCATAGTTTTTCCGCCCTGTGGCTAATAGCCGTTTCAGCGGTGCAGGCAATATGACGGCAGCTGTATTCCAATACAGCTGGAGAGCACCAGGTTGGGGAAGGCCGGGTTAGACTGACCGTGGCTTTTCCCTCTACCTCGTGCAGAGGCTCACGGGGATTTGAACCCATGCCCCCCTTGTTCAAGATCAACGCTCCATCTCCCTGTTGGACAGTGAGGTTCGCATCCTGACGCTCTTAGTCTCTGCAAGCACACAACCCTTCACTGCTGTGCGCTGTCCTTTAAGTGTGCAGGGGTGGCTCGTGGAGAAGCTGTTTTACCTTTCCCCCAGGACCTTTCCCAAAAAATCCAGGCTGTACATTTCAGGTGTCCCATTTCAGATCGTGGGAAACTGCCGGGCTGGTTCAGCTGAGCTATTCTCAAGGGGCCAGCAATGACTCCACCGGAGTCCAGAAACGGCGCAGGCGTACTTTGGGCTCAGGTGTTGGCCTTTGGCTGGTCTGCTGACGGGCTGGGGACTGCGGTTACGTCAGCTGTTTTCCCTCCTCAGCCCGTTCCCCCGCCTCTCCTGCCTTTGAGGCTTGAGCAAACAAACACGCACAGCCTGGCCCTCCTTGCTCCTGAACTTCCTGTTCCCTCTCCCCCCCCCCAATGGGTTTTCCTAGAAGGAAATAAGCGGGGTGGGGGGGGAGTCCTCTTTCCTTGCCTGTGGGAAGGCGGGGAGGGGCCGGCGTCAGGCTGAGCAGCTTTTCCCAAGTGTCATGATTGGTTTCTCCAGCCAGGGCTGCAGTCTCGCTCTCGAGCTCATTTGCAGCAGTTTGTTCTTAATCCCGCTTTGCAAACGCCGGAGCTGTTGGGCAGCAAGCTGTGAGACTTGGTGCCTGCGTAGCCTGCGGAAACAGGGCCTTGTCCCGTGTGCCCCCCCCCTCGGATCCTCATTAACCCTGGACAATGGTGCAAATTGAGGAGAGGCCTGCCTGCCGCCCCTCATTCTCCCTCTCCTTGCCTCCCAACTTCAGGCAGTGCCAGCCGCCAGTCTCCCCCCGCAGCGAGACGGCACCTATCCCGGTCCCTACTCAGCTCCGCAATTACCAGCGCATCGAGCAGAACCTGACCTCGGCCGGCAGCCCCGGGTCGAACCCCCACGGGTCGCCGAGGTAAGACCCCTCCCCGCCTGCGCTGCTTTGTTTTGTCCTTGCTGCTAGTTCTCAGAAACACTGCCCCTCTGCAGTGATAGGATCTTCCCCTCAACGTTTTTTTGTTTGTGTGGACAGACAGACGCCGCATCCCTGCCACACCGGGTGGGGAACTCTTTATCGGCCCCAACTTAGCGGTAATTTGGCAGGCGGGTATCTAAGGATGCATTGCAGAAGGCGCGCATCCCGTGAAGCCGAGCAGCGGGAGATTGAGGACAGACGAAAGGAACGGCTTCTTCACGCGGCGCGGAGTTGAACTGTGCAGTTTGCCACCAGCGAGACGTGGTGATGGTTGCCAGCGTGGGCCTGCTTTAAAAGGGGATTAGATGAGTTAATGGAGGAGAAAGCTATCGCCGGTTGTCAGTCAGGATGGCTATAGATTGCCTCCGGTATCAGAGAGGCAGTCTGCCTATGTGCACCGGTTGCTGGGGAGGGCGCTGCTGCTGCACTCATGTGCTACCTGTGGGCCTCCCATTGGGGCACCTGCTTGGCCGCTGTGTGAACAGAATGCTGGACCAGATAGGCCTTTGGTCTGATCCGGCAGGGCTCTTCTTACCTTCTTAAATGATTCAGATATATTTGAAGGCACTTAATGTATCACGTTTCAGTCAGTGTAGAATGCCCGAGCACTCATCGCCGAAAAGGAGCTAGGAAGTAGTAGTTGTTTTAAACGAAAGCTGGACGTCTCAGGATTGGGCCAGGAATATATCCCCGTCAAGGTGCTGGGTTTTTTTGAGTGACAGACTTGGCGTTTTAAGTTACGCACGTTTTCTTCCGGAACTGGGACGGGTTCTCCCTTGGTTGTGCCTTCAGATCTGCTGCAGTGAGGCGGTCGAATACCAGCCCCGTGGGCTTCCTGAAGACGGGCTCCTGTTCTCCAGTGGCGGCGGACTCTGCACAGGGCGTTGGACGCCGGCTCTCCACGGGCTCTTCGAGGCCATATTCCCCTTCGCCGCTAGGTAAAGCCGGAAACTGAGGCATCTGTGGGGAGGTAGAGGCCTAAAAGTCGGTGTCGCCCTTAACTTTCGGCAGGCTGCAGATCAGGGGTGTTGAACCTCTGTCATCCCAAGGGAGATGGATTCCGTTTTGGGGACGCTCTCGGGGGCCACTTTCCAGTGGTGGGCAGGGCCAAAGGCAGAAGGGGCGGGGCCTTCACTGTGAACCTGTCCGAGGTTCACAGTGAAGATCTGCGGGAGACGCCCTTTGGAGGGCACCGTTACGCGCAGAGGCCTGTTTGTCAGGCACAGGTGAAGTGGCTTTCTCCTGTGTTGCCCCCAAACCATGGAATGCACTCCCTTGTAAGAACTACGGTGGGGCACCCACCCACCCCACTCTCTTGGCCTTTAGAATGGGTGTAAAGATGCACCTTTCTGATTTAGACTTGTAAGGGCACGATCCTGTGCATGTTTAGACAGGAAAAAATGCTGGCTGGGGAATGCTAGGAGTTCTAGGACTTTTTTGTGTCTGAACATGCATAGGATTGTAGGACTTTTTTCTGTCTGAACATGCATAGGATTGTAGGACTTTTTTCTGTCCGAACATGCATCGGATCTCACCCTAAAATGTGCGGTCTTCCAATTTTTTAAAGTGTTTTTACTGTTCTTGCTTTTATTGTTGCAAAGTTTTATCGTTTTAAAATGGTTGTACGCTGCCTGGATGGCTTTTTAGCGGATAAGGCAGAATCATCATCATCATCAACGGCAGGGCAAAAAATACCAGCACATTTTAGCTTAAAGCTCTTGCAGCCCAAGTAACTCATTTCTTTATCTATGTATTACGTTTCTGTACCGCCAAAAGGCCTTAGTAGAGGCGTTTCAACCTTTCAGAATGGGGTGTGGAGCGGAGCGGAGCTGCATAAAAGCTGCAGGAGTTGTGGTCCAGCACATCTGAAGGGCAGAGGCTGGGCAAGGCTGAGCTAGCTACTTGCCCAGATGACAGAGTTAATGGTGGTCGTCTTAAAAAGAGAAAAGGAAAGGAGATTAGCCCTCTGTTGATGAGTCACACTGAGGTGGCTTTAAAAGGAGCAGGCGGGGGGGAGCACTTGCGATGTCTTTGTTCTGTCAGAAGCTCCCTTTGTAGGAAAAATAATGGCGTATCGCTTCTCTTCCCCGCCACCCCCTTAGTTGGCACCATCCCCGAGCAACTGGGGCACTGCTGCTGCGGGCAGCTTCAAGGGCACGAGTCCAGGAGCCGAAACTCCTCAGGTGAGCGTTCTTTGTCCCTTCGCTTTTGAGTACCGCAAAGTTACAACGCCGTCCCATTGGCTCCCAATGTATGCTAATTCCCGTCCCACCCAGAACTGGTTGGTGTGTTGGAGAACAGGAGGATTGTGGCCTGACATGTCAAGATTTTTGTGGACGGTCCTGGAGAGTTAGACGGTGACTGATACCCCATGAAGGACAACGTGGCACCTTAAACTCAGCCCTGTGCTTTAAGCAGTAGCCCGGTCACCAGAGGTGACCAGGAATTGCTTGCAGCCGAGCGAGCAGGCTGGTGGAGGAGGAAGGATGGAGCGCTCCGTCCCTCCCCTTCTCTGGCCAGCACAGAAACGGAGCAGGCTGCCAGAGGAGGGAAGCCCCTCCCCCTGCTCCCCGTGTGGAACTGGAGCTCTCCCTCCCTCCTCAGCCCTCCTCCAGCTGGCTAGTAAACAGGCATTGCAGGCTAGTAACTTTTAGGAGCGTATTTACCAGGTTGCTTTAAAGTTCCGTTTGCAAATTTAGAGGCATAGATGGGTGGGTGTGGATTGCCTTTCAGAGCAGTGTTCTCCGACCTTGGGTCCATGGCCCTCCCCTTGCTCTAGTGCAGTGTTTCTCAACCTTGGCTAGCTGGCTGGGGCATGCTGGGAGTTGTAGGCCAAAAACATCTGGGGACCCAAGGTTGAGAAACACTGCTCTAGTGTCCTCTCGAGATCGTAGCTTTGACGTCCTGCTGTAGGCTCTCTGAGATTCTGCTGTCCTTTTCGGCCTTATGAGCCTCTTGTGAGCTTCCCGCCGCCGCCGCCACCACCACCACCACCTCTTCTTTCAATCATTCATGTGTTTTGTGATGACAAGAAAAGGCTTTTCCATCCATTCCCCCCCGCATCTCTGGTGGATGTTCTTTCTGGGCATGCGCACCAGGCCTTAAGTTGACAGGCCGCTATGAATCTTCTGTTGGGGTTCCAGTCGCCGTGACTCTAAAAGAATTCTGGATGTGGGCGGCAGTGGCTTCCTCATGCCAGCGTGCATGGAAAGAGCCAAGTCGCATTCCCTTGAGGGGGGGAGGACTCAACTTGGCCCCTTCAGAACAGTGGTGGCGATCGCCTGCGTCATGGGAGTGCTGTGAGGATGAGCAACTTAAGGACTGCAAGATCTCTCTCTCCTTTTTTTTTTTTAGTTATTTTTATTGAATTTTAAATCACATGTTTTCAATACAATCAGTGAGTATACAGAAAATACGGCAACTTTTCAACTAGCAAAACACATACCTCACATAAAAGATCCAGTTACAGTTAATGGGAATCACAGGGGGTTCAGTATATGGATGACCTTATATTTATCCGCAGAAGTTCATCGGGGGTTTAAGATTTAGTTGTAATTATCTGCGGGCGCAGTCCTGTGGAGATGAGTGTGTGCTTCCGAACTCGAAGGATCACGCTCATCCAGCGCAGAGCAGGACGGCAAGGCTTTGGCATGTAGGAAGCTCTGCCCTGTTTCAGATCAGACGTATTTGTCCTTCTGGCCCAATATTATCTGCTCCATCAGGCAGCCGCTCGCTGTGGTACGGGCAGAGAAGGGGCTTTTTCCTTCTCTGCCTACCTGATCATTTTTAACTGGAGGTGCCGAGAATTGAACCCGGGGAACGGGGGCTCTGCCCCCAAGCTACCGTCTTCTTCCTCAGGCTGGGCGTACTCGAGACCGTCTGTGTGTTTGTGTCCAGACAATCTTTGGGTTTCAAAGAGAGCAGGAAAGCTGCATTCATCAACCAGCAGAAATGATGCTGTTTGAGCCCGTTTGTAAGAGTCTCCTAACGTAGATTCGAATTTCTCAGTTATCCATAAGCTTCAGCTAAGGCAGGCCAAATTCACAGTCATGTCATTACATATAAATACTGTATATTGTTTTCCTCCTTTCTTTCCTTCTATGGCTTTGTTTTGTTTTGCTGAAGCTTACAATAAAAAATAAATTATGGGCGGGGGGGAAGCAACTTGACGTTGCCCGCCCTTGACGCTGGCCCCCGAGCCGTGTTGTGACACCCGGAAGCTGGCACGTGCCGGGCCAGCTGCTCCGAGCCTCCTCCCGATGGCATCTCCCGCTTCTCCTCCTCCTCCCCAGGCTCGCCGGTCCCGCAGTCCCACTCCCCGCAGCCCCTACTGACGGCCGGAGCCCGGCTGCAGAGCGCCCCGACCCTGACAGATATTTACCAGAACAAGCAGAAGCTCCGGAAGCAGCACTCGGACCCCGTCTGCCCGTCGTACGCAGGCTACGGCCACAGCCACTCCCCACAGCCCGGCCGGCCGGTCAGCCTGGGGACGTCGCCCACCAAGCACCCGGGCTCGTCGCCCCGGAGCTCCGACTGGCTCTTCAAGACGCCCCTGCCGACCATAATTGGCTCTCCCACCAAGGTGGGTGTCAGGATCTGTCCCTTGGGGGGGGGGGTTGTGAGAGTAAACTAGAGTAAAAGCGTTGCCCGCTTAACTCTTAGTATTACGCACGGAAGGAAGAAAGCGAAAGCAATGTATTGATAGTAAAGTGTTTATTCAGTTGTAAGACTCTTACGAGATTAAGGCGTGTCACACGCAGAAGAGAGGTTCTTGAAGATGGTAGCACAACACCGTGCTCACCCCTACTTTATAGTATTTAACTATAAACAATAGGAGGGTTATACAACGGTTACGCAATAATTACATCTTGTTGACTTGCAAACTTGTTATCAGACCGTGACGTATAGTCACCTTGAATCTAAGTCAGGAGATATTTTGCACTCCATTCACTTCTGCACCCCACACTAAACCTAACAGGGGTGAGGTGGCCGCAGCCCCGCTTCTTCGGCGGCCTTCCCCAACCTGGCGCCCCCTCCGGATGTTTTGGACGACCCGATTCCTAGGATTCTTCCCTATTGGCTGGGGGTGATGGGATTTGTAGTCCAACACAGCTGGAAGGCGCCAGCTCAATTATGGGCTGCGGGCAAGGTGTTTTGTGCCAATACTGGTGGAGTTTGCTTTGAGTTGCAGAACCAAGTTTCTAATTCTGCCGTTTAAAAAGGAATAATCTTGTTCTTGTCCCACTCTGTAGTTTGGATTATTGTTCTTTGTGATACTCCTGAGTCCCTGCCGCCCTCCAGTGCATGTTTTGTCAGGGAACTATTTCAGTGCTTGTGTATCACTTCATATATTTATACTTTCTATTTACAGTGCTCCCGACAAAGCTTTTAATCGGAAAGCATCGGGGTCTGACGAATTATAGTTTTGTGCACCCAGAGGTTTGCTTTCCTCCTGCATTGGTGCCTTTACTCCTTTGAACGACAGTGCCGATATATTTTTATTTATTTGAAATGCCTCTAAGACTGCCTCATATCCCTAAGCATCTCTAGGCAGTTTTACCAAAAATGAAACCACGTACCATTAAGGCAGCTGTCGCACGACCTGCTGCCCTCCAGATGTGTCGGACTACAACTGCTGGCTGGGGATGCTAGGTGTTGTAGTCCCAACACATCTGGAGGGCTGCCTTAATGGTATACCAGCGGGTGGAGGGACTCGTGACTCTTTAACCATGGCTGGGAGGAACGTTTATAGTGTAATATTATATATGTCTACTGAGAAGTAAGCTCCCATTGAGCTCCGTGGGAGCAAGAGTGTTTAGGATCGCAGCCCAAGATCGCAGCCTTTTGTCACAGGAGGAGTTTTTAAAAAAGGGCCATCCCCCCCCCCTCCCAGCCCAACTTACATTCTGAACCTGGATGGGAATGAAAGGAGCCTTGGTGCAATCCTTTTTCTTCCTTTCCCCCCCCGCTTCCCCTTTAGGCAACGGCTCCGTTCAAGATCCCGAAGACCCACGCCTCCTCTAACCTGGTGGGCCTAGTTAGGCGCCAGGGGTCTGCCGATGTCCCCTTGCAGCCGTCCAAGGATGTGGGCGAGGCCCGGGCGTTCCCTCATTTCCATTCGGCACAGGGGAGCGAGAGGCAGGCAGCAGAGCAGCAGCACCAGCACCACGGGAAAACTGTGTTCGGCAGGTAACGGAAAGGGAAAGGGCTTTGGGGCTTCCAGCCTCCCCCGCTACCCGTGCCCAAGGCTGTCTGCAGCCAGGGCCGTGTAGCAGCTGCTGAGAGGCAGAGCTGTCATCAAAACACGGCTCCGAGTCCACGCTGGGCAGGCAGAAAGTCACTCCCCACATCTTTTGGACTTCACCTCCCAGCATCCCTGACCCATGGGCCATGCATGGCGGGGGCTTCTGGGAGCGGTAGTTGAAGCCATCTGGAGGTCTGACTTTTGCACTATTAGGCACTTTTAAGCTATTCTCACTCTTCTCTCAACCAGTGGCGCCCCTAAGGTTGGGTGACACCGAGAAACTCGACCCGCTTGCGCTTTGCAGACTTTGGCACACCTCACTGACTCGAGAGCCGAAAGCGGGCCGGGCCTGGGTCGGGGGTGGGTTTTTTTTGTGTGTTGCGGCTTCTGCTTTTAAAGTAGGCCACGGTTTGCCATTTGCTGTTCTTTTTCAAATGGCAGGGAGATTTGCGCAAAATGTGGCCGCAAATTGTGCAAGCTGTGGCCATATCTACGCAATTTTCTGGTGTTATTTTGCGCAGGCTTTTCTGCCTTTAAAGGAAATACGCAAATCACGGCCTGCTTTAAAAGCAGAAGATGGCAGGCTGGCTCGATTTGCGTCGGAGCGAGTTGGCGCCAGCGCTGGGTAAGACAGGCTGGAATCCGGGGGGTGGGGCAACCTGGGCTAATTGGCCGGATTTTGGGGCCCCCCAAGTGGATTCCTTGCACATCCCCTAGTGCCACCCCAAATGACCAGCCAGAGGGCAAAAGGTGACAAGGGGAGCTGCAAACAGGCCTGACGTCGCTGCAGCCCCCTTCTTATCTTTCAAAACACCACGGGGGGGACAGCAGTTGGGTATGTACAATGGTCAGGGATGCTCACTGTATTATTTTTTTGCTTTGAAAATATATTGTCCTTTTTTACAACAAAATGGAACTTATTTCTGAGTCAGTGTGAGTTAGCCTCAGGGCAGCAGAAGCGCGCTCCCATTTTATCCCCGAAGTCACGGTGGCGCTGTGATTTAAGTGAGTTTACAATGCAGCAGGGCACACGCTCACCATATTTTGTTGAGAACATCAGTGCAGAGTGGTGGAGTGTGTTGTGTGCTTCACAACTGAAGCTACACAACATGGCTGTCTAAGGGATCGGGGAGCCCTGCAAGGGCATAATGCTATGCAAGTTTAGACGGGGGGGAAAGGCCTACGACTCCCAGCGTGCCCCGCTGGGGCACGCTGGGAGTCATAGGCCTTTTCCCCCGTCTAAACTTGCATAGCATTGTGCCCTAAAAGTATTAAGTCCAGGGTCTAAAATTACCTAACTGTTTCACTACCCTCTGCTTCTGCTCGCTCCTCTTATCTGCAACATGCAGACGATTATACTTGTCTTCCTTGCAGGGGATGTTTGTGTGTGAATTCTCCTTCCTCCGTGCCTAAGGAAAGGGAAGCCACATTCACGAGCCTATATAAATTATGCAGATTAAGCTATTTTGTGTATTATTTCCTCAATCGGCGTAGTTCTGGTTCCGCTATTTACGGGGGCTGGGGGTGTCAGTGAAGTCTGCAAAGGGCTAAAGCTACACACACACACACGAGCTTCTCCCCAACTTCGGTGCTGGCCTCTGTGCCGTGTGAAGCCTAACATTCGCAGTCATGAGCGCTAGAGACTTTTATTTTTAAAAATGGAAGCTGGGGTTCTCTGGAAGCCGAGCTCTTCAGCCAGCGCCAGATCCATGGAATGTGCACAGCCCCGGGCAGTACACTTGCGGTTTGGCGCAACCAGCTGGGGACGTCTCTTGCACAAACTGTGTCAGAAATGAGTGGAAGGGTCCTGCCCATTCCATTGGGTTTGCCCAGGAAAAGGTCCCAGCGGATTCTGGTCTCCGTGGTGTGTGGTTTGTGCCGCAGCGAGGCCTGTTGTGCTATACTATAAACAGGCAGCCTCACTTCCTGGCAAGATTTTCGCACACTTTTTTTTTTTTTTAAAGTTCTCCTCGGTGTTGTTGCACCTGCAACCTCGTGTCTTGTTTCTTCCTTAAACATCTTTCTGCTGAGAAGCGTCTACATAGACCACCTGACCTGACCTGATCTGTTTCGAGAGCTCTCTTGCTTTCTCCTTCGCCTCTCCCGGCTTCTCCCATCGGGGCTGGGAATTACGCACGGCCGGAATTAATCATGGCCTTTGCCGATCAGGAGTAGCTATCGAGAATCGGCATTCCCCGCCCCTAGTTTCTGTTAACATCGGGCCTGCTCAGAACCAAATGAGGCCCAGCGGGGACTCCTGCCTGGGGCTGGAAACGCAGGGTAGGACAAGTTTACCTGGCGGGCCACGATCCGCGACTCACGGACCGTATCCGGCTTAGCGGCTCGCAAATAGTGCAGGCCTGGTTTACATGGTGTACACTCTCTAGCAGCCTTCCCCAGCCTGTTGGTCTCCACCAGGTGGCCCTAGGGAACGATGGGCATTGTAGTCCAACCCATCTGGAGACCCCACCGGGTTGGGGGCGGCTGCTGTAAAAGCCGGGAGCCTCACGGCACCTTCCCTTCCCAGCCCAGGCGGAGCCCCTTGGGTGTTGCCACGTCAGAAGCCCTTTGTTCTTCCACCTAGGTCCGTCAGTACCGGCAAGTTGTCGGACCAGCAAGCACGGGCAGCTCTCAGCGGCCAGCTCTACCAGGGCAGCACGGACAGCCTTAATACTGAGCGGCCGATGGATACAGGTAAGATTTTCTCATCACATAACCATTACATACAGCATCCAAAACAGAAGGGGCAACGTCAAGGCATGGAACTTGAAAGCTCTTCCCTCGCCCCCCCAGGAGTGAAACATTTTACATACTGATTTAACATTTAGTAGGGCCGCCAGGGTGGCTTTCCCAGGCCTAAGCCAAAAACTTTGTGGAAAAGGTGGTTTTCGAGGGAGGGATCTCTCGGCTGAGAGGCGTAGAACCTGCAAGGATTGACAGGTGCTCCCGGGGAATGACTACACGTTGTCTGAAAAGTGGGGTGGGGAGGCTGATGCCCCCCCCCCCGGCAGCCATGTTCTGCTCAGGTTGCCTCTGAGGATGTCTTCACGAGGACTGACGTGCTGGTCTTTCCTCTAGCTCCGCCAGGGGCCTGTGGCATCGCGGTGGTACCTCCTTCCATGGGCGCCGGAGCGAGTTCGAGGGCTGTGATGTTCACTGTCGGGTCCCCTCCAAATAGCGCCACCCCTCCGGCCTGCACCCACATGGTCCTCCGGGCCCGGACGACATCAGGTGAGGGCAAGGCTCCCCTGGGACACCGGGGACTTTGAACAAAACCCCGAAGTTGAGGTGAGGTCAGCGGCGGGTGCCCAAAGGTCTCTCTCTCCCTCCCTCCTCCCAAGTCCTTGCGCAGTTAAGGAGATTGAAGCAGAAGCTTCGGAGAAGAGCATCTTGAGAGTTGGGGGCGGGGGCAGACAGGTAGAC
This sequence comes from Shinisaurus crocodilurus, assembly GCA_021292165.1. Taxonomy (NCBI): domain Eukaryota; kingdom Metazoa; phylum Chordata; class Lepidosauria; order Squamata; family Shinisauridae; genus Shinisaurus; species Shinisaurus crocodilurus. Next base: position 18,022,285 of record CM037886.1, on the reverse strand, counting down.
GTCAGATAGCAGGAAGGGCCTAGCAGGCAGTGCGCCCTTTCCGGGGTCAAGCCACATCTCATTATGCGCCACGTTCCTGTTCCACTCCATGTAAATCCCGTTTGCCACGACCGACAGTGACGTCGTGTTTTAAATTGTTCCCTCTACTTCTGATGCTCACGTTGTGCGTGCTGAACCTTACGTAGCCAAAACAGCACCATCCATGCGCAAGAGGGGAGGTATTGGCAGCCTTGGGGGAGCTCCCAAGGTTTGCAGAAGTGCAAAAACAAAAAACAACCCCAAACGCTTGCAGGGGGCACCTTCAGGTGTGTGTGTGTTTGGGGGGGGGGGTGTTGAGCTTAGACCAGCCGTGCCAGATTGACGTGAGCGTGTTTCCTTCCTTCCGCCTCCTAGTTGGCTCCAGCAGTTCCGGAGGGTCTCTGTGTTCTACCAGCGGCCGCGTCCTCATGGGCTCCCCGCCGGGGATTTATATGGGCTCGTCTCCCCCCGCAGCAGATGCGGCTCCCTGCCTGAAGTATATGCCTTACGGCGTTTCACCTCCCAGCCTGGAGGGTTTTATCACCTTTGAAGCCCCCGAACTGCCAGAAGAAACTTTGATGGAGGTACGGAGCACCACAGCCGAAAAAGCACACCCCACCCCACCACGTTTTGATGCTTTGTAACAACATCAGCCAGGATTGAAAGCTGAAGATCTGGTCATTTTCTCACTTGTTTTCTTCCGTGCTTTAAGCTTACAGTTGTGGTCACGCAAGCTTCTTAGCTTCGCTACGCTTGCTTGACTCATGTCACGGGAAAGGGAAAAGCCCCGGCTCCAGTTAAGAACGTCAGAAGAGTTGTGCTGGATCAGACCCAAGGCCTCTCTAGTCCAGCATTCTGTTCCCACGGCAGCCAACCAGATCCCCCAGTGGAGGGGCAGTCCATAGCCACCAGGACCAGTAGCCATTGACGGCCTTGTTCTCCATGGCAGTGTTCCCCAACCTTGGCTCCCCAGATGTTTTTGGCCTACAACTCCCAGCATGCCCCAGCCAGCGTAGCTGGCTGGGGCATGCTGGGAGTTGTAGGCCAAAAAACATCTGGGGACCCAAGGTTGGGGAACACTGCTCCATGGAACATATGACCGGGTCCTAAACAAACACATGGCATCGGACCTGCTGATGAATTCTAGCAGTTTTACATTGGGGTCCTGGCCCCGCCCCGCCCTTTGAAGTTCTCGAAGATTTAGCCTCACATTTTTATTTAGTGTACGACATTTATTATCCCGGCTTTTCCTCCCACGAGTGCAACAGCACCCTCCCACCCCATGTTCCCCAGCAACTGGTGCACATAGGCATATACTGCCTCTGATCCTGGAGGTAGCATAGAGTCATCAGGACTAGTAGCCACTGATCGCCTTCTCCTCGAGGAATTTGTCCAATCCCCTTATAAAGCTCTCCAAATTGGTGGGAGTATGGTAGGCTGAGAGGTGGTGACTTGCCCAAGACCTCCATGGACAGAGCAGGGGGCAGAATCCGGGTCTCTTGTGGGGCCGCCCTGGAGAAGGCTCTGTGTGGCAGTGGCCCCCTGCCACAACTGCACAGGGCAAAAGCTTAAGCAGGCCTCTTCGTTTGCTTGTCTCCTTCCCTCCCACCAGAGAGAGCACACCGACACGCTCCGCCACCTGAACCTGATGCTGTCCTTCACGGAGTGCGTGCTGGACTTGACGGCCATCCGGAGCGGGAACCCGGAGCTCTGCAACTCCGCGGTCTCTCTCTATCAGATCCAGGAGAGTGTCGTTGTGGATCAGATAAGCCAGCTGAGCAAGGACTGGGGGTAGGTATCCACCGACTGCCCTGGGGAACGTGGCGTAGTGGGAGAGCCAGTGTGGCGTAGTGGTGAGAGTGTTGGCCTGGGACTCGGGAGATCCGGGTTCTCGTCCCCTCTCTGCCATGAAACTCACTGGGTGACTTTGGGCCAGTCACTGACTCTCAGCCTAACCTACCTCACAGGGTTGTTGTGAGGATAAATGGAGATGAGGAGGAGGATTATGTAAGCCGCCTTGGGTTCCTTGCAGGAAAAAAGGCGGGGTATAAATATAATAAATAAATAACGTGGTCTTCATTGGACCTCCCCACCCGCCACTCCCCAAGTGTGTTCAGACGTCAAGGATCTCCGCATGTTGCAGAGGACTCTGGGATGGATTTTAGGTGCGTGCTCAGTTGAGCCACGCTGTTGCCCTCTGAGAGTTGAGATCACACACGGGTAGGCAGACTTCAGGCTTTGTTTTTTGTTTTTGATTGGAAACCCCCCACTCCACCCCTCCCCATGCCCGGTTACAGAATGGAACCTCCCCATAAGCCCTCCAGTGGGGTGATCCGTGTATGCGAGTACAAACCAGTGCCCAGGTGACCGCTGATCCGGGCTTCTCATACAAAACTGGCCGGCAGGAGCCGCGTGAGGGCCTGGCCAGAGGCTGCCAGTTTATGCCCCTGCAGGCTGGGATGGGCCTTCGTTTGAAGGCGCTCGGCAGTCGGCGTTGGTTAAGCTGTGCCCACCCTGTCTTGGGTGAAGCCATGCCCATCTAGGCGCCCTCTAGCCCCTGGGGGAGGGGGGTCTCCCCACTCCATTCCCCTTGGGGGCGGGGGGCTGCCCCACCGCAGTGGGAAGGGGGCAGGTGTATCCCTCTGCCCCATAACATACTAATCCCCCTTGGCTTAGAATCATAGAATCATAGAAAAGTAGAGTTGGAAGGGGCCTACAAGGCCATCGAGTCCAACCCCCTGCTCAATGCAGGAATCCAGGTCAAAGCATCTCTGACAGATGTCTGTCCAGCTGCACCTTGAATGCCTCCAGACTGGGAGAGCCCACCACCTCCCTAGGTAGTTGATTCCATTGTCTTATTGCTCTGACAGTCAGGAAATTTTTCCTGATGTTTAGGTGGAATCTAGGTTCCTGTAACTTGAGCCCATTATTCCGTGTCCTGCAAACTGGGATGAACGAGAAGAGATCTTTGCCCTCCTCTGTGTGACATCCTTTCAAATACTGGAAGAGTGCGATCATATCTCCCCTCAGTCTCCTCTTCTGAAGGCTAAACATGCCCAGTTCTTTCAGTCTCTCCTCATAGGGCCTTGTTTCCAGTCCCTTTATCATCCTTGTTGCCCTCCTCTGAACCCTCTCCAGTTTGTCTATGTCCTTCTTAAAGTGAGGTGCCCAGAACTGGACGCAGTACTCAAGATGAGGCCTAACCAGTGCCGAGTAAAGGGGAATTATCACTTCCCGCGATTTGGAAGCTATACTTCTATTAATACAGCCCAAAATAGCATTTGCCTTCTTTGCAGCCACATCGCATTGCTGGCTCATATTCAGTTTGTGATCTACCACAATTCCAAGATCCTTCTCACTTGTAGTATTGTTGAGCCAAGTGTCCCCCATTCTGTAACTCTGCATTTGGTTTCCTCTCCCTAGGTGCAGCACTTGGCATTTATCCCTATTAAATTTCATTCTGTTGTTTTCAGCCCAGCGCTCCAGCCTATCGAGGTCACTTTGAATTTTGTTTCTGTCTTCCAGAGTATTAGCTGTTCCACCCAACTTTGTGTCATCTGCAAATTTGATAAGCATTCCCTGTACCTCCTCATCCAAGTCATTAATAAAAATGTTGAAGAGCACCGGGCCCAGGACCGAGCCCTGTGGTACCCCGCTCGTTACCTCTCCCCAGTTTGAGAAGGAACCATTGATAAGCACTCTTTGAGTCCGATTCTTTAGCCAATTGTGGATCCACCTGATAGTTGTTCCATCTAGCCCACTCTTAGCTAGCTTACTAATCAGGATATCATGAGGCACTTTGTCGAAAGCTTTGCTGAAGTCCAGATATATAATGTCCACAGCATCCCCACAGTCCACAAGGGAGGTTACCCGATCAAAAAATGAGATCAGATTAGTCTGACAGGATTTGTTCTTGACAAATCCATGCTGGCTTCTAGTAATCACTGCATTGTTTTCAAGGTGCTTGCAGACTGACTTCTTTATAATCTGCTCAAAAATCTTCCCAGGGATTGATGTCAGACTGACTGGCCTATAGTTCCCAGGTTCCTCCTTCTTGCCCTTTTTGAAGATGGGAACAACATTTGCCCTCCTCCAGTCGTCTGGCACTTCACCTGTCCTCCATGATTTCTCAAAGGTAATAGACAGTGGTTCTGAGAGTTCTTCTGCCAGTTCCTTTATTACTCTAGGATGCAGCTCATCAGGCCCTGGAGATTTAAACTCGTTCAGAGTAATCAGGTGCTCCTTGACCATTTGCCTATCAATCTCAAGCTGCAATTCTGCCCCTTCAGTCTGCACTTCAGGTTTGCCAGGGGGGTCATAGACCCTCTTTTGGGAGAAGACCGAGCCGAAGTAGGAATTGAACACTTCTGCCTTTTCTTTGTCTTCTGTTATCAATTTGCCATCCTCATTGCGTAGTTGAACCACCAGTTCTTTCTTCTGTCTTTTACTGTGCATGTATCTGAAGAAAGCTTTTTTGTTGCTTTTAGCATTCCTCGCTAACCTTAGCTCATTCTCAGCTTCAAACTATGGACTCCGAAACGATGTGCTGCCACCCACAGGCTGAAGAGGTGACTGCAGGCTTCAACCATACGAGACACTTCAAAATTAATCAGTGCACTTTGAAAACAAAATAACCCGAGGGGCCCACCCGTAGGGTCCCCTGAGCATGCAGGCCGCGTTTCAGGTGCCTGGGTTTCGTGGTCATGGTGCTGACAGACGGACACACGCCCGCTTTTAGATTACCGGTGGGGAACCCTGACAGAGGCTGAGAGAGACGCAGTCAGCACATGGCCAGGCGTGGCGGGCAGCCTTTTTCTTCTTTGCTTTCTATTGCGAAGCGACTGAGGGCCCGGCGCCCTTTGCCAGTCTGCTGCAAGTCATCCAGTGAAGCTCCCAGTCTGCCTTCTTCCTAACCCTACCCTAGAACACACTCCAGAGTCTCCTTCAGCTGCCCATGGTAGAGGGCAGGAAAACTGTCTCGGGGGGGGGGAGCTTGTCCACCGTGACTGACCTCTCACTGAGGGACCCCTGGTAAGCTGCTCGGAGGAGAACCTTGGCGATCTCCACAGCACAGCTGGAAAACCAGAGAAGAATTGTGCGTCGGGGGCACAAGTCCAGCGAGGCCGCCGCCCTTCTCTCTCGTAACTGTGTCTCACTTCTCGTCTTGTGCATGAGCATCAAGCCACAGAGGCGGTGCACGCTTCCCCGAGAGGCCTCCCCTCGCACCTTCCTCCAGTTTTAAGCTCTCCTTCCATCAGGCTTTTGCGTTCAGCTGTTCTGCGTCTGACCCAGCCGTTACGCTCTCACTTGAATGTCACACTGTGGTGTTGCCAGGTGTAATTTTATTGTAGACGTTGCAGTGTCTCATTGGATGCACAATTCCGTTATTGGTCGCACAGTGCGGGGTGTGTGTGTCTCCAGCATGGTGCCTTGGGCACCGGCATGCCCACAGACGCCTCGCTCTGTGCCTTCCAGGCTCCCGCCCCTCCTGATTCAAAAAACAACAACAACAACCCCAAAACTGTTTAAGATTTGTTTTTAATTAAAAATAACCGGGTGGCTGGCTGCAGCCCAGGGCCTTGTTTTGAAGTGTGCCTAGCTTGCCCCTAAAGAAAGGGAAAACACAAGCTGGTGTGCGTGAGGGAGCATCCTAGCGGGTGGCGGAGAACAGTGTAAGGGGCCAGCTTGGACTTCAATGCTCGACTGATGCATCCGGGGCTGTGTGTGTGTGTGTGTGTGTGTGTGTGTGTGTGTGTGTGTGTAGCAGCAGTGCTCCTCACAAAGGGCACGTCTTCCTCTCCCCAGGCAAGTTGAGCAGCTGGTCTTGTACATGAAAGCGGCCCAGCTGCTGGCGTCGTCCTTGCATCTTGCCAAAGCACAGATCAAGTCGGCAAAACTGAACCTCTCGACTGCTGTCAAGCAAGGTACGTCTGCCGGTCTGCCTGTCCTTTTCCCCTCTGAGCACTCCGCCGTCTCCTTCGTGCCTTTCTCCCGTGAGGTGAATACTTTGCTGTGGGAACCAAGCCTGCTGCTGAAGTTTGTAGGGGCGGGGAGGTTGAACCTCAAGCCTCTGGGCCGAATCCGGCCCTCTGGGGCTCCGCAGATGGCCGCAGCCCTTTCCCCCAACCATCGATCATTTGGTGGTTTCCTTTCCTTGGTTTTTCCCTATTCTGAAAGGTTGGGATGCCTCTCCTAAGGCTTAGTAGAAAGAGCTTTCAAGCGACAATGTGCTGGTATTTGGGGGACCCACCCCTTTTGCTTCTGCCCCCCATCCCCACCCCTGGAATACTCTTCCCCCCCCACCCCCGAGAGCTGCTCGGAAATGGAAGGAGGTTCAGCACCCCCGTTCCAGGTGTGGATGTTCTGAGAGTTCAACTGCCCCGCTTTAGAATTCACGCTGGGCATGGTCCAGCCGTGTTGGCCCCATCATAGTTGCTGCACATGCGCAGAGTACGATCTTCAGCCACACCCAACATGGCTACATGTTCCAGCAGAAGCCCCGTACTAACGGGTAAGAGGTCTCTCGGGGAAGCCAACCCCAGGAATGTCTGGAATGTGGTCTGTGAGGCAGGATACTAATTTCAGGAGTTTGAACTCTGAGAGAGATGGGGATCTTGCACTCTCCTTCCAGCCTAGGCTTACGAGGAGCTGAAAAACACCCCTTAGCTTACGAGCCAGCGGCTCTTGACCCTGGGAACAGGCCAGAATATTTGCCCTGCTCTGCTCGGCATCAATCACAAGGAGTTGGGTGCTTTAAAGAGGACAAGCTGGTGTGCTCCAGACCTCTGGCAAAGTTGACAGAGGAGTTCATTGCTTCCTGTCTCTGCTTCACAACCATTCTCTCTCTCCCCCCCCCCCCCTCTGCAGTTGTTAAAAACCTGAATGAGAGGTACAAATTCTGTATCGCCATGTGCAAGAAGCTGACGGAAAAGCTCAACCGGTTCTTCTCGGACAAGCAGAGATTCGTCGACGAAATCAACAGCGTCACGGCCGAGAAGCTCATCTACAGCTGTGCGGTGGAAATGGTAAGGGCCTCAAACCGCGCGCGCACACCCCGGCTTGGCGGCCGCCACTCCACTGGCCGAGCCCTCGTGCTCCCTGCGAATCTCAGCATGGTTGTTTTCCAAGCCAAGGCGCCTCTCACGGATGCTTCTCCCGCCGATGAATGTAAAAGCCACGAGACGTCCACGAGCTTCCATTAAAACAGGGACGCAAACAAATTAAGGCAGAGAGTCGGAGCTCTGGGGGATTCATTAAAATGGCTTTCCCGCTCATTAATGCCTCCCCTGCGCGTCTCCAAAAGTTACTAAGGTGCTCCCTTCTTCTCCTCGTCTGGCAAATCTTTCGTCAGTCTTAAAGCAGTAATGAGCTCAAATTCCCCAAGTACCGCGCAGCCCCGGTTGCCCTTACCAGCGGGGAGTTGGTACCATATATAACGTTATTGGAGGCCCTGGTGAGGCCAGTCAAAGCGAAAAGGTTCCACTTTGGTATTTCCGGAAGATGCGCGAACTTCAGCGGGAGCTCCGGGCAAGGGCGGTAGTGGGGGGGGGGCATAGTTGTGGGGCAGCCTTATGCTGAGAGTCCCTTTCTGGTGACCGGTGGCATTCAGGCTCAGCAAGGGGGGGCTGTTAGAGGACACAGAAATTTTGGTGGCTGTTTTTATTTCCACAGAGGAGAGCACATTCTGTCAGCCAGCTTTGAACGTCTTGCCAAATCTTCGCCTCTCTAGTGAAAGAGGAAAATGTTTCTTTCTCCCTCCCTCCCTTCCTTCCTTACCGTTTGTGGTCATCCAGATCTCCGGGTGCTGCCCCAACAGCCCAGCCAAGCTGGAGGGCCCCCCCGTGCGACTCCGGGCTGGGTGGGGGCCGCTTGGGATACAGACCACCCGCAGGCACACGGCTCTAAACTCCTTGGCAAGATCCAGAGCCAGAAATGCAAATAAAGTTGTATGTGTGGCGTAGTGGTGAGAGTGCTGGGCTGGGACTCGGGAGATTCCGGGTCCTAGTCCCCGCTCAGCCATGAAACTCACTGGGTGACTTTGGGCCAGTCACTGACTCTCAGCCTCACCTACCTCACAGGGTTGTTGTGAGGATAAGATGGAGAGGAGGATTATGTAAGCCGCCTTGGGTTCCTTGCAGGAAAAAAGGCAGAGTATAAATATAATAAATAAAATAAATAAGTATGTAACACTCTCACTGCTAGAAGCCTTAATTCCGATGCCCGTCATGCAGATACTTTTCACGGGAACTGCTGGAAGGGGAATGAATATTGTGGAGCCTCAGGATCCCAATCCGCCCACTTTCCGGCGGATGGGTGATTTCAGTGTGTGTTCTCTGGCTTCCTTTCTCCCCCCCACGCCAATGAAATCTTTGTATAAATTTATTTTGTTGGTTTTACTACATTTGTCTCTTTCCTCCAAAAGGCTCCCAGTTTTATTTATCTCTCTGAGTTAGGCTAGCTGAGAAAGGGGCAGCTGACTCGAGGCCACCCTTGGCTGAGCTGGGATTTGAACCCGGGTCTTCCCGGTCAAGTCCAACCCTCTGTACACTAAGAAATGACACTGGCAAATGGCCCTTAAAAAGTGACCAAACCAGGACAGCTCGCCTGGACGTCTGCCTGCTGAGGTTCCCTTCTTAAGGAGCATATGAAGCTGCCTTCACACAACTCCACAAGCCAGAATATGGGTTGTTGTTGAACCGTGGGTGGTTGTGTGAACCCAGCCGCACTGACAAACCATGGTTTGTTAACGACAAACAACCCACGGAGAGAACCCACAGTTAGTTGTTGGGTTGTGAACTGTGGGTTGTTTGTGGTTAACAAGCTATGGCTTGTTAGTGCAGCTGGGTTCACACAGCACAGCAACCCACAATTCAAGCAACAGCCCACTGTTCAACGGCAACCCACACTCGATCCAAACTCTGCCTTGTTGTGTTGTGTGAACCAGGTCTCTGAGTGAGACCACTGGTCCATCCAGTCCAGTATTGTCGACGCTGGCTGGCAGGGCTCTCCGGGGTTTCAGGCAAGATCTAGCCCTACCTGGAGATGCCGGGGACCAAACCTGGCACCTTCTGCATGCAAAGCGGGGCCTCTACCACTGGGCTGCAGCCCCTCCTCAGCAAGTCCTTCTTCTCGCAAGTCACCTTCCGGGACCCCTGCCCCTTTCCTCCGCCCTCAGGTTGATCTACCTCTCCAACACTTCTCAGGTGCAGGCGGCCGCCCTAGACGAGATGTTTCAGCAGACGGAGGACATTGCGTACCGCTATCACAAGGCGGCGCTGTTGCTGGAAGGCCTGGCAAAGATCTTGCAGGACCCGGCCGATATTGAAAACATAAACAAGTGTGAGTTGTTGGGGATCCCTCATGGCGGGACTTGCGTGCTGGCCTGTTTGCTCGGAGCTTGCCAATCTCTCTTCTGCCCCCTCAACCCCACTTCCTCAAGGTTTTCCTGACTTGCATCTTCTCAGTTGCATGTAGCGTTCCTGCTAGGTCTCAATTCACCTTTTCTTCGGTTGGTTTTTTATTTGAAGTATTTTTACCCCACTCTTCAGCCAAAAAGGCTCCCAGAACGGCTTACATACCATCAGTAAAAACAAGACAGTCCCTGCCCCACAGGTTTACAATCTAAAGAGATGGCACACAAGGAAAAAGGCATGGGGAGGGAAGAGGGGGAAAAAGTAAAGTCTTTCAGCAGGGCTGGGGGAATGGCCCTGCTTCCCCTCTCATCTTTTTAATGTATTCTCCTTTGCTTTCAGATAAAGCAAGTATTGAGCGCAGGCTCTCTGCTCTGTGCTGCAGCGCCGTGGCCATTTACGATTAGTAGGTGGTTCCTCCTGAGACCACTCGACAGATGTTCCGCCACGGCCAAATTGCCGGTCGCCCTTGGCCCCGTCCCAAGGGAAGGGCGACTCTTACATCTCTGTGGTTGTCTACCAAAGAAAGAAAGAAAAGCAAGTCAGTTCACAGAGGGGAAGAAATCCCGAACTGTTTTGGAAGTGACTTGCCTCATGACTAATCTCGCTCGGTCACCCCCTTTGTCCTTCGCTGAACAGCCAGGTTTAAAAGATCAAACCCGGGGTGGTGAAATGACTTTTTGTTTCCTTACAAGAAGATGGCACAAAGAAATGGCGCTTTCTTCTTCAGCAAGGTCAGGAACAACGGGCTTTCCTGTTACAGGGAGGCTGGGGGGAGAGATTCCTCTTTGGAACAAGACGGTGGAATGAAGATGGAACTATGTGTTTTGTGACGCTTGGGGGGCTGTTAGATTTGGGCCTGAGCTTGGATCTTATAAATACCACTCTTCAAGCCATCAGGAAAGAGAGGAAAAACTGCACCTTAAAAATAATTTAAAAAGAGGACTAAGGAAATGATGGACCTTTTATTTCACTTTTTTGGAGTGGACGGCATCTATTCAGAATCTCTGAAGCAAATTTTAGCCATGATCGTGGATATACAAGCTTGGATGTTTTTCTTCTTCCCAGTCCCCCCCCCCCAAAAAAAAACACTTTATATTGCACTAATTTACTAAAGTAACTGTGTACTTGATTTTGAAGAAAATAAACCCTTGTTAATTAAAAAAAAAAAAAAAACCAAGAAAAGGCACAACAACAAACTCTGAAACCATTTCAGTTCACTGTATAAGTTGAAGAAGAAGAAGAAAACCCCAACCCTCAACAGTGCTATCATCCAGAAAACCAAACTTTTCCAGAATTTGAAATGTAGCTTCTAAGGAGACGTTCAGACAAAGCTTGTACTGACGTGTCTTCGTGTGGACGCTCCCATTTTATACCTGTTTGTCTAATACTTGAGTATCTCTGCCGTTCTCTGGACCCTCTCAATAATGTCACGAAGTTGATGGTGGCTTGCTATTCTCTTCCCCCACCTTCCATATAAAGGTTTGGTCGCTTAGTTCTGTTGCTGCATGTGTGAAACTGCGTTATTGCCTGCTTTGAGTGTGTTATCAGTTTCCCCCACCATGCCCCTGTAGTTTGAGTTTTTATTCCCCTGGACTACTAGAACGCACTACTGCAGTTTTGATCTGTTCTTTGGTGGATCTGCGTAACGCTCTTAAAGAGAGAAGACGAAGCTAGGAATCTGTGTGCCGTTGACTTTTCCTAAAAAAGGGGAAAGCATCAAGGGTTGTTCCCAAGGGGCTTTTGAGGATGCTTACCCGACACTGTCTCTTTCCGTTCCTTGCGGCCATCCCTTCAAGGTGGCTTTGCGACTCGCGATGCATCTAGGCAACTTAGTTTCTCTGCAAACGGTTCCTCTTAATTTTGAGAGATTTCTCTCTTCTTTTTTAAAATCGTCATCACTCAGTGCTTTTGAACACTTGAAAACACCGTTCTTCAGAACAAAAGTCATTTTGAACCTTATTTTTTTACTGGTCAAGCCCTCAGCAGGGGGTCTCTGGCATTCAAACGCTGTCAGTTTTCATGGATGGACAAATTAAAAAAAAAAACATTTGTGTGTTGGTCTCTCTTCTCTCCCTCCCCTCCCGGCCTTTTTTTTGCTTTGACAAAAGTAATGTACTATTTACCTTTATTTATCCGTACGAGAAATTCCAGTGGTTAATTTGAAAGTGTTTTGGTTATTTTTTTTTAATTTATACGACGTTTATATTTTAAGGTCTTTAATACAGTGTTTCTACTACCTCTCCTTTGTACCTGCATGCGTTTATTCTTGACCCATAGAGTAATAACTGAAAACAAACAAACCCTGTTGCATAATTTTTATTATGGCCTGTATAAATGTATATTAAGCTTAAAAATAAAACAAAAAAGTAAACTGATACTCCAGAATGTTTCTATGTTTAACCCAGAGTTCGAATTTTAAAGATTATTATCAAGTTCACTTGCTAGTATGCTCCTTTTCCAATTAAGCTAACGAGGAAAAGGGCTCCACCTGGCAATGTTGTTGCAGCAAAAGACCACCCAAGAACCCAGCAAGTGTAGAGTTGGAAAAAGTGCAGGAAAAGGCAATGGTCAAGGGGCTGGAGACAGCAGCTGGGATCGTTTGGCTTAGAAAAAAGGCGAGTGAGGGGAGACATGACAGAGGTGTACAGAATTATGCACGGTGTGGAAAAAGTGGAGAGAGACATTTTTCTCCCTCTCTCAATACTAGAACCCAATGGGGTCATCCCATGAAGCTGAACGGTGGGAGATTCTGGACGGATAACAGGAAGGACTTCTTCAAACAGCGCAGCGCAGACTTGAACTATGGAATTCACTTCCACAAGATGTAATGATGGCCACCAATTTGGACGGCTTTAAAAGGGGATTGGACAAATTCATGGAGGAGGAGGAAGCTATCAGTGGCTACTAGTTCTGATGGCTCTATGCCACCTCCAGTATCCGAGGCAGTGTGCCTGTGTACACCAGTTGCAGGGGAACATGGGCGGGAGGGTGCTGTTGCACTCCTGTCCTGCTTGTGGGTTAAGGGTCAGGTAGGAGGTGATGGGGAAAGACCCTTCCCAAGGCACCTGGGAGAGCTGCTGCCATCCTGAACAGGAAATCGTGGCTCGGTGGACAAATAGACAAGGCAGCAATTGCAACTCCATCGTAGAGCAACTGCTTCGCATGTGGAACTTCCTAGATTCTGTCCCCAGCATCAAGTTAAAAGGATCTGAAATTCTTACATTGATTGCATTTGTACACTGCCCAATAGCCAAAGCTCTCTGAGCAGCGTTTCACAACAAAACAAAATAATATAAAACCCGTGAACATTCAAAAACAAAACCGTTTGAAAGCTGAGTTAAAAATTATTAACAGTAAAACTACCAGGGCTTGCTAAAAAAAAAAAATAACCCCGAAAAAGCCCCATTGTGTGCTGTCAAATGCCTGGGAATAGAGGAAAGCCAACCTGGCGCCATAAAGATAACAATGTTGGCACCAGATGGACCTCACTAGTTCCACAATGGGGGCGAGAAGTTGAAATGGATGGGGAAGATCCTTCTCTGCCCGACACCCTGAAGAACTGCTGGCAGTTAGTCCATAGCGGGCTAGCTAGAGTCCATGTGCAGAGTGCCCCATCAGGCTCAGAAGGTGGCTGATCCAAACAGCACAGGATGCAGACGGGGAAGACGACATGTTTCTAGCAACACACACACCCAAGGCTGAGCATCGGCTTTTAAGCTAAGGTGTGGCCACGATAACCTCCTCCTTAGTTGACCAACTTGCAGGGGATTTAGCCCAACCAAGAGGCCCCCCCTTCCCAACCCAGGTGTTTCCCTTCTCCCCTTCAGGGGTGAGGCTTCAACCTGAGCAGCACCTCTGCAAAACCCCGACCTCTCCTGTTAGGTTCCCAGAGAAGACTGCCAGCTTCCATCTCGGCAAGGTCGAAGTTGCAGCTGGACGGGGGAGATAACTCCTTGACCCGTGCCTGCTTTCTCTTGAGAACTTTGACAATAATAAGCTCACACTGGTCTTGACGTTCCAGAGACCGACAAGGCCCCAAACCCTTCCAGACGACTGCTGATCAGATTCTGGCTAAAAACTCGCTTAAGAGCATATCCAGATCCACCCACCCACCCCGCCTTGTAGTTTCTTTGACTATAATTAAAATGCTGGACAAAGGGTGGCTGGCAAAGTTGGATGAACACACTGGGAGTTGTGGAGATACGTAACATGGGTTTCGAAACGATTCTCTTGGGCTGAATGATTTGGCAGAGAAATGAATTCTCATGTCTTGATGTCGCTTTGTAAGTGTTAGGATAAATATGACGTCCCATCCGGAGCGGGAATGCGCCCCACCCTGTCTGCCCTCTTTCCAGTCTGATTCTGGGCGCCAAAGCTCGAAGATAGCTGGTGGGACAAAAGGCTCATCTTTTTTCATTCCTTTTCTCTTGTGAAACCGCTTTGGGGGGAAAGCTGAATATGGTGTGTGTGTGTGTGTGTTTAATCTGCCTTTTTTGGGCAACAATGCCCAGCGTTCCTGACTGTTGGCCATGCTGGCTGGGGCTGATGGGAGTTGAAATCCGAAACATCTCGAGAGCATCATGTTGGGGAAGGCCGGTATATATTCTGTGTGTAAGCGCACTAGATAGGCCTCGCTCATTGCGATCTGTTTTTAAGGTCCTTCTGTGCGTGATGCAGAAAGCCGGAAATGGATGGCAAGGCATATGCTGCTCAAATATTAGAAAAAAGACCCTCCTCAAAAACAGGAATCGCAGCAGTCCCCTGTTGAGTCTGAAAACGGGACCATCTGAGAAAAGTAAAATTGGGTTTTGCCTCTATATGGTCAGCCTTGATAAAGGAACGGGGGTCTGTCTTCTCTGCCTCTATGACACATCTCACAGGGGAGAGATTTTCCAGTCATGATGACGTATGATCTGGGGTAGCCTCCTCCAAGCTAATTTTGGGACGTGAGGACTTGCGCTAGGGGTGAAAGGGGGTCACATGAAATTCCGTTCTTTTATTCAGTGAACTCGGGTAGTGCTGAGTCAATTTTCAGGGATGACGACGACAAGCAACAAAAAAAGGAACCAAGAATAAGGAAGCAACTTCAGCCTCGTGATACAATCCAGACTCCGGATGTGACATTTGGTGTCGCTCCAGCGCAGGTCAAGGGGGAAAAAAAACGGCATAATGGTGAGTGGGTCGGATTTCAGTTTCCCCCATTGCATAAGTGTCTCGAGTGGCAGCCAGGAAACCTTTGGGTGGGTGGTAGCAGCCAGGAACGTCCTTTATGGTTCCAAAAGAGCAACTGGACTAGTAATAGCGGCACTCTTCCCCTTCTTCACCCGACACCCAAACCAGCGTAACCACTTCCTCTGCTAATGCATGGAGGACATAGAAGTCGGTGGCCCTGGGACGACACACGGAGAGAACAGCCGATGTCTTAAGATTTTGGTGGGCAGGTGGTTGGATTGGGATCTACTGGGAGATCTCTGGCTGCTTTGCAGTAGATGGGCAAGAGTTTCTCACTCCTAGTAGCAACCACTGAGAGCCAGTGTGGCGTAGTGGTTAGAGTGCTGGACCGGGACTCGTGAGACCCGGGTTCTAGTAGTCCCTACTCTGCCCTGAAGCTCAGTGGGTGACTTTGAGCCGGTCACGGATTCTCAGCCTGAACTACCTCACAAGAGTTGTCGTGAGGATAAAATGAGAGGAGGAGAACTGTGTAAGCAGGCTTAGGTTCCCTGCAAGAGGAAAAAAGCAGGCATTAAATGTAATAATACATTTTAAAAACTTAAGAGATGTCTCTTCCCCCTGTAAATTAGTTTGCTGAAAAAACGTGGGGGGCAGAATCAGGCGTGCTGAACGCACCAGTCCCTAAATCCTGGGCTGAGCATGTGCTCAGAGGTTTCTTAATTCTTTGCATACATCCATCCCCCTGAGTCACTGTTTTGAACTCCGCTCCGGTTCTGATAAAACGCACACGCACGGGAGATCCTTGGCTCCATTCTGTGCTGTTCTTAATTCTTTTTTTTTCATGTTTGTATTTTATGTTTTTAAAAATTCTTACTGGATTGTACACGACCCAGAGAACTTCATTTATTGGGTGGTTTAAAAGCAAATCACTCTATAAATAAATGCCAAAGTCCGCCCGTGCTTGTCTTAAGAGCCAGCCTTGTTCTGCTTTTGCCTTCTATGTGTCCTTGGGCTCTTTTTTTGGCTGCTCTCAGTTTTTTTTTGGTTCTGTTTTTACATGCATGGTGTTTTAATGAGAATACGGTACAGATGTCAGTCCTGGGCTCGCATCCAAATTTCCCTGCAGTGGGAGGGCCGATCCTAGCTTGGAAGGGTGGTGTCTGGGGTGGAGAAAGTGTGCGGTCTTGTTTGTACTGAGGACAGGAAGGCCAGCCGTGGCGTAGGGACTCTGTGCGACAGGTAAAAATGCCCCCCCCCCTCCTGCTTGGTTTGCTGTTAAAAAGAGCTATGAACAAATTCTGGGCAAAGCTTGAATAAAGAGATTGTTAACTGTCTTTATGATTTGGGGGTGGTTCTGTAAGGCAGAGAGAAAGAAGGAAGGAAGGGGGAAAGTTACTTTCCTCTGGCCTCTGTTTTGGGGGTCATTGCCTTGATCCCAAAGAATTTGCAGTGGAATTTCCGGGGGGGGGGGATTTTTTCTACTAAGCAAATCTGCGCTTCTTAAAATCCTAATGAAGTGGGGATCCAAGACATCCTTGGATCCTAAAATGTTTTAATTGATATTTTTTTTAAAAAAATTAAAGGCCGAACTGCTAAGAAACCCGAGACACGGTCCTTCCATAGGATCGTGGTAGTGAGGGTGGTCTGAACTGGAAGCAACCCTAAATCGGGGGGGAAAAAGGGTGGCCCACAAAGCCGTGGGAACTGGCTGCATTGAGTACATTTAAATTAAATCCATGTAATCTGCTGAACTGAATAAATTGGGCGATCCGGATTAACTGAGGAAAGATGTGCGCTAAGTTAGTTCAAGAAAACCCTTGAAAAGTTTCAGATTATTATTTTTCCCTTTTGTTTTGGGGAATGATAAAACAAAATGCAGTGACTGACAATGTATATTTCCCCTATTGTAAATATTGGGCCATAAGAGGGGGGGGGGATGCAAAGTCTACAGCCAGGCAATAACTGAATTAGGACCAAACAAAATGTCACAACATAGCAAGCGAGCTTTTGAGTTTTCCTCGTCTCGGAAACCCCTCGATTTAGCCATTCAGGAGCAAGATCCTAAAACTGGAGAAATATGTTTTTTCTACCATCTCAAGATGGGACTTAACTCTTTAAGGGTCACATCCCTCTGACCACTAGGTAATGCTACCCAATTTGGCTCCAATTGATTGCGTTAAAAAAAATAATACAGCACCTCAAATCAATCCCCAGCATGGCTAACTTAAAAATGCCTCTCTTTACTCGTGTTCTCCACCTAAGAAGGAACCAGCATGTTTTGCTTAATGTTGGAGACGGATCCAGGTGAGCTGCTGGATTTTATAATTTGATTTTTTTATATCTGTATTTAATTATAATTTAGCTCTGCCATGGTATGCTTCTTTGTCGTAGCATTCCTAGGTGCAACCTGAACCCAGTTGGGCAGGTTTTAATCAGATTAGTTTCTCCTAGGTGAACGTTTAATCTTCTTATGCACCATGTTTACGACATCGTGGCTTCAACACAAAGCCAGGTTTTCACCTGCCCTTTGCCTTCCTTAACCTCCAGGAGGAGCCGAATGAAGAGCTCTGCGGAATCGAAAGGTTGCTGACTGCTTTTGTGACGCTGTGCTTTTGGTCCAAAGTGTCACGAAAGCGGTGGAAGGCTGCCTCGTCGCGTCCAAGACTTACCTGAGATGCCATCAGAATTTTAAAAATTGGCTTTTAAAAAATTGGGTGCCGGAGCCAGCAGCCGGGATCAAATTGTGCGCTCGGATAGTATAACTTCAGGTGTGCGGGGGCTGCATGTTGCAGGAATAATCGGCCATGCACCTTGGGCTTGATTCAAGTAGGATCGGGGCCTCCACAGGCCGGCCTGGCACAGCTGATGTCACCCCTATGCTGCGCCTTTAAAAGTCCCCCTGACGGCTATTAGAGAGCGCACCCCTGCCCCAAAGACCTACCAGAATGTGGGGAATTCAAAGTGTAGTTCAAGGGTAAAGGAAAAAATGCTGCAAGTTTGGCAGGGGAGGAAAGGGGCGGTTACGCAGCAGCAGCAGCGCTTCTGAGATAGCAGGGTTGGCACAAGCCTGCAGCGTGATGCTGAGGCAGATAAGGTCAATGCCATCCCAGAGCGTGTTATCGGAAGACATAAAAGGGCTGCCCTGCTGGATCAGAGCAAGGTTCAATTTTAACCTCGGCTAGTAGCCAGACAGATGCCTCTGGCTGCTCCTGCGTGGGGCACAAAGTTTAAAGCCAGCTTTCTCTGGTTTGTGCCCCATAAATTGGTATCTGGGTGCATACTCCCTTTGGATAGGAAGGTTTCCTTTAGGACATTGTTGGTTTGGGGTTTGGCCTGGCAGGCCTGCTGCATGGCAGGCCAAAATTCAGAAGGTGCAGCTTGCCCGATCGCAAGAAAGATAGAGCTGCCTCCCCCATAGGGTCTCTCTTTTGACATCAGGCAACTTGTGGCTACTTTTGGACTCCTGTTTAAGATTGCCACCTCCTTCTTTCCCCCCATCTCTGCTCCTTTGCCTCTAACAGCAGCCTAAAAATTTAGTAGGCGAAGCTTTTCCAAGCATGGAGAGATGGTGATGGGGAAAAGCTTCACCTGCAAGATATCTATCTACCTATAAGGCCGCTGTTCCAGGTGCAGGTGGGGAATCAGTGTGGTTATCTCTTTCCTTCCTGAGAAGCCCCGGGTTTTGAGGGGTGGGAAGAAAGATATCTGCCTCTTGATGAGAGAACTGTGGTAATGCCTGATCCCATACATGTTTGCTCAGAAGTATACCGTAGTCCCACGGTGTTCAATTAAAATTCAATGTTCATGTGTGTCTTTGTTGGACGAGGTTTTTTTTTTTAATATATCATCATGCCTTTTTAATGGATGAGTTTCTGTTGCATGGTTTGCTTGTTTGTTTATTGTTTTTAACCAGATTACTTTACAAAACAGATCACTGCAAACACTAAGACATACATGTAAGCCGCCTTGGGTTCCTTGCAGGAAAAAAGGCGGGATATAAATATAATAAATAAATAAATACGGTAGTCTTTAAACATTTAACACACTAAAAAGAGCCAGGGTGGTGTCGTGCTTATGGTGATGGACTGGGATTCGGAAGATCTGGGTTCTAGTCCTCAGGTCATAAAGCTCACTGGGTGACTTTGGGCCAGTCCCTGACTCTCAGCCTGGTCTACCTCACCGGGTTGTTGTGAGGATAAAATGGAGAGGAGGAGGAGGATTATGTAAGTCGCCTTGGGTTCCTTGCAGGAAAAAAAGGTGGGATATAAATATAATGAATAAAATGAAAACATAAAAAGCAGTGGGACCCACCAAATACCTTACAACAACAAAACAGCTAGACATAAATCACTTTTGAACAGTGAGACATTGCAATAAGGGAATGGATTATCATGTACCACATCTTGGTTTTCATTCCAAAACTGCCTAAGTGGGCTCCTATTCCTGTTCAAATTGATTCATGCTGTATCTTTCCTGCTTAACCCAAAGAACCCCATATAATTTTGCTTAGGTGTGTGGATTTTTAAAAATTGGATGAGTTTTAATTACAGCATCGTTATTTTACTGTTAGCCAACCTGGACACTTCTTTTTAGTGGAAAGGTGGGATATATCAATCTAATAAATTAAACCTAGGGGGTTTACGCGCAAGTAGGATTGCAGCCTTACAACGCCATCCTATGCGCATTTGCTCAGATGTAACTCCCACTCTGTTCAATGGGGCTTTCTCCGAAGTCAGTGTGTAAATACTGCAGACTTACGTCCTGGGCATGTTTACTCAGAAGTAAACCGCCATTAAGGTCAACAGGGCTTACTCACAAGTAAGCATGCAGGCCGTTTGCGCCTGCACATGTTTACTCAGGAGTAAAGTTGCCTTGGGTGTACTCCCAAGTAAGCATGTTACAGGCTGGCAGTCCTCTGTGCACACACTTTACTTGGGAGTAAGCCCACTTGAAGTCAATGGGGGTTACTT
Organism: Shinisaurus crocodilurus; assembly: GCA_021292165.1. NCBI lineage: Eukaryota > Metazoa > Chordata > Lepidosauria > Squamata > Shinisauridae > Shinisaurus > Shinisaurus crocodilurus. The sequence continues at coordinate 18,002,712 of CM037886.1, read as the reverse complement.
TTGAGCAGGCAGGCAGGGAATATGGTCTCTGCTGGTCATTTTTAAGTTTTAAAGCCCACATTTTAAGTTTAATTGCAATGCTTTTTAAAACCTTAAACTTTAATAATAATAATAATAATAATAATAATAATTCTTAATGTGTGCTGCATATATTTTAGGGCCCACATTTTAAGTTTAATTGCACTGCTTTTTAAAACTTTAATATTATTTGTTCTTAATGTGTGCTGCATTTATTTTAGGGTCCGCATTTTAAGTTTAATTGAAATACTTCTTAATATTAGTAATTATTATTGTTGTTATTATTATTTATGATATGTGATGCATTTGTTTGCAATGACCCGAACGAGCTGATCTCATTCTTCCTTGCTGGACGAGGAGAATCCTAGACAGAACAGCAACACAAAAGCACGTGCTGGGGGCGGGGCTTGTCCTGGGACCGGAAGAGGGGCTGCCTACCCTTTGGCAGTAGCCGGTCACATGACCGGAAGGCGGAAGTGGCTGCCTGGAGACGCCTTGGGGGAAGGATGCTCGACCCGCCCCCGGGAATTCGTGTTCAGACGTACACGGGAGGGGGGTGAGTAAGGCGCATGCGTGGAAATGCATGGTTCAGGGGGACAGTGGACAGGTTAGGGGGCTCATAGAGGGGAGGGCAATGCAGGTCCCCCCACATCCCATTTTCCTGGCAGGAAAAGGCAGACATTCAACAGGGACAGCCTTTTCTGGCCTGGAGGGGCTGGCCCTGTTGAGTTTCTGCCTGCTCTGGGGCTACTTAAAGGCTTTGGCTGGCTTGGAGGGGGCACGGATGTGGCAAAGCTGCTCCTGGTGAATTTCTGCTGATCTGAGTCCGCTTGAAGGCATTTCCTGGCATGGAGGAGGGAGTCTGTCCCTGTTGAATATCTGCCTGATTTACGGTGCTTTCAAGGCCTGTCCTGCTGGGGAGGTGACATTGAGGGGGAAAGCTGCCCCTGGTGAATTTTCTGCCCATCTTCCCAGCTGCTGCAGCAAGGAGTTTTCCTGACATGGACGCCTTGGTGAATTTCTAGCAGGAATAGGCCGAACTTCAACAGTGACAGCTTTTTCCCTTTCTTTCCTGGCATGGCGGTGACCTTGCTGGGAGGAAGCTGGTCCTGTTGAATTTCTGCCTGATGTGCAGCCGCTTCAGTGCTTTTCCTGGTGTGGAGGTGGCCTTGATGGGAGCCGCCGCCCCCGCCCCCCATGAATTTATGGCCTGCCCCACCATGGCTGCTGAGAGACCCTTTCTGGCATTGTTGTGGGAGGGCTACCCCTGTTGAATTTCTGCCCGTAAAAGGAACAGAGACGCCGCTCGGTAGTTTGGAGTCAAGGCCGGGGCTTGTAAGGGAGGGTCTCAAAGCTTGCATAATTGAATATAATATAAATTTGACTGGAAAAAAGCAAGGGAAGTATTGAACTGAGGAAGCCTGGTTAGTAACTGATTGTCTTAAGATTTCCCCACTTTTGGAGTTGTAATTGCTCTTTTGTGTTAAATTATACTGTCAATAACATGTTTCTAAAAAAAAATTTTCAAGGAAGAAAGGATGCGTGAGAGAGAGAGAGCAGTTTATTTGTGCCAGGATTTATGGGGCTGTCTGGGTTTTTTTCTCCTGGCCCAGATCCTGCACCTTTAGCAGCAGCCTGAAAGGCAGGAATTCATCAGGTGAAGCTTTCTATTATCCCCATGCCCCACCCACCCCTGCCAAAAATTTCCACTGGTGAAATGCCTGTCTCTCTTGTTGCTGTTAAAAGACATAGGAGCAGTGACAGGAAGAGAGGTGGCAACCTAAAGAGGAGTGGATGAGAAGTCCAGAGACCTTCAAACTTAGAAAGCGTGGCAGAGCAGAGTTCAAATCCTGACTCCAGGAAGCTCGCTGGATGGTTTTGGACCAGTCACTCTCTCTCAGCCCGACCTATCGCACATGAGGTTTTCTTGCGGGGCGAGGGATAGAAACTTGTACCCCCACCTTGATCTTCTTCCAAAGAAAGGCAGGATTTTAAAAAAAAAAAACACAAAAACCCAACATATACATGAAATGTCTGTGTGGCTTGATTCAGAGGTCTAGTGTGAGAAAGTGTCAGTCACGGGGTGGTGAATACTACTATTATAAGCAGGATCTGCAACAGAAAATTGCAGCGTGGCATGCTCCTGTTCAGGGTTCCAGCTAGCCAGCCATCTCCTCTTTCACCGGTTCTGTCTCCCCCACCGGTTTTCTGTGACGCCCCAACAGTCGGCCACCATTTTCACCCAGGAGCTCAGTTTCATTGGACTGTTTGGGGGGGGGGGTCCCAAAGGGTTGTGTGTGTGTGTGTTGTTGTTGTTTTTGTACTTTTGCAAAATGCTGGGGTTCCCGCAAGCCTGCTGATGCCTCCCCCTTGTGCCCTGGGCAGTGCTGTTTTGGATACGTAAGGATTGGCACTTGGAGAGTTGAGATGGTTGTTGTAGGATTATTATCGTTATTTATGACCACTCGTCGGACACACACGGGGGGGGGGGAAGCGTGCAGAAGAGCCACTTTTGGCAGGGGAAGCATGTATTAGAATAGTGAGGGATTAGCTGCGGGTGCCAATTATTGCGTCTCCTGAGTGTGGAAAGCTAAGCAGGGTCAGGCCTGGTTATTACTTGGATGGGAGGCCCCTCCTCTAGTTTCCTGCATTGAGCAGGGGGTTGGACTCGATAGCCTTGTAGTAGGCTCCTTCCAACTCTATGATCTATGAAATCTATGAAAATCCTGTGCAGCTATTAAAAGTCGCGGGGGTCCTGTGCCCTGCTGCCATTTGGCTTTGTCTTCAGCCCTACAGCTGAGCGAGTCTCATAACCTGAATGGTGGATGAGGTGGGATAATTATAGAACGGCCTGTCGACCTCGGAGGCGAGGGCGATGCGGCTCTGGGTAAGGCGGGTTGCGCCCATGAGCTGTAATGATGGGGCGAGCCCCATGTTTACAGGAGCGAAGGTGTGCTCCAGGCGGGGCTGGCCAGGATGTTAAAACATGAGGGCCATGCACTTAGGTGGCTTTAATTGCAGGAAGCATAACATGATCATAGAGGCTAGTCCCTGTTATCTGTAGCTAGCCTTTCTCGGCCCAGATTAGGTCATAGCTGGTATATGCCCGGCCTAAGCCCATAAAAGGTGCTCCGTGCCTCTGAGGCCACCTGTGCTTCCAGCAACAATCCTGGACCCAAGAGCGCCCCCAAATGAATAACTTCTTCCTTTTAAGTCACATATGAGCACATATGAGCCAGTGTGGCGTAGTGGTGAGAGTGTTGGACTGGGGACTCGGGAGATCCGGGTTCTAGTCCCCGCTCGGCCATGAAACTCACTGAGTGACTTTAGGCCAGTCACTGACTCTCAGCCTAACCTACCTCACAGGGTTGTTGTGAGGATAACATGGAGAGGAGGAGGAGGATTATGTAAGCCGCCTTGGGTTCCTTGCAGGAAAAAAGCCGGGGTATAAATGTAATAAATAAATAAATAAGTACGGTAAGTAAGTAAATATTATAACCTTTAAGGATGAAGGGAGAAAGCTGTACGAAAGATGGGGAACCACCAAACAGTTGGTGGTTGTGGGGGAAAGTGGGTGTGGCTTGAGGAAGGGGACGTTGCCTTCTTTTGGATTTGGCCCCCAGGGCCTCTGCGTTAGGGGGAATGTGGTCCCCTCCGGAATGGGTTGAACACTGCTTAGCCGGGCCAACGATCCACCCATTAACAATACCTCCCTTGTTTGGATCGTGCCTCAGTGTGTTGGCCTTTGTCCATTCCGCTGCCGCACCCAGGCATTGATTGGGAACACCCACCGCCTCGCCTGGATTTGATGAGCAGGTGAGACAGAGCGTAGTTGCCTTCTGCGTATAGGCGACACCTCCGTCCACATCTCCAGATAAGCCCCCTCTGTGGGTTCGTGTAGACGTCAAAGAGCACGGGGAATAAATAGCACCCTACGGAAACCCACAGCCTAACTATCGAGGGACAGCGCAGTAATCCCCCTGCACCACCTTGCTGGAATCGACCATCCAGGTAGGAGCAGAAAAACCGCCGAGTGGTGCAACCCACACCCAGAAAGATCCTGGGGTTGATGGTATCGAAATCCACGGAGGGATCCCAGAGAATCAACAGGATTGTGCGCGCGCACACACACACACACACACACACACACGTCCTCCTCTCAGCAGAGGTATCCCCTAAGGCGACCCAACTGATTGCAGCCTGAGCAGGGATCACTTTGCCGAAAGCTTCTTTTAATGAGAGAGAGAGGAGAGTTGCTTTTCTAGCTACCAGTATACTTGGCCAAAAGTGTCAGATTCCTTCTCCCGTTCTGGACTTTGTAGGTTGGCTGGAGAACCAGCTTCAGCCCACAGAGAACCAGAGGGAAAACAGTTATGCAACTTGGAATCAAGTTGCTAAAATTACTTAAGGGAGTGCACCTGGGCGTGGGTGTTAGCTTGTCTGAGTGTGGAAAGCTAAGCAGGGTCAGGCCTGGTTATTACCTGGATGGGAGACCCCTCCTCTAGTTTCCTGCATTGAGCAGGGGGTTGGACTCGATGGCCTTGCGGGCCCCTTTCAACTCTGTGATTCTATGAAATCTATAAGACTAGCCTGTTGCAATCAAGGGTAGAATTAAGCTGTGCTACGAGGATCTGGGTGGACCTTTGCATGAGTGGTGGGGCCCGCCCAACCCCTGGGAAAGGGCCTCTGGCTTTAAGTTTGCCCGGAGCACCCGAAAATCCTGGTTATTTTTTGTTTTATTTTTATGTATAATTCCATTTATATCCCACTTTTTTTCTCTTGTAAGGAGCCCACGGTAGCTCACATGCTCCTTCTCCTCTCCCTATCAGCCTAACAACAGCCCTGTGAGGTAGGTTAGGCCGAGAGTCCGTGACTGGCCCAAAGTCACCCAGTGAGCTTCATCATGGCCGAGCAGGGACTTGAACCCGGATATCTTCTCTGAGTCCCAGTCCGGTGCTCTTAACTACTACACTATACTGGTTACGCTGTTAAAAGTGCGTGTTTAAAATTGAAGTTAGCTGGCGGGCCGGAACGCTGGCGGCAGAGCGAAGTTGGGTTCTTGCAGCTGCTCTGCACTGGTCTTTCGAGGGGCCCAAACCGGCTTGTCTTGTCTCCGCAGCCTTCCAGGAGCCATGGAGCGCATGAAGCAAGCGGTGGAGCGGGCCAGGGCCGCTTTCAACACGGGCAAGACACGCCCCTTGGAGTTCCGTATCCAGCAGCTGTTGGCCCTGAAGCGGATGGTGCAGGAGAAGGAGAAAGAGATCGCGGCGGCCCTTGGAGCGGATCTCCACAAGGTTGGCTTCCCAGGGTTTGGGCCTTGCTGGAGCTATTGGTGCTAGCTGTGGAATGTGGGAGGAAATACTGAGGCAGGTTCCCTCTCCTGGCTGGGGTCTCTGGGAAAATCGGGGGCTGGAGCCCTCTCCTGGCGGGATCCCTGGGAAATTCTGGGGTCCCTGGGAAAAATTCTGAGGCTGGGTCCCTGGGAAGATCTGAGGCTGGAGCCCTCTCCTAGCGGGGTCCCTGGGGAAAATACTGAGGTTGGGGCCCTCTCCTGGCGGGATCCCTGAGAAATTCTGGGTTCTCAGGCGGTCCCTCTTGCTTCAGGGCTAATCACTTGGACCGCCTGACACTTCTCAGTGGATCCGCCCTCTTTAACTGACCTCGCACCCTGGGACTAATGATCCCTCATCCACCACCCTCCTCATTAACATGCTCAGTTTGGTTTCCCTTGCGTCCCTCCCAAATACCTCCTCCGGGCTCATCACTGAGTCCCCCGGCCTTGGGACATTCAGCGGCGGTTTCCACCCGCTCCTCCTCCTCCGAGTCAGAATCAGTTCCCAGATCCCTTGAGAGCACTTCTGCAGGAGCAATGGGCCCAATCCCGACACCCTGGAAAGAATGACTGTGATCGTTCCTGCTTCACGACTTCTGGGTCCGCTCCCGGACGTCTCGTTAATCCACGTGCCCCCCTCCGCTTGGCTCCCCGAAACAGAATAAATACAACGCCTTCAGCTACGAGATGATGGGTGTGCTGGGGGAGATCGCCCTGACGGTGGAGAAGCTCCCGCAGTGGGCCGCCCCTCGGCACGTGAGGAAGACCGTCCTGACGCTGGCGGACGAGACCTACATCCGCCCCGAGCCCTTCGGCGTGGTCCTGGTCGTCGGGGCCTGGAACTACCCGTTCGTCCTCGTCATGCAGCCTCTGATTGGCGCCATCGCGGCCGGTAAGCGGGGCGCGGCCTTCCTCCACCCCCCCGACCCGGCGCCCTCCTGCTTGTGTCCCCAGCAGGCGTGGCGGATGGGGCGGGGAGGATGGAGGTTGTAGTCCAAAGCAGCCGGAGGGCTCTTGCCTGGGTCGGGCTGGCGGCATGCTTCACTGGGGCCGCCACGTGGGCATGCGCTGTACTTTTACGGCGGCGGCCAAAAAAAGGGCAAAATTAAGCTCGCCGAGAAGGGTGGGTTGGGCCTCCCGTACTTCCCCGTCCCCGAAACCAGCAGTCTTCCATTCATTAGATGTTGGAACTTACATATTCTCTTCCTAAATAGGCAACGCCTGGAGAAAAGCCATAAGTCAGGGGTGCAGAACCTCAGGTTCGGGGACCGGATCTGGCCTTCCGTGGGTTCTAATCCAGCCCTCTAGGGTAACCCAGAAGGCCACGCCCCCTTCCCCTCCCTCCAACCACCGGTCGTTTGGTGGTTTCCCGGCCTTTGTGCAGTTCCCCCCCCCCCCACATTCTAAAAGGTTGAAATGTCTCTCCGAAGGCTTAGTTCCTGGCAGTAAGAGTTTGAAGCTAGAACAGGCTGGTGTTTTTGCCCCTTTTCCCCTTCAGCCCCACCCACCACTGGAATGCGGCCCTCGAGAGCTTCTCCTAAACAGAATGCGGCCCTTGGACTGAAAGGGCTTCTGCACCCCAGCCATAAGCAAATCAATGTGCCTGATTGGTTCTGTTCCTTCTTGTCATGAGGGGTTAGTGATTCTGCGGGCCACTGAAGCCCCATCACTCGACCTCTGGCAATCTCACTCAGCCACCTCTCTAGGAGTCTGCATTGTCCGCACACTTTTAAATATGCATTCGCCTCCATGAGGGCTAGAGACTTGCGTGTGCTTTTTTAAAAAAAAACACAAAAAACCCGGACAAAGTTGATAGTGTAAATTTAGCTTATTTACTGTATTTTTAATCTGCCCAATAACAGGCATTTAAACAGTTAAAAGGGTAAAACAGGAGACAAAGAGATTTGGGGGAAGCTGAACTTGGCGGGCCCCACCTTGCAGCGTGTGGGTTTTCCATGACTGTGGCATCAGAGTACAGGCACACCTCTTGTTGTACGTGCAACAAGGCTAGTGTGAGGTACACTATTGTCACGCTGCTGGTGTGCCATAAATTTCAATACATCTTAAAAAAATAAACCCGCCCCTAAAAAGCCCGAATGCTCAAATAATAATGTACGGAAGAAGGCCTGCAGCAGCGCACTTGTGCAATTTACGTAGCTTTCAGTTTTGAGCTTAGAGTTTGGGGGCAGTTCTTATGGAAGGAAAAACTGCCCCCATCTGCACCCCTTTCGGCTCCCTGTGACGAAAGCTCTTGCCTTTCAGGGAACGCCGTCGTGGTGAAGCCGTCGGAGATCAGCGAACACACAGCCAAGCTCTTCGAAGAGCTCTTGCCTCAGTACCTTGACAAGGTAGGTGCGATCAGGCTGTCGGGGTGTTAACTTGCGACGCAGCCGCGCTTCACTTTCCTGCAGCCGGGACGGCGAGTATTCCATGTTAAAAAGCAAAAACGTTCTGCAGAACCATGCGGTGTAGTGGTTAGAGCGTCAGCACATGAAAATACCGAAGCAAAACTAAACAGGGACATTAAAATACCTGCTGGAATAGATAAGGAGGCAATGGAAAACCCAGTAGAGATCTCTTGGGGCAGATCTCTGGGTTCAGTTCCACCAACTGCTTACTGTTACAGAGAAGTCGGCCTCGGTACAAAAATCAAAATCAAAGATGTAAGTATAGGTTGGAGGATACCTGGCTTGGAACATGTGAAAAGGACTGAGGTGTCTTACTGGATCACCAGCTGGATATGAGCCAGCATTGTGATGCGGCAGCTAAGAAGGCTAACGTAATCTCGGGCCGTATGAACCGAAGCTGAGTGTTCAGATCGTGGGAAGTCATAGTTCCGCTCTAGTCTGCGTTAAATCAGGCTGCATTTGGAGTCCTGTGTGTTGGGTGTATGTATGGTATATGTTTGGGAGAGCCCTGTTAGAAGTTCTCAGTTAGCAGAGCGAGCACATCGGATTACCCTGCAGGGCTTCAGTCCCACGTTCAGCTTGTTCCAGTTTCAGGGGACAAATGACTCAGGCAGAGGCTGTAGCGTAGTATAAAAAGGGAAAAGAAGGTTTATTAAGAAAAATGCATTTAGATAGGAAACACTACAGTTCTGTCTAGAAAGTTATGTGCGCCGGATGAGCGCATGGAAAGAGCAGTAGCGTGACTGCTCGGGTAGAGAACAGGAAGTCCAGTGAAAGGTCCGCAGTTAACAGATCACAACCAAGTTGCTAGATAAGAATCGGTCCACGAGCATCACAACAAAAGACCCAACTTTCCCTGGGTTCAGCACGCGGAACAAGTCCCGAGAAGCTCACAGCTCCAGAGAAAGCAAGATGCCTTCTAGGTCAGTGTTCTCCAACCTTGGGTCCCCAGATGTTTTTGGCCTACAACTACGCTGGCTGGGGCATGCTGGGAGTTGTAGGCCAAAAACATCTGGGGACCCAAGGTTGGAGAACACTTCTAGGTTACCAGTGCGTTGTTTCTAGTAAAGTTTGCTCCGGCTTCAGTGCAAGGGAGTAGTGGCCACTAAAGATCACGATCGGAGAAACGCAGGTAGAAGACCGCACAGGGTTGTTGTTTTACTCTTGATCTTGTGGGAGCCGGGCCGTTCCCTATCTGCCGTTCCGTCTTGCCCCGGCCAGGACCTGTACCCGGTCGTCATCGGAGGGGTGCCGGAAACGACAGAGCTGCTGAAGGAGCGCTTCGACCACATCCTGTACACAGGCAACAGCCACGTGGGCAAAATCATCATGGCGGCGGCCGCCAAGCACCTGACACCCGTCACGCTCGAGCTGGGAGGGAAGAGCCCTTGCTACGTCGATAAAGACTGCGACATCGACATGGCTTGCCGGTAATTCGCTTTCCGTTCATTTATCTTATATGCATTCATTCATCCATCTATTCATTATTTTTATATCCCACCTTTTTCATATTTATATTTTTTTATTATTTTTTAAATTTTAAATATATATTTTATTTACTTATTTTATATTTGTATCCTGCCTTGCAAGGAACCCAAGGAGGCTTTCATAATCTGCCTCTTCCACTCCCATTTTATCCTCACAGCATCCCTGTGAGGTAGGTGAGGCTGAGAGTCAGCGACTGGCCCAAAGTCACCCAGTGAGTTTCATGGCTGAGTGGGGACTTGAACCCGGGTCTCCCGAGTCCCAGTCCAGCACTCTAACCACTACGCCACGCTGGCTCTCTCTCTCATTCCGTTTATGAGCCGCCTTATGGCTGAAGCTCTCAGCGACGTGTGTAATCAAAGCAAAACTAAAACCAGCGGTAAAACCAAGTACGAAACACATTCAAAAATCACATTTAAAAGCAGTGACAAAAATTCAGCTTTTGAAAGCGAGGAACATAACTGAGCAGCTCAAAATATGGAGAAGATTATTTTAAAATTCAGTGTTAAATGTTTAAAAATAAAGCCGGCAGCAGTTAAAAAAAAAAAAAGCTTTTGGAAGGCCTGGGAGAATAAGTAGGTCTTTGCCTGGTGCCGAAAAGTCAACAAATTAGGCGCCAAAGAGACCTCTCTAGGGAAAGGATTCCACAGTTCGGGGGGGGGCACCACAGAAAAGGCCCCGCTCACGGGTAGTCCTACCCACCGAATCTCAGTATGTGGGGACACTTGGAACAGGGCCTCGGGTGATGATCTCAGGGCACAGGCAGGGACATATGGCGATCCTTTATATAATGTGACCCCAAGCTGTGAAAGGGTGTGAGGTTGGTGGAAAGGGGGCGGAGCCAGGGAAAGGGGGCGTGGCTATCTGGGGAGCCCCGGAGGGCCAGTTTGGGATCCTAGGCGGGCCAGATCTGGGCTGAGGTGGGTGCACTCCTGGGTTAGGGAGCTCGGGGTGGGAGGCTCATGCTTTGCACGCAGAAGGCCCGAGATGCGGTGCCAGGCGTTTCCGGTTGAAAGGGTTCCGTCCATGGACCAGTCTGGGCGCATTTCTTAATAACGGGGGTGGAGGTGGGGTGTTTACACCGAGATGAAGCAGCCAAATCCCTTCCCACTCTGCAAGGCTGCTGTTGCCTCTTATTACGAAACAGGCCCGGGAATGAAATCCCACCACCTCTGCTGCCGCCTCCTCCTCCTCCTCCTCCTCTTCTTCTCTCCCTTCTTCCTTTAGGCGGATAACCTGGGGCAAATTTGTCAACTGCGGCCAGACCTGCATCGCCCCCGACTACGTTCTGTGCGACCGGTCCGTCGAAGGTCGAATGGTGGAGTCGCTCAAGAAGGCGCTGAAGGTGAGTGTGGAATCGGGGCGGCCGAAGATGGCGCGCACGTCGTGAAGAGGCTGGCCGCTGTGTAGCACGCTGGGGGGGGGAGTTGTTCACCCCCTTGAGGTTTGGAGCGTGCTCTTTCGGGGTCCCTGAGCTGCAATTTTGGCTTTAAGAACAACAACTTAGGAATGGACCGTGGTCCCTTATACCAGGTCATTAAATTTCTTCCTCTAGTCCAGTATTGTTTTCTCTGACTGGCAGCGGCTTTCCAGGGTCTCAGGCAGAGAAGCGTCATCAGCTGGTCCCTGGTCTTATTTTTTTTCCAACCGGAGATTGAACCCGGGGTCTTCTGCATGCACTTGGGGAGGGGTGCAGTGCGTCTTTTGAATATGTAGAGACGCATTGCCTCCCTCGATCAGGCGCCCCTGTCATTACAAAGCACGGCCTGTTATCCGCTCAGTTCTGACCCCTTTCCTTTAAAAAAAACAAAGTAAGATTCTAGTCCTCATGGTTCTGAAGAGAGGACTGATTTAAATGGGAGCAGTGGTAGCTGCAGTCCTGTCTACTCCAGAGTTGCAGAACCTGGTATTTTGGCTATGCCCCCTTTGCCCTCAGCCCTGCCCACCACTGGCACGTGGCCCCCGAGAGCTTCTCCCAAATTGAATTCGGCCTTCGGATTGAAAGAGGTTCAACACCCCGAGTCCCCTGTGACCAATAACGGCTCTTTCAGGTGGGGAAGTGTCTTTCTACCAGACATTCTGGGGATTGAACCTCCGACCTTCTGGGAGTGTTCTGCCACTGAGCTGAGCTCCCTCCCTTAAATGCCTCAGACCCAAAGGAAGGGGAAGGCCCAGAAAACAGTTGGAACACATCCTTCGCACGCAGAAGGTCTCAGGTTCGATTCCTGGCGTGCCCAGTTTTAAAAAAGGATCCGGTAGCCAGTGGTGGGAAAGAGCCTTCTCTCTGCCCAGGATGATTGTCTGCCCTTCTGATGCATCGTGTGGGGAATTCAGTATAGCTGGATGCGAGTACGAGCCCTGCTCCTCCGGCCAGCGTGCGCTCCCTGGCTGATCTGGGAGGAAATGGTTCCTGTGTCACCCTAACCTACCTCACAGGGTCATTGCGAGGGGTGTTTTTTTGTTTTGTTTTTTTTTAAAAGGAGAGCACCTCCTTGCACCCGGTGCACCGCTGTCCTAGAAGAAGGGCATGGTGCACACTCCGACCGGTTACATAAATAAGGCACTAGTCCTGATTATACCAGGCCAACGTGTCTCGTCGACTCTCTGCTTGCAGGATTTTTACGGCGAGGACATCAAGAAGTCCCCGGACTATGAAAGGATTGTGAACAAGCGACATTTTAAGAGAATCATGGGCCTGTTGGAAGGGCAGAAGATCGCTTACGGAGGGGACGCTGACGAAGCCACGTGCTTTATCGGTAGGGCCGGAACCGATTTGGGTTTGCTTTGAGTCGCACGGACGCAAGAACCTTCTACATACCCCTGTGATGCTTTAAGAGGGTATTTTATGTGGGTGGGAGGGTGCATTGGGGTGGTGGGCACAGTATGCAGTGCATCGTTGCACTTTTTCCAGCTCTTTAATCTCCTTTTTGAGGTGCGATGACCAGGGCTTGATGTGTTTAGTACTCCAGCATTGCGCGCAAAGAATTTACGACGGTCACCTGTGTCGGCTCCACCTTTTTAAAATTTAATTGGATTTATTTATTGTTCTTTTAAACTGCCCAGTAACCAAAGTTCTCTGGGAGGTGTCCCACACGTTAAACACCACCCAGTACAAACATTAAAACAAGACAGCTCCGAAGAAAACCAAGGTAAAAGCCAGCGTGACGTAGCGGTTCGAGTGTTGGACTGGGGACTCGGGAGATCTGGGTTCTAGTCCCTTACTCAGCCATGAAGCTCACTGGGTGACTTTGGGCCAGTCCCGGACTCTCAGCCTAACCTACCTATTTTGGACTAAATGAAGTTTCTGAACCTTTTTCAGAGGCAGCCCCCACATATAACATGTTGCAATAATCCAAACGGGAAGTTACCGGAGTGTAAATAACTTTGCTTCCCTTGCCTCTTTGACTTGGCATCTCTCTCTGTCTCCCCCTCCCCCCCAGCACCCACAATCCTGACGGATGTCAATCCCGAATCCAAAGTCATGCAGGAGGAGATTTTCGGCCCGATCCTTCCCATTGTCACCGTGCAGAACTTGGACGAAGCCGTTCAGTTCATCAACCAGCGGGATAAGCCCCTCGCCCTGTACGTCTTCGCCAGCGACAAAAAGGTAAGCGGCTTTCGCACTCGGATGCAGCGTCTTGGATCAGACCTCTGCCCCAAACCGCTCCTGTCATATCTTCTCAATCTGGCCTTGGCGTTAATTACATCTCAAGGGGGTCTCGGGTCCCTTCTCTGCCGCCGTTTCCTTTCACGGTCTTTGCTTTCTGGGCCGCCGTTCCATCCGGAAAATGGGAATCGTGGCGGCCTCCTTGGAGGTGGGTGGTGAACCTGGGCCCATTTGTGTTGGTGGGGTGAACGGCGTTTTCTTTTTCTGAAGTCGACAGTGCGTTAAAGAGACATTTTTATAGGAAGTTCGTGGTAACCCCGCCAAATCCTGGTCCTCCCCCGGAAATATCTCGTGGGAATGTGACAATATTGCAGGGGTGCAGAACATATTTCAGCCCAAGGGCCAAATTCAATTTTGGAGAAGCTCTTGGGGACTGCGTTCCAGTGGGGGCGGGGCCAAGGCAAAGGGGCAGGGGCCAAAATTACAAATACCACCAGTATATTTTGGCCTACAGCTCTTCCTGTCAGTAACTAAGCCTTAGGAGAGGCATTTCGACCTTTTAGAATGGGGGGGGGGGAATGCAGAGTAACCGGGAAATCACCAAGTAATTGGCATTTGTGGGGAAGGAGGTGGGTCCATCTGGAGCACCCCAGGCTGGCCCAATTTGGCCCGCGGACCTAGGTTCTGCACCCCTGGAGTACAGAGAGAGGCATCCTGTAATGATCTTGACGCACTGGCCATTTAATATGGGAGGAAGCGCTCGTTCAGATCTTTTCCCAGGCTCCAACATTTTTTCTCAGAATCGTAAAGCTGCCCGACAAGTTAAATGCCCCATAAAAATTGAGGGGGTCTTTAACTGACTGTCTCCTTTTCCCATTTGGAGGATGTTCAGTGCTGCCCTCTGATATTTTAACAGTCTCTCCTTCAAAGATGCCCTTTTGTGATATAGAAGGAAATTGCGGGGGTGTGTGTGTACGTGTTTGGGAGTAGTTTGATATCCAAGAAGCTCTGTCACTCTTTGTTAGAAGAGCTGGCTGTCTTTTAATGTTGTATTAGACACGTTCTTGGAGGAGAAGGCTATCAATGGCTACTCATCACGATGCCGTATGCCTCTGTATACCATATGTTGTCTTTCATTCCTTGTTACAGTAACACACCGGAACCAAAATAGATTCCCCCAAAACGAACAAGTGTGTTCTTTCTAGTCTCTTCCCGGTTAATCAGCCCAACAGCAGCTTGATTAATCTGTTTGTTAAACTGGTGATCAGACCTTTGCAATCTTTTCTTCCTTCTGTGTTTCTCCCCACTCTCACCCCCCATCCCCCAGATCATCAAGCGGATGATAGCAGAGACTTCCAGCGGTGGTGTGACCGCCAACGACGTCCTCATGCACTTCTCTGTGCCGACCTTGCCGTTCGGAGGGGTTGGTGAGTTGATGGCTCCCAGGGGCAGGCTGTGGGCCAGCTGGAATTTAACGAGGTCTTCTGTGGCGGAATTTTCTAGCTGGGATGCATTTCTTGTTCGAATCCTGGCTCTGCCACAAACCCCTTAAGTGACCTTGGGTGACTACTCTGCCTCAGCAATGCCCCCTTCTCAGATCTGCCACTTGGGGGTACTTACACTAGCCTGCTTTACAGGGCCGTTGTAAGAATTACTGAGATAACAAATAGATAAATGTATATGAAGTGCTCTGAACATGAGTGCTCTCTAAATTCTCTTACAATTTATTTGTAGCTTACGGCCAAATTTACCTTATCACTTTTTATTCCTGCTAATTAATTATAGTATCATTATGCCAATTGTATTGAATAACAATTTATCACATCATCATCATTATTTGAGGACTAGTAACTTGTTTCTATCTCCTGCATTGCTGCTTTTCTCTTTCACCTCTCTGAGGTCAAGTCACATTGACTTAGTTATATTTGATAATTTATCATCATCATAATTATTTAATAATAATAACATTAATTGCTTGAGGACTAGTAACTATTTTTGCAGATCAGGTTACTCGGCTTCTCTCTCCTGTGTTGCTGCTTTTCTCTTTTGCTTCTTTGAGGTCAGGTTAAGTTGACCCAGTTATATTTAATAACAATTTATCTTCATCATAATTAGTTAATAATAATAACAACGTTAATCGCTTGAGGACTAGTCACTTTTTTGCAGCTCTTTACCTGGTTTCTCTCTAAGGTCAGGTTAAGCTGACCCAATTATATTTAATAACAATTTATCATCATAATTATTTAATAATAACGTTAATTGCTTGAGGACTAGTAAGTTTGTTTTGCAGCTCTGTTTACCCAGCTTCTCTCTCCTGTGTTGCTGCTTTTCTCCTTTGCTTCTGTGAGGTCAGGTTAAGCTGACCCAGTTATATTTATTAACAATTTATCTTCATCATAATTACGTAATAATAATAACATTATTATTAGGGAGCCTTTTGGCTGATGGGCAGTAAATAAATATATTAAACAAATAAATAAATAAACATTAATTGCTTGAGGTCTAGTAACTTTATTTGGCAGGTCTGTTTACCCTGGCTTCTCTCTCCAGGGTTGCTGCTTTTCTCTCTTGCTTCTGTGAGGTCACATTAAGCTGAACCAGTTATATTTAATAACAATTTATCATCCTGATGATTTAATAATAAAAATGCAACTTTCTTGAGGACTAGTAACTTTTTTTTCCTTTTTTTCTGTTTTCTTTTTTTTTTGTGGAGATCTGTTCACCCAGCCTCTGTCTCCTGCATGGCTCTTTTTCTCTTTTGCTTTTGTGAGGTCCAGTCACGTTGACCCTCGCCCCCCTTCTTAATGAACCTTTGTGCCCCTCCGGCCCTCAGGTAACAGCGGGATGGGGGCCTACCATGGCCGGTACAGCTTCGAGACCTTTTCCCACCAGCGCTCATGCCTCATCCGGGCCCTCAAGATGGAAGCTGTCAACAGTATCCGCTACCCGCCCAGCAGCCAGAAGAAGTTGGACTGGGCCAAGTTCTTTGTCTTGACACGGTTCTGCAAGCGCAGGATCGGGCTCATCGCCCTCGCCGTGCTGGGACTCATGGTGGCCGTCGTGATCAAGGTGAGCCTCTTCCACGGGGCTTGGCCACAACTCCCTTGGGCGTCCTTGCTTGTGTCGGGGAAGAGGAGGTTGAGAAGCCCCCTCCCCTGCCTCAGGGCAGGTCTTGGCCTTCAACCGCCAGCAGCCCCAGCCAGCATGGCCTGTGGTCAGGAATTCTGGGAGCTGCGGTCCAAAATATCTGAATGGGGCAGGGTGCACCCCCTGAAAACCTTAATACGTGGGTAGGCTGACGTGGCGGCAGGCGGTGGATCCTTCAGGTACCCTGGTCCCAAACATGGAAGTTGAAGTCCCACACGTCTGGAGGACGCCGGCCTGCCGTACGAGTTACGCTTTAACCAGCCACTACGCTTTCTGCACTGCAGCACTGGTGAGACCAGTGTTGCCAACTTACCTGTTCTGCTCGAGTGCCTCCGAACAAGCAGCCTGCTCAGTTTTGGTGGTGGTGGCGGGGCGTAAATCAGCAGGGCGGAAGCGTTTCATTATTATGTCAAGCTGAACGTTGATCACCTTCTCGTGCCTGGCCAGGCAAGCTGCTGGTTAACGGCACAAGAGCAGGGCGGGGGTGTGTATGGAAGTTGGCAACTCTGGTGGAGGCCACCATCCTTCCTTGCAAAATGTGCTCTGATACGTTGGGTGGTGTGTGTGTGTGTGTGTGAGTGATTTTAGCTTGAGGGTAGAAATGTGTGTGTGGGGGACCAATATGTCACATCTTCCCTTGGTTATCCCCAGACCGCCTGGGCAGTGATAGAGGTTAAGTCATTGGCAACCCAGGGAAAGTGGAGGCTCGATAGGAACTGGTGAAACCCCCCATCGAAAGCCGGTGTGTTTTTCGGGGGAGGTAGAATCCGCATTTTCCCTTCAGCGCTTCGCTGCTCCGTCCACGCCTCTTCTTCCCGCGGATGCGGGGGGTGGTGCGCACGTCGAAAGCGACATGCCCTTTGCCCTTCTTGCCGTTGTGTCCTTCCGAAACTCGCAGTGTGGTTATAAGAGAGTCTCGGGCACAACGGGAGGGCGCCTAGGTGGGGAACAGCTGCTGCGGGGCAAGCTTGTACATAAGCCCACAAAAGCAGCTGGCCTGCCAGAATGTCTACTCGCTCGCTTGGGGCTGGCCCGGCGGGGGGAGGGGGGCGCTACATCTCCCCCACACACACACACACCGGGCTGCGTACTGGGTGCAGGGGAGGGGAGGGGCCGGATTCCACACGTCCTCAGCCGGCTTGCTCACTCGCCTGCATGCAGGTATGTGTCGCCCGGGGCGAGTATGTCCATCGGAAGCTGGTTCTAATACCACCTCAAGGAGGTGCGGGCCTGTTGCGGGATAAGCTTTGGAGAACTGGAGTCTGGTGTGTCGGGTGCACGAAGCGTATCCTCAGCCAGCAGATGTGCCTGGCCCTGCGCGCGCCTTACCGCAAGATGAGTGTGTGGCACGATACGGCCTTGCTGCTACTGTTGTGTCACTTCAAGAGTACCCCAAGTAAAAGGGGTGGAGAGCAGGGTGATGGGACGGACTCTTCTCCGCCCAAGACCCTGGAGCGTATCTGCCAATCGGAGCAGACAGTCTTGTGCTAGATGGGCCAGTCCTCTTAACTCTCTCTAAGACAGCTTCCCACGCTCCTATTTAAATCAGTCCTGCTTTCCGAACCATGAGGACTGGAATCTTACTTCTTCTTTTTTTTTTACACCAGAAATGGACCCGGCTTTGCACAAGCCCTTGGTTTGATATAGCGAAGCCTTCAAGCAAAGTTATGCCGCTGTCCGAGTTGGGACACATTGTGCCTGCCCCGTCTGAGTGAAGCCACGCCCCCTGACCCCACTGAGAGGGGGGGTGCCCCACAGCAGCGGGAAAGCGGACAGGCCCCTCAGCCTAATAATCTCCCCTGGCTACAAACTGTGTGGACCCCAACGTATGCGCTGGTTAAGGACGTCTGCACCCTAGTGGCGGAAAGTGTTCCTGCAGGCTTCAGCCACCTGGGCACATTTAATTAAGATTAATTAATGTGTTTTAAAACCAAAATAACCCCGAGGTGCACACCCCTAGGGGCCCCTTAGTATGCATGTCAGGTTTCAGGAGTCTAGGTTTCACGGTCTTGGCACTGACAGATGGACAGAGAGACGCACATCCTCTTATTATTATAGAAGCAAGGATTGAAGCTCAGTGGTACCGGCCCTTGCTTTGCACGCAGGAGGTCCCAGGTTCAGTTCCCGGCATCAGGTGCCAAGTGGGAACGGCCCTTTCCTCTGCCTGGGAGTTTGGAGAGCTGCCGAGAGTCAGAGCAGGCAATAGTGCACTAGGTAGACCAATCATCCGAATCAATATAAGGCGTCCCTGTACATTGCGTACTTGCAGTGTTACGATTTCTAATCTAAAAAATACGAAAACAGACACTATATGCTCAAAGACTGTTCAATTTTTCTCTCTTCCAGGTCACGCTCTTCTGAGTCCCAAAGTTCGCTGGGTGCCACGACGGAACGTGCTCTTACACAAGAGATGATTCTCTTGCTGGGCCAGGGCTGCTGTTGCCGTTGCTCGAATATCCTTCCCAGAGTTTTATGATTGCTTATTAACTGTCAAGCGCACGAGAAGTAAAATGGCACCGTCTCAGCGGAGACTGTGAATGGGGAATCCGAGATTGTCTCCTGCTGAAAAGTATGGGGTGATGGTGGTGGTTGTGTTGGTGGCAAAAGTGGTCCCTCCTGGCCCGCTTAAAGGAGTAGGGATTGAAACGGAGAAATTGCCCCGCCAAAAAAGCATTGGCAATTCTGGATGCTGTTCCTTAAGGGTATTTCCCTCACCAGAGATTTTTATTTTTTTTAAGTGTGCCGTGGGAATAGCCAGTCCTAGTCAAACATCTAATGATGTCCCTTGGGAGTCTTCTTTTTATTAAAACATATAGATATAGGAATAGATAGGTATCTCTATCTATATCTATATATAGAGAGAGTTCTATCTTATTAAAAAGAAGACTGCCAAGAAAAATCTTCAGATGATTGACTAGGACCTATAAAATTAAAATTTTATATTATACACACACACGCACACACATACATACATAAACGAGGGCTTGGAGATTTCAAAGGCAGCCCCAAACTGGAAGCTTTTACTGTATAGTTTGTAACAGCGAAAATTTCCCCAACCTGACTACATCTCCCATCAGCCCCAGCCAACAGGGCCGTAAATAAGTGGGTATAGGATTGCAGTCTAAGTTTGATTCCCCTTGTCTCCGTTTTTTGTTTTTTATGGCGGCTGAGCTATTAAGATCTGTGATACCCCCCTCCTCTTCCAGGAAATCCGTATTCCTGTGATTCGAATGGTGCTGTAAGAGGTGAGTGGGAAAGGCTTTTAAAAAGCAAGTTCTAGGGAAGCATTTAATAAATTCATTCCAGCCAACTGCTCATCCACAGCTTGTTGTGTCGTCCGGGACGACGAACTCTGGTCAATGTTAACTTGGGTTTTGTTTGAAACAAGCCAGCTTCGAACCGTGGATAGTTTAATGTGGCCTTTCCCCCGAACCAGTTGTGTTGGATCACGACTTCCATCGTCCACAGCCAGTACGGTGTGCTAGGGTGGGCAACTTGTGGCCCTTCAGATGCTTAGGCCTACAACTCCCATCAGCCCTAGCCAGCATAGCCAGTGGTGGGGGATTATGGGACTTGTGAACCTCCAGAAGTTTTGGCTTACAAGTTGCCAACCACCGGTGTAACACTGATGCAGCCATAGTTTTGTTTCTTGCTAATTTGGTCCTTTTTTAAAAGCCCTTCTGCTATTAGTCCTTTTTTTTTCTTTTAAAAAACACACACTATCAAATACTTTAAAGTATTTTAGACGTGAAGAATAAAGACTGACATAAACTTCAAATTATTACTAAAAGATTTTATATCGAAAGATTACCTCTCCCCTTACGTTTACTAAATGTGGATATACTGTATGGGAAATAAACATTCATTAATCCAAGAACGTGACGCTTTTATTGCTCAGATGTAGAGATTCCAGCCTTAACTCTTGTCAAGGAACGCTTTGGTGACTTCCGTCATTTCATTTTAATGGCTCTTTATGGTTCCCTTGGGTGTAAAAAAAATAAAATAATAAAAATAGATAGGTATGTCCCTCCTGCCAGGAACCTGTTTGGTGTTTAACCAAAAAAGGTGCACGCTGCAAAACACAGTCTCCGCACATCTCCTCCAAGCCGCTCCTGGTTTTGCGCCAGCGAGTCTTGGGTTCAAATCCTACCAACACCCACCGATTGGCTTCCAAAACGTGGCTCCGCCCTGGACATCCTGGCATCCTGTTTCCTTGCTTCAGGCCAAACAGGAGCATTTCCCGTCTCCTCCTCCCGCAACCCGCCAAGCGTGGTCCCTAAGCTTGAACGGTGAAGACCCGAATCGCCACCCCGACGGCTAAGGTGGCCACAGCCGCCCCGACAGCCAGGCCCCGATGCACGATCAGCTCCTTGGTCGTCAGCACTTTGCCGACGGTTGAGAGGCCCGCCGTCCTCTCGTCCCGGTAGGTTGGCCCGCCGGTCTCGGTGAAGCTCACGAGGACGACTCCGTTCTGGCGTCTGTTTGTCCTGCAGTGCACGGAGAAAGAAAATAGGGAGCAGGGCTTTCTTAGCTCAGCTGTTCCTTGCTACACGTGCCGGGCAAGAAGAGGTGTCAAGCCAGACTTCCACAAACCGGGGTTCACCCGGATGTGTGGGACTGCAACTCCCATCATTCCCAGAATGATGGGAGTTGCAGTCCCACGACTGGAGGGCACCAGGTTCAGGGGAAGAGCGTTAAGCAGTGACACAAAAAGTTTGAAGCGACAATATAGCTGACATAAGAACACTTGTGCTTTGAGCCCCAAATCTATCCGATCCAGGCATTCTCTTACCAAAGAGTCCACAGTGCTCGCCACTGCCGCTTTCCCCCTAAGAATGTGTTACTCAAAGCTATACTGCTCCTCCACTTGGAGGTTCTATTTTGCTATGTTGGCTAAAAGCCCAGTTTGAGCTCTCATGAGTTTGGAGGAGGAGATGGAAAAAAATTCAAATGCTCAAGGGGCTGGAGCAGCTCCCCTACGAGGAAAGGTTGCATCAGCTGGGATTGTTTAGCTTAGAAAAGAGACGAGTGAGAGGAGACATGATAGACGTGTGGAGAAAGTGGACACGAAGACATTTTTCTCTCTCCCATAATCCTAGAACCCAAAGGGGTCACCCCATGAAGCTGGTGAGAGTTTCAGGACAGATAAAGGGAAGTGCTTCATGCAGCGCATGGTTAAACTTTGGAACTCACTGCCACAGGATGTAGTGATGGCCACCAATTTGGACGGCTTTAAAGGGATTGGACAAATTCATCGAAGATCGGGCTCTGAACGGCTACTGGTCCTGATGGCTATATGCTGCCTCCAGGACCAGTGGCAATATTTCCTTGTACCCCAGTTGCTGTGGAACATGGGCAGGAGGGTGCTGTTGCACTCGTGCCCTGCTTGTGCGATCTCGTGGGCAGCTGGTCGGCCACTGTGAACAGCATGCTGGACTGGATGCAGCCTTGGTCTGATCCAGCAGGCCTCTTCCGCTCTTTTGCTTCTGGTTTGAATGCAAAATCAATCAGATCCAGCATTCTCACCAAACAGTCAAGAATATCTTACTGCGTGATATTCAAAGCTCTACTGCCCCTCCACTTGGAGGTTCTGTTTAGCTAAAAGCCCAGTTTGAGTTCCCATGGGATTGCCTCTCTTATTCCAGCCTTCTCCAACCTGGTCCACTCAAGATGTTTCAGACGACAGCCCCCAGCATTCATTTGGCCATGCTGGGTGGGGCTGATGGGAGTTGTAGTCCCAAACGCCCAGAGGGCACCAGGTTGGGGAAAGCTGCTCTTAATCTTGCAGTTCAAGTCGCTGCACCCTGACCAAAACTGCAGTCTGTACCGGAGGAAGTTGCTATCTTGGTGGGGGCAGGAGCAGAGTTCGAATCCTCTGGCAGCTTCTGAGTCAATCCTGCACGGTGCTGAGCCTGGAGGACAAGGAACATTTATTTTAGATCTACAAGCCACCTTTCGGCACAGAAATGCTTGTAACAATTTTCCAAGTATGTGTTTGTTTTTAATTGCCCTTTTTAAAAGTTGGAATTTAAGAGTTTCATTTCAGAAAGAAGAAAAAAATTTTAGGCGGAAAGATTCAAGGTGGGGAGGCAGCAGGAGGTGAAGCACATGTGGGCCAAAAGCCAGCTCGTCCAGGGGGATCCGACGCAAGAGAGATCCTCCGGGCCCCCTGCGCCTTTCTTTCAGCAAGTGCCCCTGGGCAGCAGGGTGGTGGGGCACAGGGCCTCCCAGGGATTCGGGGCTCCAAATGAAAGATCCGGGGCTCCTGCCCCAGTGGGCCACTCCCCCAACACCGCCTCTGGATCCAGCAGAGCCCGTCTATCGAAGTGTCCTACCTCCTCTGCCACCTTCTTCCAGTTCATCCGAGCAATGTAGGTTATGGAGCACGTACAGGGTATAAGGGCACAGGTCAGCATGCCCACCCACAGGCCTGGGGGGAGAAAGGAGAGGAAGCCACGTGAAGGCTAACCAAAGACCCCCTTGCTCGGGTCTCCTTCTGGGAGTACTACCAACCTTCCCCCGGCCTGCAATAAGACCCTTCCCCCTTTCAAGTCTCTGTCCAAAGATCGCCACTTGTCCGGAAAAAGGAGAACCTGGCCTGCTCTTGTGCCTTTTAACAGCAACTTGGGATGTTCAGAAAAATCGGGAGCCTATACTTTTTTGGAGCATCATGCTATATAAACCATCACCTGGTAGATGCGTGCAGATCAAACCCTGAAAAGGTAGAGGAGCAGGAACCAGTAAAAAAAAACAAACCCAAAGAACCCCGGAATCCCTACTGTGTGGTGTTTAAGGGCAGGACATGCTCCTGAGTTCGAGTCTTGCTGTAGCTCAGGGTCAAATGTGCAAAAAAATAAATAAATGCCCTCATCCCCAGCCCTGGTACCTATCATTCCCATTTTGGCCACAAACATCAACACAATCCCCAGCGGCAAGCCCACGACGTAGTAGCCGACGGCGTTGAAGATGGCGCCGAGCTTTTGCTTCCCGGTCCCGCGCAGGACTCCGCTGGTCGAAGCCTGCCGAAGGGAGAAGAGGGGGGGGTTCAGTTACCGTCCCCGAGCAAAGTAAGATTTAACTTTAAGTCCAGCCATGTTTTGGCGTCCTCTCTATGCATTTGTCTCTAGACACCTGTAACGGCGCACTCTTGTCCTGTCGACAGAGAGATGTTTGGAAAGAAATGTGGTGAGCATGTGCGGGACGCAGTTCTACATTTCATGTTCAAAAAGGGGCTCGACCTCCTCACCTGTTTTCAAGTTACAGGTGTGTGTGTGTGTGTGTTTAAATATAAATAAGCAGGTGCCCATGTCCTGGTCTACCTAGAACAGTGTTCTCCAACCTTGGGTCCCCAGATGTTTTTGGCCTACAACTCCCAGCATGCCCCAGCCAGCATAGCTGGCTGGGGCATGCTGGGAGTTGTAGGCCAAAAACATCTGGGGACCCAAGGTTGGAGAACACGGACCTAGAAGCTAGCCCCTCCAGTTCCAGCTTTCTCAGAGCTTGGTGTCAAGGTCCGTTCTCTCCCCTCCCCTGCGGAGTTAAGCACAAGAGCGGCTCTTCTAATCAACGGACTTTTATTACGCCAAACCGCAAGCGAGCAAAGAAGCTGGCTGTCGGTTACCGATTACCCGTCTCACAGGCATCAATAACAAAGGCGGCAAGCTGTGTGAGTTTCCTAGAGAGAATCAGTTCATTAATGCAATTGAAAGTTCATTTCAGACTTAACTGGAATTCGCTAACGCCCTCCCCTTCCCAGTAACCGAATTCCCAAAAACCAGACCCTCAAGGTGGTTCCTGATTTCTCGGAGCCAGCCGCTTGGAACGCCTCGCTCCTCATCCTTCCTCGGTCTTCCCTCCTTGATTGACGCCTCGCCCTTGGATCCGTCGCGCCCATCTCCCCCTCCTGCTCCTCGTCAGAAAGGCTCTGGTTTCCCACGGTTTCAGGGGCGGCTCGACTCTCGCCTCCCTCCTCCGTTATCTTTATTCTTTCTGTCCTGGGCTCTGCATTCTCTACTTCCTGCTCTTCATCTGAATCAGAATCTATTCCTATATCTTTTTGAGGCCCCACCTCCAGAGCTAGTAAGCCTAATCCCTACACTTGTTTCTCGTTGCTCGTGGGTCAAGGCAATGCACTCTGCGCGTTCCCTGGCATCCGTCCCGTCCCCCCCCCGGCTGTTATTACTCAAGATGCTCCAGGCCCACCGAGCCCCTGGCTTTGAATCACGGGCATCTTATCAGAAGGGGAAAAAAACCCGCCGTTTCTGTCGGAAGGGAAACTCACGCAAATTGCTTCAAACAGGTGGAAAGCAATGTAGACAGGCATCACCGAGGCCACCAGTTCGATGACCTCTCTGTTTGGAGAAAGAATCAAAGAAAAGAAGTCGTTACTTTCGAGCAGGACAGCCGCGCCGAAGGCTAACCCCCTGGTGAATGCATGCATTGACCTCCCGCTGGTTTGGCCTACAAATCCCATCAGCCCCAGCCAGCCTGGCTAAGGGTCAGGAATGCTGGGCGTTGTTGCCCAACATATCTGGAGGGCCCCAGCCTGGGGAAGGCTCCCCCTAAGAGCTCATTCGTAAGAATACAGAAATAACACTGTGGCATCATTAATTTAGCATTGCTTTAACTAATATTACAGTTATATCCCACCCAAGGTGGTTTACATGGTGGTCCTTCTCTCCATTTTATCCTCACAGCGACCCTGTGAGGTAGGTTAGGCTGAGAGTCACAGACTGGCCCAAAAGTCACCCAGTGAGCTTCATGGCCGGGCGGGGACTAGAACCCGGATCTCCCGAGTCCCACAGGCCAGTACTCTCACCACTACGCCACACTGGCTCTCTCTTGCGACACCTCCTGCGTTCAGAACGTTAACGCAACACACACAGCACACGATGGTTTCAAACTCAACACGGGTTAATTGGAAAGGGCATTATAGCTGAATGAACAACACTGAAGTGCATTGTGTAGCTTGATAACGAGCAGAAGAGGGCACACACAACTGTGTTGTGGTTATGATTGCTGCTGTAAGGAAATGAAATCCATCCAGTTATAAAGGAACAGCATCTGATGGGATGCACAAAAAACAGCAGAGCAACTTTGGATTATGACGTCACGAAGCTGCGTTATATCAACTCCAGCCACTAGTCCATTCAGCCCAGTGTTTTCTGACTGGTAGTGTGTTTCTCCACAGTCTCAGGCAGAGAGAAGGGTCTTCCCCAACATCTGCTACCTAATCCTTCAAACTGGAGATGCCAGGGTTTGACCTCCTGCGTGCAAGGTACATGCTTCACACACACACGTAACATAGGGATAGCAACACGGGCCTGCTTTGCAGGGTTGCTGTCATGAGCACCGGGCCTATCGGCTCGCTCAGGTCAGCATCAAAGGCCTCGCTTCGTGTCGGAAGCACAGCGAGTGGTTTCACGAGACCGAGTCCGAGCCTTTTCGGGAGTGGCACCTAAACTGTGGAACTCGCTCCCCCATTGTTTGGTTGCAGATGATTGTTAAGCAGTTGTTGCTTCGTTTAGAGGGCGTTCGGGATAAACAAGTGGGTCCCTGGATACATGTTGGTTATGGGTTTTGCTGCTTCGATTTCTTTATGGTATCATGGTTTTGTCTGTTTTATACTATGGTTAAGACGCGAAGGGGAGGGGAGATCCAGAAAAGAATGGTATCTGTATTTTAAATAATAAACAAAACATGTCTGCCAGCCATGCCCTCCTGTACAGTACTCCATTCCATTGTGTCAGGATTTCGTGGCCACTGAATACACTCAGACCTCACTGGATTGTTTTGGGTCCCACCCCACCTGCTCAGGTTTTTTTTTTAATGTGTGTGTACTTCTGCAAAACCTGTGTTTTCCCCAAGCCTACCGATACCTTCCCTCTGCTACAGGGATGGTGCCGTTTTTGGTTAAATAAGAGACAGCACGCACGCCTGGGCATCAGAAAGAATGGGACTGATGAAATACTGAGGTGACAGATGTGAAGGTCATTTTGAACACAGCACCACCCCTAACGATGCCAAGTATCACCGACATACAAAAGGGCAGTTACTCACTTGTCGCTGGTGAATATGTAAGCCAGGATGTCTTTTGTGGCTGTCAACACAACGCACATCAGGAGGAGAAAAAACACTGGCGGAAAAGAGAGAGAGAGAAGGGAAGATCAGTAGCAAGCTTGAGAGTGAAGTGGAAGTCCTGTTTTTAAAAAGGTGAATGCAACTCTGGATCAGCAGCTTATTATAATGATTATAATTTTATTATAGTTATTATTAAAAGCATTTTTATCCCACTCCTCAGCGAAAAAGGAGCAGGGAGCACCTTACGTATCATCAGTAAATCAAGACAGTCCCTGCCCCGCAGGCTTACAATCTAAAAAGGCACGACACACAAGGAAAAAGGGGTGGGGAGGGAAGAGGAACAGGTGGTTTAAAAAAAAGGGGGAGAGGGGTCAACTCTTTCAACTCCTGCTGCTTAAAGCAGCGTGCTCCTTTGCATTCCGTACCGCAAAGATGCCTCTAGATTAGCAACTGGTGGATTTGCTCAGTTTTATAGTGGGGAAAGGTGTGTGTGTGTGTGTGTGTAGGCTTGACAAAATCTCTCACACACACATCTCGATTTGTATCTGCTCGTTTGTCCGGATTTTTGTTCGTTTGTGTGTGGGGGTTCTTTTGTTTGTTTGGTTTTTTTGCATGCCGCTAAGATGACAGGTTACCTGTGCACAGAATGGCGACCACAGAAGACTTCCGGGCTGCCTCCGCATAGCCGGCTCCTAAGGCATTGCCCACCTGGACGCTGACAGCGGCGCTGATCCCGAACGGAATCTGGAAAGGCGCAGGGGATCGGTTGGGCAGAGGTGGCTCTCTTTCGACACACTTTCCCAGGTGACGGAGGCCCCCCGAGAAAAGGGGCCCCACTGGAAGCATCGGGGGCGGGGGAGGGCTTAGTGCCGACACTCGTCAAAATATCCTTGTCGCCGCCCCCCCCAAGCAATCCCCCAGGCTGCTTATGCAGTGGACAGTTCAGCCCCTCCCCAGAACAATGGTTTGAGGGTGATGTCATGGGGGTAAAAATTCTTACCATGTAAGCCACTGTGGCCACCTCATAGATGATGGATTGAGCCGACAGCTCGAGGACTCCGAGAAGGCCTGAAAGAAGAAGGGGGAGCGGAGAAAGGGGCCGTCTTGTGCCGTCTCTTTTCTTTTTAAAGTTAGAGTCCGTCTGTTCCACTGATGTTCTCCCCACCGCCTCCTCCAGCGATCTCGACACGGATTGCTGGGGGAGGGAATTCAGTGTGGGGCGTGTCGGGGCACCCACGAGATGTGTGTGTGCAATGGAGGCCTTGGGGGCCCCACATACGGCCCGCAGGTTGTGCACCGCTGTTTTAAAACCCATTTCCAGGACTGTTTAAGTATTAAGGCAGCCTTTCCCAAACTGATGCCTCACAGATGTGTTGGACTACAACTCCCATCATCCCCCACCTGGCCACAAAGCTGACAGAGAGTCGGCGCTGCTGGTTTTTTACTTTGGTTTTACTCTGTTGTTGTTTTTAAAAAAAAATTGGGTAGGTTTTTCACATTATATTTTTAAGATGTTTTGATACAGTGTGGCAGCCACCCTCATGCTGGCGTCCTCCAGATGTGTCGGGACTACAATTCCCATTGGCCATGCTTCCTGGGGATGATTGGAGTTGTAGTGCAGCACATCCGGCGGGCTGTGGTACGGTTCCAAGCTTTATTTCAGAGCTTTGGCTGTTGGGCGGCACAGAAATGAAACGTAGCGAGAGACGGACTGGTTTGGGTGTTTATCCCGCTTTGTTTTTTTTATTTTGTAGAGTTTATGTTTTTATTGTAATTCATGTGTTTTATTGTTTTAATCTATTTTAAATTGTGTTTTTTTTGCAAGCTGCCTTGAGTGCCATTTTTTGTTAGACAGGCCAGGGCATAATAAATAAAATAAAATAAAAACCTAAAGGATGGGTCTGGGGGGGCTCTAATTTTATTGCCATGGCCAACTGTTTCCGGGCCCAATTCAAAGTGCTGGTATTAACATTCAAAGCCCTAAACGGCTTGGGGCCAGGGTATCTGAAGGATTGTCTCCTCCCATATGTACCTGCCATGGACACTAAGATCTTCATCAGCGGTCCTTCTCAGAGAGCCCCTGCCAAAGGAAGTGAGGCAGGTGGCTACCAGGAGGAGGGCCTTTTCTGCGGTGGCACCCCGGTTGTGGAATGAGCTCCCCAAAGAGGCTCGCTGTGGCGCCCACATTGTACTCTTTCCTGGCGCCAGGTGAAGACCTTTTTATTCTCCCAGGGCATTTTAATCATCTTAATCATTTTTATCTGGTAGTTTTTAACTGTTGCTGTAATTTGAACTGCTGCTAGCCTTGCTGTTTGTTTTAATCGTTTTAAATTTTATAGTTATATTATATTGTATTTTATGGTTTTTATTGTTGTAAACCGCCCAGAGAGCTTCGGCTATTGGGCGGCATAAAAAAGTATTAAATAAATAAATAAATCTGTGGAATTGCATTCCTGGAAACCTGGAAGAATGGGAAGGGGCCTGATTTCTTGGCTCCACCCTTCTCCTGTCCTGTGACCCCCTCCCACTCACCTATCAGAAAACTTCCGATTTCGAAGGCCCACCATTCGATACAGATCATGAGCATGCTAGGAACGGCCAAGGCCATAAATACGTTCCACTCTTGGAGGCATTCGGTAGACCAGCCTAGAGTGCAAAGGAAAAAAAAACAGAAGAGGAAAATGCTGCCTGAAGGCTGCCAGGTATGAAAAACTCAAGATTTGACTGGCCAGAAAACTTAATTCTCGAAGGGCACAATCCTATAGCATGTTTAGACAGAAAAAAGTCCTACAACTCCCAGCATGCCCTAGCAAACATGGCTGGGGGCATGCTGGGAGTTGAAGGACTTTTTTCTGTCTAAACATGCTTAAGATTGTAGAACTTTTTTCTGTCTAAACATGCTTAAGATTGTAGAACTTTTCTGTCTAAATATGCATAGGATTGTAGGACTTTTTTCTTCTAAACATGCATAGGATTCTAGGACTTTTTGTAGCACTTTTTTTTTGTCTAAACATGCATAGGATTGTGCCTTAAATTTCAGAGCTGGACTTTCCCCCCATATCAACTTGCCTGTTCCTTGAGACCAACAGGATCAGGGCCTCCTGTCTATTCTGTCACCTGCACAAGCACGTCTGACAGCAAGGGGGGAGGGGCTTTTTGGTTGTGGCGCCCGATTGCCTTCCTGCTCTGGTGTGACAGGTGCCAACCCAGTGATGGGCTTTCTGTGCGTCTTACAAATGTTATCTGCATAACCACACATTTGCTGTTTTTAATGCCTATCAATGGCTAGTCCTGATGGCTCTATGCTACCTCCAGGATCAGAGGCAGTGTGCCTATGTGCACCAGTTGCTGGGGAACATGGGTGGGAGGGTGCCGTTGCACTCATGTCCTGCTTGTGGGATCCCGTGGGCAGCTGGTTGGCCACTGTGGGAACAGAATGCTGGACTAGATGGACCCTGGGTCTGATCCGGCAGGGCTCTTCTGATGTTCAGATGTTCTTAATGTCTAGCTTACAGAGACTTTTTATTTCATTGTGGTCTTGTTCTTTCAGCTTGAATTGCTGCTTTGATTTAATTTTGTCTGCTGCCCTGGGAATGATTCACAAAGGGCGGTATATACAGTACATACTAACCTGTGAGGCCTAATCTACCTCACAGGGTTGTTGTGAGGATAAAATGGAGAGGAGGATGAGGATTATGTAAGCCGCCTTGGGTTCCTTGCAGGAAAAAAGGCGGGATATACATAAATATAATAAATAAATATATATATACATACATACATACTGTATTTAGAATAAATAAATAAAACCTGCCCAGAGCGGAAGGTTTGTTATGGACATAATTGAGAAGTTGGCCAGAATAGCTTTGAAGAATCGGGAGGAACATCAGGAGAGCCAGTGTGGCGTAGTGGTTAGAGCAGGGCTCTCCAACCTTGGGTCCCCAGATGTTGCTGGACGACAGCTCCCAGAATCCCTTGCCATTAGCCATGCTGGGACTCAGGAGATCTGGGTTCAAATTCCTGCCCAGCCATGATGCTCCCTGGGTGACTTCGGGCCAGTCCCTGACTCTCAGCCTAACCTACCTCACAGGGTTGTTGTGAGGATAAAATGGAGAGGATCAGGAGGATTATGTCAGCTGCCTTGGGTTCCTTGCAGGAGGATTATGTCAGCTGCCTTGGGTTCCTTGCAGGAAGACTACTGCAAGCGACTACTAAGTAGTCGCCTAGACTACTGTAATGCACTCTACGTGGGGTTACCCTTGAAGACGGTTCGGAAGCTACAGCTGGTACAGAACGCGGCGGCTCGCCTGGTTAAAGGCAGCTGCCGGCGGGATCACATCATGCTAGTGCTCAAGGAGCTGCACTGGCTACCAGTTGTTTGCCGAGCCGAATTCAAGGTGTTGGTTTTGACCTTTGAAACCCTACAGCCTACATGGCTCTAGCCCAGTTCATCTCAAGGAGCATCTCCAGCAACACCAAGTAGGCCGCTCAACAAGATCTGCCACAGACGGCCTTCTCCTTGTCCCTTCACCCAGAGCAGCTAGACTGGTGGGGACTAGGAAGAGGGCCTTTTCTGTGGCGGCCCCCGTACTGTGGAACTCTCTCCCGAGTGACCTCCGCCATGCCCCCTCTCTGCTGAGCTTCCGCCGCTCACTAAAAACTTGGCTGTTCAGGTGGGAATATGGGGTGGCCTAAGATTTTAAAAATTTATACTGTTTTAAATGTATTTTATCTTGTTTTTATCTTGTGTACATCGCCCAGGGTGGCCGGTTTGCCGGCCAGATGGGCAATAAATAAATGTAAATAATAAATGAGGAGGAGGAGGAGGAGGAGGAGGAGGAGGAGGGCGTGATATGAATATAATACATACATAAATAAACATTTTAAAGGCAAATTAACCAAGGTTTTACCTCCCCACGTTTCGATGTGCAGCTTTTTCCACCTGATGTACAGAAAGAGGGCAATGGCTTGCGAATACTGGGCGAGGGTGTTAGCGCAGGCAGAACCCCTGGGAGGAGTGGAGAAAAACAAAAACGTCACGGAGGCAGAAGTTTATAAAAATTATTAGTAATATGGAAAGAGTGCGCAGAGAGAGAGATTTTTCTCCCTCTCTTATAATACCAGAGCAGCCTTCCCCAAGCAGGTGCTCTGCAGACGTTTTGGACTTCAAGCCCCATCAGCCCCAGCCCGCATGACCAGTGGTTAGGAATGCCGGAAAAGAACATGTGGAATTGGTAGGAAATCGTTTTCATAGCCGCAAAATTAGTCGTGGCTGCTGAATGGAGATTAGCAACTGGCCCTTCTTTTAAGGGATGGATTAATAAGAGATGGTAATAATATCGCCATCTTTTTTTTTGGAAGATGAGCTCCGCTCCAACAACAGGAGCCATTTTGAATTTTTCAGGCCATGGTCCGCTCACAGCCTGGCCTCTAAAAATCACCTCTTTCTCCACCTAGCGACGCACCTCTCCTGCAAGGCGGGCCGTTGGGAGCCGGTGGCTGGAAAGGGGAAGTGAGATTTACAAAATAAAATATGCATGTTTCCCCTCTGGCCTAGCGAGGGGTGACCTGCGATTTTAGGCCCAATTAGGGGAGGAGGTTGCCTAGCAACCACAAGGCAGCCTAGCAACCACAAGGCCTTGAGGGTTGCTTAGCGACCAGAGAGTGCTTCCTTCCCTCCCTGCCTCCTGTCAGGTCAGATTCATGCAAAACAAGTTTAATCCCAGGGCTTTCAAATGTATTTGCTTCCCTTTTCCTTCAAGGAGCCACTCTTTTGCGCTCCTGGATCCGGGCCACTCATCAACGGAGCCTTCCAAGGATGTTCCCTTCTGCTTCAATGCTCAATTGATACCCAAATATTTTTTAAAGAGGACTTGGCAATCTATTCCTAGTGCCGTGCCAGCAAAGGGGGGGGGGGGGGAGAATGGACAGACCGATCCCTCAAAATACAGATTTCCCCACCCTCCGTTGTTCTCTCACCTAACTCCCATGTGGAGCTCATACAGAAAGATATAGTTGGCGACCAGATTGATGATATTCCCCACAATGCCGCAGAGAACCTCCGGCCAGATGATCCTCTGAAACAAATTATTGGTTTTAGGGTGCAATCCTATGCATGTTTAGGCAGGAAAAAGTCCTACAACAACCCCCAGCATTCCCAGGGGGGGGGGGGGAAGTCCTACAACAACCCCCAGCATTCCCAGGGAAAAAAAGTCCTACAACTCCCAGCATTCCCAGGGGGGAAAAAAGTCCTACAACAACCCCCAGCATTCCCAGGGGGGGGGGGAAGTCCTACAACAACCCCCAGCATTCCCGGGGGGGGGAAGTCCTACAACAACCCCCAGCATTCCTAGATAAAAAGTCCTACAACTCCCAGCATTCCCAGGGGAAAAAAGACCTTCAACAACCCCCAGCATTCCCAGAAAAAAAAAGTCCTACAACTCCCAGCATTCCCAGGGGGAAAAAAAGTCCTACAACAACCCCCAGCATTCCCAGATAAAAAGTCCTACAACTCCCAGCATTCCCAGGGGGGAAAAAGTCCTACAACAACTCCCAGCATTCCCAGAGAAAAAGTCCTACAACTCCCAGCATTCCTTGGGGGGGGGGAAGTCCTACAACAACTCCCAGCTTTCCCCAGCCAAATGATTGGTGATTGGGGGAAGGGGGGACGAGGGGAAGGGGTGTGGCCATTTGTGGAAAAAAACCCCACCCCAGTAGGGCTAGACTGGCTTTCTAGGAGGGGCAGGATTTGGCCGGTGAAGCAGCTGCTTACCTGGTTCTGCAAATACCTCGTCTGAATTTGATAGAGAAAGGCCGCCTGTGGGACAAGAAGGTGTTAATGGCAGGACCTGGGCCTCCTTCCTTCACAACTGCCCTTGACGGATTGATCTGGCCTGATTTGTACCCAGCTTTCTACCAAGAAAAATGGCTTTCTACCAAGAAATGAAGCTAAATTAAAATGATGATAAAAACAAATGCATTAAAACGCAGCGATACCGGAGTAAAAAGAAACGGGATTCGCCCTGTGCACTTAATATGCAACCATTCAACCGGTGTAGCTTCTGCCCTGCTGGGCACAGGCAGTGATGTAGGAAAGCTTTGCCTGTTGGATTTCAGCCTGCCCTGCTGGGAACGGATCAACCCTGATTGGGCCTTTTAATGGGGGCCTTTTAACTGACCTTTTAATATACTTGCGTGAGGGTTGTTGCCTGTTTGGGCCTTTTAATTTGGGCCTTTTTAATGGACCTAGTTGAGAGAGGGAAGAATCCCCAGACACTTACCGGTAGCGCCGGGATGAAGATCATGACGTACACCTGCGTGAGCCTGTCAGCAGAGAATGGGGAGAAGTGAACCCCCAAATGAACAATTTAGCCTGTGACTGACTGTGGCCCCCCAAGTTGCATAAAAGCCAGCTGGATCAAACTTGTTTTCTGACATTGTTGAAATATGCATTTTCCTGGGTGGCCTTATAAGAGAAGTTTTTATTTCCTGGACAGAAAGAGCTGGCCAAAGCATAATTTTCAAAGCAATGGCATTTTATTCTAGAACCTTCCATTCTGTCTTTTTCAAACATGCCAGGGGGAGATCGCGGCAAACCGCTACAGAATCGTCAAGCCAGAAATTAATATCCAATTATTGCTAGTCAAGGGTGAGCACACAGTATGTCCACCACCGCCAACCACATCCACCAGTACCAAACCACCAGTGCCAACAATAATACACCTATCTGATGATTGAAAGTGTTTATGGCCTGCTCTGCATGCAGAAAGACTCCCAGAGAGCAGCTTATAGATTGATACAAACATGGCAGTTCCCATCCTCAGGCTTACAATTTAAAAAAAAGGAAAAAAGAAAAGACACAACATAAAAGGAAAAAGGGATAGGGAGGGAAGAGGAAAACAAGAAAACTTGGGCACCCATTCTTAACAGGATACATTTCTCATAATGAGCAGCTGTAATGCAGTCAGGCATTGTTGGCATCTTACTCTCTCATACTCGGCAGGAGTTTTTTGGCTCACCTGGAGACATCTGGGTTCTGTCGGATGAGCAAGAGGATCTGTTCTGTGTTGATGAAGACTGCCCAGCAGGGGAAACAGGACAGCAGCAGGATGAGGACCCCCCGTTGGAGGATGGTGCCCACGCGTTTCATGTTCTTCCCGCCATATGTCTGGGAAAAGATGGCGTGTTTAAATCCACCACCAGCTGTCGACACTCTCTGGCCTCATGATAAGAGAGTCTTATTAAAAATGGTCAGCAATTGCTTACACGACTCGGGACTGCAATGATACCTGATGAAGCGCATCTCCTGGCACGAAACCACGCGGACAATACGATCAACATCCGAGGCCCTCCTCCAAGTGGCAACAAGGGAGAGAGCCTTCTCGGTGGTGACCCCCCCCCCCCCCGATTCTGGAACGATCTCCCCAGTGAGGTTTGCCCGGCACCAGCACTGTCAGGTTTTCGGCACCAGGTTAAGACTGTCCTCTACTCCCAGGCATTTGACAGCAATATGATGGGGCATTTATGTCAGTTGTTTTTATCAGGTGCAGTATCTTACTGTAACGGTTTTAGGATGCAATCCTATGCATGTTTAGACAGAAAAAAAGTGCTACAATCCTATGCATGTTTAGAAAGCAAAAAATTCTTCGATGCTGGGAGTTGTGTAGGACTTTTTTTTTTCTGTCTAAACATGCATAAGATTGTACCTTTAGCTCCTTACGTTGTTTTTTAAATTTTGTATGTTAAAAGATTTTATATTACATTTATATTATCTAGCCGTTGTGGTTTGTAATTTTTTGCGAACCGCCGCGAGAGCTTCGGCTATTGGGTGGTACAGAATTAAAATAAATAAATAAATAAATACATTAAAAATATAATGATTTTCTATAACATTTTAGAAAGAGAGGGAATTGTGTCTTTCCTTGACCTCTCCACCAGCTGTGTCGAGAGAGCGAATAGATAAACTATTCCTTCCCTTCATCGAACGTTCTAGAACAGCGCTCCCCCTCAACCTGGTGCCTTCAGGTGTTTGGGACTACAACTCCCATCAGTCTCAGCCAGTGTGGCCAATGTGGCAGGGATGCAGTAGAAAAACTGCATGCGTTGCAAGGCGAGTCAGGACTTTCGGTACTCTGCATAAATGCCAAATGGGGTCTTATGATGGAAAATTCTGGCATATTTTGCACCCGCCCCCCCCAAATTACGGGCACAACACCATCCGCCGTTACCCACCTGGGATATTAACGTATCGCAGGCTGTAGACAACCCGAAACCAACAGAGATCCCCGTCACATTTATAACCTAGGAATCATCAGAGAGATAAAGAGAGAGAAGATTTAAAAAATAAATAATAATAATAATCAAGGTCAAAAAAGTGTTGGAAAAGTTAGGGAAGATTTTCCCCAGTCTGATGTGTTGGACTGCAATTCCCATCATCCCCAGCAGTCCAACACCTCAGGCTGGGATAGAGCATTCCAGCGCAAAGGTAGGCAACCTGTTTGCCCCCGGATGCTTTCGACCATACACCCCCATAAGCCCCAGCCAGCATGGCCAGTAGGCAGGTGTGATGGAAACTGTACTCCAAAACACCCGGTGGACGTTAGTTTGCCTGTCTCTGCTCAAGAACATCCCTTCCGTCTGACTGTTGAGGCAGCGACTGTTATATAAGCTCTGGTCCTGCTTTAGAGGTTCT
Source organism: Shinisaurus crocodilurus (assembly GCA_021292165.1). Classification (NCBI taxonomy): domain Eukaryota; kingdom Metazoa; phylum Chordata; class Lepidosauria; order Squamata; family Shinisauridae; genus Shinisaurus; species Shinisaurus crocodilurus. Next base: position 17,966,947 of record CM037886.1, on the reverse strand, counting down.
GTAGCCGGAGGCTCCAAAAACTGTCTTCGTTTCCGTCCAGAGGCGCTCGCCTTGAAGGATGAATCGGAGTGAGCCATTGCTGTTTCGCACAGGCCTGTCCGTAACACCATATCAAGAAGATTGCACAGAGCAGCTTCGCTAGTCACCCAAACCCTTTGAACGTTGGGTAATAAAACAGGTGACATCCGATCACCTAGGGCGAACCTGCGGCAGTGCCAAGTGACACCCATATCCCTGGATTCTGCACTCCCGATCAAGCCGGATTTCACTGAGCTATCCCCAAAGAGAAGACTAACAGTAAATGCAGAGCCGTAGACGATAGAGGTCAGGGTTCAAGCCCAGCTTGTCGTCCCCCGTTTATCTTAACATCCCTCTCTGCCCTCCTCAAAAATCTACATTTTTTCATGGAGCTCCTGTTTAACCCCACTTCTGTTTTAACCTCCCCAGACTTTCCGGCCGACCGCAGCGACACCCAATAACGCACGGCCGCACTTCCATTTCAGAAGCTCCCTGGATCCCTGAAGCAAGTGTTATCTGGACACCCTCTTCGTGAAAAGACCGTCAGTCTTATCGCTGCCTTCCTCAAGCTTCTGATAGGTAAGATACCCTGCCCCCCTTAAAAATAAAATAAAACACAGTAATACCTTGGATTGCAAGTAACTTGGTTTGAGAGCGTTTTGCAAGACAAGCAAATTTTTAAATATTTATCTATTTTTTTTTTTACTTGATATACAAGCGATGTCTTGCAATACAAGTACTGTAGTACGGCTTAAATTAAAAATCTCTGTACAATTTTTTTGGGGGGGGGATTTCGTTTTGATATAAGAGTGTTTTGGATTACAAGCACGTTTCCGGAACTGAATTATGCTCTCAATCCAAGGCATGACTGTAATTGGAGGCCCATTTCACTCTTGCAAGCAAAAAAAGTATGAAAGAGCGACAATTAACACACACACACACCCCTCGGAGGAGTCCACACCATTGGGCTCTCCTTGAATCATAATTTGGGGCACTGTCTCCCAGTTGAACTGTTGACTCATCCAGAGATCCAACGGGGAACCTCCTCTGAGGGCAGGAGTGTAATACACACACACCCCAAATGGGAATGCCACACTCACCGCGATTGCAAGGGTGACGGAAGCCAACTCGACCTTGCCGAGATGGCCACAGAATATGGTGCTGACGACATGGATCAGGAACACCAGGAGCTGGATGAGAGTCTAGAAGGACAAAAAACCAAAAAAAAAAACACCCACAGGAAATTCGAAGATATGTAACTCTCGAACCCTCCATCTTGAATGGTGCTGGAGAGCCCATACAGAACCAGCATAGGTCCCGGAACGCTGGAGACATGCAGTTTAACCTGAAGCCTTCCAGATGTGTTGCACTTCAATTCCCATCAGCCCCAGCCTTGGGGCCGACGGTCAGGAATGCGGAGAGTTGCGGACACATACACCTGGAGGACTGGCCTAGCGGTGGATTAAAATACCCTGCAACTCAGCGCCTCCTGCTTTGCTTGGTGGCACAAAGGACCTACATTTGGATTGAAGGAGCTTTGCTAAACCTGAGCAGCTAGACAGCTCCCCACCTGAGGTCTTGCAAGCGTCGCTTAAAGTTGAGCTCTGTAGTGGAGCTCCCCGGTTGCTGCTTAGTAGCTCTTGGGCAAATTTAAGTGATGGCAACAAGGCGTTGGAAAAACCATCCACAACATTGACCGGGGCCAGAACAGGGAGAAAAGCCAGAAAGACGGCCGGCTTGCAGTGTCTCATCTCAACAATAATTTCCCTCTTTGGCGTATTGTGAGAGCCAGTGTGGCATACTGGTTAGAGCGTTGGACTGGGACTCAGAAGACCCAGGTTCTAGTCCCCCACCCCCCGGCCATGAAATGAAGCTCACTAGGTAACTTTGGATCAGTCGCTGGCTTTCAGCCTAACCTACCTCACAGGGTCATTGTGAGGATAATACGGAGAGAAGGAAGGTCACGGCGCACCGCCTTGGGCTCCTTGGGAGGGAGGAAAGGCGGGCTCGAAACGTGACAAGCAAAGAAAGAAAGAAACTTTGTGAGTCTTACCAGGGGACCCGCCAACAACAAGATCTTCTTTGCCTCCTCCCAGAAGTTGGAAGGAAAGATTTGGCATAGTTTCCTGTAGCCACGAGGAACCGGGGCCTGTGGATCAGCGGCCGAGGCGCCAAGGGGTGGCTTCTCATTGATGGGGGTCCCAAGCTCCATAAATGGGAGAGGACCCTCTCTCTCTCTCTCTCTCTCTCTCTCTCTCTCTCGGTTTCTCTTTTTTGGGGGGTGGCGGTGGAACGGAGATTAGTAAGCCAAATTTATTCTGCTGACCCAAGAGGGCACCAGTACTGCCACAGGACGGACTTCAGCCTGGTCTGGATCACCCAATCCTCCTCTCCTCACAATTTTGGCCAAAGGGCGAGGATTAAAGTCTCTACGGGGCCAATAGAAAGCGAGGACGAACAGCTGCTTGGGCCAGCGGGAGGTTGGCTCGGAGGCCTGGGATGCGTCCAAGACAAGCGTCACAAGGTCAAGATGCCTCCGGGATCTCGCCCACGCCAGCTACAACCGAATATCTAAGGAGGAGGGGGCAGATGTAGGCTGAGACGGACCCGCAGTCCGTCGGGAAGGCCCTTCCCTTCGCTACACTGTGCCCCAAAAGGGCAGGCGCTCCGAGCAGAGTTTGGGGGCAAGTTGCTAGCCCTCATGGCTGCGGATATATGGGGGCCGCCGAGTTAGAAAGTCAGAAGCTGTCTGTTTGGTTTTTACGTTGCATTTGAGTTGTTTTTTTTTGTAAACTGCCCAGAGGACTCAGTTGATTGGCTGGCAAACCATCACATATTCTTCCCCTCTTCCCTGCGTCGAATGGTAGATTGTAAACTCCTTGCGGCAGGGACCTGTGTTCTCTTGTAGCATGCACACTGAGGGCAACTGCATAAGCAACAAAGAATAGATGGCCCAATAGTCCGAACTTGGTGCTACTAGGTGACTTGACAGGTATCCACGTCTGAGGGAGCTGTCAGGTGCGAAAAATAGTCAGGGACCACTTAAAAGTCTGATCTGCTAAAAAAATGACCATAACCATCCCAAGGTGCATCATCCATGAATGTCATGACATATAACCACCCCCACCCCACTCTAGATATGGAACTAGAGACAGAAATAAATAAAACCCCAGAATTAGCAATATTAAACATCTTTCAAAGGGATAACAAAAATTTATTATACAAGAACCTAATAAGATTTTTATTACAGGCGGCTAGACTATTAATAGCAAGAAGATGGAAAGATGCCAAAGGGCTGACTATCAATCACTGGTACAATGTGGTATGGGAAATTGCACTAATTGAAAAATTAACTCAAAAATTAAGAACTGCATGTCGCCGCGTTTCAGATTGCAGGGGCCATCTTGTTTTACTGACTGCATGTATGCCTTCTTACCTGAGGAGCAGGATAAAAATGCTTCAAATAAATAAATAAATAATTAAATAAATCCGTAAGCGTTTACATAAGCCCGTCAGTATCACTCGATATGAATGTGCTTTTTGACCCAGATGTGTTAATCAATGGCCACGTTCGGAGAGTTAAGGAAGGCCAAAGGTAGCCTTTTGACACCTCTCCTCTCCAGAGGGACAATAAAGCTAGATTCCAAGGCCCACTCAAATTCACGTACCTTTCTGCGGAGCCCATGCGTGTCTCCGGCATCTAGCCATAACGGGGTTTCAAAGCTCTGATGTGTTAATTATTTTTTAATCAGTTTCTCTTTGCCATCTGGTTATCCATCTAGATGAGGACAAGTTGGACTGGCCGTTTCTTGGCATTACCCAGGCTTTGACACACAGAATCCGTCCAGTTTTCCCCTCTTCTTGCCTTGTCTGCCCCTTGCAGAGGATAATTTAATTTAATCCAGGCAAGCAGTTTCATTGGAATGTTCCGTGCTCCTTAACTTGGAGAAGGGTTGACCTGAGAAATTCGACATACTAATGTGATGTTGCTGGGTACCGAAAAGATCTGGGGCTCAGGCCCACAGGACAAACAAAAATAATTGCACATTTGCATATGCTAATTTACAGATGCTGTAAAGTCTGTAAAGGAGCCTGTCTCATATATTTCATAGATCATGGAGTTGGAAGGAGCCTACAAGGCCATGGAGTCCAACCCCCTGCTCAATGCAGGAAACTCGAGGAGGGGTCTCCCATCCAAGTAATGACCAGGCCTGACCCCGCTTAGCTTTCCACGCTCAGACAAGCTGAGCCAGCGTAAGGACACCCCTATTTGTAAAAAGGGATGTATGGACAGGGGAGAGGAGGGCATTTGATTTCAGGGGGGAAATTCAGGCAGAAAGATTCTAGAGGGGAAGCCCATGTGGGCGAAAAGCCAGCTAGTCCTGGGGGATCGGATGCAACAGAGATCCTCAGGGCCCCGTGCCTTTATTTCAGGAGATTTGGGGCTCCAAATGAAATATTCGGGGCTCCAACCCTTTTGGGCTGCCCCCCTAACGCTGCCTCTGGGTGTTGGGGAATCATGATTTTGTCTGTATCCAGAGGGTGGGCATTGATCGGGGTCCCAAAGTCAGCAAAAGTAGTAATGAGAGCATACCTGATCTCCAATATTATATGGGATCTTTTTTAAAAAAACGGGCTCTCAGCATCAGCTCAGTCCAACCTCTTGTTGTCCCTTCCTAATCCAAACTGCTAACCCAGGAGAGCACAACGTGTGCTCCCGGGGACCCACTCCGCCCCTCCAGGGATTCCCAGGTGGCCACGCCCCCCCTTCCCCCAAGCACCGATCCTTTGGTAGTTCCCCGGCTTTTGTGTCTCGTATTTTCCTCCCATTCTAAACCGCTGGAGCGCCTCTCCTAAGCCTTAGTGACCGTCAGTACGTATTGGCATAGTTTAAGCTCAAATAGGCAGGTATTTTGGCCCCGCCCCTTTTGCCTTTAGCTCCACCCACCACTCGTAAGTGGCCCCCTAGAGCATCTCCGAAATGGCTCCGATGTGAGCGGGGCTGAATATCCGCTCCGGGTTTCACGATGAACTTTTAAAGGAGCTGTCCACGGTGCCGAAGCTATTTCGGGGATGGGGTTCAGCACCATGGGCGGCGCCTTTAAAGTTCAGGCTGAAATCCGGAGCGGATACGCGACCCCGCTGACATTGGGTGGACTTCCCAGCTTCCACTCAACCCTATAATCTGTGTGAGTGAGGTTGTGCGGGCAGATCTGGATCTACTGGGAGATCCCTGGGTGATCTCCATTAGGCTGACAAGGACCTCTGACTCTTGTTATCTAACTGATCCACTCTCACGCCTCGCACCCCGCCCGAAATTGTACTGTTGAAATGAAGAAAGCCAGCGGTAACCTGGGGTGTTTTTTTTTGGTGTGTGTTTAAGGACTGCGAGTTCCGTTCCGTTTTGGTATTTGACCGAAAACAAAATTCCTGGGCTCAGAATTCTTTTGTCCTAAATGTCTTTCTTTTGCAACACGCTCCGGTCGGTGGATCTCGGGATTCTAGCGAAAAAAAATAAAAACCCTTCGCCTGCTCCGATGTTAATAGCTGTGGGATGCTATTCTGCATAGATTTTCAGGGGCCCTCCTTTTTATTCAGACATAATGATTTGGGGACATAAGAACATAAAAAAGGAGCCGTGCATTTATTTGGCTGGAGAGCCGGGTTAAAAAGAAAAAAAAAATGCTGCAAATAAATAAATAAATAAATAGATAACACACATCTTTATATCCATGAAGCAAAGGGAAGGCTCGTGAGTCCACGAGAGAGGGGAAGATCTGTTTGTAATTGGCTGCAAAATGACGTTGGCAAATATTTGTAAGTCATGTGCAACTAGCAAAAAGGAAAGAAAGGAAAGGAAAGAAATCCCCCTGGTTGGCAACCCTGACCGTTTTGGGCAGGTTTGTGCACACACATTGCATCTGTCTACAGCAGGGCTCTCCAACCTTGGGTCCCCAGATGTTTTTGGCCTACAACTCCCAGCATGCCCCAGCCAGCCAGTTGTAGGCCAAAAACATCTGGGGACCCAAGGGTTGGAGAGCCCTGGTCTATAGCCTTGCGGTACTTGACCAGGACGGGCCTTTCCCACCCGTGGCAGAGACGGTGTGACGTTTCCCACCTGGGAACTTGGTGAATATGTGCGGCATGATCTTGCAGGGGCATTGAACCTCTTTCTAGTGGTGGGCGGGCCCAAAGGCAAAAGGGGCAAGGTCAAAATACCCCAAACGCTGGCCTGTCGTAGCTTAAAGCTTCTCACTGCCAGTTATTGACCCTCCGAGGAGGCATTTTGACCTTTTAGATGGGGGGGGCGAGTGCAGAAAAGTCAGGAAACCGCCAAGCAGTTGCAGTCAGGGGAAAGGGGCGGGGCCTTCTGAGTAGGCCGGGTTTGGCCCTCCATCCTGAGGTTCTGCACCCCTGGTATATGGTAAGCCACGTTGAGGGGCCAGATGGCAGAAAAAAACGGGCAAAAGTGTTGATAGCAATGCATTAAGTGGCCACTTTTTAAAAACTCCCAACGATTTAAATGAGAGCGTTCGGGAAGGATGTTTGTATAAGAACATCAGCAGAGCCCTGCTGGATCAGACCAAGGGTCCATCTAGTCCAGCATTCTGTTCACACAGTGCCCCAATGGGAAACCCACATGCAGGACATGAGTGCCCCTGATCCTGGAGGTAGCATATAACCATGAGGACTAGTAGCCATTGATAGCCTTCTCCTCCATGAATTTGTCTAATCTGCTTTTAAGGCCATCCAAGTTGGTGGCCATCACTACATCCTGTGGCAGTGAGTTCCAAAGCTTAACGATATGCTGCGTGAAGAAGTCCTTCCTTTTGTCTCTCCTGAATCTCCCAGGAGCCATGCTGGAGGGACCATCAAGTCTAGCATTCTGTCCCCACAGTGGCCAACCAGCTGCCCTCTTGAGAAACACACGAGCGGGACATGAGTGCAACAGCACCCTCCCGCCCATGTGCCCCAGCAAACCGGTATACATAGGTGTACTGCCTCTGATCCTAGAGGTAGCATATAGCCATCAGGACTAGTAGCCATTGATCGGCTTCTCCTCCATGAATTTGTCCAATCCCCTTTAAAAGCCCTCCAAGTTGGTGGCCGTCACTACATCCTGTGGTAGCGAATTCCATAGTTTAACTATGCGCTGAGTGCAGAAGTATGTTGAAAAATCAACAGGCCCTCAAAGCACTTAAGCTGGATTGGATCGTGTCCCAGATTCTTATGCAATGCGATGCAATATAAGATTTGAAAGCTGTAATCCTATATACACATTTACTTGTGTCTTGTGACGCTTGCTGTGAAAAATGCCTGGTATATGTAATGGTTGTTGTTATGTAATGTTTACTTTGTGTGGCCTCTGAGAGGCAAAGATGTACCTGAGTAGGCCTGAGGCCTTGTTTTGTTACTGTCAAAGGCCTGTGGGGTGGTTTCTGAGTGACATTCTGAATGGGGGGAGAGAGAGAGAGACTGACTGGGTTCAGACAACATGAGAACCCACACTCAGGGGTTGACTGTGGGTTGTCCTTGAACCATGGGTTGTTCCTGAAACGTAGGTTATCGTGTTGTCTGAACCTAGCTGTGCTAACAAGCCATGGCTTGTTAACCACCAACAACCCATGAAATGAACCCCTGGTTTGTTGTTGGGTTGTGAACTGTGGCTTGTTCACTATGGTTTGTTATCTTGTCTGGGTTCAGACAACACAGTAATCCCCATTTCAACGACAACCCACACTCAACGCTTGAGTGTGGGTTATCATGTTGTCTGAACTCAGTCAATCACTTTAAATACTGTTATAGGGGGCTGGGATCAGGTAAACTCGATTCTGATTGGCTGGGGGGTGGGAAAGAGTGGTTGGGAAATGACAGTTAATGAGTGGGCAGTTGACTGTTGGCAGTTGATTTAGTCTAAGGTAGTCAGGGAGGGAAAGGTCTGTTGGTTGGTGTGTGGTGTTTTAAAAGGACTCGGAGAAAGCTGAGCAGAAAGGACATAGCTAAGGCTTGACTATTAGGCTACTCTCTCTGTGGGGCAGCTGGGGAAGATCAGGAGTAGGCAGCCGGTGGCTGTGTGATGCCAGGAGGCTGCCCCAAGATCATTGCCAGAGGAAGGTGATACAGAGGAGAGCCAGTGTGGCGTAGTGGCTAGGGTGCTGGACTGGGACTCGGGAGACCCGGGTTCTAGTCCCCGCTCGGCCATGAAACTCACTGGGTGACTTTGGGCCAGTCCCTGACTCTCAGCCTACCCTACCTCACAGGGTTGTTGTGGGGATAAAATGGAGAGGAGGAGGAGGATTATGTAAGCCGCCTTGGGTTTCTTGCAGGAAAAAAGGCGGGGTATAAATATAATAAATAAATAAATAAATAAATAATACAAGCAGGCAGTAAAAACCCAGATAAACTGTCCAACCAGCCAGAAATACAACAGGAGGAGCTTGGAAGACTGTTCCCAGAAGCTGGACCTGGTTATAAGGGTATTTGGCTGGGGTGGAGGTTTAGGGAATTTGGCCTGAGGTAAAAGAAGTCATTAAGGGCACAATCCTATGTGTCTTTAGGCAGAAAAAAGTCCTACAACTCCCAGCATTCCCAGCCAGCCATTACACCCAGGCCCAACTTTTGGGTACAGTCTTCCTCTGACACTGGTTAAAGGCATGAATCTCTCTCACTGGGTGATCTTAGATCAGCTGTTGTCTTTCTGGCTAACCACCCTCACAGGGTTGTTGTTGTGACCTCATGACTCAGTGCAATCCTGCGTACGTTTACTCAGAGCTCGCGTCCCACTGGGGTGGGGAAGCTGTGTGGCCCTCCAGGGCTGTGTGTATGTATTCCAGCCCCCATCAGTCCCAGTCAGCCTGGCCAATGGTGGTGGGGGGCTGATGGGAGTTGTAATCCAATTAGGTTCCGGAGGGTGCATGCAAAACTGCTAGGTTGCAAAGTGTGGGAGCTCCAGCGCTGTGTGTGTCTACTCCAGCCCCCATCAGCTCCGGCCAGCCTTGCCAATGGCAGTGGCGGGGGACGATGGGGGTTGTAGTCCGACAAAGGTCTGGGAGGCACAAGTGTGGGAGCTCCAAGGGTGCATGTGTGTGGGACTCGAACCCCCCATCAGCCCCAGCCAGACTGGCCAATGGTGGCAGAGGGGGATGATGGGAATTCTAGTCCATAGTCCAACAAAGTTCTGGAGGGCGTGTGCAAAGCCGCTAGGGCGCAAAGCGTGGGGGGCTCCAGGTGCGTGCCTGTGTGAGTGAGCTCCAACCCCCATCAGCCCCAGCCAGCCCGGCTAATGGCGGTGGAGGGGACGATGGGAGTTGTAGTCCAACAAAGGTCTGGTGGAGGGCGCCAAGTGTGGAGGAAGATGGGCGCCAAGTGTGGGGGCTCCAGTTGTGCGTGCGTGTGTGTGTGGGGGGGAAGGACGGGGCCGCCCCCTCCCATCCTCCCTCCCGCCGCGAGGACCCCCCCGCGGCGCGCGTCACAGGTCTGGGCGCGCACGTGGGCGCGGTCCCGCCGGGCTGGACGGGGCGGCCGTTGGGCGGATGCGGCGGCGGGAGGCGCTCTCCCGCTCGCTCTGCGCCGCGCACGCCGCGATGGGGCCGGGCAAGGAGGACGACGACGACGAGGGCGAGGGCGAGGGTCGCCCCGCCGCCCCGCCGGCCTGCTGGGACCGCTGCGCCCGCGGGCTCCGCCGCCGCCTCCCCGTCGGCGCCGGGCGGGAGGCCTGGGAGCTCGTCCGGATCGGCGCCCCCGTGGTGAGGAGGAGCAGGAGGGAAAGGGGACGAGGGAAGGACGGAGGCGCGGGTTGAATCCCCACTCGGCCGTAAAGAAGTTCCCTGGCAGCCTAGCCTGCCTTGCAGGGTTGTAGTTGGCTGCCTTAAAAAAGTATTATTTTTTTTTTTAAAAAAATCGTGGCTTGCAAGCAGGCCAGGGGTGCGGAAAAGCGGCGGTCCTCCGGATGGGAGCCCAAACACACCAGCCTGGCCGATAGGAGTGGCAGTCCAGCCACGTCCGGAAGGCCGCAGGTTCCGTGTATGGCCATGCCGGCTGGGAATGATGGGAGTTGTAGTCAACACATCTGTGGAGTGTGTTTGTTTGTTTGTTTGCCAGGTTGGTTTGGCCGCCGTAGTCTCGCCTATGCGTGGTTCTCTGATTGGAGAGACGATGGGCATTGTAGTCCGACACATCTGGAGGTCCTCGGGTTGGGGCGGGGAAGTTAAACATTACTTCTTAATAAAAAAAGATGGCCGGGATGCTTCAAATGTCATCGAACCCGCCCCCCTTCGTCCCCGCCCCCCACCCCCGCCTGGCCTGACTGCCCCAGCCCCCAAAGTAAACCACGTGAGGAAGTTTATTCTTTCCATCATTGGCAACAGCTCTTAATGGCCTAGCGGAGCAGTTGTTGGGGGTCCCTGTCGCCCCCCCCCCCCCATTTTCGCATTCATAGCATTGGCCTCCCAGAACAATGCTATCTTGTCCTTCTCCTCCCTCCCGCACTGGCCAATAAGGGAAGTGTGTGTGTGTGTGTGTGTGTGTGTGTCAGTCAGCGGGAACCAAAGTCTGAGCAAAGCTGGGACCAAAGATCACACATCCTGAACCTCTTTACGGCTTGCAGGAAGCTGAGTACACATTCACTGCCGAGCACGGTATTGTGTGTGTGTGTGTGTGTGTGTGTGTGTGCTGTGAAAGGGGCCATGCAAACATCGGACATGCACGCGAGTGTCCGCGCGCAGGAACCGAAATGTTCTCTCCGCAGGGCTGGTTCTTACAAGGAAGGACTGCTTCCCCCCAACCCCCTTCTTTGTTCTCGGATGTCTGCTAAAATAGGAACACGGCCATGCCCGCCTGTTTCAACATCATCCCCACGAAGGAGATGATGATAATATTTCCCCCAGTTTTGCATCTTGAAATCGTCCCGGCCCTGTCCTTCTGGTCCATCGGGAACCGGCATGGCCGTGCTTTGGAAGAGTTTTAAGGCTGGGCTGATCAAAAAGCCGCCTTTAGTGCGCTCGGATGTCCTGCGGTTTCAGACAGAGACCGGGCTCGCACAACACGAGAACCCACACTCAAGCGTTGAGTGTGGCTTGCCGTTGAAACATGGGCCACCGTGTTGCCTGAACCCAGCCGAGATCACAAACCAGGGTGAGCAATTCTCTTCCGTGGGTTGTCCGTGGTGAACAAGCCAAGGTTTGTTAGCGGAGCTGGGTTGAGACAACACGACAAACCCACGTTTCAGCGACAACCCATGCTCAACCCCTGAGTGTGGGTTATCGTGTTGTCTGAACCCAGTCGGGGTGGATTTTGCCATTTCTACTGGAGCTTTTCCTTAAAGCACACGTGGGCAACTCGCTGGCCCTCGGAGGCCTTCTGTGCGGCCCGCTGTGCGTGCCCAAGCAATTCATCCTGGTGTTCTCGCTTCCCCATTAACAACCGAGCTCCCGAAAGCCCGCCAGGGAGCCATTTGGCGGACTGTCGGAAGTGCAATTTAAATGGGGAAGACAGGCTGCCTTCTCGCCCCCCCCCCCGGCTGACTGTCACAGAGAGGGAGGCACAAAGTGATCTCGGGGCAATGGGGGGGGGAGGTTTAAATCACCCCAGAAATCGCGGCATGTGGGCCCCCCGGGGAGGCGAAACGATTGCTAGCTAGCTTTCCACAAGCAGGTATGTTTCCCCCCACCTTGCCGATTCCGTGTATTTGTAGAGGGACAGTTCGCGCGGACCCCTCCTTTGCTCTCTTGTGGGTGTATCATGAAATACGGTACTTCTCTTTTTATCACCGCCAGGATGCTTGTTATGCTGAGAAGTCCTAGCCCAACAGGGGATTATTCGTAATATCTCTGGGGCGGAGGTTTTCTAGGCTGTACTTGTCGGAGCCTGTTCTGGCTTATCTTGGACTGCTTCTCCCCTGCCCCCAAGTACGAAAAACACCCGGTTCCAGGCCTTGAGAGCCAACTCAAATCACGCAGGCCCAAAACACACAGGGAGCGACGTTCTTCCTGGCTCGTAGCATTGCAGACCGCAAGCGGGGCATGGAATGCCTGAAAGCACCCCTTGCATGAAAAAAGAAAACTATATATCTATCTATATAATATCCCTGTTTGTGGAAAGCTAGCCTTTGTTGGCTAAGTGTTTACAGTGCGACACTAGATGTGGGTATTTGGTTGTTGATCCTATATATATGGAGAATGAATTCATCCTCCGAGCGTGGATCCTTATGTAGCCAAAATGGCACCTTCCACACGCAAGAGGGAAGTGCTGGCAGGTTCAGGGTAAACCTCCGAGGTCTGCAGAAGTACAAAAAAAATACATTAAAAGCCAAATTCTATTGGCGGGGGTGAGGGGACACTCAAAGCAGCCCAAACTGGGACTGGGTTTGCTGACTGTTGGAGGTGGGAATAATGGGGAAAGTGGGGGGCACGGCAGGAATGGAATGGAGTTCCCTAGAAAAGAGCATGGCTGGCTGGAACGTTGACCAGGAACATTCCACGCTGCAACATTTCAGTGCCGCCCCCCCCTGAATTCATTGAAACTTACTCCCAGGGAAGCGTGTGTACAGGGTTGCAGCCAAAGTCCGTTTGCGTCCACAGGCATGCAAAAAATATACCAAATATACTGGGCATAGAACTTGGCTTCCTGAGAATATGTGTGCTGTGTGTGTGTGTGTGTGTGTATCTGTATATTTAACAAGGCAAGTTTCTAGCCCTTATGATCGCAAAAGTACATGGACATCTCCGAAGCCAGTGGGGTGTGGATGGGGCTGGTGTCGCGGCGGCAAGCCGCTCACCCCCTGCATTTCCTTCTCAGTTCGTGGCCCAGCTTTTGGGGTTCCTGATCAGCGTGGTGAGCTCCATCTTCTGCGGCCACCTGGGCAAAACCGAGCTAGACGCCGTCACCCTGGCCGTGTCGGTACGTACGAAGCTCGGCGTCCCCAATCACTGAGCTGCAGCCCACCCCCGGAGAGTATGATGGGGGGACGGGACACACATTGAATTTAATCCCTCCCTTGTCCCATAGAGCTGCCTCCCCCAAGCTGGCCCCCTCCAGATGGGAGACTTGCAATCCAGCCCCCCATCTGGAGGGGGCCAGCGTGCGGGAGGCTGGACTCTCCCACAATGCCTGACCGTTGGCCGTGCTGACCGGGGCTGACGGGAACTGACGTCCAAAGCGTCTTGGCCGGGCAACCAGGTTGGGCAAGGCTGAGGTCGAGGCAGAGAGGCGGACAAGCTTTAAAAATAAATAAATATACGAGTTGTAATTTTGGATCTGTTCAGCTCGCTCTCTCCCCGCGCCGGCCTGCTCGGATCTCCCTCTGCTCTCTTGCCAGCCCCCAGCTCCCTTGAAGCGTACGGCCCTTTCCGTAGTCTTCTCTGCCGCTGACCCCTCTGCCCCGGTCCCTTTGTCCGCCTGTCTCTACCTCTCCTTCCAGGTTGTCAACGTGATCGGCATTTCGGTCGGCACCGGATTGGCGTCGGTGTGTGACACCCTCATGTCTCAGGTACCGTGGCTGGTTTCTCTGCCCCCCGCCCCCCGGTTCTTAGGCTGCTGGGTGGCTGGTAGCGGTAGTGAGGGGTTTCTCCCCCCCCCCCGTTTGATTCAACGGCGTCACCTCCAAGTTCATCTTTGCCCGTCTCCTGTTCTCTGTTTAGGGACTCCCCGTTGTCGTGATGCAGGAGCATAGGAAACCGTCTTCAGTTTTATACTAATTAATTCATGAATGACATCTCGAATCCACCCGATAACCAATGTCCTCCGGGCGGATTACGCCCATATCACAAATCCAGCCCCCCCGGAGTCTTTGTACATCTAGATCAGGGGCTGTCGAACCTCTTTGAGCCCGAGGGCCGGATTCCATTCCACGGAAAAGCTCTCGGGGCCCGCGTTCCAGTGGTGGGCGGGGCCATAAGACAAAAGGGGTGTGGCCAAAGTTAAAAAAACAAACCATTAGCCTGTTTTAGCTTAAAACTCTTCTCGCCAGTGACTGAGCCTTAGAAGAGGCATTTCAAGCTTTTAGCGGGCGGCGGCGGGGGGGGGGGAGACTGCAGAAAAGTCAGGGGGGAAGGGGGCATGCCCATCTGGGCCCCCCCTGGGTCCGAGTTTTCCCTCCTCTGATCTAAATCGGGTGAGCAAACTGGCACCCTCCGGATGTTTTGGACTACAACTCCCATCAGCCCCGCCCAGCATGGCTGATGGACATGGATGATGGGAGTTTCCATCTAAATCCTCTGGAGCAGTGTTCTCCAACCTTGGGTCCCCAGATGTTTTTTGGCCTACAACTCCCAGCATGCCCCAGCCAGCTACGCTATATCATCACGTAGGCCAAAAACATCTGGGGACCCAAGGTTGGAGAACACTGCTCTGGAGGACACCGGGGGTGGTGGTGCCCAGACCCCCGAGCATCTGTTGCTCTGAAAAAGCAAGGGGGGGGGAAGGCAAGACACCTTTCTAGGACCAGACTCTATGGATTGTGGTGCCCTAGAAGCCTCATTCCTAGAGCGTCCCTGGAGTGCTTGAAGGTTCCTGCCTGCAAAGTCAGGCGGGGAGCTTCGTCGAGCACTACCGAGGAGGCTTACAGGGCAAGAACTGTGCAACCCGTTCCTGGGGGCCTGTTTCTGTTTTTGCTTCGCTCAGAGCGGAAGAGATGCTGCCGCCGCTGAGTGTGTCTGTGCACCTTCCATTAACCCAGCAAACCCCCGATGTGGCCCTCGGGGCCCAAAAAGGTTGCGTGTCCCTGATACAGCCCGATATATTTTCCTTTGGTCGGCAGCGGCTTTTTCGGGGGTCTTGGGGGCAGGGAAGGGCCTTTTCCGTCCCCTGCTCTCTGGTTTATTCTTTTAACTGGAGATTGAAACTGGGACCGTCTGCGTGCAAAGCGGGGGCTCTGCCAGTGAACCGTGTCCCTTCCTTTTCAAAATAAAGCAAGATTCCAGTCCTCATGGTTCTGAACAGAGGGGCTGATTTGAATAGGAGCACAGAGCTGTCTTCTAACAGGCTCCATTGTTTGTGTATCTAACCCAGTTCTGTTTCCCCTGCCTGGCTGTGGCTTTCCACAGTCTTGGGCAAAGATAGGGGGGTCCTTTCTGTCACCTGAACTTTTTTTTAACTGGATCTGCTGGGGATTGAACCTGGGGACCCTTCTACATGCAAAATGGGCTCTGCTGCTGAACTGTGGTCCCATATACACCCGGCAGGGGATGCTCTGTGTCTTTTGAGTCCACAGAGATGCATTGCCAGGAGAGTTTTGTCCTGATCACTGCGCGATCCCGGAGTAGTTCTTTCTCCCCGTCCCCTAAGGGGGAATTTCAGCCACGTTTGGCAAGTGGTTTCGCACAAGAGGCGACAGCTGGTTTCTTCGTCGTTTTCAAGGGCTGTCTGCTTTTGTTTTTGGCCAGACGTACGGGAGTAGGAACGTGAAGCGAGTCGGGACCATCCTGCAACGGGGGCATCCTCATTTTGCTGCTCTTCTGCTTTCCTTGCTGGGCCATCTTCCTCAACACCGAGCAGATTCTGCTGCTCTGCAGACAAGACCCAGAAGTCTCCAGGTCAGCCGTTGCATGTTTGATTGGTGCTTTCCTTGTCACACACACACACACACACCTTGGGGACTCTGTGTTCTATCTCTGGGAGCTCTCCAGCAGTTGGGATGGGCTGCCTTGGGAGGTGGTGGGTCGCCCTTTGCAGGAGGCATTCAAACAGAGGCTGGACGGCCCTCTGTCAGGGATGCTGTCGCTACGTCTCACATTGCAGCGGGTTGGTCTTGATGATCTTTGAGGTCCCTTCCACCTCTATTTTTTGTTCCATCATCATCATCATCATCATCATCTGTCGGTTTCTTGGGGTTTTTTTATTTTGTGGGGAGGGATCTTCATTTGACTTTAATCCCCTTCACACATTTCTTATGCGGAGGGGTCCTTGCACGATTACTGGGGCCGACGCAAATTAGCCTGGGCATCTGCAGTCAAGAACTCTACAAGTGAGCTGCATTTAACGATGTGGAAACCTCGCTCAGCTTTTGAGGAGGTGACGTGACACAAGTGGCAATTTTAACGGTTGGCAATCCGCCCAGAGAACATTAGTTATTGGGCAGATCAGAAATGTAATCAATCAATCAATCAATCAATATATTGCTGTTTTTGTTGCTGGTTTATTGCTTGTTTTTATTGTGACGTTGACTGTGTTCTTAACTCTTTTGCCGTGTTTTGTTGCATCTAATGGCATATTGATGCATTCTGTTGCCGTAGGCCGCCTTGGGACAGCTTCTGCCTTGAAAGGCGGCCAAGAAATTATTTTAGAATCAAAAGAAAATCAAACAGAATAAATAAATAAAATTCAACCGCACCGATCTGCTGCAACCTGAGGCATTTTGTGTGTGGGTTTTTTTCCTTATGAAGATTTTGGGCATCTGTCAAAGGAATTATTTGAAGCCCCTGTATCCCTTTCCACCTCTGTGATTCTGTGTGCCTTAATCTGCTCAGTGGCTACTAGTCCTGATGGGCTATATCATGCCACCTCCAGTATCAGAGGCAGTCTGCCTATGTGCTCCAGTTGCTGGGGAACATGGGCGAGAAGGTGCTGTTGCACTCATGTCCTACTTGCGGGATCCTGTAGGCAGCTGGTTGGCCGCTGTGTGAACAGAATGCTTGTGGGATCCTTGGTCTAGACCAGTGTTCTCCAACCTTGGGTCCCCAGATGTTTTTGGCCTACAACTCCCAGCATGCCCCAGCCAGGAATAAAAAGCCATTCTGTCTCTCTTGCAGGTTAACCCAGGTGTACGTGATGATATTTATTCCTGCTCTCCCGGTAAGTTTTCTGCCTCCTTCTCCTTCTCCATCTCCTCCTTCCAAATTGTGAAACTGGAGCCACAGCAAGGAGATCTAACCTAACGCGGTTTGGGTTTCTCATAGGCGGCCTTCATCTACCAGTTACAGACCCGCTATTTGCAGAGCCAGGTAAGGTATCTTGCATTTCTTTCTCGCGATACTCCAGGGGGCCTGAGAGTTGCAGAGGTTGGGGGGGGGGGCTTGCTTGGGACTGCTGTGCAGGAAGGTTGTGGAACTCGGGTTTCGAACGACAGAAATCCACATGCCTCCGAAGGCTGAGAGGAAGAAGGGGTCAGTCACGGCATGTGGTCAGCCGGCGACATTTCCGTTGGGGTCGCGGGTGTTCCATTTGGCTGACGGGAAAACCACCGTCGGGATGGCGTGGGGGTTTGTGTCTAGGATAGCCTTATCCCAGGCTTTTGATAGCTGCACTGTTTAAAATTTAAAATGGAAGGCAATGTGCCACTCATTGTACACTCCCTGTGTTTCTGTATTAGTGGCTGGGCTCAGTCAACACAATCACCGTGTGGGTTGTTGTTGTTGAAACGTGGGTTCTTGTGTCTGTCTGAACCCAGCCGAGATAACAAGCCGTGGTGAACGACCCACAGTTCACAACCCACAACAAACCGTGGGTTCTCTTCATGGGTTGTTCGTGGTTATTAACAAGCCATGGCTTGTTAGCGCAGCTGGGTTCAGACAAACACAATAACCCACGTTTCAACCGCGACCCGTAGGTTCGACGACAACTCACGCTCAGCCCCTACTCAACCCTTGAGTGTGGGTTATCGTGTCGTCTGAACCCAGTCGCCGTTCTGGCTGTGCCTGCCAGCTGGACGGAGGCATGACCAGAGCAGCGACTGATGTGGAGAGACAACGGGCACCCTCCTGTGTGTATAATGCAAAAAAGGAATCCGTCTGTGTCCTCAGCCGAGGCTGAATTTATTTTACCAGCGTTTTATGTCTACTAGTCCCTCATGCTAAGGAGGGACACCCGGACGTGGCTGCTGAACGGGCATTGGAAATCATGTCTCCGATTGGCAGCTGCCAAAATTGACACTGGGGCCACGAAAAACATTTTCTTTTCCATTTTGAAAGAATTAAGACACATTTTCAGAGAGCAGGGGATGGGAAAAGGCCAGGTACTGCTGGCTTCCTCAGAGGCTCGGTGAGGGCAGAAGGCCGGGTGATGAGAAACCCCCCCCCCCGCAGCTTCTTGTTTAGGCTCTGTGCTTGCAGCCTAACACAGCAGAGCACATTGAGCCACTAAATACTGTCGATGTGTGTGGGAGGGAAAAAACGGGGATTCTCACCAGATTTTTCTTTTTACTAATCACTCCCCAAAGAGATTCATCCAGGGGGCGATTCCTCCCTGGTTGGGGAGTGGGGGCATAAAACACTCCCCGGGCAGCCTTCCCTGGGCGAAGGAATAAGTAGACGCAGCAGTAATAGCACCAATCACCTGCCTTGGTGACCTTTCCCTGTTACTTTTTTCCCCTGGGTCGTAGGCCATCCTCCTGCCGCAGGTGGTGACTGCCGTGGTGGCCAACATATGTGAACGTGCTGATGAACACCGTCTTCCTTTACACGTTCAAGCTGGGCGTGGTGTAAGTGAGAAGGGATTCTTACGGAGGAGACAAAAGCTCTTCTTGCTCCTGTGGGCCAAAGATGGAAGGACCCGATCCGAGTGACGCAGCACAAGTGCATAGGGAGTGGGCGGCCCAAAGACGTGCTTTTGGCCTGCCTAAAGAAACCCAAATCTGATTTCTCTCTCTCTCTCTTTCTCTCTTGGTTTTCCTTCTTGCTCTCTCCCGCAGGGGATCCGCCTGGGCCAATACTCTTTCCCAGAACCTCCAGGCAATCCTCCTCTTCCTGTACGTGTGGTGGAAAAAGATACACAAGGAAACCTGGGGAGGTAGCATAAACCTGGGAGAGTTTTGCTCTGCGGGCCAGGTTGCTTTGAGCGGGAGGGTGCGGGCTGGCAAAGCTAGCTGGCGTCCCCCCCTCCCTGATCCGCACAAATCTCTCCTCCTCCTGCGCTCATGGGGAAGAAGAAAAGAGAGGGACCTACGGAGAGCCGTGCCAGATCAGAGGAGAGGCCTGAGTAGTCCAGGCCCACTAGATGCCTATGGGAAGCCCACGATTTATTTATTTATTTGTCTATCTGAAGTATCGTATTTTTATGCTGCTCCTCAGCCAGTGAAGCGAAGCACACCACCCCCAACACTTCAACACTTCGTTGCAGTTCCCATTTTGTTTGTTTTGCCTCTTTGAGTGGGGAAGCGTTCAGAGACGCGAGCCCAGCAGAAGTGCGGCAGGCCCAGTTTTACCACCTTGGTGGCCGTCTATTGGAAATGAGTCTTCATTTTATTTATTGATTTGAAGTGGGGTTTGGTTTTTTGTTTTTTTTTTTGCCGCTCCTCCGCTGGAAAGGTCTCTCAGAGCAGCTTAGATAGAATCGGGTTGAACGAGACAGTCCCTGCTGCCATGCAGGTTTACCGTCTAAAAAGACGACGATGCACGAGGAAAAAGGAACGGGGAGGGAAGAGGAAAACTAACCATTCTGTCAGCAGGGCAGGTGGAACGGTCCTGCACCCCCTCTCCATCTCCCTCTGTGCAGCCTGCTGGAATGGCTGCTGGCGGTGACAGCTGAGGGTGGAGGAGCCTTCACGAAGCGAGGCCTTTCAGCCTCTGGCCTACTGCCTCTGATTACAGAGGTGGGGAAGTGCAGAACAACCAATCGGGAAGCCCCTTCGCAGTGATAGGCCAGGGTGGGTCAGGTGACCGCCTATGAAAGCTCCCGGCTCGGAATCTTGGGACCGCGAGGGCCCTGCCCACCTCCCTCGGGACCGGGTAGCGGCTGGCTCCCGACGCTTGCGGGAGAAGAGCGCCAGGGAAAGCTCCCGGCGTCCCCGGGGGGGCGGGTAAGCCTCCGACCCTCTTGTTCTGCAGGCTGGACCCTGGACTGCTTTCAGGAGTGGGGCTCCTTCATCCGGCTGGCTTTCCCCAGCATGCTGATGGTTTGCACGGAGTGGTGGACCTTTGAGATCGGGAGCTTCCTGGCAGGTGAGCCTTTCCAGGGATGTGTGTCGTCATCTCACTCCGCTTCTCTTCCTCTCTCGTCTGCTCCCCTCACCGGGCTCAGAGGCCGGGGTGTATGCTGGCGCACGATCTGCCCCGCTCGAAGTGCCGCAGGTGAGGTAGTGTAGGACGAGCCCCTCCCCCTGTGGGCCCAGCGTGTGCATTCGTGGATGAGGTTCCCCGTCGCCTCTCTGCGTGATTTCCCGCTCTGCCTCCTTCGTACCGGTCTCTCCTGCAGGCAGCTTGTCCCATGGCATCTCTGCATCGGGCTTCCTTGCGTCTGCCGGTCGCTCCCGACGCAACCCAGTTGGTTGTGCGTCTCTGTAAGGGTCACCGTTCTGGCCTACGCTCCTTCCGGTCGGCCTCTGCCGGCCGGAAGAAAGTTCCGTTGTGTCCGAGTGTCGGGGACTCAACGCTCGGCCGAACACTCCCGGGGCAGAAGAGTGACCCATCCTCCTTAGGCGGGTTCCCCCGTTATGTCTAAGCACGAATTGCTGCTCTGGCTTTGACTCTTTCAAATCGGCGTCGTGGGGGTAATTCCGAGGCTCGGTCTTGGATGTGATCGAAATGGTTGGTCGCCCTCGGCGCAGAGATGCCGCAAAATGACCCGTCCTTGCGAGGGGGGTGTCCACTGCGCTCTGGATCTTCCAGCCCAGGGAGTGGCGACTCGCGCAGGATTCGGGCTCCCCCCCCCCCCGAGGATAGGGCTGATCTTACGCTTTGCAATCTGAAAGCCGGCCGGCCTGGGGGGGGAGGTCTCCCGTGTTAATTGTGGGGAGAATAAATCGTGATTCAGTTAAGAGACGGCGGAGAAATGGTAGGTTAGCCGGAAATCCTGCCTTGTGGCATAGAGGCTGAAATCCAGAGCTTCGTGGCAGGTAAGACTTTTGAGAAACCGCGTCTCTCTGCCCCCCCGCTGCTGGTTCTCCCCTCTCGGTACCCCGACTTGTGTTCAAGGTGGTCTCTTATTGGCACCCTGGGTCACCTGATCCGGTCAGGCCAAAAGGCTGCAGTATATCTTCCCGCCACTGTCAGGGGTGGCGCTGTGGAGCAGCAAAGATGAAGCTGGCTGTTCACACATGCCAGTTCCCACTGGATACTCCAGTTTATTTATTTATTAAATTCCTATCCCGCCTTTTCCCTCTGGCAAGGAACCCAAGGCAGCCTGCGTGGTCTCCTCCTTTCCCATTTTAATCCTCGCAACAACCCCGTGAGGTAGGCTAGGCTGAGAGAGTCCGTGACTGGCTCAAAGTCACCCACAGTGGGCTTCATGGCCGAGTGGGGGGGACTCGAACCCGGATCTCCCGAGTTCCCGCCCGAACGCTCCAACCGCTGCGCGTCTGCGCCACGCTGGCCGCTTCGAGAAACGGTCGCCGAGAAAGCAACACGCCTGAGCCGGCTCCAAAGGAATTCCTCCTTTTTGCATTTGATAAATGTTCAGCTTTTAATTACTGCCTCCCGATAATTACTCTTGTGTTTTCTCGCTCTCTTTTGCCGTCCAACCTAAGGCATGATTAGCGTTGTGGAGTTGGGAGCTCAGTCCATCATCTACGAACTGGCCACCATTGCGTATCTGGTAAGGATGTGTGTGGTTCACTTTGCTATGTGAGGCCTTTCGGGTTTGAAGGTCCCCGTTTTGCCTTTCTCCTTTGTCACGCGCTTTCCCTCCCCGGACTTTCTGCCAAGTAAATATGGCGAGATATCCACCATCTCCACCAAAGGAACTAATTATTTCTCATTTTCAGGGAAACATTATGATTAGGATTATTAGGATTACTAGTATTATTATTAATATTCTTATCAATAATAATAATAATGATGATGATGATGATGATGATGATGATGATGATGTAATTATAATAAAATAATAAGAATGGTAGTAGTCATTCCCTGGCTTGAGTATTCCCTGAAATTCTGAAGTTTCCCCCTCGCCAACCTACATTTGAAATAGAGATGGAAAGGCTCAGGAAACCCTCCCGGAAAAGAACCCCTTTTCCCTGTTTATTGTTTTAAAAACCCAACGTTTCCCCCCCTGTTTTTTTCCCAGAAAATCCCCCCCCCTGTTTAAAAAAAAAAAACCCTCATGGCTTTCCCCCCCCTGCATTTTTAAGGGGGGAAAATGTTTTTTTCCTCCCGAATTTTTCTGGGGGTTTTCCGGGGAAAGCCGTTCACATGTCTAATTCGAGCAGCACAGAACAGCCCTGCTGGGTGCAGCAAAGATCTATCTAGCCCCCAGGATCCTGTTTCCAACGTTTAGTACAGTGTTCTCCAACCTTGGGTCCCCAGATGTTTTTGGCCTACAACTCCCAGCATGCCCCAGGCAGCATAGCTGGCTGGGGCATGCTGGGAGTTGTAGGCCAAAAACATCTGGGGACCCAAGGTTGGAGAACACTGGTTTAGTATTTATTGATTATGTCATGCGAGGGCTGAGCGGCAGGAGGGGAGCCAGGAAACCAGAGTCAGGAGTTCTGCTCGGGATTTGGAAATCCACTCCGCCGCAGCTGGGAAGAGCCGTGGTCGGCCTGGCAGAGTCCCGGCCCAAATAGCAAATCCTTGATTTCCCTTGACCAGGGCATTGGCTGGAGAACACTTTACAGCCCTTGCCACAGTTATTCATACTCTGCCAACCGTGCGCTTAGATAACCGCCACGTGTCGGACATGGGGGGCTGCCTTTAAGGGTGGTCTGGAAACTTCCGCTCGGGTTCAGACAGCACGATCACCCACACTTGAGGGCTGAGTGCGGGTTGTTGTCAAACGGTGGGTTGTTGCTGGAACGTGGGTTATCGTGTTGTCTGAACCCAGACGAGATGACAAGCCGTGGTTTGTTCACCACGGACAACCCGTGAAGAGAACCCACGGCTTGTTGTTGGGTTGTGAACTGGGGGGTTGTTCGTGATGACAATTGAGGGGAGAGGTCCCTCCATGGGGGAGGTCTTTCAGCAGTTTTATGACACTCACTACTGCCCCCTCCCCCATTTTCTCTCCCCCCCCCCACTTTTAATGGTCTCCAGCTGCCACAAGGCATGAGCGTGGCCTGCAGTGTCCGCGTCGGCAACGCCCTGGGAGCCGGCGATGCGGAGCAAGCCAAGAAATCCTGCATCACAGGGCTCCTCTGCGCCGGTGTGTATGTCCGTATATGTCTCTTTAAGGGCCTTCGGGGTGGCGGAGCTCTCCCTGGGGGGGGGCGGGGGCGCTGGATCCTTGAAGGGGTAGCCTCCCATAAGAGGTGGCTGGGCCAGGTGTGGATCGGGGACGCTTCCATGTTGACTTAAGACGCCCAGCTGCTGCGGTCAACCTGCGTGTGTGCATCGCACTGGCAGAAGTCCTCGGGCAGAGGTCTCTCTCATCACCTGCGATTTGATCTGGGGCTTGAACCCAGGACCTTCTGCACGCAAAGCAAGGGCTCTACCAGCTGAGCTACGGCCCTTCCTTCTAAAAATAAAGTAAGATTCCAGTCCTCATGGTTCTGAATGAAATAATAATAATAATAATAATAATAATAATAATAATAATAATAATAATAATAATAATAATAATAATAATAGGTTGATTAAAATAGTACAGGAAGCTGCCCAGTATTGTCTTTTCTGACTGGTTGCGGCTCTCTGGCAGAGAAGGGTTTTCCCTGCCACCTGGTCTTTTTTTAAAAAAAACTGGAGAGGTCGGATATCGAACTCGGGACCCTGGGCATGCCAAGCTGTGGCTCTCCCGCCGAGCTGTGGCCCTCCCTTTTCAATAGAATCTCAAGATTCCAGACCTCATGGTTCCTGAAGAGAGGGCTGAATCGAATGGGAGCGCTGGGCGCTCCTGCTGCCATCCCCTTTTCTCTTTCCCCCCAGGGGCGTTTGCCGTGGTGTTTGCCGGCCTCCTGGCCGCTGTGAGGGACGTGGTGGCCTACGTTTTTACCAGCGACAGGTGCGTCGTTCCGGCTCTGCGTTTCGGAGGCTCTCTTCCGCTCGGAGCCATCGCGGGCTGCTCGGAAGTCCGTCATTCATGGAGGAGGAGGCCACCAAGGGCTACTAGTCCTCATGGCCATATGCCACCTCCAGGATCAGAGGCAGTGTGCCTGTGTACACCAGTTGCTGGGGCACATGGGCGGGAGGGTGCTGTCGCACTCCTGTCCTGCTTGTGGGTTTCCCGTGGGCAGCTGGCTGGGGCATGCTGGGAGCTGTAGGCCAAAAACATCGGGGGACCCAAGGTTGGAGAACACTGCTGTATTGGTTTGAGGGCACCGCCCAGATCTTCCAACTGCCGTTCTCTGAACTTTTGCCTCTTCAAACAGCGACAACGGAAAGTAAAAACATGGTTGTCACGTCGCTCCCGTCTCCTTGCCGCCGTTCCTACACGGGTCGGGGCTGGCGGGTTTCACCTTTGCCTTTCCTCCCCAACAGAGAGATTGCCGCCTTAGTCGCCAAGGTCATGATGATCTTCGCCCCCTTCCACCTGTTCGACGCCGTCGCGGTGAGTTGCAAGGCGGCCCGAAGCCACGATGCGGGAGACTCGTGTCGTCCCATGCGGGTGCAGGCCAGTCGCAGAGTGCGCCGTCTCGTACAGAAACAGCTTCCCAAGAAGCTTAGCGTCTTTAAAATAATGAAATGATCATAACATCGGGATGATGACGATGATGATTAGCCCTTCAGTTTTAAAAATTGTGTTAAGTTCTTTTTTTTATATATCTGCTCTGCTGCTGGGTTTCATTTTAGTTCATGCTATTCTGTTTTAAACGTAGGGTTTTTACATTAACGTTTTACTATGTCATCGTATTTTATGGTTTTCAGTCGTGTGAACCGCCCAGAGAGCTTTGGCTAATGGGTCGTACAGAAATGTAAAAAGTAAATAAATAAATATGAGACATAGCAAGTTTCTAGCCCTCATGGCTGCAAATATACACCTGAAAACTGCACGGGAATTGCAGTCCCAACGTATCTGCAGGGCCCCCAGATTAGGGGAAATGCTGCTGTAGCTGCCATACCACGTTGCCTCTCGCCGGATCGGTATTCGTCGTAACCCGTGTGTCTTGCCTCTTAGGCCACCTGCGGTGGGGTGCTGAGAGGAGCTGGGAAGCAGAAGATCGGAGCCATCGCCAACGCAATTGGCTACTACGTCATCGGCTTGCCCATTGGGATCTCGCTGATGTTCGGGTTGAAGCTTGGGGTGATTGGTGAGTGTCCCGGAGCTGGCGTTTCCACACGGGAGCCACCACCAGACCTCTTGGCCCTGTTCTTGGAGCAGTTCTTCCACTTTCCTAAACAACCCAAGAACGCCCCGTTTCAGGGTTATTGTGATGTCCGAATCTGGAAACTCTGGGTTGTTTAGGGGTTGAAGTGCTCAGAGTTAACCCATTGTTTGTTGTTGGGTTAACTCTGGGTTGTTTAGAGGTTAGACTATTCAAGGGTTAACCCATGGTTAACAACTCCGGGATGTTTAGCCCCTGAAGAGCCCAGAGTTTCCAGGTTCGGACGTTCTGATAACAACCCATGTACGGGCGTTCCTGGGGTGTTTAGGAAAGCGAAAGTGGGTAAGCAAGCCATCGTTCGCCATCGTTCGCCGTTCTGTGCGGACCAGGTCAGTGTCGCGGATGCTCTCACAAGTTGGTTTTCATAGGACTCCTGGAATTTGGGGGTGGTTGGGAAATGTATTTATTTTGTACAGTACAGAAAAGGAAAAGGGGTGGGCGGGGAAAGGACAATTCTAATCTACCGAACGGTTCATCGGGGGCATTTTTCCTGCTCTCCTTCCAGGCCTCTGGACTGGCTTGATTGTTTGCATCTCTCTTCAAGCGGCGTCTTTCTTGGTTTTCGTCTTACGTGCGGACTGGAAGAAAGCCGCCGAAGAGGTGAGCCTCCGGAACGTCGGTTCTTAGGTTTCCGCACAGGACTGGCTCCAACGCCCCAGGCGGAGGGCTGTGGCTCAGGGGCAGAGCCCCTGCTTTGCATGCAAAAGGTCCCGGGTTCAGTCTCCGGCATCTCCAGGTAGGGCTGGGGAAAACTCTTGCCGTAAACCCTGGAGAGCTGCTGCCAGTCAGCTTCACTGGATGACCCCCGGTTCTAGTATTTTTACCCTGCTCTGAGGCCGAAGAGGCACCCAGAGTGGCTTATGGATCAATTTAAAAACAAAACAAATCAAGACATTCCCAGCCCACAGACGTACAATCTGAAAGACGGACACTAAAGGAAAAAGGGAGCAGGAGGGAGGAGGAAAAAAGAAAGCTCAGGCGCCAGTTCTGGAATGTACACAGTTCTTTTGAGGCAGCCTTCCCCAACCTGGTGCTCTCCAGATGTTTTAGACTTCAACTCCCATCAGCCCCAGCCAGCATGGCCAATGGTCAATAGTGCTGGGTGCTGAAGTCCAAAGGATCTGGAGGGCACCAGGTTGGGGGAGGCTGTTCTAAGGAAAGGACCAACTGGGATGGAAACCGTTCACAGGGTGGAGGAGCCCGATGGAGCAGGTCTCTTGGCCGTGCCGACGGAATCGCCCTCCCTCTCTTCTCTCCCTCTGCCGTGACTTTTCCGCGTCCGCTTTTCTTTTTCTTTTTTTTAAATCAAAAGTTGACTGATGTGTCGCTGGTGGGATGATTGAAATGATGAGGGCTAGGAACTTGAAAATGATGAGGGCTAAGAATTTGAAAATGATGGGGGCTAGGAAAATGGTGAAGATGATGAGGTCTAGGAACTTGAAAATGATGGGACGAAGAACTTAAAAATGTAAATGTGGGATTCTCCAGATTCTGTTCTCAGATTCTGAGTGAGAATGAGGTGGGGGGTGTTGGGGGGCTTTGCAGGCATGAAGGTATCTAGAGGCCCCGGCTATGCCGACTGAAGGATGAGTGCATTTGCCTCGATTGGGATACCATTGAAAATTGGGATACGGCTGACCCTCTTCGCAATGTTCAGGCGACCCTCCTGAGACATCGTCTTCTCTTTCTCCTTCCCATCCCTAGGCCCAGATCCGAGCTGGACTGACAGCCGGACTGCGCACTACCGGTGCTGACCAGGCTGCTGCTAACATGCCCGTGCCTTTAGGTACATTTTAGCGGGGGCGCTGGGATTGAACGGGTTTGGAGATTGGGAGCCCGGCACTGCTTGGAAAGTCTGCTGGGGCTCACCGACAGAGCGGGGGGCGGGGAGGGAGATCTTCCAGAGGACACTTCACCCCACTCCCAAAAGCTGGAGCCAGCCCGGCAAGGTGCTTTGCCGCTGAGCCTACAACCACCCCCAAAAGGGGAAGTCCCACCCACATGCATACGGTTCTGCAGAGTGACAGCAAAAATTCAGGTAGGCTTCCTCCCGCAAGGAGCATACAGTCTTCAAGAAGATGCAGGGGAGGCGTCGATGGAGGTGTGACCGGCTTTTTTGCTTATGCCTGGGGTGGTCAATCGCCAGAAGGCAGTCCCTCCCGCTGCCCGCCATGGCTAGTCGTTCCACAATGTGTTTGCTCTCCCGTTAAAATGGGTTAGCACTGTCCTGGTTTTGTTTTTTAATCATGGGCCGCCAAAGAAAACAAGTGGAGAGATACATCTATTTTAACCGGCGGGTGGCCCAAAACACTTCCCTGCCGCCCGCAGCAACCTCCTCCCAGCCTAGCTTTCATGAGGATCATCTGTCATGTTTTATTTAATGCAGGGGCGGGCGACACGCGGGCCGCATACGCCCCCCCTGGTCCTCTTTCGCGGCCCGTGCTGAAATGCAGCGCTGGTGATTTCAGCTGCAGTGGGGGGGGGGGGTAGGATGCAGCCCCCAAGACCCTCGGCAGTTGACCGCCCCTGATCTAGCGGCTGGGTTTTCTCTCTCAGCCTACCTCACCATGGAGATGGAGGTCCCCGATGGCGACGCGCTCGTGGTCCACGGGCCGGACTACCAGCTCATCTCGCCCGAAGAGCCCCCGCCCTTTGTCATTGCCCCGGGCACGGATGTCTTGTCGGGGAAGGAGCTCGTGTGGCGTCGCGGGTTGGCCCTGGCGCTGGCCATCACCTGCCTGATCACCGGCGTCCTGATCCGCCTCCTGTTGAAGAACAGATAAAGACGTCTGAAAGGGACCGACTCGAAGGGGTGTTGTGCGGGACAAGAGGACAGGGGACGGCCCGGAGAGTAAGAGGCAGCCGGGACTCGATCGGAAAGGCGTTCCGACCCGACTCCTCCGTCCCCAAAGAACTGCTGCTCCACTCGGAGGCGAGCCAGTGGCTTATCCGGCCCGGGGATAACTGGTTTGCCATCCGGCGTCACAGCACAATGCTTCTTTGGCTGGGGGGAACCGCTCAGTGATGCAACTTGGAATCCACTTTGTTCCCCAACTGTAAAAAGGGGTATAAAATACAGCTCGGAGATATCCGAGTATCTCCAGTGCACGTTCACCGTTCTTTCTTTCCTCCGGTTTCCTAGATGTTTTATTGGGCGGTTTGGTGGTGGACGATGGTTTCCGCCAAAACCACCTGCCTTCCTCCTTGCGGCTCAAATCCCTTTAATCCAGGGGTGTAGAAGCTCCAGGCCCCAATCCGCAGGGCACCCCAGCCTGGCCCGTGCAGCCCCCTGGGGTCACTCCAGGGGGGGTGGCGTGGCCTCCCCTGGGGGAGAATCCCCTCGGAGGGCATCCCCTGCACTGAGGTCGGAGATAACACCGAGGATTCCACTGCTGGCGCGCACCAGCGGAGGAACCCCCACGGTTATATCCGAAATCAGACTGGAGATAACAGTGGGGGGATGCGGGGCGGACTGTGCCCCCCCCGCCCCCATACCTTTTTTTATATTTCAAAGCCGGGCTGCAGCCGTGCGACCCCTGGAGGCAGACGGAAAGCCGGCTTCGTGGCGTTGGACTTTAAAAATGCAGAGTTTCACGGTCTCGGCTAGTTTGCCTCCCCGTTTCGCTTTAGCAACCTCTCCAACCAAATCTGCAGTTTCTTTTTTTTGTGTGTTGTTATTTTGGGGTTGTTCTTTTTTGGTCATTCTGTCTTTCGGTATGGTTCCAGGTTTTTACGAATGAAATGTTCTCCCAAGTTATTTTAAGCGGCTGTGCAGCTGGGCGTGGTCTTTCATCCTCCTAATGGTAGCTTCTAACCCAGGCAAGGGCTGCTTGTGGGCTTTCCCGGATGGTTTGGCCTACAGTTCCCATCAGCCGTAGCCAGTGGTGAGAGCAGATGGGAGCTGCCGGGCCACCCTGGTTTTGTGCTGGGTGTGACTGGAGCAGCACTTGTGGCCTTTTGGCCTTAGTTCATGTTTGTTTGCATTCATAACCTTTCCAGCTTTTCTTCATGCTAAAAGAATTAAGTGTCGTGCAGCCAGCGATGCTACAGGAAAGCAAAGCTATATTCAAAATACAAAAACCCAAAGCTGCAGCAGCCGGCATGAAACCCAGATAAAAGCAAGGGCTATCAAAACAAATGGAAAACGGGATAAGAGTGTAATCCTATGCCGTGTTTAGACAGGAGAAAAAGTCCTACAGCTCCCAGCATGGGAAAAAAGTCACAAGAACATCTGAAGAGCCCTGCTGGATCAGACCCAGGGTCCACTCCGTCCAGCAGTCTGTTCACACAGTGGCCAACCAGCTGCCCACGGGAAACCCACAAGCAGGACACGGGTGCAACTGCACCCTCCCGCCCATGTTCCCCAGCAACTGGTGTACATGGGCATACTGCCTCTGATACTGGAGGTAGCATAGAGTCATCAGGACTAGTAGCCACTGATCGCCTTCTCCTCCATGAATTTGTCCAAATAGCTGGCTGGGGAATGCTGGGAAGTTGTAGGCCTTTTTTTTTTTTTACTGCCTAAAGGAGGCATAAGATTGTTGTGTACCCTTAAAAAGAATACCATTTCAAAAGCGGGTTGATCCCACTGCAATGCTTTCTGTGGCCACTGGGTGTCGCTTAAACCCCACTACCTGCTCTGGTTGCCTCTCTCGCCAACTTTCGTTTTGGAAAGCCAAATGACTTCCCTTCCAAATTTTGCCGATATTGCTGCTCCACTGACACAAGTAAGTGCTGGAGTTCACTGGTGGAAACCCTGCCCTGCCCCACGGAGTATGTAGGGCGGGTGTCTCAGCAGGCTCTGGGAAAACCCAAGTTTTGCAGAAGTGCAAAGAAATCTTTTAGAGAAAGAAACCCGAATGCCCGGGAAAACCCTCAAAGCAGCTCGAACGCAGGAGCAGTGGAA
Source organism: Shinisaurus crocodilurus (assembly GCA_021292165.1). Lineage (NCBI taxonomy): Eukaryota > Metazoa > Chordata > Lepidosauria > Squamata > Shinisauridae > Shinisaurus > Shinisaurus crocodilurus. The sequence goes on along the minus strand of CM037886.1, from coordinate 17,936,900 downwards.
TGGAGTGTCCCGAAAGGGCATGGCCGGCTGCGCAGGAATACTTTGCGCTGCAACGGTTAGTTGCGGCTCCTGCTTAGGAATTATAATAGCGCCAGTGCTGTTTGGTTCCTGCTGCTGGGCTGTGGAAGAAAGCGAGTCTTCCTTGGGCCTGTGGCGGTGGCTCTTTCAAGGTGAGGTAGGGTGGAAAAAAATTTAGAAGGCAAGCTCCCTTTAAGCCCCTGCCCCAAAGAGCTTACATCTACGAATATTTGATATTTATTTATTCCAAGTGGAATTGCAACAAAATGTTGGCTTGTGGAGTATTCCTGTTCAGGGTTCCAGCCAGCCACGCTCTTTTCCACATTACATCCCCCACTGCCCCGCCCCAGTTTTCCAACAACCCCCCCCCCCGCCAAACTGAGCACACTCAGTTCTCATTGGGCTAGTTTTAGACAGATTTGCTCCCCGCCCCCCTTGGGGTGTTTCCCACCTGCTAAAGATATTTCGGTACTTTTGCAGACTTGGGGGTTCGCTCAGACTCGCTCGTGTGTGTGCGTGTGTGTGTGTCTGGTGCCGTTTTGGCTGCATAAAGATGGGCATTCAGACGTGGGAGATCGCTATTAGTATCCACGTGGTGTCGAGGGTCGGCACGGTTGGGCACTGGCCAAGGGCCCGCACCCCAGCAGGGGCCCACTGACAAGAGCCCCCCCCCGGAGTTGCTCCTCCCCTTCTGCAGCCTGCTTTTTCCTCTGCCTCTCGCTCTGGCCCAGGCAACGGCCACTGGCTCTCGGCCTGTCCAGCAAGCAACTGGCAGCCATGGTGAGAAAGAGCACAAGGAGCCAGAGCAGCTGGTGACGGTGGCGGCGAGTAGGTCGACTCCCTGAGGGGTGTGTGTGTGTCTTGCCCCCCCCCCCAAAACCAGGAGTGGACACTGATTAGTATTCTAGGATATTTATATCCACCCCTTCCTGCGAAGAGCTCAATGTGGCACACACATGGCTCCCTTCCCCGGTTTTCTTCTCACAACAACCCTGCGAAGTAGGTCAGGCTGAGAGCGAGGGTCACCCAGAGACCTTTGTGACTGAGTGGGATGTTGAACCCGAGCTTCCACGGTCCTCCTAAGCTGGACGTTCGAAGCACTCTTCCATGTTGCTTCCAGCATCGTGCTTCACAGAGGAGTGGATATTTGATTTGCTTTCGTTCAGGGTTGTCCAGATGTTTGGGCCTACACAACACCCAGCATATCCGTAACCACTGGCCATGCTGGCTGGGGCAGATGGGAGTTGCAGCCCTAGATGTCTAGAGGGCACCAGGTTGGTGGTTTTAGTTCCTGACAAACTCCCTAAAAGAAAACACCCCAGAATGTACCCTTAACATATATGAAGAGAGAGAAAGAGGAGTGCATGTACTGTGTATCTGTGAGCATCTTCTCCCCTGCAGGTTTACTTGGAAGTAAGGCCTACTCGGGTCAAGGCGGCTTGTTCCCTCCCAGGTAGGCACTCGCAGCAGGATCGCAGCCTTGCTTGGGAGGCTGGTAGAAAGGAAGCAATGCTAGATAGAAAGGTGATGGATGCATACAAAGGAAACTGCATATGCACATGGCTTTTTAAAAACATACTGTCATGCCTTGGATTGAGAGCATAATTCGTTCCGGAAACGTGCTTGTAATCCAAAACATTCTTATATCAAAACGAAATCCCCCCCAAAAAAATGTGTACAGAGATTTTTAGTTTAAGCCGTACTACAGTACTTGTATTGCAAGACGTCGCTTGTATATCAAGTAAAATAAAATAAAAATTGAAAATTTGCTTGTCTTGCAAAACGCTCTCAAACCAAGTTACTTGCAATCCAAGGCATTACTGTATATAGAAGCAATAGAGGATAGACAGACACGAAGGAAGCAATGCACGCAGCTGTGCGATAGAGATACCAAGGAATGCACATTGCTTATAGATACAAGGGAAGCTATGCTTAGAGAGAGAGGCGCTATGGATAGATAAATGCAAAAGAAACCACGTATACGCATTGCTTCTCTCTCTCTCTCGGCTCCAGGTACATGGGAAATCTATAGAAAGGGAGCTCTATCTTCCCCGCACCCCATTCCTAGCAAGGCTTTGATCCCGCTGCGCGTGCTTCCCCCGCGAGCAAGCGAGCCCCGCCGAGGAGGAGGCATTCACACGGACCTACGCACCCTCATCTCCCCCCCCCCGCATCGCAGCCCCTAAAAATCCTGCCCCTCGCGGAGCAAAGACACCCCCCTCCCCGCATTAGCCGCGTCGTCGGGGGGGGGGCTCTCCCAGCGGGGCGCGCCTGGACAGAAGGCGCGGAGGACCCTTTCCTCGCGAGGCAGCACCTCCTCAGGGTCGGAGAAGGCTGACGCGCGACGAGGAGGAGGAGGAGGAGGAGACGCGGCTGGCGGCCGGGCGCCGCTTGGAGAAGGGCAGGCGAGAGAGCGCCCGGGGGCGGCGCCTGCGCGCGGCCGGGGGGCGGGCGGAGGCGGATCGGGGGTCCGGGGGCCGCCCTGCCCTGCTCTGCCCTGCCCTGCCCGCCCGCGCCACGCGGGGGAGAGGCGGGCCGGGGCCGGGAGCGCCCGCTGGCGGCCGCGCCTGCCTGGCTGGCTGGCTGGCGGGGCGCACGGCTGGGGCCGGCTGGCGGGGCGCGCGGGCATGTCTGCGTCTCCGGCGCTGGCGGAGCTGCTGGGCGAGGCGCTGGCGGCGCCCGACGGCTCGCCCGTGGCCACGGCGTCGCTGCCGGCGCGGGGCGTCTCGCTGGTGGGGCTCTACTTCGGCTACTGCGGCGCTGGCGGGGCGGCGGCGGCGGCGGCCGGGGCAGCTGCGGGAGGCGGCGGCGGAGCAGGAGGCGGCGGCCCGGGCGCACAGCTCGCCGCCAGCCTGGCCGCCTTTTACGCGCGCTTCCAGCCGGCCCGAAGCGAACCGGGCGCCGGAGCGACCCCGGACCCCCCGCCGCCTCCTCCTCCCCCTCCTCCGCGGCAGCGCCTGGAGATCGTCTTCGTGTCGGCCGAGCAGGACCAGCAGCGCTGGCAGGAAGCCACGAGGGCCATGCCCTGGCCGGCGCTGCCCTTCGCCGACAAGCGCCGCAAGGTAGGAGCGCTCGCTTCTTGGGGTGGGGGGGTGGTGGTAACGTGCGAACGGGCCGACACGCGGGTTGAGAGAGGCGGGAGCGAGTCCCCCCCCCCCCTCTGGCGGTCGCTGGTGTGTTCTTGTGCGAGTTCTTCGTCCACCTCCCCCATCCCATATCGGGGGGTGGAAAGGCGGGTTTTTTTGGGGGGGGGAGGAGGACGACGAAGGGGGCGCCCATCGGCCGTGGTCTTTGGGCGTGGAGGGAGCCCCTCCGCGCAGAGAGTCGGTCTAGGAAAGCGATTGCCGGGGGGGGGGGGTGTCCGCACACACGGCTCCCCTCAGGAGTTCGTGAAGACGCTTTCGAGTGTTCACTCGCGGGGAATCTCCCCCCCCCCAAGCTCCACGGGGCCCTACTCTCGAGTAAATGCGCAAAGAATGGCAGGGGATTGCGTGGCTTCTTCCGTTTGGCCCCTGTTTTTTTCTTACAAGAGTGATTCCTCCCCCCCCTCCCCCTAACACAACCAGCGATTCGCAGTGGAACCCGAAGCGCGTTTACTCAGAAGTAAAGGTACTGCTCCTCTCAACCGGGTTTACTCCTATAGGTAAGCGCGTAGGGTGGGGCTGAGGAGGAGGTTGCCGCCTTAAAATGAACCCACGGTAAAAGGATTTATGGGGCCTGGGGACGTTGAGTAATGAACAGTGCAATCCTGTGCATTACTCAGAGGTAAGTCCCCTGGAATTGAATGGAGCTTGCCCCGAGGTAAGTGGGCTTAATAGGATTGCACCCCGAAGCACGCTGATCCGATGTGCACTTACTTGGGCGTAAACCCCCTTGGAATGAATGGGACGTGCTTCCAAGGAACCTCGATTTCTGTTCCTTTGGTGGGTTTTATGTCCCTTTTTGTGATGGAAGACCTCATAAACTGCAAAACTGAGCAGAATGTGCATTGGTGTTTTTTTTTTTTGTTTGTTTTTTTAAAGCCCCCCACTCCAAGAAGAGTTTCCCAAAATTGGTGTGGTTTTCGGTCACAATTTCGGACCTGCCATAATCCAGAAGAAAAACAAATCCAGTTTTGGCTTGGCTGTTTATGAGGAATTGCCTAAAATGTGGCCTTCCATCGGTCGTGGTGTGGTGGTAGACAGATGGGAGAGTTCTTTCAGAATCCTTCCCTGTTTGGAATCCGCGGAAGGCCTTCCGCAAAACCTCGCCTTCCTCTTCCAGAGGTGTTAATCCGGATTAAATTCCAGCTTGGATTCCGCCTTGTGTAAACCCCAGCCATTAGAGTGGCTGGGGTTAAAGCCTGTGTGGGGATGTTCTGACCCCACCCACGCCAGCTTTCTCTTTTCTTCTCCCGCGGTCCATTATTTTCCGTTCTTCTTTGTCTCAGTCTGATCCAGAAGTTCTCAGGCAAAGTCCTGGTTTTGGTTTTGGAATGCCCCTGGCTGCAATGGCTGGCTGGGCAAAGAAATCCCGGGCTAGCGCACCGCCTCCCTCCAACCTGGGGCCTTCCAGATGTGTTGGACTACAACTCCCATCACCCCTCCCCGCCAGGGGACTTGTAGTCCAACACATCTGAACGGCCCCGGGTTGTGGGCAGTTTGGTCTAGGACAGTTACGTTTGCCTGAGAACCTTCCAAGAGGGATTCAGGTATTTCTTTTGTGAATGAGATGTGAATAAAAATCAACACAGCCCCCCCTTCTCTCCCCGCCCCCCCCCCAACCCTTGTGCCCTGAAGGGATTTCTCTTCTTTGAATGCCAGCTTGGGTGGAATGTTTGCCTGGGGAATTTGGGGCTGATAAGCCGTGGATTCTGATTCAAAAGCTGCCAGCGCGCACCCAATGTGGCAGATAAATGCACGCTCTTTGCGTTCCCGTTGGCACCCGGGTAACAACTTGAATGGATCCAAGTTAAGTCCTTAATTCACTGTACTAAGCAAATAATAATAATAATAATAATAATAATAATACACTAGGTTCAGACAACAAGGCTTGAGTGTGGGTGGTTGTTGAACCGTGGGTTATCGTGTGGTCTGAAGCCAGCTGCGCTAACAAGCCATGGCTTGTTAACCACGAACCACACATGACGAGAACCCGTGGTTTGTTGTTGGGTTGTGAACTGTGGGTTGTTCACCATGGTTTGTTATCTTGACTGGGTTCTCAACCCTTGGGCCTGGGTCATCGTGTTGTCTGAACCCAGTCGCTGTGGGTTAACATTGTGAGTCCCAGCCTGCCTGCATAGTGCCACCAACGGTGGCATCGGGGTAGGATTATTTGGGGGGGAGGGCAGACGTCTGGGGCAGCCCAGATGCGACTTGAGCATGTCTGAGCCCCATGTGGGGCATCAGACTTCTTCCAAAATAGAAGGATCTGTTCTTCTCTCCCATTTTTGGGGCTATGTTTGACAGATAGGCTGTCGAAATCCTAAAAACGCACGATTTCTCAAAAAGGAGTCCGGATTCCAAACTCTTTGTCAATCAAAGTTCACTGAAAAAGAGAGAGAGAGGGAAGTAAATTGGAAGTATGCAAAGCTGTGCTTGAGGCCAGCAAACAAAAGAGTACTTGGAGAGATTGTGCAAACCTCAGGTGTGGAAAATAGGCTAGCCGGTCATCACTCTAGCGATGGGTCCGTAAGTGACTGTGGAGGCCAATTCTAGATCCACACAGCTTCCCACAGTGAGGACACAGGTTACCAGATAGAAGATGGTCCTGTAAAGGATTCATTTGACGTGCTTTTCGCTTAGCACATTTCTCCCTTTCACCTTGCACTCGGGCTTCTTCAAAGTCCATGGAACCTTTGTGAAAGGCCAACCTCCATTTAGATCGTTCATGGGCCAGAGCTTCCCAGTTTTCGTAATTTAGGTAATCCCTAAATGATGTTCTGGGCGATTAACAAATATAATAAATAAATAAATAGCTTCCCGTGTTCCTGTTTCAATCAACTCTTTGTTCAGGACCACGAGGACTAGAACCTTACTTTAGAATTGTGGCAGAAGGATCATAGCTCAGCGACAGAGCGCTGCCTTGGCCTGCGGAAGGGCAAAGGTTCAGTCCCTGGCATCTCCTGTGCGGGCTGGGAAAGACCCCCGACACTTTGGAGAGCTGCTGCCAGTCAGTGTAGACAAAATTGAGGTAGGCAGACTTGTGAGTTTCCCATGTGGGCAGCTGCTCGGCTGCTGGGTGAACCGATTGCTGGATTAGACAGACCATAAGGTCTGATCCGGCCTGTCTTGTCTTACGTTCTTATGACTAATGTTCCGACTTGGTAGAAGGCAGCTTTCTGAGTCCGTCTCAAACACGTCATGTTAGCTCAAAGCACAGTTCCACGGAGGAGGTTGGGTGTCGCCTCTCTGTATGACTTGGTGCCCTGGGTTTGCCTCCTTCCGCTCCACCTCTGCTCGGGCTGGGTAAAATTCCGCTGCTCCGGATCACCCGGCTCTCTCAATACAAGGGGATGCGGCAGGATTACATGCCCGCAGGGGAGGCTGCCTGTCGTGTCTGTTTGAGTAAGTGCTCCCAACTCATCCCCTTCACATTGCCAGATGCGCCCAAGTGGATCGCTGATTCGTGCAGATACACAAGAGGACAGTATTTCTTGGGGGGCGGGCGGTAATTTCATACTCTTTTCCTCGAAAAGTAACCCTTTTCGGAGTGCAAGAGTGAAGACTGCCTCCAATGCTCCCGTTTCAAAACCGAGGACGTGTCGTCCGTCAGAAGTTCTGGGAAACACCGGGGGGGGGGGCGGCGGGGGTAAGCTTCCGGACTTCACTTCTCTCTTTAAAATGCTTGCCACATTCCCAGGATGCCTCTGTGTAACCAGATTTCTTTTTAACTTTAATTCAGGGGTGGGGGCGGGGCTCCCCGGATGGGCATGCCCCTTTCTCCTGACCCCCAGTCATTGGGCGACTTTCCAGCTTTAGCACAGTTTCCCCTCCCTCCCTTCTAAAAGGCTGAAATACCTCCGCTAAGACTTGGTTACTGGTGTAAGAAACAGCAACATGCTGGCGTTTTTGATATTTTGACTCCTCCCCTTTTGCCTTTGGGCCTGCCCACCCCGGAACGCGGCCCCCCCGAGAGCTCCAAAATTGAATCCGGCCCTCGGGCTGAAAGAGGTTCACCACCCGTGCTCTAATTAGTCCTCAGACACATCCTCCGTTACCATCCCAATAAGGCAGTGTTCTCCAACCTTGGGTCCCCAGATGTTTTTGGCCTACAACTCCCAGCATGCCCCAGCCAGCGTCGCTGGCATGCTGGGAGTTGTAGGCCAAAAAACATCTGGGGACCCAAGGCTGGAGAACACTGCCATAAGGGAACAAAACGTAGACAGGGCTAAACATCACGCCTTCTTCCAGAAACAACCCAGAAGCTTGTGGCACCTTCAAGGCCTGTCCGTGAAAATGGACGCCGCAGTGAGTCTGTTCCATCTTTGAGGTTCCCCTGAGTTTCTCGGCTGTGCTTGCCGCACCACCAGGCTAAGCCGTCTGGAAGTTTTCTTCGAGAACCGTGCCCCCTCCGGCAATATCCCGTCGGAGAAAGAGCCCTGTGTAGCTCGGGAGGCTTGCGTGCCGTGTCGGAAGCGATGATCAGCCCGAGTAGAAGCCGGTATCCCGCGAACACGGCTGATCGGCGCGCCCTGCAACGGTCGAAGAGAGGGCCGGCGTTGCCTGAGAAGCCGGCGGCGGAGTTTGGCTGGAGAGTTTTGGTGGCAGAAAACCATTTCTCCCTTTCAGATGAAACTGGAAGATAATCTGCTTTGAGAGCCCTCCAGCGGCTGAATGCCGCATCCTGCTGTGTTATTATTTTTTAATTCCTCCCTCCCCCCCTCGCCGATTGGAACGGAGTGCGTGTTCGTCGGCCGTGCGTTGTGTCCGGCGGTGTCTCAGGTTTGTACTCTTCTCGGAACTCGCGGTGAAACTGGTGTTTGAGCGGCAGGGCTGCTACGGAAGTGCCCTGGCTGCGTTTATGGAAAGCATGCTCCTTTTTCCTCCTTCTGAGTTGAAGTCTGGGTAAAAAGCAAGAAGTCCTGAAACTTTGTAGCGAAAGCTGGTTAGTGCAGGGCAGCGACAGGCTAGTGCCTGGGACGTCACGGAGACACATTTCTGCCCTGATCCTTGGGAGTGATTTTGTAAGTATTTTAAGAATTTACTTAAAATAGGGTGAAGGATGAGTGCACGAATTGGCAAGTGTAAGGGAGGTTCTTAAGTATTATTACTATTTTTAAAAGTGGGCCTTACCTGATTTATATATTTAGGGAATTCCTAGAACATAAGCGATCTAACTGTGGATGAGCTGGAACCTATTCCAGCTGCTGTTTAAATATGACAGCCGTCTTTCATTCTTGAGAGGTTGATCTGGGGGGATCTTTTCCCAATTTGCATCATGTATTTGGGAGTACCCAGCGTGACGCTGGAGCGGAGGAACGCTACCACGCGTGAGACCCTGAAATGCTTTTGTTTACGCAAGAGAGGCTTGGGTAGGGCAGGTTGCCTGGTTGCCTAAACGTTTCCAGGTCAGGCTTTGGCCGTCTTGGACCGGAGATCTTGTGTTCTCTTGCCACAACGTAAGCCAGCCTTCCCCGCAACTGTGCGGGCTGTGGGTGATGGTAGTTAAGAGTCCCAGGACATCTGAAAGGCACTGCTTTCTTAGGAGAATGCTGCTCGCTCGATTTTTAAGTATTTTCGCTTGAGTTTCACCCCCTTCCCCTGTCTGTTGGCTCCTTTTGCTGACCTTCAACCTCTCCATTTGTTGGCTCATGTCTTTAAAGCAGTGTTTCTCAACCTTGGGTCCCCAGATGTTTTTGGCCTACAACTCCCAGCATGCCCCAGCCAGCATAGCTGGCTGGGGCATGCTGGGAGTTGTAGGCCAAAAACATCTGGGGACCCAAGGTTGAGAAACACTGCTTTAATGGAACATTAACCCTGCCTTGCAGGAATCACGCCGAGGTCCGTGGCCAGGAGAAAACGCGGGTGGTTGTTGCAGAAGGGCCGAAGTGCATTTCTGGATCTTGGCGGCAGGGGAAGCTTAGTCCCATCTGTGAGATTTTGGGAAAGCGGGATATATGTCTTTATCTGGCGCTGTTGGAGCGCGAGAGGTCCCTGCCTGCAAGGAGCTTGCCATGTGAAACGTGCCGTAAGGCAGTCAACCGAGGAAGTGCCGGGGAAGCGGAGGAAGGGGGCAAAGAGGGACATGATTATGTGGTGGTTTCGGTTGTGCGTGCTTAGATTTGATTTCAGGCTTAGTTGCAGTAATAACTGTATATTGCTCAGCGTTAATGTCCCAGGCCTTAACTATGTGGTGAGTGATTTATTTATTTAATACTTTTATATTCCTATTTAAAAATATTTATTTTTATTTGAAGATATCTCGTGAGCCGTTTCCCTCCTCTGCTGAAGTGAGTTCGATTGATTTTGAATAGGCTTCCAGGCAACCATGCCTTAAATGGCCCCTTTATGATTCACTTTTAGTTTTTCTCTGTGAGAAATGCCTTTTCTTCAAGTAACTGCAGCAATCGGGGTGGGTGGGAAACGAAGCGACTCGTCCGGAGTCTTATGAGCAGGCCAAGAAGTTGAGGACTTTTCCTAGTTGTTTGCCTCCAGAGGTATTAATCGGCTTCAAAGTTGACTTGTAGCTGAACTCATGCAAAGCTCACGTGAAGTGAACCTGCAGAGGAGCTGTGCTCTTGCAAGGAGTTCCATTGTGTTGACTTCGAGCTCTGGCTTAAAGCTGCAGCTGAACCCTTGCAAAGCTCATGCAAAACAAACCCACAGAGGAGCTGAGCTCTTGCAAGGAATTCCGTCGTGTTGGCGTCGAGCTCTGATTTAAAGCTGCAGCTGAACTCTTGCAAAGCGCACGTTGCTTCCCCGAAATCAGCCTGCAGGGGAGCTGAACGTTTGCAAGGGGTCCCGGTTTGGTTTAAGGCCTGACTTACTAGGAGGAGAGAGATTTCTTGTCACCAGCGGTGACCCGACGACTCCACATTGTGGAACTATGTATAGATAACGATTTGGTTGTAGCAAACCAGGATAAAGTCATTTAAAAAAAAAAAAAAAGTAGATAAAGTGGCAATATAATAGAGGAGACAGGTTTAGCCTTCAGCGTGGGATGCCGACCTCCTTAAAGAGGCAGAATAAGTAAGGATGACTGGCATTGTGTCCCCCCCCCCCCACGGTTGCTAGGTAGCTTCCTGGTACTATTGAGTGGTTGCTAGGCAACTGCTGCATCATTTCCTTTCCCCATCAAAGTGGCTGCCCCAGGTTGGCTACTCGTGTGTGTCGAGGTGGCAAAGGTGGGAGGCGGAAACCCCCCCCCCCCCATCTCAAATTAAGTATCTGAGAGTGGTTAATCTGCCAGTGATCAGGTTTTGGACTCAGAAGCACCGATATTCTGGAAGATGCAGGAAAAACCACAGCCAGGCTTGGTTGTTCTCATCCAGATGTTGCACAGATGTTGTTCCACTTAGCCAGGGAAAGAAGGGGGAAAAGGGGGGGGGAGACAAGGCGATTATAATATTACTGGCATATGGAGCTAAGTTATTGTTCCCTTAATCCTAAGAAAGTTAGGTGTTTAGCTTCATCACTTGCCCCAGCCTTGCAAAGAAGTCCGCCAGTTTTACTATCCCGTCTCCCCTCTGGTATAAGTACATTTCGTTAGTCGTTTGTGGCCGAAAATGAGGAAAAACACACTCCCCGTGTACTCAATTAGTTTTTTTTATTATTATTAAAGGTTTTGTGCTTGTTCGCCTGGGGGGGTACGTCTCTCTCGCCAAAGGTGACCAGGCAGAGCAGCTGCATTACAGGCCTGTCCCAGAGGCTCATGGTGGGTGACCTAATGGAAACTCGACTTCTCTTTCCATCAAGAAGTTAATAAAGGAAATTGATCTGTTGTATCCGGAGCCGATTACTACTGACGAGAGTCTGTGTGTCTGTGTGTTCGTATCTCTTTTCACGTCGCTTAATTTTCTACGTTTATTTGTGTTTTTTTTAAATCATGTGAACGAGGTCTGAAAGAATCGCCCAGCCGTCTTTCCTTTCTGCGAGGGGGAGAAATTCCAGATTGTTTAGCACCGACGTGAGCCCGAGGATTAAAATTCTTGTGCAGCCCAGTGTATACTCCATGCTTTAAAAATAAAAAAATAAAAAAATTCAATGTTCTGTGATCCCTTGTGGGAAAGAAGATGAGGTTTGTGCTGCGGGAAAACATCGGAGGATGGATTCTTCCTTTCTTTTTTGTGGGCCGAACATGCGATCGACCGTTTCCTCTTCCACTGTGTGTGTGTGTGTGTGTGTGTGAAAAATGAGTGCACACACACACAAATCCAGCTTATAGATGTATGTGTGTATCTGAGAGAAAGATTAGGAATATCGTTTGCATATGTTGAGAGAAGAGGGCTGCAATGGATTAAAGAAATCTTAATTTGTGGGACTTTTGCATATCTGTTCAGAAATAAGCCCCATTGAATTCAATGGGACTTAATCCCTGGTAATAGGCACTTAAGGGTGCAATTCTTTGCATGTTTAGACAGAAAAAGAGGCCTACAACTCTCAGCATGCCCCTAGTGGCCACAGAAGAGCCCGCCCGCCGTGTCTCTGTATGATGTCTCTGCTCTGGCCCCGTCTCCTTCCAGTCCGCCTCCAGGAAAGCGGAGGGGTGGATAATTCTGCATCGGGTGCATTTGGATTAACCGATCCCTCGTGACGGCCGAGATGCAGCAGAACTCCTCTCCCCCCCCCGCATTCGGAGGAGGTTCCCCGTCGCACCTCTTTGCCACTTGTTCACCTGGGGCTGGTTGCCTTCCCGTCGAAGGGTCCGTCCCCAACAGCGACGTGCAGAAGCACACAGCGGGGAGGGAGGCCGCTCCTGAGGGCAGGCCAAATCCTCCCTCCCCCCACCGCCCGAAAAGCAAAAAAACCCCCGACCCTTCCCCGCTGTCGCGCCCTCCAGACTACAACCCCCATTGGCTCCAGCGGACGTGGCCAATGGGAGTGGTAGTCCAAAACAACTGGAAGGCAGTGGGGTTGAGGGAAGCTGATTTTAGGGTTTTGGAGTGGGGAGTGCTTCCATTTTTAATTTGCAGAGGGGTGGGGTGGGTGGCGTTTTGCGCAAACGCTTTTGTACGTGTGAGTGCCTGTTCCTCCGTTCCCTTTGAATGAATTCTACCAGCTGTGTGTGGAGGTGTGTGGGGGGGTTATCAAAGGTAACATTCCTTGGCTGTGTGTGGGGGTGTTTCATCACCCCCTTACCCTGCCTTCTGGGAAGGCTCTGGGTTTTGGGGGGCGGGTGGGGGGTGCATGATTTCTTTGCCGTGCGCGCCTTCACATCTGGCTGAAACCTGGCGATCCGGCGGTGGGCCCAGATGTGGCCGCGTGCGTCGAGCAGGAAATACCGTTCCGTAAAGGGCTCAGAGGGCCTTTCCTGTGGCTTGAAAAAGGATGCATCGGTCGCTTCGCCTCCGCCTTCAGAGCTGGCAGGCACCCTCGGCAGCCCGATGCGTACGGAGGCGTCCTGCTCTCTCCCGCGGAAGTCGGGCGCTCCGGATGCGACGAGGGACCCCTGCGAGAGGCCACGGGGGGGGGAGCGTGACACGGCGCATGCCACGGGTAATGTGCCGCCCGCGTGGCTCTCCGGGGAAGCCAACCGCCGAGTCGGATGTCCCCAACCCGGCACCGGACGTCGGACTACAACTCCCATTATCTTGAGCCGGCTGGCTGGGGATGATGGAAGTTGCAGTCCACATCCGGGCGGGGGGGCACCTTGTTGGGACGCGAAGGCTGTGTTACGGTTGGAAGGAGACAAATGAGGTATTGGACCAAAGCAGAGAACGTGCAGATTGGCGGAAAAGGATATAATATATATTTATCTTTATTTATTATTACATTTATATCCCGACTTTTTTCCTCCAAGGAGGCTTACATGACCCCCATTTTATCCTCACAGCAACTCTGCGAGGTAGGTTAGGCTGAGAGTCAGCAACTGGCCCGAAGTCACCCAGTGAGCTTCATGGCCGAGTGGGGGACTCGAACCCGGATCTCTCGAGTCCCGGTCCAACACTCTAACCGCTATACCACCCTGGCTCTCGAAAGATAGATAGATAAATAGATTTGGCCAACTTAGGGTCAAAATGATGAGCTGTAGGCATTTCAAAATGTCCTTGGAAGAACTCTGGCTTCTCTTGGTTGCAAGAAGCCCACTTTGGAGGTTGGCCCAGCTGGCGAGGTGGTGGTAATGGAATATTCATGAATATTCCAACTGTGCAGAAACTTAAAACCAAGACACAAACCAAAGCCTGACAATTCATGAGGGGCAGTTGAGAGGCCGTTGCCGGAAAACGGCATCGACCGACTGGACTCGACTAACAAAACTGAATGGGCGAATGTCTGCGTGTGTCTACATGTGTTCACGGGCATACGAATGGAGACTGGATGTAGAAAAGAGAAGGCCGAACAAAAAGTGTATTTTCAGCTCCCCAATTAGGTGTATAATGAGGTTCACGGACCCCAGTTTGCAGCCTCATCCAGATGTAATGGGAAATCACGGCAGGCATAGGGGTAACAGCCCCTCTGGTAAAACATAAGAGCCCTTCTGGATCAGGTCCATCTAGGCCAAAATCCCGGTTCCCACAACAGCCTGCCACATGGCCCTGGGAAGACCTCAAGGAGGGCATAAAAGGCAGTAGGCTCTTTGCTACGCACATAAATTATTTCTTTTGTCTGTCTGGAATCTCCCCGCCATTTGGGTTCAATTGGATGGCCCGCATTGGCTTCGCTGCTGTGATGTCACAGAGAGCCCAGGCAGCCAGCCCGGTGCAGGGCTCAGGAGGAATTCTGAACTTGAATTTTGGATTGGGAAGCCATAATGAAAGCTCTAGTCCAACCTCCTCCACGCATAGTTTAATGAATTCCTCAGAGCCCTGTAATGAAGTCCTGTTGGCCGTTGTGTGTTATTTAGTTTTAGCGTACCTCACCGCTAAATCTCAAGATAACTTAGGGTTAATCCTAGCATGCTGGGAGTTGTAGGCCTTTTTTTCCTATCTAAACTTGCATAGGATTGTGCCTTTACTGTGCTAGTCGTCTCGGGTGAGTAAGGAATCCCCTCTAGCCGACCAGGTGGGAAAACGGTTTTTTTGTAAATTTCCGTCGCTGTGGGTGGGTGCCGTGTAAAACCCTACAGAAGTGAAGTTACTCTGCTCCTGAAGTGAACTCGGGAGTCAACGGAGGCAGTTTCGGAAAGGTAATAGGCGACCGCACCCTCCCCTTTGGATCTCTCTGGGGTCAAGTAGGAAGAAGGCTGTGGGTGCAGCGTCGGCACGACCTCGCCACAAAGGACGGTGCATTGAGCGACAGTGTGATGGAAGTCCCCCGCCGGGATTTTTTCCTTTGTTGCTGGGCCGTTTCGAAGCCCGAGAGATGATCTTCTGGGCCGTTTTTCTTTTCCTCTTTGTGACATTTTAATCTAGTCGTTGAAATGAAAGCGAGTGTGTCGTCTCCCGTCCCCCCCTGGCCGGCTTTTTAAAAAAATTGTGAATTTGCAAAGCCTGCAAATTCTTTCAGAGTGAGGATCTAAACATTTCCCTTTATGTCGTTATCTGCTGCAAAATCCGTGAGTAATCCCTCACGGGGAAACGTGTCTGGTTTGGCAGGGAGGGAGGGGTGCGCGTGACATTTTAGAGAGGGTGTTTAGCTATGGCCACTAAAGGTAGCACTTCCAGAATGAATTTATACGCAGCTGTACGGTGGTGGAGAATGTTTTAAAACGGGATCTGAAGCGTTTGGGAGCTTTGGAAAAAGCTGTTAAGTTTCCCTCCCCGTACATCCTGAGGAAGCCGGTTGGAAGCCAAAACAGTTTTTCTTATCGCTTCCTTGTCTTGTTTTTCGAAATTGAATAGGAACCAAGGGGAGACAATGATCTTCCATTTCCATTTCAGCCTCTCAGCGACACCGTGAAAGGGGGGGGTCCCTTTTTCACTCTTCGGTGGACTGACAGGGGGAGCGGGAACTGAGAGAAACTGTAATTGTTTCCCCCCACCTCCACCCCTGGGCCAATTAATGGCCGAAAACGGTGTGGTGTCAGCAGTGGGATTTGAGCCCTGTTCTCTCCCCATCTAGTGCTGCTTCCCTCCCCACATTGGACCACGAGGAGACCTCTTGCTTGAAGAGATCTTGCGGTTCAGCCAAAGTGCTGTAATATCCACGGCTGTATTCCAGGCCCATGTGACCAGGGTTAGGCCAGCATTAGGGACTGGATACTTGAATCCCCAGACCTTTGGGGAAATCCATTGCCCATGTGAGGTCAGCTGCTGGAGTCAGAGTAAGGGCTTGGATCTAAAGCCTTGAGTATTTATACCAGGCTTGAGCCAATCGGGAGGCTCCATAGTGCCTTCCAATCATAGGGGCCAATGTTGGCACATTCCTAATTCCTCCAGGCCTGAACTCATAGGGTTCTATGGTATCTCCCTCAGCTAGGCCGCCGCCTCGAAAGGATGATTTTATTTATAACTTTTATATAACATTTACATCCTGCCTTCCCGCCGAGGACCTCAAAGTGACATATGTGGCTCTCTCCCCCTTTTATCTTCACAACAACCCTGTGAGGTAGGCTAGGCTGAGGGAGGGAGAAAGAGGGAGTGTGATAGGCCCAAGACTAACCAATGAGCTCCAATGTCTGGAGCCGCGATTTGAGCCCGACCAGGCTAGGCGACCTGCTGCCCCCTGTTTGTTTGTGTTTTTTTGACTACAACTCCCATAAGCCCCAGCATGGCCAATAGGCAGGAATTACTGGAGTTCATTTTTATTTATTATCATTATTACATTCATATCCAGCCTTTTTTTTCCTCTTGCAAGGCAGCTTGCATAGACCTCCTCCTCCTCCATTTTATCCTCACAACAACCCTGTGAGGTAGGCGAGGCGGAGAGTCAGTGACTGGCCCAGAGTCACCCGGTGAGCTTCATGGCCGAGCGGGGACTTGAATACGGGTCTCCTGAGTCCCAGTCCCACACACAAACCACTACGCCACACTGGTTCTCACACAGTCCAAAATGTCAGGACGGCGCCAGTTTGCCTGCGAGTTTGCCCGGGCTCAGAGCGTCCTTCAAACATGCTCTTAGCAACCAGTGGTAAACAGAAACACCCATGTCTCTAAGCGGCATGAAGCGGTGGGGAATATTTAAAAACCTCTGCAACCCACAGTCCCATCACTTGAAGGAAATTGTGGTGTCTGTGGCCAGCGAGATAATATTTGCACGGCCGTTTGCAGATGACTTGCGCATGAGTGTGCACATGCCGCTTTTAATGTTGGAAAGTGACCGGTTCTCCTCTTCCCCCCTTTTCGCCGGGTAGGAATTTGAAGGGAAGTTGGCGGGTTGCACAACCGAGGAATTACCCCCCCCCCCGAAAAGCTGAGATCCGTGAATTCTTTCCCTCGGCGATACTGTATTTTGAATCGTTGCAGGATTGAAGCTACCTAGCGCATAGAGTTTCACATTGCTTGAATTTCCTGTGTGTTCTGCATTCCTGTTTTTAAACAAAGTCTCCATGTAGGGAACCAGGGTATGGTTTTAATCTGCCAAAAAACTCAAATGATATTGAATTTTTTATTTTATTTATTTTTCTGCCCGACCAGGGTGAAGCTTTTTTTCTCTCTCGATACAAGGCAGCTGGCTACTTCAGCGAATGAATACCAGATGGGGCTCTGCCCTTTTTTCTTTTTTCTTTTTTTTTTTTGGTGCAGATTGTATAACAATAGAGGTGGGTGGGCTGATAGTAGGTCACCAGCCAAGGGGTGCTCGTTTAAAATCTTGAGTTTCTTGGTAGTCCCCCCCACCCCCCAAAAAGTTATGCTTCTAGTCCTCATTGTCGTTGCTGGGTGAGGTTTGAACATTTGGCTGCACGAATTGGCAGCGAGGAAGCCCGATAATGCAAGGGGCCATGCTGGCTGTGGATAATGGGAGCTGTGGTCCCAACATATTTATTTAACCACCCCCCCCTCCCCCATAGCAGAAGCTCTCTGGGTGGTTCACAATAATTAAAACCATAAAATACAACATAAGATGTGCTACAGAAGTTTAAAACTACGGTACAAAATAGAAGTGGGAACCAAAGTAAAACCTAGCACCTAGTTGCAAAGATTTAAATTACAGTAACAATTTGGAGGGTTCCACGTTAGGGTGCAGAAGGTGTGAACAGAGATCACTCACGCGCATGCCACACGGTGCTAGATCTCTGGCAGCGTGATCTAGTGTGGCTGTCTCTAACCCTCCAAGCTCGGAGGGTTCTTATTGGCATCTTATCGAAGGCAGAAGGACTGCGGAGGCGCTGGGACCCCCGACAGGAGGCGAAGGTTGCCTCCGCACTTCCGCTGCCCTGCGAAAGACCTCCATTTCAGCCATCTTAAGCCTTTTGCCCGCGAAGAGGACAGGCTGAGACACCCCCCTGGGGTACATCGTATCCCGGCGGAGCCTTATTTCTCCCCTCCCCGCCCCCTGGAATGCCCACCAAACACCGTCTCCGAGGTCGGCCTTGCGACTTTGGAGCCGCAGCCGGCGTGGAAAGAACCGTGCCGGCTGCGAGGGCAGAGGGAGGGCGCTCCAAATTCGGAGTCCCCGCTCCGACCTCGGAGCGCATTTCCGAGGTTGGAGCGGGGACTCTGAATTATCCCATGGGGTGTGTGTGTGTGTCTAGACAGCCTCTCGCGGCCATAGGCATTGCGCCCTCGAGTCATCCAGTGAAATCAATCGTGAGACCGCTCAGGGAGATAGACCTGTAATCTGGCAGTCGATCGGTAACCGGGCGGACGGGTTATCATAAAGTGGATCGGGAATATCCTCTCGTATAGCTGGAAGCAGCCAGATGAGGGTCCAGTAATTCCCAAGCTCTGTGCCGCACAAGATAATGCTAGTGAGCCTGCAAGAAATGAAAGCCTCCCATGTGCTTACCGTGCGTGCATGTGCGCACGTGCGCTGCCCGCTGTGTCTCTGTAGGATTCCGTGTTCTTGGGCAAGCGACTTTTCTTTCCGTCTCACCAGTTTGACTCCTGGGAAATGAGCATCTCACGACCGGCCGCACCCACCTGCGGCAGCCATTTTAAGACTGGGCAAGCCTCCCCCCCCCAGGGCACCATTTTGTGAGAGCGCCCACACTGGCTCTGCTTGTCTTGAGTGTGGAAAGCTAAGCAGGGTCAGGCCTGGTTATTACTTGGATGGGAGACCCCTCCTCTAGTTTCCTGCATTGAGCAGGGGGTTGGACTCGATGGCCTTGTAGGCCTCTTCCAACTCTATGATCCTATGATCCATTGAAATACCGCGCACTGACCCCAAAAGTCTGGGGACCCTTGTTCTAGAATATAAGTGTCCCACGGCAGAGATCTGTCCTGTTCTTTATAAAATGCTGCATGCATGCATGGAACTGTGCTTGTAAAAAGAATGATCTCCAGAGCCGTCTTCCAGCATCCAAGGAGATTCTGGAACTCCCCGGCAACTTGGGTACCAGTTACCGCAGCTGGTTTTTAAATTGCCAATTACAATTGAGCAAATAACTGGTCTCCCCCCCCCCCTTGCATGGAGGCCCTTTTCAGCTTATCCATCCATCACTAAACTGGTCTTCTTGAGAATTCGCCTCTGTGACCTTGGGGAGATGCGCCTGCCACGACCACGCAAGGCCATCTCTGCAACTGCCGAAGACAGATGGGGAAGTTTCCAGCATGCCGTGTGTGTGTGATTTACCGCTGCTTTGCCGCCCCCGCCCCCGCCCCCCGGAGAAACATGATGCCCGCCTGAAAACCGGGATGCTTTTCCGGCACCCGATCACCTCGTTTCAAAATTAACGGTGCCATGGGAGAGGTGGAACGGATGCTGCGGAAGAAATAGATACACGAGCACATTAAATTCATTCAACGGCAGCGGAGCAAGGACAATGTGTAGAGCACATGGCTGCGTTTTATGGCCGGAGCGGGGATATCGTGCATGTGTTTGGCGACCGTAAACGGAACCGGGCAAGCTCCGTATCGCTTGGCGTTTCCTAGGGAAATGTAACTGTTCCCCCCCCCCTCCCCAGTGAAATATTTGCACATTGCAAATTTGCCGGAGCGATAGCTGCCGATGCATTTATTTTTAACGGAAAGTGGACAGGGAAAGAATGAACCAGAGCGACTAAGGGTGCAATCGTACGCAGGTTTAGACAGACAAAAGTCCTACAAGTCCCAGCATTCCCCAGCCAGCCATGCTGGCTGGGGGATGCTGGGAGTTGTAGGACTTTTGTCTGTCTAAACTTGCGTAGGATTGCCGCCTAAAAGTGGTAGGGATGGAAGACTCTCAGTTCCCGCACCACTCTAGTCCTCATGGAGGCAGTAAACCTCTGGCTGGGCATTATTATTATGAAATAGATTTATAGACTGCTTACCATATTTAAAAAATATCTCTTAAGTGGTTCACAGGGAGATGACACTATATTAAAGTACCTCGTGATATACATTCGAATGCACAGCAATAGCTAAAACATTTATATAAAACAGTTTATAAAAACATTAAAACCAGTACATGATCATATCCCTCCCTTCCTCCAAGTAGCTCAGGGTCGTTGCGTGCATAGTTCAATCCCCTCCCACTTACTGTCACAACATCCCTGAAAGGTAGGAAAGGCCAGGAGAGAATGACCGTCAGTTGCATGAGCCTGCTGAGGTCTGAGCTGCGTCATATCGGGCAAAAGAGAGGCAGCGTGGTATAGTGGTTAGCGTGTGGGAGTGGGGCTCGGGCGATCCGGGTTCTAGTCCCCACTCGGCCGTGAAGCTCACTGGGTGACTTTGGGCCAGTTCCTGACTCTCAGCCTCACCTACCTCACAGGGTTGCTGTGAGGGTAACACAGAGAGGAGGAGGAGGATTATGTCAGCTGCTTTGCGTTCCTTGCAGGAAAAAAGGCGGGGTATAAATATAAATAAATAAATAAATGGGGACGTGGATACCACGATCAAAAACGTACCCAAAACGGCAGCGGAGCGTAAAGCGCACAGTTGCATTTAATGGCTGTAGCTAGCGGGGATATCGTGTGCATTTTTTTGGCTGGACCCGTTGTCTCAACAGCTGGCGCTCTCTCTCGGCCCAGAGTGCTCCGAGAGTGCACTTTTGGCAGCAAAGATGGAGGGGAGAAGAGGAAATACTGCAGGGTGACGGGGGCTTGGAGAGTCAGGCAGTCGAAATCCAGGTGCGGGAGGACCGGCGACGTCCATACAGCCAAGGGGTTTCCCCGCTGTTGCAGTAGTTCCGTGGGCCGGGCGGGGAATCGTTCCGACTTGAGGGTCTCACGGGTGGGTTGCCGCATCGATCAGATTTTGCTGGGATGAGTCCAGAGGTGCCTCTTGGTGAAGGCCTGCGTCATCTTTCTCTGACTCATCCAGATGTTTGTTTGTTTGCTTGCTTGTTTGCTTGCTACACTTCTATCAACAGCCAAAGCTCTCTGGGCGGCTCAGAACAATGAAAACCCGTAAAGCGCAACATAAAACACACTGGAAGAGTTTAAAACTGCAGCATAAAATAGAAGGAAAAGCCAAAGTAAAAAACCTAGCAGCTGTGCAATGATTTAAAATACAGCAAAAGATTTAAAGCAACAGAGACCGAAAGACTAAAATTCTAAAGTGATAGCCCACATGGCATGGTGGTTATGGGACCGGGTTCGAGTCCCCACTCGGCCATGAAGCTCACCGGGTGGCTTTGGGTCAGTTGCTGGCTCTCAGCCTAACCTACCTCGCAAAGTTGTCGTGAGGGTAAAACAGAGAGGAGGAGAACCTTGTAAGCTGCCCTGGGTTCCTTGCAAGAGGGAGAAAGGCGGGATATTAATGTAATGTACTGTAATAATAATAATAATAATAACAACAACAACAACAATATTCCTGGGAAAATAAGAAGGGCTTCACCTGGCGCTGGAAAGAGCACAATGTACATGCTAGGTGAGTCTCTCTGGGAAGTTTATTCCACAACCGGGGTGCCACAGCAGAAAAGGCCCTGTTCTTAGGAGCCACCCATCTCACTTCCTGTGGCAGGGGCTCCTGGAGAAGGACCGTTTTGGATATCAACTCCCATTTGCCCCAGCCAGCATGGCCAATGGTCAGGAATGCTGGGAGTTGTAGTCCCCCTCCCCCCAAAAAAAGAATCTGGAGAGACCCAGGTTGGGTAAGGCTGGTCTAGTTCCTACGAAACAACTGTGGGGATTTATTTTTGGGGTTTTTAGGGCTCCCAAATCTTGATGTGGCTTCCCTCAGAGGCGTTCCTTGGGGCTTCTGCTCCTTGGCTCCGTCTCCATACATGGAAACACCGCTGCCCCAGCTGGCGTGGCTTTCCGGCAGCTGATGCGGCGTTCAGGGCAGATGGCTCTAGTTTCTCTCCAATAATATGGCGTAAAAGCAAACCAGAAGGATCCCACTGCTAAGGAAGCGAGTGGGGGAGAGGCCGTATCATTTTACTGGCTGGTTGGGAACTTTTAACTTCTTCTGCTGAGCTTTGAGAAATGCTCATTTAAAAAAAAAAATTAAAATTAAAAAATAAGGCAGGAATGATCCCTTTTTGCCCTTTTCCAGTAGCGTAGCAGAGACAAGGCTTGCTGGGTCAAGGCGGCACGACGTTTTGATTTAGCAGGGATGCTGACGTCGTCTGCCACCCCCCCCCCCGCCACTCGGGATTCCCCCTGAGCTTGGGTGCATGCCCGCAGTATCGGGGGTTCGAAGCGGGGAGTTGAATTTTCCCAGCGACAGTGGGCTGGGTTCAGACGACACCATAACCCACGCCCGAGGGCTGAGTGCGGGTTGTCGTTGAAACGCGGGTTACCGTGTCCTCCGAACCCGGCCGAGATCACAAGCCATGGTGTGAACGACCCACAGTTCGCAACCCAGCAGCAAACCACGGGTTCCCTTTGTGGGTTGTCCGTGGTGAACAAGGCATGGCTTGCGATCCCGGCTGCGTTCAGACCCCACGACAACCCACGGTTGTCCATCTAGGACAGCGTTCTCCACTCCAACCTTGGGTCCCCAGATGTTTTTTGGCCTACAACTCCCAGCATGCCCCAGCCAGCATAGCTGGCTGGGGCATGCTGGGAGTTGTAGGCCAAAAAACATCTGGGGGCCCAAGGTTGGAGAACACTGGCTTAGGCAAAGGGCACACCTATGCAGCTGTCGCTTCAAACACACGCGCGCGGCAGCGTCTCTTGAGTGCCAGATGTTGTGTTCTACTAGCGGCCTTATAAAATGGATGTCCACTGCCTTATAGGGGAAGGAATTGCTCTTAGCGGAAAGCTCCTCTGCCATGCACACCGCCGTGAGCTTCTCTTGTAATGATTAATCTCTGCTGGGTTTTTTTAAATCATTATTACTTGGCAAAAAAAAAAAAAAGAAAGACCACGGCCTCTGAAAGATAACAGGAGGGAAGTGAAGAGGGTTTGCCAAGGCCCCTTAGCAAATGGAGCCGCAGAGGCTGGAGTTTTATTTATTTATTTATTTATTTATTTTATTATTCATTTCCAGCATCTGTATACCACTCCTTCTCTAGACAGATTGCGGAGCGGCGAACGATCAAAAGAGCTGCAACCGTGATCCTCGCTGTTCCCGGCACCGGGTTTCAAAACTTTCTGTTTCGTTTTCTAATCCCAAGGTTCTAGTCCTCTTTGTTGCAAGGGTGGATGGATGCTTTTTGAGCGGCGAAGGGTTCAGGAGAATGCGGCAAACGTGATAAGAGCATTGCTCCTGTTTAGAAATTGTGATTTCTTGGGATTTTAAATTTATATTACGTTATTTATTTTTGGGGTAAAAAAGGCCTTAATTCATGGCTTGTACTCTTCCTGGAGAGGTTCCAAGGATACCCGAGTTGCGAAGATCTCCATGGAAAGGAACGGCCGGACAGGAATCCGTCATCCAAAAAGTCTGGTTACAAGACTCTCTGATCAACACACAATATTAATTCTGGGCAGATAACACTTGCGGTGGTCATCTGCTCATGCCGGGAGCAGGATTTGCCCCTCCTGGAATGGGCAGGTCCAAAGTTTCCGATCATGTCCGGCTTTCCACTTCCAACCATTGGCCCAGCAAACGCTTCCAGAAAGCTCCTTCAAATCTAATACCACGTGCGCGACAGTTACCGTACATGCCGCCGTGGCGGGGGCGGGCGACCCTGCGGCCCTTGGCTTGTTCTCGGACTGCAACTCCCATCAGCCCCTGCCGACCTGGCCATGGGTCGGAGACGATGGAAGTTGTAGTCCGGCCACCTCTGGAGGCCCGCAGGTTGGCTGCTCTTGCAGGTCTCGGGGGACGGGGCCTGGCTCGGTGGTGAGCCCCCTGCTTTGCCTGTCGAAGGTCCCCGGGTTCACTCTCTGTCATCTCCAGGCAGGGCTGGGAAAGATTCTCGTGCAAAAGTCCAGAGCGTCCCTCTGCCAGTCGCTGTGGACCCGCCTTTCCTCCAACCCGGGTGCCTCCCAGACAGGTTGGACTCCCAACTCCCATCATCCCCCAGTCATAACCAACCACACTGGCCAAGGGTTATGGGAGTTGGAGTCCAACACACCTGGTTGCGCCGGCTGGGAATGATGGAGTTGAAACACGGCTGGAGGAGGCCGGGTTGGCATGCTGGCTGGGGATTATGGGAGTTGGAGTCCCAACACATCTGGAGGGCGCCAGGTTGGGGCAGGCTTCGATTGAGGAGGCTATATGGACCAACGCAGTGACTCCGTAAAAGTTATTTATTTGTTGGATTGGTACCCCGGCTTTCTGGTGAGGAAAGTGGCGCTCGGGACAGCTTGGGATCATAAATCAAACTTGATTGAAACCATGATAAAGCAGATGCATTAGAACACAATTTAAAAACGCAAAAATAACGGAATAAAAACGGCACCCGGCCCAACGACCTGCTTCCATGCCAAAGCCCTTCTTGAATAAAGCGGTCTTTTCAGGCCGTTGGAAGGACAGCACAGAGGGAGCAGAGTTCCACAGCCTGGGAGCGGCCACCAAAAAGGCCCTGCTTCGCATTGCCACCAAACACGCCTCTGACGGCGGCAGTCTTGAAAGAAGAGCTTAGAAAGATGGCTCCCCATGGGTTATTTTTTGTCTTGTTGCTATTCATGTTTATTTTATTTTTATCCTGCCTCATTTCCTCTTGAAAGGAACCCAAGGCGGCGTGCATAATCCTCCTCTCCAATTTAGCTTCACAACAACCCTGTGAGGTAGGTGAGGCCGAGAGTCCGTGACTGGCCCAAAGTCACCCAGTGGGATTCATGGCTGAGTGGGGACTCGAACCCAGATCTCCCGAGTCCCAGTCCAGCACTCTTAACCACTGGGCCGCACTGGCTCCTTGCTCTCCTTTTATAAAGACCACCCAAAGCCCCCCAGACCCTCAACCCTCTCCACTCCTTCGCATGGCACCAGGTGACTGCACCTCTTGCCCGGACGGGCGTGGTTATGGGGCGAGTTCTGCTCCCTGCCCGTCCCCTCTGCGAAGAGGTGTCGGGAAGCCACCGGACGGGGTGTTGCGCCACGTCACCCCACGGCCTGGGTGGCTGCCGAGCGAGAGGCGGTTTCCTGAGGGGGTTCCTTTCATGTCAGGCTGGGAGCTGCTTCTTTACGAGCGAGCCGGAAACATCTGAAGTGGTTTTATGGCGTTTCGGGTTGTACCGGAGGGGGTGTGGGAAGGCATGACTCTCTCTCGGCGCACCTTTGCCCTGCGGTGCATCCAGTCGAAAGAACGCACCCCCGTTGTCTCTCGTCCCGCCGTGGAGCTGAGGGGGTGTTGCTCTCTTGAGGGTGGTCCGGAGGCTCTCTTAATTATTATTTTTTTACTAGGGGCGCCATTTCCGTGTGAAGCTGAGTGTCAGGACGAGCTGGGGACACACCCCCCTTTCCAAGTCGTGTTTTTCCTGACACGCAGCCGAACCAGGCTAAGTTATGTTTGAACGTGGGCAGCCCCCCGGTTCAAATCCCCGCTCGGCCATGGCATTTGCCCTGTGGCCTTTGGCAAGCTGTCCCACCTCTCCGCCTCGCAGGGTTGTTGTGAAGATAAAACAGGATACACACACACACACACACCCCATCATATGGTGCGCCGAGCTCCCTTTTTTTGGAACGGAAAATGTGGGTGGATGAATGCAGACTGCTTCCTGCAGAGGAAAGCGTGAGGGGCGGAGGGGCATTATGTCAGAATTTCTCTAGCCCAATTTTCTAGGTTTTTTCCCTTGTGTGTGAGTAGCAAGGCAATTTCCGACCCTCCCCAAGGGTTGGCCCTAGTTTCGGTCCCGCAAATGAACATTGTAGCTGAACCAGGGTGTAAAGGAACTATTGGCCGAAAGACCCCGTCCTTTTTGGACCCGTTGGCTGCAAATCACCCCCCTCTAATAGCGAACCCAAGTGGTGCGTGCTGATAGAAACGGAGCCCAGACGGGGCCACGTTTTGAGGGAGGTAACCGCGTGCTCAGGGGAGACCCAAGTTTGCAGAAGTGCACTTAATATAACAACAACAAAGGGGGGCAACGGAAAAACCATACCTCTCCCCCCAAAAAACAACAGGTTGGTGGGGATTGAGCATGCTTGGTATTCGCGGAATGTTGAATGTCAGCTGGAAAAAAACGTACGTGTGTGTAGATGTAATGGAGTGTCGTGAAGGAGGGCGTGGCTGGCATTCTTGTTCAGAGTTGAGGCTGCAGGCCCTAGCTGTCCTAATACGAATTGGCTTAAATTCTAGGCAAGGAGTTTGTCCTTCTCAAGGATACAAATCCATTTAGGAATATGGTTTTCTGCACTTCGTTCTGCTTTACCCCTGGTTTTCCCCTCCTCTTGCCTCGTGAGTTAAGCCAGGAATTCCTCCCCGTTTTTCCTGAATTAAAATCGGCGTTACTCTTCACTCCCCCCCCCGCCCCATTTTTACTTTTAGAGTGTGTAAGAGAATTACCCGGGATCAGAAGGGAGCCCAACCCCCTTCCATGTTACCGCGTGAGTCGCTGATCTGCTCAGAACAGCGACTCGTGCAGAGGCGCGCCGGGCAGCCTCTGCCGCTACAGCCGTACCTTGGTTGAATGATCGAATGACGCCTAACGGCAGAGTAAGGGAGAATTGTTCCCTGCCCCCTGAGCGGAGGCTGAGCGGAAGAAAGCAAGCCCAGGGCAGTCGATCGCGCAGAGAGACAGCAGGCAACCTCTTCTCCGGATGGATCCTTTGGGCTCATGCTGAAAAACACCTTTGGTTTTTGTTTTACATTCATGTATTTCCTGCGGCGCATGGTCTTGGGAACTGCCGACTCAAGTGTTCTTCTCCCGAACGATAGACCAGACCCAGCCTGCCTTGCGTTTCAACAGGGTGGATCGCTCCCTTTTTTTCCCTTTTTACTTTACTTTACTTTACTTTTTTTATTTTATTTTTTATTTTATTTTTTGGTAACAGGACCTTTCCCCCCCCCTTTTTCTTTTCCAGCAGGCGCCTCTCTTTGTTGCTGGCTTGCTTGGGAGCCTCTGCCAAGAATGCAAATAATTAGAGCAAATTAAACCCAAACTTTTCTGCCCGAGCATGTCCGGAATATGTCTGTTGAATGTACTGGAAATCCTGTAAGATTGGACTCGGGCGATGCGTGGGGAGGAGGAAGGGGGGGGAAGGGACGGATGAGAAACTTGGAGATGCTTCGCTTGGGGGATGGCCGGCGGAGGCGGCCCAGTTGTGCGGGCACCTCGGCTTTGCGCTTGAAGAAGGCTCTGGCGCACGCATGCGACAGAACCGAGTTGGTCGAGGCCTGGAGTGGCAGAGTGGACTGTACTGTTTGCAAGTGCGTGCATGTGAGGGTGTCATCATTGACTCTGTCTCCCTGCATTTAAAAAAGACAGCGCCCTGCAAATATATATATATATATTTAAAAAGTAAACTAGCACTTTTGCGTAAAAGGTACTTCCCGCAGATAGAAGAAGAAGGAGAAGCAACAAGTAACACATCGGGGAGACCTGTTGGGCAGGTTTTCGGCTGCTAGAGAATTCTCTTTTTATTTGTTTTCTTTAAGGGGGAGGAGCATTCAGAAAGGTCCCCTCCCACCGCCGCCTGCAGTCAGAGGGGGCGCGGTCTTCCCTGCCTCCTCCCTTCCGTCGCTCGCGTAGACCCGGCGTGATATTCCGCGAGGCAAGCTTTTGTCCGATCCACGTCACGGGAGGCCGCGGCGTGGCACAAGCAAGCTGGACGCGATGCGTGCGACGGCAGCAGCCAGATCTCAAAATGTCGTTTCATTTGTTTGGATTTTATTTTTAATTTGTTACTAGTCCTCATGGCTAAGCGGAACCTCCCGGATCGGAGGCAGTGGCCTGTGTTATACCGGCTGCTGGGAAACACGAGTGGGAGGACGCTGTTTTGCTCCGGTCCTCTTTGTGGGCTTCCCCACTGGGGCCTCCAGTTGACCAGAGTGGGGACAAAATGCTGGACGAGACCAGGGGTGCAGATGGCTCTTTCAGGCCATCGAAGACGCTCTCGGGGGGCCGCATTCTGGGGGTGGGCGTAGCTAAAGGCAGAAGGGGCGGGCCAAAATACCAGCCTATTGTAGCTTCAGGCTCCTTACCGCCTTTCGAGAGGCATTTCAGCCTTTTAGAAAGGGGGAAAAACTGCACAAAAGTTGGGAAACTACCCAATGATCAGTGGTTGGAGGAAAAATATTGGGTCCAAGGAAAGGGACCATGGCCTTCTGGGAAATCAGAAGACACTCTGCACCTTTGCTCTGGGGATATATTAGCCCCAAATTAAACTTTACTTCCTCGGCCTGCTTCATCAGCGAAATATACACGAGATAAATTGCACCTACGACATATGCATTTGCCAAGTAAGTCATTGCTCTTTTAATACTTTGAATGAAAAAGCAGAAGGTTCCCTGAGGCTTGGAGTGGTTCTACAGCCCAGGACTAGATGGTCCGATTCAACAGGGCTCGTGTGATTTTTTTTAATTTTTTTTAGTGCCTCATTCTCCCCGGCGGAAGTCTCTCAGTTCCGGCAGCTGAAGCCTCTTTTTGGGGGTGGGGTGGGGTGTTGTTTTCTTTTTAGAGCGGAGGCCAAAGGATTTGTTTTGAAAATTGCTAGCGGTATTTGAGCTCGTGGGCTTTGGACAAACCTCGTTTCCTTCTTGTCCTGCCAACCCAAGGATCTCTGTAGCCAACAACTACTGTGTCACAGCTTGTTCTTCCTCCTCAGCAAACTTGGGATGTTTTTTTTAAAAAAAATATCCCAGCTTCTTCCTCTTCTGCGGCTTTCCCCTTTATGCCTTCTTGGCTTTCATATCGTCACGTTGTTGGCATCTGTTGGACCAAATCTAGGTCCTTTTGCTGCAGGCACCATAAGGAGGCCTAGGAAGGGTAGAACTTTCCCACCTTTTCAGGTCCTCCTGAGAAGTTTTGATTGGCTGGCTCCCAGCCTGGCTTCCTGATTGGCCAGCTCCCAGCTGGCCTTCCCAATTGGCTAGCTCCCAGCTTGGCCTCTTGATTGGCTGGGAGTCTTATATAAGCAACCTAACGCTGGGGAAACACCCAGTCTCAGACATTCTGCGGATGATATAGCCTCTCCCTTAAAACCCGTGCCCGATTGGATCTCACCGTCTAGCCATGGAACGTTTCTCATTTACTTTAGTCTTCCCTTTCTCTGTTCACGACGCCCTTTCGAGGTACGCCACTTTGTTCTCCATTTTATGGATTGGGAACTGAGATCGAAGGATACCCTGATGCCACACGTTAAACATATAGGAGAAGTGTGGCTCGCGCCTTATGGGGAGCACTCAGCTTAGGCATACAGTGAAACCAGCCATTCTGGTTTAAATAGAAAAAATAAGGGAAAGGACAAACTCTGCCCTTCTTGCTGCACCTCTGTGATCCAGGAAGACCAGAAGTGACGTGTAAGCATTTATATCAGGGTTGGGGAGCCTATACCCACCCAGATGTTGTTGGACTACACCTCCCATCACCCCAGACCATTTGTCATGCAGGCCAATGGGAGTTGTAGTCCCAGCAGCAGCTGGAGGGCCACGAGTCACCGAACCCTGTTTTAGATTTCCGGTAAAATTCAGTTCTAGGAATAATAAAATTTGTATGTTACGTGTCCGTGATGATGTCCAAATAGCTGTGGTCGGAGAGAACATCTACGCCGCCGGGCACTTCTGGGAGGAAGGGCCAGATCTAAATGAAATTAATAAATAGTCTCTCTGAGAGGGTCTTGTGTATGCTGGAGGCAGAGAAACCCTCTTTCCTGCCTCCGTCAGGAGCTGCAGTGCCGTTTAGTGCCAACCCCAATTTTTAAAGCGATCAGCGGCCACTGGGCAGCGGTGTTCTTTGTGGCCTTGGCAACAGGATTTTATCAGCCGCTTGGTTTTAAAGACCAAGATTCCAGTTACGAAATTGAAGGTATCTCCCAAATCATGTGCGCGTGTGTCTATATTTCAATGGATCATTTCCCCCAGGAACTTTGATGCTCCGAGTGAAGCCTGTGGGCGTTATCGGTCAGTTTCCGCCGCCGACCTGTACTTTTTGTGTGTCTTGTCTCCCGGCGGTCGGGGCCGTTTCTTTTTGTCAGCGGGCGAGTTTGGCAGTGGCCGAAGATGCTGCGTTTTCGAAGCCTCTTGCCGCTTCTGAACTTCAAAGGAGGGAGAAAACGGAACCGAGGGATTGCTAGCGGGCGGGAGATGAATGGAGCTGCCCTACTTCGAACAAAAGCCTCTCTCCCGCTGTCAGAAAAGAGAAAAAGATGTTTGGGCGTGAATGCACATTTTGCGGCATGGATGCAGGAAGCCGCGGTCAACAACTACGTGGGCCGGAAGGCCGAGAACAAAGCTCTGACGGGCCCCCGGGCCTCCCTCGCTTCCTCCTTCAGGCGTTCTCGTAGCTGGGCGAGGGATCAAAAAGAAAGTGTCCGCTCGCCTAGAATGAGCAAGGCCTTTGCCCCAGGTGACCAAGGAAGGGAGCTTTAAAAAAAATGTTTGTCTTTTGTGGGCCGTGAACCACTTCTGGGCTAATTTGCCAAAACCAGCATGCAATTGTGGCTGTCTGCTTGCCCCCCATTCCCTCAAATGGGACTGCGAGGGCGGGGGAACGCTCCTGGCTGTGATCCTGAACATGCTTACCTAGCAGTAAGTCCCACTGAACACAGTGGGAGTTACAGGTGTGCTCGGATGCAGGGGTGGTGTCGGGGGTGGCCCGCTAGGACTGGAGCCCCGAATCTTTCATTTGGAGCCCCGAATCTCTGCGAGGCCCTCTGCCCCACCACCCTGGTGATCTCTGTTGCATCCGATCCCCCTGATGAGCCGGCTTTTGGCCCACATGTGCTTCCCCTCCTGTTGCCCCCGCCCCTTGAATCTTTCTGTCTGTGTTTTTTTCCTGAAATCAAATGCCCTGCTCTCCCCTGTCCATGCATCCCTTTTTACAAATAGGGGTGTCCTTAGGAGACAGGCTCCTTTGCAGACTTTAGAGTATAAGTAAATTAGCACATGCAGATTTGTACTTTTTTTTTGTCCTTTGGGCCTGAGCCCCGGATCTTTTCGGTACCTAGCACCACCCTTGCTCGGATGTACCTAAACGTATCGGTCTCCTTCTTCTCCTCCCCCTTTGTTCATCTTTTTCCAGTTCTTCGCATCTCTGAACTTCTCTCTGCCCTCATGAGGACTAGAAGCATCTTCTTTCCTTCAGCTTTGAAATGAAAGCTGGGGTTTGCAGGATCGGCATGAGAAAGCACGAGGACTGCAGGAGCCTTGGGTGCAGGGGTTTTCTCCTTACGGTGTCGTTCCTCCACCCTGACGCTTTTCCGTGAGCTTCTAAGCGTAGTCAGCTGCCCTCTGAGACTGTATTGATCCGAGCGCTGTAAATTTCCCTTTTTGTTTAGAAGGGTTTGTCAGAAACGTCACACAGCCGAGATAAGAACAGATGGGGGATTAGAGCGGAATCCCCCTCTGATTACAGACTTTGAGAAATCTCTCTCTCTTAATTAACCAAAATGAAGCCCCCCGTTGTCTTTCTCCCCGCTGGAGGCTGGCTGAGTTCAATGGTGTCTTAGACTATTTTTATTTTTTCGCCATGTCGGGCAGCCCCGGCATGCGTCGCGCTGCGAGGGGGGTTCCCACTTGAAGATTTGCAGCGAGTCTGATTAAAACCCAAATTGTCCACCACCTGCTTGTTTGGGGTGCGGGGAAGAACAGGAGGGAGGCAAGAGGAAAGCCAATCGGAAGAGATTTTGTTAGTCGTGCACGGAGAAAATTGGCTTTGTCGTGGGTTTATCGCATACGTACAGAGGGAGCGCTTAAATACTATATATATATATATATGCGCCACCTTTAATAAGGCTCCTTAGGCCAGAGGTGATAACTGCTCTTTTCCTTTTAAATTTGAAGTTGTTTTAACAAACGCAGACCCCAGATCCGGGGGGCCTCTAGCAGGAGCAAAGGAATGGGCCGCGATCCAGCACGCCAGACGGGTGTCTGGAAGCATTCAATAGAAACGTTGGCTCCCAACCTGCCGTCCCGCTTTCCTGCAAGCACGGAGCGTCCGGCTTTGCCTGAACCTTCTTCGAACCCGCAACGTGCACTGATTTGGTTACCTGTTGGGAAGAGGAGAGGATTGCAGGGTTCGGGTGTGTGTGTGTGTGTGGTGTTTTGGCCTCCTTCCGCCCCAATGATCTTCCATATTTGAAAACCTGAGGAGGAAGAAATGTCCATCCATCGTTGGGGAGTCTTGTTGCCCTGTCCAAAGGCAGGTCCAGGGAATGGGGTTTGTTGATACAGGCTTGTAAATGGGCTGCTCGCCTGGGGTGAGGACCAGTTACCACCCAGGTGACCAGGCATAAATATTTAATTTTCATTTATTTATATCCAGCTTTTTTTGCTGCAAGGAACCCAGGGCGGCTTACATAATTCCTCCTCCTCCTCCTCCTCCTCCTCCTCCTCCTCCTCTCCATTTTACCCTCACAACAACCCTGTGAGGTAGGCCAGGCTGAGCATCAGCGACTGGCCCAAAGTCACCCAGGCAGTTAAGGACATAAATACAATAGCCTTTGATTATTAGCCTTTGAACCAGCACCCTGTTCTCAGAACAGGCAGCCTAGCCTGGACTCTCTCCCGTTAAAGCTTTCCTGGTTCTCTGATCAGGGCTTAGGCCGCCATGTAAATTTCCCCACGATGCCTTGGGGTGACATTAAATCAGGGGCGTTCTGGGAACTTAAAATGGCAGCTAGATGCAGAAGCTCGGTGCTACTTGGGACACTTTGCCAGCGGAGGGGCCTTTGCTTAGGAGGCCCCCCGGCTCAGTTCAGTTTGCCCCCCCCCCCCCGGGAGACGGCTTCAGCAGCTGGAAATGTGCAAATGAGATTCATAGAAAGCAACAACAAATACATGATTTGTGGAGGAAGATGGGCAGAAAGCGAATATTCATTTCGTTCTTTTTCTTCTGTAACACTCAAACTCGGGGCCATCCACTGAAATGACCGGCTGGGCGGGAGATTTCGGACAGACAGAAGGAAGGACTTCTTCATGCAGCGCATCGGAGCTGCATCCAGTGTCTCCTCTTCCTTTTAGGCCATTGATGTGCAACTGTGATGGGATGACCGGGCAGGTCAGCTGGTGACAGTTCTTGTGGACTAGAAACATTTCTGGCTTTTACCCATTCCACTCCCTCCCGAGAACGTACAGCAGGGATAGGAAATCTGGTGCCCTCCAGATGCACTACAATGCCCTTCACTCCTGATCATTGACCATGGTGGCTGGGACTAATGGATGGTAGTATAAATTGTTACTATTTATGTATTTGTTATATTTATATCCCGCCTTTTTTCTTGCGAGGAACCCAAGACGGCTTACATTATCCTCCTCCTCCTCTCTGTTTTATCCTCACAACATTCCTGTGAGGTAGGCTAGGCTGACCCAAAGTCACCCAGTGACCTTCATGGCCTAGTGGGGGACTAGAACCTGGATCTCCCCAGTCCCGGTCCAATACTCTCACCACTATGCCACACCGGCTCTAAATATCTAAAATATGTAGTAGTCTGAAAATATCTGGAGGGCACCAGGCTGTCTGCCCTGGATGTGAAGGGTTTGTGAGGACTGGAAAAATGAAGTAAGGTTTCGAGTTGGCTTGCGATGCTGCGCCTTGGCTTGCTGACCTGCCACGCAAGCCGGAAAAATGTATTCACAGTGCTTTTGGATCCTAGCAAGGCTCCGTAATATCCCCCTTGCATCATACCTGGATTGGCTGCCGAAAGCCTCTGTTAAAATCGGATGCAAGGAAAACGTTCCTTCTGGCTCACCGTGGCCTGCCTTTACTTCCTCTCCAGCCCGGCTTCAGCCCTTTTGAGGCAGACCTCCTGAGTTTTTCAAGGCGAGCTTCCCGGGGGTGGTGGAAGGGCGTCTGTCTGCTGGAAACGCACCGGGGGCCACCCCAGCTGGGCCCTGCCAACCCTGTGGTGGGTGGTGTGATGCCTTAGAGAAGGCACCACCACAAACCATTTCAACTTGGATTGCAGGAGTGGGGAACCTCAAGCCCTGGCCAGATCTGCCCCTCTGGGGTTCTGCACAAGGCCCGTTTCCCTTTCCCCACCTATCAATCATTGGTGACTTCCCGACTTTTGTGCAGTTCCTCCCCCCCCATTCTCAAAGGTTGAAATGCCTCTCCTAGCGCTTAGTTCCTGGCAGGAAGAGCTTGAAGCTACGGAGCTTCTGTTTGTATTTCTGGCCCCGCCCCCTTTCCCTTCGGCCCCGCCCACCACTGGAATGCGGCCCCTCGAGAGCTTCTCCAAAACGGAATTTGGCCCTCGGGCTGAAAGAGGTTCAACTGAAAGAGGGCCAGCCGCACCTCTTTGATTCCTGGTGGTGTTCAGTGGGTGGGTGGGGCCCTTCTCAACCCCATAATGTAGGCCCTGACCCCAGTCTCCTGTTCCTGTTCCCCATCGTCCCCCCCAGCACCCAAGAATCTTCTGTGACTGTCGACACGCGGCCGCCGCCTCCCTCGCTCCCATCTTGGGCACTGCATTCTTCTTTAATTGGCTAATGCCTTTCTGTTTACCTTGGGTTTGTTATGACAAATAAGACGGATTTTTCCTGGCACTCGCCGTTACAATATCCAAACAAACCGAGAGCGACGGTGCATGAAGCCAGGCGCATAAGCGCACAGTGACTTGGAGGCACTGAGCACGTATGTTTGTGCGTGTGTTTGGGGTTGGAGTTGGGGGTGTATCTGTTTCTTATTTTGTTGTTGTTTACTCGCTGCCCCGTGTCTGTCACTCGTGTTTTGACTGTGATCTCTCAAGCGGTTTCCTCTCTGTGCCCGGGGGAAGCGCTTTGCTTACATTCTCTGCACACTTTCTCTCTCGTTGTGAGACATGCGCAGCAGCTGCAGCCATGTGCCTTTTCTCTGGCTCAAATCTCTCCTCTGCCACCAGCGACAAAGAGGAAGAATGAGGAAAGCGGGTTTTTTTCCCTTCTCCCCTCCCGATGGGGCGGCCAACATCTGTGTCGGAACATTCTGAGCTTGGGTGTCCATGAGCACGCGCAAAGTGCCTTCTCCCACTCAGCGCTTATTTATTTATTTATTTAAAGAAACAAAGGGCCGATTGGGGGACTAGAACCCGGATCTCCTGCGTTCCGGTCCAACACTCTCACCGCTACGCCACACTGGCTCTCTTGTCTTTCTTTCGCACCCAAGGCCTGGCCGCTTCCAAAAGGTCGCCGGCCGCTTTGCCCGGTCTCCACTTCACGCCCTTGTTTGTTGACAGGGTGAAGCCTCCGGCGATCTCCCTGTGGGCCTTTGCCGACGAACGGAGTTGGCACCTTGACAAGACTGCCTGGCCCGAGCGGCCGGCTTTTTCCTCTCGCCTTTGCCGAGGGCACGATTGCTGTGACCAGCACAATGGGCGGGACGGGCGCCACCTTTCCCGTCCGATGAATGGGGACGCGGGGGGCGGGCGGGGGGGCTTTTGTTCCCGAAAGAATGAGGCCGAGGCTGTGGAGGGCCTTTGAAACGGCTCCCGCTGAAAACAGCCGGAATCTTGACCCCCGAATCAGCGGGGGAACCTCTTGGAAATGCGACTGGGTTTTCTTTTGTAGAAAACGTAATTGGCAGGAAATCCTTCTGCTATTTGGATCGTCCCGATTGATCGGTGTTCTGGAAGGTTTTGTTCAGCGGGCAGCTGAGGGCCAAAATTGGGGGAGGTAATTGTGCTTCCCCCCCCCCCTGCAAATACCGTTTTCGGAAGTTTGATAAAAGTTTGAATATTACATATTTATCATCTGAGAGAGACGCAGAAAGTGACTAAAGGTGCAGTCCTATGCAAGTTTAGACAGAAAAAAGGCCTACAACTCATGCTGGGGCATGCTGGGAGCTGTACACCTTTTTTTTCTGTCTAAACTTGCATAGGATTGTACCTTAAGGGAGTGAGTTAGAAATCGGGAAGCTTCTGGTTTGAATCCAACCCAAGCCTCTCTCTGCCCCGTCTCTCTCTGCCCCAGTCTGTAATGGGGGCGGGGGGATCATACTGGCTTACCTTGCAAGGTCGTTGTAAGGTTGACCACTAGACAGTGCATGAGAAACGCATTGAGGGTGCGCTACAAATGTTAGGTGTTAAACTTCCCCACTTTCAGAGGCTGGGTTCGCATCACTTGAGAAGCAAGAGTGCCGACGTAGCTCTTTTTTTTTTCCCCAACAAAGAAAAGAAAAGTGGCGAGTAGGAGCATGGTCGCTTGCTTTCTTCCCGCCGACACAGCTGCCCCTTTATAAGCCTTTTTCTTTCACCCCAACTTTAACGCCACCCGCACTCGCTTCCAATGCTGGACCCTAATTATTATTATGCCACTCCAGAACAAGACAGTGACAAAAAGAAGCCCCCCCACGCCCCAGTTTTCTGTTTCCACTGGAGCAAGAGCGGGCAGAAAACAGATCTCTCAAAATTTTGGACTTCAACTCCCAGAATGCCCTGCCAGCATGGGCAATGGTTGGGAACGCCGGCAGCTGGAAGTCCAAAACATCTGGAGATCGGCTTTCTGCCCACCCTGGTGCACTCCAGATGTGATGGACGACAACTCCCATCACCTCCCAGCCAGCCTGGCCAGGGTGGTGGGAGTTGTGGTCCGACACACAAAAGACCGTTGTAACGGAGGACCTTATTTCGCCTGTCCTCTCAGTGGTGACAGAAGGGAACCGACCTTGCGAGGGATCGAAGTGGCGGTTCCAGGGCGTACAGGCCTTTTAAAAAGCTTGCCGCAGAGGCTTTCTAGATCCCTCCCCCCCCCCCGGTCGCTTTCCGGCCAGTTACGGCTTCTGAGAGGGAGCCTCGTGAACCAGACACCTCTCATCTGGCACGTCGGACGCTTCCGTGGGATTTCGGCTGCCGTCGGGTATCGCTTTTCTTACAGGTCGCAAAACGGCTGTTTTCTTGGCCCTCGTGGCGGCTTTGCGGTTGTCGCTGTTTTGTTTTAAAATGGCAGCGATAAAGAGAGAGTTTTCTTGCTGGGAAAGCTTCCCAGTAGCTTCCCACCCCACCCCACCTTGTGGACCAACGTTGACAATTTGTACCCCGGCGGCTTGGACCCCTAACCGTCAAATTACGGCTTGCGAGGTTCACGCTTGGACTACCAGTGGTAGTTGCGATGGATTTTACTACTGGCTTTAAAGCTCTTCTTAAATGTAGTTGGGAAGTCCTGCCCTGTTGCCATCTCACCTTTAGGCTTGAAGGGACACTCAGCAGTGTGGCCTTACGTATCCACAAGGTGGGGGGGAATTTGCACGTATCGTCGCAGAGTGAGTGGTGGGTTGTTGTTGTGTGTTGTTTTTTTTTTTAGTTTTACTTTTTAAATGTAAGGTATGGCACAACTTGGCGCAGGGGTCCCCAACCCCTTTGGGCCCGCGGGCACGTCTGGGAATCCGAGAAACTGCTGTGGGCACCGCCACAAAATGGCTCCCCACGGAGAGTGTGGCTGGTCACATGATGGCTGCCGTGGGGTCCCGGTTCGTCAGAAGTGAGCTAAAGAGGGTGGCGGGTGGCGAGAGAAAGAGCAAGGCTAGAAAGGGAGAGAAACTGTCTTTTGAGCCGTGGTTCAAAACAACTGCAGGCACCAGGTTGGGAAAGGCTGGTGCGATCTATGAAATCGCATTTCCGTTCTTAATATCGGTGATGAAATTATTTTCAGTATTAATACATACAATAGCAGTCTCTGTTGCTACACGGAGTCAGATCGGTCTGAAAAACATGATTCATTTAGCCCAAATAAAACATGCAGTTGTGTTTGGTGTGTGTGTGTGTGTATGTTATTAACTCAAGCTGCCAACCAAAGAAACAGACGTTGTCTCAGCAAAGAACGCTTATAGTGAAACAATTGTTAAAGACCCTCCTAGGGTGGATTTATCGGAAACCCAATAATATAAAAGCGTGTGCATCCTTTTTTTAAAAAAGAGAGAGAGAGAGAATGCATATCACTTCCTTCTTAGCTTTCAGAGGCCCCCATGTTTGCTGGGAACTTTCTCTCTCTCTCTCTCTCCAAGCTCCTGCATTTCATTTAAAAAGAAATAATGGCTTGCTTAGCTGCTCGACCCTAGTGAAACATGACATCTCTAGATTGTAATCTGGCCGGCTGGACAGTTTAAAGGGGCCGTGTGACAAATGATCTCCCCAGTTCGGAAAAACAAACCCTGCAGGTCTGGCAGGCGCTCCTTTGAACCTTGCAAAGCAAGCCGGGATTCTTCTATTATAAGAAAAGGGGGTGTTTGTCTGTCTGTCTGTCCGTGCCGTAGCGCCGAGACCCTGAAACCTAGACACCCGAAACGTGGCATACATTCTAAAGGGACCCTAAGGGTGTGCACCTTGGGGTTATTTTGTTTTTAAAATGCATTGGTTTTTGTTAATTTCAATGTGTCCATGCACTTAAAGCCTGCAGTAGCAGCTTCAGACACTAGGTGACAGACTTCCAGGCTGCAGTTTCTGGGTTGGGTCTACCAAGGCAGCCGCGGGTGCAGTGCCTTGTGGTGGCCTGTACACAGACGAATGCAACGACGCAGAACCTCTTTCAGCCCGAGGGCCAGATTCCATTTTGGTGACGCTCTCGGGGGCTGCATCCCGGCGGTGGGCGAGCCTGAAGGCAAAGGGGTGCAGATTCGGACCCTGGGTCCATCTTGCCCAGGATTCTCGACACTGACCAGCAGCAACGGCTCTCCAGGGTCGAGGCAGGGATTTTTCCAGCCCTACCTGGAGGTGCTGCCAGGGATCGAACCCGGGACCTTCTGCATGCAAAGCGGGGGCTCTGCCACTCAGCTATGGGGTCGTCCCATGAAGCTGGTTGGTGGGAGATTCAGGACAGATCAAAGGAAGTCCTTCTTCACACAGCGCATGGTTAAACTGTGGAACTCACTTCCACAAGATGTCGTGTTGGCCACCCATTTGGAGGGCTTTAAAAGGGGACTGGATAAATTCACGGAGGAGAAGGCTACCGATGGCTACTGGTCCTGATGGCTAGATGCTACACCTCCAGGATCAGTATGCCTGTCTACACCCGTTGCTGGGGAACATGGGTGGGAGGGTGCTGTTGCGCTCATGTCCTGCTCGTGGGTTTCCCATGTGGGCAGCCGGTCAGCCGCTGTGTAAACAGAATGCCGGACTAGATGTGCCCTTGGTCTGATCCAGCAGGGCTCTTCTGAAGTTCTTACCTCCAGTATTGGAGGCAGGATGCCGCTCGGTGCCAGTTGCTGGGGAACATGGGTGGGAGGGTGGTATTGCGCTCATGTACCACTTGTGGGCTTCCCATGGGGGCATCTGGTAGGCCACTCTGTGACCAGAATGCCGGACTAGATGGACTCTTGGTCTGATCCAGCGGGGCTCCTCCAGTGTGTCCTTATGCGCTATCCCTGTGAACATGGGGTCTCGAAGGACAAGCGTTATCTCTCGCCGATTGCCCCCTCCTCCCCGGGAGAAGCACGGCCTTGGTGTCAGGCGCCTGGTCTCCTCTGCATCCAGCGTAGCATCCAGTGTCTTCCCCCCCCCACGAAAAACAGTGGGGGGACATCTGCGCGATGCACGCGCCAACCACAAGCCGGTGCGTTTCCAGGCTGCCACAAACGGAGACGCTGCAGAATGTTTGCCTGCTGAAGTGGTTCTTGCAGCTTAGCAACCAAAAAGAGAAAAAAGGGGGTTTTGTGGGGGGGGGGTTCTCCCCCCCCCCCAGCTTCTTCTTTGAGTTTCTTAGCAATATCGGAAGAGACCTTTTTGTGTTTTTTAACCGGAATAGCTCTTTGGAAGCTTTTTTTTAACCTTTGCTGTTTGCACTCGATGAACAAAAGACCGAGATGGTGTAGTGCTGTTTAGCCTTGCTGGATAGATTCCTGGTTTTTGTCTTTACAAAAAAAAGGGGGGGGGAAGCCATCTCAGGAAGAGTGTGTGGAGAGAACCCGGCAACAAAACTATAACAGATCACCTTCTCGGTGGCTTCATGTTTGCATCTCCTTCTCTGCTTGGGTAACCTGGGTGGGGCAAACAGGAGATTTTGGAGATCGGTTCCCGTCTCCCTCCCTCTTTTTAACGTTCTTTTGCTTGTTTGTGGGGGGGAAAAGCTCTGGGAGGGGGGGGGGATTTGGATCGGGACCACAGACTGCTGCAGCTGCATTCCCCCCTGTAAATCCCATCCCAGAAGGTATTTGCCCTGTTAGGGACAATTTAGCCGTGCCTTGCAAGCAGAAAGAAATCTCTAACCGGGCTGTTTATGTGTGCGAGTTATGGGAAAAGGGCCCCTTTTTAGCATGTTCCCAGCAACTGGAGTACACGGGCAGACTGCCTGTGATACCGGATAGACCTTGTGTCCAAAAACGTATGGCAAAAACGACAAAAGAGTCTCATCATGCCTTAAAGGCTTACCAGATTTATTCTGGCCCCAGCTTTTGTGGACTGCAGGCCCACCTCATCAGATGCACGGGGGTGCGATCGTGAGTTTTGTCACGTATATATACCGTGCATCTGGTGGCATGACAATCACAGTATTAACAGTAGCCATTTGCAAAACAGTTGCAGCTTTTCCCAGTCGAACACATTGGCCTCGAAGGTTTAAATAGCCTGCGGGGGGGGACGGACCTTTAAAGGTAAGTACCAACGCTTTGGATTGAGATCAGCAATGGCTTGGGGGTCTGTTTACGCCCGAGGAAGACGTATTCCTAGCAAGTCGTCTTCTGAGCCAGCCAGCGTTTCTGAACAGCCTTCAAGGGCAGCCCCGTGTACGACACATTGCAGTAGTCCAGCCTAGAGGTTACTGCGGCACGGATAACTGTGGCCAGGCGGGGATTATGCATGCCGGTCTACCTTCTGGGGCTGTGTGTCGGAATGGCCGAGAGAATGAACTTTTGGACCCTCGAGGGGAATTCTTTTGCAGCCCTGCCACGATTGCATTCTTCTCTAGAAACTTGAGGCGTCAGTTTCTTCCAGCAGTTCATGCCGCCAGCCGAGCAGCGAATCCCGTCTTTGGACCGATGGATGTATTAACATGTCGTTCCGTCGCAGAGCACTTGGTTAAAAAATGTAGCGGTTAAAACCTCAACAGCCCCCTTAAGTGCTCGGTTTGACGTGATCCAGACGGCAGTCCCTCCGGAGGATGGAACAAACGTTGAGTCAGTAAAATAATAAAAATTAAAAAAAAACTCCACGTCTCGCTCTTCTGCCTGCCTCCCTCTCTCTCTCTGCCTGGCAAGGCTGACCTTTCCTCTCCTGAGACGTCCGAGATCCAGCCGCGCACGGCCCTCCCGATTGCTCAGCGTCTGGGCTCATGCCACATCGGTCGACTGTAATGCGAGGAGAACGCGCGGCCGACACCGAGCCAAAGAAAGCTGATGCAACCCCAGCACCACGGCTTGCAAAGCCTGGCCAAATAAACCGAAGGGTTTCGCCGTTTTTAAGTGGACACTCCAGCGGAGCAGTTGCAAACACATTCCGAGGCAGCTCCAGAGACCATGGAAACTCCATAAAAAGTCCCCTTTTTGGCTCTGGAAGTGTGTGTGTGTGTGTGTGTGTGTGTGTGTGTGTGTAGTGCGGGTTTGCTCTTCTCCATCACGAACTGTGATTTACTGAAATGCTTCTCTCTCTCTCTCTTTTCTGGTTCCTGCAGCTGAGGGCGAAATGACCTCTTCGGGGGTGGTGGTGTTGTCCAAGCCAATGAATCCCAGGAGCCCCATCTCTTGAGAGGTTGCTAGTTTTAGCCAGAGCTGCGGAGGAAAGGGACTCCTGTCAGTTTCTGGAGTGCTCTCCGTGTACTGAACAACATAAGCAAAAACAGCCCTTTGCCCTGAGGATCTTACATTTGTGGAAAGGGAGAGGCGAGGGTAATGGATGCCATAAATGTGGATTTAGTTTGGGGTTGAGGAATAAGGGGGCTCAGCTAAAGGCTTGGCGAAACAGCTGGCGAAGGAAGAGAGACAGTTGGTTGACACCATGTACCTATGGAGGGGCAGTGCGTCATAGTGGGTAAAGCGTTGCACGTTGGCTGGATTCGAATCCCCGGCCAGCCATGAAGCTGCCCTTTTCACCCCTGTACACCATCCCAAACTGCTTGGAAGCAAAGCGGCACACAGGTGATGGGAGGCCGGCAGCAGGTTTAAAAATGAGCGCGCGCACAGTTAACTTGTGGGACTCCTTGCCGGAGGACACGCAGCAACTGTATGGCCCCGTCAGCTTGAGGCCTTCGAGGAAGGTCAAAGAGCATTTTGGATCATCACAGTTATAAAAAAAACACAGCGTTAAATACAAGACTCGAGTTGCACAATTTATTGTGTAAGTTTTTTTAAAAAAAGTTCAAAAGAATTCAAATGTTCACTGTGTGAACCAGGGGTTTTGAACTTCAGCTTCCTGGGGGTTTCCCAGAAACCACTCCCCCTTCTCTTGACCACGCCCCTTTCCCTTCACTACCAGCTGGCTTCCCGGTTTTTCTGCGGTCGTCCCCCCCCCCCATTTTAAAAAGTTGAAATGCCTCTCTTAAGGCTTAGTCACAGGCAGTAAGAATGTTAAGCTAAAAGTTGCTGGGTTTTTGTTTTTAGTATTTTGGCCCCATGCACCGCTGGAATGGAGCTCCCGAGAGCTTCTTTGAAATGGAATTTGGCCCTCAGGCCGAAAGAGGTGTAAACAATCCAATGTAGAAGAGAGCCAGCATGGCATAGTGGTTAGAATGTTAGACTGGGACTCGGGAGACCTGAGTTCGAGTCCCCGCTCGGCCATGAAGCTCACTGGGCAACTTTGGGCCAGTCACTGCCTCTCAGCCTCGGCTACCTCACAGGGTTGTTGTGAGGATAAAATGGAGAGGAGGCATAGGAGGATTATGTAAGCCGCCTGACTATTTTGCTATGCAGCCTAGGGCTGGAGAGGCACTGTTGTCTAGTGGTTAGAGTGTTGGCCAGGGACTCGGGAGATCCAGGTTCTATTCCCTGCTTGGCCATGAAACTCACTGGGTGACTTTGGGCCTGGCACTGACTCTCGGCCTCACCTACCTCACAGGGTTGTCATGAGGATAACATGGAGAGGAAGGAGGAAGAGGATTATGTAAGTCACCTTGGGTTCCTTGCAAGAGGGGAAAAGGCAGGATATAAATATAAT
This sequence comes from Shinisaurus crocodilurus, assembly GCA_021292165.1. Taxonomy (NCBI): domain Eukaryota; kingdom Metazoa; phylum Chordata; class Lepidosauria; order Squamata; family Shinisauridae; genus Shinisaurus; species Shinisaurus crocodilurus. Next base: position 17,894,299 of record CM037886.1, on the reverse strand, counting down.
AAAATAAATAAGAATTTGAGCAAAGCCAAGTAAAATTGCTAAGTCAACTACAGTAGTTGTTATTAAGCAAGCCTCACACTTAAAGAAATTGAGCGGCATAGTCTGAAACCTCGGAAGTAAGCCGCTCAGCGGGGCTCACACCCCGGTAGATGAGCATAGGGTTGCTGTCTTAATTAATTGTCTGAGCTTTAATCAGGCATTCCATTCTATAAGTGGTTGCATGTGAATACAATTGTTTTAAAGGGGGAAAAAGCAAACTTTGTTTTTAGCTACGATGCGTTTGTGTAGGCACACCTTAGGAGAGGCATTCCCTCCACCGTACCGAAGATCCTCTTCTAAGATGCCCCGCAACTCTTTTTCGTCGGCACGTCGTATTGGAAATCCAGTCTTAACTATTGAAATAAATAAATAAATCCGTTGCTGGATTAACTGGGACGTGAATGTTTTTTTAAAAAAAGTCAAGCGGACGGCTCTCGTTTGGGTCAGCTGACTTGACCGAGCTTTGCGGCTTCAGTTACGACGGCGTCTGGCGCATTACAAAGAACGTGAGCAAAAGAAAAGGGAAAAAATAGGTCCCTGCCCGAAGGAGCTTACAAGTCTGGATGTCGACCATGAGGGAAGCCACGGGGTGCAGGGGAGAGAGAAGCCGAGGACCGTGCGTTTGGCAGATAGTGGCTTTGTTCTGCGGTCTGTTACCACATCTCTCTCTCGTCTCTTTTCTTTTTCTTCCCCCTCCCAGTTGAAACTCTGGAACAAGTTCCGAGTCTCCAACATTCCGTCGCTGATATTTATAGACGCCGGCACTGGGAAGGTTGTGTGCCGGAACGGCCTCTTGGTAATCCGAGATGACCCAGAAGGTAAGATTGTGTCGCTGTTCCCTTCTTGGCCACCGCGGCGACTGTCCTCTCACTGCAAAGATGAAGGCGGACCAATGCGTCCAGGCATCGGGAACGGCCTAATTCCCGGCGCCAAACCTTGTTTTTACCACCTTGTTCTTTCGGATGAACGAACGACATTTCTCCCCGGGGGGTGGTGGGTTTCTTCTATCTGCAGAGCTAATAAAAGAACGGATTGGCCATTTAGGGGACAAGGGGGATTGGACGGGACGGTCGGGGGGAATACGGACACGCACAGTTCAAAACTGATAAGGTGGTTTCTTTCTCTCTTTTTTTCTTAAATCAGGATGAGTTCTCTTGGTGTACGGCAGCTTTTCCTAACCTCTAGAGCAGGGCTCTCCAGCCTTGGGTCCCCAGATGTTGCTGGCCTACAGCTCCCAGCATACCCAGCCAGCATGGCTAATGGCAAGGGATTCTGGGAGCTGTCGTCCAGCAACATCTGGGGACCCAAGGTTGGAGAGCCCTGCTCTGTAAATGCTCTCGAGATGTGTTGCACTACAGCTCCCACAATCCCCCAGCTGGCTATGGGAATTGTAGTCCAAGACATCTGGAGGATAGCAAGTTGTGGGAAAAGGCTGCGGTGGCGTTTTGCAAGCCTTTGGGGGGGGCAAAGAAGACTTCAGCGGGCAGGTCAGGATGGGAGCGAAATGCCCGTTATCGTTTCTACCATCCATGGAAATGTCACTTTACGAAGGAACGGGACAACAGGTCCCTGCCCCGAGGGACCTACAGTCTAGAATAGACACAAGGGAAAGAACAGAGGGAAAGGGAGGCAGGGATAAATGAATGGAGCCCAGGTACAAGTATTAGGTTTAATATTATTATTTTTTATCAATAATTTTATTGTAACATTACTGATCACAATTTATTATTAATAATGTTAATATCTTCTCCCCGCCTCCTTTCCCCCCTAATATTTAAGGGCTGCCCTGCAAGGACATAGGAAACCTGGAAGCCTTCGAGAACGGAGTCTTCTGTCTAGCGGGCAGCAACTCGTCATAGGGTTGTACCCTGATATTAATATTAAAAATAATAACCCAATATTTGAACATTCCCCCCCCCGCCGCCGCCACCGTTTACCTCTCCCTAATTAAATAAGAACTAATTTCTCCCAAAAAAAGAATTTCTATGCTGCCTCCATTGCGTCTGCAGAGTGCTGCCCCAGGAGGCTGTTCCAAGTGGTCCAGAGTCTGGTCGGTCCAGTCGCTCCAGACCCACTGGAACAGTCAAAAGCCTCCTGTGAGGCTTTAGCGAAGCACTTCGCAGATAAAATCGATCGGATTAGGAGTGGGATATCGTACGTCGTGGACACAGGGAGTGAGCGGGAGGAGGCCAATGGCAGACCGGTTTTGTGGGATCGGTTTCGGCTTCTTCCTTCTGATGAAGTGGACAAGGTGCTTTCATCTGTGAGGCCGACCACCTGCTTGCTTGATCCTTGCCCGTCCTGGCTCATCATGAGCTGCAGGGAGAGACTGGGTGAGGGGATCAAGGCGGTGGTGAATGCCTCCCTCGAGGAGGGAGTGATGCCATCAGCCCTCTAGGAGGCAGTAATAAGACCGCTTCTAAAGAAGCCCTCCTTGGATCCCCAGGATTTAAACAACTTTCGCCCAGTCTCCAATTTACCATTTCTGGGCAAGGTGATCGAGCGGGTGGTGGGTGCTCAGTTGAAGGCACACTTGGATGAAGCCGATTATTTAGATCCGTGCCAGTCGGGCTTCAGGTCTGGACATGGGACGGAGACGGCCTTGGTCGCCTTGGTGGATGATATGAGGAGGGCTTTGGATAGGGGTGAATGCTCCTTTCTAGTCCTCCTTGATCTCTCAGCGGCTTTTGATACCGTTGACCACGGTATCCTCCTGGACCGCCAGGAGGGCTTGGGCTTGGGAGGCACTGTATTGCAGTGGTTCCGGTCCTTCCTCTCTGGAAGGTATCAGAGGGTAGTTCTCGGGGAGGAGGCTTCGGACCCTCGGCTGCTCACTTGTGGAGTGCCGCAGGGTTCCATCCTCTCCCCGATGTTATTCAACATCTACCTCAAGCCGCTGGGAGCTATCATCAGGAGGTTTGGGGTGCGGTGTCATCAGTATGCGGATGACACGCAGCTCTACCTGTTTCAAGTCCTCACCGAGGTTGGCCGTTGAGACCCTGTCCAAGTGCCTGGAGTCAGTGAGTGGCTGGATGGGAAGGAACATGCTGAAACTGAACCCCGACAAGACCGAGGTAATTCTGGTGGGGGACAAGGGGAGGTTAGGGGATGTTGACCTGGTGCTGAATGGGGACTAGGAAGAGGGCTTTCTTTGTGGTGGCCCCCACATTATGGAACTCCCTCCCTAGTGACCTTCGCCATGCCCCCTCCGTGATGAGCTTCCGCCGTGCATTAAAAACATGGCTGTTCAGGCAGGAATATGGGGTGGGTTAGGTTTTTAAAAGAATTTTTTATATTGTTTTAATTATCATATTTTATTGTATTGTTTTATTGTATTTTAATTGTACATCGCCCAGGGTGGCCGGGTGGCCGGCCAGATGGGCGATTAATAAATATAAGAAATAAAAAATAAAAATAATGACACAAAAATACAAGCATCAAAATAATGCGATATTAAACATTAAAAATATTTTCAAAAAAATTAAAACCGCTGAGGAGCCAGCAGTAAAAGCAAAAATAATGCAACAGATCAAGTCCTTGCTTAAAGAGGAGGGTCTTAACCCGACATCTAAATGCATACAGTGAAGACACCAAGATACGGGGAAGGAACGAAGCAGTGGGGTTATTCCCCCTCTGCTTGGAATCCAGCTGTTTCTTAGCCTGCTTGGAAAATGAAGCAGAAGCGAGACTGGCGGGGCAGGGACTGGTGCGGTGCTGGGTTGTCCTACTTGCCAGAAAGCAGGGGGTGCTCACCCTTGGCGAGCTGACCAGTGGATTTGTGGACACCTGCTCTTGGATTCCCAGGTAAAGATAGAGGGGATACTCCTTGTGTTCCTAATGGCCTCTGCTTTTCTCCTCTCCTCTTCCTTTCCCGTGTCAGGCCTGGAGTTCCCGTGGGGTCCCCGACCGTTCAGCGAGGTGGTTGCCGGACCTCTCCTCCGAAAAAGTGGCCCATCTCAGGAGAGCAGCGTCCTGGAAGGCTCCCATGTTGGAGTTTACTTCTCCGCCCACTGGGTGAGCGATATTTTCTGTTTCTGTAAGTTTTACTGCTCTCTTTTTGAAAGGGAGAGTGTTTTGTTTCCCTGGTTCAGGAAAGCTTTACTGCGGAGTGTGGGGAGCTCTACAGGAGCTGTTGTTTCAGCAGTGAGTCGTTGCAAACTGAGAGCTTCTATAGGGAATTGGAGGCGCCACCCATTCCTGGCTCTCAGCCGGGCCCTGATCCTGGCAGGTGCTCCTCCCCCCCCCGAGCAGTGCGTTTCCTCCTCCTCCCGAGCAGATTCACGTGCAGCTAACGGGGTACTTCTCTGGTGGCTCTGAAGCTCCGGCTTGGTTCACCGTCTCCTCTGGTCTCGCGGCTCCTGGGGACGATGGCATGGCAGGGGTGAGGCACGGGCTCCCAAGAACTGATCAGGAACCCAAGAAACCAGTGTGGAGACCTCCGGTCCTTGGGTGGGGCATTCTGGGGCTGATGGCTCCTTGGGGTTGCTGGCAATGCGGGGATCTTCTGGAGCAGGGGTGGGGAACCTCTTTCAGCCCAAGGGCCGAATTTGGAGACGCTCTCGGGGGCTGCATTCCAGCAGTGGGTGGAGCCGAAGACAAAAGAGGCAGGGCCAAACGATCCCCAAATACCAGCATCTTTTAGCTGAAAGCTCTTTGTGCCGGTAACTAAGCTTTAGGAGAGGCGTTTCGACCTTTTAGAAGGGGGGAAAAACTGCACAAAAGCCAGGAAACTGCTAAATGATTACTGGTCGAAGGAAACGGGGTGGGGGACAGGGAGAGGGTTGTGGCTTTCTGGGGAGTGCCACATTGGGCCCCCGGACCTGATGTTTTGCACCCCTGTTCTGCTCCCAGTGCTTCTTCTCTTAGAAGACCCCAGGTCTGGGCAGGGCTCAGCCCTGACAGTGGGTGGGAAATGTGAAATGGCTGTGCCTCAAAACATGTGCAGAGTACCTTCCCTTTTCTGTGTGTGGGGGTGATGTGTGTGGATTTTCCCCCCCGATTTCTGCTCCGTTTGTAGAGGAGCCGCGTCTGCAGGCATGCCCCAGCAGAAACGAGTTGGGAATGAGTTGTTGAATCCTCATAGCACCGCCTTGGCTTTGCCTGTTGCATTCCCCTGGGGAAAGCCTGACAAAGTTTCTAGTCCACAACATTTCTTGTTTTGCAGCCTACCCACCTGCACATACTGACTCCAGTCATTCTGGCATCTACAGTGCTGGTGGAAAGAGAGAAACGGAACTGGCTCTCTTCTAGCTCGCCAGACGCTTTCCCTGCACACGATTCCTACTCGCCATGGGAAACTAGGCGGATGACTGCTTACAAAACTGCCAACATAATATTAACGTACCATCTTTGCGTTTGTTTTTTGTTTTGGTCTCCAGTGCCCACCCTGCAGAAGCCTCACCCGGGTGCTGGTGGAATCCTATCGGAAAATCAAGGAAGCTGGCCAAAAATTTGAGATTGTTTTTGTCAGCGCAGACAGGTAACGGCCGCTCATGCTCCTGTACCAAACAGTTTCCCGGTGGCTCTTCCCCATGGCTTTTGGAATCTCGTGGCTGCCTTCCAGCCAGCATTGTTATTATATACACGGCAATTTCACAGAAGTGGCTTTGGGCGTGGAATCGAGCAAGCTTCTAGTCCTTATTATGGCTGTGCAGACATGCTTGGAGAAGCGGGTGGACAGAGCCTTGTTGAAATCCCCAAGAAGTGGCGGAATGAGATTTTCGAGTCTCGGGGATGGAGTACTTCATAGCATAATCAGGAATATGGTTGAAATTTGTACCATTCGGTTATGCAAAAACCAATTTATGCAGATTTGCTGGATTCTTCATCATTTCCACAGGTCCTAGAATTTGCTTGGAATTTTGTTAACTTGTTTTTAAATCATCGAGTGCACCGCTTGCTTTCTTCTGTAGCAATCTGGCCCTTGGCTGACCTTGTTGAGGAATCCAGGCCTGGTTTATTGGTTTGAAGTATTTTTACCCTGCCCCTTAGCCAAGATAAAGCTCCTGGAGCATCTTAAAATCAATCAATAAAGAAGGAAGTCCCTGCCCACAGGCTTGTAGTCTAAAAAAGACACCGCACACAAGGAAAAAGGAACGGGGGGGGGGGAGAGGAAAAAAATTACCGGTAAGTAGTGCGCGGGGCAGGCCCTGATGGTTTGTGTTGATCCTGAAGTCTCATAATCTGAAGGTCCTGAGTCTAACCTACCTCACAGGGTTGTTGTGTGGGTAAAATGGAGAGGAGGAGGAGGAGGAGGATTATGTAAGCTGCCTTGGGTTCCTTTCAGGAAAAAAGGTGGGGTATAAATATAATAAATAAATAAATCATGCCTCCTTTCGCTTTGTCCTCCCCAGGTCAGAAGATTCGTTCAAACAATATTTCAGCGAGATGCCCTGGCTAGCGGTCCCGTACACCGACGAAGCCCGGCGGTCGCGTCTCAACCGGCTCTACGGCATCCAAGGTAGGACAAATACCGGAAGCGCCCCCTCTGCTTTTAACCCTGCCTAAACCGGTGCTTCCTCTGTCGCCGTTTTTGCGCATTTTAGGGGTCGGGTTTCTTTTGTTGTTGTTGTCCGCGCAGAGTGGGTCACAGCAAGACAATAACCCAATGAACGCAGTCCTTGCAAGACGACGGACGAAACCACCACACGAAAAACGAGCCAGCCGTAAAAAATGCTACTCGGGAACATTTGACCTAAGAGAGGGAAAATGTCTTAACAATTCACTGCAGCGCTCATAAGCAGTACATATAATACAAAGCTCATAAGGGGAGACATGATAAGAGCTGTACAGAATTATGGCTGGTGTGGAGAAAGTGGACAGGGAGGCATTTTTCTCCCTTTCTCATAATACTAGAACCCAAAGGGGTCATCCCATGAAGCTGACGGTGTGCGGGATTCAGGACAGATCAAGGGGCGACTGTTCTCAGACAAGCCGGTACTTGGGTGTTTACCTTCCCTCACTATTTTTAGAGGAAGGGTCATAGCCCAGTGGCAGAAATTCCAAGGTTCAATTCCTAGCATCTCCAGGCGGTTCTCTTCCTTGAGCCCCGCAGAGTTGCCCCCTCCCGTCCCGTGTAGACAAGACTTGAGCCAGAGGGAGGAACGGTCTCACTCGCTCCCACGTAACTTCTTGTGTTTCCTGTTTTCAGGGCCTCGTGTTCCTGAAAACATTTACTTGGAAAGAATTACATTTCCCAATTCCCTGCAAAATTAGGGATCTGTGTCTACCTTGCAGGGTTGTAAGGGTGACCACAATATCGGACGTGAATGTGTTTCTAGTGAAGGCCGATTTGGCTTCTTCCCCCGTTCCCGGATCGGGGAACCGTGTGACTTCGACTCCTCACGGATGGGCGCTCTCCTCTCCTGGAAGCCTTTAGCTGCTTCCTTGGTTTGTGTTTTTCGGCAACGCATAGACGCAGACTCTCCGGGCGCGCCATTTGGTTCTGTTTTCATCTGGTGGCAGCAACTGTTGTGGAAACCGTGCGAGAGTTTTGTGGGCTGATCCGAAGGCCGAGAAACCGGCTGGCTTATGACCCAGATTCCTGAGGATGGACTTCTCTGGCAACTGTTGCCTATGAAAATCGATCCTTCTTTGGGGGTGGGTGGGGATTGCATTATGTTGAACATTAAACAGCACTGCAGGAGAACCCGTTCGGGGACAGTGGTGCATAATGCGTCTCAGTAACGCATAATATGTCTGTGTTCGCCACGACCATGGAGGCCACAGAAAACCAATGGCTGTGGTATTGGCCAGAGAATTCAGCTTCCTCAGAATCTTCGCTTATATTTCGTTTTTCGTTTTTGTTTCTTTGCTTTGTTTCTTAAGCAAGCTTCTAGTTCTTGTGATAGCTAAGGTTTGCTAGCAAGAATATGGCAAAGTCTCTGGGAATTTCAGGTTGGAACCACATCTGGTGATAGACTCTTGGCTATTAACGCTGAAAGTGGCCGCCTTCCGGCCTTCAGAATCTCAGCTTGTATGAATTTTGTTTTTAAAAGCAGGTTTCTAGCCCTCAAGGTTGCCGATACTTGCTTGGAAGGGTGTGCGTAATGGGGAGGTGGAGATCTCAGAAGCTCCGAAGGGTTGCGGAATAAGATTTCCAGTCATCCGCTCTGTAGTTATGTGAAATAAGAGAAGTTGTGTAGATTTGCATCATTTGAAGTACCTTACACAGGTTGCAGAATCGACCTTTTCTTTCCTTTCTTTTTTAAGTACAGTGCAAAACTGTTGCACCTATGTTTTCCAAAACCAGTTAAGCCGTTTTGTAGGGCAGAAAAGAAAAAGAGGTTAATTCAGACACCGAGGCCCACCCTTCTTCCCCCCCTACATCTTGATTTTCGACACAGAGTGAGCAAAGAACCCATTGGATTGTTCCGAAACCGTGCTTGCGTGCCTCCGACAAAACCACAGCCGAAGCACTTTACACGTGCAAATGCCATTTCCTTGGAAAAACTTGCTGAGGTTTGGTATTTCAGGGTTTGGTATTTCAGATGCTGTTTGAAAGTGCTGCTGGGTGATTCATTCCTGCTTACTTCTGAGTAGAGGTGCAGCGGCTAGTGCTGCTTACTTCTGAGTCGACTTCAGTTCAGTAAGAATCACGTTTTGGCCCTTGCCTGCTCTGCCATTGTCCCCACCCACGGATGGAACGCCGCCCCCCGAGACCTCGCCCAGGTTGAACCTCGGCCCTTGTACTGAAAAAACTTCCCTACCCCTTCTTTATTATGTCCCTCCCTTAGCTGCCTCCCCCCACGCTTTTTTTTAAACTAAAAAGCTCCCTGGGAAAATGTTTGACTTCCCTCTGAGGAGGAGGTGTTCCGACCCCTCGATCAGTTTGGTTGCCCTCTTTCGGCACCGTATCCAACTCTACTATATCTCTTCTTCCTTTTTTGGGGAGACGAGGCAACCCTAAACTGAGCGCAGCATCCCAACGCAGCTGCGCTTCCGCTCAACCCAAAGGCGGGGTTGGTGGGTTTCCTCCCTGGCTTGACCCGGTTCTTCCGCAGGGGCGCTACTCCTATTTGATTGGGGACTGTGGGCAGGGAAAGGGATATCCTTAATGACACCAGGCTGTTCCCACCCAGAAGCCTCTCGCTCCCAGACTGTAAATCCCCACCGGTCGGAGAGAAACAGAGGGGGAATGCAGAAGCGTTGCTGCGCAGCTTTGTCGGCCAACTCGACTCCCCCCCCCCCCCCGGCCAGGCTTGTAGGGAAGGCAGAACCCTTAAAAGGAAAATGGTCTATTTTCCTGTTGGTGTTACAGCAAAAGAAAGTTTTCAGGTGCCTGCAGAAATTATTTATTCTGCCCAACACGTTTCGGGGGAGGGGGGGAGTTCTTTCCTCAGGGGTTGCTTATCTTTCTTCAGATGTTTTTTAAAAAAGAATCCTTCCTATTGTCTGTTCTGTGTTGGAAGTAGTTTTTGGCTGAAGGTGAGGGGAAACGTCTTGATGGGTAGAGCGGTTCGACGCATGGAACCAGCGACCCGGAGGGGGTGGTTGTGGGCTGTCCCTCACCGGGCAGCAGAAGCTGGGCAGCCGTCTTAACTTTGGATGTCCTGCTTCAAGCAGGGGGTCGGATTAGGTGACCTCGAAGGCTAACGTTACAGTTCTGTGAGGGGAGACCCCTGCTTCGGTGGGGCGGCATGAGCGGTTGCGAACTCGTCGAACAGGGGCTAAATGTCCGCGGCCGAGTGGCAGTCCATGGGTGATGGGGATAAGCCAAGCGGTGACGAGTCAATCCAGCGGGCGGTAGGCCGTTACGGCCGCTGAGGGTCTTTCTTTGTCAGCCGGTTGCTCGGGCTGAGGAATAGCGGCAGGCCCGGAGCTTTTTACTGGAGGAAGGAGAAGGCGGTTGGTTCTCTGTGGTCCCAATTCCCGTGGCTAGGAAGGTGACTGCCCTTCCCCCAACCAGCTATCCTGGTGGCTCAATATTGGAACAAGCTCCTAGTCCTCAAGGGTGTCCAATTTAAGGCCTGTGGCTCCCGGCGCACTCGGCCTGTACCTTCCATCGTTCCTGCTCCGTGGATGCATTTCTTTTAGCCCTGGCCCAATAAAACATGCCGCGGTGCTGATTCCCTCTTTCTCTCCCCTCCAAAAACCCAATTCCGCATTGCCCACTGCAGGGGGAGGGCAGCGCACAGGAAGGCCGGCGTTCAGCCACATATGTCAGAAACCTGATTCTGGGACAGCTGAGCAGCAGGTGGCTGCCGGAGCAGCAGGGGCGTGTGCCAGAGAGGTGATAGGAGAGGCAATCCAGGGATCCAAGAAAAGGGAAGAACAGAAAGGCACCGGAGTACATGGGAATTGTGCCTTATATTAAGTCATTCTATTAATAAACAACAACAACAACAAGTTATATCCCTCCTTTTTCCCTCTTGCAAGGAACCCTTGCAAGGAAAGATCAAACCTTGCCAGTGTGGCGTAGTGGTGAGAGTGTTGGACTGGGACTCGGGAGATCCGGGTTCTAGTCCCCGTTCGGCCATGAAACTCACTGGGTGACTTTGGGCCAGTCGCTGCCTCTCAGCCTAACCTACCTCACAGGGTTGTTGTGAGGATAAAATGAGGAGAGGAGGAGGACTATGTAAGCCGCCTTGGGTTCCTTGCAGGAAAAAAGGCGGGGTATAAATGTAATAAATAAATAAATAAAAACCTGGGAACCGATTCTTCTGGTTAAGTGAACAGCTGGAAATAGTTCAGGGACGGGAGGACCCCGATGGAGCTGGTCTTTCAGCAGGGATGATGGAGCGGGCCCACTTTCCCTCTCGTCTCCCTCTGTACGGCCAGCACAATGTCCCAGTGCCCCGGAGGGATGCTGTGTTGGCATCGGAGGGGTGCCCACGGAGGGTGCTGTGCCGGGGGGACTACCTCAACCCTGTCTCTGTTGATGTTTATCTCACCCTCACAGAAGCTAACGCTGCTGCGTCTTCCTCCTCCCCCCCCCCCCCGCAGGTATCCCAACGCTTATAATCCTCGACACCAAGGGGGACGTGATCACACGACAAGGCCGCGTGGAAGTGCTGAACGACGTGGAATGCCGAGAATTCCCCTGGCACCCCAAGCCCGTCCTGGAGCTGACCGACTCCAACGCCGTCCAGCTGAACGAGGGCCCTTGCCTCGTCCTTTTTGTAGGTACGGAAACCCTCCATCCCCTGTCCCCCCCTGCGGCAGTCCTTAACTGGGAGCTGCTTCCTCTCCCGTCTCATAGAATCATAGAAAAGTAGAGTTGGAAGGGGCCTACCAGGCCATCGAGTCCAACCCCCTGCTCAGTGCAGGAATCCAGGTCAAAGCATCCCTGGCAGATGGCTGTCCAGCTGCGCCTTGAATGCCTCCAGATTGGGAGAGCCCACCACCTCCCTAGGTAGTCTCTTCTCTTTACCATCAACGAGGGAGGGCATGAAAAGCCGTCGGGTACAGAATTGGTGATGGAACGTAGCTCTCGGTCAGGTTGGAGAAAATTTCTAGCCCTCATGATTGCAAAGATACCCTTCACGGTTTGTAGGCAAATTTGCTTGCTGGTGTGGTAGAATTAGCAGGTGGGGTGGTGGACACTTCAGCACTCTGCATATAGCTCGTCGTCCCGTTGCTCTCCAGAAACAAAGAGAAACTCGCTTCTGCCACCCGTAGCCAGGTTGCAGAATTCAGCCCATAGTGTTGCAAGATTGGGAGTCACCCAGGGCCAGAAATGGTTCTATTTTGTTCTGTTTTTAACTTGCAGAGTACATACCGCCCTAGGTAGGAACTCGGTTCTGATTTTGGATAAGAACTGCTGGATCATGCCAACGGGAAATGCATCCCGGTGTACCTTTCCTGGCCCCGGCCAGCCTATGGGACTCCGTAACAAGTGGGACACAACAGCTAACGGCTAACTTCCTTCCATATGCTGTCTGGGGGATGATGGGGGTTGTAGTCCAATGCATCTGAAGCAGGTGGGGGAAGGCTGTTTTATGTAGAGCACTTGCTTCCCCCTTAACTGCTGTATCTCCACCAGGAGATTTCAGGCTGCAAATCCGGGAGTGCGAGCGGAGGGGACTTCCGCACCTCTCCCCAGGTTGTAATCTGCGCTAATCGGATGAGCGGCTGGAGCGTGCCCTCTCGCTGTGCCCGATTGGTTCTCTTACAATGGCGCTCAGTAGGCTGCATCCACCGCTTCCCGACCCCCCCCCAACGTCCACTCAAGCTTTTGCCCGCCGAGGACTCCCGCTGCGTCTGAATTGCGGTTGTTTGTGAGCCCCTGCAGTTCAGGGCGGCTTCCCTCGCGGCACCCTCTTTTATGTGGAACGTACATCTAAGCCCCCCCCCCCCCCGACAGCTCTGGGTTTGCATTAATGACATGGGGGAGGAGGTGAGCATAGATCCCCCCCACACACACAATTCATCCATTTACTTTTAAGTTTGATCATGCGATCAAACTTAACAATCACGCGATCAGACTTAACAGGCGATCCTTCGACAGATGCCGTTTTGTCCGGAAAGTGCTTTTTAAAACTGCTCCTTCCTTCGAGCGTGAGCGCACAACTCAGATCCTGTTTAATTTTTAGTGGCCTTGGAGCGGCTGCTTTTTCACCAGCGGTGGTGCAGCGGGGACAAATCCGCTTGTGTAACCATTTGCACGCTGCCTTATTTATCCGGCTCATCCTTGTGAGGTCGGTCATCTCCTCTGGTAGGAGGGGGGGGGGCAAAAGCCTGCGGAAATACGAACCCAGATCGTTCTGTTTTGTTTGGTTTTGATTCCGTCATTACATTTCTGTTCTGCCTTTCCCCCCAAGGGGCGCAATATGGCGCACACCGTTCTCCCCCTCCCTTTTTTATCCTCACTACAACCCTGTGAGGTAGGTTAGGATAATTGGAGAGTGACTGGCCCGTGAGCACCCAGTGAGCTTCATGGCTGAGCAGGGACTCAAATCTAGGTCTCTCCCCGGACACTGCAGTCTGGTGCGCTCCAGGTGTTTTGGACTACAGTATCCATAAACCCCAGCTAGCATGGCCAATAGATCGGGATTGTGGGAGTTCTAGTCCAAAACATCTGGAAGACACCAGAGTGCCTTCTCCCTGCTCTAACCATTACGCCACACTTCCTCCAGGTCGTCCCATCCGCCACGTCACATAGGAAGCGGCCTTTCACTGAGTCAGACCAACGGTCCAGTTAGCTCAATATTGACCACACAGACTGGCAGCGGCTCCCCGGGGTTCCAGATAGAGGGCTTTTCCCCAGCCCTACTTTCAGGTGGCAGGATTTGAAGCTGGGACCTTCTGAATGTAAAACAGGGGCTCTGTCACTGAGCTGTGGTCCTTCCCTTAAAAACAAAGTAAGGTTCTAGTCCTCATGGCTCTGAATAAAGGGTCGATTGAAATAGGAACCTAAGAAGCCGCCTCTTCCTGAACCACACCACTGGGCCGTCTACACCCCTCCAGGATTTCAGACGAGGGCCTTGAGTGTCCGTCAAACGCTTAACATTTACATATGCGACATATCCACGTATCCTTTTAATATCCCAAGTGCGTTATTGCTGTAATCCTCACCACAGCCCTGTAAGGTAGGACAATATGGTTATTCCCCCCACGTTGGCAGCTTTGAGGCGTGCAGAGACCGGGAAGGCTTAGCTAGCAAATTTAGAAGGTGAGATACTGTATGAACTACGGGCCTGCAACGACACTTTCTCACACGTTGTCAGCCACGGCACCGCCCCCAAATGGTAGAATCCATCCATTCTTCATATACCGGTAGATATTTTTATTTTTATTAAAAAAAAATAAAAAAATTAGGAACATATTTATTTATTATATTTATATCCCGTTTTTTTCCCCAGCAAGGAACCCAAGGCGGCTTACATAATCCTCTTCCTCCTCTCCATTTTATCCTCACAACAACCCTGTGAGGTAGGTTAGGGGCCCAAAGTCACCCAGTGAGCTTCATGGGCCAAGCGGGGACTAGAACCCGGATATCTCCCGAGTCCCAGTCCCACACTCTTAACCACTAGGCCACACTGCCTCTCACCATAAGAACGTTCCTTTAAACCAGGTCCCCCGTCTGAGTTTAATTCACTCATCTGGTCTCGGACGTTGAAAAAAATTGTGTGTGGGGAGAGAGACTGTGTGGAGGGCAAGCTGCAAATGAAAGGGATAAGGCGTACGAGGGACGAACCCTTTATTGTTAAAAACGAGACACACACGCCCAGTCTCTAGTCGTGATTGCATCACCTCGGGGGGTATACACCCGGGGTTGCATCCAGATTGAAGCTGGACGAACTGTGCTGGCAGAAGCAGACTTCCCTGTCCCGGGTGTCCCACTCCTCCCCACGGCAGCCCCTTCAGCCCCCGAAAGTACCACACCCTGATGAATGGGGTGTGGCGCGGGGGATCCCCCAAATCGGGCGGAGGCCCTTTCCTCTTGTGGAAGACAGATCCTGGATCCAAGCTGTGGGCCTTGTGCCACGGCAGCTCGGTTTGCCCTGCGTTGTTACAAAACCGGGTTTAGTGGCGGTAGGAAAAGGGTGTGTATGTGTCCCTCTTCTTCCAAACTGCCTGCATTCACTCTCTAGCAGGTTGAAAACCCCCAGCCCCATCATCCGTCTCGTTCACCCACCCACCCCTTGTTTTTGTCTGGAGGCTCTGCTGAGCCCTGCAATCCTGGCCCCCTCTGCCTCCCCTGCTCTGAATTCAGGCCTCGCCTGCTTATTCATTCAGCAGAGCGCCGCACGGGGGTTTCTCCAGCCCTACCGGGAGCCAGGGCTGGCGATCGACCATCACGCCACCTGGGGGGTGATTGATTGGGAGCGCCCCGCTAATGATGGGACGCCTACCGGGAGTCGTTGTCTTAGCGGCGTCATAACATCTCCCCTCGCTGTGCCCGCCTGTGGGGCAGATATGCAGCAGGGGATGGTGGGGTAGCATAATCCGGGAAGAGTTCCCAGGGGTTCGGTTTTGGAGGGCAGAGCATGCCGCATCCCTGCGCATGAAAATAACCCCTCGCAGTGAATGTGCTGCCGTGAGGCACCGTTGGCCTAGAGATACTGTCATGGCGTGGAAAAGGTCACGTCCCCTAATGGGACCCAAGGGTGGTGATATATACCTGTCACTCCTGCTTTGACCTTTTTAATTTAAAAAACAACAACATGAGACTCTTATTTTATCTTATGCTTTAGATATTTAGACCCTGTCCTTGAAAGAAAACCTTGGGGTCCTCTTTGTGTTGATGATGATTAATGATAAGAAAGGGAGCTGCTCAATTTGATTAAATTACCAGGTTATCAAAGGTCCAACGCTTGATATGTGGGGAGTCTTAGAGCATTGGAGACTTCTCATCTATCAGTCATCTCCGGCTGCATCTTTCAATATACGGTAGCTTTTGATTATTTAAATCTCGCTTCACTGCTATGTTTTTAGGCCTGTCGTGAAATGTACCGTATGTTATTTTCTGGTGTTAATTATCCTTGAAATTGAATTGTGTATTTCCCCCCTCGTGCTCTTAATTTTTTTTTTTTTTTTAAAAGGCAAATCAAAAATAAAATAAAAAGACAATGATAAAAAACAGTAATGCAAGAGAAAGTAACGATATAAACCAGCAATAAAAACGCAAACAGCTCTTTGACAGATCACCGTACAAACGGAACACTAGAGACAAAATTGACAGTTCAAATGCCTGGAACAATTTTTTAAAAAATGTCTTCACTGGGCGCTGAAATGACATTGGAGTAGGCCCCAAGGGAGCCTTTGTGGGGAGAATATTCCACAACTGGGGTATCACCGCGGAGGCGGCTTTTTGCCGGATTGTGACCTGCTGTCTCTGCAATGGCCAGCCCAGTAGGCTCAAGTGGAGATGGGGTCCCCCAAGTCCTTTTGCCAGGGTCCTCCGGCAGACTGGATCTCCTCTGGGTGAATTGGACAACCGTGGGGTGTTGATATTTTTGCCTTCAGCCCGCTTTTGTGGCCTGTGAGAGAAGGTTGGACTAAAGTGACCCTTTTGTCCTGACAGGCGCTAGCCGGCCATGCCCTTCTGCCTTCCCCAACACCTCCATGCTTTCGTGGAATCACGACAGAATTGGAGCCCTGCTGCTGACCCCTCTTCTATACAGGGTTTAAATGCTCCCAAGATAATTTTATCTCCTTGTTTTGCTGCCGGAGGGACCCCCCCCCCATGCGTCCAATCTGTCAGCAGGGCTGTGTCTTATGCTCTCTGTCTTCAGTTCCCTCCCTTTGCCCACCCAACTTCCCTTAAGTTGGCAAAAAAACACACACCCCCTTTAATTGAACCTCGGAGCAGAATCAAGGCGTTGTGAGACGGACCTGCGCGCCTCTGCGTGCGCACTGCTTTGCTCGGAGCTGGCTTTGCTGCCGCTGTTGATCGGTTCCACGTCGCATTTATCTGCCACCTACTTCGGAGTCGCTGAGGAGGTCAGCCAGAAGGCGGGTAGAGCTGGACGGCAGCCAGCGGGCCTTCTCGGTGGGAAAGGGGAGCGGGAGGAAAAATTAATCCCATCAATAATCTTTTCTCCCCAAATACAAACACCCGTGTGTGTGTGCGTGCAGTTTTGTCTGTCTCTGGAATCGAGAGGGGTTGCTGTGCCCGTCTTGGGGTGGGGGTGGGGCGGAGTTGCAGAAAGACTCCCCCTTCCACACTGATTGAGAGTGGGGCAGAAACCACACATTTCTCTCCCTGCCGCATCCGGCCACCCCATGAGCATCGCAAAACTCAAACGGGTGTCCACTTCTTAGGGTCTCCCCCACCACCACCACCATGCCCTTCCAATATCTGAGTTGTTATCGGTTGGGGTGTGGACAAGGGACTCGTCTGTCATAGAATCATAGAAAAGTAGAGTTAGAAGGGGCCTACAAGGCCATCGAGTCCAGCCCCCTGCTCAATGTCGTCATGCCTAGACTTGGGGGGGTCTCCAACATGGTGCCCCCTGACACATCTTTGGGTGCCTGCTAGGCTCTCTGCCCCTCTCTGGATTTTTATTTCGTTCCTTGGGATATTTTATGATGATCGTCATCTGGGAGGCTGGCGTCATCTGGGAGGCTGGCGTGCTGGTTGGGGCATGCTGGCAGTTCTAGGACGTTGTTTCTGCCTAACAAACATAGGATGGTAGGACTTTTTTCCGTCTAAACGTGCATGGGATTGTAGGACTTTTTTCTGTCTAAACATGTATGGGATTGTAGGACTTCTTTCTGTCTAAACATGCATAGGATTGTAGGGCTTTTTCCTGTCTAGACATGCATAGGATTCCGCCCTAAGCTGTATTGTCAGAGCTAGGGAGGTTATGTGCTAAGCTTGAGCAACAGACCACGTTTTGGAAGAGTCCACAAATCATAATGATTGGTAACCCATATTTGTTGATTGGAGGGCGAGGAAGCACTGGTATAAATTTGCTGCCTGAGTATACTGCAGTTGTGGATCTTTATTTAAAGTTCATATTTTTCCTGTGCAAGATTGAAAACCTATTGCTGCAAAACATGCCGCCGCCACCCCCGTTTCAGCCTCCAAGCTGTCGCTGTATGTCTCCACCCCACCGCTGTTTTCCACCTTTCTGTTGCCGCGCGAAAGGCCCTTTTTGGCGACCTGCTGATCTCCGGCTGCTTTTTCTATTTTATTTCATTTTTGTCCTGCAGATTCCGACGACGACGGAGAATCCGAGGCAGCCAAGCAGCTGATCCAACCCATTGCCGAGAAAATCATTGCCAAATACAAAGCCAAAGACGAAGAGACGCCACTGCTGTTTTTTGTGGCCGGAGAGGTATGGGGTCCCGGGCGGGGTGGGGGAGGCGTTGGGCACGGTCGGGCTCTCCTGTTCCTGGGCCACCGATTCCTTCTCAGGGGACGTCTACACGACAGACTTGAAACTGGTTCAAGCATCGTCCCCTTGGCACAGGGAATCCTGGGAAGAGCGATATCGGGGAAGGGGCGAAGGATCTAAGTTGGGTGCTATCCCGAGGGCCGGGTACTATCCCGGAGAAGTGCTCGGGGCCCACATTCCGGTGGCGGGAGGGGCAGTGCCAAACCTACTAGCCTATTTTCATTTAAAGGTCATACTGCCAGTTGCGGAGCCTAGAGAGAGAGGTGTTTCAGAATGTGCGGGGGGAAATGGCAGAGAAGTCGGGAAACCACCAAACGTTCAGGCCAGATTTTATCCCCCGTGCATCCCGGCCCCCTACCAGATTACAATGCTCAAAATTGGGGGGGGGGGGGGAAGCCAGGACTGATATAAAATCAGGCCTGGGTATTACTTGGATGGGAGACCCCTCCTCTAGTTTCCTGCATTGAGCAGGGGGTTGGACTCGATGGCCTTGTAGGCCCCTTCCAACTCTTATGATCTATGAAATCTGAAAACCGACGTCGCTTTGCAAGTATAGATACAGCCGTTAAGAAAAAAGGCAACTAGAACGATGCTTGGATGAGGCAGTGCTTAGGAATACAAGCCAGGGCGTCGCCGATTCAAATCTCACGTCTGCTGTGAACTTGCTAGGTGGACATACAACGACCCTGTAAGGTAGGGCATTTTACAGATGTGTGTATGGGGGGGGTGAGGGCCGTGGGGGGACTGAGGCTGAGACTTAATAGCATAATGAAGGCTACCCACAGCCGTTCAGCTGGTGAAAGGTCGCTTCTGGAATGCCTCGCTTCTGGTTGTACGCCAGGTATTTGTCCCGTTGGAATCTTTCAACGGTGTGAACCGAACCAGCGTGTCAGGAGAAGAACTGTGGACTAGAACTCCCGTCTCCCTGACACGCTTGTTTTCTGCATGCAGGGAATTGAGTTATTTATTGTTGCCTGGAGAAGCAATTGACCGTGCGATTCCCCCCCCCCCCCCGACATCCAGCCTGAAGTGGGACATTCCAGAAACAGGATTTTGACCCTCCTGCGTGCTGTCGGTGTGCAAATTTGGCCCGAGATGAGCAACTTCACTCACAGCTGTAACTGCCCCCCCCCAACCCCGCACCTGCAAAACGGGGAGAATACTGGCCCTACTTTGCAGGGTTGTTGTAAGGCTGAGCGAGCTACGGCATGTGAAGTGCTCCCCCAACACACACACTTTTTCTTTTATTATCATTACGTTTATATCCCGCCTTTTCCCCCCTCTTGCAAGGAACCCAAGGCAGCCTACACGGCTGTCCCCCTCTCCATTTTATCCTCACAACAACCCTGTGAGGTAGGTTAGGCTGAGAGTCTGTGACTGGCCCAGTCACCCAGCAACCTTATTGACCAAGTGAGGACTTGAACCCAGGCCTCACCAGTCCAACACTCTTAACTGCTGCACCACACTGGTTCTTACAAAAGCGCTTTATAGCTGCTAAATGTTACGTTTTGAGAAGTGCATGCTCCACCCCCCTGTCCAGGCCTGAGGTGAGGTCAGGATGAGGACCTCAGGTCTGTGCAAGTTTGTGTCCAATGAGATATCTCCCCTGGAACTGACCCGGTGGTTGGAGCTTTGCTTACTGTAGTCAGCATGCAGGGTGGAAGGGATTTCCCCCAGCCTTGGAGCGTGTGTGTGCATCTGTTACCTCTCCCCTTCCCCCCAGCTAACCCAACCCTGGAGAACTGTAGCTTGCGGACATTTCAGGGCTCTCAAAGAGAACGGGACCTCCACGGGCCAGGGCAGTCTACCTCTCGAGTAGCACTTTTGCTCTGGTCTGTCAGGGCGTGGGTTCTTCTTTGCCATGGTAGCTGGGAACGAACCGCCAAGTTCAGAGGCAAGATAGCTCTGGATACCAGATGCCAGGATGGGGGCACGGGGGGCAGGGAGCAGGGATGCCATCCGTCCCCGTCCCCCCCTTGGGCCACTGCGAGAAACAGTATGCTAGAGAAGGTGGACCTTTGGTCTCATCCAGCAAAGGGATTCCTGTGGTTTCTTTGATTCTGGTGAGGTGTTGGGTTTTTTAACGGATTAGGGGGCTGAGCACCCACATCTTAGTCTGAGCCTTGGGCGAGGCACGGTTCGGGTCTTGAGACTGGGGCCCCTCCAAGTGGCGGTCTTGTTTCTACGCTGCCGGAATGAAAACACACGTGCACGCAGAGAGACGTGCGGAGACACACACGGACAGGCACGTGGATGCACGCGTATGGACACATGGAGACCTAGAGAGACACACATGGTGGGACACACATATGGATACATGGGGGACACACACACACACACAGTGACACACACTGGACAGAAAGTGGTACACACATGGACATCTGGAGAGACAGAGAGGAACACACAGAGACACATGGACACAGAGACACATGGACACACATAGGGAGACACAGAAGTACGGACACACAGAGACAGAGAGACACACACAGTGGGACACACGGACAGACACGCAGGGACACACACATGGATACACAGGGGGACACACACACAGAGCGACACACAGGGACACAAAGCGGTGCACACATATGGACACCTGGAGAGACAGAGAGGAATACCCGGGCACACACATAGGGACGCACAGAGACACATGGACACACACATAAGGATGCTCGGATGCATAGAGTGACACACAGGGATGGACGGACACACACACACACAGTGTTCCTGCTTCCCGAAGACCACCAGCCCCGTTTTCCAGGCCTTTGTTGCTCCCCACTCCCTGTCCACCCCCAGCACTTTTGCGATCCCTCCCTCCCACCTCGGGGATTTCTGAATACGTTCCTTGTTGGAAAGCCAAAACAAAGGTACTGTGCCCCCGCTACCCCGCCCAGATAGCCCCGGGAAATTATTTTCTCTCCCCGCTCTCCTGGTCCTTCTCTCCCCCCCCCCCCTTGGTGGCCAGGCCTGCATTGATAAAAACACTGCCCTCCATTCATTTGCGACGCCATCTGCTTGCCGACGCGCTGACAGCCTCGTGAATGACCCATTCATCACCTCTACGGCAGCTCCTGCTGCCCCCCCCCCCCGCCGACCAAACCAGCTCGATGCTCGCCTTGGCGAGGGGAAGGGGCTGCAGGGCGACGCCCACGAGGCCACCAGCGCTGCATGGATTTACGGGCACTGCGGTTTGCGGCAGGCGGAGGGGGCGGGCTTTCCCAACGCCGCCTTTTCCCCCTTTTCGTTTTTTTTTCAAACCCAACCACCCCCCCAGCTTTAAAAATTAATACGCAGGACTGATAAATAAAACAGCCGACTGGCCGCGGATTGGCAAAAGGACGTCACAGCGGGTCGCGCACCTGTTTGACCACCAATAAAAGGGGTCACTGGGACCCACCCTCGGCAGCTGCATTCGGCTCCAGATGACACCGGGAACGCCCCTCTTGCCCCCAGGGAGCCGAGGCGCGACCCTGCGGAGTTTGGGGGCACGGACGCTGAGAGAAATGTCAGGGTTTTTTGTTTTTCCGGCCACCCAGGTTAACTCAGGAATGGCAGGGTCGTGGGCACTGGGAAGACGGCTTTCGGAGAGCCACGCTCTTGGTGCCGACGTTTGGTAACAATGCGGCTTCCCCCTCTTCTTCTCGGAGAGCTTGTCTGGCGCATGGATCCGCGTTCCGCCCACTGCGCCATTTTGGGTCTCCACCCCTCCGCCCCGCACCGCCAGACGAGCTCGCTCTGATCCGTCACTGGCAATGCTGCTTCCAGACACTGCCGGAGGCGTCCGCGCTTCCCAGCCCATCGGTGCCGCTCCCCGCCTCTGCCGTGCTCAAACACCCGACAGCGGCGTGCGCGGGAAGGTTGCGCATTTGAAAATCAACGCCTGCCATTTTGTAGTGTGGAAGAGACAGGCGAAGATGGACAGGGGGGGGGCGGAATGGTCGCGGATGGAACCTGCTTTGTCAAAAAGAGCAGGGTGGGCAGGGCAAAATGAACTTGATTTGCTAATCAAAACCAGAGCAGCCTAGTTCAGTGGTTAGAGAGGCACTGTGGTATTAAGGGGAAGCCCAGGTTGGCCTTATATGGGGAGGGGTGTGTGTGTCATGTATGCTGCTTTGAACTCCTTGAAGGAAAGGCAAGACATACACGTAACAAATACAGCGCTTTAGAATGTTCAAGGGCTCTCCACGCCCCTTGCCAAAGTCACCCTGAACAACACCCCTGTAAGGTCGGCCAGTATTATTATCCCCACGTCACAGCGCATGAGGCTGAAAGAGAGAATGCCTGGCCTATGGCAACCTGGAACAGTCGTGCCAGAGGCGAGATGGAGGATTGGTTTGTTGTTAACTGTATTGTGGTTGTTGCGTGCCACTTTATCTCCGTGTGTGTGTGTGTGTGTGTCTGCTTGTGCCCAGCTGGTTTTTGAGATGCCATCGGGTATTCCCCACACCCTTCTAGCCCTGTTTTTCTCTCAGCCATAAGGACTAGAAACTTGGCCTGCCTGCTTTTTAAAAAAAATGTTGCTGAGCTGCGCGGGTTGCTGTGTAATGAAGCATTGCAAAGCATAACCACCCTGCGTGTGTGTGTGTGTGTGTGTGTGTGTGTGAGAGAGAGAGAGAGAGAGAGAGAGAGAGAGAGAGAAACAATGGCTCTTTCAGCACTCTCCGATCTCAGTCCTTTTGTCCAGGAGACAGGCAGAGCGAGAAGTGTCTGGGAAACTCTACCGGCTTGAGTTGCATTTAGGTTTCTGGCCCTAGTCCCAGAGGCCTCGTTGCCCGAAAAAATAGGGCGGGTGGCTTAACCTTTGACCTGGCTTTCACCCTTTCTAAGCAGGAGGGGGGCTTGGGCTTTCTGCCACAAACCCTCGCCCTGGTTTTCATTGTGGCTTGACTGACAGGCAGGTCTGGGAGACAGGAGGGCCGCCAGCAGGGACAAAAGGCAGCGAGTTTTTCCCCCCTATTTCTGCTGTTGTTTTTTTACTCTGGGTTTTTTAAATTGTTTTCAACTTTTTAAGGTTTTATGTGATGTTTTATTATGTTGTATTTACACATTTTTAATTTTTGTGAACCATCCAGAGAGCTTGGGATATTGGGCTGTATAGAAATGTAATTAATAAATGAATTTTCCAAAATCTAACATGGTTTCTCTCTCTCTCGGGGGATTTTTTAATTTTAGGATGATATGACCGACTCCCTTCGGGATTACACCAACCTCCCCGAAGCCGCTCCCCTCCTCACCATCCTGGACATGTCCGCTCGCGCCAAGTACGTCGTGGACGTCGAAGAGATCACGCCCGACATTGTGGAAGCTTTTGTGAATGACTTTCTAGTGGACAAGCTGAAGCCCGAACCCATCTAGAGTGGAGCGGAGGCAGGGCGGGTTGGAGATTGGGGCCGCTTCTCCTCGTGCCCAACCCCGACCCCGCTCAGACGTTATTTAAAAAATTGCAGGATTCTTTCCCCCCCCCCCCCAGCTCTGTGCGTAACCCGACTTCTGACATTCTCGCGGTGCCTTGCTTTAAAACGCAGCAGTTTTTCCTCTCCCTGACACCTTCTAAGCAAACTTTTTTCAAAACATGCTGTTTCAGCAGGGAGTGGTTTGTGGGAGGGGGGGGGGAGACCTGACTTATACGCGGAGGGGCGGGTGGGGAAGTTGGGAAGTGACAGATCCCCTTTACAGCCCGGCCAGAACTGTGGCTGCATTCTGTTCAGACACGGTGCTAGGTGGACGCGTACCTCACTTCTCGCACGGGCCGCTTCCCAAATTTTAATCAGAGCGGTGTGCTTCAGGTTTGAGGGCTGCACTCAGATAACCTGTTCCAACAAAGCAATTCTTTATTCCTGCCCTTTTTTTGCATCTCCCTAAGAGGTGTGACCTCTTCCTCTCGTCCATGCACCATTCCATCCAGAGTAGAAAAATCCAACTCATCAAAACTGTTCGACTTTACTGGCTGTTTAGAAGAAAACCTTGGCCGAGAGTCAGGGGTAGTTTGAAACGGCTTTGGATTTCCTAGGGAAGGGGTCCCCCTGGGCAACTCTGCTTCTGGGAAGTGAGTGAGAGGGTTTTCCGCTGCATCTAAACGCAGCTGGGGAGCATCCCAGAGCACGCCGATCCCTACCAGTCCACGTGAATGATACGGTTCAGTTTCTGTATTTGTCGTATCAGTGACGTGGGCATGGGGTAGAGAGAGAGGAAGGAGAGGTTCCCAGCTTTCTCTGGACTGCTTTCCTGCACATCCAGGTTGAACCCATAGTGCAAGGAGGGGCTGTGGAATTGAGCCCTTAGCTAGTGTGAGATGCGTAGCAGCTTTAAAAGTAGTGCAGTCTGCACTCATCTGGCTCAGAATATGAATTGGCTCAGGGTTATCATGCTCATCTGCATTACAACTAAAGTACCTTTTCTCCCAGAGTCTTTCTACAGCTTGGATTGTAATCTGAGCACCTGTGCTGCTGCCTCCTTCGCAATTTGAACACTGCCATAGCATCGCAGGTGCAAGGAGCCCTGGGATATGCAAGTCCCCAAGGTGCCTAATGTGTTGGGAGCACTGGGAAAATTAGATTTCCCAGGCTCCCTGGAGTCTGCATTGCTGCCTTTACAGTATTCGAAGCACAAGGGAAGGAGATGTGGAGGCCTCCGAGACCTCGCTGACGCTCACACTAGGGCAGATTTTAAAAAGGGGGTAAAAAGGGCAGGTTACAGTGGCCCTTTGTGTGTGGGGGAAGATGTTCACATCTAATGATGTTTCCTGTGAAGTGCAACAGGGTCCAGATTTTGGAACCGAGCTTAAAAAAAAAAGGAAATACAAGGCTATTCTGATTTTTTTTTTTTTAAGGGGGAAACTGCCCACCCCAATTCTAGATTAAGCCGAGGACTAGTCTCCCGTCACTGCTTAGAAGCTTGCCCTGTGCCCAGCTGCAATCCACATGGTTATAGCCAGAGTTAGCACCCCAGTTTGCAGCCACTCAGAAACCCAGGTTACTTGGACTAGCAACTTCCTAAATTAATCTGCGCTTCGCCACACGGTGGGACACAACCAGCTGTCGTGACTTGCAGTAAACTTTGTAGGTGACTTTCCTGTAGCAAATGCTGGATTCTGCCTTCCATTACCTGTGCTGAGAGATTTGTAACCAACCTCCCAGAGACACACAACCTCCCAGTGACCTTGAAATAAAAACCAGGACTATTTCAGATATTTTCCCCTTTCCTTCTTCACACACACACACCTTTTTAAAGGCCTGTTTCCACAGAAAATACCTTCCCATACGCACACACAGATAGTTGGTTGAGCAATTCTCCACAGGTGTGACTCTCCCTTTGACAGTGCTGTTTTTAGCCATGGTTTTTTGGGGGTGGTGTGGTGGTGGTGAATTGACACACCAGTTGAAAAGCACAGCTATTTCCTCCCGCTCCTTTTCCTCTGGCGAAGTTGGACGTTGTAAAAACTGTACATGGTGATTGGAACTTTGTAATAAAAACTGTTCTAGTAACTTAACTTGCCAGAAGTGTAATATGACATGGAGGTGGTGGGGTGGGGTGTGGCAGACAGTGGGGGGGGGGGAGAGAAGTATTCGGGCCAGGGAGTGAAAGAAGCAGCCTGATAGGACAACCGTACAGCGAAAATGATTTAGGAACCCTTGGCAGCTGTGCAGATCGAGGAGGCGGCCTGAATTCAGAATCGAATCGATTCCACGGAAGTGAGAAGACCTTTGAGAAAAGGGAAGTTTCTAGTCCATATGAGGGTGTAAAAAAAAAAAAAGCCCGCTCAGTTTCTGCTAAGGTGTGGGTACACAATCTGTGACCTGCCAAATCCCCCAGCGCCTGTACTCTGATAATGTTCATAAAGATTGCACTTTACCCACCATTGCTAGAGGGAAGAGCGATCTTTATCAGGAGCGATGCATGCATGTGCATGTAAGCCCAGAGTTAGAATCGCATGTGGCCCTTGTGGCCAAAGAGGCGGTGCATTCCTGTGCCATGGGGATTACAGACCAAACCAGGGCGTTGAGACTGCTGGCAGTCAGGTGGCAGAACTTGTCTTACCAGGCTTGTAAACATCCAAGTACCGAGGGCAATTAAGGCTTGCTTCCACCTGAACAGGTAAGAAAACTTGATGGAACCGTGGTTTGAGGTTCTCCAAGCACTGCAAGTGACTGACGGTAACTTTTGGAGGCGGGTAGGTGAAACTCTTGTTCACCCAGTTCACTGTGCCCAGCTGCTGCTCCGCTTCCCCAGAGTTTTACCGGGGGGAGGGGGGGATATCTAGTTTTCCCTCCGCCTTTTGCCCTCGCAACCACCATGGGAGGCTTGAGAGAACGATTGCCCCAAGGGCTCCCTACCGTGTTGAGCTTCATAGCCGCATAGGCGTAAATTAGGGACACACGAAGAACCCCGTCTTTGCAAATGCCCACACAAAATGTCCTAATTCGCGCCATGGATGAAGATTTGGCGCTTCACCGAACATCACGCTTTGCGGCAGCTGAAAAGGTTTCAAAATGAGCCTTTAAAATATGTATTTTTAAAGCAGAATAATGTGGAAACAAAATTCTGGCTCAAACTATGCGAGAGTTGACGCGGACCGGAAGACAGATGTTCATCCGTCTCTTTGTTTGAACTTCGGCCTCCGTAGTTCAAGTGCAATGCTCTAAGCCTTCCCCAATCTGGTGGCCTCCAGGTGTTAAAAGATTGCAACCCTCATTCCATGCTAGCTGGGGATGATGGGGATAGTAGTCTTAACACCTGGAAGGCACCAGGTTGGGGAAGGCTGGGCTAAAAGATTCCAATGGAGCTTCCATAAGATGCAAGTCGAGGCGGGGGTGTTTCCTGCACAGGCTGGGGTGTAAAGAGACAATATTAAGGATACCTGATGGTGGAGGTAGGAACCCTAGGTATGGATTTTACATGCCCCAGATCCAAGTGCCCTGCCAGCAAATCCTGTTATAGGGCCACCTCCACACAGCCTTCTCGCCTTTGGATGCCACGAGGGAAAGGGGAAGCAGTTGTGGATCTCTAGGAGTAAAAGGAGTGCCAAGTTTGGCAGCCCAAGAATATTCCGCTCACACCCGGATCTTCCGTTCCCCTTTGGCCTGCTTGTTAACCATGCCGGTGATCTTGGGGCCGTGGTGGACAGCCCGGGGAAAATGTCGACCCAGTGTGCTGCTGCTGTGAAAAAGGCAAGCCCGTGTTAAGGCATAGTTAGGAAAGGAATTGAAAATAAAGCTGCCAAGATTTCATAGATTTCATAGATCATAGAGTTGGAAGGAGCCTACAAGGCTATCGAGTCCAACCCCCTGCACAATGCAGGAAACTAGAGGAAGGGTCTCCCATCCAAGTAACAACCAGGCCTGACCCTGCTTAGCTTTCCACACTCAGACAAGCTGAGCCAGCATAAGCCACAGGCCTGTATGATCATACTGCCTTTGTACAAATCTATGGTGTGACCACACTTAGAAAACTTGGCATAGTTCTGGTCACCGCACCTAAAAGAGGGCATTGTAGTTGGCACAAGGGCAGAAAAGGGTAACTAAAATGATCAATAGCCTATGAGGAAGGGTTACAACATGTGGGATTGTTTTGCTTAGAAAAAAGGCAAGTAAGGGGAGACATGGCAGAAGTATACAAAATTATGCACGGTGTGGAAAAAGTGACAGTTTCCTCCCATAATACTAGAACCCAGTGGGGTCATCCCATGAAGCTAATCGGTGGGCGGTTCAGGACAGATGAAAGGAAGTCCTTTACATAGCACAGAGTTGAACTATGGAACTCACTTCCACAAGATGGAGGGATGGCCACCAATTTGAACGGCTATAAAAGGGGATTGGACAAATTCATGGAGGAGAAGGCTACCAATGGTTACTAGTCCTAATGCCTATATGACACCTCAAGTATCAGAGGCAGTATGCCTATGTGCACCAGTTGCTGGGGAACATGGGCAGGGAGGGTGCTGTTGCGCTCCTATCCTGCTTGCATGATCCTGTGTGCAGCTGGTTGGCCACTGTGTGAACAGAATGCTGGACTGGATGGACCCCAGGTCTGATCCAGCAGGGCTCTTCTGAAGTTCTGATGTACTTCTGTAAATATGTTGCCACCTTCTGGTGAAAAGAAGATTTACATCCTGCCTTGCCCATCAGAGGACAAAAAAGCCCGCCCACTACGTAATAATTAAAAAACCTATTTTCAGGATTAATCAACATGCGCAAACTTTGGAGCTGCACCGAAGACTTCCTATGGGCCAGACATTCCGAACAAAATTTTAAAAGATGTTTGCGGCCTTTGGCAAGAGGCAGGATTCTTTCAGGGGGCGGGCGGGGATGAAGAAAGAAGCCACATCAGTTGAACCAGCTCTACAAAATGTTAAAAGCTTGCGATGTAGGTATGTTCTGGTGGAAAGCAAAAGCTGTAGGCAATCTGAAAAGAATCACCGAGAAACCTCACTGGCTATTGCTTGTTCCCTGTTCTAGACATGCAGAGAGAGGGGGGGAGAGGCACAAAAATCCGAATGTATTCTGTACACATCTGGTCTCAGTGTAAACAGTACAACTGCTTTTCAGTGGAAACATATCTAAAGATTTTGTGGGAAGCTCTTGAACTTGCTCGCTGAATACACTAAAAAGCAATCTGTGCTGAGGACAAACTGCGCTCCGAGTTTCCGATCTGGGGGGTAGGGTGGGAAGGGGGAAGAAATGTTTGGGAATTGGATGCTTTTTTCAAAGTGTAGGGTGGAAAGTGTTTGTGAACTCGGCCCACACTGGGGCGGAGAAGGAAGGGTCAACCCTGCAGAAGAAAAGAGACAGAGGCCGGAAAGTGACACAAACTTGCATAAACAAGAGAGGACTGAATTTTAAGAGCCTCAGCGACAAGTGAGCCTGGGGCCGCGGGAGGCTGCCTGCCAGCGGGGACCACCTGCTTCGTGCCTTTGGCACAGGATCTGAGAGAGCCGGTGATGTCACCAGGAGTCTTGTGCCAGCCGCTGAGTCGCACATGCAGCAATGCAACTTTTCTGCCAGAAAGAGCTGGGAGGAGTTGAGCAGGCTCTATTAAGTACACGCTGGCAGACGCTGCCCCAAGGTGTTCCGATGTATCCTTTTTGTGCCAAGTGATGTGGGCAAGGCCTAGGGGCTGTTAGCGTTGGATTTCAAAACCAAGGTGTGGTGTGAGAGTTTGGAGTGAGAGCGGCTCTGAAGAATGTGGCAAAGCCTGGACTGTACCGCCTTGGACGGCATGTGTGCGTGTAGGGATGGCCCTAGTTTGGAACACTCCCTTACGTTAAAATAAATAAATAAATAATCTCCCTGCATGGAGTAAACTAGCACATCATGGAGAGAGGGGAAACTAATAATTTCCCCCCGGATGTGCTAGTTTTCAGCATGCAAGGAATTATTATTATTATTATTTTTTAAACGGAGATAGGCAGAACGAATCCAGTATCCCCGCCCTCAGAATAAGGAACGCAACCAATTCATTCGGTGGAACATTTAAGACAGTCTTTGGACATTGGTGGAGAGCTCCCTCGAGATCACACATGCCTTGCTGCTGAAGACATACCTGGCAAAAAGCCTTCCATAAACAACCGACTGGAAGCTAGGCTTGTCCCCTTTCCACCCCCGTGAGCTTCTGTCCCCTCTTCCGCACCACGACAAGACCGCCATGGAACCCAGCTATTCCACCAAACCAGAGGGGAGGGAGCGCGGCCGAAGAGCCTCCAAAGCGGCAGGCGCCGAGCCCAAAACAGCGGCGAAGCTCGTCTCAGTAGTTTTTCCCCTCTTTCTTGGGTCGCCCCTGGCGAGCCGCAGGCATTGGTTGTTCAACAGTTCAGGTGCAGCTCAGCAGCACGGGTCCTTCTCACTTCTGGCTCCTCCGCGAGTCGCAGCTGCCTCTTTGCCTCAAAGAGCAGGATGCTCGCAGCCATGGCGGAGTTCAGACTGTCCACACCGGGGACCACTGGAATGAGCAGCCGCTTCCCCCCGGTGCTCTCGGCCAGCTGCTCTGCGTCGGTGCTCACCCCGAGGGTCTCCCCCCCAATCACCACCGCCTACGGGACCGTCCATCCACTGCTCGTAGTAATGGTGGACTTGCAACGGGAACGTTCCTCCCTCCTCCGCGCGGTCTGCGTCAGCGCTCAGATCTGACCGGGCCAGCTGGGCCTTCAGGTTGTAGGGCCTGGAAACCCAGCCGTAGCTGCTGGCGTTGGCCGGCGACCCTGGCACGGCCTCAGCCTGGGTGCCGGCCTGGGAGCTGTCGGCCACGTGCACGCAGCTTCCGGGGGGAAGGTAGTTTGGCACCACCTCCCACTCCAGGTTAGAGATGATGGGGAGGCGGAAGTGAGCGCCCATCCCCGCCCGGAGCACTTTGGGTTCCCAGGCATCTACGCAGCCTGGAGAGGGAAAGGAGACAGAGAGCTTATAGTGAGAAGGGGACCCCAGAGCTGGGCAGCAAAGCTCATATGAATCGGCAGCAAACCACACCGTGCGGTCCTGCCGGAAATTGTCGTCCTCTCTTCTCCAGCTCCGGACAAGCTTGCTGCCTTGGCCATCGGGAAGAAAAGACCGAATATAGCTGTCAAGCTTAAGCAGAGGATGGATAACCATCGGTCAGGGATGCTGCAGCTGCACCCTGCAGTAGAGCCTGCATTGAGCTAGGGGTTGGACTGGATGATCTCCAAGGTCACTTCCAACTCTATGATTCTAAAGGCACAATCCTACGCAAGTTTAGACAGAAAAAAAGCCTACAACTCCCAGCGCCCCCAGTCTGTGTAGCTGCCTAAACCTGCATAGGATTGTACACTAAGTGTATCCCCCCCCGTATCAGCCTGCCCGCAAGTACCCGAGAGAGGACCTTTTCTGCAGTGGCCCCACATCTCTGGAATAGGTTACCATTGGGGGTCCGTCAGGCTTTTAGAAATGCTCTGAAAGCCGACTTGTTTACTCTGGCCTTGCCCTGATTATGTTTTGTTGTAGGCTTTTAGTACTGTTGTGGCCAGATATTTGTTATTGGTGGTGGTTGTTGTTTTTAGTGTGCTGTTTTAATACTGTAGTGGTCTATTTTGTTGTTACAAGTCGCCTTGGGAGGGCCCCTGCCCTGAAAGGCGGCCTAGCAGTATTTTAAATAAAAGAAGTCTTGAGCCAGTTCAGGTGTCAGCAAGCGGCAAGCCCCGTTTCTTCTCCAGAGGAGGGAGTGCTGTGTGGCAACCATGGCAAAACCGCCAGCACCCCACGTGCTCTAGAGGAGACCCCAGTCTTTCACTCTTCTTCCCCAAGGAGTAAAAGCAGAGTCATAATACCACCACCCCGCAATTTCACCACTGGGCAAGGCTCCTCACCTTTGACCAGCAAGACTTTGCTGCAACCTGCTCCAGCTGCCGATCTCAGGATGGTACCCAAGTTCCCCGGGTCGCGGACGTTGTCGCAGATCAGGCAGAAGGGCAGCACATGCTGCCGCTCGACTTCTGGATAAGTCATTTTAGAATGATCTGGTCTGGAAAAGATCCCTGAGGAAACAGAGGAAGAGGGCTTTCCCTCAGGACCCCTACACAAAGGCAGAACGGACTCGAATAAAGGAAGGGCTGGGGGTCATCCGGCAGGGGGTGTTTTGAAGAAGCCGGAAGCACCTCAACTGAAACAGCAGAGGAAAATGTGTCCCAGGAAGCAGTGCACCGAGGGGAGGTGGTGACGCCTATTTTAGTGGGGCTCCTAATCCACTGCAGGTGTTATTTGGAGCTTTGTAGGAGCTCTCCATGGTGCCAAACTCCACCCCCAAAATAGGTTCACCACCATGGAGAGCTCCGATAAAGCTCCAAATAACACCTGCAGTGGATTAGGAGCCCCACCAAAATAGGAGTCACACAGCTCCACCCACAGCTTTGCCTTAGGGCTAAGTGCAGCCAAGACCACGCTCAAAGTGTTTTGAGAAACACACCGCCCAAGGGGGTGGGTGGGTTGGATGATGGGAAAGAGGTGGCGATGGAGAAGTGATGGGGCCCAAGAGGCAGTGGGGGCAGGACACAGCAGAGTGAATGAGATGTGGGGGGAAATAAGGAGGAGGTCAGAGAAGGGAGAGAGAACTTTACTATGGGCTGAGCAAACTCCACTCTTGTCTAGTCTATATGTCATTGACTGATTGGTAGTACTTATATGCTTCCAACTACAAAAGATAATTTAGCCTCCTATAATTAGAGGAGACATTGTGCTTCCAACAGTTCTCAACAAGGAGATCGACTGAGTAAGGGCTCCAAGAGACTGTTCTCAGAAGCCGTTCCCATCTGATACTCATCCTCGCGGTTCCCTCCCCTCACAGTTTATACGTTGGCTGCTCCAAGATGACGGCTTACCAATCACTCCCTGAGGAGCCACGACATCAGACCAGGTCTTCAGTTCTTCGAATTTCACCTTGATGAGGTTGGCACCTTTCAGCTTGGCTACCGGCAGCTCCTTCACGTGGTTGACGGTGCTGAAGAAGAGCGTCTGGGGAACGGCGCCAGCCGCCAATGCGTCGGTGATGAGTCGCCTGCCTTCCAGGAGGATTTTCCCGTGCTTCTCGCGGAACCCCCTCGACTTCGCAATTGTTACCACTTTGCTGCCGAGAAACGGGTCCGTTAAAGCCTCACCAACCAGCCCACAAGCTTTTGTGCTAGCTAGCTGACATGAGTTGCTTATCACCCAAAAAGGAGAGAAGCACCAACTTCGGAAGAGCAAATGTGGCCCACCTGCAGCACCCACTTTATGGTTCAGAGATCATTTGTATGCAAATCCCCCCCAACTTTCCTTCAGGAAATCACATTGGGGGGGGGGAGGCTAACCACCACCCTCTCTGTGCACCCTCTGGGGCCACTTATGTCCCCTTGCCGTATCACTGCCCAAGAAGCCCTGCCTGGTTGGCTAGCAGCTATTCTCACTAGCCAGAGGCACCTCAGATGCTCTGCCAAAACAAGGCTAAAACTGCGTAGCTGTTTGCACCCACAGGAACATGGAGTCCCATATTGCCTCCTCTGACTGACAGCATTCTCTCCAGGGTCTTGGGCAGAGAAGGGTCTTTCACCATGACCTCCTACCTGATCCTTTGAAAGCAAACCACACTTGGCGACCTCAGGCCAATTACACACTCTTGATTGGGTTCAGACAACATGATAACCCACCCTCAAGGGTTGAGTGGGGTTGTCATTGGTGGGCTGTTGTTGAAACGTGGGGTATCGTTTTGTCTAAACCCAGCCAAGGTAACAAACCGTGGTGAACAACCCACAGTTCACAACCCAACAACAAACCATGGGTTCTTCTTCATGGGCTCTTCATGGTTAACAAGCCATGGGTTGTTAGTGTGACTGGTTCAGACAACACGATAACCCACGGTTCAACAACCACCAGCGGTTGAATGACAACCCACACTCAACACTTGAGTGTGGGTTATCGTGTTGACTGAACCCAGTCTCTCCTTCGGCCTAGTCTACCTCATAGGGATGTTGTGGAGGATAAAATGGAGACAGCAGGGAGAAACCTGCCCATCCCGAGGCTCTTTCAGGAAAGTGGAGATAAAATAAAAAAATAAGTTGAACCTCACCCTGCCCTTTCCTCTGCCTCTTATATGACATGGTCAAGGGGTAGGGCTACCCGGCGATGTCCCAACGTTGTGGAGCACCAGCTTGCCTGGCCAGCGGGCAGGGATGATGGGAGTTGTAGTCCAAGAGATCTGGCAGGTGCTACATGGGCTAACCCGGGCATGGAAAAGTTTCTGGAGAACTCGACAGTTGACTCAGCTGGGATTTTGAACACTGTGAGCTCCCTGCCCCATGCTCTTTCTGATCGCTCCTCCCCCTAACCCTGTCCCCTCCAACTGCAAAGGCTTTTGGGAGTTGCAGTTTTCAAGCCCCTTCCTCTGGATTGGGAACTACAACCCCCAGCATGTACTGCACACACTTAGAACTGTGTACATTGCACACACTCCTTACCTTCTTCTCCCAGAGGATGCTGGGAGTCATGGTTTCTTCCCCCCTCCCAAAACCCAGAACCACAATTCCCAGAGTCCTTTGCGTGCCCCTTGGCAGAGCATTGCTCCCCACCACCAGGAATAATTTTGGGTGTGGGTGGGGAGAATGTAGTTCCTTTTTCCCCCTTTCATGGGCCTCCACCCCCATCACCACCCACCCAAAACTCCATCTCCCAGAGGGCTTTGCGCGTCCCTAGGCAGATGATCACCAAGAATGATTTCTGTGGGTTTCTTTGAGGTGGTGAGAGCGTAGCTGTTTTTTGCCTTTCATAAACTTCCCCCCGCCTCCACCACCACCACCACCCACCCAAAACTCCAACTCCCAGAGTGCTTTGCGCCCGCGCGCAGCCGCCTTTTACCTCAGCCTCTTGTCACCGGCCCCGGCCCGCTCGTAGCGCAGCTCCAGCTTCTCCTCCGACTGCGGCTCCGGCTCCTCCGTGGCGGCCGCTTTCTTGGGGGGCTTCCTCTCCGAGGCGGGCTGGGCTCGGGGCTTCGGGGTAGGCCCGAGCTGGGCCTGAGCGGGGCTGGGGAGCACGCGCCGCTGCTCCTGCTGCTCCGCGAGCGAGGGCAGCACGCGGACGGGGCTCCTCCGCAGCGCGCGCACCCGCCTCCGGCCAACCGTCGCGCTGCCCCAGGCCGGCCGCAGCTGCAAGAGCGGGGCCGCCCGCGCGGCCCTCACCAGCGCCGCCATCTTGCTTATGGGCGGCGCAGCGCCACTAACGGGAATGCGGGGGTACCGCGAGATTTCCGTTGCCCATAGTAACGGCGTCCGCTTTTTCTTCAAAAAAGAAATGACCTTTCTCAACCGTAGAGATACGGATGTCTAGAGTGGCAAATACAGTGCCCGGACGTCTGGTAAGAAGCGCGAGCGGCCATTGGCTGTTCTAGGAGAGTAGAGGGGAGTACACACTGTCTCAGAACCTTACCGTGCTTAATTTCTATACGGCCGATCGGAAGTATTCTTCCTTTTTTCATTCTCTATGGCCACAAGAGTGGTGCCGCTCCAGCCCTGGGCACCTCTATGGGGAGACCCTTGCCCTGGGGCCCTTCCCATTCATGTCGCTCGCTGCCCTGACGTCACAGCCGCGCCGGAAGTGAAGCTACACCCCTTTTTTAAAACAAAACCGGACGAGGGTGCTTGCTTATGTGCGGGAAGGGAAGAGAATGAAGGCTCGACGTGCGCTGCATTTCGTGTTCAAAGTCGGTGACCGAGCTCAGACTGCATGCTTCTATCGGGAGCTACTGGGCATGCGCGTAAGTGTCGGGGGAGTGAGACGGTTAGCAGTTAGAAAGCTGCTTTGGGGTTCTAAGGGTCTTGCTAACATCAGCAGCTACGGGTGCCCTATGGGTCCAAACGCCGAGTGAGCGAGTTGTTCCTAGAGCGGCTAGCTAGCTACGGCGGATTCTTTGGGCCAATCTCATGGAGTGGCGTTTGCTTTTGCCTCTTGTAACCTCTTTCTTGGCCTTGCTGCTTTATCGACATAAGGCAAAAGGGTGCTTTTTTAATTGAGTTATTATTTATTTTTGTATACATACATTAATAATATAACAATTTTATTATTAGATTAATGCATATAATTTATTTTCGATTAATAATTAGTTGTATTAAATAATTAATTGTGCTAGATTTTCCCAAAATAAGACATATTAGTATTTATATGTAAAATACACCCATGTTTTACATTTAGCTCACTTTGCAAGAAAAATAATGCTTTACTGCTGACATAAATAAATAAATATGTGGATCAGAGACATAACTGAGGAAGGAATCCAAAGGAATTTATAGATAGATAGATCCATACTTTAGCTAATCATTTTAAGTGAAAGTTCCGGAGATTGAACCTGGGACCTTTTCTGTTCATTTTATTTTTAAAAACATTTCTGCCTTGCAGCCTGCGAAAAAAGCCCCCAAGGTGGTCTACAAATGGAGAGAATACAAGTGCAATTAATAATAAAAAGTGTGAGCATTTAAAAATGGGCTGTTAAAACATAATTGCAAGCAGAAAATGCAAATACGGAACCTTTTCTTTATTATAAAGAAATATGCCCTAGCCCTTAAAAAGATCTTTCTCCAGGACAGCACAAAAGCAAGCCCCTCTGTGTTGAATGGGGCTGACCCCTAGGGGAGTGTGGATACATCTGGGGCATTAGGCTTCGCTTCTGTGAGGACCGGGTCCAAGTGGTTATGCCTTTACAGAAAGGGCTTGCATTTGAAGGAAGAGACAAAGATGGCTCCACCCCGCAGGTGGCGTTGAGAGCACATAATGCGGGCCACATGCTGAAGCTAAGCAGGTATGAGCCGGGTCAGTGCTTGGATGGGTGACTGCCTGGGCTGCCCACATCTGTTCTCCTGCATTGAGCAGGGGACTGGACTCGACCTTATCGGCCCCTTCCGACTCTACTATTCTATGTCTACTATTCTATGATTCTATGAATGCTGGGGTGCACAACCAATTTTGGACCACACTCCCTCCCCTTTGCCCTAAGCACTGATTGGAGTTTTCCCAGCTTCTGTGCAGTGCCTCCCTGCCGCCGCCAATTCTAAAAGGTTGAAATACCTCTCCTAAGGTTCAGTTACCGGCAGCAAGACTTTAAGCTAAAATAAGCTGGTAATTATGGTACTTTGGCCCCACCCCTTTTGCCTTCAGCCCCGCCCACTGTTGGAATGCAGCCCCCTGAGTGCTTCTCCGAAGTGCAATTCGGCCCTTGGGCTGAAAGGTTCTGCACCACTGGCCTAATGCTTTGTCTAGCACTGGACTGAATGTTGTCTGGCTTACCTGTGCTTGATCCAACAGGTTCTTAGGCATGAAGAATTTGAAGAAGGCTGCAAGGCCACTTGTAACGGGTAAGTCTTCTTCACCCTGGCTGTTTCTCATCAAAGCCCCCCCCTTTATAAAGGGGTGTATCAACATTAGCTGTGTTCGCATGGCAAAATAGGCCAGAATGATCCAGAATTCTGGCTTAAGACCGAGCGGCTCGTTTTCGTGTGGTTAACCACGAACAACCCATGAAGAGAACCTATGGTTTGTTGTTGGGTTGTGAACTGTGGGTTGTCCACCATGGTTTGTTACCTCGGCTGGGTTCAGACAACACGATTACCCACGGTTCAACAACAGCCCATGGTTCAACCCACACTCAACTCTTGAGTGTGGGTCATCGTGTTGTCTGAACCCAGTCTATTTGCCCATCCGGCTCAGTATGACAGTGAGCTGAGGACCAACGGGGGAAGAAATATGGTGGATGCTTTCCTGTGTCTCTCACGTTAAATACAAGTTGTGCTTGTGATGCTTCTAGCCCTTATGACGGCAAATGGAGCAAAACGATGGTGGGATACGGTCCAGAGGACAACCATTTTGTGGCAGAGCTAACCTACAATTACGGCGTCGGAGACTACCGCCTCGGCAACGATTTTCTGGTAGGCATTGTGCCACGCGGGTCTGTAAATTCACATTTGTTCCCAGCGTTAGAACCTGTGTGTCGTGCTGGTGCTGTCGTCGTTATTAGTGCGCTCCGTGTGTCCCTTGGGGTCATTGTGTTCCACGGGGCTCCTCAATACACCAGCCTCCTTTGCCGCCCACCCCCCAGAAAGGTTAGTTCATCGGTTACATGGATTTCACAGAGGCAGTGTTAGGGGGCCGCCCACTAGGGCTGGAGCCCTGAATCTTTCATGAAGCCCCGAATCTCTGGGAGGCCCTCTTCCCCACCACCTGGCTGTCCCAGGGCACTAGGTGAAATAAAGGTCCAGGGGCCCTGATGATCTCTCTCTCTCTTGCATCAGATCCTCCGGATTAGCTGGCTTTTGGCCCAGATGCGCTTCCCCTCCTGCTGCCTTCCCCCCCCCCTTGAATCTTTCTGCCTGAGGTTTTTCTCTGAAATAAAATGCCCTCCTCTCCCCTGTCCAGAGTACATCCTTTTTTACAGATAGGGTTGTCCTTGGGAGACGGGGCCTTTACAGGCTCTGGAGCATATGCAAATTTGTGCATTTTTTGTTGTTGTCCCAGTGGGCCTGGATCTTTTCAGTACCTAGCACTGCCCCTGGGATTTCAGCTCATCGGGTACGCGGCCCTGGACTTGGTGGTGGCTCCACTGTGGAGACACCACCAAAAAGGCCCTGCGGCTGTTACCCGCCGATCGTATGGAGAACAGGGGTAGACCAGAGAGAAAGGCGAGTATTCCCGTTGCCTGCCTATTTGGTGTTAATTGATGGGTTGTTTTTTTTTACTGGCTGCGCCAGGGGATGACGGTCATGTCCAACCAAGCTGTGAGCAACGCCCGGAAGCTGCAGTGGCCGCTCAAGGAGATCTCGGCAGGCGTCTACGTAACAGAAGCTCCGGGGGGATACAAGTTTTGCCTGGAAGACAAAGTGCCAGTGAAGGGAGGTACGGGGTGTGTCGAACTGTATGGCGGCAGGTGTCCTGTTTGCTCCTCCCCGGCCTGTTTGTGCCACGCGCCATTTGGAATGCGATGTGGCAACCATCTGATCCTTGACACCTCTCAAATATCCTTCTGCAGGTGGTGAGGGAAGATGGGAAATTCATGACGCTATAATTTCAATAACTTCCCCACCCCTCTTCCCTCCTCATCCCTTTTTCCTTGTGTGTCGTGTCTTTTTAGTTTGTAAGCCTGCAGGCCAGGATTGTCTTGTTTTACTGATGATACGTAAGCCGCTCCGGGAGCCTTTTTTGGCTGAGGAGTGGCATAGTACTTTAAATAAATAAACGATGCCCAACCTCAGTGTTTAGAGGCAGTCTATCTGAGTATTAGATGTGGGAGACAAGCAACAAAGAGAGGCCCCAGGCACGCCCTGCTCGTGGGCTTCGGAAGAGGCATCTCGTTGCTTCCCCCTTCTCCGCCAGTTAAGAAAGCTGCACTCTGTGGTAAAGCCCATCTTGTGCTCTTCCAGATCCAGTGCTGAAGGTGACCCTGGCCGTATCCAGCCTGCAGAAATCCATGGACTACTGGTCCAAGCTGCTGGGCATGAAAGTGTACGAGAGGGACTGAAAGCCAGCAGAAAGCTCTGCTCGGCTACGCAGGAGAACCAGGTGGGCCTTGAACGGGTGTGGAGTTGCTTTTTGCAAGTCTCTCAACGGCAGACGGTAGGGGCCGTGGAAACAGGCCCGCCGGAGCCTGGCGCTGCTTACCGCGCGAACCTTTCTGCGTTCTTATTTTCTAAAACGTTTTCTAGCCGGAGTGGGCAGCCAGTCGGCCAGGGTGACAGAGGCTCCTTTTATCCTTTTTATTTTAAAACCTGTGTTATCCTCTTTCTGCCCCACAGTGGCGCTAATTCCCAGTTGGATGCGTTTAGCTTGAGGGCAGCAGACGCAAGGCCCGTTTTATTCTGTGGCATCATGATGATG
Source organism: Shinisaurus crocodilurus (assembly GCA_021292165.1). Taxonomy (NCBI): domain Eukaryota; kingdom Metazoa; phylum Chordata; class Lepidosauria; order Squamata; family Shinisauridae; genus Shinisaurus; species Shinisaurus crocodilurus. The sequence goes on along the minus strand of CM037886.1, from coordinate 17,855,151 downwards.
CTAAGACTTGAATTCGAAATGTGAAACTGCACATGCGTGGCGTATTTCTTTTCTTTCTTTCTTTTGAATAAATAAATTGGATAAATAAATCCAGCAATAAATTGAGCAAATCTGACCATTGGGTCCTGCCCCTCCTCATGTGTAATGTGGATCAGCAGGGGTCCAGACATGGATTGGTGTTTTCTTTGGCAGCTTCTTGCAGACCTGATTACCTTATTATTTTCTTTTTCTCTTTCTCTTTCAGTGTAAGCTGGAGCTGCAGGGCATTGAGCGAGCCGTAGACCACGGGACAGCCTTTGGGCGGATCGCCTTCTCTTGCCCCAAGGAAGAGGTGACGACCTTCTGGGGGACATCACATAAGTAATGTTTCTAGGGGGCTCTCCCAACAAGAGAATAGCATCACAGGGGCTTTGCTGTGTGTGTGTGTGTGTGTGTGTGTGCGCGCGCGCGCACACACACACACACACACAGAGCCAGGGTGGCGTACCGGTGAGAGTGCTGGACTGGGACTTGGGAGATCTGGGTTCTAGTCCCCGCTCGGCCATAAAACTCACTGAGTGACTTTGGGCCAGTCACTGACTCTCAGCCTAACCTACCTCACAGGGTTGTTGTGAGGATAAAATGGAGAGGAGGAGGAGGAGGATTATGTAAGCCGCCTTGAGTTCCTTGCAGGAAAAAAGGCGGGGTATAAATGTAATATATATATTACATATATATATATACACACACACATATGTATGAGAAAAATAGATAGACTAACAGCAGAATAATTTCAAAATATATTTAGAGCTAAACATTTCAGCTTCCGCCCTCATCAGTAGCTGTGATGTTAATATCGCAGATGAGGGCAGGAGCCGAAACGTTTAGCTCCAAATATATTTTGAAATTTTATTTCTTACATTTCTAAACCGCCCAATAACTATGGTTCTCTGGGCGGATTAAATACAGTACAAATATTTGGGAGAATAAAATACAATATGGAATTACTCTGTTAAGTCTCATCTATTTTTCTTACATATTTTAAATTTAGACTGACTGTATCCATAGTGGATCCAGAGCCGCTTTGCTGTTCTGCGGCTTTATACCTACCTCTAAACATACATACCTACATATATCAGAAGAATACATAATATAGACATGTGTTCGTAAATAACCATGTAATATAATGAACCGCACAAAGCAACCACCAGTTCACTAATTTAAATAGCATAACTCGCTTTCAACTACTGCAATCAATTCATTCACTTGAACCATTAAAAAACAAAAAACTAAAGATGTAAGGCGCAATCCTATGCATGTTTAGACAGGGGAAGGCCTGCAACTCCCAGCATGCCCCAGCCAGTTGTAGGCTTTTTTCCTGTCTAAACATGCATCGGATTGCACCATTATACTAGTTTAAAAATAAAACGCTGGTGCAGGGTGAATCCATTTTTAAGCAGGTGTGGGCAACCTGTGCCCCCCCTCCAGATGGTTCGGCCTACGACCCCCCACATTCTTCAGCATTGGCTATGACTGACTTGGGCCAATGGGGGTTCTAGGCCAAAGCATCCGGTCAATTGATCTATTTAATTTATATCCCGCCTTTCTTCCCCAGAACGGTGCTCAAGGCGGCTGACAATAAAATACAGAGTCCAAGCAAAATCTGAATTAAAAGATAACGTAGAAGCAATTTCTTTCTTTTTTTAATTGACTGGCAGGGGCTTAATCCACCAAGATTCCCGGATGAGCAAATGACACCCCACCGCTGCCCTGGGAAATATGGGTGGAGGTAGCAGTTAAGGGACATGCGTTTGGCTCTGTTTGCAGGGCGTGGTTCTTAGCTGTCAAAATGCAGCTTTGAGTGGGAGTTGCTCAAAATGGGCCCAGGCCAGATAGCTCTGGCTTTTTGCGCCCGTGCCTTATTTCTCTCCCTCTCTCCCTCTCCCGGTTGGGCATTGCCGCTCTCTCCCCTTGCCCTGCTTGGGTTCCGCTTGTCCCGGTGGCCCTCCAGCTGCCCGATCTCGAGGCCTTGATGAAAAAGGAGGGCCAGAAGATCTTGACGCCCCTGGTGAGCCTGGACACGCCGGGGAAAGCGACGGTGCGAGTGGTCATCTTGGCGGATCCCGTGAGTGCTCGTCCAGAAATATTCCCATCGTGCATCAAACATAAGCGCATAAGTCCCCAGCATCTTACACTCGGTGGTAGATCGGCGGATAGCCAGCGAGAGATGTATCCTCCATAGCAGGGGTGGGGAACGGGTTTTTAGAATTGCTCCCTACTGGGCCCACCGTGGGCTGAATTGCCCCATCTGCGGGCCAGATGATGTCAGTGGGCATTGCCATGCCTGCTGATGTCATCACCCTGCCCATTTTGCCTTTCTTGGTGTTGAAGGAGTCATGGAGTTTCTCACCCTGGAGAAAGGGACTTGAGCTCACTGGGAGGAAGAAGCCGAGTGCCAGCAAATCCCCTTGTTATTTTCAATCTGTGATTGGAGATAATAAGGGGATTCCTCTGTGGGCTGCTTGCCCTCAGTCGGGAGCAGGAGCAGCACATGGGATTTATTTATTGCTATTAATAACAATTTTCATTTCTGTACTGGCCAATAGCCGAAGCTATCTGGGACAGTTCACAGCAATTCCCTTTATCTCTGATCTGTTCGCTCTGTAGATGCGCCTCATCCTGTAAAATAATAATAAACCATATCTAAACTTGTAGGCGTTGCTACATCTTGTGCCAGTGAGTTCCAGAAGTTTGTTACGAAGCAGGGGTTTTGATTGGGAAGTCCTGAATCTACTGCTCATCAAGTTCATGTTTTGGCCGCAAATTCTAGCAATGGGAGAGCAAAAAGCCATCCGTGTTTGCTCTGCAAACACCCCTTTCTTTCCTTTCCCTCTTCTTTCACCCACCTTAGGACGGCCACGAAATCTGTTTTGTGGGCGACGAGGCCTTTCGGGAGCTTTCCCAGGTGGACCCGAACGGCGGGGAACTCTTAGACCAGGTGAGTTGGCCTCTTCTTTTCTCAGTGTTGATTACTAATTCAAGAAGATACCGGGGACCGTTGCGGATGCCCCAAAGGAATCCTGGGGCCTATACTTTTCTGAGTGTATGGTTTTGGATTTCAACTCCCATCAGTCCCAGCCATCATGGCCAATGGTGAGGAATTCTGGGAGTTGTAGTCCAAAAAAGCTAGAGGGCAGCAGCTTAGGGGTGGCTGTTTTGGAGATCCCCATCTGTCTCACACAGCTACCCTTCCCATGGTTCCTTGCAGGGACGAGGGAGCCATGACGGTTCCAACAGCTTATTCTTGAAGCCTCCATCTGCATGATCGTACTTTCTAGAGCAGAATTTTCTTAAGAGAAAAAAAAATAATCTTTTGAGTTTCCATTGAATGGTGGTAAATATTGCCGTGTTCATGAGATCTAGAAACGTGGACAAGAGATTCACAAAGTTGTGTTGTGGGGGGGCTTCCAAGTGTCAGGAGGCATTAAAAGAGGTGTGTGATTTTTCGAAGGCGCTCTCTAGAACAGGCACACCTGCATCTCCTGCCAATTTGGAAGCTGGTGACCAAAAGCTGTGTGAGTGAACTTGCTCATGGGAGAAAGGGGGCGCGCTCCTTCTCCGCTCATCTTGAGCAACTGTCGTTCATCAGTTCACTTGGAGCCCTTGGCCTTTTTTCCCTCCAGGGAACTGCCCCGCCCCCCTCGACAGCTTTGCCCCGATCCGCGGCTCACTTCTTTTCCTTCTTCCGTGCAGGCGATGGCGGCCGACAAAAGCCACGAGTGGTTTGCGGAGCACAACATCCCGAAGCCTTCTGCGTAGCCCGAGCGGGGTCAGCCGGTCGGAGGGGGTCCGTCGCGGGCGGGTTGGCCCAACTCCACCTTCGTCGCCCCGCAGATGAAAATGGCTGCGATCCTTTGAACTCATTATTTGAAACAAACAAACTGAACTGCAGCTTTTCCCGGCCCGGTGCAGATGTGTTGGGACTACAATGTCCACCGTTCCCCAGCCTGCCCTGCTGGCTGGGGGATGATGGGTGTTATAGTCCCACATATCTGCACAGGTGCCGGGCTGGTGGGGGGGGGGAGTTGATTAACTGCGTTTCTCATGCTGTTTCTTTGTATCGATGTTCTTTTTGTGTGCAGGTGGAGACAGGCTTAGATATGTGACCGGGGGGACACCTGTGTTTTGCTCGGGGGCGGCGGGGAATCATGTCTTGTGCAGTCTAGCGTACTAAAACGGAGCTTCTTTAACTGTAATGTCGGAGCACGTGAATTTCTATGGGAAAAGCACGTTTAAGGTCTCTCTCTCCTTCCACTCTTGGATACAGTCATGCCTTGGATTGAGAGCATAATTCGTTCCGGAAACGTGCTTGTCATCCAAAACACTCTTATATCAAAACGAAATCTCCCCCCCAAAAAAATTTGTACAGAGATTTTTAATTTACGTAAGCTGTACTACAGTACTTGTATTGCAAGACGTCGCTTGTATATCAAGTAAAAAAAAAATTAAATATTTAAAAATTTGCTTGTCTTGCAAAACGCTCTCAAACCAAGTTACTTGCAATCCAAGGTATTACTGTATTTGTGTTGGCCGGGGGGGGGGGGGGCTGTTCAGGTTTTTTTTTTTAACCCGGTCAAACCTTTTTGTGCATTCTGTCAGCCTCGGCTGAGACGGGACGAAAAGTATCCTCTCCCCCACCCTCTTACTGGGATCGCTGTGGGGGCGACCAAGCTGGCTTTTGAACAGTCGCCAAGCCACACATGAGATGTGTGTCTCTTTCAGCTTTCCTTCAACTGCTCCTGGCACCCTGTTCCTGTTGGCTCGGGAGCCTTGAAGTTATTCGTGGGGAAAACTGGTTTGATCGGTTTTTTTGGGTCTCAGGGGAGAAGAGAGACGAAAGAGAATGGTAAGTCGTAACACTTTTCGTGGGGCTCTTCCTTCGTTTGCTTCCAAGCGCCAGCACGGGCTTGGGCGGGCAGCCAGCTCCGCGTTCCCCGGTGACAGAAACCGACTCCCAACATCCGGACCTGCTGCTAAGATGGTGATCGCGATTTTCACAGACTAGAGCGCTTATTGCTTCTGCGTGCTTTTTCCCCCCTGCCACTTTCACAGCAGGATGGTTCCCTTTTAAAAAGGCGCTTTGATGGGGAGGATAGAACTAGGCAGGGTCTGAGCCTATCGAGGGCACAGAGGTTATTATTATATTTATTAATATCCCAATACTGGGACTCAAGGCGGCAGGGCAACATTAAAACTTGTACAATTAAAACATAAATAGGAATTTACAAAAGTTAAAAATATAATTAAATTAGCTATAATAAAGTACCGGTATATAAAATGATATCAAAGTTAAAACAAGGAACAATATAAACAGTGGAATCCATCGCATTCTCACAGGTCCAGGCTATTCCCAAAGGCCTGCTGGAACAAAAAAGTTTTTGCCTGTCTCCAGGAAGCAGACCAAGGAGGGTGCCATTCTAGCCTCCCTGGGAAGGGAATTCCAGCATGTCGGGGCAACCACCGAGAAGGCCCTCTGCCAGGTATGCCTGAGATGGTGGCGGAACCAAGAGAAGGGCCCTGGTTGCCCAGTTTCTCGGCTAAGGTCCATGCTATTCCCATTGGTACTTAAAAGGGGTCAGGAGAAAGTTTAAAATGGACAATCAAAGGAAAAGGGTGCATCTCTCAATCTTTTACAGACGCCGGCTCCAACCCGGTGCCGTCCTGCAGCTCCCATGAGCCCCAGCCGGCATGGCCTGTGGTCAGGTGGTGGGAGTTGTAATCCAAGGTGTCTGAAGGTTTCTCCTGGTTGGGGAAAGCCACTTTTCGGGCCCAGCCACCGGAACCAGAAAGGGTGATGGAGACTATGCAGGCAGATCGAGCGTAGCTGTGTGACTGCCGGGCGCTTTCCTGGATTTTCCCAGACTCGAGCGATTCATGATTGACAAGCTCGCGTAGCGGGATCAGCTGTGCAGAGTATGAGCGAGCGGGTTCCCCTGCTGCCCCCCAATAACCATGTGGTGGAGACATGGGCGAGGGACTGTGTCACTTCAGCCTACATGTTGACAGGATGCTTTAAGTGCTTTGCTGTTTAATTCTCTGCGCTTAGAAATCTCGGAGACCACGGTTAAGGAGGGGCTGCCATTCAGTGGAGCCCTTGCTTTGCAGGCAGAAGGTCCCGGGTTCAATCTCTGCCATCGCCAGTTTAAAGGAAAGGATTAGGCGATGAGGAAGCCCTTTCTCTGCCCAAGACTGTGGCAAGCCGCTGCCAGTCAGAATAGGCATATATTGGGCTAGAGCAGGGCTCCAACCTTGGCTCCCCAGATGTTGCTGGACTGCAGCTCCCAGAATCCCTTGCCATTAGCCATGCTGGCTGGGTATGCTGGGAGCTGTAGGCCAGCAGCATCTGGGGACCCAAGGTTCGAGAGCCCTGGGCTAGAGGGACAACAATTCTGAGCTGGTAAAAGACAGTTTCCGATATTCTTAGCATATCAGGACAGGTCTAGACCAGGGGTGGGCAATGTGCCATCCAGATCATAGAATCATAGAATCATAGAAAAGTAGAGTTGGAAGGGGCCTACAAGGCCATCGAGTCCAACCCCCTGCTCAATGCAGGAATCCAGGTCAATGCATCTCTGACAGATGTCTGTCCAGCCGCACCTTGAATGCCTCCAGACTGGGAGAGCCCACCACCTCCCTAGGTAGTTGATTCCATTGTCTTATTGCTCTGACAGTCAGGAAATTTTTCCTGATGTTTAGGTGGAATCTAGGTTCCTGTAACTTGAGCCCATTATTCCGTGTCCTGCAAACTGGGATGAACGAGAAGAGATCTTTGCCCTCCTCTGTGTGACATCCCTTCAAATACTGGAAGAGTGCGATCATATCTCCCCTCAGTCTCCTCTTCTGAAGGCTAAACATGCCCAGTTCTTTCAGTCTCTCCTCATAGGGCCTTGTTTCCAGTCCCTTTATCATCCTTGTTGCCCTCCTCTGAACCCTCTCCAGTTTGTCTATGTCCTTGTTAAAATGAGGTGCCCAGAACTGGACACAGTACTCAAGATGAGGCCTAACCAGTGCCGAGTAAAGGGGAATTATCACTTCCCGCGATTTGGAAGCTATACTTCTATTAATACAGCCCAAAATTGCATTTGCCTTCTTTGCAGCCACGTCGCATTGCTGGCTCATATTCAGTTTGTGATCTACCACAATTCCAAGATCCTTCTCACTTGTAGTATTGTTGAGCCAAGTGTCCCCCATTCTGTAACTCTGCATTTGGTTTCCTCTCCCTAGGTGCAGCACTTGGCATTTATCCCTGTTAAATTTCATTCTGTTGTTTTCGGCCCAGCGCTCCAGCCTATCGAGGTCACTTTGAATTTTGTTTCTGTCTTCCAGAGTATTAGCTGTTCCACCCAACTTTGTGTCATCTGCAAATTTGATAAGCATTCCCTGTACCTCCTCATCCAAGTCATTAATAAAAAATGTTGAAGAGCACCGGGCCCAGGACCGAGCCCTGTGGTACCCCGCTCGTTACCTCTCCCCAGTTTGAGAAGGAAACATTTGGGGAAATCGCAGGGGTCAGCACACCCGGAGTGCAATGGATGAGCCTCACCCTGGGAAAACCACCTTCATGATCATGGTGTCTCCCCTGCCAGGTAAGATGTTACGGCCTACCTCTCACCATTGCCCACACCCCTACAGCGGATGGGAGTTGTAGGCCAAAACATCTGGAGGACTACAGAAGTTGCCCATCCCTGGTCTAAACCTAGTTCTTTGCCTTATCGGTTAATCTCATATAAGGATATTTGTTTTTTTTAAAAACAGGTGGACGGAAGGTGTTTTGGACTTCAACCCCCAGAAGCCCCTGCTAGCAGGGCCATTGGTCAGGAGTGCTGGGAGCTGAAGCCTAAAACGACTGGCGATGTTCCCTTCCACCCACCCCTGTTGCAGAGCATTCGGACATGCCATCCGCTGCCCCTGGCAGTGGTACAGTCCCGCACTAACTGGACCTGTACCGCATAACTAAGCCAAACACCTAGCTCCCAGTTGTTTGCAAGCTCAGAGAGAGGCCTCTGAGTTTGGAATCGAGAAGCCAAAGAGTTTCTGGACATGACCTTTATTGCCTCGACCCCACCGAGACCAGCAGGAACGGGAGGTGCGCTCCTTCGGATGTGCAAACGGGATCTTCCACGGGCGTCTCCTGCCGCTGACCGCAGTGTTTTCAGTTCCTCCGCCTTGGCGATGTAGGACTTCATGGCTTCCTCTGTGGGCATCCCTTTCCGCTCGTTCCAGGCCTCCCAGTCAGCCTCGCCCTTCGGGTCGGGGAGGTTAAGGCACGGTCACTGGCTGCAACCCCGCGGCTGCTCTCCAGCATGGCCTTCATTTGTGGCACCACGGTGGCGGCTTTCTCAAATGCAACCTGCAGCATGTCGTCAAGCAGTGCCCCCTCCTTCTGGCCCGTGCAAAGGGACCCTCGGGTGATGAGGCGCGTGTCCTGTTTATAGTGGCTGTCCCTGGGGAGGAGGGTGCGTGTTGAAGAAACGGGGTGGGGGGGGGAGAAAAGCTGGTTTTAGGCCACTGCCCTGCTAATAATCACGTGTTTTTTAAAAAAATAATAATCTGAAAGTAAAATGCAGCATTTCAAGGGTTTAAAATATTGGCTCGTGTTCCTGATGACACCCCTGTGAGGTAGGAGAGTGCTGTTATCCCCCATGGCACAGAAGAAGGCGAGTTACTTTCACTTGCTCAGCCGTCCAAGGATGCAATCCTCAAGCGGGGTTACAGCAGCCTGCCCCAACCTGGGGCTCTCCTGGACTACACTGGCCAGCATCCCCGACCGATTCGGCCCATGGGAGCAGGTTGAACGTGGGGCAGGGGTGTGCCCTCCAGACGGGGTTGGGACTGCAAATCCCATCAGCCCCAGCCAGCATAGCCCCCCCCAGCATAGCCCCCCCCCCCCCCATGGTGTGGGATGATGGGAGTTGTAGGCCAAAACAAATGGGAGGGGCACACCTTTTGCCCTTCCCCTGGGCCGGGCCAGCTGCAATCCTGCTTACTGGGAGTCGCGGTCCAAAACTTGGGGGCAGGCCCCTATCATCCCGCCTGAGGATTGCCTCCTTCCTTGGACGGCTTACTCCGGAGTAAACCCCGCCCCGAATTGAGCGGGGCTGCCTCGGTCGGGCCCGAGCCCGCCTGCCTCCGAGAAAGCCCGGCCCGCCTTGCCAACCCAGGGGGGAGCGCGGGCGGGCGGGCGCGCGCGCGTTACCAGCCAGTGTAGGCCGGCAGCGGCGAGTCCCGGCGGTCCCGTGCAGTGTTGCGCAGGAGCCGGCAGAGGTAGCTCTTGCGCCGGTGCTTGGCCTTGCGCAGCCCCGTCTCGCCGGCCGGGCAGGAGCCCACGAGGGCCGCGTGGAGGCGGAGGGAGGGCGGCGGCAGCAGCAGCAGCAGCGGGACCGCGCGTCGGTGTGCGCCCCTCTCCAAGCGCGCCTGTGCCGTGCGCCCCTCTCCAAGCGCGCCTGTGCCGTGCGCCCTGAGCGCACAATGGCTTCCGAGGCGGCGCCCTCTTCCTGCTCCTCCTCCGGCGGCGGCGGCGGGGCCGAGGAGCTTGGCGCGGGCGGGCGGCGGAGGAGCAGCGGCGGCCCCGATGCCGGCCATGCCTCCTCCTTCCCCGCGCCTGCACGAACCGGGCTAGGAGGCAGCACGGCAGCCATGGACTTCGGTGGGTAGGGCCTGGCCGGCCGCCCCTGTCTCTTCCCTTCTCGCATCTTTGGGTTCTCTCTCCTGGCTTTTTTCCCCCTTAAGGCAGCCTTCGGCCCAACCCGGTGCCTTCCGGGGGGGTGCGTCGGACTGCAACTCCCAGCATCCCCCGGCCGGGGGAGCTGTAAGTCCGACGCGCCCCCGGAGGGCACCGGGTTGGGCGAAGGCTTGCTCCAAGGCCGCCTTCCGGGTGCGTTGGACTACAACTCCTAGCATTCCCTGGTCGGGGATGCTAGGAGTTGTAGTCCCATGCACCCCGCAGGGCACTGGGTTGTACGAGGGCTTGTTCCAAGGCAGCCTTCCGGATCTGTTGGGACTACAACTCCCAGCACCTGTAGGGAAGGGAGCTGTAGGCCAAGACACATCTGGAAAACATCGGGCGGGCTGAAGGCTGCTCTAAGTAAGGTGCTCAAGGTGGTGCATAGTGATTTGCTTCTCTCCTCCCGTTTTTTCCTCACAACATCCCTGTGAGGTAGGTTAGGCCGGGAGATTGCACAGCAGCCTCCCCCAGCCTGGTACCCTCTCAGTGTATTGGACTACAACTCCCATAATTCCCAGCCAGCATGGCCCTTGCCTGGGAGTTGTAGTCCAACACTTCTGGAAGCCACCAGGTTGTGGCAAGGCTGGAGTTAGATCCATTAAAGCCAACATTCTTAAAGTAGACCCAATAAAATCAATGGGAATATAAGTTAGTCAACACTTGCTAAGGCCTGTGGATTTCAGTGGGTCTACTCTTAAGTATGACTACGCTTGCATCTAGCCCTATAGTGAGTTTGGCTCAGAGTCACAGCTAAACTTCTGGTCCCTGTATCTGCGCACATTTAGTGATTAAGGCTGCGGGCCTGTACCCATTTACCTGGGAGTAATTGCCATTGCACTCAATGGGGCTCACTTCTGAGGAGACATACATAGGATCGAGCTGATAATCGGGAAATCCCCGGTTCGAATGTCACCAATGCCATGAACTCACTGGGTGGCCTTAGGCAAGCCGCTCTCTCTCAGCCTCCGTTCCCCCATCTGCAATCTGGTGGGGTAATAATACCGAACTACCCGACAGGGTTGTTGTAAGAATTACAACCAGATAATGCTTGTGGGGTGCTTTGAACACATGAAAGTGCTTTACAAATGTTCAGTTTCATTATTTCCTCCCCCTCCCACCACCTGTGTTTTCTTGAAGAAATGATGGTGCCCAGAGGGGAGAAGCACTTTGCACATGTTCAAAGGCATCGAAGATGTGTTGCAATTAAAACTAAAAAGTGCTTCCTTTTGGAATGCACTTTGCAGGAGCACAGGAGCTCCTCGCCCGTAAGTCTTTTTTTTCTTTCTTTTTTTTAAGGGAGCGACCCGCACTCCACATGTGTTCGAAGGCATTGACTACTGTACATCACTAAAAAAAAAGAAAAGAAAAGAAACACTGTGCAGGCTCAGAGGTTCCTTGCCTTTAGGACTCTTTTTTTTTTTTTAAACATAGAATAACTTTTTTTTTTTTCAAAATCTTAATTTTTTGAAACAAAGGGGTAAAAATGGAGAAACGCTGCCAGTCAGAGGAGACAAGGGGGTGCAGAACCTCAGGCCTGGGCACCAGTCTGGCTCCCTGGAGTTCCTCAAATGGCCCCGCCTCCTCCCTTGGCCTCTTCCCCCCTTTCCTGCATCATCCGATGGGTTTGTGCAGTTTCCCCTACAATCTAAAAGACTGAAACGCCTTTCCTAAGACTTAGTTACTGGCTGTAAGAGCTGAAAGCTAAAACAGGCTGGCGATTTGGGCTCCGCCCCCTTTTGCCCTCAACCCCGCCCTCCACTGGAATGCCCCCCCCCCCCCGAGAGCCTCTCTGAAATTGAATTTCAGGCCCTCGGGCACCCCCGGAATAGACTCTGTGCTGGTGTAAGCGCCTCCCCGTTGCCTCCAACGTGGCTTCCTTTGTCTCAGCAGGGCCAGTGACCATCTGCGGAGAAGTGACCATCTTGCATGGCGGTTTCCTGCTGGCCTCCAGGCTGTGCCATCCCAAGCCGTTGTCGGAGTTGGCCAAGTCCGACTGGCCCCTGGTGGGGAAGCCTGTCCTGGAGGCCCTTCAGGAGATCTGCACCCCCTGCTCATCTTACCCACCCCAATCCAATGCCTGGAAGAAGAAAGCAGCCGTCGTCCTGTGGTCCAAGATCCTTCTCTCCGGTGCCTCGTCAACCACTCTTAACCAGCGGTGGAAAGAGGACGTCTTCTTCTCGGTGAGCAACATGATCCCCGAGGTCAACCACACTGTCCTTTTTGAGCTGTTCAAGGCGGTGAATGCGCCCCGGCTGTTCACCCAGCTCCTCCTGGTGCTGCCAGGGCATGTCTGCCGGAGGGAGCTGGAGAACTTTGTCGACTACGTGGCCAAAGAGACTTCTCCGGTAGACGTGTCTTTCTTTCTAGACGTCTGGTGGGAGATTATGAAACACAAGGAAGGCCAGGAAGACAGGCTGACTTTGTCGTTCCGCACTGTATCCCACCAGCATCTCGCAGAGTCCGACGAAACGGGCCAAGCTCCGAAGAGGTTCAAGAGCGATGCCTCTTCTTCGCCGGGTTCCTCCTTGGCCAGCAGTATCCTCCCGGTCTTGATGGAGGGGTTGAAGCTGATCAAAGAGAGCGTCGTTCCAGCCAGGATGAAGTGTTATGCTCTCGCCAACCTGGTGGATGTGCTGTCCGTGTTGGTCGTGGCCGAGTGCGAGATAGAACTGCTGCCTGCCCAGGCTTACTTGGACAAGATCTCTTCAGTGGTGACCCTCTGGAGCAGCGACTGCGAGAACCGATATAACAAGAGGGGGCTGGACGAAAAGGTGAAGGAGGCTGAGAGGAGCGTGAGCCTGCTCAGAACGGCCAAGCTGTCCGACGAATCATTGCTTGCCAGTTTAGGCGTTCTCCGTACCTTGCTGGAGGAGTGGTCTCAAGAACTCCAGGCCCTGCTGAAAGACCCTCAGCAGAGCTGCTACGAAAGCTACCGGCTTCTCGACTGCCTGGCATCATTGGAGAAGAAGTTGACGAACTATGGCAAGTCAGAAAACCTTGAGCAGGAAAGGGCACAGGTGATGTCAGAGCTGAGCGAGCTCATTGCAGACTTCTTGAAGAAGATCGACCCCGGGTCATGGCACAAGAGTTCCGACACCGACCTTGTGGCTTCGGTGGCCATGGCGATCATTGACAAGAAGATGGACCGACACGAGGAGATGTGTTCCATTTTTGCTACCGAGAAGAACTGGGTGTTGACCAAAGATTGGGTCACTTGCCTCATTAGGAACAAAGAACTCTTCCAGGAACCGGAGCTGATCTTGAAATTGCTAGAGACAATGGTGGCTGTTAGCCACTCTGCCAATGCTGCTGAAAGCCGAGAGCAGCAAGCGAAGGTGGCCAAAGTAATCCTTGAGTGTTACACGGAGCTCTCTCTGGCAGATAAGAACAAAGTGATTTCTGGCATCCTGGCAACTTGGAGCAGGCAGGGCCTTTCAGGGATGTTGACGATGTTTGCAGAAGGGTTCCAGGAGGAGCTCAACGTTGCCTTTAACCAGATCATCCTGAGTGCCTCCGGCGAAGGCTTTAAGAAGGCCGTGGATTCGGTGTCCCGGTTGATACTCCTCAACCCGGAGGCGACCATCAAGAAAATAAGTAATCTAGCTGTGGCCAACTTGGGAACACACCAATTCTTGGCGGAGATCCTGTGTTCCTTCCCGGCTCTGAACTTCCGAGAGTATCGGGGTTCCCCAGATACATCCATCGGCTTGCTACTGGGGTGCTTGAAAGAGACTGTCTGGGACCGGCCTTCCTCTGCCAAGGAAAAGGAGCAGTTCTTAGAGTTCCTAGTTTATCTCATGCAACCTAGTGGAGCCAGCCCTCTCCTGTCTCCGGCAGAGGTCACCCAACACCTCGTCCTTCCTTTTCTGACATCGGACTCTCCTCGGATAGAACTGTCCTTGCAGATCCTCGACAAGGCCTTGAAGGTGCCTTCTGAACACAGCTGGGTTCACACTTGCCACCCGTTTCCACTCATCTTCTCCCTCTGCAAGCTCCTTGACGGGTTCACGCAGTATTGGCACGAGCCGCAAGGCCAGCACAGCTGTTCCCTGGAGACCAAAGACTTGGTGGCGAGTGACCTGGCACAGCTCTGCGATGCGCTCTTGGCCGAGAAGGACTCCTTATCTCCGGAGCTGTGGAACCAATCCGTGTCTTGGCTGCACAGGAAGGCAAGAGCTTTAGACTGGACTGTCAGCCTCCGGCTGAAGAACGTCTACGGAGAACACTTCAAGAACGAGGTCCCGGCTACTCTGTTTGAGGTCTCCAAGCTTCCGGAGGATGAGTGGACATCCCGTCCGCTCCTGAATTACGGGGCAGGCAGTGGGCTTCTGGCGTGGATGGAATGTTGCTGTGTCTCCACAGCCTTGAGGGAGCAGATGCTTGTGGTCCTCATGGTCAACGTGGACAACCCCGAAGAAGTCAACCTCTTCAGCAAGGGGTTTTTGGTGGCCCTTGTCCAGGTCTTCCCGTGGTGTAGCCAAAGCGAGTGGAGGCAACTCATCCACGTGGTCAAAAGCCTCTTGGAACGAGAGGTCCTCTATGTCCCTTACTCCCTTGAGTATGTCCAATACCTGCCTTTGTTGAACTTCCAGCCTTTTGCCTACCACCTCCAGTTCTCAGTGCTTCTCCTGAGGGGCTTCCAGTTCCTGTGCGGTTCCAGCGGTGCCACATGGATGCCAGCGGAGGCCTGGAAGCACGTGGTGCGGCTGCACTGCCTCAGTTTGTCCGATTTGCTGGGCTCGGTCAAGAGCATTGCCCGCGGCCAGTGGCACTCGGCGGAAGAGAAGAACGTGACCCGGGAGTTGTCCTTCGTTTACATCCAGCTGTTCTGCCACACCCTCCACGTGGCGGCCATGCTGCCGGACGACAGCACCGGCGAACCCCTCCTGCTCCTCTCCTTGGAGGTCCTCTCGCAGTACGTGACGCTGTACGACGTCGATGAGTCCCTCGGGAGCGCCCTGCGGAAGGCCAACGAGAAGCACTTCCTGGAATCCATCGCGGAGAACGTCACGAACAAGGAACTCCGTACCATGCTCTTGCAGAAGCTCCGTAAGCTGTGACGGCCGGCCTCGGTCAACCACCAAGGGAGCGGATGCCAATAGAGGAGCTCGACGGGTGTCCGCTGAAGTGAAGGATCCCTGGGATTGTTTGGGGCGCGGGGCTAAAACGAGCCAGCGTTTCGCCGGAGTGGACAAGATCCGAGACCATCGGTGGGAAATTTGGGAGTTTATAATAAACCTTTATCTCTTTCCTTATGGTTGTTTTTTTGGACTAGTCGGTCATTGATATTTGTAATAGCAATACTTAGGTGGCTGGTGGCCCTCCGGTAGGCAGAAAAGGCGGTGCACGAGAAAGCTCTGGGTATCCGTTGCGAGATCGAGACGAGGGTTGGGTATCTCTTAGGTTCAGGCTGGACCTGTAGGTGGATCTTAGACCCAGGAGGTGGGGGACCTGTTTTGGCCCGAGGGTCACATTTGCACTGGAACGCCGAGTCTGAACGCTAACAGTGGTCAGGCCTACGGCCCATGTCGGTGGAGATATGGCCACTCCACCTTGCCTCACACGTTCACACACACAGGAACACCCCATACAAACACACACAGTTTATACACAAATGCCACCCACACACAGTCCCCATCCAACTCCAGTGTGAGCCCATGCGGCGTGGTGGTTAGAGCTGGACTGGGAAGCTCGGGAGACCCGGGTTCTAGTCCCCAGTCGACCATGAAGCGCCCTTTTCTGCTGACCAGCCAAGGGCAGACGACAAAGCTTCCAAGTATTTTTACCAGGCCTGTCTGACATGGAGTTTTGGGAATCAGGCAAGGAACAGAACATGCAATTATTAGTTATTGGGCCGATTAAGGAAAAAAAAGAATAAATTGAAAACGAAGCTGCCAATATCTCAATGCCTTTATACCAGGGGTGTTTAACCTCTTTCAGCCCGAGGGCCGGATTCTGTTTCGGAGAAGCTCTCGGGGGCCGTGTTCCAGTGG
The DNA here is from genome assembly GCA_021292165.1 of Shinisaurus crocodilurus. Lineage (NCBI taxonomy): Eukaryota > Metazoa > Chordata > Lepidosauria > Squamata > Shinisauridae > Shinisaurus > Shinisaurus crocodilurus. The sequence goes on along the minus strand of CM037886.1, from coordinate 17,839,395 downwards.
TGGGCGGGCCTGAAGGCAAAAGGGGCAGGGCCCAAAATACCAGCCTAGTTTGGCTTCAAGCTCTTACCGCCAGTAACTCCGCCTCAGGAGAGTCATTTCAGCCTTTTAGAAGGGGGGAATTGCACAAAAAACAGGAAATCACCCAAAAAAATAGGGGGGGAGGGCCATGGCCTTCGGGGGAACCAGATAGGGCCAGATTTCCCACCTACCCCCAAGCCTGAGGTCACACCTGTGCTTTATACAAATATATGGCACAACCAAAATCAGAATACCATGCAGAGTTCTGCCCACCACACCTCAAAAAGGCGACTGTATTACTGTTTTGTAGAGCTAGAAAAGATAGTGTAGTGCTAGAAAAGGTGGGGAACACACCAAAAAATTATTGAACAGGTGGAGCAACTCTGTTTATGAGCCTAGAATGTTTGGAACCCTTAAATTAAAAAAATAAATACATAATGCAAGAAAGGGGTGTGTCATAGATATGCATAAAATCATGCATGGTGCAGAGAAAGTGGATAGGGAGACTGTTCCCCCCCCCCTTACGATATTAAAACCTGGGGTGTTCCAGTGAGGGTGAACAGCTGGAAGGAGAAGGCCCTGTGGAGAACAAGAGAAAAAACTTTCCGGTGCCCGGAAAAAAATTGTTTATTTTGCCCAATACGTTTCGGAAACCTATCTTTTTCTTTTGTCGTTTTAATGCAGAAGAGATGCTGGAAGGACTCTTTTCCCTCAATATATCTGGAAAAAAAGGCAAGCAGCCCCTAACAAAGGAAAAAGGTGGTTTCCGAAAGGGGTTGAGCAAAAGAAATATTATTTCTGGGCACCTGAGAATATTTTTCTCGCTCGCTTTTGTGATACGCAAGTGCCTTTCCCCTGCCGTTGTTACAGGGAGGACTGTAGAAGCCATCTTGGGTTCCTTGGAAGAGGGATATAAAGGCTGGGATATAACTGATGGTAATAGAAATAATAATAATAATAAATTAATATTAACATACCTCTCAAAGGATTCCTGACCCTTAAAAATCACTGTTTTTCTACAAAGTACAGTACTTACAAAATCTTAAGACCGAAGCAACTCTTATGTGGAAATGAGATGGGAAAAGGCAGAATTGCTCAAGAGAACTATTTTATTGGACTGCTTTCAACCTCCAGGGCACTTGTCTCATGGGAAAGCAGCCATAATCCAGTGACTTAGTCCAGGTCTATGTAGCCTTTTTTCGCTCATCTTCGCCCGTTGTGTCAAGGCTGTATCACAGTGAGGAGAAAGCACCCATCCTCGCGGAGCTCCCGCACATTATCCCGCGAGAGTCGTGTAAACACTGGAAGTGGTCAGCGTGTTTTGGCAGGTCTGGCTGCTTCAGATCGCCTGGAAGACCCAACGTATAACAGCGCAGAACCGTTCTTAAAAAACCGTCCGGCTGGTTCGGACACATCTTTTGTGATCTTTTGGAGGACCAAAACTTGTCGTGTATCTCCGTTGATTAGAAGTAGCTACAACGAATACTACAAAAAATAGTCCTTGTTGTTGTTGTTATTTTGATCTTGAATATATCCAAGAAGAAACACATCAAATTAAATATAAATACTAGTATCTTGATGTTCATCTTTTTCCCCAACCCCACCAGGAGACTTTGAATGTCTCTCTTCAATGTTTGGTAGGTCCTGACCTTTCTTTATGATCTCTCCAGGGGACCTGAACAAAATTGACGGCGTAGAACGGTTTCCGCCGACGTGCACTCCAGAAACGTTGGGACTACAACACCCAGCATGCCCTGGCCAGCATGTATTGTAGTCGAATGCATCTGGAGGGCACCAGGTTGGCATAGGTTCTTTTAAAGAAAAAGACGCAGACAACGGTGAGAGAAATAAATATGGCAGACACCTACGTGTTTGCCAGAGTGGTTATTGTTAAGATAAACCAGCTGATAGCTTACCGAGGACCAAAAAAATATGTTTAAAAAGAGGAATGCTCGCAGAGATTAGTGCAATTTTTAAGTCTTTCGAGGGTCTCCCCAGTCCGCTGTACGTAAGGCAGAAAGTAGCTCTCCAGATGTTTTTGGGACTTCCAACTCCCACCATTCCTGACCACTGGCCATACTGGCAGAGGCTTCTGGGAGCTGAGGTCCAAAACATCTGGAGAGAGCGACCATCTGACCACCCCCTGGCGTAAGAAGGTGTCATCTGGGTCATAACAGTAACTGAGGGAGGCTTGGGAGACGCGGCTGATGGCTGAGCTTTTGATCTGCCCGAACAGGGTGGCCCCCAACTGGACGCCCTCCAGATGTTCTGGATGACAACTCCTGGCATCCCTGGCTGGGGACCAATGAGAGTTCAAGTCCTAAACATCTGGATAGAGGGGGGAGAAGGAGCAAGGCTAGAGATTGGGTGTGGGAGGAACAGTGAGCTGCGGAAATGGAGGAGAGAGAGCAAGGCCAGAAGGGAGGGAAAACAGCAGGGCAAAGGGGTAGAAGGGAGAGAAAGAGCAAGGCCAGAGGCTGGGAGCTCCCAGCATACCCTGCCAGCATGGCTAATGACAAGGGATGCTGGGAGCTGTAGTCCAGCAACATCCAGGGACCCAAGGTTGGGAGCCACTGGGCTAGAGGCTGTGGAAGAGGGGGAAACGGCAAGGCCAGGGGGCAGAGAAAGGGCAAGGCTAGAGGCTGGGAGAGGGAGAAACCGCAAGATAAAGGAGTGAGTGGAAGGGAAAGAGCAAGGCCAGGGGCTAGGACGGGAGAGAGAATGCGAGGAAGGGGGTTGGGGGAGAGAAAAGGCGAGGCTGGGAGGAGGGGGGAATGGAAAGTGCTGCTTGCTGGCCTTCCTAGTCGTCTTCCATCCACACCGGTGTTTCCCCTTTGCTCTCTCTCTCTGCACTCCCAGCCTCTTGACTAGCCAGGCCCCCACGGCAGCCATTATATGACTAGCCACATCCTCCATGGGAGCCATTTTGTAGTGGTGCCCACATAGATTTCATAGGATCATCGAGTTGGAAGGGGCCTGCAAGGCCTATCGGGTCCAACCCTCTGCTCAATGCAGGAAACTAGAGGAGGGGTCTCCCATCCGAGTAACAACCAGGCCTGACCCTGCTTAGCTTTCCAGGCTCAAGACAAGCTGAGCCAGCATAAGCCACGGGCCTGTTCAGTTTCTCAAATTCCTAACTGTGCCCTTGGGTCGAAAAAGGTTGGGCACCCCTGCCTTGGGGGCCTCTGCAAAGGCCCACCCAGCTGACCTCTCCTTTTCTGAAGAGTTGGCCGCCTTCAGCTTCAGGCCCAGGGGCTGTTGGCGTGGCAATGCTCTGCACCACCCCCACCTCGCATGGCGCTGCCGGTGTGGTAGAGGGAGACTGACTGCGTATTAGGGCTGATCCACAAGATAGGTGCCTTACTCAGGGGTGTTGCTAGGCCCTGAAAAGATTCAAGGAGCGTCTCCAGCAACACCAAGTAGGCCACTCAACGAGATCTGCCACAGACGGCCTTCTCCTTGTCCCTTCAGCCAGAGCAGCTAGACTGGTGGGGACGAGGAAGAGGGTCTTTTCTGTGGCGGCCCCCATACTGTGGAACTCTCTCCCGAGTGACCTCCGCCATGCCCCCTCTCTGCTGAGCTTCCGCCGCTCACTAAAAACATGGCTGTTCAGGCGGGAATATGGGGTGGGCGAAGATTTTAAAATTTTATGCTGTTTTAAATGTATTTTATATTTTATCATGTTGTACATCACCCAGAGTGGCCGGTTTGCCGGCCAGATGGGCGATCCATAAATACAACAAATGAATAAAATAAATTCAGGGACCAGGCCACCAATCCGCATCAAACTCGCACGTGTCGATTTTATACCGACATAGGCAAATGTACAAAGAACGACTAGGTTGTATTTAACTTTCAAAGGAGGCAAAGCCAGCCTGTTAACTTCTGCAAGTAACCTCCCATTCTTCAGCTAATTTGCACCCTGCCCCAGATCACCCTAAAGCAACGGAAATTTTGTTCCCCCCCCCCCTCTAAGCTGAATTGCCATGCAAGGGAAGATCATTTTGGGGGGAGGCTGGGATCTGGAGCATGTGGGATGGGGAGAGTGAAGCCTTCCGTCCCCTTGAAAATAACCCCCCTGCGTGGCAATTATGCTAAGCAAAACCCCTTCCATTGGCACCAACGAGCACTCGGGTCTCCGGGAGATACATTTGGGGCCCTAAGAAATAGGTTCGGGGTGTGGGCCCCCCATGGGCCCAGGTCTAGCAACACCCACGACGGGCACATTTTATGTTCACGCCACTGCCTAACGCAGCCGCCGCCACAGGGGAGATCTTTTCACCCTGCACCTCTGAGCCGTTCAAATCGACCATAAGAGGGGGGTACCCTCAGCCGCCCAGCCTTCCCCCCCCCTCAAACAAATACAATCGGTTGGTGCAACGCGCCACGTTCATTCTCATAAACGAAGCCTGTACGAGTCTCCGTGTTTGACGGCAAGGGGACAATGCCCGCAAGGGTGGGCGGGCGCAGCAGCTTAAAAGAGCCGAGACGGGAATACGGTGCTCTACGACTTCAGCCCGCAATGCCCGGATTAGGCTCGACTCAAGCCGCGGCGGTGGCAGTACTCTTTGCGACTGGGGGCTGCTGGGTGGCAAGAAGGGCAGAGCAGCAGGGGATCCGTATCTGAGGGAGACCCGGCGACGTGGAATGAAGTCACACGGTGCGGGGAAAACCTTGTGCGGCACTCGAGAAACAGAACGGGACGCTTTCCCCGCACCCCCGCTTCGGGCTCCATGCAGCAGAATCAATAGTTCAACGTCCTGTCCTCCCTTCTATATTTAATACTTTTTAAACCTCGAAACCCCACCTGGTTTTCACTGCCGGCCCTCCTTTCTCTCTTCAACGGTTCAGCAAAAAACGAAAACGCAGGACAGCCCGTGTGTGGGGTGTGTGTGCCTGTGTGCCCAAAGCACCACCTCCTAACTTTCTTGGCGAGCACTAGGCCCGCTATATCCGTCCCGTCCCCCCCCCCAGTTTCTGGGCACCCCGCTCCTAATTCCACTTCCGAGGCGGAATTGGGTCCCTCAAAATATCCTCGGCATCTCCCCCTTCCCCGCAAGGGTGCTTGAAATCCGTATCCAGCTCCGGCGATCGAAACAGCAGCACCCTTCTCGCAATGCGGATGTCTTTTTTTTCCTGGACTGTACGGGGATCCCAAAGCGTGCGAGCATCAACGGAGAAGGCTGGTGTGTGTCCTAGTGTCTTACTTCTTCTCTCTCTCCCCCCAAGATTTGAGGAAGAGGTGGGTCTCCCCCAGCTGAGATCCTATTTTAGCTGGAGATGCCCGGGATTGAACCTGCGAGCCTGCAAGGCAGGCACTTCTACTGCTGAACTCTGGGACAAGCCTGCTCATTTTCCATGATTTATGTGAGGCGTGGGGAGGAGCGACAAGGTACACAGGGCACCCGCCATTCAAGGGTGATCTCGCTCGGCCTCTTCCCCAGCTTCTGCAGTTTCACCCTGCATTACCCATGTTTGCGTCCATAAGGGCTAGCAACTTGGCATCCAAAAAAAAAGAAGAGCAAAAGTTAAGCTTAAAAAAAAAAAAAAAATTCTAGGGGAAATGAGTTCTTCAGCTTTTGAAAACTTTTTTTTGGGGGGGAGGGCCTTCGCTGCTGTGAAAGGACATGGATTTGTTTGGCTTCCATAAAAACTGGCTGTAGAGGTTGCCCCTTGAATCTTGGGAGTGGAATTGAGAGAAGAAGGGTGCAGAGGTTTGGGAGAGAAGGGTCAGTATTGTAGTGGGGGAAGAGATAGCAGGACAGACGTTGAGGGAACAACTTGGTTGTTAGCAGAAGGAATGTTTCCGAACCCCTCCTGGGCTTGCAAAACCAGCCAGGGCCCGGAGAGGTTAGGACCGGCAGCATCCGGAACCGGACACGCAGTGGTCCCACTAGGGGTAAGCAATTTCCAGGTCACGACGCTCGACCTCTGCCTACGTCTAGAATGCCGCAACGGCTGCGGTTAGAAAATCTCGGTGAGTCGTATGTGTGCGGGAGGGGACTTTTTGATTAGAAACAAACCCAAAAACACACACACACCCAGCCTTGTTCCTGCCGTTCTGCGGCAACAGAGGTGACCCGGGCGTCTGTTGCTGGTCAAGGGTACCCCCGGGAAAACCCGTGCAGGTTCCAAAACCGCAGGCCTCCCCGCCGCCACCCGAGGCGCCGATTCAGAGAGGCAAGGCATCCAGTGTTTGCAGGATGGGTCCAGAGCCACCGTTATCTGGCTCGGTCTGGCTCGCTGCCGTAGAGCCTCGTGGCCTTCCGGCAGATGAGGACGAACCAGTAGAGCTGCGGGGCGATGAGCAACGCGTTGGCCACGTTGCAGTGCAGAGGGATGCGGAACGGCACTTCGTAGATGGGCAGGCCCGTCTGCCGGCCGTAGGCCCAGTACATGAATGGGAAGAGGACGATCCGGCAGAGGAAAAATGTCACCAGGATGAGGATGCCGTTGACTTTGTGCAAGAGGGAGTCCTGCATTTTCAGCTGCACCCAGAGGGGAAAAGGAAAGAAAGATCGAGAGAACATTGAGAAGGTTAAGAGAACTGCCACCCCAAAATGAGGACAATCTCATACACAGTGAGTGGAGCAAGCTACCGTACCGCGAGAAATAATTCCTAATCATCTCGTTAAAGCGGGGGTGAGGAACCCCTGGCCCGTGGCCCGAATCTGGCCCCACCCCCTTTCTCCCAATTTTCACCCATCGTTTGGTGGTTACCCAACCAATCTAAAACGCTTCTCCCTAAAGGCTGAGTGACCGGCGGTAAGAGCGTTAAGCAGAAATAGGCTGGTATTTTGGGGGCCCGCCCTCTTCTGCCTGTGGCCCCGCCCACCCCTGGAATGCGGCCCCCGAGAGCTGCTTCGGAATGGAATCCGGCCCTTGGGCTGAAAGAGGTTCAACACCCCTGTATTAAAAAAGCTCCTTTAATTCGGGAGGTAGAGACGGAGGGGTTGCCCGTTGCTTTTCTGTACGCTTTGCCGTTCTGGCCTTGCCTCCTTCCGTTTCAGGCTCCTCAGTGGCGGTGGATAATCCTGCCACATCTTTGCATCCGGCAATCCGCCGCTCCCGATGCGAAAATACGACGGGATTATCTGCCATCCGAGGAAGCGGCCTGTTGTGTCTCTGTGCGTCGCCGATCTGGGGGGTAATTCTCAACAATCTCTGAATCAGGATTGAAGAAACTCTTTCTATGTACGCTTCTACATACAAGTCACTGTTTTGGGCTGGCCATTATTTTTGGGGACATCAGTGACTCATTGAGAAAGAGGGGATTCTGGGAGAAGGAATTTCTTGCTCTTCCGTCCTCGGGGAAGGCGACCCGTTTTGAGCGTCAAGAGTGCAGCACGCTGCCAGCATCAACTTGGGGAGGCAAGCCCGACGATCGGAAGCCGCAAGGTGCCTGACGTTCCCAGAGACCCAGCAATGTGGGGGTGGGGGTGGTTTGTTTTTGGTTATTTTACCTGCATCAAGATCTTGCCCAGCGACACAAAGGGGGTGCTCAGCTCGGCCAAGAAGATGCAGCCAACAAAGAAGTCTCCTCGCTTGCCTCGGAGGTGCTGTGGACGAAAAGGCAGGAAGTTAGAAGTGAGCGGGACGGACGGGATCATCACCCCTGCTATTAAAATAGTCCCGGTGCTGCGTCCCTGCAAGCCTCTGCTCCGCTACACCCCTGCGCGGAGGGTGGGCTCACCATGGCCACCGGCGTCAGGACGATGAGGATGAAAAGGTGGTGTGTGACCATCAGCCTCTCCTTCCGCAGGAAACCCTTTACGCTGTCCCGGGAGTGCATTCTGTCGCCCGGCTCTTTTTCTGCACTCTTGTGCCAGTAGCAGAGGTACATGACGTAGACGTCATAGGTCATGTAGGAAACCACGATCCACATGTACTCACGGGCGATCCAGTGCCTGTCGTGGTGACGTAGAGGGGCATTAAAGGAGGGCCGTGTTTATGGGTATCACATCTGCTCCCCAGCCAGGAATTCATTTATTGATGTTTCTTTGTTGATTACGGTACATATCTAATCTGCCCAATAACTAATGTTCTCAGGTAGCAGCACCAATCACCACGCATTTCCTGCTTTGACATTTTTTTGCGTTCAAAAACATTGCCAACACCGCCAACACCCCCAAAAAAGAAACCTCCACCAAACCCTCCACATTTCAAATGTGAAAGCTTTGCCTTTGACGTTTGGCAAAATACACACGCAAAAAAATAAAAAATAGGGGGTTGGTTCCAGACTTCATCCCATGTAAGAGTAGACCCACTGAAATCAACTGGTCTACTCTGAAGGTGGCTAAGTCTGGATCGAAGCCAAGGGGGTTGGGGTTGTGGTCTTTTTTGGGAGGCGGGGCTTTCTGAGCACCTTTCTTTTGCATAATTCCAAAGGCAAAAAATATGACTTCACGTTTGAGAAGGTAGGAGCTTGCCTCGAAACCGGCACGCTTCAGAAGTCTGGATTGGCCCCTCTCGATTGCAGCGGGTGCCAAAGGAGAGATCTCATAGACCAGGGGTGTGGAGCCCTCGGGGGCTGCATTCTAGTGGTGGGCGGAGCCAAAGGCAAAAGGGGCGAGGCCAAGAAATACCGGCCTATTTTAGCTTCAAGCTCTTCCTGCCAGTAATGAAGCTTTTGGAGAGGCATTTCAACCTTTTAGAATGGGGGGGGGGGGGGGACGGGACTGCACAGCACAACAGCCAAGAAACCCCCACAAGGATCGGTGGTCGGGGGGGAATTGGGGCCCGGCCATCTGGGAAACCCCAGAAGGCCGGATTTGGCTCCCTGGGCCTTAGTCTCTGCACCCCTGTAAGAAACCGTCAGCTATCAAATTCGAAATGCCTCTGAATGCTTTTCTACCTGATAATGTCAAAATAGAAGAATGAAAAGTCCTTGCGTATCGGAGATCAGATATCGGAGTCGCGTCAGGGTGGATGTCCGATGCTGCTCTATGAATTACCTTCGTGGATCAGGTAAGATGACTTCCGCCAAGCCCACAAGCGGGGCCTAAAACTGATGGCTGTACCCAGTTTTTCATCTCCAACAAGAAAAGAGCCAGTGTGGCGTAGAGGTGAGAGTGTCGGACTGGGACGCAGGAGATCCGGGTTCGAGTCCTCACCCAGCCGCTCACTGGGTGACTTTGGGCCAGTCACTGACTCTCAGCCTAACCTCCCTCACAGGGTTGTTGTGAGGATAAAATGGGAGAGGAGGAGGATCGTGTAAGCCGCCTTGGGTTCCTCAAAAGAGGGGAAAAGGCGGGGTATAAATATAATAAATAAATAAATATACACCAAATACTCACAGCTAGGCTGCCTCAGAACATGGAGTTTCTATATGGCTACTGGGACTAATACGTATGGATGGACCCACCCTCTTCCATGAAGATGTATAACCCATTTAAAAAGAAAAAGCCAGCCAGACTAGTCACTATTGCCAGATCTTGTGGCAATGAGTTCCACATGTTCACTAGATCAAAGGTGAGGAGAAGCGCGACCATTCCACCAGCCCACTGAGAGACTGACTTTTTTCCTCCTCTTCCCTCCTTGTCCCTCTTCCTTGCGTGTCGTGTCTTTTAGACTGGAAGACTACGGGCAGAGGCTGTTTTGTTTTACAGCTTGCATGCAGAGCTGCCCCGGCAGCCTTTTTGGCCAAGGAGAGCAGGGATAGAAAGACTTTACACAAATAAATCAACGACACAGCGCACGAGGAAGAATTTCCTTTTGTCGGTCCTCAAACTCCTGCCGACCATTCAGTTTTGGGTAACTCCAAAATCTAGTAGTATACAAGAGGATTTATTTTTTTTAAGCCTTCTCTCTCTCTCTCTCTCTCTCTCTCTCTCTTTCCCGCTCGATATTGTCATAACTTTATTGTCAAAACTCTAATTGTGCCGTTGTTTCCCCCACATGCATGCCCAAAAACTAAAATGCCCAATTTAATCACTTTTCTTCTAGTCTTTCACTATGTAGAATGACATTTTCTCCCTCCTGCTCTCGGTTCGCTAAATATTGGATTGTGAGGCTTCAGATCTTTGGGGTGTGCTTGGGGGTTGTCCCCAATGCACAATTGCTTCTGCAAAGTTTCCCCCGCTTCCAGTTGAAAAGTAGACCTTTCAAACGTCTCCTTTTCTTTGTGCAATACCTTTCCCCATGCAAGAGGCTGTTGGGAAACCACGGCAGCCGGTAACATCTTTCCTTCTGCCTACTTGCTGGGACGGCGCTTGAGCAACAAAGAATGGGTTCAACTGACAAAACGTCCCTTTTTGGAAATAATTTCTACCGAGCCGTTATCACCTGGAGAAGGGAGGTCATCCAAGGCACTGTGGAACTGAATATATATATATATATATATAAATTTAGATCGTGCCACAAACATGCAATGGCGCTTCACTGAGAATCATCGAATACAGATCTCTGCCCCGAGGAACTTGCAGTGTAAATTTCCAACGGTGTAGGAGACGATGAAAGAAAAGACGGAGAGGGTAACAAGAAGACATAGGGAGAGGAAACATTCATTTTGGCGGCCTGGTAGACAGGCCAAGGGGGCAGCAAATATTTATCTATTTATGAATATTCTGGGCTTTTTAAAAGCCACATTTTCTGCCGAAACAAAACACATACAGAAGAACATCAGAAGAGCCCTGCTGGATCAGGCCAATGGTCCATCTCATCCAGCATTCTGTTCACACAGTGGCCAGCCAGCTGCCCACGGGAAACCCACAAGCAGGACACGGGTGCAAGAGCACCCTCCCACCCATGTTCCCCAGCAACTGGTTTACATAGGCAGACTGCCTCTGATCCTGGAGGTAGCATAGAGCCATCAGGACTAGTAGCCACTGATCAGCTTCTCCTCCATGAATTTGTCCAATCCCCTTCTGAAGCCGTCCAAATTGGTGGCCATCACGACATCTTGTGGTAGCCAATTCCATAGTTCAACTCTGTGCTGTGTGAAGAAGCCCTTCCTTTTCTGCCGGCCATCAAATCTGTGACCTGCAGCCACAGTGCTCCATTTCCTTGATCGTATCTCACTGGGAGAGGCCACTGGGCCCTCGGGGCTTGAACTGGGAACTTCCTAGGTGGTACAGGCCGAGATCTAGCTGAGTTAATGATCTTGATATGGTTGGCGCTCAGGGCTGCAGAGCCCCCCTTCAGGCACACACGAGAATAGCGGCAAGCCCAACATGAGCCTTTCTGGTTGGTGCGCAGTATGTAGCCCGTGGATTGGCCAGGTTCAGGTATAAATACCCAGTGCCCTGCCTCCACTTGCGTGACCAAGCTGGGCGTTGGGTTCTGGAAACTGAGCTCTTGGGATCCATGAGAAGACTGAGGGGAGATAGGATTGCACTTTTCGAGTACCTGGAGGGTTGTCACACAGAAGAGGGCCTTAGAAAAAAGGCGAGTAAGGGGAGACAGTCACGAGGTGTCCAAAATGATGCCTGGTGTGGAGAAAGTGGAGGGGGAGAGACATTTCTCTCCCTCTCTCACAATACTAAAACCCAAAGGGGTTGGTTGGTGGTGAGAGATTCAGGACAGATTAATTAATTAATTAATTAATTATATTTATACCCCACCTTTTTTCCCTGCAAGGAATCCCAAGGCGGCTTACATAATCCTCCTCTCCATTTTATCCTCACAACAACCCTGTGAGGTAGCTTAGGCTGAGAGTCAGTGACTGGCCCAAAGTCACCCAAAAGGAAGTCCTCCCTTCACACAGTGCAGAGTTAAAACTATGGAATTCACTCCCACAAGATGTCGTCGTGATGGCCACCAATTTGGACAGCTTTAAAGGGGGATTGGACAAATTCATGGAGGAGAAGGCTATCCATGGCTACTAGTCCTCATGGCTAGATGCTACCTCCAGGATCAGAGGCAGTATGCCTACGTACACCAGTTGCTGGGGAGGGTGCTGTTGCACTCATGTCCTGCTTGTGGGTTTCCCGTGGGCCACTGGTTGGCCACTGTGTGTGAACAGAATGCTGGACGAGTTGGACCCAGGTTGGTCTGATCCAGCAGGGCTCTTCTGAAGTTCTTAGGGCCTCAGTCTCATCGCTATCATCCAAGACTGTAGGACACGAAATAAATAACAGCCTTAAGTTACAAGAAGGCAGATTTTGGATTGAACATCAGGAAAAACTCCAGACAATGGGTCCAACTCCCTAGGGAGGTGGTGGGCTCTCTGTTGCAGGGTGTCTTCAAGCAAAGACTGGACAGCCGTCTGTCAGGGATGCTTGAAACTGGATTCCTGGACCAAGCAGGGGGTTGGACTCGACGGCCTATATGGCCCCTTCCAACTCCAGGATTCTATGATCCCCTGGGTTGAATTTGCACTCGAGGTCTGGATAGAGGGAAGGTCATCCCCTGCATGTTGACGGCGGCTGTCAGCATGCAATTCAGTTCTTTAAAAAAACCCAATTTTATTCATCACTGCATTTATACCCTGCCTTTTTTCCTCTAGAAAGGAACCCAAGGCGACTTACATAATCCTCCTCCTCTCCATTTTTATCCTCACAACAACCCTGTGAGGTAGGTTAGGCTGAGAGTCAGGGACTAGCCCAAAGTCACCCAGGGAGCTTCATGGCCGAGTGGGGACTCGAACCTGGATCTCCCGAGTCCCAGTCCAAGACTGTCACCGCTGTGCCACACCGGCTCTTATTCCGATGCAGAAAAGCTACAGCAAGTTGTGTGTTCCCAGATGGGCCCAATCCCATGTGCAGACAATGCCTCTCAAGTCAAGGGTGTTCATTCCCAAGTAAGAGGGCTGCAGTCAAGGCGCCGTATCTCTGCGGGTGAAAGTCCTTGGGGGGGGGCAGGCTTCGGTTTATAACCCTCCTTAAATTACCTGTCATTCACCACGTCCTTGCAGCTAAAGATCACAACGATTCCCGAAAGCGTGGCCATGACGGCTTGAACAGAGGACACCAGCCTGGGGGGGAGGAAAGAAACGAAAAGAGTAAACCTTGGCACCTCAGCACTGGAAAGATTTGGGGCCCCAGGACCACAAATCGACATATGCTAATTTATATCTCGATATGCAAATTTGGAAATAATTCCTAGGATCTATTTAAATTTCCCAGGAGGGAAAGCCAGCCAATTCAGTTCTCCTCTAAAACATCGCAAATAAAATAAATTCTGCGATTAGATTTTCACCCTGATGACCCAGATCATCCCAAACCACTGGGAAAAAGTCCCCCCCCCCGAGCTTAATTGCCATGCGGTGGGGGGGAATTTGGGGTGGTGGTGCGTGTTGCAGCATGTGGAAAGGGGAGAGTGAAGCCTTCCCTCCCCAGCTGCGATGCCCCCCTTGAAAATTGCCAGTTGCATGGCCATTAAGATGAGAAAAACACCTTCCGTTGGCACCAATGGACGCTCGGGGGCCTGGGGAAAAGATTCGGGGCATGGGCCCCTGCGGGCCCCTGCCTAGCAACGCCGCTGACTGGCACATTGTGGTGGAATTGAAGGAAGGCAGGGTCGATATGCAGATGAAATGATTTCCTGCAACGGCCCTAGCAGCATTGCTGGAAACGAAATTGAGTGCTGTTCATTTCATTCATATCCCACCCTTTCGATAGGGTTGTGTGGGTTGTTGCGCCCGTCGGCGCCCCGTCTCTGCACGGGCCCCTTCTTCTGCTTACAGCGTGGGCGCAGGCAACTTTGTTGGCCAAAAGCATCTGGAGGGCCTGCGAGTTGCCCAACCCTGGTGTGCAGGGCTCAATTCAATGAGCATTCCCCGATATTTCCAATGCCCGGGCAGTGAGTGTGCCGTTCCTTACGTCGCCGAAAGGGCACATGAGAGAGATATCAGCCAGCGTGGGGGAACTCCAAGGTCTGCTGAAATACAAAAACAGCTTTCAGGGCAGAGAAGCCCCCAAAGTTGAGCGGGGAGACAACCCAATGAGGCATGAGCGTGTTGACTCCTGGAGGAGAGGGAACCAGGAAACTGCACAGAAGGGGGAACGGAATGGAGTATCCGGCAGCGGGGTCCTGAACAGGAATAACGCCCCCCCCCCCGGTCCTGCAATGTTTTGCTGCAGTTCCGGCGTCTAAACTCCTGAATGGCCTGGGCTCAGCCTATCTAAGACAGTGTCAGTGCCGCTTTGTTCCATTAGGGGAGCTGCTGGACCTGGCGCGCTCCAGATGGTGTTGGACTACAAGTCCCAGCATCCCCCAGCCTGGGGGATGCTGGGACTTGTAGTCCAACACTCCTAGAAGGCGCCGGGTTGAGGAAGGCCGGTACAGACCTTCCTATGTTCAAGCAACTTTACGTGCGCCATCTAACTGTCATCCTTACGATAACCCTGCAAGGTAGACTGGCGCTATTATCTACCCCCCCGCCCCATCTTGCCGACGAAGGGGCCGGGGCTGAGAGCGGGTGCTGTCGCTTGCCCAAGGCCACCTCAGCACTTTGCGACGGAGACAGGACGTGAATCCTGGAGCTTCCCAATTTGGCAGTTCATAATAGTTTGAATTTGAGGGGTGGGTGGTGGGGAGAGAGATGGGAGAGGAGGAGAATTGAAAATAAACAAATGCTTCCCGTTTTGCCACGAGCCCTTTGAAGACTGGAACTGGCAAGGTCACCGTGTCCAGATACACTAGGTAAATATCCTTAAATCAATAAACCTTGGCCTGCCGTTCAAGCATCCATTCCCCGGCGGAAATGGTACATTTCGTTCGGGGGGGGGGGCGTGCAGTTCTCTGCCCCTCCGGCATCTTGGGAGACCCATCACTGGCGGGGGAGGGGGTGCTGGGAAGCAAAATAGCCGTGTACGGTGGCCAACTTCCTGAATATTATGTGTTGGGAGGGGGATAGGGGGAGTTCACAGCACCCGGCCCCTGGGCGCACTCCCCCCCAACACACTTTGAAGTATTTCCTGGACTTTGAAATAATAATAATAAAAAAGGAAAGCCGCAAAGTCTGCAGCGGGTACGGGGCTCTTTGGCATTCCCCGCGTGGCCCGGGAGCGGGGGGGGGGTTCTCCGGACGACGCCTCGGGGCTCCTTGGAGGAAAGGGGGATTACAAGTGCAACAAAAAATAATAAATTCTTGCTGGTGTTAGGTGACCTCCCTCGAGAAGCACCCAAATAAGCAGAGGCGGATTAAAGGCAAGCGTTCCCCCCCCCAAATGCATCCTTGACCCAGCAAATGCTTCGTCAGACCATGAACATTTCACCTGCTTCAAGCCAAAACCACGCAGAGGAGGTGTGGTCCCGCTTCTCTGGCCTCCTCTCTGAATCAGTCCTGTCTTCAGAACCATGAGGACTGGAATCTTAACTTTGTTTTTAAAGGGAAGGAGCAGGGCTCAGTGGGAGAGCCCCTGCTTGGCATGCAG
Organism: Shinisaurus crocodilurus; assembly: GCA_021292165.1. NCBI lineage: Eukaryota > Metazoa > Chordata > Lepidosauria > Squamata > Shinisauridae > Shinisaurus > Shinisaurus crocodilurus. The sequence goes on along the minus strand of CM037886.1, from coordinate 17,824,060 downwards.
AAGGTGACCAGGTTCGATCCCCGGAGTCTCCAGTTCAGGGAAGACCCCCCCTCCGTCTGCCCCAAGTCCCTGGAAAAATTTGGCCAATCGAAACAACATTGGGCTGGAAGGACAAGCAGACGGTGCTGGCAGAATCCTGTGTTAACCCATCACTACATGGGTGGCCACAGAGAATTAAAAATCCAAAATGTAGTGCCGATGAGTCTTGTTTGCTTTCAACAGCCAGGGTGGAAGGCGCCAGTTCGGGATGCAGAACTCCCGCCCTTCTTCAGCCAGTTTTTAAATAATCTAACCGAGGGAGTGGCAAAATTCCCCAGCGGCCTTTTCAGAGACAGACAGCAATTCCTTTCCAAGCAAGGAGCCGGGCGTTCGGGGTGGCTGGCCGGAAAGCCTCAGCCACGGGCTTCACACCCCGCCCTGCCTGTAATCCCAGAAGCGTGAGAGGCCTTGGAACAGGTTCCCCGGGGGTTGATGAGAAAGCACTCTGCGCGGCCTCAGAAGCTTGTGGTGCGTTGGGGGAGCCGCTCTAGATGGGGATCGGGTGGAAGTCACGGGAAATCCCAGCATCACGCATGCGCATTTTATCCGACCGCGGGAGGGAAATGCCGGGCAGGCCGGACTCTCAAGTTGCTAGATCTCAAGGAGTCGAGCCGCTAGATCTCAACGAGGAGGATTTCCCCCCCCCCCATTGCTCCAACAGAGGCGGAGATTGTCTCGCTGCAAGGCATTGCGAAGTAACTGAAAGGCACGGCTGCCGTAGCGAACGTGGTTAATCCAGCGTGGGCTAACTATCCAACACAGCAGCCTGAGGCCAGAGTATTGCCATGGCTGGCGTTTCAGGGTGAAATCAGAGAACCCTGGGTTCAAATTCCACAGCCCTGAAAATTCACTGGCTGGCTTTGACAGGTCACGATCCAGGCGGGGCCGTTCCAGACCTGACAATGGTTTATGACGATGAACACTCATGAACAGCCAAGCCAGTTTTTGTTTGGCTGCGGAGCACAGTAGTTAAGGACGTGGACCAGGAAGTCCTGGATTCAAATCCCTCCTCCCCAATGGGCTGTAGACACACTCCTGTCCATCACCGTAGGCACGTTCCTATCTGGCAGCTCCCCCTCCAGCCCACAATAGGGGATAATCATCCCACCCCGCAAGGTTGTTGCAAGTGTCAATGAGAAGGGCTGTGGAACACCACAAATGCTTTGAAGTGCTCAGTAATTACTACTAATCATTGTAATAGCGCCTGAGTTTGCTTGTTTTCCTCTGCCCTCCCCGTTCTGTTTCCTTTTGTGTTGTGCCTTTTAGACTATAAGCCTGCGAGGCAGGGACTGTCTTGGGTCTGTTTGTTTTTTAATTGACCATATGCAAGCCCACTCTAGGAGGCTTTTCAGCTGAAAAAGCAGGGTAAAAATGCTTTTAAAAAATAAAATAAAACTAAGGGTGTTCACGTATTTCTTCCTCTGCTAGCTCCCTTGTGTCTGTTTCTAGACTATAAACCCCTCAGGGCAGAAACGTGTCCTCTCATGCGTTGCAAAGTGCCGAGTAGGTGGATGGCATAATAATAATATTGATAACCATACTAATAATAACTAATAACCCTGGTAGTAATTATAGTGTTACTCTGTGTCCTTACAGCAAAATAAACACCCAAAACTACTCCCCAAGTCACTGTTCCTTCTTTTCCTTGTTAGGATGGGAAAGAGAGGGGAATCGTACCTCTTGAGATCTAGCAACTTGTTTGGATGGGCCAACAGACCACACCGTACAGTGATGAAAATGCGTGAAAAAAAGAAACACGAGAAGGCTTGGTCAACTTAAAAAGGGCACTCTAAACAAACAGAAAGACCGTATCTGGGCTGCAGGTAAGTGTAAGCCATTCTGGATGGACGTTTGGGGATGATTTTTTTCCCCCTGTCTCTTGGAAACTCTTTCTTCCCTACACTCAGCAAAGGCATTTTTTAATTCTTTCTTTCTTTATTAACTGATATCCCCTGCTTTTTTCCCCTCTTGCAAGGAACCCAAGGAGGCTTACATAATGCTCCTCCTCCTCCTCTTCGTTTTATCCTCACAACAACCCTGCGAGGTAGGCTAGGACAGGAGTCAGTGACCAGCCCAAAGTCACCCAGTGAGCTTCATGGCCGAGTGGGGACTAGAACCCGGGTCTCCCGAGTCCCAGTCCAACGCTCTAACCACTACCCCACATTGTAGATAAGTGTAAGCAACTCTGAAAGGATATTTTTGGGGACGATTTGGGGGGGGGGGAGTTTTTCTCCTTACTCCCGTCTATGGCGTTACCTTACATTTTCCCTGTGTTGTATTATTCAGCCGTTGAAATGTACCTCTTGGGCACTGATCCTATAGCCCTGTTCGTGTTCAATTGTGTCCTGCTGCAACCAGCATTGATTTTTTTTTTATTTATTTTTTTAAATGGTTGTCGCCCCTGCACTGTAATTACGTTGTAATTACTAGGGAACTGCTGTGTGTGTTTGTGCCTGTGAGTGAAGAGGGAGGGAGGGGTTCCCACCCTAGCACTTTAAAAACAAGTTTACTTTATTAAGCTACCGTGTAAGTGTTACAGCAAAGGTGTCTTTCACACTCAGAGCATCTCCTGCAGCTATGCTCCCTAACCTGGACTAGAACCGCCCCCTTTGAATCTGGACTAGAATGTCTCCCTTGAATCTGAATCACAACCTTTACCATACCTGTCAAGGCAGGCGTTCCCATTATAGGGTGTCCTGGGATCCTACGTTACAAAGGACAGTCCTCTATTTGAAGGCGGCCTCTATTTCAGGGGTAGGGAAAGTCAGGTCTGGCGGCCACAACCCCTTTGCCTGGTATTTTGGGGGTCGATGATGGCCTCACCTCCTTTGCCTTCAGCCCCGCCCCCTTTGTCTTTGGCTCCTCCCACCACTGGAATGCAGGGGGGGCCCCTCCTGAAAGAGTTTCGACACCTCTGCTCTGTTTGATGGGCTGTCAGAGAGTCCCCATTGGAAGGGCATAGGATTGCGCCCAACGAGCCTTAAGAAGGGAGAGGAGATAGGGGCCTTTGAAGGTGCCTATCAACAGCATGGCACAGCGGTTAGATCGTTGGACTGGGGAGTCCCGGAGTTCCAGGTTCAAGTCCTGGCTCGGCCATGAAGCTCACTCGCTGACTTTGGGCCACTCCCTGACTCTCTGCCTAACCTACCTCACAGGACTGTTGTGAGGATAAAATAGAGAGGAAGAGGAGCACGTGGACCTCCTTAGGTTCCTTGCAAGGGAGAAAAGGCAGGATATAAACAGAATAACAACAACAGCAACAACAACATAAAACAGTTCGCACCCGGACAGCAGCCTGAGAAGGCACATGGGTCAGCGCTTTCCACTATGGTGAGATGTATCGCATTTCTATTCAAATAATGGTTGTTATGTTAAAATTTGCACTCCTGCATATAATTTTGCATGTGCAAATGAGATGCACATGGGTTTCCTCTGTTGTTCTTTGTTTCCGCAATGCGCTTCCCTTTCTTGCTTTCTTCCTTTCTATATTTTGGTGCCCTCTCCTCTTCCTCCAGCCGGGAAGCCTGGGTTCGGCCTAAGTCGGACCCTCCGGCAGGCAATCCTAAGCAGGCGGACTCAAGAGGCAAAAGGTGTTCAGGATTGCAGGCCCTCTGCAAGCCGCCCGGATCCTGAACCAACCCAAAAGGGTGGCGAAAGGAAGGAGATGGGAATCGCACCTCTCCCGTTTGCAGCCTACATACGACTCTCTGATTAAGAACGTGAAAGCGGGACATAAGCGTAGCTGTGCCGGAGTAGACCAAAGGGCGTTCTAGCCCAGCGTTCTGTGGCCACCCACCTGCCCACAAGACACCCACAAGCAGGACACGAGGGCAACAGCCCCCTCCTGCCCATGTTCCCCAGCAACTGGTGTACGTAGGCAGACTGCCTCCGATACTGGAGGTGGCACAGAGCCATCGGGACCAGCTACTGCTGGTTTATATCACTTCCCCCAAACCCTGTCGAGGAACCCTATGCAATCCTGCTGAAACACACACACACACACCATGAAGGCTCCTCCGCCCTCAGCTGTCGCCACCAGCAGTCGTTCCAGCAGGCTGTGCTTGAGGGAGACCGGAGAGAGAGAGAAGCAGGGCCCTTCCACCAGCCCTGATGAAAAAAGACCACTTGTGTGTGTATTTCCTCTTCCCTCCCCATCCCTTGTTCCTTGTGTGTGGTGCCTCTTTTGAGACTGCAAGTCTGTGGACAGGGGCTGTCCCCGCTTTACTGATGATAGGTACGCCACTCCGGGAGTCTTTTTTTTTGGCAGAGGAGCGGGATTAAAACACTTTTAACAGTTGAGAGAGAGAGCGCCTTCCTCCCTTACCCACCTGACCGGCCACTGAGGTCATCGGGACATTCTCCTGGTGGTTCCACATGGACCTATGGCCCGATTGGAATCCACCCGGAGAAGAGCCTTCAGTGTGGTGGCCCCCTTTCTCTGGAACTCCCTGCCTCTGGAGGTCAGGCAGGCGCCACCATTGTGTTGTTTCCGGTGCCTCCTGAAAACATCTTTATTTCAGGAAGCTCTCAGCACATAGTTAAAACTATGGCATTCACTTCCACAGGATGTGGTGATGGCCACCAATTTGGACACCTTTAAAGGGATTGGACAAATTCCTGGAGAAGGCTAGATCAATGGCTACTAGTCCTGATGGCTATAAGCTACTTCCAGTATCAGAGGCAGTATGCCTATGTACATCAGTTGCTGGGGAACATGGGCAGGAGGGTGATGTTGCACCCGTGTCCTGCTTGTGGGCTTCCCATTGGGGCAGCTGGTTGGCCACTGTGTGAACAGAATGCTGGACTAGATGGACCCTGGGTCTGATCCAGTATCAGGGCTCTTCTGATGTTCTTATGACTGATCAGCCACGGTTTTTATTGATCTTCTGTTTTTAATTGATCTTGTTTTTAGTATTTATGTTTTATTCTTTTTATCTTTTTTTTGGTGTGCTCTTTTTATCGCTCACCGCCTCCGGAATCTGTGCAGATGCGGAGCGGGGCGTATCAAAATGTCGAAAATAAATCACAAAATTAATAAAAGAAAGAAACAAACAGAGAAGGAAGCCGGCTTTGCTCTGAAAGCCACTCGCCGCAACCCCCCAGATGGGATGGGGGACTACAATTCCCCCACGAGCGCACACCCGCTCCAGCCAGTTATGCTGATGGGCCGGCGGCTGCGGACGATGGGTGTTGTAGTCCAGCGCACCTGGCAGGCACCGGGTTGAGGGGCGGCGGCGGCGGCGGGAGAGACTGCCTTAAAAAGCAACAGGTCGGCCGCAGTTTGAATGAAGGCAGCGCCGGGCTTGAGTTCACACGCGCGTGCTTCCTCCCACAAACCCCTCCCCGGGGGGCCTCGACACCCCCCCCCCCAGCCTCACTGCTTCCCCCTCAGGGCCCCGATCCGCCGCCGCCGTCCAACTTCACACACACACACACATACACACACACACACACCCGCGCCTCCTCCCAACTTTTGCGCCGCTTTTCCCCTTCGACTCCATCCGGTTGCATAAGAGGATCCGGCTAGGACGGCGTCCCCTTCTCCCGGCCCGGATGCCTCTGCCTGCCTGCCTGCCCGCGCCCCTCCCTCCCTCCCTCCCTCGGTGCCAGCCGGTACCTGCTGCTGAGGACGACGCGGTCCTTGAGGCTCCATGCCGGCGCGATCCAGCGCAGGCTCCGCACGGAGAAGGCGAAGAGCCCCGGGAAAAAGAGCGCCCCGAGGGCCAGCGTCTGCCACATCGCCCGCCTCGCCGCGCCGCGCCTCGCCGCCGTCCGGGCGCTCCGCTCCGAAGGCGCGACGGGAGGAGAGGCTGCCGCCGTGCCGAGCCGAGCCGCTCCCCAGCGGGACGCCCCCTGCCCCCGCCGGGCTCGTCAACAGCAGGCCGGGCGGCGGGGGGGAGGAGGAGGAGGAGGAGGAGCCGCGGGGGAAGGGGCGGCCGGGTCCGCCTTCTGGCTGCCGGATCGGCCGGCCTTTCTCCCGGAGTCGCTTCCCAGGGCCTGGGGGAGGGACGGGAGAAGAGCCTCCCCCGCTCCCCGAATCTCCCGCCCCCCTCGGATCGGGGCCTCCCCGGCCAGATCCGCGCCCGCGTTTGTTTTCCTGCCTTCTGGGCGCGCGTCACCGGGGAACTTTTCGAGGCAGCCCGAGTGTGGCGTCCGCTTGGAACGCCGCGGCGTCCCGCGCTCCATCGCGGAGAGCCAGTGTGGCGTGGCGTGGCGTGGCGTGGCGGGGGTGGCTGGGTGAGAGCGTCGGACCGGGGCTCGGGAGAGATCCGGGTTCTAGTCCCCGAGCTCGGCCGTGATGGACGAAACCCACTGGGTGACTTTGGGCCAGTCACTTGACTCTCTCAGCCTCACCTACCTCGCAGGGTTGTTGTGGGGATAAAATGGAGAGGAGGTGGGGGAGGATCATGTAAGCCGCCTTGCAGGTTCCTTGCAGGAAAAAAAGGCGGGGTATAAATATAAATAAATAAATAAATATGGAGCATTCCATCCCGTGGAACGTGGAGGCCTTGAGCGATCCATCCCTGCGGAACATGGAGGTCTTGAGCGTGCCATCCCGTGGAACTTTTGTGGCCTCAAGTGATCTATCCCCCGTGGAACGTTGAGTTTTCAAGCCTTCCATCCCCGGGGAACGTTTGAGCCTGGGTGGAAGGTTGAGGGGATCCGAACTCCACTCCTGCCTTGGGATGGTCTCCTCCATCAAAGAGGCTCAAGGAGCGGTTTCCATATCATGAGTAAATCATGCTGGCTCAGCTTGTCTGAGCGTGGAAAGCTAAGCAGGGTCAGGCCTGGCTATTACTTGGATGGGAGACCCCTCCTCTAGTTTCCTGCATTGAGCAGGGGGTTGGACTCGATGGCCTTGTAGGCCCCTTCCAGCTCTATGATCTGTGAAATCTATGAAATAAGATGGTCCCTGTCCATGTGGACTTACAGTTGAAAAGAGACAGGACACTCATAAGGAAGAAGAGATGGGGAGCGGAAAGGGCAGCACGGCTGGGGCATGCTGGGAGCTGTAGGCCTTTTTTTCTGCCTAAACTTGCATAGGATTGCGCCCTGAAGATTTTACAAAAACAGAAACTGAAAGACTGAAATTCCTGGGGAAACAGGAAGGTCTTCACCTGGCTCCGGAAAGAGCACAACCTAGGCTCCAGGCCAGCCGTCTTATCTGCTCAAAAGCCATCAAGGCGGTGTACAGCAACTGGAAAACAACGAAACCTTAAAAGAATAAAAACAACAAGAGCCTTAAAAAGGGGAAAGCATTAAAACGTTACACAATCTTTCCACTGCTGCTGGTTTTTACTGCTGGTTTTATGCTGTAGTTTAATGTTTTTTCTGTTGTTGTTGTTGTTATTATTATTTTACATGTTATGTTTGATCGTGCTGTTTTTTATGGTCTTAACTGCTGTGAACTGCTCAGACAGCTTTCATTTCATTTCATTTATTTCATTTATATACCGCCCCATAGCCAAAGCTCTCTTTGGCTATTGGGCAGTATTAGAAATGTAAAATAAACCTATACACAGATACAATTTAACCGAGCAAACTGATACAGTCGTGCTGCCGCATAGGCAAAGGATTCGCCTTCAGTTGTGGCGATGTCCGCTTGTCTTAAATCCAGGCTAAGGTGGGACGGCCACGGCAGGCATTTCAAAGGGCAGGAAGAGAAGAGAGGATGCCAGGTGTCAAGTCTGTTTGTCCAAAAAACCACCCACACGCTCGCTCGTCTTGTGAAATGTGGATTGGAAGGGAACAGGGAGGAATTTGCTTACGGGGGGGGGGTCATAGAATGTTGGAATATATCAAACTCTTTGTTCCAGGAAGACTGAGCTATAGACCAATTCAATTATTCAGGGGGGGGGGGGACCCTGCTGGTTTAGGACCAGAGTTAAGACTCTCTCTCATGTTGGCTCAAGCAGGGCCGGCACCTGCCGCCCCCCCACCCTGGAGTTGCTCCGCTGCAACCTGCAAACGTCACTGCAGGTTTGCTGCCTGGCTCTCTGCCAGAGAGGCAGGTGAACAAGCAGGTGGTGGCGACGGTGATTAGAGGAGGAGCGACTCCTTGGGGCTCTTGTCGGGGGGGGGGCTGCTGGGGTGTGGGCCCTCGGCAGGTGCCCGACCGTGCCCACTGTTGACGCTGGCCCTGCTTGAGCCCACATGAGATAGCCTTAACTCTGGTCCTAAACTAGCAGGGGTTCCCCCCCCCCCTGATAATTAAATTGCAGTGGTTGGAGAGGACTGCACTGGCTACCAGTTGCTTGCCGGGCCGAATTCAAGGCGTTGGTTTTGACCTTTGAAACCCTATACGGCTCCGGTCCAGTCTATCTCAAGGAGCGTCTCCAGCAACACCAAGTAGGCCGCTCAACGAGATCTGCCACAGACGGCCTTCTCCTTGTCCCTTCAGCCAGAGCAGCTAGACTGGTGGGGACGAGGAAGAGGGCCTTTTCTGTGGCGGCCCCCGTACTGTGGAACTCTCTCCCGAGTGACCTCCGCCATGTCCCCGCTCTGCTGAGCTTCCGCCGCTCACTGGAAACATGGCTATTCAGGCGGGAATATGGGGTGGGCTAAGATTTTTTAAAGTTATACTGTTTTATACTGTTTAAATGTTTTTTATATCATGTATTTTAAATGTATTTTATCATGTTGTACATCGCCCAGGGTGGCCGGTTTGCCGGCCAGATGGGCGATTCAGAAATACAACAAACAAATAAATAAGAGGAGGATCAACTCCAGGGGGGCTCTTGTCACTTTGCAGGTGCCCTCCTAGCTAGCGCAGAGTACCTGTGTTCAGATCCCGGCCTTGCCACTGGCGTCCTTTGAAGTGTTATCTGCCAGGAGCCAGCCCTTGCAAATGAGTGTTTTTTTTAAATAAGCAAGGCATTCATTAAAATGCCACTCCGAGCTGCCGTATGATATCACCGACGGTATCGGGTGTGCCGACAGAGAGCCGGCCTCACCTATCCCTTTGTGGGAGCCAAATTCCTTCTCTCTCTCTCCCCCCCCCCCCAGCTGAGGGATTCCCACCGCGGCATCCAAGAAGCAGCAAGACAAGTTTGTCCGTCTGCCGTCGTCTGAGGATGCTCCCGTCAGCGCTTCACGAGGACTCGCCCAGCCCGATTCCGTCGGGCCTGCCACAGGGCAAGAGGAAAAACATTGCGTCTCATAATTCGGGGCTCCAAACCGCCGCCTGATCCGTGGCTTCTCCATTGCCCCCCCCTCAAGCTCGTACCAGGTGGCTGAGTCTCGCTGTACTTTAAATTCCCCACAATTGAGGGGGAAATTGATTAGGGTTAATTCCCCACAATCCCACTCAAAAGTAATGCTAGGTCAGGTGCATTGTGGGAATTTAATCTGGCAGCAAGCGCCACCTGTGTCCAGCGCTCCTGAGAGCACCAGGCCAGACCTCGGCTTAAATGGGGAGTCGTCAGCTCCCACCACCACCACCCCACCGCACGCTCAAGGTAGATTGTAGGCTCTTTGGGGCAGGGGGCCCACAGTTTGTAAGGCTATAACTCAAGTTGAAGCCTTTTATAAGGGATGACTTGTGTGTGGGTTTGACAGCGAATCGATGGATCTGCCCCTTAAGTTTTAAGAATTCAGGTCTGCCGTTGGGCATTTCGGAGATTCTTATCTGCTGCTGCCGGTGTTATCAGATGTTTTATACGGTTGTATATTTTATATTTGATTGTTCTGGTGCACCGTGCAACTTCCCCTCCCGCCACCTGGTGCCATCCAGATGTGTTTGGACTGGTAGTCCAACACATCTGGAGGGTGTCAGATCGGGAAAGCTGGGGAGAGTTCAATGCCTTCCCCTTCAATCCCAAAAGTAGGGATGAGGTCTTGCTCCGCTTTAGTCTGGGGTTTGACGAGAGAGAGGAAGTTTCTTGAGGTTGCTCCTCTGATGGGCGCACCCACCCGATCCTAATTCCTAATCTCTGCAGGATTATTTAAATTGTTTTGGCGGCTGGGGGAGTTAAAGGATCCTTTGAAGGTGGTTAACTGTACCACCGCTCGGCACACTGAGGACTAGTGCCTTTGCTTCCTCCTTCTGATTGCCAGGGTTCCATGGGAGCATGAAGGTAAATTACACATGTATAGCCCTTGGTCTCCTGGTGTGGTGTTTTGTTTTGTTTTTTTTTTAAACAGGCATACCTGGTTTATTTCTGGGTACATAGAAACAACTCCCTTTCTCTCTGGGTGGCCCTGTTTCTCTGTTGCACCGGTCGGCGCGCCCGCTTCACCATTAGAAGGGAACAAAGGCAGGGTGTAATATATGAGAATACCTGACATGTCACCAGACAGGTCCAATTATCACAAGTTTCACAAACCTCAGGTGCCGGGAACTCACCCCGATCCCTTTCCTGGAGGGGGGCGGGAAAGTGGGAGGAAGAAACCAGTCAACCATCTCTGCATGAATCAGGTTTCGTGGAAGAAGGCCTGATAGCAATCTGAGAGCACAGCGAATTCTGCGCTGGAATCTGACGAGCAGTTCAGCGTTGCCAGGCGTGACGAACCTCTTTCCGTCCGAGAGGGGCCAAATTCCATTTCGGAGACGCTCCGGGGGAGGGGGGGCTCTGCCTTCCAGGGGTGGGCGGGGCCAAAAGCAGAGGGGGAGGGCCCAAAATACCAGCACGTTGCCGCTTGAAGCTCTGACTGCCGGACACGGAGTGGAGCTGCCGCAGGCAGCTGCTTTGCCGCCCTCCACGTTGCTACCTGCCAGTGACTTGACCCCTAGGAGAGGCATTTCAACCTTTCAGAATGGGGGGGGGGAGACGGTGCAAAAGCCGGGAAACTACCCCATGATGGGGGGGGGAGAGAAGGGGGTGGAGCTGGGGGAAGGGGGTGGGGCCTTCTGTGGGAACCGCAGCGGGCCAGATTTTGCCTCCAGGCCTGACGTTCTGCACCCCTGATCTAAAGAATGCTCCCCGCCCCCTAACCCGGTAAGATCAGAGTCTGAAGTGATCCAACTGATAACTACGGTGTGATATACATGGCAATCCGTTTCCTTTATTGTAAGTTTAAAGGTTAGTAGTGTCTGGATGTGTTTTTGTTGTAAGGTACTTGATGGGTCTTGCCGCTTTTTAAAGTTCATAATAGGATTTAGTGTGTCTAATGTCTAAAAAAAAGTGTATTTTTTTTATTTATTTGTTATATTTATACCACACCATTTTTCCTGCAAGGAACCCAAGGCAGGTTACAGAACCCTCGTCCTCCTCCTCCTCCTCTCCATTTTACGCTCACAACAGCCCTGTGAGGTAGGTTAGGCCCAACGTCACCCAGCGAGCTTCATCATCCAAGACTCTCTAACCACTACGCCACACTGCCTCTCTGTGTCTTAGGGCGCAATCCTATGGCCGCTAGATGCTGCTGTCTAGCCGGCCATAGGAGAGGTCGGAGTCTGAGCCCCGAGCTCAGAAACGTGTTCCGAGGTTGGAGCTGGGACTCGCGACCTCAGAGCACCCTCCCTCTGCCCCCGCTGCCGGCTCCGTTCCTTGTACACCATCGCCGACTGCGGCTCCGAGGTTGGAAGACCGACCTCGGAGCCGGAGGTTTGTGGGCGGGCAGAGGAGGAGCGCGAGGCTCTGCGCGGGACGGGATGAATCCTGGCGGCACCCCAAGCCTGGTCCGCCTCGCGTCGCGAGCAGGGCTAGAAGGCTTAGCCGAACTTGGCCGTCTATGTTGTGTGCCTCCGTTTGGGGTGGAGGAGGAAGACACAGCGCAACCGAGCCCGAGTGCGCTTGGGACATGTCACCTGCAGCCGGGCCCAGCTGTGCTGACTTGCCCATCAGCCCTGGCTTAAAACGACAGGCCCCAAACACACTTCACAGACACTGGAAGCCATTGTTGTTGCAGATCAGCCACACAGGCAAAGACGCTCCTGCCAGCTGCTCGACCTGGATTCGTGTATTCTGACCCCAGATCAACTTTGACTACCCTTCGGTGTGCTCTCCTCTACCGGTTCGTGTTTCCTTTGATTTCGGACGGATATTTTGGCTTCTAAACCTTGGACTGTGTCAACAGCTACTGCTTATCTCCCGACCCGGAGTAATTCACGTCTCTTGCAGGGCGGGAGAAGCATGGAGGCGGCCTTCACCTCCGCCGCACTCTTCCTCCTGCCCTCTCGACGGGATGCCCACCATGATCCTCCGACTTTGAATGTCTTAGCATTGGCCTTGGCAGTGATTTGTTTCGTAAAGTAATCTGCTTCAAAATGATCGATCAATAAACAGAGCTAAAGTGATCTAACTGCCCCAACGACTACGGCTTCCTGGGTAACTGTCCGTGCACTCAAAAGTCCTGCCCACGGATCGTCTTCTTTCGGGAAGGAAAGAGGCGAAGGAGGCAAGAAGCGGCAGGCGTCCGTCCGGAGCCCAGGAGGAGGAGCTGCAGGCCTCCTATGGATCCCGTGCTGACCTGATGAAGCACGTTTCTTTTTTCCTTAAATTATTATCCCACTAGGTCAGTGATGGCGAACCTTTTTGAGCCCGAGTGCCCAAACTGCAACACAAAACCAACTTATCTATTTCAAAGTGCCAACACTGCAATTAAACCTGAATACCGAGGTTTTAGTTTTAGAAAAACAACTCATACAGTTGTCCGAACTAATTAACATCTTTTATCTTAAAAGAAAAACACAATAACAGAGCTTTCAATGATACAAACAGTTTTTTGTTGGGAAAAAAATCAACTCAAAAAATTATTATAGTACTACATTGTACACATAGCCTGAAGGGAATTTATACAAACTTTTGAAATAATTAGGCACATGTATTTTTGGATAAGGGATTCTCAACTTGTAATATGATTACCGGTATATGCCAGACTGAAATTGGGTCATTCCATGTAAAATCAACCAAAAAAAATTGAAAAATTTACCTCACCATCTGCGATTTTTTAAAAAACTGGCATACTGGTAGACCAGCATGAGAAATGAACATACACCAATCAATCAATTTATTTATTATGGTCATAGACCAGCAGGACATACACCAAATTATAGGTCATTATACCTCACGGTGCAAAAATACAGTGTGCTCAAAAAATGCCCAAAACACGATTTTTCAGCATTTGTGACTACACAAAAAGTATCATAACTTCCTTCAGAATTGGCCTAGAAAGTAAATCATGGTGTCATATGAAAGCTCTCGAACTACCCTTTTATTTGATATGTAACACGAGGCATGCATGTGAAATAAAATATTCAAGGACATAGTTTCTTTAATTTGACCTTGAATTCCAAAAAAACAAATGGTTTTTTTTGCTGATTTTTTTCCTCAGATAACCCATGTTTACCTTGAGTATATGTACCGATTTCCAGAACGGGGTTCCGAACAGTTCAGAAGATGTGAATGTTCTTATACATGCACAATAGCTTCACCCCATTATACACACTTAAAACAGAATTTTTTTGGAGGGAAATTAAACTTAAGCCCGCCCCCTCCCTTCCGGGGCTTCCGGGGCCTTCAGGCTGAAACCAAACCAGGCATGGGTAGGCCTCAAACCTTCACAGAGATATACCGTATCTCTTTGGATGTCTACATTAAATCAAGCTTTATTCACAGATTCTGATAAGAAAGAAAAAGGCAGGCCTGAAGCCATGACAAGTGCCGACCCCACTTCTGCTGCAATGTGTTCATGACTTTTCAAATTGTTGAATTCCTGCACACCATTTCTACAGGTAGCATAACTAAGATCCATTATTTCCCTGATGTTGCAGCAGCACAGTATAAAAACGGTAAAAACTTCAACAACTTAAGTAAGCATAAGTCAGATTTCGGTATCGATGCAGAATGGCACTTCTTTGCCACATCGCATGGAAAAGGGCCTTGTGATGGTTTGGGTGGCACTGTGAAAAGGTTAGCTGCTCGAGCAAGTTTGCAGCATCCGTATGAAAAACAAATCATGACCCCTCATCAACTCTTTGATTGGGCAAAGGAGAACATCACACAGGTTGCATTTCAATACACCACAAGTAAAGATTATGAACGGGAAGAAAAGCTTCTGAAATGTCGCTTTGAGAATTCAAGACGATTCCTGGGACACAGAAAATTCACGCTGTAATTCCATTAACAAAACACACTGTTGCTACTAAAAGATGTGAATCCAGAAAAGAGACAGTAGTGACTATTAAAGAAGGAGAACTGGGATTGCAAGAAATACGAGGATTTGTTGGTGGTTAGGTTGTGTTTTACAAACAGATGATCAGAGAGCAGAAGTGTTAGTGAGCTTTCTTCATCCAGCTGGACCAGCAAAATCATTTACCGGTATGTATCCAGATAAACAAGATGTCCTATGGATACCATCTTCAGATGTTTTGACAAAAGCTGATCCTTGTTGCCCAACAGGGCACTTCTATACACTAACAGACAAAGAGTGTCAAGCAGCAACTTCAAGACTAGAAACTACTGTTATGAAAAGCTCCTTAATTTAGGACTTGTTAATAAAATGTTAGCAAGTAATATTTGAACTGCATAAAAACTGATCAGCATATATAAAAGTAAAATGGAAAATCTCATCTATGCACAATAATGGTTTTTCAAGCCCACATCTAAGTAAACCAAAATAACTATGCTAGTAAGTGTCCCATTTTGAAATCGAGTACATGTTTCCAGGGATGTTAAACGTTATTTAAAGCAAAAGGAGTTTTTTGTCATTATTCAAGGTCAAACTTCTGTATATTTATTTGAAAAAAATAAAATGAACATGTTTCCCCCAAGCATACTGGTGAGTACCTTTTTAAAAATACATATTTTAAACCTCATTCTTCTGAAAACAATAGGCCCTGCAACTTATTTTTTAATAAGCAGGACAAGTTCACCAAATCTTAAGCAATTTGCTTTCAGTTGGAAATATTCTTTGATTGATTTCATACCAGAATGACCACCCAGAGGAAGTATCATTATTCTACACAAAATGTCAGAAGTATGCTATTGTGAAGAATACCTAATTTAGAACTGCACAATTATGACAGGGTAGCTTGTACTTGAGCACAATGTTTTATTCAAAACCTAAGTGATAATGCATATTTTCTTAAGATACGTACAGTGAGATAGCAATTCATATGAACTATGACGCATACACACAGAGTGCCCCAAAAGATGTAACTCGTTTTCTCTTAAGAACCCCATTTTGAAAATTGGTACATGTATTAAGCACTGTCAGATGAAATACTAAAACAAAAATCATGGAGAAAAAAAATTAGTTTTTGCAGAATTCAAGGTCACATTTTACTATTTGACCTTGAATATATATTTATTCCATAAAACCACTTATGTTACATATCAAATGAAAGAGCATTTCAAAGGCTTTCCATCAACACCATGATTAACCTTCTAGGTTCTGTAGAACTGGAATTACTGTAATTTTAATGATGTCCGACACACAAAAATTAACATTTTTCTTCCTATTTTTGATTGCCATATCTCCAAAAGTTTTTGTCCCAGAAGTCTAATTTTTGGAGCAGCTTATTTTCTCAGCAGACCCAACAAGTTCACCAAGTTTTTTCAAAATCGGTGACGGTCAGGTAAATTCATTGGTTGATTTTACATGGAATGACCCAATTGTATGGGGCAAGCTTTACCCCGGGACCTTTCCCTGCTTCTACAGGTGTCAGATTAGTAAAAGTAAACATCAACCTGTACTAGGATGAGCAAGATAAACAAGAAAACGAAACGTGCTTAACACATTTTAAACACTTTATGTCTTGGACTGCAAACACTGCATTAGGTAAAAGTTTGCACTGGGCATGCTTTTGCACAATTAATGTGATTTTTGCTATTGCAGGCATGCTGATAATTTGTCAAACCTTGGCTCATACTCCGTTAGTTTGAGAGCAACACACGCAGCACTCAGGTCAACTGTTAGGGCTTTACATCCAAGCCATGCTCTGTGCATCATTCTTCAAAATCTTTTAAATGTGATAACAATGTAGAAAAGAATTCTGTAACGGGAATTCTAGAATAAAATCATTCTGTTCCACACTGTGAGAAAGAACAAGATCATTAGTGTTTTGCAGAAGGGGACGGTCTTTTCGCGATCTGGTGACCAATGGCTCGAGTGCCCACAGAGAGGTCCCTGCGTGCCAGCTGTGGCACCCGTGCCATAGGTTCACCATCACTGCACTAGGTGCTGCATTCTTCATCCCGACCCAGGTAGAAATGTCCTTCTTATCACCTTCCTAAGGGACGCGTGCAGTTATAAGGAGGGCCAGAATTGCTCCTGCGTCCTGTCCATAATTAACTCACACCCAGAATTCAAGCTGGAACTATTTAGGTTACATTCCAAGCCTGCCTTTGCACACCTATAGGGTCCAGGTTCGATACCCTGGCATCTCCAGTTAAAGAAAGGATCAGGTATCAGAGGATGGGAAAGATCTTTTCTCTCTGCCCCGGAGAGCCTCAGCCAATCAGAGGAGACAATACTGGGCTAGGTAGTACGCCAATGGACTGACTCGGTATAAAGCCGCCACCCCTGTTCTTACCTCGTGCAGGTTTCATGGCAGATGGGGATGCCTTTCTGGAGTGCCTTTGGTCACCACTTTGCTCCAAAAAGCGCAACTGCACTGACCTGATAATTTATCGGAATTCTTGCCCATGTGAGGCACAAAACCTTCCCCACACAGGCCCTCCTTTCCACCTCTTGTTTAAGAACATCAGAAGAGCCCTGCTGGATCAGACCAAGCTGGATCCAACTCGTCCAGCATTCTGTTCACACAGTGGCCGACCAGCCGCCCCAATGGGAAACCCACGAGCAGGACATGAGCGCATCAGCACCCTCCCGCCCATGTTCTCCAGCAACTGGTGTACGTGGGCACACTGACTCTGATCCAGGAGGTGGCATCTAGCCATCAGGACTAGTAGCCACTGGTAGCCTTCTCCTCCATGAATTTGTCCTATCCCCTTTTAAAGCCGTCCAAATTAGTGGCCATCACTACATCCTGCGGCAGTGAGTTCCAAAGTTTATCTGTGTGCTGCATGAAGAAGTCCTTCCTGTTCTCTGTCCTAAATCTCCACCAATCAGCTTCATGGGATGACCGTGTTATAGGGGTTCTTGCGTTATGAGAGAGGGAGAAAAAAAAAATGTCTCCTCCTCTGCTTTCTCCACACCAGGCATCATTTTGTACACCTCGACCGACCGTGTCTCCCCTTACTTGTCTCTTTTTCTAAGCTAAACAGTCCCTTTTATCTTTTTCCTTATCTGCCTGCTTATCTGACTGGAAACAGAAGACTGGACTTCCGATCATTCCACGGAGGCCCAAAACCACATGCAGCCTCTTCTCTTCTTTTCTGCAGCCTTTTACCAGCCAAAGGGATACCATTCTCTCCCACCCACCCACCCCCCACAACTTTAAGGTTTTTTTTCCGGTATTAGATGTCGTCCTTCTCTTTGATTCATTGTTCTCCCTCTATTTCCAATGCTCAGAGTTGCGTGCCTTCGTTTATTTAGCCAAGGGGAAAGTACTGGCAGATCTAGCCATGCAAAAAAAAGGAAGGAATTGGCAGACTCGGGGGAAACGCCAAGATTTGGAGAAGTGTAAACACTCTTTAAGGGGGGGGGGAGACCCTAAGCGTGGAACCTCCCCCCCCCCAAAAAAACAGCCCAATGTGCTCAATTTCAGTGGCTATGAAATAATGATTGACTTTTGGGGTGGGGAATGGAACAGAGTATGCTAAACAGAAGCACTGCATACTGCAACATTCTGTTGCAGATCTCAGTAGTTCTTTATTGTAGCTAGAGATAATGACAAATCTGAATAAATGACTGTTGCTGGATGGGTCGCGAAAGACCTCATACATTTATCCATGATCCCTCTATCGCCGGATTCCTGTCTGAAACACCTTCTCTAGGAATTTCTGCAGAAGAGAAAGATGCTGATACTAAAAAAAACCCGCTGCTCATTCCTCCTGCAAAGCAGATGTCCTCTTGGAGGGACGGCCGGGGAGCCAACTGACCCAAAAAGAATGTGGCCCCGCTCTTGCGCCTTGCACAACCGCTTGATGTGTACAGGCCAGCCTGCAAAGCTTTTTCCCGGCAAGCTGCACGAGATGAAGCGACTGATGAAGAAGGCGCAGGAGCCCCGTTCTATAAAGACATTGGCAACCCTTCCAATACATATAGAGAGGCTCCGGGTTTGAGTTCTAGGTAATCGCAGCTGCTGGTTTTGAAACAGAAGCAATTCCCTCTTTGGTATGTATTGCGTGGCGTGTGACAACATGCAGCCAGTGAGTGGGCGTGTGTGGAAAAAAGAAGTAAATAACATCCCCGGAGCATATCAGAGGTGCCTGATTTCTTCAAAACAACAGGTGCAAACAAGTAGCAGAAGCGACAGGAGCATTCCCGAGGCAGCCATGACTTGGAATGGGGGAGAGGCAAATTCATACGCTTGTTTGGCCTTGGACGTTCTCTCTCAGCCTATGCCGCCTCGCAGGGCCGTTGGGAAGATGAAACAGGGGGACACAGAAGTATGTACCTCCTTGCCAGCAGTCACCTCTGAGCTGAAATCTGGGCTTTGGGTTTGGCACAGACTTTTTGTCACCTTCCCCAACGCTTGGTGGATTTCCTCAGGCATTTGCTGGGCTTTGGCAACCCGACCCTGCGACCACTTACTTAGAATCCCAGGTGACTTACTCCCAAGTACGCATGCCTAGGGCTGCAGCCCTACAACCCAATCCTGTACCTGCTAAACTTTTTTTCCTCCTGCAAGGAACCCAAGGCAGCTGACGTGATCCTCCTCCTCCTCCTCCTCCATTTTATCCTCACAACAACCCTGTGAGGTAGGTTAGGCTGAGAGTCAGGGACTGGTCCAAAGTCCCCCAGGGAGCTTCATGGCTGAGTGGATACTAGAACCCGGATCTCCCGAGTCCCCAGTCCAACACTCTCACCGCTACACCACACTGGCTCTCTTAGGGCGCAATCCTATGCTTGTTTAGACATGAAAAAGCCCTACAAGTCCCAGCATTCCCCAGCCAGCTATGCTGGGAATGGTAGGGCTTTTTTCTGTCTAAACATGCTTAGGGTTGTAGGACTTTTTTTGGTCTAAACATAGGATTGTAGGACCTGTTTGAGTCTAAACATGCATAGCATTGTAGGACTTTTTTGTGCCTAAACATGCATAGCATTGTAGGACTTTTTTGTGCCTAAACATGCATAGGATTTTAGGACTTTTTCGTGTCTCAACATGCATAGGATTGTAGGACTTTTTTTTGTGTCTAAACATGCATGGGATTGTGCTCTTAGGCTGTTATCATATCCTTTTCACCAGGCGTGCAGAACCTTAGGCCCCAGGACACGAATCTGACCTGCCTGGGGTCCCAATCCAGCTCTACAGGGTTCCACAGACAGCCATGATGTCTCCTTCGCCTTTCTCCCAACCACCGACAGTTTGGTGGTTTCCTGGCGTTAAGCCAAAATCTGCTGATATTTTTGGTTATTTTGTCCCCGCCCCTTTCGCCTTTGGCCCCTCCCCCTTTCGCCTTTGGCTCCGCCCCTTTCACCTTCAGCTATGCTGGCTGGGGCCTGCTGGGAGCTGTAGGCCTTTTTTTCTGTCAAAACTTGCATAGGGTTGCACCTTCGGTTCCTTGCCTACCTTTTATCAGATATATTACTTTATTTGTGGATTTAAAGCATTTTAACCTCACTTTTCAGCCAAGCTGACATCCCAGAATGTAAAGATTGTCCGGCCTTTCCAGATGTGGGTGGTGGCTCCAAAGTTGGGTGGTGTGTGTGTATCCGCCCAGGGTCTCAGTCTGAACTTTGAAGGAGCTGTCCATGTTGCCGAACCCATTTGGGGCTTGGTGTTCAGAACCACAGACAGCTCCTTAAAAGTCCAGACTAGAACCCAGAGGGGCTACACCGGCCCACCAACACTGGAGTCACCGGCCCCAGCTTAAAATCTAAAAACCTCCACCCCTGCAGATGCTGTTGGGACTACAGGCCCCATCAGCCCCAGGCAGCATGGCCCAGTCAGGGACGCTGGGAGTTGGAATCCCACGACATCCTGAAGGCCAGAGGTCCCCCAGCCCTGCTTTGAGAGAAGTGTGCGTTTAAAACTAACAAAAGGAAAAGGTGGGAACCCTTCAGCATTCTGCACATGCTCGACGGTACTCTGAGTGAGGCTAGTGTGGGTCATTAGACTGTCGGACTAGGACTGTGGGGGCTTGGGTTCAAATCCCCTGTCAGCCATGAAGCTCATTCAGTGATTTCTCTCTCTCTCTCTCCCTTTTTCTCAGCCTAACCTACCTTACAGGGTTGTTGTGAAGATGAAAATGGGGTTGGGGGAAGGAGGTCCATATAGATAGATAGATATATAATTTTTATCTCAGCTCAACCTCCTTGAAAGGTGGGCATATAAATGTAATCTATGAATAATCAATCAATAAAAATGTCTGTCCTTTTTAAAAGCCGTTTCTAGTTAGTATTGTGCCTCAGTTTTGTTTCTTCAGGGCAGATGTCTCTGGACTGCAATCCCCCTCAGCCCTAGCCAGCAGAGCTAATGGCAAGGACTGATGGGACTTGCAGTCCAGAAATATCCAGAGGGCCATAAGTTGCCTACACCTGAATAAGGGGGGGAAAAAGTCCTACAACTCCCAGCACTCTCCAGCCAGCCATGCTGGACTTTTTCCTGTCTGAACATGATAGGATTGTAGGATTGTAGGACTTTTTCTGTCTAAACATGCATAGGATTGTAGGACTTTTTCTGTCTAAACATGCATAGGGTTGTCGGACTCCCCCCCCAACTAAACATGCATAGGATTGCACCCTTAGGCTGCAATCCTGTATACACTTTCCTTAGAGTAAGCCCCATTGAACAGAGTGGGGGACTTACTTCTGACAAAACAGGTCTAGGCTGGCACAAAGAATAGATCCGTATCCCACGTTTTGAGTTGAGTCCTCGAAGCAGCTCCCAGCGTTCATCTAATGCCATGGGAACAGTCAAAATTAAACAGGGCAGAAACAAAAAGCAAACCCGCCCAGTGGAACCAGTAACATCATGCTGTCCTTGCCTCCTTCTCTTTCTCCCAGATTCTTTCCCACGCAGCAGGTGGTATTCAATGGCTCCATCATGTCCTTATTTTATTTTTTATTTTTTTGGTAAATAAAACCCTTCTATTTTGAGGAGGGAGATGGCACTCTGCACGTGGTTCGAAGAACTCAGCCTCAGATTTCAGAACCTTGTTAGACAAAAGGAAATCGCCGTATCCTCCAGACTGGCTAAGTTCAATGCTTGATTTTATGTTTGTTTTAAAGAGAAAGGTGCTGGAGCTCATATAGTCATACTCGCCTTGGGGGACATACCATGTACCTTGAAAGCTTGAGCTTTTAATCTTGAGTACATAGTAGTGGTGGGTGGGAGGCTGTAGTGATTGACTTGGTTGCAATGCACTCACTTTCCCTCCCTTCTTTTGGTTTTCTTCCTCGTTTTCAAATCAAGATTGGAAGCTCCTAGCGGGCAGGGATCTGCATTGCTATATTTTTTTGAAAATTATTTATAGTAATACCTTGGATTGCAAGCATAATTCGTTCCGGAACCGTGCTTGCAATCCAAAAGCGAGTCTCTGGCGGGCGTGAGCGAGGCCGATTTCGGCCCGCAACGCCCGCTCGAGGCGAGCGGTTACATCCCTACGGGACTTGTCTTGCAAGACGTCACTTGTTTATCAAGTCAAAATTTATTGAAAAATTTTGCTTGTCTTGCAAAACGCTCTCAGACCAAGTTATTTGCAATCCAAGGTATTACTGTATTAGATTTTATTTTTTTTTAAAGCCGCCCAGTAACTGAAGTTTGGGCGGTGTGCAAATTGTAAACATAAAATGCAAGGTCACAATACAACCGGGACAGTTAAAAACAATGGCAGCAGGTCAGATAAAATCAGCTGCCAACACATAATGCAACTCCTTTTAATAGTAAACTCAGCTGGGGCGTGAGGAAGGAGGTGGAGCCAAAATGGGGCCACGGAGAAAAAAAAAGAGGGAGGTATCTGCGTTTGGGGGAACCCTGAAGTTTGCAAAAGTACTGTACTACATATATTATATATACAAAAAACCAAACCCTAATGGGGGGGCAAAACACCAAACACTGAAAACAGCCCAATGAGAACTGAGCACACCATGGCATGTTGAGTACAGGTTGGAAAGAAGAATGGGAAAAGGCGGGGGGCTCCATTGCCTATCAGCCCCCTATTATATTACTATCCGAGAGGAGGGTGTGGGTTGGCGGGCTGGCTTGAACCCTAAAGAGAAGCCCTCCTCCTGCTACGCTCACCAGGGAGGTGGTGGGCTGTCCCACTCTGGAGGCATTCAAGGTGAAGCTGGACCGCCATCTGGCAGGGATGCTTTGACCTGGACTCCTGCACTGAGCAGGGGGTTGGACTCCATTGCCTTGTTGTAGGCCCCTTCCAACGCTACTTTTCTATGATTCTACGTTTTTTGAGGCTACACGACTGTTTTGTTGTGGGTCTCACTCATTGAGAGCCAGTGTGGCGTACCGGTGAGAGTGCTGGACTGGGGACTCGGGAGATCCGGGTTCTAGTAGTCCCCGCTCGGCCATGAAACTCACTGGGTGACTTGGGGCCAGTCACTGCCTCTCAGCCTAACCTACCTCACAGGGTTGTTGTGAGGATAAAATGGAGAGGAGGAGGAGGATTATGTAAGCCGCCTTGGGTTCCTTGCAGGAAAAAAGGCGGCGTATAAATATAATAAATAAATAAATAAATAAGATAAATTGTCCTCACCGGTAGCATCGCCATCTGAACCTCTGCAATGTGTCACGTTCACTGATGGTGCAGCAATAATCTTGATTGTCTATTATTGTGGAGAAAGCCTGACACGAGTATACTATTATTATTGACGATGATGATGATGATGATGATGATAACTATAATCAAGGCCGACTCCAGGTTTGAGCACGCCCTGGGCAAAGTGTCCTATTCTGATATTTTTTCATCCTCAGGGAGCTCTGCCCTTGCCTCCTTGATACATCTGGATACACGGACACGCAAAGCCACAGGTCCGGCCTGTAGGACACGAATGAGTTTTTAAAGCATGTCCTCAAATCTTCTGCTCGTTGGAACCTATAATGGGGCTGTGGTTCTGATTTTGTTTGTTTTTGTTTTGTTCTTCTGAAATGCTTCATATTTTGACTGCAGGCCATTGAGTAGAAAGGCACTCTGCCCATGCTCAGAGGCACTTAACTATATAACACACACACACACAATATACAACACACACACACACACACACACACACATATAATATTGTATTATGTTATGGATTCATAAAAGAGCAGCTGATGAAGGTGGAAGCAAAAATGTTTTAAGATTTCAATTTTTTATGTTTTGTTAGTCACTCTAATAATAATATAATATACACGAAGCACATACATTATATATATATATATAATATATATAGACGATATATATACAGTAATACCTTGGATTGCAAGTAACTTGGTTTGAGAGCGTTTTGCAAGACAAGCACATTTTAAAATATTTATTTATTTTTGACTTGATATACAAGCGACGTCTTGCAAGACAAGTCCTGTAGCACAGCTTAAATTAAAAATCTCTGTACAATTTTTTTTGGGGGGGAGGTATTTCGTTTTGATATAAGAGTGTTTTGGATTACAAGCACGTTTCCGGAACGAATTATGCTCTCAATCCAAGGCATGACTGTACATACCGTATGTGGAGAGCCAGCGTGGCGTAGTGGTGAGAGTGCTGGACTGGGACTCGGGAGACCTGGGTTCTAGTCCCCGCTTGGCCATGAAGCTCACTGGGTGACTTTGGGCCAGTCACTGACTTCTCAGCCTAACCTACCTCACAGGGTTGTTGTGAGGGTAAAATGGAGAGGAGGAGGAGGATTATGTAAGCCACCTTGGGTTCCTTGCAGGAAAAAAGGTGGGATATAAATGTAATAAAATAAATAAATATACCGGTATATCATATAATATCCATAAATATATTGATATAAATACACACACACACGTATTCCCCAACGCGGCGCCCTAAAAATGTCGGACTACAACTCCCATCGCGCTGGGCCGGGGATGATGGGCGCTGTAGTCCAGCACACCCAGAAGATGCCAATCGGGGGAATCTACGTCATGTAGCCACGCCCGCCCTCATTGGCTCCTCCAGGACGCCGCCCCCGCCCCCTCGCGGTCCTCCAGCATCCCAGGATGCCGCTGTTCCCGGAAGCGGCGAGAGAGAGCGGAGGGGGGGAGCGGCGCGGCGCGCCCGAGGCCGAGGCCGGGGCCGGGATGGAGGAGGACGAGCTGGACTTGGCCGACGAGCTGGAGGCCGCCTTGCAGCTGGCGCCTGAGGTCCAGCTGGCCATCGAACAGGTGAGGCCCGCGCGGGGCGAGGGGGCGTGGCTGCGCGCCCGCGCGCCCGCGCGAGAGGGGGCGGGGCCCTGGCGAGGGGCGGGGCCTGGGCATGCTGATTCGGGGAGGGGCCGCAGGGAGCGGGAGGGGGCTCCTCTTTTCACGGGTGCCTTTGTTGGGGAGGGGCTTGGGGGTGCCAGTTATCGGGGGAGGGGCTTGCAGGGTGACACTTGTGGGGGAGGGGCTTGCGGGGGGGGCAGTTGTGGGGGGGCTTGGGGTGCCCCTGTGGGAGGGGCTTGCAGGCTGCCACTTATGGAGGGCTTCCTGGGTGCCAGTGGGGGAGGGGCTGTGGGGTGCTAGCTGTGGTTGGGTGTCCCTGGGTGCCAGTTGGGAGTTGGGTGGGGTGCCCATAGCGAGGCTGAGGGGCGAATTGTTGATGGGGGTGGACTGGGAAGCATGGCTGTGCAGGGCAGGCCTCTTAAGGGGAAAGGGGCTGCCCTTCATGCTTAGACGGAAAAAAGTCCTACAATCCTTTGCAAGTTTAGATGGAAAAAAGTCCTACAGCTCCCAGCATTCCCCAGCCAGCATGACTGGTTGGGGAATGCTGGGAATTGCAAGACTTTTTTCTGTCTAAACATGCATAAGATTGCGCCCATAACTGTAAATTCAGCGTGCTGTTTAATTGAACAACTGGAAAGCTAAGCAGGGTCAAGCCTGGTTATTACTTGGATGGGAGACCCCTCCTCTAGTTTTCTGCATTGAGCAGGGGGTTGGACTCGATGGCCTTGTAGGCTCCTTCCAACTCTATCTATGAACTGTTGCTTGAAATTGCAGACTGGTCTTTGCTGTTGTTGTTGACCTATAGGTATTTCCCAGTCAAGATCCACTGGACAGAGCGGACTTCAACGCTGTGGAATACATTAACACACTTTTCCCGACAGAGCAGGTGAGTTGAGTCTTGTGTGTGTGTTGCAGCGTGATGGGGCATGATTTTGATTTGATTTATTATTTTAACCCTGTTTTTCTGCCTGTGGATGCACAGAGCGGCTTAGGGGGCAGTCCTGTGCATGTTTAGACAGAAAAAGAAGTCCTGCAACCCGCAGCATTTCCCCGATCCCACTCACAGCCCGCTGATAACTTTCCTCTTGTGCATGTGTGGTGTCGTTCTGGCGGCACAAGGATTGGCACTTGCAGCCAGAACATCTGAAATGGGATGAATTGTTTTCAGACTTGCTGGGTCTTCCCTTTCTGCAGGGTCGGGGCCAAACACTCTGTGCGGCCAAAGTGGAAAATTCTTGGCATGGTCACATCTGCACATTTAGCATTGATAACTTTGGTTTCCTGTCTTCTTGGGCAAAGGAGCCAGTGTGGTGTAGTGGTTAGAGTGTTGGACCGGGACTCGGGAGACCCGGGTTCTAGTCCCCGCTCGGCCATGAAACTCACTGGGTGACTTTGGGCCAGTCACTGACTCTCAGCCTAACTTACCTCACAGGGTTGTTGCGAGGATAAAATGGAGGAGGAGGATTATATAAGCTGACTTGGCTTCCTTGCAGGAAAAAAAGGCGGGATATAAATATAATACATAAATAAAATACATAAAGGCTGTCAAGCCCTGAATCGCGGCAGAATCCCACATCTTATCGCCCCAGCTTCCTGGTTTAGACCTTCCTTGGCTTGGCTGGTTTTGCTTTGCCTTGTTTGTCCACGGGAGGTCGCCATTCCCATTCTGTGGAGTGTGTTATGTCTGTGCCTCTCTGAGAGACAATACACACACAACACTATATCATTAACAAAGGATTTCAGATGCAACAGATGCTGGGCCTTCCGCGACAGTTTAATTAATGTAAGAATTTTTATAGCACTTTTCAATTACTTCCCCTGGGCATTTACAGAAAGAATAACATAATCAAGCTGGCTCAGCTGTGTCTGAGCGTGGAAAGCTAAGCAGGGTCAGGCCTGGTTATTCCTTGGATGGGAGACCCCTCCTCTAGTTTCCTGCACTGAGCAGGGGGTTGGACTCGATGGCCTTGCAGGCCCCTTCCAACTCTGTGATCTATGAAATCTATACAAATGTCAGTACAGCAAGGTTGGATCCAGAGTTCCTTCGCTGGAGGATATAGGGGTGGGGGTGTGTTGCCAGTTCCTTCTGTAGCCCCCCCCCCCCGAACTGCTGCACTGGAGGGTGGGGCGACCCTCTGGAACAGTGGGCAGGAAGTGGTGTGCCGGGGCTACAGGGAGAATCGGTGGAAATCGCCTCCCTGCCCGTGCTTCCTCCGGTGGGAGCGCCTGTGCTGGATCTCTGTCCTTTCACTGAATGGAAGGAGAGCTCTTCCGCTCGATCCAAACCCAGCCGTGGCAATGCTAAAAGATCCTAAGCGAAATGCCACAAGATGGTAATAAGAAGGAAGAAAACGGGGGAAGCCTGAGGAAAATGAAAAAGGTTTCCTCCTTGCACCGAAAAAGGCGATAAGGTTGGGCACCAGGTGAACCTCTCTGGGGGGAGCATTCCACCCATGGGGCGCCACCACCGAGAAGACCCTCTCTCTCATAGCCAGCCACCCTCACTTCAGGTGGCCAGGGCAGGAGGCCGTACACTGAAGATCCTAATGTACAGGTAGGTGCATGAGGAGACAGGCGGGTCAACTCCTAGAGGTCTTCCCTAAGGGAAGGGTCTGTGCACTCTGTCCTCTGAGGGGGCAGGGGCTGCCCCACAGCAAGGGGGAAGGGGGCAGCCGTATAAGCTCATCCCTCAGATTACTCCGGCCGGCTTCAAACTGTATTGACTGCAAAGCCATCCCCTCTTGGGGTGTCTGCCACCTAGTGTCCAAAGATGACACTGCATGCTTCAAACACGCAGGCCACATTTAAATGAATTCAAATTACGTAATATGTTTTTAAACACCAAAGAATGCTGAGGTGCACACCTCAAGGGTCCCCTTTGCATGCGTGCCAAGTTTCAGGTATCTCGGTTTCATGGTCTTTGAGCTATGGCGCTTGCAGACAGATAGACAGACAGACCTCCTCTTTTGTTATTACAGATAGCAGGTAGAGGGATTTGTACACTAGCAGACAAACACGTTCTGCATAACGCTGACGAACAAGTTCCAGTTCTCCTGATCGTGTATATATCATTAAATGATTGAAAGGCTCACCCCGCCACCCCGCCCCAACCCTTTTTTTTTTTATCTTGCAGTCCTTGGCAAGCATCGACGACGTGGTGAATAAGATCAAGCTGAAAATAAGGCAAGTGGGGCTTTCCCCCCGCAGTTTCGCTTTGTGTGTGTGTGTGTGTGTGTGTGTGAAAGCTCCTTTGTCACCATTAGACCAAAGCTGAGCAGGGAAAGCTGCCCAAAACTGAGTCAGGCTGTTGATCCAGCCAAGAACATCAGGAGAGCCCTGCTGGATCAGGCCAGAGTCCATTTAGTCCAGTGTCCTGCTTCCCACAGTGGCCCAACTGTATGCAGGCGCTGGCGTCAAGGGTCGGCACGGTTGGGCCCTTGCCAAGGCCCCCCCCCCCAGCAGGGGCCCACTGACACAAACCCCTCGGAGTCGCTCCTTCTCTTCACCACTGCAACCTGTTGTCTGATCCCAGCCGAGATAACAAACCACGGTGAGGCGCTGGCGTGCAAGGCTGGAATATGCGTTTTAAAACTGGAAACGTCATGATTTCTTTCTTTCCACCAGCGCTTGGTCTCTTGGTAGTGTTTTTCTTTCTTTCTTTAAATTTTTTTTTTTAAAAAATGTTCTGGTGCAGATTAATTATTTTCAGGCCGTCTAACTTCCCCGCTCCCCCTCCCTTCCTTGTAGACGTTTGGACGATAATATTCGGACGGTGGTGAGAGGGCAGACCAACGTGGGTCAGGATGGCCGCGAGGTATGTGTTTACCCGGGAGCAAAATAAAGATTGGGGAGAGGAGGCCTGTCTTGGGGCCGAATCTGTTTGGCCCCCCCCTAGCCACAAGGAGGCCGGTTGGGGTTTCCTTAACCCCCCTGCCTGACCCTATTCTAAATGCCTTCCCTGAATTTCCAGCGTTCTAATTTAAGACAAATAAGCCACATGATATAAGCCTCTATCACAGTGTTCTCCAACCTTGGGTCCCCAGATGTTTTTGGCCTACAACTCCCAGCTACGCTGGCTGGGGCATGCTGGGAGTTGTAGGCCAAAAACACCTGGGGACCCAAGGTTGGAGAACACGGCTCTATCAAGAAGGTGACAGTGTGGCATGATTTTGGTTAGGGCTCCGTCGTCCGCGGCCAACTTGGCTCTCTTTCTCGAGTGTTCTGTTTCACGCGCCTGCTGCTCTCAGCCTGGACCTGCCTTCCCCACGTGGCGCCCTCCGGAAGCGTTGGACTACCAGGCCCGTCATCCCCAGCCAGGTGAAGGGGGCTGTATTCCGACACGTCTGGAGGGCAGTGGGCCAGCGAAGGCCGGGCGAGAGGCTCTCCTCTCGATTTGAATTCGGCAATCCTGAATTCGTGCTTTGTGGTTGTCTGGATCGTGTAAAGAGGCCTTATGCCGCCCGCCCGCATATGTCGTCTGGATCTATTGCTTCGGGCGCAGTCCAGTGGGGTCGCCTCCGCACGCCTCCCGCTCCGCACAGCAGCTGGACAGTCGATTTCGGCTGCCTGACTGCAGCGCTTCGTTGCGGGAGGGAAGGCGGCTGAGGCGCGTCAGGATCTGTCGTATCTTGGTGGTGCCAGTCTCTTCCCCTCCCAGCCCTCTGGAATGCCCCCTAACCCCCTTCTCCAGGGTCGCTCTTACAACCTCGGAGAAGCAGTCGGTGCGGTTCTTTCCGTGCCAGCTGCGAGGTGGGGAGGGTGATCCGATCACGGATACTCCGATCCAAGGTCGGAGCTCCTTTCCAAAATCCGAAAAATCCTATGGCACTCTAGACGCTGTCTAAGAGCCGTAGGTTCACCCTGTTAGTGGCAGGTGACTTAAGAGTATAGCACTTTCTGTGGTCTTTGCCTGCCCTGAAAAGGCAACCCAGCGTCCCTCGGCCAGGAGTTGCAGAGCTTGGGAGCAGCCACCAAGAAGGCCCTCTCTTGCATCCCTACCAAACGTTCCTCCGATGGTGGCGGTATCGAGAGAGAAGGGCCTCCCCGGAATATCTTAAAACCCGGGCAAGGCTTGTACGAGAGAATGTGGTCTTCCAGATAGCCTTGTCCCAAGTCATATATTAATTTAACAGGAAAAAAAATGTTAAAAAAACCAAATCAGTTTGACAAGAACTTTTGGAATGTTGTTGTTGGTTGAGCATTTATTTATTTGTTATATTTATATCCCACCCTTTTTCGTGCAAGGAGCCCAAGCCGGCTTACATAATCCTCCTCCTCCTCCTCTCCAGTGTATCCTCACGACAACCCTGTGAGGTAGGGTAGGCTGAGAGTCTGTGACTGGCCCAAAGTCGCCCAGTGAGCTTCATGGCCGAGTGGGGGACTAGAACCTGGATCTCCCGAGTCCCGGTCCAACACTCTCACCACTACGCCACGCTGGCTCTTACCTATAGAGGCAAGAAATCTTGGAATAAAGCACTCCGTTGTCTAGAGATGAAACTCCTTTGCGAGACCCTGCTTTTCCTCCTCTTCCCGGGGCATGTCTAGCGACTGGGGGGCGGGAAAGATACACTTGCAATATTCTTCTTCTTACTCCCTTTGCACGCCTCCATTTTTACGTATTATTAAGAAGGAAAAAGCTGCAGCTGCTTTCAAAGCTCCCCGTTGCAGGACCCTGGTTCGCGGTGCCAGCCCTGCCGGACAATTTCAGCTGGGCCAGGTGCCTTTAAAGAAAAAGTAGCGTATTTTTTGGAACAGGGGTAAGAACAGTGTGCGCATGAGTGCATGGCCCCTGGGCTTGGATGGTGGTGGTGGGGCTACAAAGCCAGCAGGAATGTCAAGAATTTCCCAGCTTCCGTAGTTAGTAGGTCAGAGCAAAGGGAATCGGAGCAGGTCCTATTACACAGGAAAGGCTCTTGAATAGCATTTTGGTCGGTCTGTGCTGTTCTCCTCTCCTCCCCCCCCCCCCCGAAAAAGCCTGACGGAAAGGAAACCCTGTTGAAATGTGATTGCTGTTCTTTTCTTCTCCTGGACTGATTTTCTCCAGGGAGGTGGAAAGGGGAGAATAGATTGTCTGCTCGTGATAATGGCCCAATTAATAATGGCTCGTAAAGCTTCGATTCCCTCACCCGCCCCCACAGGCACCGTCTCGTCGGTTTCTCCCCCTCTTCCGAAATGAAAAGAGCCTTTGTTTGACACACACACACACCCCGAAGTGGGTACCTTTGGCGAATTTATGGAATCTTAGAAATGTTTTCTTAGGAGAAAGAAGGCCACGTTGCGGCTTCTCCCCTTCCTCCCTTTTTTTCCCCGACGGGGCAGAGCGGGGGAGTGTTGGGACACTGTCCCCAAGCCACAGGAGGGTGTCAGGGCGCAGGCACTAACCGATCCTTTTCTTTAAACTGGGCACACCGGAGACTAAAACTGGGGCTTTCTCCGTACAAACCAGGCACTCCGTCACCGAACGGCAACCCCTCTCCCGAGGAATAGGACGTGCTGTCGACTCACAAGTCTGAGAGAAGGCAAGCACTGGGAAACGTTGCGGGCTGCTACCTTTTCTGGACTCCCCCCTGCGAGGCTGGGTTAAAGCCCAGAGTCCCTGTTGCACATGGCGCAAGCGAATACAGGCCGCTCTGGAACAGCCCGTCCCCGTCTGGAGACTGCCGAATGTTTCCCTAGAACCCCTTCTCCTGATTCGAGGGTCCTTGCAATTATCTTTATCTTGGTGCAGCAGGACACAGCTCCGTTAGTCGGGTGCAAAAGAGCCTGATGGCCACGTGCTTAGTGTAATGTGGTCGCTCCCCAAACCAGCTCTTGGAGAAAGCCACTGTAACATTTCTCAGTTTTCAAGTCTCTGCGTGAGTGTTCTTTTAAATGAAAAAAAAAAAAACGGAAAGAACGCGGCCCTCGATTTTTCCTCCAAACCGCAGGAAGATCTTAAAATAGCTCAGCTCCTTTTTGGCTCCCTCCGCCTTTGTGGTTCGCGTCTTTAATATCGGGGCGGGTGTGTGCGCGGGGGAGTTGTTTTGTCTTGCACAACATCTGTAGACGATGCTTTTAAAAAAACAACATATGGGGAAAAAGAACCTGCGTCGCGCTAATGACCCCCTTTGCAGAGAGGAAACGGCGGTGGCGGAACATTCCCGGGCAGGGCGGGACGCGACTTTCCCTTGGCCGTTCCAGACGGCGGCTATTTCTGACACCTCGGCAGAGGCCTGGGATGCAGATCCCGGCCGCCGCTGCGGTTGGTTCGTCCCGATGTTTGTAGAGAGCAAGTACCGCTACTGGTCCGCTCCCCCCTTCCTCTCCTCGCCCCCGGTATAGAATTTCTCTTCAATTTGGCACGGGGAAGACGGTTGAGATTGCTCTTGCGGAAACCCTCAAGCTGAGTGCTTCTGTCTGTTGGCCCCGAACTTGAGAGAGCTCGTCTGTCCCAACCTTCGTCGCTCTTAAGCCTCTGTATCAGTGATAGCAAAGCTCAGGTCTGCGGGCCAAATCCAGCCTTCGTGGAGTCCCAATCTGCCCCCCCCCCGATTGAAATGAGGTTGAAATACCTCATGCTGGAATTTTTGCCCCCCGCCCACTACTGGAACACAGCACCCGGGGGGGGTTCTCTGAAATTGAATCCTGGCCCTTGGGCTGAAAGAGACTTAACAACTCTGGTCCAAATTGGGGCCAGCTCCAGGTTTTGGGTTGGGGACTCTCTTACGTTGGGCTTCCTTGGTGGTGGCACCGGCAGACAGCAACGCTGTGATCAGCAATGGGTAGCTCAAGAGCTGGCTCTAATTTCCCACAGTGCCCTGGGGTGTAAACTTGCCGAACATGGGGAGGATGGGAGGAACTGGCTGAAACCTACCGATACGCTCTTAGCGCTTTGACTTTGGTGTATCGGAACAAGTCCTCTGCAGCCATTGGCTCAGGTGCCGAGATGTTACGGGGTTTGACTAGTCTCTTTGTCCAAGCATCTTTGTTATTAATTCGGAGACTAAAAGAGAGAGAAGAGTTCCCACCTGGTCGCCTGGCGGAGACTTTTTACTCGCCACTGGCAACCAGATGAGAGGCTGTTGCAACAAACCTGTTGCAACACTCGCCACTGGCAACCAGATGAGAGGCTGTTGCAACAAACCTGTTGCAAAATACACACAGTTCGAACTTGCCTTTGGCTTCCAGTATCTTAAATGTGCAGTGATCTAAGGCACCCCTTTTTGTGTGTATTACTGGTTTTATAGATGCAAGAAATAATAAAACAGCCGCCAAACTAAATTTCTTTTAAAATTTGATTTTCCGCTTAATTGATTCCTCTTGTCTGGTTAAAGGGCTAGCTGGGGAT
This sequence comes from Shinisaurus crocodilurus, assembly GCA_021292165.1. Classification (NCBI taxonomy): domain Eukaryota; kingdom Metazoa; phylum Chordata; class Lepidosauria; order Squamata; family Shinisauridae; genus Shinisaurus; species Shinisaurus crocodilurus. The sequence continues at coordinate 17,791,322 of CM037886.1, read as the reverse complement.
CTCTCTCTCTCCACTGCCTTGGGAACAACAATCATTCCACAATCATCCTTTTTAATCTGACACATGCTTGGGTGTGAGCTGCTGAAATAGAAGGAGTTTCGGTAGTTAGCTCTGGATTTGTCGTGTGGGGAGACTTTGGGTTCCCTTCTCTGCTAGGCCTGTCCGTGGGTTAAATGTACAGTAACTCTTGCTTTGGTTCTTTTGCGCTTGAAGAGTAACTCTGTATAGCTGCCAATTTCAAGACGTAGATTACAGTTAGTTAAATTGAACCCGGGGGTTCTGGACCCTGCGCGCGCGTGTTTTTTTAAGCTGCCTGCTTTTGGAACTGAACGCGAGACCAAATTTTTTTTAGATTGCTTAAACGGCACGGGGATTGCTGCCAAGACTTTTCCCCAGCGTGAGCAGATAAGTTCTAGGAAAAAGCAGGGGGACGGGAAAGGAATCCGAATGAATCTATTCTGGAAAAATTTATCCGGTTTGAGCAATTTCTCTTATTTTCATTGGCGGCGGGAGGCGAATTCCGGCGTTGATCTAAGCTGCTACTGTTTCAGCCGTCATCCAGCGCTGAGCGTCTGCATGCTGAGAGATGGTGTGGTTGTCCTGGTCCGAATTCAAGTCCCCGCTTGGCCACAAGCCACGGTCCGGCAGTATTGGCGTGGCTTTCTTGTGGCTGCCGGCTGTCTCCTCCCCGGCGTCCTATAAGCATGTGCGGAGGGCCTGGGGAGAGAGGCAGGGTCGTCTTCCTATTCATGCAGGGTACAGAGAAGGTCAGAAACTAGTTTCTCCCGCTGCTTGGAAGGGGCCTCCTCCTACCTGCTCGAAAACCACACTGCAAAAGAGATGTCAGAGTGGGTAGGGGTGTGTACTTTAAAGTATTTTTTTCCTTAGACCAAAAAAAAAAAAGTTCCCAGAGCAGCTTACAGTCAATCACTAAAGAAGACATCCCCTGTTCACGGGCTTACTATCGTTAAAAAAAGAAAGAAAAAAGACACGACACACAAGGAAAAGGAGACGTTGAGGGGAGAGGAAAAAAATTAAACTGGGAAGCTCTGGCCCATGAACGATCTAAATGGAGGTTGGCCTTTCACAAAGGTTCCATGGACTTTGAAGAAGCCCGAGTGCAAGGTGAAAGGGAGAAACGTGCTAAGCGAAAAGCACGTCAAATGAATCCTTTACAGGACCATCTTCTATCTGGTAACCTGTGTCCTCACTGTGGGAAGCTGTGTGGATCTAGAATTGGCCTCCACAGTCACTTACAGACCCATCGCTAGAGTCTACACAATCTTCTTTGGAATTTCCTCCTTTTATCCCGGAAGACAATCTTACTCGGTCACGAGTGATCGCCTGATGATAGGTGGGGGAACAGTCCACCTGGAACAAGCTGTGATGTTCCTTATGCCTTCTCCTGTCTCCCTCATTCCATCTTCTGGTGCCAGGTATCCTGCTCACCAGAGAGCTGAGGACGCTCGCTCCGGTGAGCTGGCGAGTGGATTTGGAGAGGCCTGATTGTGAAAGTTGCTTTGGTGACCTTGGGCCAGTGACTCTCCTCTCCCCCACATCTCTCTCAGCCTAGCCTACCACACAGGGTTGTTGCGTTTCATGCAGGCATGTCTGTTATGCCCTGCGTTCCATTTGCTGTGAGAAGAATTCCAGTCTCCTCCTTTCGACCAACTTTTGTCTGCTATGCTGTACCCGCTGAAAACAACAGAGCCTAGTGGCACCTGAAAGATCTAGCCAGTTTTATTCTGATGTAAGCTTTATCGGATGTGCCACAGGTTGTCCTCACTTGGCAGATCTCTCTCTCTCTCTCTCTCTCTCTCTCTCTCTCTCTTGTAAGCATGTAAGCACACACAGGACAATTTGTTTTTGCTGTAATAACCCAACATGGCTGCCCTTCTGGAATTTCCCCTCCCCACCATGAGAACTAGATGCTTGATTTTTGATCTAAAATTCAGTAGGGTGGTGTCTTCCAGGCCAGACATGTTTGAGCTCGTAATTCTGCCTGAAGATGGAAACCAAATGTAGGGTGCAACCATATGCATATTTAGACAGGAAAAAAGTCCAACGACTCCCAGCATTCCCCAGCCAGTAAGGCTGGCTGGGGAATGCTGGGGGTTGTAGGACCCTTTTTTTCTATCTAAACATGCATAGGATTGTAGGACTTTTTTCTTCCTGAACTTGCATAGGACTGTAGGACTTTTTTCTGCCTGAACATGCATAGGATTGTAGGACTTTTTTCTGCCTCAACATGCATAGGATTGTAGGACTTCTTTCTGCCTAAACATGCATAGGATTGTGCTTTTTCCCCTCCCCCTTCCTTTTTCTAGGCTCTTGAAGAGGCCCAGAAGGCTATTCAACAGCTCTTTGGGAAGATTAAAGACATCAAGGACAAAGCCGAAAAGTCAGAGCAGATGGTGAGTTTGTGGTCTATCCCCCAAGCTTCTCGAGCACTCAGTTTCCTCTTTTCTTCTGTTGTTACCTGGCCTTGTAGAGCAGAAATGACCAACTCTCAGCTATAGCTGCATTTTGAAGCCTGAAGCAGCTTTTCCTGGCCACTGGCTGTTAAAAATAAAACAAAATAAATATTGTTCAGAGCTTCAGCCATGCAAGGACATTAAGTGAGGAAGCTGCAGGTCGGTCTCACTGTGAAAGCTTGTCTCTCTGGGCTCTTTCAGGAAGGCCGTTTTTTCCTTCAACCCCATATCAATTACCCCAAATTAAATTGGCCTTTAATTCACCCCACAGCCAAAGCCCATAAGCTGAGTTGTGAATATCCTAGGTCTTTGCAGTTTCTTGAATTCTTTGCTTCTCTGTTAAAAGTTTGTGTATCTGTTTTTTTTCTTCTTCTTAAAAAAAAAATATCTTAACAGGTTAAAGAAATTACGCGCGATATCAAACAGCTGGATCACGCCAAACGCCACCTGACCACCTCCATTACAACGCTCAACCATCTCCACATGCTGGCGGGCGGCGTAGATTCACTCGAGTAAGCTGCGTCCAGGGTGGTAGGGGCCATATGTGGGAAAATTCGGCTTCGTGAGAATCCCGGTTTTTGTGAGAAAAAAACCCAAAGCAAGCTTCTAGTCCTCAGGACTCTGAAGATATGCTTGGAAGTGTGTGGGCAGGAGACAAAAACCAAAAAGGGATGCACCAAAGCCAGAAGGAATGCCAAAAAAAAGTTATCAGCTCCCAGTAATAAGAATTTATTGCAATTAATCAAATTCTGAAAATAGGCTTAGGGTGCAATCCCGCTCATGTTGAGACAGAAAAAAAGCCCTACAGCTCCCAGCATTACAGAGCTTACAGTCACTATCCTTCTTGCATCATCAGGGCACACAGAACGTGTCGGGCTGCAATACGCTCTCATTTTTGGCACAGAGAAGTCTTGAAAATCGGAGAGGTGGATGATTAGACGTCTGGTGGGTGTCTGTGTTTTCGGTGTGGGGGAACAGGGTCCTCTAGCAAAATAGATTGTGCAGATTTGCTCAATGCACATGATGCGTGCCGGTTATTCAGTAGTACTTTTTAAAAGATGGCCTTACCCCAAAAGCCACGGCACTGCACAACAAGCCAGATAAGATGACAGCGGTAACCACAGAAAAGCATAAAAGTCAGCAATAAAGACACCTTAAAGCCATTAGAAGTTGAAAAGAAGCACCTTGAACACCTTTTCGAAAACCCAAGGGAACAGGGATTGCTTGCTTGCTTGTATTTATATCCCGCCCTTCCCCCCCCCCCCGCAAGGAATCCAAGGCTTACGTAATCCCCCTCCTCCATTTTATCCTCACAACAACCCTGTGAGGTAGCTTAGGCTGGGAGTCAGGGAGTGGTCCAAAGTCGCCCGGTGAGCCTCATGGCCAAGTGGGGACTAGAACCTGGATCTCCTGAGTCCCAGTCCAACGCTCTAACCACTAGGCCACACTGGCTCTCGCTGGATTGAACTTGGCTCTGGAGCGGGAGAACATTCCGCACTTTTAGGGGCACTTTGGGAGCAACGGGGACGAATCCCCTCTGGCACGTTCCCGACAGACGGGCTCTTGTGGCGTCAGTCGTACAGGGGAGAAGGAATGGCAAGGTAGAAAGGAGCGTGGGGGGTGTAGGTAGGTTTTCCATCAGACAAAAACTCAGGTGTTCGAACGTGATCCCGGCTGCGAGGAGGTGGACGTACAGCTGCGTTCCCCAACCTGGTTCCCTCCAGGTGTTTTGGGCAGCAAAGCCCCCTGGTTTGGGGGTTTTAAGGCAAACAGATGAGCGTGATCCGCCGGGGGCGGCTTGCTGCGCGAGCCCCTTTACCCTCACGTAGCTCCTGTTCGTGTCGAAAGTGGTGCCTTCGTATCGTAGGGGAACTGCCAGGCGCATCGTCCCCACTGCCACCGGCGGAGCAGGGGATGTTCGGACATTGCAAAATCCGTTCCGGCCATATTTCGTGGATTGTAGGCGACTTTCGTTCCATCGTCTGCTCGTCAGTGGAATCGGATCTTGCGCAAATCCGTTCGTAAGCAAATCGGCAAATCCCCGAAAAATGCGCCAATCCACCACCACGCCAACCCCTCCAAAATGCGTATTTTCACGCTTTAGCCTATGTGGGAAATGCGCATCTTTGGTCATTGCTTTTTTATTTCTCATATTTTTTCTGTAACTACATTTGCGTGAAATTACGGGGTGGGGGGGGACGACCGGTCTGCAAGATTGTAGAATCTGTGCGACTCGGGGGAAAAGCCGGTCGGCTGCGGAATACCTGGGTCAGGTTTCTTAGAAATGCGAATCCGTTTGAGTCCGTCGTGGATTTCTCGAACACCCCTAGCAGGACCGCGAGGTCGCTGCCAGGAAGCCGGCCTGGCGTTCCTTTTAATTGGAGCGTCGGGGAGACAGGCTCCGAGTTGGGGGCTCCATGTGCGTGCGTGCATGCGTGCATGCAAAGGCAGATTCAGAAGGGGGGGGGGGATAATTTAATTCTGCCTTCCCTGACACGTCACCCTACAGATGTGCTGGACTACAGCTCCCAGCATCCCCAGCCAGCCTGGCTGCTGGGGATGATGGCACACCGGGAGCGCGCCAGGGTAGGGAAGGCCGAATTTAAAACCCGGCTTCCCTCCGGGACCTGCCTCTCTAAGCTCTGTTTTGCCCCCCCACCCATCTGCCGCCACCACAGGGCCATGACCAGGAGAAGACAGTACGGGGAGGTGGCCAACCTCCTCCAGGGCGTCGTGAACGTCCTGGAGCATTTCAGCAAGTACATGGCGATCCCGCAGATCCGACAGCTCTCGGAAAGGTAAGAGGGCGGTTGTCCCTGAGAGTCGGCGGCAGCCCGCAGGGCAGGGAAACCGCACTGGCCAAGCAGAAGTTTACCGTGGAACGGAATGGTCCCGGTGTCGCTGGCCCAGGCGGAGCATGTTCGGACACTCGGAAACAGCGCATAACCCGAGTCCGGGAAGGACTGTGCCGCTTCAGGCCGTGGAGTTGGAGAGAGGGTTTCCTGTTGTGACTTTAGAGCAGGGGCGTTGGACCTCCTTTAGCACGAGGGCCACATTTCACGTCGGAGAAGCTCTCGGGGGCCGCGTCCCAATGGTGGGCGGGGCCAGAGACAGATTGGGCGGGACCAAAAGCACGCCCCAAACACCAGCATATTTTAGCGGAAAGCTTAAAAGCCTTCGGAGAAAGCGGAAAGCCTTAGGAGGGATTTCAACCTTTTAGAATGGGGGAAAAAGCCTGTGCAAAAGCCAGGAAACGACCACGTCATCGATGGTTGGGAGAAAAGGGATAGCGTTGGGGCAGGGACTGTGTGGCCAGATTGGGATCCCAGACAGGCTGGATTTCTCCCACGTGGCTGAGGTTCAGCACCCTTGCTTTAAAGCAACAACGATTCCCTATGTGTGGAAAGTTAGCATGTCAGGCGAAAAGATTTTACCCTGACATGCTAACTTTCCATATGCAGAGAGGTGTGTGTTTGTTTTTTAAATGTAAGGGTGCTATACAAAGAGGTCAACGAACTGTCAGAAGAGAAGGCTCCAGGATTAAATTCTCCTTTAAGCAACGCTCTGGTTAAAGAACCATCAGACCTGCTTTTATGATAGTTTGGTTCTGTGGGCCTTTGATTCTCCTTTGGTTGCCTTCGAGCTCCGTCCGATTTGCTCGTTGCACCCTGGAAGCAAAACTTCGCTTGGTGACCCGAACCATAATGTCATCCTTCGTTCCTCCTTCGGCAGGGTGAAGGCCGCCCAGAACGAGCTGGGACAGCAGATCCTGGCAGACTTTGAAGAAGCGTTTCCTTTGCAAGGCACAAAGGTGTTTTGTTTTGCTCTTAAATGAAATCTTGGGCTTTTCCTTGCCCTCTGGCGAAAATAAGCTATAGGCCTGATTCCGCCACTTCTTGTCTTGCAGAGGAACTATGAGTGGCTGAAAATGTGGGATTTCCTCCTCTCCTGTGTGCCATGCAGCCTTGAGAGCTGGTGTGGTGGTTAGACTGTAGGATTGGGGAGACCTGGGTTCTAGTCCCCACTGGGCCGTGAAGCTCACCGGGTGACTTTGGGCCAGTCCCTGACTCTCGGCCCAACCTACCTCACAGGGTTGTTGTGAGGATAAAGTGGAGAGGAGGAGGATTGTGTACGCCACCTTGGGTTCCTTGCAGGAAAAATAGGCGGGATATAAATAAATGGATGGATGGGCCGTGGGCTGCGCAGTCCGTGGGCTTTTTACAAGGCTGGAAATCCCGCTTTTGCTCCTGCAGGCCTAGTTCCTCCGCCAAAGGAGGAGTTGTGGAGCCAGACCGATCACTTCTACCTTTTTCGCCGGAGAGCAACCAGAATTGCTCCCCCCCCCCTTTAAAAAACATCAAGAGGTTGCCAGTTCTGAACCCTTTGCTCATCTCACCCCGTTTGCGTTTTTTCGGCAGAGGGCCGGAGGGCCCAGCAACGTCCTCCGGGACGCGTGCTTGGTGGCGAACGTCTTGGACCCCCGGATCAAGCAGGAGATCATCAAGAAGTTCATCAGGCAGCACCTCTCGGAGTACCTCGTGCTCTTCCAAGAGAATCAAGACGTACGTTGGTTGGGATCTCTTCTTGACCCGTGGTTGCTTTCTAAGCTTTGCAGAGATTTAACATCTATTTTTTGTTGGGTCTTGGGGCACTTGGCCCGGGAAACGAGTTGTGTTTTAACTTCCTGATGGGCTCGTCGAGGGCCAGGACAGTGGGTCTGTGACGGCCGGGCCCCGTCCTGTGTGGTCCAGGATGCAAGCCAACGGGGCGTTTAAGCCCAGGCCTTCGAATCACGGCTGGGGAACATCTGGCTCTCCAGATGTTGGTGGACTACAGGGCCAGGGGAGGCTGGTGATGTCTGTGTCGGTGGGGCTCCTTATCCATTGCAGCTTTTATTCTGACTTTTATAGGAGCTATCCATGGTGCTCCATGGTGGCGAACCTACTTTGGGGATGGGGTACAGCACCATGGATAAAACTCCTATAAAGCTCGGCAGTAAAACCTGCACTGGATAAGGAGCCCCACTGACACAGCCGTCACCGGCCTCGCCTGACTACAGCCCTCATCATTCCTCGCCCTTGGCCAGGCTGGCTGGGGCAGATGGGAGTTGGGGATGGACCACATTTGGAGGGTTCCCCATCCCGTGCCAGCTGCGAGGGGGAGTGTTGTGGATACCCCCCTCCGAGATTGGAGCGCTGTGTCCGACCACGGATTTGGGAATCCAAAGTATCCTATGGCCCATCAGACACAGGCTGGGGGCCATAGGATTGCCCCCTCGGCGTCTTAGCATCTGATAAGCCGTCTTGAGCGGCATGGGCAACGGCTGTGTTCCCTGCTCTTTTGTCTCCAGGTTGCCTGGCTGGATAAAATTGACCGGCGTTACGCTTGGATCAAGCGCCAGCTGGTGGACTACGAGGAGAAATATGGCCGCATGTTCCCCCAGGAATGGTGCATGACGGAACGGGTCGCCGTGGACTTCTGCCACATCACGAGGTGGGGGGTCCGTTGTGTGCCGCGGGGATGCTCTGCTTCCGAGCTCCAAAACCGAAATGCAACAATGGAAACATCAACGTAGTCAAATATTAAAACGTTAAAGGCACACTCCTATGCATGTTTAGAGGGAAAATGTCCTACAACTCCCAGCATGCCCCATTCAGCCACGGCTGGCTGGGGCATGCTGGGAGTTCTAGGACTCTTTTTCTGGCTGGCTGGCTGGGGCATGCTGGGAGTTCTAGGACTTTTTTCTGTCTAAACATGCATAGAATTGCACACTAAAAGCTTTATTTCAGAAGATGACAAAATTTAATAGAATGGTGCTTGCATGAGCCTAATTTGGAAGCATTGCTGCGGTTATATGATCAGCAGGGCAAGAATGTAACGTTTTGCCATTGGCGATATCGTTTAACCCTTTTCGTGCCTGCATTAACAGTAGGCACCCATTGCACCATTGCGGGTGGCGGCCTTCAGAGAACAAACTCCGGAGACGATCTTAGCAATGGGGCAGGAACGTATCAGGTCCCCAGGCCAGGTTAACAGAAAGACAGGATTCCAATCCAGCGAATCAAAGCAAACATTAAATCGCCACGATACAGCAGAGTGGCGTCAAAGCGGCGGAAACAGAAATGCAAAAGCGGCAGGAGAACAATGTAGAGATGATTTTAAAGTCGGGGTGTCCCTGGTGCTGAAATCCCCATCAGGATTGGCACCATCCGAGGACCTTCCTCACCTCCCCCGCCGGTTTTCTCCCCTCAGGACGGAGCTGGCGAAGACCATGCGCACACGTGCGCGGGAGATCGAGGTGAAGCTGCTCCTCTTCGCCATCCAGAGGACGACCAACTTCGAAGGGCTGCTGGCCAAGCGCTTCTCCGGCTGCACCCTCTCCGATGCGGCGGCGGTGAGAGCCGTTTCTCGGGGCAGTTTTTCCGTCCTGCTCGAGGACCCGGGCTCGGGCGTGTGGCTCGATGGCGCCCCACTGAATGATGGGCGCATGGGCTCCCTTGCGAACGAGCCTAGCTTTTGCGGATTATGGAAGGGCTTCCCTGACCTCTGGGGCTTGGATCTCGGCCGGTCCTTTGTTTGCCATCAAGTGACGAGTGTGTGAAGGCGGGAAGGCGCTAAAGCAGTGTTCTCCAACCTTGGGTCCCCAGATGTTTTTGGCCTACAACTCCCAGCATGCCCCAGCCAGCTATGCTGCGAGTTGTAGGCCAAAAACATCTGGGGACCCAAGGTTGGAGAACACTGCGCTAAAGTGTGTCAGAGAGAGAGAGGAAGTTTATCTCTTGCTGCACAAAATTATAACGCAGGGGTGCAGAAGCTCAGGCCCCGGGGGCCCAATCTAGCCTTCCAGTGATCCCCACATGGCCACGCACTCTCCCCCCAAAAGGTTGAAAATACGCCTTTCTAAGGCTGAGTCCCTGGCAGGAAGAGTTTTAAGCTACAATCCGGGTTCAAGTCCCCACTTAGCCAGGAAGCTCGCTGCGTGATTTTGGGCCAGTCACAGACTCTCAGCCCAACCTACCTCACAAGGTTGTTGTGAGGATATAATGGACGGGAGGAGGAGGACCATGTAAACTGCCTTGGGTTCCTGGCAGGAAAAAGGCGGGATATAAATATAATAAACAAATAATATGCTGTTATTTTGGGCCCCGCCCCTTTTGCCTCCGGCCCCTCCCACCACTGGCATGCGGCCCCCGAGGGCTTCCCTGAAACGGAATTCGGTCCTCGTCCTGAAAGAGGTTGTGCACCCCTGTTATAATGTATTAGGCCCAGCACGTTTTGATTTCGGGCCCCGTAAGAAACAACACACCACTTGTTGTGGTTAATAGTAATAATTTATTTTGCAACTGAGCATTTGGAGGACACTGGGTGTGCCTTTGGCGTCACGGTGCACTCGATGCAGATTTCAAGTAAAATGTGTCGGGCCTAGTCAATTATGGGTTTTATGTGAACGTAAGAAGGGCCCTGCTGGATCAGGCCAATGGTCCATCTCGTCCAGCATTCTGTTCACACAGTGGCCGACCAGCACCCCGTGGGAAACCTGCAAGCAGGACAGGAATGCAACGGAAACATTTAAAATCCAAGCCGGGTGTTTTCAGAGTCCCTTTCTTCTCTGAACGGACTTCCTTTTCTCTGACAGAAGAAAGCTGATCCTCCACCGGCACCCTCCACCAACCCGTTCCTGGAGGACGAAAGCGTGCTAGAGATGGACGAAGTCACATTGGAAAAGGCGGACATCGACAGAGTAAGTCTTGGAGCTCCCGAGATTTCCGTGCATCTTCGAGCTTTCCTTCCCAAACAAAAGCTTTCCCTGACCCCGGTGCCCTTTGGATATTTCGGACTACAGCCCCCATCACCCTCAGCCAGCATGGCAGCAACTTTCCAGGGTCCCTGGCAAGAGGTCTCTTCCAGCCTAAGATCCTTGTAAGTCAGGAGTGCCGAGCTACTTTCAGCCTGAAGCCTGGCGTTCTGCACCCCTGTCTTAATAGTTTGACTCGGTATTAGGCAGCTCTCTCTGTTCTAGGCATCCATTCTAATAGCTCAAATCGAGCGCAGGGATATCAGCCATTTAAAACGAAACTGCCAAGTTTCTAGTCCTTATGACTCCGGGGGGGTTTTGTGGGGAGAACAAAACATCCCTGAAAAACATACTGACGCCTCTGCCAGAGTGCTAGAAAACAAGATGGAACGCTAGAAAATCCCTGCTTTAACTGGAGATGGTGGGGATTTGAACCTGGGATCCTTCCTATGCAAAGCGCGTGCCCCTCCCCCGAGTGATGGCTCCTCCCTCGTGCTTCAGCAAGACCAAGGGACGAGAATCATGCACAGCTGGCGAGAGGCCTGCCAGTTTTGGTGAACAAGGCTGGGGCAGAGTGCTGCCCCTCCTTTTCTGTTGCTGTTTCTCTTCCCGTACTTCCCCGTTTCCCTGTCCCCTCCCTCAATTTTACTGTGGGAGGGTGGGCATAATTTATTTTATTTATTTATTTATTTCTTATATTTATTAATCGCCCATCTGGCCGGTCACCCAGCCACCCTGGGCGATGTACAATTAAAATACAATAAAACAATACAATAAAATATAATAATAATTAAAACAATATAAAAAGTTCTTTTAAAAACCTAACCCACCCCATATTCCCACCTGAACAGCCATGTTTTTAATGCACGGCGGAAGCTCATCACGGAGGGGGCATGGCGAAGGTCACTAGGGAGGGAGTTCCATAATGTGGGGGCCGCCACAGAGAAGGCCCTCTTCCTAGTCCCCACCAGCCTGGCTGCTCTGGCTGATGGGATAAGGAGAAGGCCGTCCGTGGCAGACCTTGTTGAGCGGCCTACTTGATGTTTTTACATAATTAAAAAAATGTCCTGTTTCTTTCTCCTTCCCCACACAGCATCCCAATATGGGAGACAAGGGCTTCTCCATTTACCCAGGCTAGAGAGAGATCCACCAGTTCATGTTCTGTAGGACTGGCCAGTTATTCTCATTATTATTATTATATTATTATTATTATTATTATTATTATTATTATTATTATTATTATTAGCAACACAGGACCTGCCCTCAGGCTTACAATCTAGTAGACATGACACAAAAGGGGGGGTGGGAAAGAGATTGACAGCGAAAACAAGCAAACTGAGGGATGAATTCTTCCAAAAGGTTCATAATAAACATTATAATTGTATAACCTGATTTTACATTTGTGGTGAATCTTCCCCGAATGGGTATCTTCTGTACTTGCTCCAGGGCGGGGGGTAGCTGTTTTCCTGAGAGTTTGAAAGTCTGAAACTATTTTCTTTTTAATTCCATCCCCACCCCCACCCCCGAAAGTTTACTTGCAACTCTCTCTTATTTTCCTTTAAGCCCAAAAAGCCAAAGGTTCCGGATAATCCGTTCCACGGTATTGTTTCCAAGTGCTTTGAACCTCATCTTTATGTGTACATCGAATCCCAGGACAAGTGAGTAATGAATGTTTCTGAGTTGCCTGCCTTAATTTAAAAAATAAAATAAAATAATGCACCCCTGCTTATATTTTTGTAAACCTCTTTTGGGCCCAATCCACCAAGAATTTCCACCAGCTGCAGACCGCTAAAAGGGGTGACATTTGGCTTGAGAACAAGGTGAATTTAACTCTTTTTGCACTATGGAGCAGTTTGCTGTTGAATTTCAACGACAAATGGCCAATTCCCCCCCCCCCCCCAGCGCCCTGCAGAGTGCGGCCGACGAGGGGAAGGGAGTCTGGGGGAGGCAAAAATGCCTCCCCCCCCCAAAGCTGTCGACGATCAAGAGTTTCATGTTTTCAACAAGGTGGGGCGGGGCAGAATTAAAAAATCTGGTTTTAAGCTTTTCCTGAATTTTTTTTTTGTAAACGTGGGGGTTCTGTTTTGTTTCTCTCTCGGCTTCAGGAACCTTGGCGAGCTCATTGACCGCTTTGTGGGGGATTTCAGAGCCCAGGGCACCCCCAAGCCCAACGTGGACGAGGGCGGGGCCGTCCTGCCCAGCTGCGCCGACCTCTTCGTGTACTACAAGAAGTGCATGGTGCAGTGTTCGCAGCTCAGCACCGGCGAGCCGATGATCGCCCTCACCACCATCTTCCAGAAGTACCTCCGGGAATATGCCTGGAAGATCCTCTCGGGGAACTTGCCCAAGTGAGATTTCAGCGCCGTTCTGTGGCGGTGATATCGTTAATGTTCTTTAACGCTTCCTAAGTCTCCAAAACAGGGCTGGGGGGACCATCTGCCGGGGGGGGGGCAAATTTGGGGGCCACTTTCACTGACTCCCATGTGATGGTTTCCTGGGTTTTGTGCAGTATTTTCCCCCCCTGCTCTAAAAGGTTGAAATGCCTCTCCTAAGTTAGTTACCAGCTACAATATGCTGGTAGTATTTGCAGTTTCGGCCATGCCCCTTTTGCCTTTGCCGCCGCCCCCCACCCCAGCTCACCACTGGAATACAGCCGCTGAGTACCTCTCTGGAACTGAATTTGGCCTTCGGCCTGGAAGAGGTTCCCCGCCCCAATCCAAAACGTCCTAAGCCCCGGCTCCAGACCAGCTGTGGCTGGCGCCTCCAATATCAGAGGGGTGGCGTATCCCCTCTGGGTTTCAGCCTGAACTTTAAAGGAGCTATCCATGGTGCGGAACCTATTTGGGGGGGGGATCGGGTTCCACACCGTGGATAGCTCCGTAAAAAGTTCAGACTAAAACCCGGAGTGGATACACCGCCCCACTGACATCGGAGCCACAACTGCCCCAAACCTTGCAGGGTTGAGGCCGATTACAAAGGAGTTGCTTGGGAGGCGCTGCAGTTCTTACAAAAATCGCCCAGACAGACAGACAGACACACACAGTGCTGGTATTTGCCCTGGGAGGGAAGCTGCTGTTGGCTAAATCTCTGCACCCTGCTGCAGTCCAAATTTAGATTTGGGTCTCCTGGAGTTGCTCATTTAAAAAAAAAAAAAAAAAAAACAGGCCCAGCAATGCGCACGCCAACGTGAAGGCGCATTGAACGTCATGTGCCATTCGGCTGTCCTTAACTTGACCGTGAAGCCGAGACAACTCCTCGTCTGTCCCGCCTTCCCAGCTGACTTCTGGGTCTAGCACAGGGGCGGGCGAATCGTCGGCCCAAACATCTGGAGGGCCTCATCTCCCCTCACCATCGGCTTCTCTGGCTAGGGCGATGGGAGTTGTAGGCCAAAGCACCCAGCAGGCCACGAGTGGTCCGCCTCGCACGGAGTCTTGGCACGCCCAGACGTAATTATTCCCGGTGTGCAAAACGGGGGTTTATACTAGTGCCGAGCTGGAGGAGGGTTGAGGGTCGGCCCGCCTCGCTTGCACCCCAATGTGAACACCCCCGAGCAGGGGAGCGCGTCGGGTTGCCTCGGGCCGGCAGATCCAGCATCGTGGCTTACTGGCATGTGATCCCCTCCCGACAGGACGACCAGCAGCAGCAGCGGGCTAACCATCACCAGCCTGCTGAAGGAGAAGGAGGGCTCGGAAGTGGCCAAGTTCACCCTGGAGGAGCTCTGCCTGATCTGCCAGATCCTGAGCACGGCGGAGTATTGCCTGGCGACGACCCAACAGGTAAAGCCGGGGGATTCTCGGCGGGCGGTGCGGCTCGAGGGCCAGGGAACCACGTGGCTTGCTGATCACTTTGTGGAACGCAGCCTTTGGCACTGGTGGGGCGTGGCTCAGCTTTGCAGCACGAGGTCCCGGGTTCAATCCCGGGCATTCAGCTTTAATCTCGGCCAGCAGGAGGAGAAGGGAACCCTCACCTGAAATTCTGCGGGGAGTCTCCCCGCCTCAGCAGTCACGGCTGCCAGGCTAGACGTTTCACTGCAAGGGCGTTGAACCTCAGTCAGTCCAAGGGCCGAATTCTATTTCCGAGGAACTCTCGACGGGGGCGGGGGAGCATTCCGGGGGCAGGCGGGGCCGAAGGGGTGGAGCCGGAACACCAGCCTGTTTCAGCTTCAAGCTCTCGCTGCGGGCAACTGAGTCTTAGGAGAAGCATTTCAGCCTTTTAGAACGGGCGGGGGGAAACTGCCCCAAAAGCTAGGGAAAACACCGAACGACTGGTGGTCCGGGAAAGGGGGCGGGATCATCTGGCGGGGTTTTGCCCCCCCGGCCCTGAAGTTCTGCACTCCCGTTTTAATAGTTTGACTCGGTAAAAGGCAGCTCTCTCTGTTCCAGGCATCCATTGTAATAGCTCAGATCGAGCGCAGGCTTCATTTGAAATGAAACCACCCAAGCTTCTAGTCCTTATGATGCCAGGGGTGGGAGGGAGAACAGAACGGCCCTGAAAACGTACCAAGATTTCTGCCAGAGTGCTAGAGAAAAGGATGGAATGCTAGAAAACCCCTGCCTTAACTGGAGATGGCGGGGATTTGAACCTGGGATCCTTCTGAACGCAAAGCACGTGCTCCTCCCCCCTAGCGATGGCTCCTCCCCCATGCTTCAGCAGGACCAAGGGACTAGAATCATGCACAGTTGGCAAAAGGCCTGCCGGATTGGTAGTCCTTATGACTCCAGAGGTGATGTGGTGGGGAGAACAAAATAGCTGTGAAAACATACTGACTTTTCTGCCAGAATGCTAGAAAACAGGACGGGTGGTTCTAGCGGTTGGGCGTGGGACGTTTGCATCCTTCCACACGGGCCCACGGGAGCGCTCTCTCTGTCTTTGGAAATCAAATCTAGGCCACCGTCCGCTTGCAAACCTTAAGGCAAAAAAGCGGCCCACGTGACTTAAGCGGCGGGGTCGGGTCCAAGCCTTTCCTCCCTCCCTCCCGGGAATTGACGTTTTGGAATCGGTTGAACTTTATGGGCAAAGTCTCTCAATCTGCCATGTCCCCCACCCCCTTTCTCCTCTGCCCAACTCAACAGCTGGAAGAAAAACTCAAGGAGAAGGTGGACATCAGCCTCATAGAGAGGATCAACCTGATGGGAGAGATGGATACCTTCAGCATGTAAGTATCAACGCCACTGGCCGTTTCGTTCTGGGCCTGCTTTGAATGTGGAGGCTTTTCTTAACGGGTCTTCGCTATAGCGGGCTGGGGGGAGGAGTCGGCGCGACGCGTAAGACGTCCGCGCATGGAGCAGGACGTCCAGTCGGCATCCACCAGCGAGCGGTTTCAGGTCACTTCTTTGTCGCTTTGACCGTTCAGGTTAATCAGCGGTCTGGCCCACCGTGGCACCCTCCAGATGGGTTGGGCTAGAGCTCCAAGCTGGCTGGGGCATGCTGGGAGTTGTAGTCCAACACACATGGAAGGCACCAGATAGTGGGGCGGGCGGGGGGGGTGCTTTGAGGATTGACTACATCATTACTGTAGGGAACTGTTCACAGGAGTGCTGCTGAAATATCTACCACTTCACCACCCGCTGGGTAAGATGGGTTGTCCTATTTTTGGTATTGCTGCTCTCCCAAGATGTCTTTATTTATTTAATGATATTTATGAATCGCATTCAAAAAAAATTCGAAGTGTTTTCGTGCAGAGGACAAGATTGCTTTCCTGGGAACGCCTGTTGGAAAAAGGTATTTTTTTCAGTAGGTGCCGAAAACCCAGAAGGTGCTGAAAACCCAGCACTACGACACTAAAGGCCGTGATGAACCGGACCTCCAAAATATTGGGCACCACCAGGAGAGGATCTTCTGATAAACGCAGCAACCGAGCAGGCCACTAGGGGAATCTGGTGATCTCTTAAGCATCCTGGAATTATGCCTGGGGTGGAGGAAGTAGAGGGGGAGACATCTTTCTCCCTCTCTCGTAATACTGGAACCCAAGGGGGTCATCCCATGAAGCTGAGCGGTGGGAGATTCAGGTGGAAGGAAGGACTTCTTCACACAGCGCAGAATTGAACTATGGAACTCCCTTCCACAAGATGTAGTGACGGCCACCAATTTGGGGGGCTTTAAAAGGGGATTGGACAAATTCACAGAGGAGAAGGCTATCAGTGGCTACCAGTCCAGATGGCTATATGGTACCTCCCAAGATCAGAGGCAGTCTGCCTATGTACACCAGTTGCTGGGGAATATGGGCGGGAGGGCGCTGCTGTATTCATGTCCTGCTTGTGGGTTTCCCATTGGGGCAGCAGGTTGGCCGCTGTGTGAACAGAATGCTGGACGAGGTGGACCCTTGGTCCGATCCAGCAGGGCTCTCCTTATGTTCTTATGGTCATGAGTTGTTTAGGGCTTTGTAAACAGGTACCAAAACCTTAAACCAGCTCTGGTTTAAGATAAGCCTGCCAATCAAGATGTTACTGCTTTTCAATTTGCTGACAGTTGGCTGGTTCGCATGGCACGGCACCTTATCGTGTGTGGTGTGCGTGGCCGCCATTTTGAATATGTCACACCCGATTGGGGCAATTGGGATTGCGGCGTGTCATGCGAACCTGGTCATCATGGGTTAAATGGAGGGTGAAACAACCCACACTTAATTCAGCTGGTAATCGAGGGTTTAGTGTGGGTTGTTTGACCCTCAATTAACCCACGAAGGCTGGGGTTTGCAATACAGGCCGCAACCCCCAACCGCAGCTCTTGATCACCCTGCACGTGTTGCAACTAATCGGGGATTAATTAACCAACAATAACCCACCATGTTGTGTGAACCGGGTCAAAGTCTCTGCAGTAGGCCTCCCTAGAACGTCTGGAGGAAGTCGTGGACTGGCCTTTAAGCCATTTTCGTCCTAGTACTAAAACATGGGTATCAATCAATCAATCAGTGTTTATTTGGTCCATAGACCCTTTCCACACAACAATACTCAAAACAAGCATTAAGACACCATTATTAAAATTATTATTAAAACAGTGAATAATACATAACAGTGAATAATACATAAAAATGATTTTTTAAAACAATTATTGTTAAAAAGTTGTTTTTAGAACAATAAAATAGGATTGTAAATTATAACAGCAAAGCAATATGGGTAGTCGTTAAACTAGTTCATTAAAAAATATACATATACACAACATAAAACCTGTGCCCATACAGTTTATTTTCCATAGTGTTGCTAACAGCCATTAACTATCTGTGATCTTTTCTTAATAACTGCAGCAAAATATTTTGCTGTTTGTTCAATTTCAACCATATTTGTGCCAGCCAGAAGATGAGAAATGTAAAATACTTTTGACATTTCCAGGCAGCAAAGTTAGTAATGGGGTTATAAAATGGGCCCTAATGTCTTTATAAAAACTGCAGTCCAGTAAAATATGTTCCACTGTTTCGCCCTGTCCTGAGACTGACAAGGACAGCAGTCATGCCAGAAGACCTCATTGGGGCCCGTGAGGTCCTCTCTTCCTCCACCGTAACCATCTTGACATCCAAGAGGTGTTGACCTCCGACACAGAGGGGTCGTGAGGGAATAAATTGTGTGACGCCAAGCAGAAGGCAGACGTTTCCATTTAACCTTCATGCGAAAGCCCGCCTCGCTTATTTTCCAGGCAAGCCGGTTACTTTTCACCGCTGGCTTTTTTCCCCGGGCCTGCCTCTTGACAGACGGGCCTTGTCAGCTGAAGTGACATTTCCCTCACGCGAAGCAGACAGGAACCGATATTTCTATCAAGGGCGACGTTTTGTGCGCCGTTAACAGCTGCGCGCGTGAGCCCTGGCAGGCCGAGAGCCTTCTCGTGAGGGAAAAAATGTCACCGAGAGGGCAGCCGAGGCCGTCTAGGTGTGAGTTGACGGCTGTGTCAGGAAGCTATTTTGGCAGTTCCTGAGGGAAGGCTGACAACTTTAATTAGCAAATTAAACTGTAGTTTTTTGCCTGGGTAGATTAGACCTGTCAGGTCTCTCTGAGCGAGTGGCAGTGGGGTATATGGGGGGGGGGGGGGAGACAGATGACAAGTTTAGGAATTTGGCAGCCGGCAGGAGCGTAGCTGAGTTTGTTTATGTAATGGAGCCGCATGTAGGGCCGTGTACCCTGCCCTCCGGCAAGATTCAAACGCTGTTACGGATCTGCGGGGGGCACAAGTTGATTTTTAAGTGGTGTCACTTGCAAATACATAATAAAAAAACATTTAAATGCCTTAAAAATACAAGCTTGTACATAATATTTAAAAAAAACCATTTAAAAGCCTTAAAAATACAATCTTGTACATAATATTAAAGAATAATTTAAAAGCCTTAAAAATACAATCTCGTACATAATATGAAAAGCATTTTCATGCGAACATATAAACACAACACGCACGCCACGTAGCTCTAAACCATTTTAATGATCAACGGTAAGAAATCCCCGCACCCGATTCATGATAATAAGGATGACGTTAAGGAGAAGACTGATTTATTTCTTTGATTTGATGTATATATAAAAAAAAGTGATGCTAGTAAGACCCAGATTAAAACAAAAACGTAATGAAAACAAGCATAAAAACAAGTAAATGAAAAAAGCACACGTAAAAACGCACCAATAAAAGAAAGAAACGGCACCCAGCCCAGTAGATTCTCCTTTAGCGACGGAGTTGGCTTCCAAAGGCTGGCCTGAATGAAAAAGGCTTTGCCTGATGGTGGAATGCCCTGCCACTGCAAAGTAGGCATGTGCCGATTCTTCTGGGGTTTTGGCACCTGCAGAAAACATACAGGCTTTCCCAGGAAGGTAATCCTGTCCTCTAGCGTGAAACCTTGATTTTTTGGGACATCGCTTAGAAATGTCTTCCGTGCACCGATATCGTGAAATCGGTGAATGGAGGAGCGGAGCGACGTAGCGGCTCCCTCGGGCACCGAGTTCCAGACCAGGCTCTTTCCCGCAATTTCCCAGTTTTCTTTCTTCAGCGGCTTGTCCGTCTGTCGCACTCGGCCACTGCACGCCCCTCTTTTGCGGTCTGGAGCGGCACAGCCCAGACACGGGTTGACCGCCTCAGCGAGGACGGGTGCCGTGGCGTGTTCTGCCTTCGTTTTACCTTTTTGCAAGTTCGCTTTGGAATAGTGTGTTGCTTTACAAAGGCAACAGGTAAGCATCGCTCGGAAGGCGATCAGGTCCAATCCGCTTCTTCCGTTTCAGAGTGATCTCCAACAGCATCCAGCTTCTGGTGCAGGATTTGGACGCGGCCTGTGATCCGGCCCTCACTGCCATGAGCAAGGTAACGGCGCCAAGGCAGGGCATCGAAGGGCTTCCAGCCCGAGGGCCAGATTCCATTTCGGAGATGCTGTCGGGGGTCGCATTCCAGGGAAGGGCGGGGCCGGAGGCAAGATGGGCGGGGCCAGAAATACTGGCACATTTTCGCTTCAAGCTCTCACCGCCAGTAACGAAGCTTTAGGAGAGGCATTTCAACCTTTTAGAATGGGGCGGGAGGAACTGCATGAAAGCGGGGAAATCACTATTAGTGCTTGGTGGGAAGGGGGCCTGGCCGCCCGTGGGCCTGGCCGCCCGTGGGCCTGGCCGCCCGTGGGCCTGGCCGCCCGTGGGCCTGGCCGCCCGTGGGCCTGGCCGCCCGTGGGCCTGGCCGCCCGTGGGCCTGGCCGCCCGTGGGCCTGGCCGCCCGGGTTTTGCCCGTGGGCCTGGCCGCCCGGGTTTTGCCCGTGGGCCTGGCCGCCCGGGTTTTGCCCGTGGGCCTGGCCGCCCGGGTTTTGCCCGTGGGCCTGGCCGCCCGGGTCGGCTACCTCTGTTCCTGGTTCAGCAGTTGCAGCTGGGACTTTTCAGTCGTTTACCTTTTTGGGGACGTGGTGGTGGTGGGCTGTAAAAGAATATCTTGAAAATGTCCCAGTGCAAATACAGAAGGCTGTGGCAACCCCCCCACCCCCCCCACTCACCCCAGTGCACTCCCTTGCAAGTCTGAAAGAGTACATTTAAAATAGAGCCAGTGTGGTGTAGTGGTTAGATTGTTGGACTGGGACTCGGCAGATCGGGGTCTTCGTCCCCACTTGGCTATGAAGCTCGCTGGGTGACTTTGGGCCAGTCACAGCCTCACCTACCTCACAGGCTTGTTGTGAGGATCAAATGGTGAGGAGGAGGACCATGTGAGCCGCCTTGGGTTCCTTGCAAGAGGAAAAAAGGTGGTATATACCCTTGACCGAAGAACGGTACACTCTCCTTCTACCTGGGATGGTCGTCCTCTTCCACTGAGTGCACAGCTTCGGGAGGGACGCACATGGAGCGGTGAGGGAGGAAAGGGACACCCGCCTAGCCAACTAGATCAGCCAAATCAACCCTGGCGATCAGTGGGATGACAGACATTGCGGCCAGATCGCCCTCACATCCATGTGGGTATATAAATATATACTGCCTGGTGGGCTGCCCACACTAAGCCTCCAGACAAGCTGCGATGTCGTCTTTTCACCATGTAAGCCGCCTTGGGTTCCTTGTAAAGAGGAAAAAAGGCAGGATATAAATGTAAATAATAATAATAATATAAATCTGTCCTCTAGATACCAAAATCTCAACAAGGCCGCCTTCTTCATGCTCTCTCACGCTTCAGAGAGTCGAAAAGCTACCTCTGTGTTTTAAAGATAACATCCTTATGGTTCCCTTTAGATGCAGTGGCAGAACGTGGAACACGTCGGCGACCAGAGCCCGTACGTCACCTCCGTGATCCTCCACATCAAGCAGAACGTCCCCATCATCCGCGACAACCTGGCCTCCACCCGCAAATACTTCACCCAGTTCTGCATCAAGTTTGCCAAGTGAGTGGCCCGCACGGCCCTTCCGGGAGCCAAAGCCGCTTCGGCTGCCATCTTGTGCCCGCTTGCCTGGGAGCAATCCCCATTGGACAGGGCGGGGCTTACTTCTGAGCAAGCACGCGCAGGATTGCGCCGCCGGCGTACGCAAGACTCGGAGGATCGATGCCTTTTTCAAAGGGGGGGATGCTGGGAGTTGTAGTCCCAACGCATCTGGAAGGCAGCAGGTTGGAGAAGGCGGGCGCAAGATCTTGCGGCGGTGAGTTCCGTACTCATTCTGGAAGTGGCTCGGAAACTAAGCCGAGTTGTTCGGGAAGAAATCAGAAAGACTCGGGCCGTTTCTCCCAAAGTGTAATGGAGTCAATTGTACCAGAGGTTTAAAGGTGGGGTGGAAAGGGTGGGGTGGAACGTTGCCAAAATCAACTGACCAACCGCCTCCTGCACTTATATAATATATTGCTTCAATTTTTGTCAAGAGCAAGACATGTTGCTGGATCTCTCGCGCTCGTTAGCTTTTGGCAGCGGGCTTGGCAGCTGAAGGGGCTCGTTTGTTCCCTGTCTCCTCCCCTGGGCAATTCTTTTAACTTTGGGGGCACGCTCCCGATAACTAAGTCACCTGACCTCGGCGTCCGCCGCCGCTGCTCTCCAAAATGCTGCCTCTGCGGAAAAATTTATAGCACTTCGGGCTCGGATGATGTGACCGTGCCGGAGATTTTATAGCATCACTTAGCCGGGTGATAAATGATCATCACCACAGTTTAAAGATCCATTTGTGCCTTTTTCTTTAACTTTTAATAGCTTGACTCAGCCTGCCTGCCTGCCTTTAAAAAAATAAGTTAAAAATGCACTGCTTGTAGCCCACACTGTGGAGGAAAACTTTGCCCTGCTCTGCTGGCATCTGGAATGAGTTTGGTTGCGGAACAAAGGGAGCGCTTTTCGGGTGACGCCATTCTGGGGGACTCAATTCAGCGCGAGCGCAAGAACCTAAGAAGAGCCCTGCTGGATCAGACCCAGGGTCCATCCAGTCCAGCATTCTGTTCACACACTGGCCAGCCAGCTGCCCATGAGAAAACCACAAGCAGGACAGGAGTGCAACTGCACCCTCCTGCCCATGTTCCCCGGCAACTGGTGCACATAGTCAGACTGCTTCTGATCCTGGAGGTGGCATCTAGCCCATCAGGACCAGTAGCCATTGGTAGCCTTCTCCTCCATGAATTTGCCCAATCCCCTTTTAAAGCCCTTCAATTTGGTGGCCATCCCTCCATCTTGTGGAAGTGAGTTCCACAGTTTTAACTCTGCGCTGTGTGAAGAAAAAAAAATATCTAGAATTCAGTTTTTTTTAATAATCAAACCTTTTCACGTTAGTTTCTTTCTTTTTTTTTTTGGAACAGCAAGCTTCTAGCCCTCATAGGTAGGTTTTGCTTTTAAGTACAGAAGGCAGGAATGCAGCCGTGCACTTGTTTCCTGAGAAGCCCCGTTGATCGATGTTGCAAGCGGAGAAATTCCCCTTTTCCCTTCTTGGTTTGTGGGGTGGCCTCTTTTTTTTGTGGGGGGGGGGAATGCAAATGCAGACTTGTGGGTTGGTTCTTCGAGCTGCATGCTGAAAGTGCCATGCTGATTTCTCCCGCTTTTCCCACAGTGCCTTCATCCCCAAGTTTATTAACCATCTCTTCAAGTGCAAGCCCATCAGCATGGTCGGGGCAGAACAGGTGAGAATTGGAAGGATTTTCCTTTTTAAAAAAAAGAAAAGCAAAAAGGGGGGGTCAGGGTGGGGGGTGGTACTGTGGGGCAGTCAGCACGGGGCAGCGCAAGAAAAGGAATCCATCAAGTCCAGATCCTGCCTGTTTGATTTCGATTGATTAAAATGTTGTAAAACCACCCTTTGCCCTTGCAGATAAATTGGGCCGATGTAGATACAATTAAAATAATGCACAGTACAATAAAAAATCCTGGGATCCTAATCTGGTCCTTTGGGGTTCCTTAGATGGCCATGTCCTGTCCCCCCGCAACCACCAATCCTTTGATAGTTTCCCAGCTCTCATGCAGTTTTCCCCCCTATCTGCCTCTCCTAAAGTCTTAGTTACTGGCACTAAGAGTATTGGGGTACAGTCCTATGCATCTTTAGACAGGAAAAAAGTCTTACAACTCCCAGCATACTCCAGCCAGCCATGCTGGCTAGGGCATACTGGGAGTTTTAGGCCTTTTTTCTGGCTGTCTGCCTGGGGCATGCTGGGAGTTCTAGGCCTTTTTTTCTGGCTGGCTGACTAGGGCGTGCTGGGAGTTGTAGGACTGTTTATCTGGCTGGGGCATGCTGGGAGTTCTAGGCCTTTTTTCTGGCTGGGGCATGCTGGGAGTTCTAGGCCTTTTTTTCTGGCTCGCTGGCTAGGGCATGCTGGGAGTTGTAGGACTGTTTTTCTGACTGGGGCATGCTGGGAGTTCTAGGCCTTTTTTTCTGGCTGGCTGGCTGGGACATGCTGGGAGTTGTGGGACACTTTTCCTGCCTAAATATTCATAGGCTTATCATGCTCCCTCAGAGTGTCTTCAGTTGTTGCCCCGTTTTACTGCTGTGTGGCATTCTTTCCTAACCCAGCGCACGGCCGCTTTCCATGCTGGCCCCCAGGATTCTGGGAGTTGTGGCCCAACCATTCTGGAGGGCGGCACAAGAATGTTTCTGAGCCCCGGGATCCGTCCTGTCAGATTAGCCTCCGGGAAGCCCAGTTTCCTGTTCAGATTCGCTGCGCCCTGAGGCCTGTTATGGGGTTGGGGGACCCCTGATCTGATATCCCCAGGGCTGCACCTGTCAGGGTCGTCCCACCGGTGTGCCTTCCGCCCTTTTCACACACGCACCTGTCCCCCAGCGTTGCTTTTTGTCCGGAGGAGCGACCGAGACAGTGCCGAGCCGTCAGCTGTCGATCCGGCCTGCAGCTGCTCCAGGGTGGATCTGAGTATGCAAAGGGGGAGAACATCATGTTTCCCTGACCCGGGGAGTCAGGTCTGGGATGCTGCCTTCTCCTGCAGTGTTAATCGGAAGACGGGTTTGTGTGCCCTCCAGTCCACATCTGTGACGTGCAATGCAATTTCTCCCGCTTTCTCTTTTTATTTATTTATTTATTATTTATTTATTATTAATGTTTATTTATCACCCATCTGGCCTGCAACCGGCCACCCTGGGCGATGTACACAGAATAAAAGCAATAAAATACATTTAAACAATATAAAAAAATCCGGGGGCAATAAAGCACCTGGATGCTGCTACCTAAAATTCCTCCTCCTGTTGTCCCAGCCTCTTTAGTTCCTATTAGCCAAGGGTAGGGTTCTGTGAGAGTTTCCTTTCTGCTCGCCAAACGTCCAAGCATGCCCCGTGCGAAGCTCCAAGTGCGAGCACGTGTCCACCGAAAATATTTGCAAGTCGTCGGAGGCACGCTTGCCTTTGTCTCCTTCCCCATTCCTGGTCTGATTTGCGCAGATTTCTTCGGTAGAATGAAACGGCCCCCTCTTTCATCCGCGGAGGAAATCTGCGCGAAATTAGGGAATTGGTGCAGACTGGGACATTTGCTCAGATTTGGGGAGAGTCGCACAGATCTCCCGTTCGATTGCTGCTCGATTTGCGGCGGTTTCCCAGTCGCGCGGAGCGAGCGGCAGTCGGTCATGAGATGAGCAGTGAGGCGACATTCCTCCCATCTGTAGCCAAGAGTAAACCTTCCTTTTAGTTTTGGGTAGAGAATTTCATAGGAGTCCTGGGTTTCTTCGCTGGATGTTTCCTACCTCGTGGAACGCTTTAAAACGCTGGGATCTGCACATTCCTCAGTTTTAACGAGATGACTGGATTGGAGATTTTATGGGCCTGTGACCCACACCATAAATATTGATTGATGCTGGATTGGAGCAATGGAGGGCTTCCCAGCTTAGTCATTCTCCCATCCTGAATTGCTCCGAAGCCAAGAGGTGCCTGCACTTCCTTAGCAGTCTCCTCCCTTTGTCGTGGCTCTTTGTGCTGCCCTCCTCCTTGCTCTGCGGGAAACCGTTTGCGAAGTTGCCCTTCCACGACCAAGTTTCTAGGCCTCATGGTGCGACAGCGGCTGCACTGGCCGGAGACAATGGAAGTTGTGGTCCCAACGCACCTGGAAGGGCACCAGATCCGGGGAGGCTGCTTTTAAGGCTGGGATGTCGAGCTTCGTTCAACCCAAGGGCCCCACATTCCAGTTTGGAGAAGCTCTCGGGGGCCGCATTCCGTGGGTGGGCGGGGCAAAGGGCAAAATGGAGGAGGGGTTGAAATATCAAAAGGGTGTGTGGCTGGATTGGGGCCCCAGGAGGGCTGCGCTTGTCCCGGGCATGGGGTTCTGCACTCCTGCTTTAGGGTACTGGAGACTGTGACGATTTCTATTTCCCCCCCTGGGAAATCCACGTGTCCCCGTGCGGAACTTTCCCCACACGACGACACGAGTTGGGGGGGTTCCCCGTCGGCTGAAGCCTAACCGCACCTTTCGATCTGGCACAGCTGCTGCTGGACACTCATTCTCTGAAGATGGTGCTGCTGGACCTGCCCTCCATCGGCTCCCAGGTCGTGCGGAAGGCGCCCGCAAGCTACACCAAGATCGTGGTGAAAGGCATGACCCGCGCCGAAATGATCCTCAAGGTCAACCTCTGCCGCTTCCAGATTTATTTATTTTTTTAAAGAAAGAGCTTAAGCGGCTTCCGGGCGTGATGCGGCGGTGCCCCAAACAACCCCCGAGAAGGGCACGTGCCCCAAACAACCCCCGAGAAGGGCACGTGCCAGGCAGAGCCCAGGCCTCCCTCCGAGCATCCCGCTTGAGAGTGCCGGGGCAGCTGTCTAAAGTGAACTGGCGGGTGATGTCATTGGAGCGAGACGAGCCCCCTGGGGAGGGAGGCTTGGATGAGGGCGGGACAAGCACTTTTCAGCACTAGGAGAAAACTTGCCTATTTGCCCCAAGTTTTAAAAATTCCTTTCCAAAGCTTAAAAACCAAACCAAACCCATATACCGATAGTGAAGCCCTTCTGCACGTGCCTCGGGGGATTCTCACTGTGGTTGGGTGTTTCTTTTCACTGAAGCGTTTTGAATTCTGTGTGTAATCTGTGTGTTTTTTCTCCCCGCTCTTAACCGTGTTTCCGTTTCTATTGGGATTTCTGGTCTTTCCAGGTGGTGATGGCCCCGCATGAGCCCCCGGTGGTGTTCGTGGACAACTACATCAAACTCCTGGCCGACTGCAGCACGGACACCTTCCAGAAGATTCTGGACATGAAGGTGAGGAGAAGTCCGGCGGGTCCTGAGTGGGCGGGCCTGCCTTTGGATATTCCCACAGACCTCCAGGGAAGGAACAGATTGCTCCTGCCAGAGGTCTGAACTGATCGCATGCAGAGGGATTTTGAACTTTGGCCGGGGGCCACAGGTTGCCGACCCCTCCATTAACGGAGTGCCGTTGACCTCGTCTTCCCATTTGGAATCGTATGCGACGGGCTCCAGCAAAGTTGCAATTCCCCAGAAATGCATAGATGCAATTCTGGGGCAAAGCACTGCTGTTCCTGATCACCTTGGCCCTGGGCAGTAATAGCTGAGGCCAGAACTGGATGCTACATTGAATTTGTGACCGCCACCTTTCTTTCCTCTTCTCCCCCCGCCTCCACAGGGCCTCAAACGGAGCGAGCAAAGCAGCATGTTGGAGTTGTTCCGCCAGAGGCTCCCGGCGCCTCCCTCCGGGGCCGACAACACGGGCTCCGTCTCGCAGACGGCACCCACGCCCGAACAGGAGTCGTCGCGCATCCGGAAACTGGAGAAGCTCATCAAGAAGAGACTCTAGGGTCCGTAGGTCCCCCCCCCCGGCTATGTCTCCAAGTGGGCCTTGCTCATGCTAGGGAAGGCTTCCCCAACCTGGCGCCCTCGAGGTGGGTTGGACTAAACTCCCACCTTGAGAGGCGCCAGGTTGGGAAGGCTAGTTTACAGCCATTCTCACTCCAAACTTAAAATTTGTACCGTTGATAACAGGGACTCTCGGTCTACTCCCCTTGCCTGCTCAGGTTGCTCTGCTCGTGGTTTTGGAGTGTCCCGAGGCACACCGTTCCAGGTATTCCACGGGGAACCCTCCTTGTACCATCTTGGCCTTGCAGGGAGGCGAATCTCATCTGCGAAGGTTCCCCGTCCCTTCCACGATGCAATCCGTACACACACAGAAGCTTTTCACCTTGACAACACTCATCCACGCGGCGTCTTTATATGGAGGGAGGGGTCTTCGGACACGCTGCCCTGCGTGCTCACCTGCCTCCTGAAATGGTACATCCTGGCGAGAGTCCGCCGTGTGATTCGCTTGCTCCTGCGCTTCAGATTTCTGCTGTCAATAGGTGTGCCCCTTGCCTGTTTCTGTCTGGCCCACCCAGTCTCTTCCTCCCCCTTCCCTGTGTCCCTTCCTGGGCTGCTCCTCTGGCACACCAGCCCTCGGTTATATCGGGCGCCGGCATCGTAGTTGTCTGTATAGGACGGGCCGGTGATGTTCGTGTTAAGATATTGTGCTGTCATCATAGCACACGTGAGTGCAGCACCATCAGGAAACACGGAAGCTGGGAACTGGGTCCCGGGACCAGGGCCCCCCGCAGGCACGTCAGAGGTCCGCAAAGCATTTGGGTAGCAGAGGAGGCTGGGCGGCCTGGCAACTTACTCGAATGAAGCTACCTTAGATAGTAAGTCGTGGGGGTGGATTTTGGGGGCCTGTTTTCACCAAACGGAAGCCCCGCCTTCCGGACACACATTGAATGCACTCCCCCCCCCCCAAAAAAAAAATCAGACACATTTCTTTTACGGTTCCCCCTTTCTTGTTTTTGTGGACACTTTTGGCCTCGCGCCCGGCTGCTCCCTAGGAGCAAGGAGACGCGCAGCGGGATGACGTCAGGACACAGGGTGCGTTTGCACACGATGCCATCCCTGGCAGGGGGAGTCGATGCGGGGCGCCGGCTTTTGACGGCAGACCCCCGTTTCCTCCATCGCCCCATCCCACCTTTCAGTCGGGTTAGGGACGTCCCCCACTTCATTGGGGGTTATGCTCTTACTGCTGGCGCCTGAGACCTTGCCGGGACCCTGGTAATTTCCAGTGTTCTTAGGAGATTCTCCGGAATTTTGATGGTTGGTTCAAACCAACACGGCGTCCTCTCCTCCCTTCGCCCTTCTTTTTTCTTGCTAGCATTGGTGTCAAAGATCCCTGACCTTTCAACCCACACTTTTGGTTTCCAGAATGGGTGCAGAAAGCGTCATTCACTCTCCATCTCCCCACCAGCGTCCAAGTGCCATGTTGGCTTCTTAAAAAAGCAACCCACCGACCCCATTCCCTACCCCTTCCTCATTTCCTCTGCCCGTAAACTGACTCTTCCTCGCCCAGAATGAGCCAAGGATCTGCGTTTCGTTCGTTCCGGATTCCTTTCCCAAGATCTTTCTTCACTTCTTGGGGTGTTCATAGCTTCCTGACAATGTCGTTCCCCTGGGAATATGTCCCGAGATAGGCTTCTGCCCTGATCTCCGATTCTCTTTCCAGAAAATGCTTCCTTGCAAACATTGATTCATGCGCTTCACGCCTCTCTTGGGGCGGGCGGGCGAGAACTCAATCCACGTTGGCCCCTACCAATCTCATAAGGCTGCCCGAGAAGGTTACGGAATCGGGGTGTATCAAAGAAATATCTACGGACATGTAGATGTTTTGACACTTTGTGAAACGCCTCATGTCAAAACGTTTGCTGTTGGGGGTCACTGGGTTTTTTCACTCTCAGAGTGGGATGCGGCCGGCCAAATATGCCCCCCGTAATCTCCTGTGTGCTGGCAATTTTGATGGCCCTGGGCGGATTGAAGCCCAGGGGCTCCCGGTTGCTGACCCTCCACGGTGAGAACTGTCTGTCACACTCCTTGCTTGGTTCCGTTGTCCCTTTGCCCCATTTGGTTGCAACCTAGGGCGCAGGTGTTTGCACTTGATACAGATCAGCTTGCGAAAGGAGAACCTTATCAAGGAAAGGGAGTGACCTGTACTTTATGTGAACAGCGAGCCCAGACCCGTAAAAGAAGTGAGAAAACTACTGGGAAAGGGACCGATATATTTATTTTTCCCCTTGTCCTTTGCGACGCAAATATCGAGACAAAAGGCTGGCATTAAAATAGAGGGAGCACCAGATTGTTTAAAAGAGAACCGCTCGGTGGGAAACTTTCTGCCGTGCTTGTTTTCCTTTTCTTTTTCTAAACGCTGATTTGAGAAATATCCTATTTCCATATTTATCAGCCCCAGTTGATTCTGGATGACAGTTAGGTCTCTTCGGGTGCAATCCTATGCATGTTTAGAGAGGGAAATGGCCTACAGCTCCCAGCATGCCCCAGCCAAGGCCATTTTCCTCTCTAAATATGCATAGGATTGCGCCTTTAAGCTGTAAATTTTCTGTTAATAAAGAGGATCATTGTGTGTGTGTGTGTGTGTGTGTGTAGAAATTCTGGCTCTTTTATCTCGAACATCTTGTCCTTTTTTGCAATGTGACATTTAAGCCAAGTAAACCAGAGAGTAGCTACTTCTCACGTCTGTGCACGCGCGCACGCTCATGTATTTATTTATTTATTTTGGTGGTATCTGCGGAACAAAACACCAAGTAAGTTTTGCCGAGGGGTGTAGGCCGTGGAAAGAGTGCCGGGATTCTGCGGTTCTCCGGCCACCATGTCTCAGTGGTAAAGCCCCCCCACTTCGTATGCAGAGAGAGGATCACAGGTTGTGACGCACTATAAAGCATAATTGTCTGCAGATCAGTTTGTGGGTGTTTAACGAGATGCAGGGGTGGTAACAGGTTATTTTTTAAATTATTATTATTATTATTACATTCTAGCCCACCATTTTTCCACTTGCAAGGAACCGAAGGCGGCTTACACAGCCTTACTCCAGCTTATCCTTACAACAACCCTGTGAGGTAGGTTATAGACTGAGAGTCAGCGACTGGCCCAATGTTGCCCAGTGAGCTTCTTGGCCAAGTGGGGATTCAAACCCGGATCTCCCGACTCCCAGTCCTACACTAAACACTACACTGGCTGGCTGAAACCACAGGAATGGCTTGGGAGGAGACAATCTAAGAACAGGAACTCGGAGCAGAGACACAATGGGCAGCTTCCTCGGGGGGCAAGCAGCTCGACTGCGGCTCTGCATTGGGAACCATCGCTTCATGGTAGAGCTGCCCTGCCCTGCCCTGCCCTGATCGGAAGGAGCTCTTAAGATCAGGGCGGTGATTCGTACAGAGACGCAGCGGGAAGACTCCTCAGAGGGCAGCTTGCCCTGCTGCGTCTGGACACCAGAAAGGACTGAATGATCCAATCGCAGCCCAGTCCGCAGATGTGGCAGAATGACTTCTTCTCAAATGAGGCTGATGGAGAACGATGTAGGCTCCTTCCAACTCTATGATCTGTGAATCTATGAAAGGCAAAGCGTTGAGGTCACGCAGAGAGACGGCAGGCACCCTCCTCTGGGGCTCACAGGAGCCTTAAAATGTATCTATTCCGTGCGACGCCCAAGCAACCCTCCCGTGACGTACTTGCCTACCCTATTCTACGGTTTGGGGATTGCCGATTTAACCCCACGGAACTGTGGACGCTGGATCTCGTGGGCCCACGATAAGGTCGCTTTATCTTGCTGTGTTCATATTTAAAATAGGTTTTTTCCCCAGGCTTCCGGCTAGCACGTGCGATTTATATCTATACGGGTCCATATCTGTGACCTTTGCCAAGCCTTGTTCTTTGTCTCTCTCAACAAGCAGCAGTTTCTCTCTCTCCTTTTTTTTTTTTTTACCCTCTTTTTGCTGGGTTGACCTTTTCCATACAAGGTTGGTATTCAAAGCCAGTGGGAGTGCCTGACACCAAAGCCCGTCAAGGGAGGACATCAGAGGAGTTTTGTAATCCCCTTTTCTTGATTTTAACGAGTTCTGATTCAGAAGCACTCCTCTCCCCCCCTCCCCGATCCTGCTTTTTTAAATTTTAATATTTATTTTTTTTACCGGAAAGGCCCTCTTAACAAGATCTTTCCAAACACAATAGAAAACCTGTAATGGGAGCTGCACAGAGGGAACGCCGTCCGTCTCCCCGCTCCCTCTTAGTGCTTAACCTTTCAGATAAAAGATTGACCAAAGGGCCCGGAGCTGCTACAGCGGCGACTCGCTTATGTGCCCCGCACAACTCCGTGCACTGCTGGCTTGCTCGCTCGGCGGGGCTTGCTCCCTAGTAAGTGCGCGCGAAGACTTGCGGCCAACGAGAAGCGTTGGAATCGGAATGGGCAGATTCACTGAGAGATTGCTCCTGAGAGGCAGCGTGGCGTAGTGGTGAGAGCATCGGACTGGGGGCTCTGGGGAGATCCGGGTTCTCGTCCCCACTTGGGCCGTGAAGCTCACTTGGGTGACTTTGGGGCCGGTCACTGACTCTCAGCCTGGTCTACCTCACAGGGTTGTTGTGAGGATAAAATGGGAGGAGGAGGATTGGGATTATGTAAACTGCCTAGGGTTCCTTGCAAGAGGAAAAAGAAGGGATATAAATAAATAAATTGCTCGACGGGTAACTAAATGGAACCTCCCTGTGAACGGGCAGTCTACTTTACCCCTGCACTCTAGATTCTGGAGACAAACTGTAGCCCTTATGAGCTCACAGGAGCCTTTGGCCTGGCCCCGTTTAGCAGCAGGTTGCTGATCAAATGGCCCTTGGCATCAGCAACCAAGGCAACTCTTAGAAAGCAGAACGACTGGCCCGCGGGCCGAAATCCGGCCCGCGGAGCCTCCTGTGGCTTCCTCCAGGCGGTGGAGCTTGAGACAGGAGCAGAGATTCGCCTGCACACCCCTTGTCCTCCCATTGCTGATGTTCAGGGTTGAGCTTCAGAAGTTCTTTCAGGATTAGGCTCCAGCCCTGGGCCGTGTCAGCCGCTCATAAAAAGTGCCCTTGCTCACATCTGCTGGGGTGAGAAGCGGGGAGCTTTGGTTCAACAGCGCTGGGTATCGCGAGCAGCCCCAACGGTTTCCAATTTAGAGGGTGCGAGTTCAAGACATGCCTGAGGCCCGGTCCTTTCCACTTAATTATGAGGCAGAGATGAAATTCCTCCCGCCTTCCCCCCGAAAAATCTCCCCCCCCCCCATAATCTGCTGCTGAAGCTCCAACTCCGGTGGGGATCGATACCTCCTGGATCCAGTTTCAGCAAAGGCCAGCAGCGTGACCCACCCGAGCCGCCACCGCCACCCCTCCCCAGAAGAGGAAAGAATGTGGCATTCCAGCGAGAAGCAGCTGACCGTTCCCCTGAGCAGCGCATAGCTGCAAGCCACAGACGCCACTGGCTGCTGGCTCGCTTCCCCCCCCCCCGTTTGTTCCAGGCGGGGCAATTAGGAATTTGGAGGGGTTTGGCTTCGCTTGCTGAGTGTTTGCTTTGGCCCGCGGGGCTGATTGGTGCTCTCCCCAACCCGCCACCTTTCTCCCGAGACGATCCAGAGCACGTGACGAGCTTCCAGAGGCTCTTTCAGTCACGGCGTGGATGACAGCCACTGTGGCCTAGTGAGGAGAGAGTTGGGCTGGGACTCGGGAGACCCTGGGTTCTAGTCCCCGCTCGGCCATGAAGCCCACTGGGTGACTTTGGGCCAGTCCCTGACTCTCAGCCTAACCTACCTCACAGGGTTGTTGTGAGGATAAAATGAAGAGGAGGAGGAGGAGGATTATGTAAGCCGCCTTGGGTTCCTTGCAGGAAAAAAGGCAGGATCATCATCATCATCATCTGGCGAGCCTGTGATACAGCAAAGTTCTGGATGAGGCCTTTGGATTGGAGGAAGTTACCCAGGTTCAGTTTCTGTTGGAAGGAGGCTGCTAGAGGCATCTTGTGATGTTTGCGTTTATTTACAAATCTCCACGTCGAGGATAGCCACCCCAACAGGGAACTGGACTCCATCGCTCCTGCATCAGATCTTCGGGGTGACGGCCAGCACCCCAAAAGACGATCGGCTTGTGGCAGCCTTCGCCAACCTGGTTCTCTCCAGACGGTTTGGACTACTACACCTCCTTTGGAGAAACGGCCGTGGCTCACCAGCTTTGCAGGCAGAAGGACCAGGTTCGATCCCCGGCAGTATCTCCAGGTCGGGCAGAAAAAACTCCCGCCTGGCACCCCGGAGAGCCGTCGCTGCCAGTCCGTGTCGGCAATACTGGGCTAGACGGACCCCGGTGTAAGGCAGCTTCCGAAGTTCACATAACACATAATTCCCAGCCAGGACAGCCATAACAATACGTTGCCCAAAGCCGCCTCTCACCCATGGCTTGGCCTTCGGCTGTACGCTGGACATACTTACTTGTGATAGCCTTACCGTTCGTGCGTGCGCATTCCACATGCATGTGTGCTGGCGGGTGGGAAGAGGCAGCCGTCCCCCGCCCTGCTCAGCGACTGCTCTTCCCAAGGTCCTCGGGAGCGTGCGGAGCCACGATGGCGGACCAAGGAAGCCACTTGTACAGAACAGAATTTTAGTTTGGTACCTGCAAAGGCTACAACTAGGAAGCCTGATTGACTTGGGACGGGAAACTGGTCCCCGGTAAAGAGCACTTGCTGATTCAGCCCAAGGGTGGGTAATGTCAGGCCCGCGGGCCTGAACATCGTCTGTCTGGAGTCCCGAACTGGCCTGCTGGGATTCCCTGGGAAGTCACGCCCCTTTCTCTGGCCACGCCCCCTTTCCACCGACCACAATCGTTGGGTGGTTTCCAATCCCGGCTTTTCCGCATTTTCCTGACCATTCTAAAAGGTTGAGATGCTTCTCTTCAGGCCGAGTCACTGGCTTTAAGTTACAATTCGCTGATATTTTGGCCCTGCTCCTTTTGCCATTCATCCCTGCCCACCACTGGAATGTGGCCCCCGAGAGCTGTTCTGAAATGGAATTTGGCCCTCGGGCTGAAAGGGGTTCCCCACCTCTGATTTGAGGTCCAGCATTGTCTCCGGACTCCCCCAAGCTGGCGCCCTCCAGCTGCTTTGGATGACAACTCCCATCAGCTCCAGCTAGCATGGCCAATGGTCAGGAATGCTGGGAACTGTAGTCCAAAGCATCTGAAAGGAACCAGGCCGGGGAAGTCTCGAGTCAGATCCTCGTTTTGTGCTGCACGTTCCCCCCCCCTAGACCCAATGGATGCTTCAGCAAGACATGTGGGGCGGGGGGGCAGTGGGATGTCTTCAGGATAAAATCTGTCCCTGCACTTGATCTGCGTGATCCGTTTTGTGCCGGACAAGCCCCTCTCGGAGACACGCCTTTGCTTTTATCACCTCTGGAAATGGTGCGGCTCAGGAATAGGCGCACCTTTGTTGATTCGAGACCGCCGGCAAGGGCGAAACAGGCACCCGAGTGGTGATTAATCCTTGTGTCTCGCTACATCATCTTTTATGTGAAGCCATAAAGGTTGATCATAGGAAAGGAAGGTTTCCTCCCCAGCGGAATGTGTGGAGCGCACGCCCTCCCTTCAAAGATGGCCTGAAGACCAAGCTGTTCTGACTCTGAGGATTTCTAGTTTATTCTGGAAACCGCTTAGGGATTTTAGTGGTATAGAAGTATCACTAATAAATAAAATAAATAAATAGTTATCCCCCCCCCCCCCCATGCATGCAGTTTGCTTGCATCGGGGAGGGAAACTCCCCAAGGGAGCGAAGGGGAGGTTTTTTCTTCCCCCAATGCAAATTTCAGGCATGGGGACAGGGGTGGAGTCTGGATTGGGGCTGCAGCATGGGGCCAAGGGTTAAAGCCCTTGTATGCCCCCTCGGCCCCTATCTGAATTGGGCCCCCAGTGCCTGCTATTAGACATGGGAGGAAAAAACCTCCCATTTGCCCCCAATGGGAGGTTTCCTCGCGCGAATGTATCCGTGTGTGTGTGCGCGAATGTGCATGAGAGAGGTTGGGGTGCGGTGGCCCTTGGGGGGGTGGAGTTCCCAACCCGCATCATCCTGGACAGAAGAACTCGGCAAGTGGAAGAGAAACAACAGATGATACATTTCCAGAACTTGTGGTGTCAGGTGGTTCACATAAAGCAGGGTGAGAAACCCCCCCCCCTGTTGCTGGACTCCGCCTCCCAACACCGAGAAGGCCGCCAGTTCCTCACCCCACCTTATACTGTGGACATTATTAAACTGGTTTTTAACCTTGGCCCGTCTCGGGGAATTTTGGAAAAAACCCGAAGCTCCGAGTCCAAGAAAATGCGAAACGGCGCCTCGCTGCATCAGACGAAGCCGGTTGTCTTAAGCTAGCATCCTGCCTCCAAGAGGGGACAAGCTGATGCCTGTGAAAGAACCCAAAGAGGGCAGGGCTGTGACGGTCCTCCCCCAGTTGCCTGCCTCCAGCATCAGGTGGGCAAAGGTAAAGTCATCTCTGAGCGTGGAGGTTCTATTTAGCTGTCATGCCTAATGGTTACTGAAAGGTCTACCCTCGGAGGATCTTCTACGAAAAGCTCTCTGCCAGCAGAGAGAATCGTCAATTTGTTGTGACGAGGCTTTTCATTTCTTTCTTTCTTTTAAATCTTGGCCTTCTCCAACCTGTTGGGACTACAACACATCAGAAGGGCACCAGGTTGGAGCGAGGTCGGCCTATCCCCACGCCGGGCATCTTCACTGGGGTGGAGCCTGAGTTCGAGCCCCTTCCCGAGAGGGAGATTTGAGTGGTCCAGTAAGAGGCTCCGGAAGCAGAGCTGCATTTTAGAAAGGAGATGTGGCAACGCTCAGCCCTACGGAGAAATCACAGCCCTTTCGACCTTGAAAGCCTCAGCCCCTCGTCACACGGATGCAGAAAGCCCATCCGCACACACAAGGCTGCCTCTCGTCGGGCCTGTTCATTGGTCCAGTTGGCCCAGTATTCCTGCTCTGTCTGGTAGCGCCTCTTCGGGGTCACAGGCCGAGAAGGGTCTCCCCCCATCACCCCCTGCTCCTTTAACTGGCGATGCCGTGGATTGAACCCGAGACCTCCTGCATATAATGCAGGGGCTCTGCCGCTGAGCTAGGGTCCTTCCCTTTAAAAAACAAAAGAAGACTCTAGTCCTCATGGTTCTGAATAGAGGGTTGATTTAACTAGGAGCATAGAGCTGCCTTCTCCCGGGTCAGAATGTTTGTCTGTCTATCCCAGAGTTGTCGGCTGTGACTACTGACGGGGGCTTTCCAGGGTCTCGGATGGAGAAAAGAGTCTTTCCCAGTCACCTACTCCCCGAACCTTTTAACTGGAAATATTGAACTGGGGACCTTTTGCATGCATGGGCCACATCTTCCAGCACTGTATTTTTATTTGCTTATTTATTTGGCTTGCCATTCTTTCTCCTCTTCCAAAGCTGAGCCCTGCCGCAGAGAATGGATTCCGGGGCTAAGAGCCCCCCCACCGGCCCGAATGAAGTGCTGCATAGAAAATCACACAGGGTGGCCTTTCAGCCCCCCCCCCCCAACCCGGTGGCCTCCGGTGGTGCCAGACTACAACTCCCATCACCCACAGCCAGGCAAGTGGGGATGATGGGAGTTGTAGTCCAACAGTCAGGTTGGGGAAGGCCCCGCCACAGGGCTCGTCTCCATTGGGAGTTTTGTTTGGGGGTTGCCTGTCAGTGTGTGGATTGGAAATCTCCCTCCTTTTACTCGGGATCTAAAAATAACTTGAGAGAAACTGGATCAAAGCCGGAAAGTGGGGCGGCTGGCGGAGGGGTTTTCTTTGCTCTACTGGGTTTATGGAAACCTCTCCTCGAATCCACCTCATTTTTTTAAAAAAGTAATTTATTTTTTTTAAAAAGTGGTCTGACCTTTTAAAAACGCCTTTTCCATACTGATCTGCTGAGTCGCCGGTTCTGTGATTCACCGAAAAAGTGCGAATTCGCTGCGGCTCCCAGTTGGAGGCTCCGGGAGGCCTCGGTTTTGATTTGGGGCAGATTTATGCTTGCAGATGGCTCCCATTCATGCAAATCGACACTCCTGGAGGCAGACTGGAAAGAGAAGCCTTTCTCAAGGTCTTTTTTTTTTTTATTATTGTTAAAATAATAATAATAAAATGTGAAGGTTTCAGGGGCAAGCAGGGAGGGGGGGGGAGAAGGACTGACAGACGGAGAGAGGTGCTGCCTCGGGGCGAGCCCAGCTAGGGAGGGAAGGGATTGTGGAAACCACAAAGTTAAACTGTCCGTCCTCCTCGCTCTGTATTGCCATCACTGACTGGCAGCCGCTCTCCGGGGCTTCAGGTGAGGAGTTCTTTCCCAGCCCTACCAGGAGATGCTGCGGAATGAACTAGGGACTTTCTGCATGCAGAACAGGTGCTGTGCTGCTGAGCTGCAGTCCTCCACAAAATAAAGTAAGATTCTAGTCCTCATGGTTATATTTATTTATATTTATATTTATTTATCACCCATCTGGCCGGCAACCGGCCACCCTGGGCGATGTACACAGAATAACATCGCCCAGGGGAGCGTCCTATGTCGCCGCCGCTTTCTTCGTCTGCTGCTCCTTCGCCAAGCAGGGATTGGGGCCCTCCTCCTCTGGCAAAGGCCGTTCCAACCGGCAGGCCCTATGAGCTGGGAGAGGAAATAAATGTCCACCGTCCCCTTCTCTTGATATAGGCTTTTAAGGGCACAATCCTATGCACATTTAGACAGAGTGAGTCTGCCTAAGCAGAAAAAAGTCCGACAATCCTATGCATGCTTAGACAGACACGAGTCCTACTATGCAAGTTGAGACAGGAAAAAACCCTACAACTCCCAGTATTCCCCAGCCATCAATGGCTGGGGCATCATGGGAGTTGTAGGACTTTTTTTTCTGTCTAAACTTCCATAGAATTGCGCCCTTAGTCTAGTAATTCTTGACACAAGGGGCCAAGAAGAGAGGATTGCTAGTGTGGCGTGAGAAATACACCATTAAAGGCTCCTGTGAATTCAAATCATCTGTCACAGAGGAGGTTCCCTGTTGCATCTCTGCAAGCTCCCTGTGGCTTTACCAACCTTCCAACCTGGCTCTGCTGCGGATAAGCCATTCTGCCGCTGGGGTGACTTGGATAATTGAAAGATGCGGAGAGGCTGCAGAGTTGCCCACTGTGTACCTGCATGAGTCACTGTTGAGTGTGTTTGTGCAATATGTGCCCCCCTATCAGAAGTTTGGGTTGGGAGACCCGATTTCTCTCCTCCAAAACTCATTTCAGGGTTCTAGACCCTATGGCGTAGGAGGGTGTGTGAGAGAGATCGATCCTGCCATGCCTTCACAGGGTTTAAGCATACATAGCTCTCCCCCCCCACTACAGTTATAGCCTCACAGCGTCCCTGTGAGGTAGAACGGCAAGATTAGGCTGAGAGACCGTGATTGGCCCAAGGTTTACTGAATGGGTTTCCCCTCTGACTGGAGGTTCCCCAACCTGAATGTGACACTCGGACCACTAGGCCACACTGACTCCCAAGTTTTTGGAAATATGTCTGTACAAAGCTGCTTTTTGTTGTTATTTTGGGGGTGCCATCTTAAGACAGCAGCTGGGTTAGTCGCCTGCGGTTAGACCTGCCTTCCTCAGCCTGGGGCCCTCCAGATGTGTTGGGAGTGCAAGCCACATCATCCCAGCCAGCATGCCACCATGGGAGTTGCAGCGCAACAGGTCTGGGGGGGCGGGCAGGCTGGGGAAGGCTGGGTTCGACAACACACAGGGAGTTGGCAAGGCTCTGCCTCCTCCCACAAATTTGTTGAACGCAGGGCCCTGCAAAACACGCAGAACTAGTGGGTACAGGATTATTTTTATTATTATATATGACATTTATATCCTGCATTTTTCCCCTTGCAAGAAAAACAAGACAGCTTAC
The DNA here is from genome assembly GCA_021292165.1 of Shinisaurus crocodilurus. Classification (NCBI taxonomy): domain Eukaryota; kingdom Metazoa; phylum Chordata; class Lepidosauria; order Squamata; family Shinisauridae; genus Shinisaurus; species Shinisaurus crocodilurus. The sequence goes on along the minus strand of CM037886.1, from coordinate 17,752,457 downwards.
ATAGTCCTCCTCCATTTCATCCTCACAGTCACAACAACCCTGTGAGGTAGGCAAGGCCGAGGGTCAGGCACTGGCCCAAAGTCACCCAGTGGGCTTCATTTCATGGCCAAGTGAGGACGCGAACCATGCTCTCTAGAGTCCCAGTCCAATGCTCTAACCACTAGGCCACACTGGCTTTCAGTGTAGGAAGGAGCCGCAAATGGGCACCAAACATCAATATAACACCTTGATGCATTAAAATGATTAATTTCCCAGTGGGAAAAATAAACCTATTTTTAAAATACTGTAGTCAAAAACTACATCGCAACTTGTCTGGAGGCTTAGTGCAGGCAGCCCACCAGGCAGTATATATTTATATCCTGCCTTTTTTCCTCTTGCAAGGAACCCAAGGTGGCTTACATAATAATCCTCCTCTCCATTTGATCCTCACAACAACCCTGTGGGGTAGGCGAGGCTGAGGGTCTGTGACTGGCCCAAAGTCACTGAGTGAGCTTCCATGGCTGAGTGGCGACTAGAACCTGGATCTCCAGAGTCCCAGTCCAACACTCTAACCATTATGCAACACTGCCTCTCCAAGGGCTGCAGCCCGGGCCCCTGTTTTTAGAGGGCGACGGGGAGGGCTCCCCCGAACGAAAGATGCCTGCAGGCGGGCGACTTGGCAGCGCGCCGTCGTGTCTCCGACGCGCCTGGGCGTCGCTTTCCTTTCCGGCGCGGGCTGCTCCGGCCCGGCCCGGCCCAGCCCAGCCCAGCCCAGCCCGGCCCCTTTTCCCTCGGCAGGGGCGGGCCGGTCCCGCCCTCGTCCGCGGCGAGCCAGAGCTGCCCGGCTGGCGCTGCGCTCCGGGCGCACGGCGAGAGGCGCGCGCGATGGTGGGGCGGCTCAGCCTGCCCGACGCGCCCGACGCCAAGCGGCCGCTCGACAGCCCCGACTCCGGCCTGCCCCCCAGCCCCGGCCCCGGCCCTTGGCTGCTCTCCGCCGGCGGAGGAGGCTCCGAGCGGGGGCTCGCCAACGGGCTGCCCGGCAAGGAGAGCGAGGCAGCGGCGGCGGCGGCGGCTGCTTCTGCCACCAGCCCGCAGCCTTCTCCCGAGGTGAGTGGCTTGGATAGAGGGGCGTCGGGGTGGGTTGCGGGGCGGGGACGGGACGCACTCGGCGCCCCGGCATCGAATCGAACGCAATCCGGATCGGCGCGCGGGAGTGTGGAACGCCGATTCAAAGGCGAGCCGGAGTAGCGAGGCAAGCGATGCGACCCGGAGTAGAGGCGCAAGGCGGAGTGTACAGCCGACGTTCAGTCGGATTTAAGGCGCAGTCCTGTCTGTATTTAGACGGGGGGAAGCCCTACAACCCGATGCATGTTTAGAGGGAGAAAGGTCCAATAATTTGATGACGGAGAAAGGTCCTACAACCCGATTAACATATTTATACGGAGAAAGGCGTTATCATCATCTTATGCATGTTTAGTCAGGGAAAGGTCCTACGATCCTATGCATGTTTAGACAGGAAAAAGTTCTAGGACGCTCAGCATTCCCCAGCCAGTTGGCTGGGGAATGCTGGGAGTTGTAGGACTTTTTTTTCTGTCTATACATACATAGGATTGTGCCCTTAAGTGATTCACAGCACAATCCTGTGTGTGTCTACTCAGAAGTAAGCCCCAAATGGTAGCTACTCCCAGGTAAACGGGTATACGATTTCAGCTGATACCCGCTTTTTGGGAGTAAGCTCCACTGACCTCAATGGGGCTTTCTTCAAAGAAGACATGTATAGGATTGCACTGTTAGGAGGATGCCATCCTATACCCATGTACCTCCAAGCAAGCCCCATTGGCCTCAGTGCGTGTTATGTCTGATTAGGCGTGGATGAGTCTGCGTGGCTAGAGTGCAATTCTCACTGTGTCTACTTGAAAGTAGGCCCCATTGAGTTCAGCGGGGCTTACTCCCAGGTAAGGCTAAGGGCTGCATAGGATTGCAGCCTTCAGCGTCGTTCTCAAACTGCAGGGCAGGAATGGGTGTGCGGCCAGGCCAATGGAAACCGAACGCAGCAGCTCCAAATTTTGCTTGCAAATGCAACCACAATGCAAATGCAGTGACAAGTTCGACCTTTTTTTTTTTTTCTCCCCAGGGTGGAACTTCCCAACCTCCATTCTCTCCCCAAACCCATGGGGCCTGCCAAGGGGGAGTTTGCTGCGGTTGCAACCCCAGCTCCTGCCTCTGAAAGGGGGACAGCTTGGCTCCTTTTTCTTTTCTCTTGGGGCTCCCGTTTCTTTAACAGGTGCAGGAGAGGCCAGAGAGGAGAAGCCGTCTCCCAGGGCTGCTTTTTTTTTTTTATGCTGCTGGGAACATCCTCTGTTGAATCCCTCCCTAATATATAATACTAATTAATTATTTCTTATCGATTCATTTAATCAATGTATTAGACCATTTGACTATCTCTAAAAAGACGCCTCGAAGCATTTCACAGTGTAAAAATGTAAGATTCAGAATGTCCAGTTAAAACGTTTAAAAGCAAAAAACGTGAAAGGTCTCTGTTAAAAATGAAAGATAAAATCCTCGATTAAAACATTTTACAATCACAGAATTAAATTATTATGATTCACGGAATCCTTACAACATAAAGTAGGCCAGGATTATTGTCCTCATTTAACAGATGGGAGGGACGAGAGACCATTTAGGGTGCGATCCTGTGCATGTTTAGACAGAAAAAAAGAGTCCTACAACTCCCAGCATGCCCTGGGTGTGCTTCCCAAGAGGGCTCAAGGGGAAAGTGTGTGATGCGGGGTGTTTTCCCTACAGCTAGGAGTTCCCAGGGGCTATAGGTGTGGGTTTTTTGGGGTGTGTGTGTGTGTGTGTTGCTGTATACATGGAGCAATTGCCACCTTCTCAAATTCTCTTCTGGGAATTTGGGGTGCAGCTGTCGTCACGGGTCCCCCTCCTAATACACCTAATAGTTGATCAGAGACTTCCAGCCGGGACCGTAGTCATCTCCCCGCCCAGCCCCCCCGCATCATGATCAGTCCTGTTAGAAATTTTTCTTTCAGGCCGCTGCTGTCATGTTCAAGGGGACATTTGTTGGGCAGCTGTTGGGAGTGCCCCCAACATGCTGTTACAGGATTCAAAAGGGTGTTAGCAGGGAGCTGTGCTTTTGCCCACTCAAATAATCGAGCCCCATATAGAGAGATGCATGGGGGGGGGGGCAGTTACATGGAGGCTTAAATCAGTGGCCACATCGATCAATATCTTGGTCAGTTCCTCTTCCGTCCCACTTTAATAACCATTGCCGAATTTTATGCCACACGCCCCTAGATGACATCTTTTAAATAGAAGATTAATTAATCTGTCTTTAGATTGATCTGGCCGCCTCTTGGTTCCGATTTTGCAATGGCTAAGGTGGATTTGAATCCCCGCAGTGGGACGGGGGGGACCTAATTGTGGTTAACGTGTGTCAAGGGAGTAGCTGATCTGTTTGGTGATCAGCCCCGTTTGCAGGAATAAATCCTTGGAGGGGGTTGCCCATCCCTTCCCTGCATTTGCAGGCCTCTTCAGGAAGGCAAGGAAGGAAAATAATAAATTATGTCTTTGCTTACTGATGTTATAGGGGGAAAGGAGGAGGTTTGGTTTGCAGTGGTGAGGAAGAGCAGCAATTCCAGGGGGCTTTTGTCGGTGGGCTCCTGCTGGCGTGTGGGCTCTTGGCCAGTGCCCAACAATGCCGACCCTTGACGTTGGCCTTGCCTCTATCCCAAGGCTGTAGCTGCTGCAGCAAAATGCTTTGATGGTCTTCCCTGGTGGGAGTCAGATGGGCCACCTGTTGTCTCTCCTTGCTGTGAGAAATTAGAATAGGAGAGAGGACAGCTGGGACTCCTGTTCAAGACCAAGTTGCTGAGCAAAACGTTGGCACCTGCCCCAAGGGGCATACAGTCGAGAGGCAAGTTGACAGGTGGGTGGAGTGCTCAGAGGGCAGTGCGGAGGGTTAATCCATACCGGCCGAATGAACATTGGGTGGATGTTTCCATACCAGGACCCCAGGCTTTTCGTAACTCTGTTTCGATGGCTGTTGGAGAAACAGGAACTTATTTTGAGATGTGGTTGACCTTGGCTGCACATAAGCGGAAACTCGGATGGTTCCCGCACAGGTTGAAGACCGGATGGAGTTAATGGTTGGGGACTGGTGAGAAATTTGTTCCAACTCGCTCGCTCTCGCTCACTGTGTTAGAACAGTAGCTGCGCTGGCTGTGTCTTTGTGGGAATTGTGTCCGTCCAACCAGTTAGACTCGAGTTCATAACTCTTGCTCTGCCGCTAGTCGCTCGCTAGGCCAGGGCTGAAGAACCTAGGGCCCTCCGGATGTTCCTGGACTCCAGCTCCCATCAGCCCCAGCCAGCAGAGCCTGTGGTCAGGGATGATGGGAGTTGTGGTCCTACAACATCCAGAGGGCCACAGGTTCTCCAGCCCTGCGCCAGGTGACTTTCAGCTCAGTTGATATTGCTTGACCTCATTTTCCTTCCAAAACAACAGAAATGGTTGTGGTTACACAGGATAGTTAGGAGGCTCTGACTGGATTCAGACAACACAATAACCCACACTCAAGGGTTGAGGATGGGTTGAGTGTGGGTTGTCGCTGAACCGTGGGTTGTTGTTGAAACATGGGTTATCATGTTGTCTGAACCCAGCCACGATCACAAACCAGGGTGAACAACCCAGTTCACAACCCAACAACAAACCATGTCTTCTTCATGGGTTGTTCGTGGCTACCAAGCCATGGTTTGTTAGCGCCGCTGGTTCAACTACAACCCATACTCAATCCTCGAGTGTGGGTTATCGTGTTGTCTGAACCCAATCTGTGAGTGTAAAGTGATGAATGTAAAGCACATTGAGGCTGTGATCTGAAAATAGTTAAAAGAGCCGCTCAAGTCAGCATGGCATGGACCCCCTCACACGTACACCTAAGAGTTCTTTTCCCCTCGGTCGTACACTTTAAGGCACAAACGGTGAATGATGTCAGGCCTTGTGTTCACCAATGTGTATCCTACAGAAATTCTCTGGGGAGCCAGGACTGGCAGCAGCTCTTTGTCCAATTGTATGCTTGACAGCAGGCTGGTCTTGCTGCAACGTAATGTGGGAAAAGACCCACAACATCCAAGTCATGTGTTTCAGGTCATGGTGAGGGGCTGTCGTCCGGTGACAGAGCCCCTGCTTTGCAAGCGGCAAGTCCCCGGTTCAATCCCCGGCATCTCTAGGTAGGGCTGGGAAACACCCGTCTGAAACTCTGGAGAGCCATTGCTGCCAGTCAGTGCAGGCACTATTGGACTTGATGGATCAGTGATCTGGCGGTATAAGGCGGCATTTATTCCTATGTTCCCAACAGTGATATCACTAATATGAATCCGTTTCATATCCCCCATCCCCTGTATATTGTATATTAATTTCCCCATTGTTGGTATATTTTTCTCCCTCTCTCATCATACTAGAACCCAACGGGGTCATCCCATGAAGCTGATTGGTGGGAGACTCAAGACAGATAAAAGGAAGGACTTCTTCACACAGCGCAGAGTTAAACTATGGAACTAACTTCCACAAGATGTAGTGATGGCCACCAATCTGGAGGGCTTTAAAGGGATTGGACAAATTCCTGGTGAAGGCTAGATCAATGGCTCCTAGTCCTGATGGCTAGATGCTTCCTCCAGTATCAGAGGCGGTATGCCTGTGTACACCAGTTGCTGGGGAACATGGGTAGAAGGGTGCTGCTGCACTCGTGTCCTGCTTGTGGTTTCCCATTGACAACTGGTTAGCCACTGTGTGAACAGAATGCTGGACTAGATGGACCCTTGGTCTGATCCAGGAGGGCTCTTCTGATGTTCTGACGTTGTCTTCCAACTTTCTGTGTTTAAAGAAGGTCCCTTCTTCCTTTTGGGCTTTTGCAGGATACCTCATCTTCTCTCCACCCTCTGCTTCCTGGCTGCACCTTGCGGTTATGCCCTCTGTCGTTTGGGGAAGGAGTGGAGTTTGACCCATTGCCACCCAAGGATATAAGGTAAAAACTTTGGTTTTACGCTTGTTGGTCTTTTATAGTTCTCTTCCCTGAGGGTGTAAGAGTGGGGAGTGAAGTGTGTGTGTGTGTGTGTGTGTGTGTGTGTGTGAGAGAGAGAGAGAGAGAGAGAGAGAGAGAGAAGGACTGGTAGCATTTGTCAAAGCCAGTAGCTTGATGGAGAAGTTTACTTGGGATGCAATCCTATGCATGTTTAGACAGAAGAATGCTGGGAATTGTAAGACTTTTTTTTCTGTCTAAACATGCATAGGATTGTGCCTTTCATAGGATCATAGAGTTGGAAGGGGCCTACGAGGCCATCGAGTCCAACCCCAATGGTCTTGTGTAGCCAGGTTAAATGTATTCCTGGGCATCCACAGGAAGATAGGGCACTGATAGTTTTCCAGATTTCATAAAAGATCTGAGAAAGGTACAAGAGCAGCAACGCTAGTCATGAGGATCTAGAAAGTGAACGTGTGAGTTTTCGTGGCAGTTAGATGGCCAGTCTGCAAAATGTGGATTGGAGGAAATTCCTTACCAGTTGCCTGTCCCTGAGATTTGGGGGTTACTAAAGCATCAATAACTTTTAACCTGAGATCGCATAAAACAGTAACATTCATAATAAGCGCACAAATCTCCAAAAGTAGGTTCCAGAGAGCTGTTTTAAACACACCCAGGGGCTGTTTTCTGTCCACAGACTCGCAGGCCATATCACAGGCTGGTTTTGAAACGACTCCCAGTCTCAAAGTGGCTTCCCAGGTGGCACAAAAGATTTCTGTGGGTCCGACCCTCCTCTGCCAGCCTGCCTCACTTGCCAGCACGCAATTCCCGGTTGCCAGGCTAGTGCCTAGTACAAGGCTGCATTATTGATTTGGAAAAAAAATCAGAGAATGTCTCCCCTATCAGGACATAACTTAGGCAAGTTGAAGCGTTACGCATTAGAACATCTGGATGGATGGATATTATTTGACTTTCCCCACAGACACGCCAGTCCGCTAGATTGCATGCAACACTTCTGTTACCAAGAGGACTGAGTGAAACAGTTTTCCATGGCAGGATGATGAGGAAGTGGGTTTTAAGTTACGGATTCAAGTAGATACTAAAATAAACTTCTTTGCTGTAAGAAGAGACAGTGGAGAGAGTTATTGGGGAAGCAATAGCTTCCTCAGTGGAAGATTTAAACCGTAGGCTGAATAGACATTTTAGGATTTGTTTCAAAATCATTACACGCTATAGGGGTGTGCTGGGGTGGGACTTGGGGGGTGCAACGAATGCAGAGCCTTGCGTAAAAGCGAACGTTCAGCTAAACCACATTAGGAGTTGGTAAAAGATGCGAGAGAAATCTCTGACTAACTACAAGGGGCGGTGTTGAATCCCTTCCAGCCTCAGGGCCAAATTAAATTTTGGAGAAGCTCTTGCGGGGTGGTGGTGGTGGTGGGTGCATTCTAATGAGTGTCCCCCTGCAAAGGCAAAATGGGCGGGTCAACATTCCAAAAATAACAGCATATTTTAGCTTAAAATGCTTATTGCCAGAAATTAAGTTTTAGGAGAGGCCTTTCGACCTTTTAGAAGGAGGGGGGGGAATAACGTGCAAAAGATGGAAAACCAATGATTGCTGGTCAGGGAAAAGGGGATGTGGCCATTCAGGGAGCCCCAAAGAGCCAGATTTGGTCCCAGGGATTGACGTTCCCCACCCCTGAACTACAACCTGTAGCTAATTTTTTTTCTGACCCAACGATGCTAACCCTTTTATATTCTGCTTCACTCCCAGGTACACCTCTTCAGTGAAATACGACTCGGAGAAACACTTCATTAATAATATTTATATGCCGGTGGGGCTCGGGGTGTCCTCTTGCAGCCAGACGGTCATCTGCGTTCCCCACAGCACGTGGCGCAGTTACAAAGCCGAGGTGCGCTTCCAGCCTCGCAACAAAGCCAGGAGTTTTACCAGCACCACCATCGTCTACCCCAAGCGCACCAAGACTGTGTACACCACCACACTGGATTACAATTGCAGAAAGTTTGTGCGGAAGTTCTTGTCCAGTGTGGAGCTGGAGTCTTCTGAGAAGGAGAACAACCTCACTGGTTGCTGACCATGCTTTCTCTCCCGCAGAAACACACTCTGTTTCTGTTGCGTCACGCTAAACTCTCCGCCAGATGAAAACGGATGAAACCTTCAATAGTTTTGCCACTCGAATGAACTTTGTTCATCGCTACCTCTCCCACAGCGTGTACCTATCTTCAGTCTTAAGGATTCTGTTGGCCTGCACTTAATTTTTGTTTATAGGAATGTAAACTTTTTCTCAAGGAAAACTACTACTACTTTTCTCCTTCTGCCTCTTTTTTTCTTTTGACTGTAATTTTTTTGTCCTGGACTTTCCTTGTATGTGGTGAAAATAAGGGAATCTTTCTTTTAAAAGGGAAAAGTAACTTGCTTTCGCAGAAGAGGAGGCACCTGGGATGATAGCCTTTGAGTGAATACAGTCCCTTGAATTGACTCTTTGTACCATGGAAAACCACGTTGTTTGCTCCTGCATCAAAGAACCTAAAAACAAAAACAAACCCCTTTCCCACTTAAAACCCCAAAGCCATATTTATTTTCACTCATCACAGGACCTCACTTAGCATGCTGAAGTATAACACACAGAGTTTGCTGTGGCAGGCCGCTTCGTGGGCAATCCTCCATTTTAGATTGATGTAGATCTTTGAACTTTATCCAAAATAGCCTTTGCGCCTGCTTCCTTCCTTCAAGGAAGTCTTTGAAGAAATGAATCTTGATCAGGACAGTCCTTGAAAGTGGTTTTGCATTAAAGCACAAAGAGCACTAGGTTATTGGTCTCCCTGTTATGTTTAATTACAGAAAATGCTTTATTTGCTTTTCACAGTTCGCTATGAACTTGCATAACACTTTGCTAGATTGCTGTTGTTTGCCTTCAACTTGTAGCATGTACAAGGCTAAAATTATCTTGGTGGTATCAAGAATAATTTTTAAAAAAATATAGGCAAAACTTTGTGAACGTAACACTTCAGAACCTCCCATAATTCTTTTGCAGTAGCACCTTGAACACTGAATGAAGGTGGCACAACTTTAGACCAACTTTCTTTTAGGCATGACTCTTGTATGATGTCTGTAAAAACTCTGAAATCCAGAGGTTGTAATCCTATGCATGTATAGACATTAAAAAGTCCTACAACTCCCAGTGGCTGGCTGGCTGGGGAATGCTGGGACTTGTAGGACTTTTTTCCATCTAAACATGCATAGGACTGCATCCTAAGTTGTTAAGGTAAGATTTAGGGCCAGTTCCTACAAGTGTTCCACCCTTGGCTGAGGCCTTTGTCTTGGCTGCCTTCATTGAATCGTGCATGTTGCAAATGGGTCATCCAAATGAATAATTCATCACCAGCACAAAAGGAGGATGTTAAATGCTTAACCTCTGTTCGAAAGGTTTGCAGTAGTGTGTCCAGTGAGTTTATAGTCTTGGTAAATTTGGATAACCATATCACTTCAAAGTGCATGGGGTAGGGCAAAGGTTGATTGTCGTAGGAGTTGTCCTTGGTTCTTGAAGAGTACAGGAGCAACTGAGAACTTCTCCATAGCAATGTCTCCATTTGTGGCCAAGTGCTTGCTAGTTCTGTGCGGGGTACATTAAACGTCCCAAACTAATCTTGGCTGGAGACTTGGCTGACCCAAATGTCCACCTCCAAATTTGTCAATAGACTTGGCCCCTTGGCCAGACCGGTCCAGCACCACCTTTCTTGTGTTTGGCTATTTTCATATTTCATTCTTTGCAAATTTAGCTCAGTTTTTAGTCTGAAACCATCTATGTTGTCCATCATAACAGCTGATCCCTAGTAACGCATCAGAGTAAATTTCAAGAAGGCTCCAAGGTTAATAACGTATTCGATTTTTTGTATAGGAAGCCATTGGTGAACACAAACAACAGTGATTCTTACGGCACTTTAAAGAATGACAAACTTATTGTGGCATTTGCAACCCGTGTGAATAAGATATTTTTAAAAATTATTTTCTAGAACAATTCCTTAACAGGGTTGTTCGTTAACTGTTACACTTTTCCAAGCACTTTGACCAAAGAAAACATTTTTTTCATAATTACCTTTTCTAAATGTTGCTGAAATAGAGCAGAGTGGGGTTTCGATGTGCCTAGAAGTGCCTAAGATTGACTTGAATGGAAGTCTTGGGGGCGGGGGTATGTGTTTGATTTTGCTGCCTTTGTGAACCCCCAAAAATGTTCTAGAGGAGTGATATTCGCCCATAAGAAGAAAAAAAGGTTCAGCTTGCGCTCAAGTAGGTGGTTTCGCCAAACTGGTGCTTTCCAGAAGTGTTGGACTACAACTCCCAGCACCCCCAGCCAGCTGTGCTGGGAGTAGGCACCAGGTTGGAGAACACTGATCTATAGCATGCGAGTTGTTAGTTCTTTAGTTAAGTTAGTTCTCGCAAGTGTGATCAATGGCAAGTGTTGAGAGGGATTTTGTGGCATCGTGTGCGTGGAGGCAGGATTGCTTTGTGGCGAGAGCAAAAACTGCTCGAGTTATGTATTCATTAGAATCGATAGCGTTTTGCTTTTAAGGGATCTGGAGTTGAGAGAGCCTTGCCCACAGCAGACACATAAAACCTGGCTGCATACACTTTTATGCTACTTCCCCCAGTGCCCCCGCAGAAACAGAACTAGTTTCTGAAAAGCCAGGAACACCAAATGCAAACGAAGCATCTTCAGTGCAGGTTGCAAGTAACTCAGCAACTGCCTTGTCACGGAGAAACAGTTTGATGAGTTGCCCGCTGAAGGAGTGGTAACATATTCTTTATCAGTGGAGCAAGGGTTTAGTGTTTGCGCCTCACCGGGAGAGACCCCTTTGGCCTTTCTACCCAAGCCAAACCTGAAGGTGGCTCTGGATTGCCGATACTTGCTTTGGGCCAACCCACTCGATTTTTTGCTTTAGTGGCCAAAGCAGTTCCGTAAACATGCATAAAAGGACGTGTTTTAAAAGCCGCTGTCTGAGTAGGATTTTTTGCAGCAAAAAATCTTTCCCATTGGGCTAAGACATTCCTTTAAGGCAGGAGTGGGCAACTTGTGGCCCTCTGGCTGACCACAACTCCCATAATCCTTGGCTAGGGGTGATGGGTGTTGCAGTCCAACAACTGCCTTAAGGAGTGACTGTTTGATTAGAAACTATGAGGTAGTCATCCCTGCATACCAAGCAATGGGCGAAGGAGAGACCTAAGCGTCAGTAAGACTACTTTTGGGTGGAGAATGGCTTTAAATCTGGCAGGACTTGGGGAACGCGCTCCCCCCACCTTTTCCGTCTTAAGAGAAAAAACCAGATTCTAGTACATGAAAATGAGGTCAGGTCTCTTATGGTAGAGTCCTCTCACAAGTTTTGTGTTCTTCAGTGGCCATGCTGGCTGGGAGTTAATAGGGGTTGCCCATCCTATACTTCTGGGGGGCACCAGGTTAGGGAAGGCCAAAGGGGAGAAATGACTAAAGCGGGCTTGCGAGAGGTATCTGGTTGGCCCCATTTGTAAATGGGATGTGGGACTGCGTAGGCCACTGCTCAGAAACAGCAAAGTAACTCTTACATTCATTTGACATTCTGTAGTGGGAGGTAGCCTACCACGAGATAAGAAAGCCAAGGGGCTTCTCCGATCATTCACTTTTGTGACATTTAGGGTGCGATCCTTCGCATGTTTAGACAGAAAAAAGTCCTACAACTCCAGCATGCCATGCTGGCTGGGCATGCTGGGAGTTGTAGGACCCCCCCCCCCCGTCTGAACATACATAGGATTGTGCCCTTCAGGAAGCCCCTAGAACTTTTTGGGGGGTGGGATTCTCTCTTGAATACATGTGCTATGGCGATATTTATTCCATCCAGAGTAGATGTGTCATGGGGCTTCTTGAGTTTTGCTTTTCCTAGGAGTTCATTAATAAAAGCCTTGTGTAGGTCCTTTGAAACAACACCCTTGCCTCTTTATTTTAAACATGATTCTTAAATATCTATCCATATATGTACTTCCTTTTCTTTTTTAAAGAAAAATAATTCTTTAAAAAATGGTGTCATTACATGATTTAAAAAGCTAACTCGTGTTGCTGCACTCTTGGGAAGCTCTGGGTGTGTCTGTGCAATGTCTGTGATCTGATTCCTCTCCCCAGGACTGTTCATTTGCTTTTAATTTTATCCCTTTTAACGAGTAATAAATTATCTGAATAACATAATCACAGGGATGTGTGTTGTGTTAATTGACACTCGTTGGATAGTGGTGTGGCAAACTGGCTCGGCTGTTGCTACTACCACATTTTTTTGAGTGTGGATGGGAATTACTGGATCTTAGAAGGGACAAATTAATACAATTATAAGGAATGGTGGTGTACACTTGCTTATCTTTTAAGTAAAATGTTTGATAGGCACTAGACTAGATCTAATTTTACTCTGATCTGCTAGATACTTGGGCAAGCCATTTTAAACAGGAAAATACAATATATTTTTTTTAAAAAATATGAAAGCTATGTAAGGTTCCTTTTTTAGGACAACTTTAAGCTGCAATCCTATACAACCTTACCTGGGAGTAAGTTCCATTAAAGTCAATGGGGCTTGCTTCTGAGTACACATGTACAAATTGCACTATTAACATGTTCTTTGTGTGTGTCAAGGAGTGTTTCACTTCTGGAAATCCCCAATTCATGGTTTCTGATTTTTCATATGAATGTACTCTTGGCTGCCTTTTTGCCCAGATGTGTGCTGTGGAAAACAGAAGGTCGTCACTGGTACCAGCTTATCACTGAAAATGTCCCTATGAATGTAGGGTTTTTGTTTAGCTGATCACACAATACATTACCCAAAAGATTCACGAGTTGTTTCAACATCCCAGTAAAGGGAAGATTATCCTGCTACTGTTCCTCCCTGCCCGCTCCAAAGTAGCAAGGGAAGATAGGATACCCGCTAGCTGTTTTGGTACAAAGCTAAGAAGAAAAGCAGTCGTTGAATTCAAACTGAACAGCATGGATTCAGAGCAAACAGCACGGAAGTCCTGTGCTGGCGTGGGAGGTTTGCTTAAAGAAATAACATATGCCCTTTGAACGAGACGGTATTTAAGTGTTGCTATATTTGAATAAAGCCATTGCTGATTAAATTTTAAAGTCATAGCAAGCAGCAGCCTTATACTGAGTCAGACCTTTGTTCCAACAAGCCCTGTACTGTGGATGATGAACGGGTTCGGATGACGCACTGGTTTGTCATGGGTTATTGAACCCACGATCCGGGTGCCAGGTTGAATATGCAACCCCCACTTAGGGGTTGTCATGTCATGCGAATCTAGCAAGTGTGGGTTATACAAGAGTTAAACACCTAAAACAGACCACGTGTTAGGTGAAGGATGTTTAACCCTCGCATAACCCACAGTGGCCAGGTTCTCATGGCACGACAACCCCCAAGCCAGGGTTGCACATTCAAAATGGCAGCCGCACAGCCTCACCATAGGTTAAATAACCCACAGTGGGCGGTTGTGCCGTGCGAACAGCTCCGCTGATTGGTCAGCAACTCATACAGGCCTGTGGCTTACGCTGGCTCACCTTGTCTGAGCGTGGAAAGCTAAGCAGGTTCAGGCCTGGTTATTACTTGGATGGGAGACCCCTCCTCTAGTTTCCTGCATTGAGCAGGGGGTTGGACTCGATGGCCTTGTTGTAGGCCCCTTCCAACTCTGAAATCTATGAAACTCCCCAGGGTTTCAGGCAGTTTTTCCAGCCCTACCTGGAGATGATTTTGGGGATCGAAGCTGGGACCTTCTGCAAACAAAGCAGGTGTTCTGCCACTGAACTACGGGGTTATCCTGTTCAGCATGCAACAGTCTATTCACTTTGTGCATCTGTAATCCTGAAGACTTTGGCATTTCCCCTGTATGTGGATTCCCCCCACCCCCACTTAACGACTACGTAAGGTTAGGTATGGATGCCATCAGACATGGTGTTTATTATCTAACCAGCCACATAGAACGTTATAAAACTGAAAATGGCTATGTGTGAACAGCCATTGGGGTAACCTGATAAAGAATTAATAATCCCGTTAGCTCCCAAGATAGCCATCTAGGGTTACCACAGCAAGGTTTTGAATCTTTACGTTTAAAAAAAGAAAGAAAACAAAAATAGAAGCGTTAGAGAAATTTACAGAACTTCCTGAGAAATGCTTGGTATCAGTGCTGAATGCCTCCTCGGGACTTTGGTTAAGGTCTTGGAATTCAGTCTGCTTTGGTTTTTGTTGGCCTCCGATGTAGTAGTGGAGGACTTGCTCTTGCATAGCAGACGCTCCCCGTTCATTTGCGCTGCTTTACAAAGTTGCGGCAAATGCTTGAGAGCGAAGGACGGCTCCGGCGGTAGGTTTTGCTGGATGTACGCCCCGTATCGTTTCCTCCTGTTCAGTCTGTAGTGCCACAGCCTCTCTTCTTCTGCAATGGGATCGTCCAGGATCCCATCCCAGCGAAGGCTCTCGTTGGTTGGACCTGAGTTGCCTTGGGTCAAGGACGAAATGGCGGAGGTGGAGGCCAACGGTGGCTTTCCTGCCATTTGGCCCGGGGTTACCCTCGCAGCTTCGGCGTCCTGTGGTGTCCCTTCGTTGCTTTGGGGCTGGAGTAGTTCAAGGGGTGATACCGCAAAGACTGGCCGCTTGTTGCTTTTGCTTGAATGTTTTCCTGCTTCAAAAGAACAGCGTCAAGAGCATGGACCTGAGCATTTTTAAACTGCAAGCTTGGAAGGCAGCGTCCAAGATACGCATTTTTAAACTGAACATGGCACACTGGGAAGGAAGATTATGGCAATGTATTTTGAACAATAATGACCCCATGCTCTTAGGTGGCAAACTTACACAATTACTAGGGAGCAAAAGATCCAGGGCCCATGCCAAGGTGAGCCATCTACTAACACCACCCGTGGAGGGCAGGGTGGTGGGCAGATGGCCTCCCAGAGATTCGGGCTCCAGCCCTACTGGGCCACCCCCCCTAGCACCACCTCTGGCTGACGGATCAGAAACTGCCATCAGATCCCTCAAAAAGTTGTCATTACTTTTGTGACCACCTCAGTTCCCAAAAACAGAATGAAGAATGTCTTCCGCCCTCTGCTGCTTACACTGGAGAAGTACATATATGATTAAAGCTTTAAAAATCACTTTCTTGGCAGTGTGATCATGCGACTGCCCAGTTTGCATCTGGATTCCGATGTAGACAAGTGCTTTACCAAGGACTTGTTTATGCAGGAATACTTCCTGCTCTGAAGGATCACTGAATAAACCAAGCATTTTGGATCACTCAGAACCAGCATAAAGAATATACAAAAAGCAAAAGGTAGTTGTGTGGGCCCTAAGAAAAGTTCTAAAAATCCTTATTAAAGTAATACCTTTATTAGGTCAACCTGATGAAGAGATCTGGAGACCTCGAAAGCGTGTGCATTTCTGTGATCTTTTGGTTGTCTTAATAAAGGTATACTAATAAGCCATAGAAAGAATGCAAGTTTTACATCAATTTAACGGAGGGCATAAGAACATCAGAAGAGCCCTGCTGGATCAGATCAGGGGTCCATCTAGTCCAGCATTCTGTTCACAGTGGCCAACCAGCTGCTCGTAGGGAAACCCACAAGCAGGACAGGAGTGCCAACAGCACCCTCCCGCCTATGTTCCCCAGCAACTGGTGTCCATAGGCAAACTGCCTCTGAGAATGCTCTCACCTCATGCAAAACATTCACAGCAGTAGCTACCCTAAGATGACACTTTGCAGCAGTGTTCTCCAACCTTGGGTCCCCAGATGTTTTTGGCCTACAACTCCCAGCATGCCCCAGCCAGGTTGGAGAACACTGCTTTACAGCTTAGCTTCTTTTTGTCCCACTGGGCCTGACACTGGCACCTTTGAAAACCTGCCAGGGCGCAATGGATGCTGGGTCCATGAACGGCCATGTTAGGTTCCCCACAATGTCCCTGATGTAGCATCGCTCCAACGGGGGCTGCCATTTTAATTTCCCACAATGCTGCGGTGGAGGATTGTGGGGAATTTAAAACAGCCACTGCAGTTTCCAGAACAGTCCACAGCTGGGAGCCCACAGACATAGAAGGGGAATGGGTGCTTTGCCAGGGGCCCTCTTGAACCCAGAGCCAGCCCTGACTACCATGGCTAGCTGGTGGTTGTGAAGTGTGGCAATGGGAGTTGCTCACCGTTACCCTGAACTGCTTTTTTCTTCTTCTTCTTCTTCTTCCGTACTTTCTTCTTGCCCGAGTGCTGAGGCACGGATGGGGGCTCCTTTGCCGGTGGCTTGCCGGTGTTGGCCCCTTCCCCCTCAGATATGGGTTCTTGCCGACGGATCTCCATCTTTCCATTTGCCTCCTGTTCCTTCATGTGCTGCTGATGCTGAGCCTAAGAGAGGCGGGGAGCAGACAAGGAGGGCATTTTGGGTATGCCTGCACTACCCATCAATATCTGTCATACCAGTTTAGCTGTCAAGGTGCCCCCCACCCCATTAGAATCCCATAATTGCATTTTGGAGAGGATACTGATGGACCGCTATTCCTCATTCAGTAGCGGCCCATTAAACACCCCTTTGTGCCTCAGCATCCCCACCTCTCACTGCTGTCTTTCCCCTCAAAACCCCCCACATTAATTGCCCCCTTACTCCTCAGTAATCACCCATTAACTGAAATCCCCTATGTATCCCCACCCCTCCTCCCCATTAATGGCTTTTTCTTTCCCCTCAATGATCCTTCACATTCATCGCTCCCTTTTGCTTAAGTTTTTCACCCTCCCTGCCACATTTACCTTAGGTATGCCCAACACCGTTCATTTCCCTCACTAAGCCCCAACTTCCTTTGCGTCTCAACCCCCGATTAATGACCCACATTCTCTTCGGCCGCCCTCTTTTCTCCTCAATGAGCTCGTCCCACATTAACTGGACCTTCCTCCCCCAATATGTCCACCTTCCCCCACATATGCCACCTTTCATTCCCTTTCCCACCCCCACTTAATGGTCCTCTTTCTCCTCAGCAACTGCTCCCCACATCACCCCAGTCTTGCTCCCTTAGTAAACCCCCCCACACACACACCTTTCCTTACCCCTCCCCCACATTAGGGGCCCACACCTTCTCAGTGGCTCAATTTCTCCTCAGCAAACCCTCCCCACATTAACTGGATCATGTTCCCTTAGTAACCCCCCCCCCCTTTCATTCCACTTCCACCTCATTCATTGCCCAGTTTCTCCTCAGCGGTTCAATTTCTCCCCAGCCAAGCTTCTCCCGCCCCCCCTCAGTCTGCCCCCCCCCACTCTTCATTCCCCTCAGGAAACCCCCATCTTTTCCTTACCCTTCCAGCCCCCCCTCACATTAGTAGCCCACTTTCTCCTCAGTAAAACCTCCCCAGTCCCCACGTCAACTGGACCACGCTCCCTCAGTGAACCCCCCCCTCTTTCGTTGCACCCCAACTTAGTAGAACATTTCGCCTCATTTCATGTTAATCGCCCCCTTCCTCCTCAGCAAAACAGCCAAATGTTAGCAAACCTACCCTCCCCCCCCCCCCCCCGCTGAAAGCCCTCCTCACATTAACTGAACTTCCTTCCCCAGCCCAGTATGGCCACTTTCCTTTCCCCTCCCCTTCCAACAGCCACACCCCCATGAATTGCCCCCCTTCCCCTCCATGAATTGCCCCCCCTCCAGTGAATTACAGGCATACTGAGGTGGGGGAGGGGCCCCTCCCCCCACTCCTCAGCAGCTGCTCCGCTCCCTTCCCGGGACCGAACCCCTCCGCCAGCTCCGGCGCTCCGCCGGTCCGCCCCTCTCTCTCTCGGCGGGCGGGCGCGTCTCCAGGGCAACGGCCGCATCGACGCGCTGCTTGGAGACGGCGCTGGCGGCGGGTTCCATCCGCGCGCGCAGCTGGCCTGACGAAGTAGTTCCCTGCCCAGGTTGGGTCTTCATTCCCAGCTGCCCCCAGATATTATATGCACACATATAATAAATAATTATTGTGTGTGTGTGTGTGTGTATATATATATATATATATAGTATTATTGTTGACAATAATAATAGATAATATTTATCACTCTTTGCATTTAGGTAAATCCAGCTCTTCCTCCGTTGACCTCAGATGTGGTTTCCCCTGTTTACACTGGAATCCCGGACATGTCTGCTCTGCATTAAAGTCCCACTGAGTTCAAGGGGGACTCTTGGGGGACTGTGCGTGTGCATGGCTTACACTGTATAACAAATATAAATATATTATGTATACTTAGAATTCTTATGTATTATTATTATATTATTATTATTATTAATAATAATAATCTAATAACTATTAAATCTCATTTGTATTAATTAGTTATCAACAATAATTATTAATAGTATTTTATAACTATTAGACGTTAGTATCATTTGTTATTAATTCATTATTATTAACAATAATAAATGATATGTTATAATTTATATAATGAAATGACATGAATGATTAATTATTATTAACAATATAATATATATATATATATATATAATTATTATATATAATTATTAATATAATTATTGTGTGTGTGTGTGTGTGTGTGTGTATAGTATTATTGTTGACAATAATAATAGATAATATTTATCACACTTTGCATTTAAATCCAGCTCTTCCTCCGTTGACCTCAGATGTGGTTTCCCCTGTTTACACTGGAATCCCTGACATGTCTGCTCTGCATTAAAGTCCCACTGAGTTCAAGGGACCTTAACTCCCAGGTAAGTAAGCATGGGATTGTAGCCTTATTTTATTTATTATATTTTTAAATTGCCCATCTGGCCGGCCACCCCCACCCGGCCACCCTGGGCAATGTACAATCAAGATAAAATACATCATCATCATCATCATCATCATCATCATCATCAGGCGATCACTCGTGACCGAGTAAGATTGTCTTCCAAGGATAAAAGGAGGAAATTCTAAAGAAGATTGTGTAGACTCTAGCGATGGGAAAACTTAGTCTCTCACTTAAAATACAACAAAACACCATTAAAGCACCATTAAAGCACCATTAAAACACAAAACAATACAAGAGTTTGGTTTTTTTAAAATCCTAACCCACCCCATATTCCCACCTGAAAAGCCATGTTTTTAAAGCCCAGCAGAAGTTCATCAAGGAGGGGGCATGGCGAAGGTCACTGGGGAGGGAGTTCCATAACTTGGGGGCTGCCACAGAAAAGGCCCTCTTCCTACTCCCCACCAGCCTGGCTGCTCTGGCTGATGGGACAAGGAGAAGGCCGTCCGTGACAGACCTTGTTGAGCGGCCTACTTGATGTTGCTGGATGTTGCTAATCCTCAACAACCCTGCAAGGTAGGTTAGGCAGAGAGAGAGAGAGAGAGAGAGAGAGAGAGTTTACTGGCCCAAAATCATCCAGTGAGCTTCATTGCAGAGGTGAAGATTTTGAACCCAGGTCTCCCTCATCCTAGTCTGACCCTTTTAAAACCGCGACATGTTGTGTGATGTACTTTATTTTTTTTTGCATTTTATGGTTTTGCTTCCAAGCCGCCCTTTTTCTTCTTCTTTCAACTGAAGAGGCGGCATGTACATTTCTTAAATAAATCCATGAAATATAATAGCACTAAAAATGAATAATTCCTTTTCTCGATCCATTTAATGCAGTGACATCATTCCATTCCCAAAATGGGGGTCGGGTGGGGGATTTTCCTTTTGCACAGACGTGTGTGCAAACACACACATATCCAAGTCATTGCGGTTATTTTAATATATTTATACCTTGCTTTTACATTGCTAGGTGGCTCAGAAATGAGCAAGATTCCACATGGCTGGTCGCTAAACCAAGCGATTCCTGCTTCTCCTCTTGCAAAAATTGCAATTAGGTGCTGCTTTTTTTTTTTTAATGGAAATAAAATTAATTTTAACCAGGCTGTGAATCCACATTGGTTTAACTCAAAAAATCTAGCTTGCAGTAGGGTGCAGATTCTCACTTTTGGTATTAATTTCAATATCTCCTCCTAGTAGTCCGTTAGCCATTAGGAAGTTAGCCTGCTCTGGGATATGGAAAGGCTCTGGGATAACCGCACAAGAAACAGCCTTGCCATGGCATTAGAAAATCCATTTTGCCCCAGTATCCTGTTTCCAACAGTAGCTAGCCGGAAGCTTCTAGAAAGCACCCAAACAAGATATAAAGCCACTGCCTGTTGCATTTCTTTCACACCTGATACTTTCTCCCTCTAATATGAATTTTTTTAAAAAAATAAATCATATGTTTCTTTATTTTTTAAAAGTATTTTTAACCTGCTTTTCAGGGCGCACTGCCCTCACAAGGTGGCTTACAGTATTACGGAAATATGAACATACATTTTACAATGAAACACGTGCATACCAGCACCAGCAGTTAGCAGCAACTAATGATTTTTAAGTCCCGAAGGCATATTGGAATAATGAGGCCGTACATATCTCCCTGAGGAAGGAGTTCCAGTTTCGTACCAGTTGCAGTTTCCAAAGGCCTTCAAGGGCAGCCCAACGCAGAACGCATTACAGTAATCTAACCTGGTCGAAACCAAGGCATGTGTCACCGTAGCTAGGTCAGCTTTTCTCTTCTTAATACATAACAAAAAATAAGGATAACCTATTAAACTACTGATAACAATACTTAGCATGCATACAATGTATTTTGAACTGCCATCTTTACAACGACCCTGTAAGGGAAGCCAGTTTTATTATTATTTCCATATTGCAGCTCCAGTGTGTGTGAAACTGAGACAGATTCTTTTCAAACACAACCTATTCAGTTCTCTAGCTGAGATCTGAACCCGGGATTTTGCTACCTTGTAGCTTAGCCGCTATACTTCATCAGCTTTCTTTAGTATTTCCATTTCTTTTTTTCTGTTTTGGATCGACTTATTATTTTCCCTTTCTTCTTATCCTTAGGTTCACGGGTTCTCTCACAACAGTAATTATTATTATTTAACAGAGAATACATAACACTCCCCAAAGATACTGAATTCTTCACAATACTAATTATTATTGGGTTGTGGGTTTTTTTTTTGCTGGGTTTTGTTTTGGGTTGTTTTTTTTTTTTTTGGTAAACCAAAAATCCTTAAATGAGATCAACCCCGTGTTCCAACCGAACACAGTTCAGCTTGCCGGCTTTCTGAGATGAGTCATCCCATCAGCGTGAGAGACGGCAAATTGGCGCAATTGTTCTATCATTCCATAAACGAGTAATTGCGATTTCCCTCTTAATTGCGACAACGCCGTAAGTATAATTTCTAAGAGGGCCCCCGAGTATGGCAACTGAAGATAACAGGCAAAGGATGACATCCACTGTTTGCTTCGACTCTGTTTTATTGAAGCGTAGCACATTTTAAAAAAAACACTGCATGTGGCGGTCTATGCGCCTCTTAAAAATGCAGCCCCGTTGTATTTGACCCACAGCCTCTGGGAACCTCACGTCATGGTCTGACAAGTATTTGAAATTGGCCCCAATGTCCCCAGATTTGAATGGGAAATAATAATAATTAAAAAAAAAAAACTTGAGAAATTAAGAACATAAAAAGAGCCCTGCTGGATCTGTCCAAAGGCCTGCCTACAGGGCTGGCGTCACGGGAAGGAGGAGCAGGAGATGCCACGAGTGGCAGCAACGATGCGAAAGAGGTTGAAGAACAAGAGCAGCTGGTGGCAATGGTGGTGAGAGAAGGCGGACTCCCCGAGGGTGTGGGTCCATTGAAGGGGTCTTGCCCAAGGGCCCTCCAAAACAACACTGCCTCTCTGTTCCAGAATTCTGTTCCCACAAAGGGCAAGCAGTTGCCCCGATGGGAAGCCCACACGTAGGCCATGTGTGCAACGGCACCCTCCCGCCCATGTTCCCCAGCAACTGGGGGTATATACAGGCATACTGCCTCCAATAGTGGAGGTCATCTATGGCCATCCGGACAAGCAGCCATGGATAGCTTTCTCCTCCATGAATGTGTCTAACCCCCCTTTTAAAGCCGCCCAGGTAGGTGGCTGTGTGACCACATCTTCTGGTAGCCAATTCCCTATGCACGTTTAGACAGAAATCCTACAATCCTATGCATGTTTAGACAGGGGAAAAGTCCTACCACCCTATGCATGTTTAGACAGGAAAAAAATCCTACAACTCCCAGCATTCCCCAGGCTGGCTGGGGAATGCTGGAAGTTGTAGGATTGTTTTCCTGCCTATACAGTACATGCATGGGATGGCGCCCTAACAAAACTTTTCTTTTCAGGACTGCTTCTGAAACATGCTTGAATAAATTTGGCAAAGCTTCCTTTTGCACGCGTAATAAAACTAAGCCCTGGGGCTGCGCAAATTGTAAAACAGCAATTGAAATTTGAAACGGGCGCGCGCGGCCTGCTACCAAGAGCGCGCACGCGCGCGCGCGCGTTCTCCCGGCCAGGGACGCTTTCCCTCCGCTGCCCGCCTTCTGATTGGCGCCGATTTGCATTCTAATGCTTGCGCCTGCCGCTAGAGGGCAGCGGAGACGCGCGAAAGAGGCAGTGGAGAAGGAAAAAAACAGGCCAGTCGAGGGTTGGGTTGATAAAACTTTTTAAAACAAATGTTTTTGGGCGGGGAAGAGATGGAATTAATTGTTTGCAGCCTCGCCCCTACTTCGACTTCTAGCCGAGCAATCGGCCGGGTGCAGGATTGGGCCTGACAAGGTAAAAGACACCGATGCGGGTTAAAAGGCTCATTCACACGTGCACGAAAAATTTGCATGCATGCTGCTGGAGAGAGAGGCAGCCGCGTGTGTGTGTGTGTGTGTGTGTGTGTGTATGTGAACGGACACCCGATCAAAAAGCATTGCGCTCGAGGCGATGGGAAGAGACGCGGGTGTTCTGTTTGCGGCGGCGGATTCACACGTTCGGGTTGACGGCTTGATGCTGCCGCCGCCGCCGTCGTCCCCAGGGCCGGTCACAAACGTGTGAATCGGCCTGGAGAGTTACCTTGCTTGCAGGTGCAAACTTTTGTGGTGAGAGGGTAAGTGGGACGACATTCTGAAGCAGGGGTAGTGAAGGTGTGATGGGATGCAACTCCCATCAGCTCTAGCCAGCGGTGGTGGGTGATGGGAGTTGTAGTCCGACAACATCTGGCGGGGCACCGGGCTGACTTATCAGCAAAACTTAATTGCTGACCTGTGTGTACATACCAGTGTTCTCCAACCTTGGGTCCCCAGATGTTTTTGGCCTACAACTCCCAGCATGCCCCAGCCAGCGTAGGCCAAAAACATCTGGGGATCCAAGGTTGCAGAACACTGGTATATATGGATGTGTGTGTGAGAGAGTTTTGTTTGTTACAGGAGCCCTCTTAAGATGCAAAATCGCTGCTCGCCTATGCAATTCGCTTCCAAAACGTGGGCAAGCTGCACTACTCTGCCTAGCCTACCTCACAGGGTTGTTGTGCCTCTAAAGCACTCTTTGGTAGAAGGGACAGCCGCGCAAATACATAAAATAAGCTGAGCTGCTTGCTTATTGCCGGCGATAAGGACCCTCCACACCTGACATGTTTGTTTAGTTGTAGGATTTGTGTGTGTCTCTCTGTGTATGTGAGCATTCTGTTGTACAGTCCCAAGTGGTATAGCCCTACTAGCACAGGTTTACCGCTTTAGGGGAGAACTAGGCTGTAGATCAAGGTTGTCATCCTGAAGTCGCAAGCCCGAGGCAAGTCTCCTGAATGTTTACTTGCCCAGATGAGTTCTCTGTGAGAAAATAGTGGGATTTGTATGTGAGCGTCCTGTCGTACAGTCCCAAGTGGTATAGCCCTAGCAGAAGTTTACCGCTTCAGAGGAGAACTAGGCCACAGATCCCGGTTCTCCTGAAGTGCCTGAGGCAGTCTTCTGTATGTTAACTTGCACCAAACGAGTTGTTTGTGAGAAAATGGTGGGACTTGTACGATTTGTGTGTGAGCGGCGTGTCGTTCAGACCCAAGTGGTATAGCCCTAGCACAGGTTTACCACCTCAGGGGAGGACTAGGCCGTAAATCAGAATTGTTATCCTGAAGTTGCAAGCCCGAGGCCAGTCTCCTGAATGTTTACTTGCGCAGATGAGTTCTCTGTGAGAAAATAGTGGGATTTGTGTGTGAGCGTCCTGTCATACAGTCCCAAGTGGTATAGCCCTAGCACAGGTTTACCACCTCAGGGGAAGACTAGGCCGTATTTCAGGATTGTTATCCTGAAGTCGCAAGCCTGAGGCCAGTCTCCTGAATGTTACCTTGCGCTGGATGAGTTCTCTGTAAGAAAATAACAGGGCTAAAGCGAACGGAGGGTTTTAACCGCTCACACAAACGAGCCTCTTGGCCGTAACGAGATAACGTTTCTCTCTCTCTCTCTCTCTCTCTCTCTCTCTCTCAGCGCCTCGGATGTGGACCGAAACATTTGTCGGAAAAAGCAATATCGCGGGGGAGACATGCGTCCGTCCTCTTTCACTTAGCCTGGATTAAAAGCCATCTGTGCTTTTTTAATCCGCCGATTACCCTAACGGCCTTATCTCGGCGGGAAGGTGCAGTTACGTTCGGCTCGAACATTCGTTTCCAGGCCTCTGCCGGGTCGGGGAGTGCTTCGGAGACGAGGGCTGCCATGGCAACCGGTGCTTTGACTCGGAGTCGGCCGAACGCAACAGGCCCGACACCTGTAATGGAGGGAAACGGTATACCCTCGGGCCCCGTCCCTGGATGAAATTACCGCTTTCCCCCCTTGCTGGTTTTGAGGGGGAAGAAGAAGAAAAAGACACCGCGGTAGAAAATGAAATGTCGGCAGAGGAGAAGGAGGAGGCAGATAAACCTGCAGCCGAGTGGAAATTTTAATCCATCTTCTCGAGAAGGCGAAGGAGCGTCGCTCGCTATCCTTTTCCCGCACCTCCGCCCCGCTTCGGTCATTAGGGCATTGGAGATCGGTGTTTGGGCCTAGCTGCTCGAAAATTTGGCCCTGCTCTGCTCAGTCCCATGATTCACCCTCCTTTTGGGACCCCGTGAGGGAACGGGAAGGAATCCTAAGTTAAAGGCGGCTGAGCCTCTGTTTTGCACGCAGAAGGTCCCGGGTTCAAATTCCGGCGGTACCTCCAGTGAAAAGAATCGGGCAGCGGGTGACCCTGGCTTAAGAACTTGAGTAGCTACCGCTGGTCGGAGCAGAAAATGGTGAGCTAGATGGACAAATATATAAGAACATATATATTCTTATATAGAGCCCTGCCGGATCAGACCCAGGGTCCACCTAGTCCGGCATTCTGTTCACACAGCGGCCAGCCAGCTGCCCCAATGGGAAGCCCACAAGCAGGACAGGAGTGCAACAGCACCCTCCCGCCCATGTTCCCCAGCAACTGCTGTACACAGGCACACTGCCTCTGATATAGGAGGTAGCATATAGCCATCAGGACTAGTAGCCACAGAGTCCGCCTCCATTTTTATCCTCATAACAACCCTGCGAGGTGGGTTAGGCTGCAAGACAGTGACTGGCCCAAAGTTGCCCAGGGAGCAAAAGCCCCTGGATTTTGACCAAGCCTCTAGGGGGCTGTTAAGATCTGGATCGGGGGCCCCCATCCATGCACCTACTCTAGAGTAAATATGAAAAGAAGACCTAACTGTGTGGCGTAGTGTGGCGTAGTGGTGAGAGTGTTGGACTGGGACTCTGGAGATCCGGGTTCTAGTCCTCGCTCGGCCATGAAACTCACTGGGTGACTTTGGGCCAGTCACTGACTCTCAGCCTAACCTACCTCACAGGGTTGTTGTGAGAATAAAATGGAGAGGAGGAGGAGGAGGAGGATTATGTAAGCCGCTTTGGGTTCCTTGCAGGAAAAAAGGCGGGGTATAAATGTAATAAATAAATAAATAAATAAATAACTGCTAGACACACATTTTAAAGGAATGCCAGTTTTGGCTCTAAGGAGTGGGAGACCTGGGCAAGTTGGCCCTCGCTTAAAAAAAACCATTAAAAAAAAAAATTAGAAATGTGAGCGGATGTTAAAAAGCGAAGGCAGGTCTCTGCCCGTTCCTGGGTAGCTGGAGAGAACGCAGAGCCCACGCGGGCGGGGGACGAGAAGCCAGGCGCAACGGAGGTATCTGGGAGTGGCAAGAGGAAGCCTGGGAGGGAAATGTTTTTGCAGCACAGGAAAAATCACTCCCTGCTTTCCTGCACCCTGTTGTGGCTCCCGCCTCCCCACTGCTGCTGCTGATCCAGGGCCGGGAGGAGGGTGAGATGTGCAAATAGGCTCACCCGCTTCTCATTTAATATATATTTCACGGCAGCCTTTCCAGGATCAGAGGCCTATGTGCACCAGTTGCTGGGGAACATGGGCGGGAGGGTGCTGTGGCACTCCTGCCCTGCTTCTGGGTTTCCCGTCGGGGCAGCTGGTTGGCCACTGTGTGAACGGAATGCTGGACTGGATTGGACCCTGGGTCCGATCCAGCAGGGCTCTGCTTGTGTTCTTATGCTCTTATGAGACACGGCCTGCTTCCAGGAGCTCTAACTATGCCTGGTGCGGAGAAAATGGATAGGGAGACATTTTTCTCCCTCTCTCATAATACTAGAACCCAAAGGGGGTCATCCCATGAAGTGGATTGGTGGGAGGTTCAGGACAGAGAAAAAGAAGTCCTTCACACGGCGCTGAGTTGAACTGTGAAACTCACTTCCACAAGATGTCGTGATGGCCACCCATTTGGAAGGCTTTAAAGGGATTGGACCAATTCCTGGAGGAGAAGGCTACCAATGGCTACTAGTCCTGATGGCTCTATACCTCCTCCAGTATCAGAGGCGGTATGCCCATGTACACCAGTTGCTGGGGAACATGGGTGGGAGGGTGCTGTTGCACTCCTGTCCTGCTTGTGAGCTTCCCATTGGGGCAGCTGGTTGGCCACTGTGTGAACAGAATGCTGGACGGGATGGACCCTTGGTCTGATCCAGGCCAGCAGGGCTCTCCTGATGCTCTCATGTTCCTTGGGCAAAAGTATCTTCCCACCCCACTTCCCCCAAAAAAGAGAAGGAAAACAGACCAAAGACAGGAGGTTTCTGAAGAGGGGTGGTGCTAGTTCCTGAAAATATCCGGGGCTCAGGCCCACAGAACACACACAAAAATAAAATGCACATGTTTGCATATGTTACTTTACAGATGCTCTAAAGTGTGTGTGTTTCTGTAAAGGAGCCTGTCTCCTAAGAACACCCCTATTTGTAAAAAGGGATGTACGGACAGGGGAGAGGAAAGCATCTGATGTCAGAAGAAAACCTCAGGCGGAAAGAATCAAGGGGGGGGGGGCAGCAGGAGGTGAAGCACATGTAGGCAAAAAGCCCGCTCATCCAGGGGGATCAGATGCAGCAGAAATCCTCTGGGGCCCTGTGCCTTTCCGCAAGTGCCCCCGGACAGCAGGCTGGTGGGGCAGAGGGCCTCCCAGGATTCGGGGCTCCAAAGGAAAGATTTGGGGCTCCAGCCCTAGTGGGCCACCCCCTAACAACGCCTCTGTTTCTAAACATGTAGAGCAGCCGTACTCAGTCTGGTGCCCTGCTGGTGTGTTGGACTACACAGGCCTGTGGCTCACGCTGGCTCAGCTTGTCTGAGCGTGGAAAGCTAAGCAGGGTCAGGCCTGGTTGTTACTTGGATGGGAGACCCCTCCTCTAGTTTCCTGCATTGAGCAGGGGGTTGGGACTCGATGGCCTTGTAGGCTCCTTCCAACTCTATGACCTATGAAATCTATGAAACTCCCATTATCCTGTCTGAAGGATGCTGGTACTTGTAATCCAACACATTTGGAGGGGCACCAGGTTGCAGAAGGCTTGACGCAGAGTGTCTTTCCTCCCCTCCAGGTAACTTCTTCTTTTCCTTAAAGGTATCAAGGCAGAGCATCTCTGAGCATGTGCAGAGGACCCTCCCTCGAAACGGGACCGTCTTTTTTTTTTTTTGGCTTTAAAAATGCGCATGGCTTTGTCGAAAGTAGGCAAACATTAGAAAACAATGGACACAAATCGTCCTTCTCTGCCCCCCAACTGCGCTGACATCCTCCTGCCTTGGTAACCGGACAAGGCGGAGAAATTCCGCCCTGCTGCTGACGCTAGAGCCAAGTTTAGAAATCTTTCGTTTTCACATAAACACACACACACACACACAACACACATATAGGAAATGGTATTGTTAAGTGTTGATGCAGCCTGGTGGAAGCACAGCCAAAGTTCGCCCCACGCCGAATGACCACCCGGAGGGGGGCAGGTGATCAGTGCATCTGAAGCAGGCTCTTTAAATTGCAAAACTGTCTGCACATGCTCAGAGTACCATAACTATTAATATTTTAAATCAGGGTTGGCGTACAGGCGTAGCGGTTTGAGCGTTGGACTGGGACTCTGGCGATCCGGGTTCTAGTCCCCCACTTGGCTATGAAACTCACTGGGTGACTTTGGGCCGGTCACTGACTCTCAGCCTGGCCTACCTCACAGGGCTGTTGTGAGGATAAAATGGAGGAGGAGCAGGAGGATTATGTATGTAAGCCGCCTTGGGCTCCTTGCAGGAGGAAAAAAAAAAGGCGGGATATAAATATAATAAGTAAATAAATATCAGGAACGTAGAAGCAGTTGTGAAGCATGGACCGGCGGTGCTTGGGGACGGGGAAGAGAAATTCCAGTTGCGTGCTTCGCGGCAGCAATAATATGCGTGGCCCTCTAAAAGGCCCCCCCCCCCCCGCAATAAGATCCTGAGTTCCCAGGTCTAAAATTACCCGGGTGCACCACTGGACGCCAACCTGCTCTTTAATCGACTTTAAATTTCCAATTGCAAAAGAAAAAAGAGAGGCCTAATAATCCCGCCCTGCCTTTGGCGCACGCAGGCAGACTTGCCCGGACGGTCTGCCTGCTTGAGTGTTTTCGTGCTCTTTGGATCCAACTCTCCCTTGTAAAAGGAAGCAGGAAAGAAACTGCTGGCAGGCAATCTTGGGAACTCCTCCTGCTCTTCGATTCCTGTTTCCTTTCCACACGTGCCCCCTGGTCGGTTTCCCCCTCTTTGCATTGTTAACTTCTCTCCACAGTCTCTGACCCGGTGACCTCCGTCCATCCTCATCCTCCGCGCCTTCTCGCTTCATCTCTGGCGTGACCAGCTTTGCTCCCTCTCCACAATCCAGACCGTGGTTTCGATCCAGCACAGCTGTACCTTCCGCTGCTTCCTGGCACCTTATTTATTTAATGTCTGAGTAACGTCTGTCGTCTGGAGCAGCGCACCTATGGCTTTCCCTGGATCTCTTTTGGACAGGGGATCTCTCTTCTCCTCCTCCTCCTCTGTGCTGTCTGGCTAAAATCGCCCCGCACCGCTGCCCTGCTGTCACCCTCCGAATAGACACGGTGAGTCCGAACCTAACACTGTGCAATCGTATAATAAATTAAAAGTCTTTTTAAATATATATATTTCCTACACTTTGCCTTGCACTAGTCCTTTTCCTGGGTTCAAAACAAAACAAAACAAAAACCTGCAGCAGATTTTAAAAAAGAAAAAAATATTCAGGAATGCTTCCAGATCTGGAAGGCATGGGGCGGCGGGGGGGGGGGGGATAAATGAATGTGCCAAGCTTGGTTAAGTTCCTTGTGAACTGTGAAACCCCTCCTTGGTCATAAACTTGTTGCCGCTTGCCAGGGAGAAGCAGTGCTTGGATCCGGGTGCAGGCTTTGCAATAAAAATAACAGTGGGTTTCTTTTGGGGGGGGGAGTGGAGTGGGCGTTTAAATCTAGAGTTTCGAATAGGGTGTCATCCCCTCTCCTTCCCGAATTTAGTGGCGTTCCGCAAACCTCTGATAGTGGAGGAAGGCCTCTTTGCCTCCCCTTAATTGGGAAGCATTTGTTTATTTTATTTACAGTCATGCCTTGGATTGAGAGCATAATTTGTTCCAGAAACGTGCTTATAATCCAAAACACTCTTATATCAAAGCGGGTCTCTGGAAGGCGTGAGCGGGGCCGGGTAGTGTAGTGGTGAGAGTGTTGGACTGGGACTGGGGAGATGCGGGTTCTAGTCCCCGCTCGGCCATGAAACTCACTGGGTGACTTTGGGCCAGTCACTGACTCTCAGCCTAACCTACCTCACAGGGTTGTTGTGAGGATAAAAAGGAGAGGAGGAGGAGGATTATGTAAGCCGTCTTGGGTTCCTTGCAGGAAAAAGGCGGGGTATAAATATAATAAATAAATAAATTTCGGCCCGCTTGAGGCGAGCAGTAATACACTTGTCTTGCAAGACCTTGCTCGTTTATCAAGTCAAAATTAAAAAAAATTTTTTGCTTGTCTTGCAAAACGCTCTCAGTCCAAGTTACTTGCAATCCAAGGTATTACTGTATTTAATACATTTTTATACCACCCAATAGCGGAAGCTCTCTGGGCGGTTTTGCAACAGTTAAAACCATAAAATACAATATAATATAAATATAAAATTTAAAACCACAGATTAAAAACAAAAAACAGGAGAGCTAGCAGCAGCAGCTACAATAACAGAGTTAAAAGCAACTACAAGATTAAAATGATTAAGATGATTAAAATGATTAAAATGCCTGGGAGAATAGAAAGGTCTTCACCTGGCGCCGGAGGGAGTACAATGTGGGCGCCAGGCGAGCCTCTTTGGGGAGCATGAAAGGTTGGTCAATTTTGACAGCTCCAAAAAGGGTTCTGTCACTTCAGGGACGGCTCCGGGTTTGAGGTGTGGGGGCGCAGCAAAGGGTCCCCCCCCGCTGTGACAATGAGCGTCTCCAGCAACACCAAGTAGGCCGCTCAACAAGATCTGCCACAGACGGCCTTCTCCTTGTCCCTTCAGCCAGAGCAGCTAGACTGGTGGGGACGAGGAAGAGGGCCTTTTCTGTGGCGGCCCCCGTACTGTGGAACTCTCTCCCGAGTGACCTCCGCCATGCCCCCTCTCTGCTGAGCTTCCGCCGCTCACTAAAAACTTGGCTGTTCAGGCGGGAATATGGGATGGGCTAAGATTTTAAAATTTTATATTTAAATGTTTTAAATGTATTTTATCCGGTTTTTATCTGATGTACATCACCCAGGGTGGCCGGTTGCCAGCCAGATGGGTGATAAATAAATGTTAATAATAATAATAATAATAATAATAATAATAATAGTAGTAGTAGTCCTGGAAGCAGTAGTGGCGATTGACACTAAGCCGCCCTGTTCATTTCCCCACAATGGCCCAGAGTGATGTTACACCCAGGGCATTGTGGGAAAGTAAGATGGCAGCTTAAAAAAAAAAACACCAGACAAGCATACAGATGAAAAGGAGACGGGCGTCAAAGGTGGAGGCGGGTTGGGTTGCTGGGCGCTGAGGTAAAGGAGTCAAATGGATCAGTAAAACAACCGGCAGGTATTTTTTAAAAGTATGAAAAGTTATGAGACTGACAAAAGAGATACTCATAAAAAGGTTTGATCGATTGTGCCGATTAAAAACAAAAAAAATTAGATGGCTGCTATTGTGAAAGGATGATATTCACTTTTTTTAAAAATGGCAATGAATTATTTTCCTTTTTTTTTTTTTTTTTTGGTTCTGCTGTTCTCCTGAGGAGCTTAAGGTGGTAGACATACCCTCCCCCCCCCGGCCGCCATTTTATCTTCACAACAACCCTGTAATATAGGTTAGGCTAGGCTGGAGGGCTTTCGAAGGGGACTGGGCAAATTCATGGAGGAGAAGGCTATCCATGGCTACTAGTCCTCATGGCTAATGTGCTACTGCCAGTATCAGAGGCAGTCTGCCTATGTACACCAGTTGCTGGGCAACATGGGCGGGAGGGAAACTTAGTGCAGTGTTCTCCAACCTTGGGCCCCCAGATGTTTTTGGCCGACAACTCCCAGCATGCCCCAGCCAGCGTAGCTGGCTGGGGCATGCTGGGAGTTGTCGGCCAAAAACATCTGGGGACCCAAGGTTGGAGAACACTGGTCTAGTGAGACTAGATGGACCCCGGGTCTGATCCGGCAGGGCTCTCCAGATGTTCTTAAGCCATGTCAAATCCACCCTGAGAGGATGGTGCGGAGAAAGTGGAGAGGGAGGCATTTTTCCCCCTCTCTCATAATGCCAGAACCCAACGGGGTCCTCCCATGAAGCTGAACGGTGGGAGATTCAGGACAGAGCAAAGGAAGGACTCCTTCACACGGTGCAGAGTTAAACTATAGAATTCACCTCTGATAGTGATGGGCACGGATTTGGAGGGCTTTAAAAGGGAGTTGGACAAATTCTTGGAGGAGGAGGAAGAGAAGGCGATCCATGGCTACTAGTCCTCATGGCCACATGCCACCTCCAGTATCAGAGGCAGTCTGCCTATGTACACCAGTTGCTGGGGAACATGGGCGGGAGGGTGCTGCTGCTGCGCTCGTGCCCTGCTTCTCGGTTTCCCGTGGGCAGCTGGTTGGCCGCTGTGTGAACAGAACGCCGGACCGGATGGACCCCGGGTCTGGTCCGGCAGGGCTCTTCTGATATTCTTATGTGCCTGGCCCGGCGTCGCCGAGCGAGGGTCACGTCTGAGCGAGGACTTAGCCGGGCTCTCCCCTGGTTCCCGTCTTTCCACTCTCCTTCACCTGGTGCTCTCCAGATATGTTGGTCTGCAGCTCCTAGCTGGGAATGATGGGCATTGCAGTCCCAGCGCATCTGAAGGGCGCCAGGTCCGCGAAGGCTGATGCGGAGACTGCCCCGCCTGAATGTGTAGGCCGAAGTTCCGCCATTGACGCCTTCAAATCGCGCTCCTTGGACTGGACGCTTCCTTCCGCCGAAACCGCGGCGTGGCCTCTGGCCTCGGCCGCCGGGAGGGCTCTGTTTGCCGGCGTCCCACGGCTCCCTGCCTCGCTCCCTGACTTTGTTTGATTGCCACTCATCCGCTTAAACTTGCTTAAAGGCCCAATCCTATGCAAGTTTAGACAGGAAAAAAGTCCTCTCACTCCCAGCATGCCCCAGCCAGCACAGCTGGCTAGGGCATGCTGGGAGTGGCAGGACTTTTTTCCTGTCTAAACTTGCATAGGATTGGGCCCTAAAACTCTTATTGCCAATAAGTAAGCCTTAGGAGGGGCGTTTCAGCCTTTTAGAACGGAGAAAAAGATGCGCGAAAGCCGGAAAGCCGCCAAAGGATCGCTGGGGGACGCCGGGGGACGGGACAGGTCCAAAGCCGGGGCTGCTCACTTTTGTGTCGCTTTACCGCGGCCGTCCCGGCACGGACGACAGTTGCGTGGGCGAGGCACTCTGTGCATGCTCCGACGAACCCTCCACAGTTTGATAGGGCAGCAATGCGCCTCTGCTGGGCACTTTCGCTGGACAAATCACACTGAAAGTCGCTCCTTGGAGGAAAGCCGGCCTTCCTTTTGTTTGCGACACTGCGACACACGCCTGTTTTAACTTCAGCGGGGCTGTGCAAGGCCTGCTTGGCTCCCGGACTATTCCTGGTTTGGTGTGTGCTGCACCTCCAACTTCGACACTGTGCCGCTCACCACCGGCAAAGACCTCTCTGATCCCTTTCGGTTCTGTTTTCCGAGGATGCTGCGCAAATCTTTCGGCCTAGCCCTTATCTTCCATTCCTGTGTGGGTTGTTGCTTCTGTGTCATGGCAACCGAGGGGGGCTGTTTGCCCATGTTGCCAGGGTTTCTCCTTCCGGCATAATCCAGTAGCCGAAGGTAATGGCACAGGCGGCCGTGTCGGCCAGGAGTAAAACCAGGCCCGGAGATCACCCGGGGCCCGGAGTTTTGCTCCATCTGGTCCGAGCACGAATCTCTTGACAGGTCGGCAAGAGATGCGCAGGTGCAGAGCCTCGATTATTCGGCTGCAGCAAACAAACGAATAAAAATAAATTTCCGTGACAATCCGGCACCTCCCAGATCTTATTTTGGGTTGACTTTAATCCTCCGGCCTCCAATGTGATTATAAGTGAATTGACGTCTCACAGACGCCTTTTTGAGGAGCTTTCACGTTTAAAGGCTGCGCTTTCAGATTTTTTTTTTTAAAAAAAAAAAAGAAAGAAAATGCAAATCTCTCCCACCTGCTGTCTGGGGGCAAGGGCATCGTAATAGTTTTCTCTCCTTCTTTCCCATTAATGGAGCCGTTCTCCGTCAAACGGAGCACTTCTGATGTGACAAGTGGGGCTTAATCGAATAAACCGTGGGGCTTAATCGAATAAAGCGATCGCTCCCAAGCATGCTGTGAGAAATTGATTTAAATTATGAATCGCTCCCCATGTCCTGGTACATACGTACGGGAGGAGGGTTTGATCAGCCTCTGTGTGATACACTGTTCTAGTAAAGATGTGAAGGCCTGGAGAAACCCCCCCCCCTCGAAAAACTTGGGGTGGGGTGGGGGAAACGTTTTCTTCCAACTTTTCCAAAAATCCTTGGGGGGAAATGGGAAAATGTCCCCCTCCCATTTCCCCCTGTTTTCTCCCCACCCCCAATTTTCCTGCAATCCCCCCCCCCCCAGGCTGTCACGTCTCTATGCTCTAGGTAATTTTAGTGTTCTGTTGGCATGTGTGTGTTTTGTTGTGTGATCCTCTTTGTTTATTAGGGAAGTGGGGTATGCATTTTAAATAAAAACGTAACTCCTTCCAGTCGGCCTCTTGCAGTAGTGCACCAGGAATGACATAAAAATAAAACAAAAAAACTTATATCCTCTTGACAACCGTGCAAAGTGGAAAGTTAAGGTTTTTGGAAATGGGCAGTTGAGCCTCATGGCTGTGCCGGGATTTGAATCCGGATCTCCTCAGTCCAAGTCTCTTGTATCATATTTGGCACTTAATTGATATTGACCATAGTTTCTTTTTTTTTTTAACCTATCTAGGCAGTCTTAAGGACTAGAAGCTTGGTTGTTGCTGTTTTTTTTGTTTTTTTTAAGGAAAAGGAATGCTGAGGTTTGTAAAGCTGAAGATGTTAAAGCTGCAGGGCTACTAGTTCTCAGACAGAACCATGAATACCTGTGGTGCATAGGGTGGAGGTGCACAGGAGAACTTGGGTGTCCTTTTCCCAGGCCAGAGTTGCTCAGACTAAGAAGGTTTGACAGGTATGGCAGCCTATATACAGTGCTGGTGGAACCGCATTGGTCCTCCAGCATCACATGACTTTGCAGGCCAGGAGGATTATGGGCATTTATGTGTGTGCCTTCTGTCTGGAATCGCTTGCAGAGAGCAAGCAAGCGCCTTGTCTCCCAAGGCTCCCGGTTTTTGTGCCCACCACACTTGAGGGTATCTCGGCCTCGGTCTTCTCCGTCTGGAAAACGGGAACAAACTATGCGGGGTGGGAAGTCTGCAAACATTTGGGTCATGCGAACTGCCAGGTGAGAAGCCGCCAAGCTTTGGAAACGGAGCCGTGCCAGCAACGTTGAGTCCGGCAGGTTCAGGAAACACAGTGATGCAATTCACCCCCCCCCTGCCCGTTTGATCTGTGATGTCGAGGGCTAAACAGGCCAGGGGAACAGCTGCTGGATTGGGATGTAGAAATGGAGTTATGGGCCTCAGGAGTTCCTCCCGGCGAGAGAAGAGGTTGCGGGGCTGCCAACAGTTTTTCTGTAGGATCTTAAGAACATCAGAAGAGCCCTGCTGGATCAGACCAAGGGTCCATCTAGTCCAGCATTGTGTTCACACAGTGGCCAACCAGCTGCCCCAACGGGAAGCCCACAAGCAGGACACGGGTGCAACAGTACCTTCCTGCCCATGTTCCCCAGCAACTGGTGTACATAGGCGTACTGCCTCTGATCCTGCAGGTAGCATAGAGCCATCAGGACTAGTAGCCATAGATAGCCTTCTCCTCCAGGAATCTGTCCAACCCCCTTTTTGAAGCAGTCCAAATTGGTGGCTGTCGCCACACCTTGTGGAAGTGAGTTCCATAGTTTATTTATTTTATTTATTTATTTCTTATATTTATTAATCACCCATCTGGCCGGTCACCCGGCCACCCTGGGCGATGTACAATTAAAATACAATAAAATATAATAATTAAAAATTCTTTTAAAAACCTAACCCACCCCATATTCCTGCCTGAGCAGCCATGTTTTTAATGCACGGCGGAAGCTCATCACGGAGGGGGCATGGCGAAGGTCACTAGGGAGGGAGTTCCATAATGTGGGGGCCGCCACAGAGAAGGCCCTCTTCCTAGTCCCCACCAGCCTGGCTGCTCTGGCTGATAGGATAAGGAGAAGGCTGTCCGTGGCAGACCTTGTTGAGCGGCCTACTTGATGTTGCCGGAGGCGCTCCTTGAGATAAACTCCTTGAGTTTAAACTCTGCGCCGTGTGAGGAAGTCCTTCCTTTTCTCTGTCCTGAATCTCCCACCGTTCAGCTTCATGGGAGGACCCCGTTGGGTTCTAGTATCGTATGAGAGGGAGAAAAATGCCTCCCTCCCCAGGTTCTGCACACCATCCTCTCAGGGTGGCTTTGACATGGCTTAAGAGCATCAGGAGGGCCCTGCCGGATCAGGCCAAGGGTCCATCTCGTCCGGCATTCTGTTCACACAGTGCCCATGGGAAACCCCACGAGCAGGACACAGGGTGCAACAGCACCCTCCCGCCCATGTTCCCCAGCAACTGGTGTACGTAGGCAGACTGCCTCTGACCCCGGGTCCGGTGTGTTCAGCAGCGCATGGATGAGGGGCAGAAAACCCCAAGTGGCCGCCACAGCGAGAGCAGGGGCCCCCTTTGGACTTCCCGGGCGT
Source organism: Shinisaurus crocodilurus (assembly GCA_021292165.1). Classification (NCBI taxonomy): domain Eukaryota; kingdom Metazoa; phylum Chordata; class Lepidosauria; order Squamata; family Shinisauridae; genus Shinisaurus; species Shinisaurus crocodilurus. The sequence goes on along the minus strand of CM037886.1, from coordinate 17,715,835 downwards.
GTCCTTCGCAGTCCTTCAGCGTGTTTGTTTGTTCAGAAGCAGGTCCTCTCTCATTGTGGGCCAAACTAAACAACAGTCGGTTTGATGCACGTCAGCATTTGAGCATGCCTTGTTTTTTTTACTTTAGAAACCGTAGTCGTGGGGATTCTGTGTGTGTGTGTGTGTGTGTGTCAGGAATAGTGGCTGCAGCCCACAGGGAGGGGGGACCCTTCCCCCCTGCACTGCAGGGCTGGAGAAAACCGTGTCCTCGTCGTCCCCCAACTGCTGTTTGCTTCAGAAGCAAAGCTGTTATTGCAGTGTCCTCCAACCTTGGGTCCCCAGATGTTTTTGGCCTACAACTCCCAGCATGCCCCAGCCAGCTATGCTGGCTGGGGCATGCTGGGAGTTGTAGGCCAAAAACATCTGGGGACCCAAGGTTGGAGAACACTGTGTTATTGGGACTGACTTGGTGCCCTTCTCTCAAGCCTACCTCACAGGATGGTTGTGCAAGGATGAAAGTAGAGGGAAACCCGCACCCCATGCAGGCCGCGCGGTGGCAAACCTCTTTCAGCTCGAGGGCCGGATTCCACTTCGGAGAAGCTCGCAGGGGGGGGGGGGAGCATGCCGGTGCTGGGCGGAGCTAATGGCAAAAGGGGGCGTGGCCAAAAATACCAGCCTGTTTAAGCTTCAAGCACTTGCCGTCAGACTACTAAGCCTTAGGAGAAGCGGTTCAACTTTTTAGAAGGGGGTGGGGTGGGGGAACTGCCCAAAAGCTGGGAAACGTCCGGAGGGCAGCGAAAGGGGGAGCCCAGAGTGCCAGACTGGCCCACCAGGACAGGTGGATTTGCCCCCGGACCTGAGGTTCTGCACCCGTGATGTAGGCCGTCCTGAGTTCAATAAGGGAAGGGTGGGGAGAGAAAAGATGATGATGATGATGATGATGATGATGATGATGATATGATAATGTCTTAATTTGACTCTATTGCTTCCATTTCCTGAGATGTCTCCAAACATTGTGCCCACATATTCCCCAGCCCCACGTTTTACACTACAGCAGTAAGGACTAGAACCTTGGTATGTGTTTTTCCTCACCCCCTTTCAATGGAAGAGGTGGTTTTATGGGAGCTGGGCCCCGGGCTCCCAATTCGAAATCCTGCGCTTCCCTTTCACGATGGCCCGCCCCTTAGCCTGCCTGTCTTAGCAAGCAGATGAGAATCTAGCATCAGTGTCCTCCAACCTTGGGTCCCCAGATTTTTTGCCAGCATGCCCCAGCCAGCTACACCAAAAACATCTGGGGACCCAAGGTTGGAGGACACTGATCTAGAGGCAGTGTTAGGGGGTGGCCCACTCGGGCTGGAGCCCCGAATCTTTCATTTGGAGCCCCGAATCTCCGGGAGGCCCTCTGCCCCACCACCCTGCTGTCCAGGGGCACTTGCGGAAATAAAGGCACAGGGGCCCTGACTCTGAGGATCTCTCTTGCATCCGATCCCCCTGGACTAGCTGGCTTTTCGCCCAGATGTGCTTCACCTCCCACCCCCTGAAATCAAATGCCCACCCCTCTCCCCTGTCCATGCATCCTTTTTTTACAGATAGGGTTGTCCTTAGGAGACAGGCTCCTTTACAGACATTAGAGTATAAGTAAGTGAGCATATGCAGATTTGTGCATTTGTTTTGGTCCTTTGGGCCTGAACCCCGGATCTTTCCGGTACCTAGCACCGCCCCTGCGAGAATCGCTCAGCCAGTTTCTAGAACCGTCTGTCGTGTTTTTAAGAATCTGGAAAGGCTCAGAGTTTTTTTTTAACAAAACAACCCAGCACACAGGCAGAAATTGCCATGAAATTCCTGGCTCTCGCTTTCGTACGGGGTGCCTGTTTGCGCTTCGGGGCCAGAACAAGTGGGTGATTGTTGGGGTTTTTTGGGGGGGGGTGTTTGTTGCTCTGTGCTGCCTCTCCCCCCACTGGGAACGCAGCAGGCGGGAAGATAGACGTGTGTGTGTGTGTGTGTGTTTTCCCCCCTATCTGAGAAGTGGCCAAGGCCATGCTGCTTGATCTACAGCTCCTGCTCTCGTGGGAACCTTGCCGTAGAGAACAGACAGCGCTCACGATGCCAAGGCCCCCGAGGAGGCCATGTTTACGGGAACGGAGCCCAAGCGTGTGTGTGTGTGTATCTGTCTGTCTTCTTCTCTCTGGTTCGGAGAGGGCAGGGAAATTTGCTTTTTAACATGTGTCGGCTGATTGATACTTTGCACTTTCTCTCTCTCTCTCTCTCTCTCTCTCTCTCTCTCTGCCTTCTGCAAATCTCTCTCTGTATACATTGCTGGCAAATGTCAGCGCCGACAAAGCCAAATATTGAATATATTGCGCCCCCTAAATATTTAAAACGCACGCTTATGTTCACGGCCTGCCGGCACGCGGAGGAGTCTTGCCTGTTGGGGCAGGAGGGGCCGTCTGGTTCTGCTGCTCTCCTTGCCGCATTTCCACCTAGAGCCGCCGAATTTTATCATCATGAGAGCCTGGCTGGATCGGACCAAAGGTCCGTGGTAGTCCAGCGCCCTGTTTTCAAAGTGGCTCACCGGATGGATGCCTTTAGGAAGCCCACAAGGAGGACGTGAAGGCAATCCTCCCCTTTTTTTGGGGGGGTCTCCAGTATCTGGAATTTGGGGATAGGCTGCTTCTGAACGGAGAGGCTCTACTTAGCTGTTATACTAGGCCTCCACTGAGAAGAATAGGAGAGAGCAGGCTTGGCTGTGGGTAACGGCAGGGGATGAGATAGTGGTTTGCTGAATTTGGAGAGCGAGCGTTTTTTGGGTAGTAGGTGTGGGTGTGGGAAATCTCGGGGCCGAATCCTTGCTTAACCATGAAGTTTGCTGTGTTGCCTTGGGGAAAGTTGGCCTCTGCATCCCTCAGCCTGACCTGCTTCACAGGGCTGTTGTTTTTGTGGCTCTTTTGTCTGCGTTTTATTTTGATATTCTGAACTCAATGAAACATGAATCTCTCTCTCTCTCTCTCTCTCTCTCTTTCTCCCTCCCTCCCTCTTTCTTTCTTTCTCTCTCTCCCGCCCCCCTCCCGCTCCCCATCTCTCTTTCTTTCTATTACATTTTATTATTCTTTCTATTACATTTATATCCCACCTTTTCCCCCCTCGCAAGGGACCCAAGGCGGCTTACATGCGCCTCCTCCTCCCCATGTTATCCTCACAACAACCCTGTGAGGTAGGCTAGGCTGAGAGTCAGGGACTGGTCCAAAGTCACCCAGTGAGCTTCATGGCCAGTGGGGACGAGAACCATGATCCCCCCAGTCCCGGCCCAACGCTCTGACCACTAGGCCACACTGACTCTCTCATTTCTTCAACTACTTAAGAAATCCACAGTGAAGTTGCTGCGGCGCACACACACACACACCACACACACACACACTTTTCTTTTTGCACACAGCTAATTCCGTGTGTGTGTGTTGTGTGAGTGTGAGACGCACAGCAGTGAAGAGGTGCACTTAAAGATAAAATAAAATCAGACTAACGCTCCAAGAACAGTTGTGTTGTGTGTCTATTTATTTGAAGAGTTTATTAAGCAGGGTGGCCGGGTGATTGGCCAGATGGGCGATTAATAAATATAAGAAATAAATAAATAAATAAATAAAATATTTATATTGTAACAATATTTTTTTTTTAAAAAAAAATCATTCTTTCCACCTGCAGGCTTGACGCTGCCTGCCGCCTCTGTGCTCCATCGCCATGGCCGACACGATTTTCGGCAACGGGAGCGACCAGTGGGTGTGTCCGAATGACCGGCAGCTGGCACTCCGGGCCAAGTATGTATCCCTCGATGGTTTCCCTTTTCGCCCCATGGGGATCATTTATTAATCATTTATGTGTGCTATATTTATTTAAAATATTTTTTTTTTTATGCCACTCCTCGGCCAAAAAAAAAGGCTCCCGGAGCGGCTCAGAGTCAGTTAGCCAAAAAGACAGTCCCTGCCCGCAGGTTTACAATCTAAAAATACACGACACACAAGGAAAAAGGGGTAGGGAGGGAAGAGGAAAAATATATATATAAGTAGATGGTCAGTTGCGATGGTGGTGTGGCCTTGCTTTCCTTCTCACCTCCCAGGGTAGCGGCGGTGGAGGGCAGTCCAGCTGGAGCAGGCCTGGATGTTCCCTATGCCCGATCCTGCCACCCTCGCTCCTTCTTCTTTCCCACAGGGCACGGCGGTGGATGTCAGTTAGCCCCGTGGGTGTAAATTTCCTGGCAGGGTTCACCGCAAAGAGGGGAGGGCCTTTAAAAGCCTGCATGCTCGTCCCAGCCTCCCTCCTAAAACATTGTGTCCGTACAGGGCAAGTTGAAGCAGCCATTTTTTAAAATTCCCCATGATGCTTCCGACATGGCATCGCCCCAAGGCATTGTGGGGAATTTTAACGGAGTGCTCCAAACCGCTTGGCATTGGTGGCGGTAGGGTGGGGCGCGCTCAGCTGCTTGGGCCCCGGGCCCGAAATGTTTGTCTTCAGCGAGGTGCACGGATGGAAGTGCTTTTTTTGTAAGGAAATAATCTTTGTCGTCGTGGCGCTTGCCTTTTTATTGCCAGCTTCAGAGATGTTCTGGCTGTGGACCGTCCCTCGCCTCAATAAACACCATCCATCTGTCACTTGCAAATGGCTGTTTATTTATCAGATAAGCCAGTATCAAATTGCCCCATATACAGCAGTATCTAGGGTGAGATTATTAAAAATGAAAGATTGAGTGGGGACACAGGTACAGGCCGCCTAAACCTTCCTGGGTGAGAGGACAGAAGGGGAGCTTTGCCGGGGCAGTAAATGTTTCCGGGGTGGCCGCTTATGAATCGCCAAAAAAAAAAAGAGGACGCCGATCTGTGTACAATTTCCTAGAGATGTGAAGGCCCTGAAATAAACCAGGGTAGGGGAAAGATTTCGGGGGGGGGGATGTGTGTTCTCCCATTTGGGGGAGAAAAAACGGGGGGGAGAACTGTTCCCCCCATATTTTTCTGAGCCGTCACATCTTTACAATTTGCACATGCTAATATCTGCATATATTTTTATATTTTAAAAAATTATATTTATGCCCCCCCCCCATGCTCCCTGTTCAAAGATCCTGGCGTTTAATATTTATTTATTAATTATATTTATATCCTGTCTTTTTTCCTGCAAGGGATCCAAGGTGGCTTACATAATCCTCCTCCTCTCCATTTTATTCTCACAACAACCCTGTGAGGTAGGTTAGGCTGAGAGAGTCTGTGACTGGCCCAAAGTCACCCAGTGAGTTGCATGCCGAGCTGGGGACTAGAACCCGGATCTCCCGAGTCCCAGTCCAACACTATATCTATCTATCTATCTATCTATCTAATCCAACGTCGCATAAAATAAATTTCTGTAGGCGTTTTACGATAACAATTTAAATAGAAGCACGGTACATCTCACAGTGCAGTGCGGAAGACCACGGCCAGGCATTAACAGATGGGGAATGGTTCCGTTGGTTCTTTATCTTTAAACCAGAATTGGACAGCCACCACGACGAGAGCACCAACTTTTTTATGCAAGGAAAGGCGGGGTATACATTAAATACATATTAAGATTAAATAAAAACAGGCCAACCTGTCAAATTTTGTAACCCACAAGCGCTCATGCTAACTTATTAAAATATCTGAACAACTAAGGGCTCAATCCTGCTGCATGTTTACACAGAAAAGAGTCCTACCATCCTATGCATGTTTACACAGAAAAAGTCCTACTATCCTATGCATGTTTAGACAGAGAAAGTCCTACTAGTCCTATGCATGTTTAGACAGAAAAGAGTCCTACACCTCCCAGCATCCCCAGCCAGCATGGTTGGCTGGGGCATGCTGGGAATCGTAGGACCTTTTCTTCTGTCTAAACATGCATAGGATTGTGCCTTAAAACAGTCTATATGTGTGCTACGCTTAACCCTTGAATTTGTAAACAGAAGGCTACCACGGTTGTACTATAGTATTTCCTTCAAGTGTAGGGCACCTTAAATTTGAGGATGATCCTGAGTAAAGGAAGATGCATGGCCACCCTAAATGTGTGTTTAGAGTCGTGGGGGGCAGACTCCAGATTTGTGAGATCTATTCTGCCATTTGCTGCAACCGTGAGGTCCACCAGCTGGACACAAATGGTGGCTCAGGCGAGGGTCGGACATACATTTAGGACTCAATCCTATGCGTGTTTAGACAGAAAAAGCATGACTGGCTGGGGCATGCTGGGAATTGTATGATTTTTTCCCCCCTGTGCCCCTAGAGTGAAAGAACCAGGCATGTCCGAACACGTGATTGACTCAAGGGTTTGATGATTTCAATACCGGAAGTGAGTTCGGTGTCTTTCCACACAAGAATACGCTCCAGGTTTCCCCCCCCCCCCCAAGCTCTCTTGGTTTCAGCTGGCTGGGGGGGGGATGCTGGGAGTTGTAGTCCAACACACCTGTAGTTTGAGAAAGCCTGTTGCAGGTAATCCCATTTTAGGATAATAGAATAGTAGAGCTGGAAGGGGCCTATAAGGCCATCGAGTCCAACCCCCTGCTCAGTGCAGGAGAACAGATTTGGGCAACCCAGGCGGTCACCCATCCAAGCACTGACCCGGCTCATACCTGCTTAGCTTCAGCAGGCGGCCTGCCTTATGGGCTCTCGACGCCACCTGCAGGTCATTCAGACTCCAGATTTAGAGGCGGGACAGGGTGGGAAGCGAGGGGTGACCAGAGGACAGCAGAACCTCACCTTCTTTGTAATTCATGGCTTCTTTCCCAGCTGGCTTCCTGCGCCTTTTGCGACGGGGCCGGAACACGCGCGGCTTGATATTGTTTTGTTATCTCCCGCCCGGGTGGAAATTAAATTACACGGGAAGCTGCAGGTATGGCCGAAGTGGAGTGAAAGATGGACACCATCCAACCGCTCCAGTGTGGGGCTGGTTAAACCATCTCCTCTACGCCCACTCGCCTTCTGGAAGCTTGTAAAGCTCTAAATTAGAAATTGAATTGCTTGGATTTTGATTTATTTCTTCCAACCCCCCCCCAAAGCCCGCAACACCTCTTCTTGACTGAACTGTTCCGCCTCCGTCCAGCCCTCCCTCATGTCAGACATAAAACCCTTATGTCTGGCTGTTCATTTCTGTTGTCATTTGCTTGACTGGGGCAATATTTCACCCGTTCGAATATCCTGGAAAGACCCCTCTCCAATCTCGGCTACCGAGCAGGCGTTGGATCCAGACTGAGTCATATAAACCCCATTCGAATCTGTGGGATTTAAGCTAGACACGACTAACTTAAATCCACTGATTACAGTGGGTTGACACTTAAGTATGACTAAACCTGGATCCAACCCTAGATCGGGAACGTATCGTCCCTGATCTGGGACGAGGTCAACGAGTCGGCCCCGCTAACTTTTCTCTTACTGTGTTGTTTGTGGACCGCTTTTGAAATGAATATGGAAAAGGCGATACATACATGTTTTAAGCAAATATACACCTAGTAAATATTCCGCACTTAAGAAATACGTAACTGCGACGTGCACGGCCAAGGGTCAGTACCGATGGGGTTCTGAGCCTGTTTACTTGGGAAGCCGTTTTGATTTTACATTTATTTTATTTATTATTTACATTTATTTATGTACACAAGATAAAAACAGGATAAAATACATTTAAAACAGTACAACATTTTAAAATCTTAGCCCACCCCATATTCCCGCTTGAACAGCCAGGTTTTTAATGAGCGGCGGAAGCTCAGCAGAGAGGGGTGCATGGCGGAGGTCACTCGGGAGAGAGTTCCACAGTACGGGGGCCGCCACAGAAAAGGCCCTCTTCCTCGTCCCCACCAGTCTAGCTGCTCTGGCTGAAGGGACAAGGAGAAGGCCGTCTGTGGCAGATCTTGTTGAGCGGCCTACTTGGTGTTTAATGGGGAATGTGTCCATAGCTTTATGTTTCCTAAAAGGGTCGGTCTCTCTCTCTCTCGCTCTCTGAAGCTTCTGCAATAGGTACTGTGTATTTAACGTTAACCGCCTAGCAGATGGGATTGCTTAAAAATGTGACAGACAATTTGATTGTAAGATGACAGCAACCACCAGTTTGAGCCAGTTCTGGTAAAAGCTTTCGTGGACACGGATGAAGTAGGCAGCATCCATGAAAGCGTCTGCCTGGATATATTTGTTAGACTTTAAGGTGCCACAAGACTGTTGTTTTGGGCTGCAACAGATTTAACACAAGGTCTACCTGTCTGGAGACAGTTTTTATCAATTGATAGCCTTGCTTCAAAGCCGGGTTGTTTTTTTTTTAGGGTCCTTGGGCAAGACACCTTCAATGGGTCCCCTCCCCCTCAGTGAGTCTTCCTTCTCGCAGCCATTTATTTATTTATTTATTTATTTATTATCATTTTTTACTACCAATAGCCAGCTTCGGCGGTTTACAACAATACATACAGTCCCGCAGGCTGCAATCTAAAAGACACGACACCCAAGGAAAAAGGAATGGAGGAAAAGGGAATATAATTATTACTTCTGTAATTCTCTGTGTCTCATCCTCTCTCTCATCATGGCTCCCGCTTGCTTGCTTGATTGGCAGAGAGCCAGCGAGCGAGCGAGCGAGTCGGCAGCGGCATCTCGGGCTCCTCCTTTTCACCGCCGCCACCGCCGCCTGGGCTAGAGCGAGAGGCAGGCGGACAAGCAGGTTGCAGTGGCGAAGAGGAGGAGCAAATCCAGGGGGGTTCTTGTCCTTGGGCCCCTGCTGGGCCGAGGGGCCCTCGGCAGGCGCCCGACCCTGCCGACCCTGGGCGCCGGCCCTGTTCAAAGCTGTTTCCTTCCTTCTTCTTCTTCTCCCCAACCGTTGTTTCCTTTTCAGGCTTCAGACTGGCTGGTCGGTACACACGTTCCAGACCGACAGACAGCGGAAGACGCAGGCGCTGAACTCGAAGGAGATGGAGGTCATTCTGGGGGTTATCCATCGGGCAGAGAAACTTGACGTGGTGGAGCAGCAAAGGATCGGGTACAGTCGCTTGCAGATTCCTGTCATTCCTGACCATTTCTGATTACTTCTCGTTGATTTGTTCTCTCTCTCTCTCTCTCTCTCTCTGGCAGTCTGATTGATAGACACATAAGAAGAACCCGGCCGGATCAAAATAAAGGCCCAGTTCTTCCCGTGTGTCCCCCTTGCCTGAAGTCTGTCCCCAAATAACCAAGTCCCCATACCTTGGCCCCGCTGACTGACTGACTGGTGGTTTCCCCCAACTGGTTTCCCCCCTATTCTGAAAGGTTGAAATGCTGGCGTTTTTTGCTATTTCGGCCGTGTCCCTTTTGCCTTCGGCCCTGCCGGCCCACCGGAATGTGCCCACCGAGAGCTTTCTCGAGAAGGAATATTGGCCCTCACTGATCGGGAACATGATCGCAGCCAAACCGACCAGATGGAACAAGTCCCATAATTGTGGCCTGTTCGCTTTCCGCCTTGCGGAGTAAACCAAGATAACTGTGAAAAATCGTAGCGGGCGGCCTTCATCCTCCGTCTCTCAAAGGAAGAGCGAGTTGTTAGGAGCCTTGCGTTTTTCATTTTCAAACTGCAGCGGCCGGCACGGCAGCTCCCAAAGTAATCGAGGCCTTCGTAGCTTAATGCTACGGGGGGGGGGGGGGGGGCTTTCCCGAAGAAGATATTTAAACCGTGCTGAGCTTGGTGGCGTAGTCAACGTGACACTGTTATCCCTTCTAGCCTTGTCTTTTTTATACCTCCGTAATTCCCCAGGAAATGGTTCTGCCTGGAGTGATGAACTGGCTTAGCTTTCTCTAGCTGGCAAATTCCATCAGAAGAGTTTCTTAGCTCGGGTTATTGGCTTATTGGCAGTGTTCCCAGCTTCGCTCAACATGCCCTCCCCTGATAACCCTGTCCTGTCTCTCTCTCTCTCTCTCTCTCTCTCTCTCTTTTTCTTACGTCTTCGGGCTGATGGTAAATCTCTAGGCCCCACGGATTTGGAAACCTTGTAACTTCCGTGGCTGGTGTGGCGTTAAAGCAGATGAAGGAATTTTGAGCGTGGGTGGGACGGGACGGGGAGGGGGAGAGGGAATAGTAGCGGAGGTAGGTTTCAAGGCTTCAGGCAAGGTGAGAGGAGAAGGAGGTTGTGGCTCATAGGTTTGTGCTGAAAGCTGCCGCGGACGTGCTGCCATTGATCGTCGTTTTTACATTTTTGAGATTGAGGTGTCTTCGGATGCGCTAGAGGAATGCCGTCCTCTTGAGCACGGTTGGTATCTAGAGGAAGGTGGCCTGTATATCACAGAGCAACTTGGGAAGAGTATAGACCAGTGTTCTCCAACCTTGGGTCCCCGGTTGTTTTTGGCCTACAACTCCCAGCATGCCCCAGCTGGGGCATGCTGGGAGTTGTAGGCCAAAAACATCCGGGGACCCAAGGTTGGAGAACACTGGTATAGACTAACTCAACCGGGGCGTGTGAGCGGCACAGGAGGGGACTCAGCCAGGGGCATGCCTTTGTTATCTCCGACCTCTGATCGGAGATCAGCGAGATTTCCCTGTGCGCCCCCTGGGAGGGTGAGCGGAGCGCTGGGCAATCAGAGATAACATGGGGATTCCTCTCTCCAGGCCGGGATGTGGGGGGCTTGGGGAAGGCCGGGATGTGGGGGTGGGGCACACAGAGGTTACCCAACTCTCGGTGGGCTGGGTTAGGCCTGTGAGCCAGAGGGTTTATTTATTTATGGATTTATTGATTGTATTTATATATTCCGCCTTTTTTCCTGCAAGGAACCCAAGGTGTCTTACATAATCCTCCTCCTCCTCCTCCTCTCCATTTCATCCTCACAACAGCCCTGTGAGGTAGGCGAGGCTGAGAGTCAGTGAGCGGCCCAAAGTCTCCCACAGTGAGCTTCACGGCCCAAGTGGGGACGAGAACCCGGATATCTCCCAAGTCCCTGGCCCGACGCTCTCACCACTACGCCACACTGGCTCTCTCAGGTCGCCCTCCCTTGTCTTAGAACTGTGGAACTCGCTGCCTCTGGGTGTTCGCCCATGCGCGCGTGACCTCGATTCTACCCTGCCCACAAATCAGCATGGTGGGTGATTTCCCCGCCCCCCTCCTGCGATATCTACAGCAGAGGGGTGTGTGTGTGTGTGCTGAACCTCGTTTCAGGTTGAGGGCTGAATTTAATTGGGGAGAAGCCCTCGGGGGGCCACCGCCCATTGGTTGGGCGGGGCTGAAAGCGGAAGGGGCGGGGCCGAAATACCAGCCGATTGTCGCCTCAAGTCCTTCCTGCCAGTCGCTCTGCTTTAGGAGAGGCATTTCATCCTTTTAGAATGGGGGGGGGGGGACGCTGCTAAAAAAACCCGGGAAACCGCCAAACTGTCGGTGGTTGGAAGAAAGGGGCTGGGGAAAGGGGCGTGGCCATCCCGAGGGCAGGATTCGGCCCACGCGCGTTGAGATTTGACCCCTTCCACCGGCAGGTTGCAGTAGCGCGCTCTCCCCGGGTTCTGCTCTTAACGGCGATTCTGCTCTGCAGGCGTCTGGTGGAGCGGCTCGAGAACATGCGGAAGAACGTGATGGGCAACGGCTTGTCCCAGTGCCTGCTCTGCGGGGAGGCCCTGGGGCTGCTGAGGAACGCGGCGGTCTTCTGCCAAGACTGCAAAAAGGTGAGAGGCCGCCGGTGGCATCCGTGGCTTCGGCCGCCACCCGGGGAGACGTGACGCTCCGCGCGCCATCTTTCCACGCTTTGTCGCTCTCCGGACTGGACTGCCCAGGAGGACTTCGATGAGCAAACCGGTGACGGTAGAAAGTTCTTAAAGAAGTCTAAACTCTAAATGATGTGGATTTATCTGTATATATATATATATATATGCTGGCTTACAAACATAAACAGATGAACCAAATTGCTGTGCTATAATTCCTACATAAACAAACAAGAACCAGTACCAAACGCGTTTCAGCCATAAGGTCTTCTTCAGTGGCCTAGTATATAAAATGCTGAGGCTTATATGCACACATATACAATATAATACAATCCAAGCCTCTCACATACAGTTATGAAGGGTGCAATCCTATGAAAGTTTAGACAAAAAAAAGGCCTACAACTCCCAGCATGCCCCTGCCAGCTATGCTGGCTGGGACATGCTGGGAGTTGTAGGCCATTTTTTTCTATCTAGGCTTCCGCCTTAAATGTATAAAACTGGTTTCTACACCTGTAATTAAAAGAAGCATGTTTTATTCATTAAAAATATATGTTAAAAAGAAAACCCTTGTGAGATGTTTAGATATAGGTACTTGTAAAAACTAGCCAGATCAGGCAGTAAGTCATGGACCTTACCCAACCAAGCTGTAAGTACGTGTGTCTTTAAAAGCTTTCTGCTCTCACCGTTGCTCATCCCAGTTCTTTTATTGAACTACCCCAACTGCGCTTTTCCATGCTTTTGAAACATGCAAACAACAACAACACATGTGAACCCAGGGGCGATACAAATTCCGCTCCAGGGGAGGCTGAATCCTGCAAACTGCAAAAATCACACAAGCCATGTGTATTTAGCAAATTTCACAGCTGGGGAAAACAAGAAACGTTTGGTCCGGGCGGGCGCCAGATTAAGCCCCTGGAGCCAAGCCGGTAGGCCAGAGGAAGTCAGGCCTCACCCCTTCCCATGATGTCCTCACCCCGCCCCACCCACCTTTAGAAAAAGAAAAATCTCCATGCTGAGAGAGGGACGCTACTGTTGGGGACTAGAGTTTTAACGCTGTGGTTTTTACCCTTTTTTGCATAATGGATTGAGGCGTTGGCTAATCACGGCTAGCGATTCTGCGTAATGGACTGTGTTTTTGCTAAACCTGCCTCCCTTTCATAGGAGCTGTTCGTGGCGCTGAACCCCACCCCCCAAAATATAACTCCTACAAAGCTCCAAGATAAAAGCTGCAAAACCTGTAATGGAACAGGAGCCCCACCGAAATAGGGGAGTCACCAGTCCCCCCCGACAGGCAGCCAGTGCGAGCGCAGCACAATTAAAATGCATATTGAGGGATTGTGCGGCATTTTCAGCTTGAGCTCAGAGAGGCAAGTCGTCGTGTGTCAAAGAACAGCGTGCCAGATAATAGCTGCTTTTTTTTTCCTCTTCTTCGCATGGGAATTGCACTGCACATAACCCAGGCCTGCCTAAATGGATCACAGTCACCCGTTCAGCAGCCCTGTGCACACGTCTTGGCACGGCTATTTTATATATATATATATATATATATATGTCCATATTTTCCTTGCCGACCCTACTCTGCTGCCCTCCCATCAGGAACTCCATTTAGCTCACTAACGGAGAGTCTCCTTCACGCTCGATGGCACCGGGAAAGCGTTTTGGTGCTTTTAAATTACCCAGGGAGCTGATCCCAAATTGACAGCTCAGCACGGTATTTCTTCCCCCCCCCCCCCGTCCCTCCCTGCTACTTCGTCTTTTAATCCGGTTGTAGGATGGATTCTGCAAGGAAAGAATTAGCAAAGGAGAGAGAGAGAGAAGAAAGAAAGAAAGAAAGAAAGAGGAAAAAAACATGTTCTAAAAAGAATATTTGTGATATTCGAAGGCAGGGGTGATTTTGTGACTGTGATTTTTCTAAGGCTAGGAAAATCTAGCTGGCTGCATTGCCTGCCTAAGTTGCTGCTCTTCCCGTTCTAATTCACCTGCTTGTCTGAAATAGTCGGTGACGGGGAGATGGAGGAAGGAATGAGGAAGCAGGAACACTCAGTGTTGACCTGGTTCACACATAATGCTAAGCCACTGGTTATATTTATATACCACCTTTTTTACCTCTGAGGAGCCTAAGGCAGCGTACACGATCCTCTTCCTCCCTTTTATCCTCACAACAACCCTGTGAGGTAGGTTAGACTGAGAGTCCGTGACTGGCCCAAAGTCACCCAGTAGGCGTCATGACCAAGTGTGGACTTGAACCCGGGTCTCCCCAGTCCAACGCTCTCGAACCCCCCGCAGCACACTGGCTCTCTGTGGCGTGGTCTGTTGAAATCTGGCTTGTCGTTGTGTCTGAGCCTGTCCCCGCAAACAAACCATGGTTTGCTGACTAGCTACAAAAACCACCTATGAGAAGCCATGGTTAGTCGTTGGCTTCCGACGTCTGAGCCAAATTTAAACCATGGCTTGTCGCAACGTCTTCTGAACCCAGAACCGTGGCCTATCCCTGGTTTGTTTGCACTGCCGTCCGCCCCAAAACTGGGGACGCCCGGTAAGGGCAGCCTGGAAACGAAACTGTTCTGAAGGCTGGTGAAATGGGCAGGAGAGAAACAAGCCGGGAACAGTGAGAGAACCAAACCAGAAACAGAGACACCGAAAGATGCATAGAGCTTGTCTCTTTCTCCCCTCCACGTCCCTTTGAGACAATCCGCCACAAAAATAAGAGCCATGTATGCCAAGGTCGCTGATATTAATTGGTCTGGGGATAAATTTGTCGGTAGTAATTATGGATTCTTTTTTCCTCTTTCTCTCTCTCTCCCTGGAACGTAAAAACTAGAATTTTGTGAGGACCCGAGGGGATTAAAAAATAACAACTGGCATTTTAAGTATCTGTAAATTTATCAGCTCTGCAAACTCTCCTTCCTCGCCCCCACGCCCCAAATCAAAGGGAAATGTTTTGTTTCCTGGGCGATATTGCAGTTTTCTATAGCAAGGGGGGAAAGAGGGTGTGGGTTGTTTTTTTTAATTAATCCTTTAAAAAGGAAATCTAATCCTTAAAAAAAAAAAAATCCTTTAAAAAGGAAAAGGGTTTGACAATTGCACGAGTGGCCACAAGGAGGAGAACGTGACTGTTTCATGCCATTCGGTGAGGGAATATTTTGAAAGCCATACATCTCAATTCCGGTGGGGTAGGGACAAGCAGTGGTTTCGTTTTCCCAAACAGCAGAGAGCTACAAGGATTTGTAAATTCAGATTGGCTGCAGGATAGTCTTGGAACTGTTGGCAAGAATTTACTTATTATTCCTATATTTATTTATTTATTCTTACATTTCTATCCCACCTTTTTTTTCCTCTTGCAAGGAAGGAACCCAAGGCAGCTTACGTGGTCGTCGTCCTCTCCGTTTTATCCTCACAACAACCCTGTGAGGGAGGTTAGGCTGAGAGTCCGTGTCTGGCCCAAAGTCACCTGAAGCCGAGTGGGGGCTCGAACCTGGATCTCAGAGACGGCCAACGTCTCAGACGGGCTGCGTGACCTTTTCGGTGTTCAGGAGCCTGTTCACAGGGTGTGGGCGGAGAACCGTCCCTTTGGCGGATCTCCACCCACACAGATGCTGATGGCATCATAGAGAGAGAAAAATCCAAAGTCTTACCCCCAGCTCTCATTGCCAGTGTCCATTTGAACACTGTGGACTAGAGAGTAACAGGGAAGCTACATTGTTTATTGTGTATTATGAAGAACAAGACGAGGCATGCTGGATCAGGCCACGGGTCCATCCAGTTAAAAATCGCAGCTTTAGAATCCCCTGTTCAAACCATTCCAGCCACAATAAGAACAAAAGCGATACGGAGTGCAACACCATGGAGCATCTTCATGATTAAATATGACTCATTACAAGCCAGAGAAAGCTTGTGCTTTCTCTGGTCCCTGTGAGTTCTGCCCTCTTTCTTTCTTTCTTTCTTTCTTGACCAGCGGCCCCAGGCCTTTAATTTTGTGATGGGAAAGCAACATTCTAGCCTCAAGGGAAGTCTACGACACCCTTGGCCCGGAGGCTTTTGCTCGGCAAAGGATTCCTGCTGGAGAAATACCGCGATTCGTGGAGCAATCCTGTGGCCCCCAGACAGCGGGGAAATGCCGGCTGCGTCTCCAAGGTCGGAAAAGTGACCTCGGAGAAGGGGTGAAGGGGCAGTGAGGGGAGGAGACTGCCGCCAGGAGACGAGGTACCCTGGCGGGAGTCCAGCCTCCTTTCCTCCCCATCCAAAGCGCCACAACTAGACAGCCGAAATGAGGGGGCCCCTCGCTCACTGCTGCCGCCAATCACTTGCCTCCCCCCCCCACACACACATGTGGACAGACCAGATGTGTTTTCCGGGTGGGTGGCACAGCAGCACGTTCAGGACAGGAGCCGAGGTGAGCTTCCACTCGGTGTCGGCCGCCCGCCATGTTGGATTACCCGAAGCTCATTACCCAACCCAAGTGTTGACGTTGGGTCTGGCATTGCATCGTGGGTAATTAGCACGCCCTCCCAAAGGAGGTCCGATGGGCGCCGACTTTGCTTTCGCTTCGGCGCCGGATTAGAAACCCTTCTTTTTTGCCCCGAGTAATTTGGACAGTTCAGACTTGTACGATCTAAACACAGTCAGTTTTCGAATGGAATCGATCGTTGCCTTTTTGTTTGTTTGTTTGTTTGGCTGGTTGGCTAAAGCGTTGTTTTGATTTCTCCTTTGATGTGTAACTGTGTGGCTGTTATATTGGATTTGTTTGTTTTTACTGCTGTGTGAGCACTGCCCTGGGATTCACTTTTTTTTGGGTGGGAAGGCGGTTTATAAATCTTTAGAAAGAAAGAAAGAAAGAAAGAAAGGGCGTGGCAGGTGGCTGGTGCAGGGCCGAGCTGAGCGCTGGCCAGCGGCTCATGTTTTTCGAAGAGCTGCCGCCCGGGGGAAATTTGTCGGGGTGTGGGTGAGGTGAGTGGCTGCTCCAGCAGGTGGTGACAGTGGCGGCTGCAACAGGGTCAGAGGTGGGCCCTCCTGAGCCCCAGGGCCTCAGCGGTTGCCCAGTGATGCCGACCTCTGGCACCGGGCTAGCCGCGGACTGGCCGTAATCACTGCCCTGTGCTGTGCTCTGCGTTGGTGCTGTTATCGATGTGCCACTAGTGGAAGTCCTGCTAGCTTAGTCCTGTCGATCGATCCACGACCTGTAATAAATAAATAAATAAATAAATAAATAGACCCCCTCAGCACGTTGTCCCCATGGCAACCCTGCGAGATCTCATCGACTGAGCGATGGCGAGTGAGCTTTCAGGCTGACTCGGGATTTGAACTCGGGTCTGCGTCTGGCACGCCGTGATGCTTTCCCTCCACGTTGCCACACCGTTGGGCATGAAAGGCTGGATATACACCCTTCTTCTTTCTTCGTGAAGAGGCAGGGCTTCCGTTCAGAGTTGAACGGAAGAAGCCAAAGGGGGTAAGAACAAGGGGGCTCAGCTGGACCGGGCAGGGTGGTGGAATTGACCGCGGGCTTCCCGGTCCAGGAGGAGCCCCCGTGCCAACGGAAATCGGTTGTTTTACCTCCACTTTAATAACAGCCTTCCTTGCCACACTGTGCAAGCTTTTTTGGTGTTTCAAGTCACAGCTGCAGAGAAAGAGCAGATGGGATTCCCGAACGGTTCCCCCTGTGTTTCGGAACTGGGCCAAAGGCCACACTGCCACGCGCCTGGATTTATAGAAACCAGGCCGGGCATCGGCACGCGACAACGTGGACCGCAGTTAACGGGAAGCCGAGCGCCGCTGCGGGGCCTGCCACTGTCTTGGCCCCCTGACCCCTCCGATCCGTGCCAGGCAGGTGGGTTTGGGAGCCACTGTTTTAATTCCCCCACCCACCCACAGCACCCAGCTCTGTATAGAGTGTCAAGGACCTCCATCGAACCTGGAAGCAGCCCCGGGATAGAAAAACCCCGTACGGGAGGGAGCTTCTCTGTAAGCAAGGCTTCCCCGCATCCTGCAAACCGAGCCTGTAAATAAATACTTATGACCGAATACTGTCGCATTCAAGGGCTGGCCACACACAAGCCGCGTTACCTCCGTTGCCAAGCTTCCTGGCCGCGGCTCCTCCGGGCAGCCTGTCGTTAATGGGTTAGCCGGCCCTCCTGGAGTTGATCGATGGCCGTTAGCACCATCTGCGGCTGCCGCGGTTCAATCAGACGCCTTAATTTTTTCTCCTCCCAGCCATCGCCGCCGCCGTGTAGGAATAGCACTCTTCTCTCATTAGGAGGATTCTCTTTTTTTTTTTTTTTCTTTTTCGTATCGAGCGCCAGCTGCTTCCCCCCCAAAAACATCTTTCTCTCTCTTTTTGAAAGATTAAATTTTGCCCTTCTCGAGCACTTGTTGTGGATTTGCTCTGGTTTTTCCTTGAGGCTCAGAAGAGCCTCAGAAGAACACTTCCCCCCAGCCCCCGTTGCAGCTCCTATGACCGGTGCCAGAAGTTGGCAAGCTGGGGCAGTTGCTGGTGCCCAGTCAGTTAAGAGGGGGGCCCCTCAGGCGCCATTTTCCCCCCTGGAGAGAACTAGATTCTTGCCAGGCTCTAGAGCAGTGTTCTCCAACCTTGGGTCCCCAGATGTTTTTGGCCTACAACTCCCAGCATGCCCCAGCCAGCTATGCTGGGAGTTGTAGGCCAAAAGCATCTGGGGACCCAAGGTTGGAGAACTCTGCTCTAGACCAAGGGATGCAGGCCCTCAGGCCCAGGCGGCGAACGACCTGGGGTCCCAATCTGGCTCTCTGGCGTTCCCCAGATGGCCACACACCCCTCCTCCCCCTAGCCCCACCCCCTTTCCTCCAGCCGACACCTGTTTGGTGGTTTCATGGCTCTGTGTAGTTTCTTCCCCTTTCTGAAAGCCTGAATTGCCTCTCCTAGGGCTAAGTTACTGGCTTTAAGCTAAAAGATGCTGGTGTTTGGTGTGTTTTTTTTTGCCCCACCCCCTTTGCCTTTGGCTCCGCCCACCACTGGAATGCGGCCCCCGAAAGCTTCTCCGAAATAGAATCTGGCCCTCGGGCTGAAAGAGGCGAATCACCCCCTGCTCTAGGCAGTGCTCGCTCGCCTCCAGGGCAGGGCCAGCTCCAGGGTTGAGAGAGCCCTTGGCAAAGTGCCCTCTGGTAGGCTCTCTCACGCAGGAGCAGGATTCTGCCCCCCATGCTGGGTAGCTGGGAACTACCTTTCCCCCCACAATACTCCAGGGCAACACGACTTTGGGGGGCATTGTGGGAATGTTAAAATGTTAAAATGTCACAGGACTCAACGATCCCTTCTATCTCTCGGTTCCAGGGGCGGTGCTAGGGCCCGAAAATATCCGGGGCTCAGGCCCACAAGACAGCCCCCCCCCAAAGCACAAACTTGTATGTGCTAATTTACATATGCTCTAAAGTCTCTGTGTTTGTGTGTCTTTAAAGGGCCCTGTCTCCTAAGGACCCCTCTTTGTAAAAATGGATGTATGGTCTGGGGAGGGAATTTGATTTCAGAAAAAAACCTCAGGCAGAAAGATTCGGGGGGGGGCAGCAGGAGGGGAAGCACATGTGTGGGCCAAAAGCCAGCTCATCCAGCGGGATCAGATGCAGCCTTTCTTTCAGCAAGTGCCCCTGGAGAGCAGGGCAGATGGCCTCCCAGAGACTCGGGGCTCCAACTGAAAGATTCGGGACTCCGACCCTAGTGGGCCGCCCCCCTAACACCGCCTCTGCTTGATTTCCGTGTGTTCGGGTGCCTTGAGCAAGGGCTTTCCCTATCCCATGTCTTGGCCTTCTTAACAGTTCCCCCCCCTCCTTTTGTCTCCTCATTTCTCCAGAAAGTTTGCACCAAATGTGGCATAGAAACCCCGGGCACCCAGAAACGGCCGATCTGGTTCTGTAAGATCTGCAGCGAACAGAGAGAGGTGGGTCCGCGGCAGGAGTCGACTTCTGCCGCTCGCAATTGTTATCCTCTATTTTCCTCCTCCTCCTCCTCCTCTCGGCCTTCAGTGTTGCTTCGGGTGTTGTGCACGGCGTTTACACGGCAGTTTGCCTGCTGCTCTTTGACGAAGCCCTTCAACAATAAAGACACAAAACGATCCTTGGCCCCTGCATTTGCTCACGGAAGGTCCCAGGTTCAACGCTTGGGCCTCCCCGGTCAGAGAGACCTCTGGCGGTAGGTGCTGGGGAACACTCTTCTCCTCTCGCCAAAAGGGAGGAGAGCGGCGGGCAATCAGAGCGGCTGGGGGTCCCCAGCGCGGTGCCCACAAAGCTCTCCCCTCCCTGCCCCCTTCAAAAACATTTTTAAAACAAAATTAAAACCTTGGAAAATGTTAGGGCAGTCTTGTTTCTCTCCTGTTCTAACCTCTAGCCTTGCTCTTTCTCTCCCCATCTCTTTACCTTTCTGTTTCTCCCCCTCTCAGACTCTAGCCTTGCTCTTTCTCTTCCTTCAGCCTCTCTATTTCTCTCCTCACATCCCTTTAGCTCACTGTTTCTCCCCCTCAGAGCCTTGCTCTTTCTCTGCCCCTTTGCCTTGCTGTTTCTCCCCTCCCAGCCTCCAGCCTCGCTCTTTCTCTCCCTCATTTCTTTAGCTCACAGTTTCTCCCCTCTTAACCTTGCTCTTTCTCTATGCCTTGCTGTTTCCTGCTCCCTCCCAGCCTCTCGCTTCACTATTCCCCTCCCCACGCCACCTCTTTCTCACGTTTGACTAGGCCAGGCCCCCACGGCAGCCATGATAGGACCAGCCACATCCTCCGCGGGAGCCATTTTGTGGTGACCCCCATAGCAGCTTCTCAAGTTCACCCTAATGCGACCACAGGTCCAAAAATGTTGTGGACCCCCAAGACAGACTGTGCACGAGTGACGGGGGAAAAGATACCCGGGGATGGAGAGGTGGGGGCTTCATGACATCCACAAGGCCGCCCCCTGACTCCCGCTCCCCAGTTTTTAGCGAAACAATGCCCGCACAGCCTCCTAAGCCCAGTAGCTGAGGGGGCCTTTACAACCGCCCTGCTGCCCCTGTATACTTTTGTAATCTGAGCACCACAGTCCGAGTAGCCAGTTCTGGGCCAGGTGAAGAACGGGTTAGTTCTAGCTTTCTATGTCAACTGTTTCTTATGCTGTTTTAACCAGGATTTGAAGCACAACACGGGGATATTAAGGGCATAGTTGAACTCTCGTCTGCGTTGGGACAACTCCTTTCTTCCCTGGGAGCTGTCCCGGGTCCTGAAGGACTTGGCTGTTGCCGACCAAAAGCGGGCGCCCAGAACCCCTTCCCGTTGCCGGAGGAGTCTAGCCCAAAGCAGGTCCTCTCTGGGCCTGGCTCAGTGCCTTGCTGGCTCGCAATCTGAGCTACTGCGGTTCCGTGTGCTCTTATCTCTGGGTGTCGCTTAACGGCCCTTTGGCCGAGACCGGGTGCTGAAGGTCTTCCCTGTGGCCCTGCGATGAAACCGTTCCCGGCTCGTGTTTTTCCTCACTTTCCACACTTGGCGTGTGGCCGCGTCAAACAGGCCGAAAGGTCACGTCGCTTCCCCACCCACTCCGTCTATTTCTTCAGATCTTTTTATTTTGTCCTGGATTTCCCCTCTCTGTTCTTTTTTTGGAGTTGCAAAACGCTTTGCCCACTTATTGCATCTTTTGTGTGCGTCTGGGTCAGGGCTATTCCAGCCATTGCTTGTTTCTCAGCATCATACTCTGTAGGCATCTTTTGTGCCTTTCTTTGGGATGAGGGCAGGCAATTTACTGCTGCAGTCTGATCTCCGCAGCAATCATTTTTTATTTGTGAGGTGAAGGACGGGAAAGCGTTTCTTTCCTGGCTGCTGGAGTTGAAAAACAGAAGAAGAGCGCCGCTGGGCCCGACCAAAAGGTTCCTTTGGGCCTGCACCATGCTTCCCACCGTGGTCAACCAGACAGGGATTTAGGAAGATGGGCTGCAAAACCTCTAGCCAGAAGAGGTTCCTCATCCAGCCCACAGAACCTCCTCAGGTTCCCCCGGGAGGGGGGCCCCGGAGCTTGGCCAACTGGGAGCGGGAGAGGCGTACAGGGGGAATTCCTGCTATTATCTCCCAATTTCAGATCGGAGATAGCAGCAGAGGTGCAGGTGGTGAATGGCTGAGTTCTTTCAAGTGGCAGCGCCTCCCAGCACCGGCCAAATTCCTTTCCCCCCCCCCCCCCGTGCTGAGAAAGCTGCGGAACCTTTCCCTGTGCTGAGAGGGGGCACGGAACCTCCTCTTCCCCCTGCTGGGAGAGGCACCTTTCTCTGTGCTGCTGAGAGAGGAGGCATGGAACTTTTCTCCATGCTAGAGAGGCACGGGACTTTTCTACCTCCCGAGAGAGGCGCGGAATCCTTTCCCCCGTGCTGAGAGAGTGCCGCTCGCTTCCTTTGCCACCAGCAGACGGTGGCAGAGCTTGGAGGTGCAGTGGCTGGATCCACCTACACGGGTTCAGGGCCACAGGGCTGGTGCTGTTTAAAAAGATTTCCTCTGCCCTCGATTGTACAAGTGGAGGAGCCGAGAGAGAGAGAGAGAGGCCCAAACGAACGTAATTGCAGAGCTCTGTCGGTGCATAATGCAGCTAATGGGTGTACGTTTAATTTCCCCACTGGCCTCGGTTATCCTGCTGCTGTCCAGCTTTTGGAGGGAGGCAGGCAGAGGCCTGCTGCAGTGAGTGCGTGGGCGCAATTCCTCACAGCGTTGTTCATCACAACGTGCGCCACAATGCTGTTAGCATGGGCCTAAGAGCTCACACGGTGCCGATTAGCAAGGCGGTACATCGGCTGCTGTACCGCGCATCCTACAATATATTTTCCGTCCAGCCTGCCACATTTCGCCATGCAAGGATGGAAACATGGTCTCGGGTGCAGAATCGAGCATCCTAAGCAATCCTTATTTTTCCTCACATTTTTTTTTAAATAATAAAAAAAAATCAAGTTGCTAGCTCTCAGGGACGCTGCCGAAAGCTCACGAGGGCCTGCTGTGCCAGAGGAGAGAGGGGAAGGCTGGCTTGCACTGACAAGTGACCCCCCCCAATACTCAGGAGAGGAGTCACTAGCCACACCTGACCTTAAGAGAGGCAGTTCTCGGATTAGGAAGGAAAAGGAAGGACAAGCCTTCTAAAACCACTAGCAACAGGAGAAAGTCACAAAAGGTTGGGGCGGTCCAGATCCCCATGTTCCTCACAGTAAACCAAGTGCTGGTGGGAGGTCATGTCATGCTCTTCCCCCCACATAGATAAATAAATAAATGAAAATCCCTTCCTGGTCTAGCTCCTTTCCATCCCCTTCCCTGTTTCCCTCCGTCAGATTTTTGATTGTAGTAGTAGTAGGCGATCACTCGTGACCGAGTAAGATTGTTGTCTTCCAGGATAAAATTACAAAAAGAAAATTACGGTATATAAAGCGGAAATTGTATAAAATTGCGTAGACTCTAGCGATGGGTCCGTAAGTGACTGTGGAGGCCAATTCTAGATCCACACAGCTTCCCACAGTGATGAGGACACAGGTTGCCAGATGGAAGATGGTCCTGTAAAGGATTCGTTTGACGTGCTTTTCGCTTAGCACGTTTCTCCCTTTCACCTTGCACTCGGGCTTCTTCAAAGTCCATGGAACCTTTGTGAAAGGCCAACCTCCAGTTAGATCGTTCATGGGCCAGAGCTTCCCAGTTTTTGATGTTTACATTGCATTTTTTTAGATTAGCCTTAAGAACATCTTTAAACCTCTTATACTGGCCACCGATATTCCGCTTTCCATCTTGATTGGGAATAAAGTAACTGCTTTGGGAGACGGTAGTCAGACATTCGAACAACATGACCGGTCCATTGAAGTTGGCATTGAAGGATCATTTTTTCAACGCTAGTAGTCTTTGCTTCTTCCAGTACACTGACATTTGTTCGCCTATCTTCCCAAGTAATTCGCAGGATTTTCTGGAGGCAACGTCAATGAAATCTTTCAAGGAGGTGGAAAATGACGTTTATAGATAGCCCATGTTTCGCAGGCATACAATAAAGTTGGTAATACAATGGCTTTATAAACCAGCGTTTTGGTCTCCCTATAGATATCCCGATCCTCAAACACTCTACGCTTCATTCGAGAAAATGCGGCACTTGCGGAGCTCAAACAATGCTGGATTTCACTGTCAATGTTAGCTGTAACAGAAAGATAGCTGCCAAGATAGAGAAAATGATCGACATTTTCCAGTATTGCCCCGCCGATTGGAAGCTCCTTAGAGCAGAGACCCTCTCCTCATGTGCTTTGTAAAATACTGTGCCATAAAATTAAACGAATTTCCTTATTGGGCCAACCCCTGAGAGGGAGGTTAAAAAAAAAGCCCTCTGGAGCCTTTTTTATCTTCTCCCAGAAATATTTCTAAAGCTTCTGTTTTTCTTTGTTAAAGCAGATCCTCGCCTGCTTGACTCGACACATCTCGTTTAGTTCACAGTTTGCTTGCCGGCAGGCCCAAGCAAAATTGGTTTGTTTTTTTGCATATTGCTTCGTTTCCCCCACGATTCCACTCCCACCCCCCTTGCCCTCTTCTTTGTGCCAAGCCGCAGATATACTAAATGTGTTTTTAATAAGCTCCCTTAGTCGCAATCTTGCTATTAAAATCTAAATTGGAAGGCACGGCACATTCTTATGGGAGGCGCAAGGCTTTATCACACTTGCTGGGTTTTGGCAGCCGCTGTGCACCGTTATCCACCACAGAGTTCGGGCCTCTGTTTCTTGCTAAAACAATCTCTCTCTCTCTCTCTCTCTCTCAGCTTGAGTCTCTCTTAAACTGCATTTCCAAGAGGCGTCCGCTCAGCATCTCATAATGCGTTTATTATTGCCATCTTAATGTTGTGTTTCACTTGCCGGCTATGTCTGTTTGGAGACCGTTCAAACCGGCGTGTCTTCGGTCCCCCGTCTGCTCTGAGAGCTATTAGTTGTGGGAGTTTCGGTCGATATTTAAAATCTGGATAGATCTGTGCGTCAGGCACGACAATGGTTGTACAGGGAAAAAACGTGTGCTTTCTTAGTTTCTACTTGATTCGCCCTGGGATTGCAGTAGGCATAGACTTAGGGTGCAATCCAGCGGGGATTCTCAGAAGCCTCATGAATTCATTCGGAGGATTACAGCCATCCTGTGCAGGGTGGAAAGAGTGCACAGGCGATCTTCACTTCTGTGCTACACCATCCAGCAAATCAGCCGATTTTGGCCGTCTAGCCGAGGTGCTTCAGACGGGGAGGGAAGGAGGCTGGCGCGCCACCAGAATATGTCGTATCCTGGTGGACCTGGTCCCCCCCCCCCGGAATGTCCTCTAACCTCCCCTATCCAAGGTTGCCCTTGGGACCCCGGAGACACGGCTGATGCGGTTCTTTCCACGCTGGCTGCGAGGGAGGGGGGGAGAGTGATCCCAGCGTGGATCCCCCGCTACGAGGTCAGAGCACTTTTCCGACCTCGGTGCCGGGGATCCAAACCATCCTGTGGCCCTCTAGACGCTATAGGATCACTCCTGCCCGAGAAGGAGGGAATCCCATTATAGGAGGGAATGCCTCTTCTAAGCTGGCACGTCAGCAGCTGCAGTTTTCCTCCTCCTCCTCCTCATTATTATAAATGATTAATAATTAGCTACCAATGATCAAAGCATGATTAATTTCTTAATTGATCATCAAATAATTATCAATTGGTTATTAGTTATTTGGTCGCTAATTAATAATCCCGCCTACTTATCATTAATTACTATTAACTTTTTTCGTCACTCTCTTAACGAACTAATTATTAATCAGTTTATCACAATGATCGATTATTAACTATTATTAGTTTTTAATATTAATTGTTAATTACTTATTAATGGCTAATACTTAATTTGTTCTTTGGAGCGTCCTTTTTTTTTAAAAAAAAATATGTTCAAAATGTTTTTTAATTTGCTGCTGACTGCGATTTCTAACGTCTGTCGTTTATTATTACGGCGCAGGTTTGGAAGCGCTCCGGGGCCTGGTTCTACAAAGGCCTGCCCAAGTACATCTTGCCCCTGAGAAGCGGCAGCAGGGGGCCAGAGCCTCACCGGAGGCCTGCACCACGCGGAGCCGCCGGCGCTGGATGCGAAGGGCCTCTCTGCAAGCCGCTCGTTCACCTGGGCCAGAGGGAGAGGTCAGCTTTTGGGGTCTCGCCTCGTCCGGCCGCATTAACGGACAGCTGGGGTGGAGGCGGTGAGGGCGGCGGCACCCCGGTTTTAAGGAAATTTGGATTCATCATTGAAATCTTTTTATTGATTTCTTTTTTATTATTTATTTGCATGAGAGCAAACATCATTTCTGGAGCCAGAAGCATGTTCTCTCTCTTTCTTTCTTTCTTTCTTTCTTTCTTTCCTTCTTTTTTTAAAAGAGAATGCCTACTCTTGGTATAGGCCCCCGTGCCTCCGTTTCCCAGCCCCATTTCATATAATGGAAGCTGTTCTATTCCCTAGAAACAATGTGCCGTGTCAGGGTTGGACGCAGGCCGCAGCCAGAGAGGCGAGATAGCTCCCCTTTCCCTTTCCGCTGCAGTGGCTCACTAGGGGTGCATAGGCCAGGAAGGTCCTGGGTTCGAGTGAGTCTCGGTTGATCCTGCCTCTACATGGATGGCCCTTTTAATGTAAAGAGGATCACAGAGCTGGTTTGGGGAGGAGAAAGAAGTATGGTAGAAAAGTGCCCCTGTTTTGAGCAGCTAGTATACAGAAGTGTTCTCCAAGCTTGGGGCCCAGTTGTTTTTGGCCTACAACTCCCAGCATGCCCCAGCCAGCGTAGCTGTAGGCCAAAAACATCTAGGGGCCCAAGGTTGGAGAACACTGTAATACAGCCTTCCCCTAACCTGGCAATCTCCAGCTGTTTTGGACTTCATCTCCCATCAGCCCCCGCCGGCATGGCCAATGGTCAGGAATGCTGGGAGTTGTAGTCCAAATTATCTGGAGGGCAGTACAATTATTACATTTCTATACCGCCCAGTAGCCAAAGCTCTCTGGGCGGTTTGCAAAGATTAGAAACCTTAAAAATACAATATTGTGCATAAGATAAAAACAGTTTAGCTACAAACAAACAAACAGAGCAGACACACACACACACACACACACACACGGAAACAATATCCTATGACCGGATTAAAAACCTATCAGATGCTGCCAATGCCTGGGAGTAGAGGTCTTAACCTTGCGTCGAAAAGATAACAATGTTGGCACCAGGAGGGCCTTGTTGGGGAGATCATTCCATAATTGGGGGGGGCACCACCAAAAAAGGACCTTGTAGAGTTGGGAAAAGTGCAGAAAAGGGCAACTAAAATGATCAAGGGACTGGAGCAACTCTCCTACAAGGAAAGGTTACAGCAGCTGGGATTGTTTTGCTGAGAGATATGGCAAGGAAGGGGTACAGAATGATGCCTGGTGTGGAGAAAGTGAATAGGGAGACATTTTTCTCCCTCTCTCATAAGACTAGAACCCAACGGGATCATCCCATGAAGCTGATTGATGGGAGATTCAGAACAGAGAAAAGGACGGACTTATTCACACAGCGCAGAGTTCAGCTATGGAACTCACTTCCACAAGATGTAGTGATGACCACCAACTTGGAGGGCTTTAAAAGGGGGTTGGACAAATTCATGAAGGAGAAGGCTACCGATGGCTACTAGTCCTGATTGGCTATGTGCTTCCTCCCGTATCAGAGGCGGTATGCCTGTGTACACCAGTTGCTGGGGAACATGGGCAGGAGGGTGCTGTTGCACTCATGTCCTGCTTGTGGGTTTCCCGTGGGCAGCTGGTTGGCCACTGTCTGCTGGACAACATGGACCTGTGGTCTGATCCAGGAGGGCTCTTCTGATGTTCTTATGTAAGGCCGTCTCCCTTGCTTCTGCCTTCTGAGCTTCCCTCAGAGGAGGCACCTGGAGTTGGGCCTGAGATGATGAACGTAGAGTACAGGTTGGTTCGTGCTGGGACAGGCGCTCCATCAGGGATTGTGGCTTTGTAGGTCAAAACCAGCACCTTGATTCGGGCTCGGGAACATGCAGGCAGCCAGTGCAAGAGGGCAGCCAGAACTGTTGCTATATAGTTTCATAGAGTTCATAGATAATAGAGTTGGAAGGGGCCTACAAGGCCATCGAGTCCACCCCCCTGCTCAGTGCAGGAAACTAGAGGAGGGCTCTCCCATCCAAGTAACAACCAGGCCTGACCCTGCTTAGCTTTCCACGCTCAGACAAGCTGAGCCAGCGTGAGCCACAGGCCCGACGGGTCCCTGACGGGTCACTTCTGGCCCTCCAGATGTTTTGGCCCACAACCCCCTAGCCAATGATGAGGCATGATGGGAGGGGCACGGACAAAACAGCTGGAAGGCCGCAACTGGGCCAGCCTTGGTTTAAATGGTACTTTTTCTGTGCCTAGGGCTGTTGGCATCAGCGAGGCCTCGTTTAGTTTTCAAAGGGCACCAAAGTGACGCTTGGGGGGGGAAATGCGGGGAGGGCTGTGCGCCACGTTCTTGGGGTGTACGGTGCTGGTGCGTTCACACGGGAGGTGTATGCTTGCACACAGCTCCGTAGTTGTGAACTGTGCCCCCACTTTTCCTGCCGTGAGGAAGCGGTTGCCAGGGCAACCCCTCTCAATGTTTTAGGCCTCGGCCTCGCCTTGATTTATCGTTGGGGGCCCTACGGCCGCAGCGCCTGTGTGCGGTGTCGACCGTTGTCTGTCTCTCTTGCGCACCGATACATGGGTGTGTGTGTGTGTCGTATGTTGAGGAGTGTGGCCTTGATGGGGCAGCTTTTGTAGGACCATCATCTCCGGTCGGCACTCCAGGAAGAAGGAGCAGAAGCAGAAATGTTGAAGAGCGACCAGGTGTTTGCAAAATCTCTGTGTCTCGGCCTGCTCCGTGTCGGGCATCGGTGTTTCTGTGTTACGCCACCGGGACGGAGCAGCGTTTCTTGGCTTCTGTGTTTTTTGGGCTGGGATTTTTGGATGTGTGCGTGTGTGGGATGGGGAATGTTGTTATGATGAAGCCTCTTTTCTCTGCCTCTGGTCTGGAAGCACGGGATGTGGCAGTCCCGGAAAGCCTCCGATGGAACGAAAGGGAGGACAGTGGACGAGATGGAAAGCTTGCCCAAACTTAGCGGTCCCGTGGCAAGAAAGATAGTTACAATTTGAACCTCTGTGCCGGTTGCTGGGGAACATGGGCGGGAGGGTGCTGTTGCACTCCTGTCCTGCTTTTGGGCTTCCCATTGGGGTAACTGGTTGGCCGCTGTGCGAACAGAATGCTGGATTAGAAAGGCCTCGGGTCTGATCCAGTATGGTGCTGCTTATGTTCTTAACCTTGTGTTTGCCTTTCTCGGGATTTCTCCTTGGTTTGAGTCGTCCTTTGGTGCCTAGCATCTTCTCCCTATGCTCTGCGCAAGTTATTTTCCACACTCCCCATTTTGCGCTCCCCCGGTACCCCAGTACTCAGGAGAAGCTGATGACTCCTACATCAGTGGGGCTCCTTATCCATTGGAGCTTTTATTTTGAGCTTTATAGGAGCTCTCCATGCCGGTGCCGTACTCCACCCCCAAAATAGGTTCGCCACCACGGAGCAGCATGGATTGCTCCTATAAAGCTCAAAATAAAAAGCTGCAACGGATAAGGAGCCCCACTGAGACAGGAATCACTGGCCTCTCCTTGAATACTTGAAGAACTGAAGTCCCCTTTTGTTTTCCTGTATACAGTAATACCTTGGATTTTGCAAGTAACTTGGTCTGAGAGCGTTCTGCAAGACAAGCAAAAAATTTTAAATAAATTTTGACTTGATAAACAAGCGATGCCTTGCAATACAAGTACAGTACTGTAGTACGGTCAAGAAAAATGAAGACTTTACACGATCATTCTTTATTGCAGCTTAAATTAAAAAATATGTGTACAAATTTCTTATGGGGAATTTCTCTTTGATATACGAGTGTTTTTGGATTACAAGCATGGTTCCGGAACGAAATTATGCTTGCGATCCAAGGTAGGTATTACTGTATCATGGTCCCACAGGACTAGCAACGTATAGCAAGCTTGCTATCTGTGCAGGGTCCCCCAAACACCTGATAGCCAGGCTAACCTTTACACACACACACACTCCAATTTTAAAATTGGAAGCGCACGCCGCTCTTATGTGAAAGGTTTTGCAGTTGTGGGGGCACACAAGTGCCTGAGGATGCATCCAGCCGGGTCTCTGTATGACTTGCTGCTCTGGGCATGCCTCCTGGTTAGCAAGCAGGCAAGCCTAGAGCAGTGACTCACGCAGAGAAATGGCGGGCATGCTTGGACGAAGGCAGACAGTTCTGCTGTGTCGGGGTGTGTGTGGCGATTCTGTGTTCCCACCAGAGAGGCAGGGACAGAATTACCTGTTCCTAGGGTAAAGCCAGATTAGCGCATCAAGCAGAGACACTGCGGCGTTTCTGGAATCCCCGGAGGAGACTTAATATTTTTCTTTAAAAGCCAGTTATTTCTCATGACGCATAAGCACTTCTCTTATTCCACGGTTGTGTGCTCTGACGGACGTATAGTTTGGGGAGTTTATGATGTAGTACTGGCTGTTGGATGATGAACAATATGCCAGTGAGTTAAATCCCGCTTTTGATATTTTCTGGGTCTCAGATTGGGATGCGTGAGGAATCTGATAGCCGGGTGAAAATCTGACGGATGTTCACGATTCAGCCGCCCAGATTCCAGTTCATTAGTCCCACAGTGGCGCCGACTTGCTGTTGTGCAAGTCGAGCCAGGTCGCAGACTTCAGTCTCTAAGACGGGCCGTGGTTTGTGCATTGAAAAACAACAACACACACACACTAAGGAAATTTGCGCAAATCGGAAGCCAAAAGCGATGCAGTTCTAGCGTGATTTGTGCAGATCATGCTAGAACGCTGTAGTTTCCGGCTTCCAATGTGCGTAGATCACACTATTCGCGGAAATTTATGCAAATTGTGCAAATGGCGCTATTTGTGCAAATGTCCTTAGCGTGTTAAAAAAGACGCACAAACCACGGCCCATCTTGGAGACGGAAGTCCGTGGAAAATCCCCCGACACGGCCAACTTCCGATCATCAGATTGGATGCGGGTGGGAAGTCCGTCAAGCTCAAATGAGCCGGACTTGCCGTCAGCACATCCCCTAGTCTCAGACCCAGCTTCCAGATCGGTTCTGGGGCTCGAGATCTGACCCCGCGAAAACTAGAATGTGGATAGCTGGATTGTCCGTCCCTTGACAAACGGCCTTGCAGCTGCGGGAGAAAATTGCTTTCCCCCCCTCTTTCTCTCTCTCTGCCCGCCCCAACCCAATCTCCCCCACAAAACAGCTGGTAGTTAAATTAGATTTTTTTTCCTTCTTCTTCTCCTTCCTCACATGGTGTTTAAATAGCAGAAGTGGTTGTAGATACTTTTTTTTTTTTTTTTTTTTTGGCTGTAAAGTGAGAACCATTTACCAATTCAAATAGCACCCTTAGATTTGTGTCAGCTAAATTGAGGCTTGTTTCTTCGATCTCTCTCTCTCAGTCTCTGGCTGAGTTTGCAACAAGGACAAGAAGCAAGGGGAGAAGGGAGGGAGTGACATTTAATGAGGTCTGTGTTGGGCACAATCCATCCTTGGTTTTTGGACTGTTTCCAAAAAAAAAGAAAGGAAGTCAGAAGGTTTCTGGTCAGAATTGACCAGAAACAGAAACCAATCTGAAAGTATCATCATCAGCAGCAGCAGCAACAGCAGCATCATATCCCGCCTTTTTTCCAGCAAGGAAGCCAAGGTGGCTCACATAATCCTCCTCTCCATTTTTATCCTCACAACAGCCCTGTGAGGTAGGTTAGGCGGAGAGGCGGTGACTGGCCCAAAGTCGCCCAGTGAGCTTCATGGCCGAATGGGGAGGGACTAGAACCTAACCGCTACACGGCACTGGCCACACAACATGCTTCCTTGTTGAAAATCTGCAGTCCCCAGATCGGAAAATACTGGCCGTGAGGTTCTGAAGTAAAAGAACAAATTGTTCTTTCCTCCTTCAGGACCTCAAGATCCTGACAGTGGGAATTTTGGGGCAGCGAAACTCAAATTCCCAGATTGCGGGAAATTATTTTAGGAGTTGCTGCTAAGCAGTCCATGAAAAGTCAGTTTCATTGAATTAGAAAATGTTGGTGAATATGAGCCGAGGATGATGATGATGATGATGATGATGATGATGATGATGATGAAGAAAGTGGCACATCCCTTCCTCGGATGTATGCAGAGATCAGGGGAGGCTTTACAGGTTAACTTTTCTGTTTAGAGGAGCAGGAGAGACCGTCTTTTGCCTTGCAGCAATCTCTTTTATTTAGAAGAAGAAGGAGGAAGAAAACTGAGAGGCGCAGAAGCAAGCACACAGGGGAAGCAGGGTTGGGCCTTTATTTCCTGTGCCTTTATTTCCGCAAGTGCCCCTGGTCAGCAGGGTGGTGGGGCAGAGGGCCTCCCGGAGATTCGGGGCTCCAAATGAAAGATTCGGGGCGCCAACCCGAGTGGGCCACCCCATAACACCACCTCTGCTTTATTTTACCCACTTTTGTTGCACAGAGTTTCTTAGCTGTGGCCAGTTGCCTTTGTAGCTCCGGGACCAGGCTATTGTTGAGGCTTAAAGGTGGAGTCATTTTGCTTTATAAGAACACGTGGCTGGCAGCCATTCCAGGCTGATCCGACGTATCAGGGGGCGTCAAAAGCTTCTCTGAAATTGAATTTGGCCGTCGGTTTGACACCCTGGAGATGCAAGATTAGCAAGGTTTTTGCATAGTGACAAAAAAAAAACCCTTTCCTCTGTGCCAGCCATGCCTCTCTCCAAGGCAGGGGTGCAGAGCCTCTTTCAGCCCGAGGGCCAGATTCTGTTTCGGAGAAGCTCTCTGGGGCCGCTTTCTGCTGGTGGGCGAGGCCGAAGGGGCGGGGGCCCAACCCCCAAAACGCCTGCATATTTTAGCTTAAATCTCCTCCCGCCAGCCTCAGGAGAGGCATTTCAACCTTTCAGACTCGGGGAAAACTGCACAAAAGAGGGAAAACTACCGAACGGTTGGTGGTCGGGGGGAAAGGGGGTGTCGCCCAGGGGAAGGAGGTGTGGCCGCCTGGGGAACCCCAGAGGGCCGGATTTGGGCCCCGTGCCTGAGGTTCTGCACCCCTGCTCTAAGGAGAGGGTTCTGTAAACGGGGCAGCCCCACCACCAAAAAGGCCCCGTCCCTCGTTGTCATCCGCCTCAGCCCTCAATATTTGGGCAGCTTTGCGTGTGAGTTGGCAGTCTTCCGGAATCGCAGGGAAGCATACACCAGCTTGGGGAAAGTAAGAACTTCTTTAGGACATATGCGTGCGTGCATGCACTGCATACATCTTGTTTAAAAAAACAAAATGAAATTTTCTTTCTTTTTGTTTGTTTGTTGAAAAAAACACAAAACTTTGGGATTCTGTTTCCCTGGCAGCCTTGTTTTGGGGAAGCGGTGGTGGTGTGGGACTTTGCATGAATGACGGGTGTCTTTCTCCCCTTCCCCCCTCCCTTTCTCACAGTGGTCTCCAGCGATAGCGAAAGCGACTCGGAGTTCAGCTCATCGAGTTTGGACGACCGCTCCGTTTCTGGGGGCTCGAAGGGGCTCAAGATCAGAAAGCACCGAACAGAGTCAGGTGAGGAAAACAGCTGTTTGTGTGTGTGTGTGTGTGTGTGTGTGTGAGTGAAACACGATGCGTGCACCCAAGCGCTTTGGCTCTGTAAGTACAAGATTCTAAAGGAGCTATGTTGGCATGAGGCATGCTGGGAGCTGTAGGCCTTTTTCCTGTCTAAACGTGCATAGGATCTAAGGTAGCCTTCCCTAACTCTGGCCTCTTCCGGAGCTATCAGATGGACTACAACTCCCATCGCCCCCAGCCGGCACAGAGGCCATAGTCCACCGGACAGCTCAGGGGGCGGCGGCGGGGGGAAGCTGAAGCTGTTGCTTGCTGACCTGTCTTGGTTGCAAAACCTTTGTCGTTCAGGTGTGGGAAGGAAGAGGGCTTGTAAAAAAAAAGACCATTAAAAGAAACTCCCAGTGCCTCAGTTTTGACATGTCGAAATCTGGCCGGCGTACAAAAATGCTGAGCAGGTTTTGGGGGCACGTGTAGAAAACTGCGGACGTTTTAGGAATTCACGGTGAAATACTATCCTGAGAAAGGAGAGGATGTGTTTGTTTTTAAAAAGGAATTTGATTTTGCCATATTGGCAGTGCAATCCTGTACGTGTCTCCTCAGAAGTAAGTCCCATTCGGTTCAATGGGGCTTACTCCCCCGTAAGTAGGGTCTGGAATTATTAATTTTTAAAAACAATTTTATTATATTTGTACCCCGCCTTGTTTCCTGCAAGGAACCCAAGGCGGCTTACATAATCCTCCTCCTCCTCTCCATTTTATCCTCACAACAGCCCTGTGAGGTAGGTGAGGGTGAAAGTCAGTGACTAGCCCAAAGTCACTCACAGTGAGCTTCATGGCCGAGCGGGGACTAGAACCCGGATCTCCCGAGTCACAGTCCAAGACTCTAACCACTAGGCCACGCTGGCTCTCAGCCTTAGGAAGAATTGCAGCCTTAAGAAGAATTTCATTTTCAAGACTCCTTTTTCGTGAAGTCATGCTTCCTTGTAACTCTCTCTGTGAATTTGTAATATATTTATATTGTGGTAGGTTTTAATCTATTACATACTTCGACATTGATCGAGTATTGTTCTAAGACTTTTTGAACGGCTGGCCCGGCACGATAGATGGCTCCACGTCGTTTCAAGGCGTAGGGCTGGCTTTTAAATATGCGTTTTTCTCCAAATGGATGCATTTGCAGGGAATCGTACAGGATGCTGTTAACAATTGTAAACTCCTCCGTATCACTTTTAGATTTTAATTTCACTGTTGTCGTTCTTGCCTTGATGAAGAGCACCCGTGGCTTGAAATGCATCAGGGCAGTTTTAGCACATGGAATAAAGTGTTTAGGGAGGGGGCCGTCGCTCAGCGGTAGAGCCCCTGCTTTGCAGGCAGAAGGTCCCCGGTTCAATCCCCGACATTTCCAGGTAGGGCTAGGAAAGAATCCTGCCTGAAACCCTGGAGAGCCATCGCTCTGGTCAGTGTCGACAATGCTAGGCGAGATGGGACCAAGGTCTGACTCGGTACAAGGTAGTTTCCTCTGTCCCTGTTTCCATCAGCTCTTTATTCAGAGCCATGAGGACTAGAATCTTATTTGATTTTTAGCGGGAGGACCGTAGCTCATTGGCAGAGCCTCTGCGTTGCACGCAGAAGGTCCCAGGTTCAATCCCAGGCATCTCCAGTTAAAAACAAGATAGAATCTTAGCATTGGAGGGACCTTGGATGTCATCTAGTCCAGGAATAGGCAAGTAAAATCAGGGTGGGGGTGGGGATGACCCACCCCCCTCGCCTAGCCCTCAGCAGGCCAAATGTGCCAGTCAGATGGGAACCAGTTTCACTGTGCACAGGGTTTCTCCCATCAGAGAAGGCCCGGATGCAGAGAAGCTGCTTTGGCTGCCTTATGCCTTCTCCCACTGGGGAGAAGACACAGGACAGGCAAAGCTGCTCAGCTCAGTGTTGCTTGTCCTTTGCCTGCCCCGCGAGTGCACAACAGCTGCTCCCCACAGGGGAATTGCCTTGTTATCTCCAATCTGCAATCGGAGATAACACGCAGGGAAATCTTCTCCTGCTTATCTCTGATTCCTCTCCCCGCCTCCTCCCAAAGCACCCAGCAGCCTCCAGACCACGGGGAGTGGCTTGGAAAGGGGCATGGGTGGGGCCCCACAGAGGAAGCGTGAGCCTCTGTGGGCTGGCTGGGGAACCTCCGTGAGCCAGCTAGCTGGGGGATCCTGGGACTTGTCGTCCAACGCAGAGCCAATAAATACAAACTTTGTGCACAGACTAGCGTTCCCGCCCTCTGTTTCCCCCGCTCCCACACAGTTTCCAGCAGCGAAGTTGCCCGCACCCCCACCGGGAGCACCGGCCGGGCCTTGGGGAGCATTTTGTCGGAGAGCCAGAGCAGCCTGGGCAGCGAGCGCGGCGGAGGGCTCAGTGCCACGGAGAGCTGCCACAGCGACCTCCCGGCCGAAGACGCCGACAGCGACGCCAGCCGCAGCATCGCAGGTGAGTGGGGCGGGGAGGGGTGCGGGGAAGCGATTCAGCCCCTCCCGTAGGCACTCCCATGCCGTAGCGCCGGAGGTACGGCCGCACCGCTCGGAACGGTGAAAGTAGAGCCAGGGCAGGCAGGTGTCCCTCCTTATCCATTGCAGCCTTCAGTTTGAGCTTTTGGTGCTCCATGGCGGCGAACCTATTTGGGGGGTGGGGTTCAGTGCCACGGATAGCTCCCGTAAAGCTCAAAATAAAAGCTGCAATGGATAAGGAGCCCCACTGACACAGGAGTCCCCACCAGTCTCTCCCGGTTCCAGCTGCCCCGTCCCGCTGAGTACGAACGTGGAAAAACTCCGTAGGTCTTGCCTGAGCGATAGGGAGGTGTGTGTGCAACCAGAAATCTTCATCTACCTAATTCTATGCCTTCGTAATCCAGATTTCAGAGGAGGTGGGGAAGAGAATCGCCTTTTTAAAATAGTGTTGATTTTTTAACATATTAGATTTAACATATCTATCGTCATCATCATTAGATTTATTTAGATTTCTGAAAACGCCCTCCCCATGGCAGCCATTTTGTGAGAGCTCCCACAACACCCTCAGAATTCCAAATCTGCCCACTAAGCCCAAAAAGGTTAGCCACAGAGATCCCAGTAAGCAAGCTGCAGACAAGTACAGCATCTCCTCCCGCTCTCCACATAGCATCTTTTTAAAGAAAGGAACACAAGAAATGAAAGTTGTGCGTCACACTCCCGCACCCTCCTTCGCTCGGTGGCCGGCAGTTCCCAACACTTGTGTTCAGCTGACAAAGGGAAGTTGGGTGCAAATTAGATTTGCGAGAAAAGGGAAGATTTAAAAACAAAAACAACAAAACTACAGAAATCTAAAGTGTGACTTCGTTGTTCAGGGTGAAAATGTAGCATTTGCAGGTTACTTTTAGGGTCCTTTCATTAAAAACGTGTGCACTCTTTTTCACACACATATAATCTTTCTCTCACACACACCCCTTCCCCATCCTCCCTCCCCAATTAACTCCACAGAGAAAACTGCTC
Source organism: Shinisaurus crocodilurus (assembly GCA_021292165.1). Lineage (NCBI taxonomy): Eukaryota > Metazoa > Chordata > Lepidosauria > Squamata > Shinisauridae > Shinisaurus > Shinisaurus crocodilurus. The sequence continues at coordinate 17,679,087 of CM037886.1, read as the reverse complement.
GTAAGAACTCACGTGTGTCCAGTCGCTAATTTTGGGTTAAAAACATAAGAAGAGCAGCCCTGTCGGATCAAGGTCTCTCTAGCGCAGCGTTGCGTTCGCACAGTGGCCAACCAGATGCCTGTGGGAAGCCCAGAAGTAGGACATGAGCGCAACAGCACCCTCCAATTGAATCTGGGACTTCAACAAACCCCTGAACTACGGCCGGGTTCTGTGTGGACATCGTGCGTGCTGATGCGTAAATATTTAAACGTCGCACCGAAGTAGCTCAAAATCCTGTGGCCTGTATCAGTTGTGCCCGACTCTTCTCTCTGTTTGCATAATTCTATTCTGCGTTTGTTAATCGTGGCAAGGACTGTCTCTGGCCCCTGGGAATCTTATTTGGCAACTCCATTTTCTTAGACGTCCCCTAGACATTGCCTTTTCACCTATATCTTCAGAATTGTTCATAAGGACTAGAAACTCGCCTTTCCAAATCAGCTTCTGTGGCTAGCGTTGCAGCTTCTACATGCGACTGTGAATCTTGAGACCCACGCAGGGCTGGCTCCTTCTTTTGTCTCCTTAACAAACGTTTCCTGATTAGTCGTCTCCCACGCCCCCACCATCTTTCTTCCCTGGTTCCCTCACTCGGTCCCCCCCTCCTTGCGATTCTCATCTCCCGCGATGACGTACTTCTAAAGCGCTAATGGACCTTGTTTTTTTGAAGAGCGGCGAGGCTAACAATCCATAACTCTTCGCTTCATTATGGTTCTTTCTTAGCAAGCTTTTAATGATTCCTGCAAAGGGGTGGGGAGCGGCTGGGAGCAAAACACCCCAAGGCACGCAGAATTGCAGGGAATGAAATACTAGATCCTTGGAGAGACCATCCTCTCAGAGCCTTTTCAAAGAAACTAGCCTGTATTGAGAAAAGTCTGTGATGCTCAGAACACGGGTGTGCAATTACTTGCTTTAAATCATAATTGTACCCTGCCTTATTAAATAAACCCTGAGATGGCTTACAGTTCTCATTGTGATGATGGGGCCCTCTATTCTGCTGTTCCAAGTGAGAGAGGAAGACACGGCCACCAACACCCCTGCAGGGTAGGATTTTTTTTTTTTTTTTTTAACAGAGGTTATGGACGTTGTAAAATCCGTTCCGTCTATGTTTTGCGGATTGTTTTGTTCCGTCGTCTGCTCATTGACGGAATTGGATTTTGCACAAATGCATCTGCGCAAATTCGGGATTGTGCAAATTCTCACTCCTGAAAAAGCACAAGCCCCGTCCCCCCCCCATTCATGAATCCCTGCAAAACGTATATTTTCACACTTTAGCCCAGTGTTCTCCAACCTTGGGTCCCCAGATGTTTTTGGCCTACTACTCCCAGCATGCCCCAGCCAGCGTAGCTGGCTGGGGCATGCTGGGAGTGGTAGGCCAAAACATCTGGGGACCCAAGGTTGGAGAACACTGCTTTAGCCTATTGGGGGGGGGGGATGTGCAGTTCTGGTCATTTTTTAAAAATTGTACGTCTATTTCTACGACTAAATTTGCACAGAATTACGGAAAGTAAAAAAAAAAAAAGTCCCCTGGAATCCGCGCAACTCGGGAAAAGCCAGTCCACTATGGCAGGGGGGTTGGACGCGATAGCCTTGTAGGCTCCTTCCAACTCTATGATCTATGAATCTATGAAATCTATGAAAATCTATGAATCCGTGGGTCGGATTCTTAGAAAGATGAACTCATTTCAGTCTGTTGCAGAGTTCTCCGACTTCACTAGTGGTTTTTTTTTTTAAAATCTGAAGTTCCCTTATAGAAGGTACCTGAAAATGCATCTACCTCAAAGTTGGGAGCTGCAAGAAATGTTCCTGAACCGAGAGCCAGTTTGTGGTGCAGTGGTTAGAACCGGCACGAGGAATCTCAGGCCTGGGGCGCAAATCCAGCCCTGCTGGGTTCCACAGAAGACCAGACACGCTTCCCCCGGTCTCACGCCTTCCCCCAACCAGCTTCCTGGCTTTTGTGCAGTTTCCCCCTTATTCTGCAAGGTTGCCTCTCCTAAGCCTTTAGATACTGGCACTACAAGGTTTAAACTACGTCACGCTGGCATTGCTTTTGTAATTTTGGCCACGCCCCCGTTTTGCCTATGGCCCCGCCCACCACGGGAGTGCGGTCCCCGAAATTGAATTCGGCCCTCGGTCTGAAAGGTGTTCCCCACTCCTGGGTCAGAGTGTCAGATGAGGACCGCGGAGACCTTGTTATTCTCACAGCAACCTTGCGAGGTAGGTTAGGCTGAGAGTCAGCGACTGGCCCAAAGTCGCCCAGTGAGCGTCACGGCCGAGTGGGGGACTAGAACCCGGATCCCCCGAGTCCCCAGTCCCAACACTCTAACCACTACACCACGCTGCCTCTTGATTTAAAGCCTTATGCTGCCTTCAGTGATAGCTTCATAGCAGATCCGTACGGTGGGCTTTCAGTTCCTCTCTTTTTCTGTCTTGCTTGCTTTCAGAGTCGCTTCTTCTTTTTTTTAAAAAAAAATAAGAATATTTTTTTACTTATTGCTTTGCATTTATAAAGGCCCCTAAGTTTGGTCAAGTTAAGCTTTGGTCAGTTTCCATATAGCGACCCCCCTGCCCACCCCCGCTTGGATGGCTTTGAAACGGGGGATTAGACGTGTTCGTGCCTGCACGATGCTCCCACGCAGATCCGCCCAGCCCTGCCCATATAATTCTAGGACTTGTTTGTTCCCACACAGAGGCTATAGACTGAAGCAGAAAGACACCCTGCTGGTTTCAAAACACACTTGACTTTTGCTCCCCCCCCCCCCCGCTCTGGTGGAACGAACGGGGAAGGAGGAAACGCAAGCTGATAGAGAATTATACCTCTGCCACAACACATTCTCAGCTAGCGCAGAAAAAGATCTGAAGTGACTATCTAGATAAAAACTAGATAGCAGCGAGGGAAGGGGCTAATGCTATCAGGGGGGTGGCCGGCAACCCGAGTGGCCAGTGGGTCCCATTTGTGGTTTGAGAACAGGATCAGCGGGGCATACAGGAACCCTTCTCCACAGGAATGCATAATCCCTGGGCAGATCTCTGCCTCTTCCTCTCCTTCACCTTGTTATGGCAAGGATGTAGACCCTCACAGCTGGTGCTCTGGGGTTCCACAGATGGCCATACCCCCTTCCCCTGCACCCCCTTCCCCCCCACTGATGATTTGGTGGTCTCCTGGCTTTTCTGTAGTTCCCCCGCTCCCCCATTCCAAAAGGTTGAACTGCCTCTCCTAAGGCTTAATTACTGGTAGTAAGAGATTGAAGCTAAAATATACTGGGGTTTTTTTTTTGCCCCGCCCACTACTGGAGTGCAGCCCCCGAGAGCCTCTCTTTAAATGGAATTCGGCCCGTGGGATGAAAGAGTTCCGCACCCCAGGTTTACGGGGCAAACCTTAACGAGTATTCCTTTCCTCTTCCATAAGGGAAAAGACGGCTCCTGAGAAGCCCCCGGCGCTGATGGGAAACCAGGCGTCTCGTGCCCAGGGTGATTGTTTTCTCACCGAGACATTGTGCGAAACTCGGGGCTTGCTGGACTGCAACTTAAGACTCCGGGAGGGAAATACGGACATGCATCGGCCTTGATGACCCAGCCAATGAAACCGCCGCCGTGGTCGTCCATCTGACTGTTTTGACCCTGTCTCTCTCTCTCTCTCTCTCTCTTTTTTTTTGCTTCTCTTGCTGCCAGGACAAAGAAATGGCTCCTTTGATTCTTGGGAGGGGGGGGAGCAAAGATCCAAGAAGGCTGCCGTGACCCGTATCTCCATCAAACTTGGGATATTGGGGTATTTGAGCTCGTGACCCCGTGTGCTGAGAATCCGGTGCATCTGCCTGGCTCTGAAAGGGATTCAGATGGGAGGCCTTCTTGGCTGGCATGAAACGGCGGTGGGGTGTGTGGTCCTGGATGGAAAGGGCATGGCTGGGGATTTATAACCCCTTCCTGTGGCTGGCACAGGGTCTTAGTTATAACAGGAAAGCTTTGGAGGGAGGCTGAGGCTGCCAGGAAGGGAAATCAGAAGTAACCAGCGGTCCCACGAAGGCTCTTCTTCACCCGGTGTGTCCCCCCCCCCCAACCTGGTGCCTGCCAGAGGTTTGGGACTACAACTCCCAGCATTCCCAGCCATTATTCTTGCTGGCCAGGGCTGCTGGGAGCTGAATTCCAAAACATCTGGTCGGGGGAGGCTGATCTAGGCCGCACAGCGCCGGCGTAAACGGGAGGCTGCGTGATCTTCCCCCGCCTTTCCGTTGTGGAGTTTGGAGGCTTCCTGGGAGAAAGGAAGGCAGCGTGGGCACAGCCGTGGGGCTCCCCCTCGGGATCTCTGGTTGCCTGGCGGCCGGGGGCTGCACTGACAACACCAGGAGGGCCAGAATTGTTGGCTTGTAGAGGGAAAGTGAAAGTTGGGTCGGTGGCCCGTGCTCAATGCTGAGCGGTTCTCTCTCCGGTTTCCTTTTTTTGGCTTTGAGCAAACTTCGCTGGTGCTGGGCGCTCCTGGAACTGCCCCGAGGCATTCAAGTTGACACTGATCTTCGATACGAATCATCACGTTCATTAAAAAAAAAAAAAACGCACATCAGAGTGAGAAGTCGGCCTCCTTTTTTTCTTGGAGTCGTTGCTTCTTAGAGTGCACCGTAACGGCTGCAGTGACCCCGCCCCTGTGTGTCTGTGTGTCTGTGTGCGTGCGTGGCCAGCCGTCATGATGCCGCAATAAGTGGGACCCTATTAAATGCCGCTGCAGCCACATAAATGGTGCGTGAGAAACGTGGCAAAATTGGATGGCTCATTTTGAGCTAAATACGGGCAGTTCAGTTAAGTAGGGGCCACGCGGCTCAGTGGCAGAGCCCCCGCTTTGCATGTACAAGGTCCCTGGTTCGATCCCCGGTGGCATCTCCAGGCAGGGCTAAGAAAGAATCCTGCCTGAAACCCCAGAGAATTAGTGTTGACAACAATACACCGCTAGATGGATGGTATGACTTAGTCTAAGGCAGCTTCCTAAGCTCCTGTTTAAGCCCACCCTTTATTCGGAACCATGAGGACTAGAACCTTACTTTATTTTTAGGGGAAGGACCATAGCTCAGTGGCAGAGCACATCACGTTCCAGGTCCCAGGTTCGATCCCCGGCATCTCCCGGAAGGGCTAGGAAAGGAATCCTGCCTGAAACCCTGGCGAGCCGCTGCTGCCGGTCAGTGTCGACGATACAGGACTTGATTGACCAAGGGTCTGACTCTGCGCAAGGTGGCTTCCGATGTTCCTATGAGCTTCTCCATCCATCCCACCTGCCACCCAATGACTGGTCAGCTTTTAGGTCGATGATCTGGATGAGAGAAGCAAGCACTGGGGTTGTTGCAGGTATACCTTGCGCCTTGCGGTGCCTTATTCCCCCCACCCCCAGGATGTGAAATTCCTTCCCAGTGAGGCATTTTATTGTTGGGGTCGGCAACTGGGAGCCTCCAAGGCTTAATCCGCCCCCCCCGCCCCCCTCTGAGGGATTCCACTTTGCTATTCGTTTACTGGAGAAGGACCACCAGTGCCTCGGGCCACGAGAGGGTCTGGCAGTCCTTTTTATACAATTGCAGAGTTGGGAGGGACCACCGGGACCATCTGCTCAGTGCAGGCTCTGCCGTGGCCGGGTTCCGAACTACAGCAAACCTGACAGGTGCCCCCCACCCCAGCCTCGGCTTAAATACTTCCCGCTTGGGCGCCCTCCTGTTTGCAAACTTCCGTGTTATATTTTATCTGGTCTCCATATGTTGCAGCCGAATATATTATGTTACGTGGGAGAGGCAGACTTTTGTTGTGTCTCGTTGAATGCACGATGTGCTGCGTATTCTCGGCTTCCCGGTCCCTCTTGACAGAAAGAATCCTGCTTGCATCCTGTTACTTGCTTGCCCCTCGGCACGCTGCGTTGTTTTCCCACATGCCGCGCCCAAGCGCTTGCTGGGAATAAACACCGAGCACCCCTTTCCTCTCCCGTGCATTCAGCTGCCGGGCGTTCTCCCGTCACACCAGTGACAAAAGTGTGCAAAGTCCTGTTTGCACGGCGTGTCAAGAAAAGGGATAGATGCATGTCAATTTTGGGTTTCTCCTAGTAGTGTTTCATTTTTCCAATCTTAAGTTTGGTTTGTTCCGAACTTTGAGAATTTTTCCAATCTTAAGTTCGGTTTGTCCTGAACTTTGAGAAGTGTTTTTTTTTTTGGGGGGGGGGGGTTGGTATTCACTTCCCCTAATACATGTGAGTTTGTACACAATATACCCATTTCTGGGACAAGTGCTTTCCTTAAAATAATGCATTTTTGAACGTTGTTTTCACAAATGTATGCATTTTTCGGCATTCTTCCCCTGATATATGCATTTTTGCACGTATTTTTGGAACGGCTGCAAAAATCCGGAGAAGCACGAATTTCAGATAACTGCGTTTTGGTTTGAGTCTTGGTTCGAAAGTACAAAGTTCGGTAAGTCTGCATGAAAATGCAAACCAAACTAAATTCCCCCGGCTTTCCCATCCCTAGCACTCAAAATGCACCTCCTGCCAAGTTAGCAGGGAGATAACGGACCCCAACCAAAACATTACGAGTGTGACCAGAAGAGAAGCAGATCTTAGGACATCAATGGGGACACCTCCCTGGGTGAGCCAAAGTGAGAGTACAAGGCACTAGGATAGACGTGTGAGTATAAACGGGTTTATACACACGTGTGTGTGTGTGTGTGAAACCGGGGTTTCCACTGGTGTGTTACTACCTCTGCCACCAGCGCAGTTTTCACTGGAAGCTGGACTGAGATCATAGAATCATAGAAAGGTAGAGTTGGAAGGGGCCTACAAGGCCATCGAGTCCAACCCCCTGCTCAATGCAGGAACCCAGGTCAAAGCATCTTGACCTTCAACTGGCACCATCTCTGCTGTAGTTACCAGTAGCTGAACATCCTGTCAGCTGACCACCGCAACGGCCAATCCGTGTTTGCCAGGCCCTATAAGGTCTTAGGCCCAGGGCTTGCTCCTCAGTCCGAGCCGACTCCTCTGTGGCACGAGGACACTGCCCAAACCCCTTTCCCCCTTGTGTGCTCCTGGCTTTAACTTGGCCTGTGGCTCACGCTGGCTCAGCTTGTCTTGAGCGTGGAAAGCTAAGCAGGGTCAGGCCTGGTTATTACTTGGATGGGAGACCCCCCTCCTCTAGTTTCCTGCACTGAGCAGGCGGTTGGACTCGATGGCCTTGTAGGCCCCTTCCAACTCTATAATCTATGAAACTACATAGAGAGGGTTCCAGAGCAAGAGAGGGTTCCAGAGCAGCTGAGATGACCCTGCGTGAAGGTTTCTGCCAGACTTCGGGTCCTGGGATGCCCCCGAGGTGGAGGTATTTTTCTAGGTGCCCATAAGAAGAGTCAACCTGGTTCAACAAAACTCCATCTAAGTCTAGCATCCCATTTCTCACAGTGGCCAACCAGAGGTCTCGGGGAATCCCGCAGGAAGGTTCCTGGAGGCAATGGCCCCCTCCGGGTTTTGCTCCCCAGCAACTGGCACTTAGCGGTATACAACCACCGAATATGGAGGTTCTATATGACCCTCGTGACTAGTAACATGATGCTTCCGTGTATGGAAAGCAACCATGGACTCTCACCAGGTGACCTGAAGCTCGGGCAACTTCCCACGTTGCCGATTTTAAAATTCTCGAGTGTCGAAGCAACAAGAATGCCAAGGAAAGGAACCTTGCACATTTAACTATCTCGAGATGTTGGAACTTCAAGGTCTTCCTTTTTTTTTACAATTTCCCACCCTTGTCTTTTCTGCTCTAGTGCCATTAACAATAAATCTTTCTGAGTTCCATCTTTTACTTTTCTGTCGATGCTCCTTATTTTATTTTTTTTAATCCCCCCCGCTCCAACCCCCACTTCTGAAGCAGCCAGGATAATGTAGCACTTAATCGCAGCTGCGGAATTGTTGTTTCTGGCCTTCGGCTTGTCATTCATTTTGCCCGACGATGGAAGGGGCCATTCAACCTCGCCTGCTAAGAAAATCAGCGCTTTGTTCATAAAAATCATATAGCTCTATATATATCTGTACCTTTTGCCCTGCATTCAATCTCAAGGCTTTTCATACCTGGTGTGTGTGTGTATCATGCATTTTTTTCTTCTCTAAAGCTCTATGCAAATGGCTGTTTTGGATTTCTTTGGGCACAGCAATTGGGAACTGTTGTTGGTGTTGGAGGACGCTTCCCTTGTCAAGGACTCGCTGGTTCTGCTGCTTTTCTCACTTGCCTACTACAACCATCACCCCCTTTTACCAGTTTGGTCTCCCATGTTTTGTTTTGCTTTTTGGATCATGGCCATGCTGGGAGTTGCAGTCTCAAACGTCTGGAGGTCGCCTTTTTTGGGAAGGCTGTTTTAAGGGGATAGTATTTTGCATGCCTTGGGGTTGATTCGATGTGCGTTTGCCTTAAATCAGGCTGGGGGATCTTTTTTCAGTCAAGGCCCCTGGAGGTAATCTATCGAGAGCTAGCGGTGGGCAGAGACAGAGCCAGAAGTAGGTGGGGCCAACCGTTTTTCTCCCTTGCCACATTCCCTTTTTGTCTCCCTCTGCCTGCACTAGAGGAAGGGTCTCCCATCCAAGTAATAACCAGGCCTGACCCTGCTTAGCTTTCCACGCTCAGACAAGCTGAGCCAGCGTGAGCCACACTTGGTACATTTATATCCCGCTGTTTCCTTCAAGAAGCCCAAGGCAGGGTACGTGCTCTCTCCATTTTATCCTCACAACAACCCTGTGGGGTAGGTCAGCTTGAGAGTTGGTGACTTGCCCAAAGTCACCCGGTGAGCTTCATGGCCGAGTGTGGACCTTACCCAGATCTCCCGAGTCCCAGACCAAAACTCTAACCACTACACCACGCTGGTCATGTTTCACTGTGATATTTCTGTGCTAGGTGGGCGAGCTTGCACATAGGTGGAGCCAAGAGGTCACAGTAGGAGGAGCCAAGAGGTCACAGTAGGAGGAGCCAACTCGATAATGGTTTTCTCCCCATCTGCCTCCCTTGCCAAGATCCTAAGAACACTTAAGGTGCAATCCTATTCATATTTGGACGGAGAAAAGGCCTACAACTCCCAGCATGCCCCAGCCAGCATGGCTGGCTGGGGCATGCTGGGAGTTGTAGGCCTTTCCTCTGTCCAGACATGCATAGGATTGCGCCCTTAATGTATTACAATTGCGGAGAATGTAACTAAACTGAAGAACGCAATTTAGAAGGGCTGTCACACTAGATTGTGCCTGGGAGGTTCTGCCTGGCCTCCACCCACCCCCTTCGCAGCTATCCCAGTCTTCCAGCTTGGCATGCCACCCCTTGGACAAGGGGTTTGGCCACAGGGCTTTCAGCTCCGGGGAACTGGTGCGTTGGTGCAGTAGAGTTTACTCACGGTGAAATCCATTGCATTGTAAGGCTGAAATCCTACACACACTGGCATGAAAGTAAGCCCCATGGAACAAAGTTGATTTATATACCGCTTTGAAGACTTGACAGTGCTATAGGAAGTCTTAGGACAGCGATGAACCATTTGCTCTCAGATAAGTGTGCAAAGGGTCACCCTATTGTATGGGGGTGTAGAACCTCGAGCCCATGAGCTTCTTCTGCTGCCCCTCCACCTGCCAGCACTGTGCGGGGAGCCCCACGCTCTTATCTCCGATCACTGATGAGAGATAAGAGCTGGGATTTCCTCAAGGGAGACGGCCTCTCTTACAGTGCAGGGAAACCCCGTTCTTCTCTCTGGTCAGTGTTCAGAGGGAACAGCAACTGAAAGGCATCTCTGCTTGAAATACTCACACGGGTCTTGACTTGGCACAGACTGGCTTGGCCCAAACCCTCCCAAACTCCTGCTGACCTGTTTCTGGCTATGAACGAGAAGGCCCAGTGCACTTTCTGAGGCTGAAGCCCCGCACCCCTCCTCCTCCTTCCTGAAGCACGTAGCCGAGAAGAGCCAGCGAGCGAGAGGAAGGGGATTTCCTGCCCGTGATGAGACAGCAAGGCCGAGGCGGAGAGCAGCTATCGGGGCAATCTCGCACTTGCTCCGAGATCGTAAGCCACCGTGCTGAGAGCTTCCTTTTACCGTCTGTTTCTGTGCAGTGCCTTGCACATGCATGGCGCTATAGAAATCAATGGCAAGCACCGTCAACATCCTGCTTGACCACACATAACACGGACAGCCTGCAGCTAACGCATGTCCTCTTCAACCCCTACACGAGAAAGACTTTCTATGGGGTGTTTCCCTGCCACACGCTCCCCAGCGGGAGATCCCGACAAAGGCCCGTTGGCTGGGGGACCAATACCCACCCACACCCCAGTCCCTGGGGAACACTGGCCGGCCACCTCCTTGACAGAGGATAAGCGGGCAGAATCCCTGGATTCCTCTGGGCACTGCTCCCAGTTCCCTAAAGCCATTGTGAGATATTTAAGGAAAAACACCTGCAGGACTACTTTCAACCCAGACTACTGCAAGGCCCGGAGTCTGTGGTCCGTGGCTTCCGCTCTGAGTTTTGCCTGCAGCTTCACGTTCAAGGCCCAACATGCAAACAGATGCAAGAGTTGCGTTCTCACCGTTTGGAAAGAAATGATCAAATGGCGGCATAGTAGAAAGCGGTTCCAAAATGGAGGCACATCCTGAAATGATTGGGCGGCCTGGTCCTGGGAAGACATCCTTATGAATTGTGATCATTCTCTGTGTGTAGGCCTCCTGAACACCGTCTTATGTATCCATCATGACGAGCCAGGGCACCTCCTTTCTCAGCCGGCTTCAAGACTCTTGCTTGAGTTGGTGGGATGTTCCCTTGTCCTAGATTGGTATAAAGAGGTGTGGGATATTGCTTTAAATGATAAATTAACTTGTAGTATTAAATGTAAGAAGGACAATTAAAGAAAAATAATTTTAAGGATATATGGGGACCATTTCTAGATTATGTTTTAGTAAAGGGAAAAGGGAGTAAGCCATGTCAAGATATGATGTATTTTTGGAATATTGATTAATAATGGACTATGTGGATAGGATAATTTTTTTGGCCCCGTAGTGACGGGGTGCACTTTGGAGTTATATGGATCTGTGGGTTTATTTTCTTTTTGTACGTGTGTTTATTTGAATTTTTTTTTAAAAAAATAAATTATTAGAAGAAAAGAAATCCCTCTCGTAGCTGCAGTTTCTACGCAATCCAATCAGCTGGGAATAGGGTAGATTCCTTTTCAAATCGCCATGATGGAAACAGCCATAAGCAAAATACGAATTGGCATCTCTTGCTTTTCTATAGACCCCCGTTTGGATTAGCTAATCCTCTATTCTTACCTCCACATCTAAAAAATTAATCTTGCGTTGGTGATCATTCACCACAAATGGAATTGTCTCCTGCAAAGTACCCCAATTTTCTACTGAACCCCTCCAGATGATAAATATTTCATCCAGAAATCTTTTGTACACAACTATGTGCTTGTAAAATGCATTGTTGGCCAAAAGAATCTGTTGCTGTTCCCCATAACCCAAGATTGGCTAGCTTTGGGCAAATTTCTCCCCTGTAGTTGTGCCTGGAATTTGCCAGTAGAATTGACCTTCAAATGGAAAGACATTTTTCTTTAGAGGCAATTCAGCAAATGGACAAATAAAGTTCGGAGATGGGGCTCATCCGGGCATTCTTTAGCGTGCCCTCCAATACTTCCATTGCCTGTTTTGTGGGATGTTAGTATATAAGGATATGACATCTCGCACTCTGACACTGGAGACTCCAATCAGTGAGATCCTTTTATTAAAGCAAATCCTACGGGATAAGCTCAACAGTTACAGTCTTCAGAAATCATATAGCGGATGGCATTTTGCTACAGGCTCCTGAAATGGTTCCACATCGAGGTGAGGGACTGGAGCGTCTCTTCGGGAACAAATTCCCCAACCTTCCACCCCAAGGGAAGGATCGGAGCCAGTCCCCCATGGTCCTCAGACAAGGGGAGGATTGGAGCCAATTCCACAAGGGGAAGGATCCAGGAAACAGGCCTGACCGACCCACACACCCCATAGAGAGCTGAACCAACCTTGCCACTGAGCTTGAAGCTCCGGGGTGTTGTACATCTTGGCATTGGGATCTGGGCAACTCCTAGCTGCTCCTCTGACGGGGGAAGGATCGGAGCCCTATTGGTCCTGCGACATGCCCTTCTAGATTCCCTTGATCTGGACGGGGACTTGAACCGGCATGCACCCCTCCACAGAGGTCGGCACCAACCCTGCCACTTCGGTCGGCCCCTCTGGGTGCGGTGTGTCCAGGCCTCTCGCCAATCCAGAACACGATCAGGCCTGAGTCCAGCGCACTTCTCCACACGCAGATATCCCAGTGTCCAAGCTCCCAGCCGTGGAATCTCTACGCCACGTGGGTCGAGGAGGCACAGGAAAGTCCAGGAGCCGGGAAAGAGTCCCAAGCCAGCCGGGCTCTGGGCTCCTCGACGAAGACACATCCGTTGCCGCGAGAAGCAGGACAGCCCTTTTCACGGCAGGCTCTGGAGAGTAAAATCCCAAACGGAAGAAAGTCCAAGTGAGGTGGAGTCCATGCGCAGAGTGCTGCCAACGGCTCAGTCGGTGATAGATCCAAAGAGAAGGCGAGAGAGATGTTCCTAGCAAAGGCCCTGGGGGCCGAGCACGGACTGAGACGCGAAGGTGTGGCCCTCTCAAGCCTCCTCCCAAGCCACCCATGGACAGGGGAACTGGCCCATCCACGAGGCCCCAATCCCAGCTGGGTGTCTCCCTTCTGGGCTTCACGGGTGAGGCTTCAACAGGAGTGACACCTCTGCAGACCAGCCGTCCCCTCTCATGAAGTTCCTCTTGACTTTGCACAGACTGGCTTGGCCCCAACCCTCCCAAACTCCTGCTGGCCCGTTTCTGGCTGTGAACGAGAAGGTCTGCCCAGTGCACTTCTGAGGCTGACGCCCTGCACCCCTCCTCCTCCTTCCTGAAAGCACGTAGCCGAGAAGAGCCAGCCAGCAAGCGGAAGGGGATTTCCTGCCCGTGATGAGACAGACAGCAAGGCCGAGGCGGAGAGCAGCTATCGGGGCAATCTCGCATTCGCTCTGAGATCGTAAGCCACCGTGCTGGGAACTTCCTTATACCATCAGTTTTTGTACAGTGCCTTGCACATGCAGGGCGCTATAGAAATCAATGGCAATCATCGTCAGCATCCTGCTTATTTATTTATTATTTATTTATTATTTATTATATTTTTACATCACCCATCTGGCCGGCCACCCGGCCACCCTGGGCGATGTACTATCACGGTAAGATACAATAAAACACAATTAAAACACCAGTAAAAAACAATTAAAACACAGCAATTAAAACACAATTAAAACAATATCAGTGTTTTAAAAAATCCTAACCCACCCCATATGCTTGACCACATTTAACATGGACAGCCTGCAGCTAACGCGTGTCCCCTCTCCAAACCCCTACACGAGAAAGATTTTCTATGGGATGTTTCCCTGCGAGACGCTCCCCAGCGGGAGATCAAGAGAAAGGCCCGTGGGCTGGGGGACCAATACCCACGCCCAAGCCCCTCCCTGGGGAACACTGGCCGGCCACCTCCGTGACAGAGGATAAGTGAGCAGGATTCCTCCTGGATTCCCTGTTCCCTGAAGCCACTGTGAGATATTTATGGAGAAACACCTGCAGGACTGTCTTTCAACCCAGGCACCTGCAAGGCCCGGAGTCTGCGGTTGGTGGCTTCCGCTCTGAGTTTTGCCTGCAGCTGCGCCTTCAAGGCCCGACGTGCACACTGATGCAAGAGCTGCGTTCTCACAGTTTGGAAGGAAATGATCAAATGGTGGCGCAGCAGAAAGCGGTTCCAAAATGGAGGCACATCCTGAAATGATTGGGCGGCCTGGTCCCGGAAAGACGTCCTTATGAATTGTGGAAAGCAGTCGAGATCTTCTCTTCTGTTTCTCGTTTCCTTGTATTTGATTGCTATGAGTTGTGAGTGGCATGGTATGCGTGAGCTTCACAGCCAGCTCTTTGTTAGCAATATTCGGAGAGAGCTGACCGCCTGCCCCTCCCTGTAACTTCTGGGAAACCGCAAGGCCGACCAGGAGGCTGGCCAGAGCGTGCGACATGCCTGTGTGGGCTAGCCGTGACCAGATAAGATATGGGCACATCAGTACATTGCAGGGATGGGGACTCGGACTCGAGGATTCAACTCGTGAGTCGGACTGAGTCCCCCCTCTGACTCGAGTCGCACTCGAGTCCCAATATTTTTAATGGGACTCGAGACTCGACTCGGGACTCGAGACCAAGGACTCGTCAACTTCCCTGCTTGATGCCACCTGCAGGTGCTGTCTGGACCTAGTTGCAGTAACAATCCAAGTTTATTTTTTAAAATCATTTCCCTAAAATGCAACCTTTCAGACATTTTGGGTTTGGCCGCCTCTGCCTGCCTGCTTTGGGGTTCCCTGCCTCCTCTGCCTGCCTGGTCTCTTCTTAACCAGTTCCACAGTTTGAATTGTCCAAGACAAAGGCCTCTGCCTGCCTGCTTTGGGGTTCCCTGCCTCCTCTGCCTATCTGGTTATTTTGGGTTTGTCTGCCTGGTCTGTTCTTGTCAAAATCAGTAGCAGAGTTTTGAGATAAAAAGGCACACTTGTGCCTAGAATTTATTTAAGCCACACATCTGAAGTAGCCTTATTTTGTTGGGAAAACCCCCCATTGATTTTAATAGGGACTCGTGGAGTCAGCTTTGGGAGTGACTTGTGACTCATGAGTCACCATTTTGGACCAAGGACTTCGACTTGGACTCGAGACTCGGGTCCAAAGACTCGTGACTCGACTCGTGACTCGAGACCAAGGACTCTTCAACATCCCTGGTACATTGTGTGTCAGCAAGTAGGGAGACTCCTAATTGTACAGACAACCCATTGTAATAGAGACGGCTCATTGCCAAAGGGGTGAGAGAAGAAGAACTGTGTAAACGCGCAGGTGTGAAAGTTACGCTGTATACGCCATTTGTAGTATAAAAGTGAGCGCCTGCGTGCGTTCGGGGCCTTCCCTGTTGTGTCCCGGGGGCAGACGTGCTGCTCCATTCTTTTTTTTGTCTCTACAATAAAGCGCGTTGTTGTCTATGATTTTGTTGTTTAATCATAGTAAAAGAGAAGAGATGGAAATGTGTAGGGGAAAAAGTAATGTTAAGATTGATAATGTGATTAAATATTTAGGAATTGTAATTCGAAAAGATGTAGATAAATTGGGAGAACTGATTTATAGGAAATTAAAGAATGAGGTTAAGAATAAAATAGAGTATTTAAAAAAAAATTGGACTTTCCTGGTTTGGTAGAATAGCTTTGATTAAAATGAAGATTCTGCCCAAGATTAATTCTTTATTTAGGATGATGCCAATTATGATATCAGATAAGGAACTTAAAGAATGGCAAACAATTATTAACACATACTGTAATGGAGGGAAAAGTCTAGGATTACTAAAACAAGATGGCGTAGCCTCAGTTTGCTGTGGAAACCGGGTGACTCGTACATTACAAAATGCTTCCTGATAGAAACGAGATGTCTTCAGCCCTTTCAGATTTTATTTGTGTGCTTTTATATATTATTTTGCTTTTTCTATGTGTAAAATATCCTGATTTTTTGGAGACATGTACCCCAGAGATGATTGTCACAATTTTTCATATGATGTTGTATTTTCTACCAAGAAGAAATCGAGAATTTTACCAGCCGAATCAGTCTATTGTTTAACGAAGGATGCTTTTGCATGAAGTCCAGATTTCACTGGGTTGTTCTGGAATTTTCTGACTCACTATGTGTTTTAACGTCAGAAGCAATTTGGCCATCCTCCACTTTGGTGGGCTTTTAATCTTTTTAAAAATTTATTCTTGTGATAGTTGAACAAAACAAAAACAAATGACATGGAAAAATATATCAATTTAAATGTATCCATTTCAATGCACGCCTATGAAATGTTTATACATATATGTAGACATGGGGGGGAAAGATGGTCATGCTGAATCTTTGATTAGAAAAAACAGACAAAAGGAGAGGATCCAGTTCCCCATTCCATTCCTGTTATGAATCTATGTGATGTTTGCTCACCACGAATACGTATCTATACACACACGGAGTGTGGGCCGGTATGACTGGCTGGTCTCAATAAGTGCATCCTACAGCCAAGGAGACTCAGAAGCCATAAATGTGGCAGGGCCAAAGCGAGATCTGAACAACGCTTGCAGTTGCAAATGCTGCGGCTCTTTAAAATTTTTTAGAGGAAGCTCCATTGTAAATAAACAGGCTAACAGATATTACAACGGAAGAAGAACAACGGTCGAGTGGAGATGCAGAGGTCCAATCCTACTAACACTTCTGCATGCTGTAATCAATATGTAATATGACGAATATAGAGAAGATCACATAAACACTGATTCCCAGCAAAGTTTACACTGAAATGATCCTGACGGTCTGTCTTTCATTGATTCCTGTTTGTTTATTGAAGTGAATAAACCGTGAATTGAAAAGTGTATATAAAATACTTTTGACTGCAGTTATTCTGGATTCCTAACAACTGAGACTGATTAAAAGAACTTCAACCTCATGTATGAGATGTTTTAGTGCAACAAACAATGCAACTCTCCACGTGACGGATGACGGATCATTTCATGTTTTGAAGACGATAATGGCTTGTGGAATGTTAAGAAGAGAGTGAAACAAGCTGGTTGCTGGTAGTTTTGTCAAGTTATTTATTTTCCTCAAGCTTTCTAGGATATTGTGTAATCTCCTTTTTTTGAGAGCCAGTGTGGCGTGTAGTGGTGATAGTGTTGGGCTGTGACTCGGGAGATCCAGGTTCTAGTCCCCCGCTCGGCCATGAAACTCACTGGGTCACTTTGGGCCAGTCACTGACTCTCAGCCTCACCTACCTCACAGGGTTGTTGTGAGGATAAAATGGAGAGGAGGATGAGGATAATGTAAGCCACCTTGGGTTCCTTATAGGAAAAAGGGCGGGGCATAAATATAAATAAATAAATAAATAATCAATCTTATATGGTCTGTCTTCCATCGATTCGTATGCAGTGATTGAAGTGAATAAACCATGAAATGAATTGTGTCATTACTGCTGTGATTATTGTAAAGTGTCCAGTCATTGTAAACCAGAAAAAATCTTAAAGCCACATACATATCAAGATGCCAAAAAAAGATCTTAAACCCCCGGTGGGGTCCATGGTAACCAGCCAGACTTCCTGCCCCTCTAGACTGATCTTGTGTATGCCCTGTAAAAAGTGCCTGTTATCCCTGATATAAGAACATCATGTGAAATAGACGGCTTGAGGAAACAATCCAGAAAAGTAGAAAGCGGTTCCAAAAAGGAACAACCTCATCCTAACATGATTGGGCAGCCTGGTACCAGAAAGACGGTCTTATGAATCTTAGGTGAAAGATCACACTGGGGCACCGTTTCTTCAGTTTTCAGCAAAAATCGTAAGCAGGTTATGAAATCTGGCCTCCCAACAACCCCTCCTCCAACATATTCACAATCTCCTTCGTTATCTGATCAGCCGGGTTTCCTTACATTTCCTACAGTGTTGTTGACCATTCTCTGTTTGTCTGTAGGCCTCCTGACCTGAACACCGTCTTCCGTATCCATCATGACCAGCCAGGGCACCTCCTTTCTCAGCCGGCTTCAAGACTCTCTTGTTGGAGTTGGTGGGATGTTCCCTTGGCCGCCAGTGATACCTTTTATGATTGTGTAGTTGGTTAAGAATTTATATGAGGGGTTTTGATTCGTGGTATGTTTTAGGCACGGGAGAGAACGTTAGTGCCCCCCTGCTCAGTTCACTCAGAATACGTTCCGCATATTCAGAAGCCGTGAACCGAAGTAGTGCAATAACTACTGAATGAATGAATAAACTTTATTTACGGTCAACTGGCCACCAACAGGATACAAAAATACATAACATTAACAAGTATTGTTTTATATAAAAATATTAAATCACAGGGCCAGAGAAGATCTGGTCAGAATGGCAACATTCAGGAATTTAGCAACCCGCTCAGTGATTAATCTGTTAGATCCTTCAAGTAAAATGCACATAAGAGATTCTGAGGACCGACCTGGAAGGGCTTGGGTAATTGGGAGTAGTATGGCATCTCTAAACCCCTGATAATAACAGCAATTGAGCAGAGCGTGTATCAGAGATTCCACTTCAACGTTGTTACAGGGACAGCATCTTTCATCTACTGGTGCTCCAGAGTATCTTCCATCTAAAAGTTTAGACGGGAGGACGTTAAACCTGGCCAGGGAGAACGCTTTCAAGAACTACTGGTGATATATCTATTATTGACTTCAAATGTTTGGATTCATGGAGTAAGCTTCAACGTTTTAGAGATACCTGAATATGTCTATGTTTTGTTTTACAGGTTTCATGTAACACATTTAAAATCATGGGATATCGGGGCTGTAATTTGTGTTGATTCTTTCCCCTAATGCAGACTGTGATGGTTGGCACGCGTTTGGGAAAGGGTATTGCGCATTTGTATAGCCCGATCTAGAAACCAGTTATGACAATGTGCACAGAAGAAACCTTAGAGGACTATTTATTGATTATTTTATTCGCCATATTATGTTTAAGTGATGTTTGCAATAGTATAATGACATTTATTTTGAACTTAGATAAGTGTGCGCGCGCGCGCGCACACACACACACACACACACACTTTCCTAAAACCCACAGAATCCTGTGGTCTCAGTGTGGTTTAGGATACAACCCTTTTTGGTCAGGGGTCAGAGGGTAAAGCGGCTGAAAGGCACCTCTGCTAGAAATACCCTGCTGGGCGTTCCGGCTTCAAATCTGAGCCCGGAGCTGTCCTTCTCATGCCCGGCCGCTGTTGCCCTGGTCCTTCCTCCTGAGCAGGCTGGCCTAGGATGGAGCCGGCATGCCCGAGAGCTCAGGCGAAGCGCAGAGGTGGCCAGCGTGGAAAGACTCCAGACGTCTTGGCCAACAAGTCCGATCAGCCCCAGCCAGCAGAGCCAATGGTGAAGGATGATGGGAGTTGTAGGCCAAAACATTTGGAAAGCCACACGTGTCCCAGCCCTGGCTGAGTGGCTGAAGGGACCGTCGAGCCAAGGGCAAATTTCTTCCCTGCACATGCTGTTGTGGGCAGAACTTTTGCGTGTTTACTCGGGCATAAAGCTCAGTCCGCCAATTCCAGGCAGCTTTTGCCTGCACTGTTTGGCGGTGACGCGGTGCAGTTGCATCAGCTGGAGAGAGGGAGGGAACGCCGGCACACGTCTTCCGGGAAGGGCCGCCTCCAGTGGCCGAGGACGAGGAGAGCCAATCAGCGGGCCCAAGGTGGCGCACTGCCTGCCCTGAGGCGTGGCCTGCTGAGTGGCCCCTATAAAAACCCCTTCCCGGTTGGCCCAGCCTCAGTTTGCTGAGGTAATTGGGTCGGTCAGACATAACAAGCCTTCTCATACAAGCAAGATGCCTTCGGCCCTTTCAAACATATTCCATATGCTCTTCCATCTATTCCTGGGTTATCTACTACCAGGATATGAGCCTTATTTAGAGCTACGTCTCTCAGATATGATTTGGCACCTCTTCTGTTACATTGTGAGGTTTCTTCTACCGGGCAGGAATGGAGCATCCGACCAGCAGAATCAGGATGACGTTTATGACGTTTAATGACAAGAAAAGATGTAGGTAAAATATATAAATTTAAATATACCAACTTCAATGCATGCCGATTAAATATCTAGCTAGCTAGCTAGCTTATCTATACGTGCAAACATGGGGAAGAAGACCGCCATACTGGAGCTTCAGCTATTGGGCGATATAGAAATGGAATCAATAATGATGATAATACCAGCCAAAATGGAAACATGAGAGAAGAATCCAGTTCGCCATACCATTCCTGTTACCGTAATACCTGATATCTACTCGCCAGTCGCCACGAATACGTATCTATACTCACGGATTGTGGGCCGGTATCTCTGCCTGGCCTCATTCAGGGCTTCCGACAGCCAAGGAGACTCGGAAGCCACAAACGCGGCAGGGCCCAAGAGAGATCCCAGCAGCGTTTGCAGTTGCAAATACCGCGGCCCTGAAACACTTTCAGAGGAAGCTCCCGTGTAACTGGACAGGCGAACAGAGATCACAACGGAAGGAGGCAAACACAGCAGCCACGGAGGAGAACACCGGTCGGTCGAGTGGAGATGCGGAGGGTCCAAGTCAAACGGATGCTTCCGAATGGTGTGCTTAATAAATATTAATAAATAACATGACGAATGTAGAAGACCACAAAAATGCTGATTCCTGGCAAAGTTGACACTGAAGAGATCCCAAATCCCAATGATCTGTCTTTCATCAATTCATATGCAGTGATTGAAGCGAATAAATCATGAAATGAAATGAATTCTTCCTGCTGTGATTATTGCAAAGTGGGGGCGACAGCGAGAGGGGGCAGAGTGGGATGCCTGTAAGGAAGTTATGGGGGAAGCAGGGGGGGGAGAGGTAAGAGAAACTATGGGAGTAGTTATGGGGTGAGGGGGGAAGCTATGCAGGATGCTATGGGGGAGAGGGAAGGCAGATATGGGGGTACGCTATGGGGCGAATCTATTCATTTCCTAATTATTTTATCTACGAGGAGGGGGAGAGCAGTCATAGGGGGCATAAATTGGGAGGGGGAGTTGCTATGGGGGAAATCTATGGGGCGAGGGAGAGCAGCACTTCCCATGAATTGGGTCCTCTTTCCAAGCCCCATAGGTCCCTCCCCCTCCCCAGAGCTGCCCCCCTCCCTGCCCCCTTGTTGGGGCCCTGATCCTGCAATCACGCATTCTCGCACTCTGACACTGGAGACTCCAATCAGTGAGATCCTTTCTATTACAGCAAATCCTACGGGATAAGCTCAACAGTTACAGTTGGGCTCCTGAAATGGTTCCACATCGAGGTGAGGGACTGGAGCGTCTCTTCGGGAACAAATTCCCCAACCTTCCACCCCAAGGGAAGGACCGGAGCCAATCCCCCATGGTCCCCAGACAAGGGGAGGATTGGAGCCAATTCCACAAGGGGAAGGATCCAGGAAACAGGCCTGACCGACCCACACACCCCATAGAGAGCTGAACCAACCTTGCCACTGAGCTGGAACCTCTGGGGTGCCGTACGTCTTGGCAACTCCAGGATCTGGACAACTCCTAGCTGCTACTCCGACGGGGGAAGGATCGGAGCCCTATTGGTCCTGCGACATGCCCTTCTAGATTCCCTTGATCTGGACGGGGACTTGAACCGGCATGCATCCCTCCACAGAGGTCAACACCAACCCTGCCACTTTGGTCGGCCCCTCTGGGTGCGGTGTGTCCAGGCCTCTCGCCAATCCAGAACAGGATCAGACCTCAGTCCAGCGCACTTCTCCACACGCAGAGATCCCAGTGTCCAAGCTCCCAGCTGTGGAATCTCTACGCCACGTGGGTCGAGGAGGCACAGGAAAGTCCAGGGGCCGGGAAAGAGCCCCAAGCCAGCCGGGCTCTGGGCTCCTCGACGAAGACACATCCGTTGCCGCGAGAGCAGGACAGCCCTTTTCACGGCAGGCTCTGGAGAGTAAAATCCCAAACGGAAGAAAGTCCAAATGAGGTGGAGTCCATGCGCAGAGTGCTGCCAACTGGCTCAGTCGGTGATAGAGCCAAAGGGAAGGATGCCGACAGGAAAGGCGGGAGATGTTCCTAGCAAAGGCCCTGGGGACCGAGCACGGACTGAGACGCGAAGGTATGGCCCTCTCAACCCTCCTTCCAGGCCACCCATGGACAGGGGAACTGGCCCATCCACGAGGCCCCGATCCCAGCTGGGTGGCTCCCTTCTGCCCTTCAGGGCCGAGGCTTCAACCGGGGCGACACCTCTGCAGACCAGCCCTTCCCTCTCACGAAGTCCCCAGAGGAGGCGGCCAGCTCCTAGCTCTGCACGGTGGAAGTTGCAGCCGGACGGGGAAATGACTCGACTCCCGCCTGCTCTCCCCGGAGGACTCCCACAGCGCTGAGCTCCCACGGGTCTTGACTTTGCACAGACTGGCTTGGCCCCAACCCTCCCAAACTCCTGCCGACCCGTTTCTGGCTGTGAACGAGAAGGCCCGCCCAGTGCATCTCTGAGACTGAAACCGCGCACCCCTCCTCCTCCTCCTTCCTGAAAGCACGTAGCCGAGCAGAGCCAACGAGCGAGCTTCCTGCCCGTGATGAGACAGCAAGGCCGAGGCAGAGAGCAGCTACTGGGGCAATCTCGTACTTGCTCTGAGATCGTAAGCCACCGTGCTGGTGGGAACTTCCTTTTATCGCCTTTTTTTGTACAGTGCCTTGCACATGTAGGGCACTATAGAAATCAATGGCACGCATCGTCAGCATCCTTCTTGACCACACGTAACATGGACAGCCTGCAGATAACGCGTGTCCCCTCTTCAACCCCTACACGAGAAAGACTTTCTATGGGATGTTTCCCTGCGAGACGCTCCCCAGCGGGAGATCACGAGAAAGGCCCGTGGGCTGGGGGACCAATACCCACGCCCAAGCCCCTCCCTGGGGAACACTGGCCGGCCACCTCCGTGACAGAGGATAAGTGAGCAGGATTCCTCCTGGATTCCCTGTTCCCTGAAGCCACTGTGAGATATTTATGGAGAAACACCTGCAGGACTGTCTTTCAACCCAGGCATCTGCAAGGCCCGGAGTCTGCGGTTGGTGGCTTCCGCTCTGAGTTTTGCCTGCAGCTGCACCTTCAAGGCCCGACGTGCAAACTGATGCAAGAGCTGCGTTCTCACAATTTGGAAGGAAATGATCAAATGGCGGCGCAGCAGAAAGCGGTTACAAAATGGAGGCACATCCTGAAATGATTGGGCGGCCTGGTCCCGGAAAGACGTCCTTATGAATTGTGGAAAGCGGTCGAGATCGTGTAGTTGGTTAAGAATTTATATGAGGGGTTTTGATTCGTGCTATGTTTTAGGTATGGGAGAAAATGTTTGTGCCCCCCTGCTCCGTTCACTCAGAATACGTTCCGCATATTCAGAAGCCGTGAACCGAAGTAGTTCAAGAACTACTGGTGAATATATCTATTATTGACTTAAAATGTTTGGATTCATGCAGTAAGCTTCAACATTTTATTTTTCTAATTTTTTTTTTAATTTGCATTTTAAAATCCAAAAAAGAAAACCAAACCAAACAAACAAACATACACTACAAAGACAAAACAACATTACACTAAAATGGGCTTCCAATTTTCCCACAACCACCAACATCAAATATTCTATACTATAATTATAAAGAAATTACTTTTTTTCCTCTTTGCAATAACAAAACAAAGAAACAAACAAAAAATTCCCCCCTCTTATTCATCAACTTCACAAGTTCACAAAGCCTCAAAATCTTACAACACTTTACTCCTAAATATAGATAAAAATCCTTCTAATTGAACAATATTTAATATTTCCACTTACATTGAATGAAAATCTCTATCTTCTTTCCCTCTGCTTATAAAAACAAACAACCTAGCTTTAAAAAAAGCCACAAAACTTTTACACTTCCACACAGGGCCAGTGCAAGGCAGTTTGTTGCCCTAGGCAAGATCAGATATTTAGCGGCCCCCCTTCCCACTTGAGCCCTCCCTCCTATGCCCATTATGAAATAAATTTCCCTCCCTGGGAACTGCCGAGCCCCATAGAAAAACTTTGTGGACTTTGAGACTTTTCCTTTGTGTTCACGCGGAAAGCAAAGAGGCAACATCAGCCCAGCTATGCCAGGAACTCCCAAGGGCCTTCTCCTACTCCATATATATATATATAAAAGCCTGTCTCCTCCTGTGGGCAGCACAAGGGATATGAAAAAAGGATGTGAGAGAGGGCGTCTTGCAGCCTGTCCTACCTCGCAGGGTGGAGGTGCAGAGACACCGGTTTGACTCGTACACCTTCTGGGTCGTGGGGGAGGGATGCATGTAGTAGAAACATAGCAAAGAGAGAGCCCGTGGATCATCTGGTTCAAATTTAGGAGGGGCTTTACGAAACTTGCTGCTTGCCCTCCTCTCTCTATCACTTTGTTGCAATATTTCTTTATCAGAATAATGAACATTATCCTATCTTTCCCTTTACCAGCCTAGTGCTCAAGGCAGACAACAATATTCAAAGTACAGTAAAGCAAACATCAACAGCTCAGGGTACAATCCTAAACACGTTGAGGCAGAAAAAAACCCCGCAACCCCCAGCATTCCCCAGCCAGCATGGCTGGCTGTTGGAATGCTGGGAGGTGCTGGGAGTTGTAGGACTCCTCCCGTCCAAACACGCGCAGGATTGCATCCTAAAAGCATTTAAAACCAAAACACAGAAACAGCATGGTAAATAATTAAAACATTGGAGCCCCAGTTAGCTTAAAATACCTTTCCCTCCCTCCCTGGTTGCCTGAAATATCTGCTTTCAGGGGACGTTGAGCTGAGGAACCTGAGGCATGAGCCGGAGGGAGGGAAGGCGAAGGAGGTGTTTGCAGGTGCATCCTCCCAGGGATGGGGACTCGGACTCGAGGACTCGACTCGTGAGTCGGACGGAGTCCCCCCTCTGACTCGAGTCGCACTCGAGTCCCAATATTTTTAATGGGACTCGAGACTCGACTCGGGACTCGAGACCAAGGACTCGTCAGCATCCCTGCTTGATGCCACCTGCAGGTGTTGTCTGGACCCAGTTGCAGCAGTAACAATCCAAGTTTATTTTTAAAAATCATTTTCCTAAAATGCAACCTTTCAGACATTTTGGGTTTGGCTGCCCCTGCCTGCCTGTCTGGGGTTCCCAGCCTCCTCTGCCTGCCTGGTCCCTTCTTGACCAGTTCAACAGTTGAATTGTCCAAGGCAAAGGCCTCTGCCTGCCTGCTTTGGGGTTCCCTGCCTCCTCTGCCTGCCTGGTTATTTTGGGTTTGTCTGCCTGGTCTGTTCTTGTCAAAATCCGTGGCAGAGTTTTGAGATAAAAAGGCACACTTGTGCCTAGAATTTATTTAAGCCACACATCTGAAGTAGCCTTATTTTGTTGGGGAAAACCCCCCATTGATTTTAATAGGGACTCGTGGAGTCAGCTTTGGGCGTGACTCGTGACTCGTGACTCACCATTTTGGACCAAGGACTCGGACTCGGACTCGAGACTTGGCTCCAAAGACTCGTGACTCGACACCAAGGACTCTTCAACATCCCTGCATCCTCCCCCCCCCCAGGCCCACCAGCATCCCATCATTGGCCCCTGCCCGCCACCCGCCTACCGCCTCCTCCAACCTGTCGCCTTCTCTGCCTCTTTTGATGCTGGTTGTGAGGAGGAGCCTGCCTGAAGCTTCAGCGGCAGCAGCAAGTGGTGCCAGCAGCAGCTGCTGCTCCTGGTAACGGCGGCGAGGCTTGAGCCCTGAGGTGGCGGAGAGGGGCGGGCAGGAAGGTAAAATACGCATTTTAATACAGCAGCGCTGTATTTTTTTCCCCCAAGGTGTTTCTGGCGCCCCCTAGAGCCCGGCGCTCTAGGCAGTAGCCTAGTTCACCTAATGGAAGCACTGGCCCTGATTTCCACATTACTTCACATCCCAGATTTTTAGCCCATATTTAGTTGGTTCCTTTCCATTACTCACTCTCAATGTTAAGTTTCATCCAGGCTCAATACATTTTTTTTTTTTTTTACCAATAACCAATTCCTATTCAAATTCTAATTCAATATTAAACCTTATCCTTATTTTACTCAGCAACTAATAGTTTTTCTAGTCCCATCCTTCCCAAGCATGCCCCCTTCAGGATCAAAGTCACCACATTAATGAAAAATACAAAGAAAAACCACCTCAGACCGGAGAAGTTCTTTCTCTCAAAGGGGTCCCTCTCACCAACCCCTTTAGGTTCAGATCCATGAATGTTCTGTTTGGATCACTATCAGCTGATCCCTTTAGATTTCTCCCTTTTGGATTCCTCCCACCAATCCATTTGGGGAACTAAACCCTCTTACTTCTTCCATAAGAACCTCTCCCTTCCGTTCCAATAGTCAGCAATTATCATAACACGGGTCAAGCCATTTATCCCATCCAATAATCATCAAGCCATTTCCCTGATCAAACACAGTATTCACAGTATACATCTTTTTCAGGCTCATGTTCCACAAAACACTTTTTTTTTTCTTGTACGCCCCCTTAAATGACTTCCTCCAAGAAGCCCAGCAATTGTCTTTCCAGTTCTCTGTGAATGGCTTGCCTCTTACATTCCCGAAAGCGTCTTCACTGTCCAATTCCACTTTCCGTTCTCTCTTTGACGGTTCAGTTGCTATCTCTCGCAGCATATCAATCTTCCCCTGGTCTTCCCTGTTCTGTTCAAACTTCACAGACGATCGATCGGTCACCCTCTGTATTATCCTGGAACTTTTGAATTATTTGTACAGTCCACACTTCTGATTTCACCAACCTCCCCAGCAGTTTTATTTTGGTGGAATGCTTCAGACATAACCATCAGCTCTTTGGCTAGCTTTCAGCCACAAATCACGAGTAGCCATCTTGTCTGTGACGCAGTATAACTTTAACAGCTACTTCTGCTTTAGACTTTTCAAAATCAAAAGTAAAAAGAGTTACAATGCCTCTTCTTTCTCGTTTCAAAGCACATTTGTTGATCTTTGTGAAGTTTTTAAAGCATATTTTCTTTTAATACCCCAGTGGGGGAAAGGGTATTTAGCCCTGATTGTGTGGATACAATTTCTCTTGGTTCCTAATGAGCCATAAATCTTTAAGAAATGGAGTTGTCGATTCAGGTTCGTGAAAAAAGAACTCCAAACGCGACAGCAAGCGATGATGGATTCTCTCACTCTCTACCCCCCCCCCCCCAAGAGAAACTGCAACAGCGAATGCCATTGCAAGTAACTTCACAGAGAGAGCATTTAGAGATATGCTGGGAATCACTCTTAAATCATCTGCTTATTCTGAGGAGATTAACCAGCCAGGATAACCTCTTGGCTGGATTTCATGCCGCACTGGTCTCCCACGGTCCCGTGGAAGCGTTAGGTTGATATTAAACTCCATCGGAGACTCTGAGTAAGCTTCAATACCTAAATCTGTCTATGTTTTGTTTTACAGGTTTCATGTCACACATTTAAAATCATGAGATATCAGGGCTGTAATTTGTGTTGATTGTTTTCCCACTAATGCAAACCATGATGGTTGGCACACGTTTGGGGAAGGGTATGGCGCATTTGTATAGCCCGATCGAGAAACCAGCTATGACAATGTGCACAGAAGAAACCTTAGAGGACTGTTTATTGATTATTTTATTTGCCATATATATTATACTTAAATGATGTTTGTAATAGTATACTGACATTTATTTTGAACTTAGATAAGTGCATACACACACACACACATGCAATTTCCTAAAACTTCCCCTCCATGGCTTCTCTCCCTCTCACCAGAGCTGCCCCCTTGTCGGGGGCCTGATCCTGCAATCACACATTCTTGCACGCTGACATCGGAGACGCCAATCAGTGAGATCATATTTATTAAAGCAAATCCTACGGGATAATCTGAACAGTTACAGTCTTCAGAAATCATATAGCGGATGGCATTTTGATACAGGCTCTTGAAATGGTTCCACATCGAGGTAGGGGACTGGAGCATCTCTTAGGGACCAAATTCCCTGACCTTCCACCCCAATGGAAGGATCGGAGCCAAACCCCCATGGTCCTAAGACAAGGGGAGGATTGGAGCCAATTCAAGATGCTCCTGCAACAAGGAGAGGGATCCAGGAAACAGGCATGACCTACCCACACACCCCCATAGAGAGCTGAACCAACCTTGCCACTGAGCTGGAACCTCTGGGGTGCCGTACGTCTTGGCCCTGGGATCTGAGCAACTCCTAGCTGCTCCTGCGGCAGGGGAAGGGGGTCTAGAAGAGGACCTGAGCCGGCAAGCACCCCTCCGCAGAGGCCAACACCAACCCTGCCACTTCGGTCGGCCCCTCTGAGTACAGCGCGTCCAGGCCTCTCGCCAGTCAGGGTCCAGAACAGGATCAGGCCTGAGTCCAGCGCACTTCTCCACACGCAGAGCTCCCAGTGTCCAAGCTCCCAGCCGTGGAATCTCTACGCCACGTGGGTCGAGGAGGCACAGGAAAGTCCAGGGGCCGGGAAAGAGCCCCAAGTCAGCCGGGCTTATGTGCTCCTCGATGAAGACACATCCATTGCCACGAGAAGCAGGACAGACCTTTTCATGGCAGGTTCTGGACAGTAAAATCCCAAATGGAAGAAAGTCCAAATGAGGTGGAGTCCATGCGCAGAGTGCTGCCAACGGCCCAGTCGGTGATAGAGCCAAAGAGAAGGATGCGGACGGGGGGGGGGGGCGAGAGATGTTCCTAGCAAAGGCGCCGGAGGCTGAGCACGGACTGAAACGCGAAGGTGTGGCCCTCTCAAGCCTCCTACCAGGCCACCCATGGACAGGGGAACTGGCCCATCCACGAGGCCCCGATCCCAGCTGGGTGGCTCCCTTCTGCCCTTCAGGGCCGAGGCTTCAACCGGGGCGACACCTCTGCAGACCAGCCCTTCCCTCTCACGAAGTCCCCAGAGGAGGCGGCCAGCTCCTAGCTCTGCACGGTGGAAGTTGCAGCCGGACGGGGAAGTGACTCGACTCCCGCCTGCTCTCCCCGGAGGACTCCCACAGCGCTGAGCTCCCACGGGTCTTGACTTTGCACAGACTGGCTTGGCCCCAACCCTCCCAAACTCCTGCCGACCCGTTTCTGGCTGTGAACGAGAAGGCCCAGTGCACTTCTGAGGCTGAACCCAGGCACCCCTCCGCCTCCTTCCTGAAAGCACGTAGCCGAGAAGAGCCAACGAGCGAGCGGAAGGGGGTTTCCTGCCCGAGATGAGACAGACAGCAAGGCCGAGGCGGAGAGCAGCTATCGGGGCAATCTTGCACTCGCTCTGAGATCGTAAGCCACCGTGCTGGGAACTTCCTCTTACCGTCTGTTTTTGTGCAGTGCCTTGCACATACAGGGCGCTATAGAAATCAATGGCAAGCACCGTCAACATCCTGCTTGAACACATGGACAGCCTGCAGCTAACGCGTGTCCCCTCTCCAAAACCCAACACGAGAAAGACTTTCTGGGGGTGTTTCCCTGCGAGACGCTCCCCAGCGGGAGATCACGAGAAAGGCCCGTGCGCTGGGGGACCAATACCCACCGCCGCCCTGGGGAACACTGGCCGGCCCCCTCCTTGACAGAGGATAAGCGAGCAGGATTCCTCCTGGATTCCTCTGGGCACCCTCCTCACCGCCCCCTGTTCCCTGAAGCCACCGTGAGATATTTAGTAGGAATTTTTAAAATTTCTCCAGCACAGTGTCGGCCTGGATGCTGCAATCTCTCTCCTAGCTGCAATTTCTACACAGCTGGGAATAGGGCAGATTCCACATATTTTTAAATTTCTCCAGCATAGTGTCGGCCTGGATCATCATCATCATCATCATCATCATCATCATCATCACCATCACCATCATCTTTTATTTCTATGCCACTTTTCCACAAAAAAAAAATGTGCCCAAAGCGACTCACAACATGCCAAATAAATAACAGTAGATATAATTTACAAAATACCAAAAAACACTAAATATGATATTCAAAAAATAGTTTACAAAACATCAGAGAACAGTAAATGTAATTTACAAAACATCAAAAAACACTAAGCATAATATTCAAAAAATAGTTTACAAAATATCAGAGAACCGTGAATGTAGGAATGGCTGTAATTTCTACAGAAGCAGATCAGCAGAGAATCGGGCGGATTAAGTTTATTAGATTTTCCCGGCACAGTGTCGGCCTGGATGTCGCAAGCCAGTGAGTGTCAGAAGGTGACGCGCTGCCTGTCATGAGGAGGCGTGGCGTGCTGAGAGGCCCCGCCCCCTATAAAACCCCCGTCCCGAGTGGCCCAGCCTCAGTTTGCTGTGGGAATTAGGTCGGTCTGACATGGCAGAAAGCTTCCTGAAAGAAATGAGAGGCCTTCGGCCCAGTCAAACATTGTTTGTTGGCTCTTCTGTGTATGTTTGAATTTTCCCCCCGCACAATATGTGGCTTATTTCAATCGGAGTCCCGCAGAAATGATTTGGATCCTTTTTTTTTGTCATATTGTGAACTTTCTACGGGGAAGAAATCAAGCATTTTACCAGCAGAATCTGTATGACATTTAACAAAGAATGTCTGTGTTTGCATTCCATCCAGATTTCACTGGGTTGCTCTGGAATACTTTTCCGACTCACACTGTGTTTTAAGTTAAAAGCGAAGGTGTGGCCCTCTCAAGCCTCCTACCAGGCCACCCATGGACAGGGGAACTGGCCCATCCACGAGGCCCCGATCCCAGCTGGGTGGCTCCCTTCTGCCCTTCAGGGCCGAGGCTTCAGCCGGGGCGACACCTCTGCAGACCAGCCCTTCCCTCTCACGAAGTCCCCAGAGGAGGCGGCCAGCTCCTAGCTCTGCACGGTGGAAGTTGCAGCCGGACGGGGAAGTGACTCGACTCCCGCCTGCTCTCCCCGGAGGACTCCCACAGCGCTGAGCTCCCACGGGCCTTGACTTTGCACAGACTGGCTTGGCCCCAACCCTCCCAAACTGCTGCCGACCCGTTTCTGGCTATGAACGAGAAGGCCCAGTGCACTTCTGAGGCTGAACCCAGGCACCCCTCCGCCTCCTTCCTGAAAGCACGTAGCCGAGAAGAGCCAGCGAGCGAGAGGAAGGGGATTTCCAGCCCGAGATGAGACAGCAAAGCCGAGGCGGAGAGCAGCTATCGGGGCAATCTACAAAATACCAAAAAACACTAAATATGATATTCAAAAAATAGTTTGCAAAACATCAGAGAACAGTAAATGTAATTTACAAAACATTAAAAAACACTAAGCATAATATTAAAAAAATAGTTTACAAAATATCAGAGAACCGTGAATGTAGGAATGGCTGTAATTTCTACACAAGCAGATCAGCAGAGAATCGGGCGGATTATGTTTATGCATAGATTTCTCCAGCACAGTCTTGGCCTGGATGTCGCAATCCCTCTCCTAGCTGCTCTTCCCTGCCCCATAGATTCCCCCATAGCTGCTCTCCCCTGCCCCATAGATTCCCCCATAACTGCTATCCCCTGCCCCATAGCTTCCCCAATAACTTCTCTCCCCTGCCCCATAGATTCCCCCATAGCTGCTCTCCCTTGCCCCATAGATTCCCCAATAGCTGCTCTCCCCTGCCCCATAGATTACCCAATAGCTGCTCTCCCCTGCCCGATAGATTCCCCCGTAGCTGCTCTCCCCTGCCCCATAGATCCCCCCATAGTTGCTCTCCCCTGCCCCATAGATCCCCCCATAACTGCTCTCCCTGCCCCATATTTTGCCCCATAGCTGCTCTTCCCCGCCCCATGGATTCCCCAATAACTGTTCTCCCCTGCCCCATAGATTCCCCCATAGCTGTTCTCCACTGCCCCATAGATTCCTGCATAGCTACTCTCTTCCTCCCCATTGATGCCCCCCAAAGTGCTTTCCCCTCCCTATACATTGCCCCATAGCTGCTCTCCCCTGCCCCATAGATTCCCCAATAATTGCTCTCCCCTGCCCCATATTTCCCCCATAGCTGCTCTCCCCTGCCCCATAGATTCCCTAATAATTGCTCCCCCTGGCTCCATAGATTCCCCAATAATGCTTCCCCCCGACTCCATAGATTCCCCATAGCTGCTCTCCCTGCCAATATTTTCCCCCATAGCTGCTCTCCCCTGCCCCATATTTTCCCCCATAGCTGCTCTCCCCTGCCCCATATTTCCCCCATAGCTGCTCTCCCCTGCCCCATAGATTCCCCAATAATTGCTCCCCCGGCTCCATAGATTCCCCCCTAGCTGCTCTCCCCTGCCCCATATTTTCCCCCATAGCTACTCTCCCCTGCCCATAGATTCCTCCATAGGTGCTCTCCCCTGCCCCATAGATTCCCCCATAGCTGCTCTCCCCTGCCCCATAGATTCCCCCATAACTGCTCTCCCCTGCCCCATAGATCCCCCCATAACTGCTCTCCCCTGCCCCATAGATTCCCCCATAGCTACTCTTCCCTTCCCCCTTAGAGTCCCCCATAGGTGCTCTCCCCTGCCCCATAGATTCCCCCATAGCTGCTCTCCCCTGCCCCATAGATTCCCCCATAGCTTCTCTCCCCTCATAAGCAATTTTTTACATTTCTCCTGCACTGTCTGCCTGGATCATCTTCATCCTCATCCTCTATTTGTATGCCACTTTCCCACAAAAATTGTGCCCAAAGCGACTCACACAACATGACAAATAAATGATAGTAAATGTAATTTATAAAATATCCCAAAACACTATACATAATATTCAAAATATACAATGAAAAGGGTAGATAAAGCTTATGTATACATTTCTCCCGCACAGTGTCGGCCGGGATCAACATCGTCATCGTCATCATCATCATCATCAATCATCAGCATCAGCATCTTTTATTTGTACGCCATTTCCCCACAAAAATTGTGCCCAAAGTGACTCACATGACAGATAAATAACCGTAGATATAATTTACCATACATAACCCCCCCAAACATAACTTTCAAGAAATAGAATGAATAGGGTAGAAAAAGCTTATGTATACATTTCCCCGGCACAGTGTCGGCCGGGATGTGGCAAGCCAGTGAGCGTCAGAAGGTGGCGGGCTGCCAGTCTGGGATGACAGTGCTGAAAGGCCCCTATAAAAGTCCCGTCCCGAGTGGCCCAGCCTCAGTTTGCTGTGGGAAGAATTGGGTCGGTCCGACATAGCAGAAAGCTTCCTGAAAGAAATCAACGAGATGCCTTCAGCCCTTTCAACCATTTCTCGGCTCTTCAATCTATGTTTGAATTTTCTACTTCCAGAATACGCGGCTTATTTCGACCTATGTCCCCCAGGGAGGATTTGGAACCTTTCTTGTCGTATTGTGAAGTTTCTACGGGGAAGAAATCATGCATCTTACCAGCAGAATCTGTATGATGTTTAACGAAGAACGTGCTTGCAGTCAGTCCAGATTGCACTGGGTCGCTCTGGAACTTTCCAACTCACAATGTGTTTTAACATCAGAAGCGATTTGGCCGT
This sequence comes from Shinisaurus crocodilurus, assembly GCA_021292165.1. NCBI lineage: Eukaryota > Metazoa > Chordata > Lepidosauria > Squamata > Shinisauridae > Shinisaurus > Shinisaurus crocodilurus. Next base: position 17,646,007 of record CM037886.1, on the reverse strand, counting down.
CCTCCACTTCAGTGGACTTAAGTTCTTAAAAAAAAAAAATCTTATTGTGAAACGTCAACAAAGCAAAAAGACAAAAATGTGGATAAAATATATACATTTCAATATATCAATGTCAATGCATGCCCATGAAATATATATATATATAGGGGGAAAGAGCGCCATACTGGAACTTTGCCTATGGGGAATAGAAATGATATAAATATTGATGATGATGATGATGATGATAGTAGACCAATCCCGTTTGCCATTCCATTCCTGTTACAGCAATATGTGATATTTACTCACTATTATTACATATTGATACGCAGGGGTCGTGGGTCCGTATCACTGCCTGGCCTCATTCAGGGCTTCCTACAGCCAAGGAGACTCGGAAGTGGCAAACGTGGCAGGGCCCAAGAGAGATCCCAGCAGCGTTTGCAGTTGCAAATACCGCGGCCCTGAAACACTTTCAGAGGAAGCTGCCGTGTAACTGGACAGGCGAACAGAGATCACAACGGAAGGAGGAGAGCGCAACAGCCACGGAGGAGAAAACCGGTCGGTCGAGTGGAGATGCAGAGGGTCCAAGTCAAACGAATGCTTCCGAATGGTGTGCTTAATGAATGTTAATATATAACACGGACGAATGTAGAAGATCATATAAGTGTTGATTCCTGGCAAAGTGTACCCTGAAGAGATCCCAGTGGTCTGTCCTTCATCGATTCCTGTGCAGTGACAGGAAGGGAATAAACCAGGACATGAAATGTATCATTCCTGCCGTGATTATTGTTAGGTGGGGGGACGGTGGTGCCAGCGAGAGGGGGCAGAGTGGGGTGCTGGTGATGAGGTTATGGGGGAAGCGGGGGGGGAGAGGGAAAAGAAAGTATGGGGGCAGTTCTGGGGTGAGGGAGGGGCAGCTATGTGGCATGCTATGGGGCAGAGGGACTGCAGATACGGGGGTACGCTATGGGGAGAATCTATTCATTTCCTAATTATTTATTTTATCTCTGAGGCGGGGGGAGTGGCAGTCATTGGGGGAATACATTGGGAGAGGGGAGCACCCACTGGGGAATCGATGGGGAGCAGGAGAGCAGCGCTTAAAAAAAAATATTAAATTTAAATCGGAGCCCTATTGCTCCTGCGACAAGGGAAGGGAGCCTAGCAGAGGACCTGAACCGGCAAGCACCCCTCCGCAGAGGTCAACACCATCCCTGCAACTTCGTGTGGTTTTTTAATTTTATTATTTTATTTAAAAACATAAACAAATCAAATACAATCAAACCTGTGCTCCCATCACCTTGGGACCAATATGATAAACAACTACTACTTATCTATACCATTAAACCTACAGTCCAAAAAGACATCACATCTTGACATGGTGTAGTCCCCTTTCCCTCAATTAAAACATAATCTAAAAATAATCCCCGTATATCCTTAAAATTGTTTTTCTTTCATTGTTCCCTTCTAGATTTGATATTACAAGTCAACATATCGTTAAAGCCATATCCCACACTTCCTTATACCAGTCAGTAATAGAGAAAACTTGCTGAACTTTCCATTTTCTTGCTATCATTAATCTACCCGCCGTTAACACATTTACAATTAATTCTTTAACATGTTGAGGACCGGCCACCTTTTCGGTTATTGATAACAATGCTATTTAGGACAGACCTCTAAATCGATACCAATAATTTCCGATGTTTCTTCAAAAATCATTTCCCCAAAACCCAATACATTTTTACAACTGCACCACATATGAGCATACGTACCCAACTCCTGACAGCCTCTTCAACACATTGGAGAACAATGATTATCTGTTTTATTTAATCTCACCGGAGTCAGATACCATCTCCAAATTAATGTATAGAAATTCTCTTTTATCCTTATTGACTTATTTTTCAATATTCGCCTATCCCGTATCTTGTTCCACTCTTCTTTTGCTATTTCCTCCTCGAAATCTGTATCCCAAACTATCTTAAGAATTTCCGCTTGCTCTTCTGATTTCTGAATCATTTTATATATCATCTTTGTAATGCCTCTAGCTGATGCATTCCCTTCTATAAGTTCTCTAGACATAACCAACTGCTCAAATGCAGTGAATTCTCTTTCATGCTCATGTCACCTCTTTCATTTCTTTCCTCATTGAACTAATTGGATTAAACTTAGCCACGAAATTCTTCCTGGTCCGACCCTTTCCGTTATTTGTTGCCGTGTCTCCATTTTGTCCAACCAGTCCGTTTATCTAATTACTTTTCTCTACATATAAATTCGTTCCAAATGTCTAACATTCTCTGGAAAGTCCTCCATTACCACCACTGGAGCAAGCGGTGATATACCTGGTATAAATATTTTCTTGTTTCTATTCCAATTCTCTAACATATTTTTTAAAAAGGGGTTTTCTAATCTTTTTATCATATTATACCCTTGCTTTGCAAATAAAAAATTCTCCACCCTATTTCCCAATTCATATGCTTCTATTTCCCACCACATAATGTCTTTCCTAGCAACAATATCCAGAATATATCTAAGTTGATTTGCTATATAGTACCATTTTATGTTTGGAAGACCAAGTCCCCCAACATTTTGAGGTTTATACCACCTATTCTTAGTAATCCTCGATCTCCCACCCCATTACAATAATTATTTATAATTATTTGCCATTCTTTAATTTCCTTCTCTGATAACTTATATATGGTATCATTCTGAACAAAAAAATTATATCTGGTAAAATCTTCATTTGAATCAAAGCACCCACTGGGGAATCGATGGGGACGGGGATCATAGCGGTTCCCATAAATTGCCCCATAGGTCCCCTCCGCCTCCCCACGAGCTCCCCCCATGGCTACGCTCCCTCTCACCAGAGCTGCCCTGCCTGGATCGGAGCCCCGTTGCTCCTGCGACAGGGGAAGGGGGTCTAGAAGAGGACCTGAGCCGGCAAGCACTCCTCCACAGAGGTCGGCACCAACCCTGCCACTTCGGTCGGCCCCTCTGGGTACGGTGCGTCCAGGCCTCTTGACAATCCAGAACAGGATCAGACCTGAGTCCAGAGCACTTCTCCTCACGCAGAGCTCCCGGTGTCCAAGCTCCCAGCCGTGGAATCTCTACGCCACGTGGGTCGAGGAGGCACAGGAAAGTCCAGGGGCCGGGAAAGAGCCCCAAGTCAGCCGGGCTTTGTGCTCCTCGATGAAGACACATCCATTGCCACGAGGAGCAGGACAGACCTTTTCATGGCAGGTTCTGGAGAGTAAAATCCCAAATGGAAGAAAGTCCAAATGAGGTGGAGTCCATTGCGCAGAGTGATGCCAACGGCCAGTCGGTGAGAGCCAAAGAGAAGATACGGACGGGGGGGGGGGCGCGAGAGATGTTCCTAGCAAAGGCGCCGGAGGCTGAGCACAGACTGAAACGCGAAGGTGTGGCCCCTAAGCCCCCTCCCAGGCCACCCATGACAGGGGAACTGGCCCATCCACGAGGCCCCGATCCCAGCTGGGTGGCTCCCTTCTGCCCTTCAGGGCCGAGGCTTCAACCGGGGCGACTCCTCTGCAGACCAGCCCTGCCCCTCTCACGAAGTCCCAGAGGAGGCGGCCAGCTCCTAGCTCTGCACGTGGAAGTTGCAGCCGGACGGGGAAATGAACTCGACTCCCGCCTGCTCTCCTCCCCGGAGGACTCCACAGCGCTGAGCTCCCACGGGTCTTGACTTTGCACAGACTGGCTTTGGCCCCAACCCTCCCAAACTCCTGCCGACCCGTTTCTGGCTGTGAACGAGAAGGCCCAGTGCACTTCTGAGGCTGAACCCAGGCACCCCTCCGCCTCCTTCCTGAAAGCACGTAGCCGAGCAGAGCCAGCGAGAGAGAGGAAGGGGATTTCCTGCCCGTGACGAAACAGGAAGGCCGAGGCAGAGAGCAGCTATCGGGGCAATCTTGCACTCGCTCTGAGATCGTAAGCCACCGTGCTGAGAACTTCCTCTTACCGTCTGTTTTTGTGCAGTGCCTTGCGCATACAGGGCGCTATAGAAATCAATGGCAAGCACCGTCAACATCCTGCTTGAACACATGGACAGCCTGCAGCTAACGCGTGTCCCCTCTCCAAAACCCTACACGAGAAACACTTTCTGGGGGTGTTTCCCTGCAAGACGCTCCCCAGCGGGAGATCACGAGAAAGGCCCGTGCGCTGGGGGACCAATACCCACCGCCGCCCTGGGGAACACTGGCCGGCCACCTCCTTGACAGAGGATAAGCGAGCAGGATTCCTCCTGGATTCCTCTGGGCACCCTCCTCACCGCCCCCTGTTTCCTGAAGCCACCGTGAGATATTTAGTAGGAATTTTTAAAATTTCTCCAGCACAGTGTCAGCCTGGATGCTGCAATCTCTCTCCTAGCTGCAATTTCTACACAAGCTAATCAGCTGGGAATAGGGCAGATTCCACATATTTTTAAATTTATCCAGCACAATGTCGGCCTGGATCATCCTCATTGTCTTTTATTTGTATGCCACTTTCCCACAAAAATTGTGCCCAAAGCAACTCACAACATGACAAATAGATAACAGTAGATATAATTTACAAAAAACACTAAATATGATATTCAAAAAATAGTTGACAAAACATCAGAGAACAGTAAATGTAATTTACAAAACATCAAAAAACACTAAGCCTTATATTCAAAAAATAGTTTACAAAACATCAGAGAACAGTAAATGTAATTTATAAAACATCAAAAAACACTAAGCATAATATTCAAAAAATAGTTTACAAAATATCAGAGAACCATGAATGTAGGAATAGCTGTAATTTCTACAGAAGCAGATCAGCAGAGAATCGGGCGGATTAAGCTTATCTATAGATTTCTCCGGCACAGTGTCAGCCTGGATGTCGCAATCCCTCTCCGAGCTCTGATTTCTACACAAGCAGATCAGCAGAGAATCGGGCGGATTAAGTTTATTAGATTTTCCCGGCACAGTGTCGGCCTGGATGTCGCAAGCCAGTGACCGTCAGAAGGTGACGCGCTGCCTGTCATGAGGAGGCGTGGCGTGCTGAGAGGCCCCGCCCCCTATAAGACCCCCGTCCCGAGTGGCCCAGCCTCAGTTTGCTGTGGGAATTAGGTCGGTCTGACATGGCAGAAAGCTTCCTGAAAGAAACGAGAGGCCTTCGGCCCAGTCAAACATTGTTTGTTGGCTCTTCTGTGTATGTTTGAATTGTTCCCCTGCACAATATGTGGCTTATTTCAATCGGAGTCCCGCAGAAATGATTTGGATCCTTTTTTTTTGTCATATTGTGAACTTTCTACGGGGAAGAAATCAAGCATTTTACCAGCAGAATCTGTATGACATCTAACAAAGAATGTATGTGTTTGCATTCCGTCCAGATTTCACTGGGTTGCTCTGGAATACTTTTCCGACTCACACTGTGTTTTAAGTTAAAAGCGAAGGTGTGGCCCTCTCAAGCCTCCTACCAGGCCACCCATGGACAGGGGAACTGGCCCATCCACGAGGCCCCGATCCCAGCTGGGTGGCTCCCTTCTGCCCTTCAGGGCCGAGGCTTCAGCCGGGGCGACTCCTCTGCAGACCAGCCCTTCCCTCTCACGAAGTCCCCAGAGGAGGCGGCCAGCTCCTAGCTCTGCACGGTGGAAGTTGTAGCCGGACGGGGAAATGACTCGACTCCCGCCTGCTCTCCCCGGAGGACTCCCGCAGCGCTGAGCTCCCACGGGTCTTGACTTTGCACAGACTGGCTTGGCCCCAACCCTCCCAAACTCCTGCTGACCCGTTTCTGGCTGTGAACGAGAAGGCCCAGTGCACTTCTGAGGCTGAACCCAGGCACCCCTCCGCCTCCTTCCTGAAAGCACATAGCCGAGAAGAGCCAGCGAGCGAGCGGAAGGGGATTTCCAGCCCGAGATGAGACAGCAAAGCTGAGGCGGAGAGCAGCTATCGGGGCAATCTTGCACTCGCTCTGAGATCGTAAGCCACCGTGCTGGGAACTTCCTTTTACCGTCGGTTTTTGTACAGTGCCTTGCACATGCATGGCACTGTAGAAATCAATGGCAAGCATAATCAACATCCGATGGCCTTGTAGGCCCCTTCCAACTCTACTTTTCTATGATTCTATGATTCTATGATCCTGCTTGACCACACGTTACATGGACATCCTGCAGCTAACGCCTGTCCCCTCTTCAAGCCCTGCACGAGAAAGACTTTCTGGGGGTGTTTCCCTGCGAGACGCTCCCCAGCGGGAGATCACGAGAAAGGCCCGTGCGCTGGGGGACCAATACCCACCCCGACGCCCCTCCCTGGGGGACACTGGCCGTGACAGAGGATAAGCGAGCAGGATTCCTCCTGGATTCCCATGGGCACCCTCCTCACCGCCCCCTGTTCCCTGAAGCCATCGTGAGATATTTAGTAGGAATTTTTAAAATTTCTCCAGCACAGTCTTGGCCTGGATGCCGCAACCCCTCTCCTAGCTGCAATTTCTACGCAAGCAAAAATCAGCTGGGAATAGGGCAGATTAAGCATATTTTTAAATTTCTCCAGCACTGTGTCGGCCTGGATCACCATCACCATCACCATCACCATCACCATCACCATCATCATCATCATCTTTTATTTGTATGCCACTTTTCCACAAAAAAAATGTGCCCAAAGCGACTCACAACATGCCAAATAAATAACAGTAGATATAATTTACAAAATACAAAAAAACACTAAATATGATATTCAAAAAATAGTTTACAAAACATCAGAGAACAGTAAATGTAATTTACAAAACATCAAAAAACACTAAGCATAATATTCAAAAAATAGTTTACAAAATATCAGAGAACCGTGAATGTAGGAATGGCTGTAATTTCTACACAAGCAGATCAGCAGAGAATCGGGCGGATTAAGTTTATGCATAGATTTCTCCGGCACAGTGTCGGCCTGGATGTCGCAATCCCGCCCCGAGCTGCGATTTCTACACAAGCAGATCAGCAGAGAATCGGGCGGATTAAGTTTATGCATAGATTTCTCCGGCACAGTGTCGGCCTGGATGTCGCAATCCCGCCCCGAGCTGCGATTTCTACACAATCAGATCAGCAGAGAATCGGGCGGATTAAGTTTATGCATAGATTTCTCCGGCACAGTGTCAGCCTGGATGTCGCAATCCCGCTCCGAGCTGCGATTTCTACACAAGCAGATCCGCAGAGAATCGGGCGGATTAAGTTTATGCATAGATTTCTCCGGCACAGTGTCAGCCTGGATGTCACAATCCCTCTCCGAGTGCAATTTCTACACAAGCAGAGCAGCAGAGAATCGGGCAGATTAACTTTATGCATAAATTTCTCCGGCACAGTGCCGGCCTGGATGTCGCAATCCCTCTCCGAGTGCAATTTCTACACAAGCAGATCAGCAAAGAATCGGGGGGATTAATCTTATCCATAGATAGCATCTTTCCAGCAGGATCAATGTAATTAATTAATAGTTAATATATTTTTCCATGCTTTTTGTTTTTGTTTTGTTGAAGTTTTACATTTATTCTAAATTAAATGTATCCATTTCAATGCATGCCTATGAAATGTTTATATATATGTAAACATGGGGGGGGGGAAAGACCGCCATGCTGGATCTTTGATTAGCTAAAATAGACGAAAGGAGACAATCCAGTTCCCCATTCCATTCCTGTTTTATTAATATGTGATATTTACTCACCACAAATACATATCTATACACTCGGATCGTGGGCCGGTATGAGAGTGTCGGCCTGGATCACCCTCCTCCTCTTTTATTTGTACGCCACTTTCCCACAAAAATTGTGCCCAAAGCGACTCACAACATGCCAAATAAATAACAGTAGATATAATTTACAAAATACCAAAAAACACTAAATATGATATTCAAAAAATAGTTTACAAAACATCAGAGATGTAATTTACAAAACATCAAAAAATACGAATATTCAAAAAATAATTTTCAAAATATCCGAGAACAGTAAATGAAATTTACAAAGCACCCAAAAACACTGATTCCCCCCATAGCTGCTCTTCCCCTGCACAAAGATTCCCCCGTCGCTGCTGGCTCCCGGCCCTCTCTCGGCCACGTGGTTTCCCTTCCTCTGAGGACGGTGCCGGCACGAACTCCTTCTCTCCGGGGCTGCCTCAGCTGAGCCGTTTCCCCGACAAACTGCCTGAATCTTTGCAACTCTGGGGAGAAGCTGTGCGGACGGGGAGAGCAGCCCTGGGGGAATCTTTGGGGAGAGGGGGAGCAGGTATGTGGGGAATCTATGGGGAGAGGGAGAAGGAGAAGGAGAGCAGCTATGGGGGAAACTCTGAGGAGAGGGATATGGGCTAAGTGGGAATCTATGATATGAGGGATATGAGATCTATGGGAAGTGAAACTGTGCCCCTCCCCATAGATTGCCCCATAGCTGCTCCCATAACTGCTCTCCCCTGCCCCATAGATTCCCCCATAACTACTCTCCCCTGCCCCATAGCTTCCCCCATAACTGCTCTCCCCTGCCCCATAGATTCCCCCATAGCTGCTCTCCCCTGCCCCATAGATTCCCCCATAGCTGCTCTCCCCTGCCCCATAGATTCCCCAATAGCTGCTCTCCCCAGCCCCATAGATTCCCCCATAACAGCTCTCACCCTCCCCATAAATTCCCCCATAACTGCTCTCCCCTGCCCCATAGATTCCCCCAAAGCTGCTCTCCCCTGCCCCATATTTTCCCCCATAGCTGCTCTCCCCTGCCCCATATTTTCCCCCATAGCTGCTCTCCCCTGCCCCATATTTTCCCCCATACCTGCTCTCCCCTGCCCCATAGATTCCCCCATAGCTGCTTTCTTCCTGCCCATAGATCCCCCATAGCTGCTCTCCCCTGCCCCATAGATTCCCCCATAACTGCTCTCCCCTGCCCCATATTTTCCCCCATAACTGCTCTCCCCTGCCCCATAGCTTCCCCAATAACTGATCTCCGCTGCCCCATAGATTCCCCAATAGCTACTCTCCCCTGCCCCATAGATTCCCCAATAGCTGCTCTCCCTTGCCCGATAGATTCCCCCGTAGCTGCTCTCCCCTGCCCCATAGATCCCCCCATAGTTGCTCTCCCCTGCCCCATAGATTCCCCCATAACTGCTCTCCCCTGCCCCATATTTTGCCCCATAGCTGCTCTTCCCCGCCCCATGGATTCCCCAATAACTGTTCTCCCCTGCCCCATAGATTCCCCCATAGCTGTTCTCCACTGCCCCATAGATTCCTGCATAGCTACTCTCTTCCTCCCCATTGATGCCCCCCAAAAGTGCTTTCCCCTCCCTATACATTGCCCCATAGCTGCTCTCCCCTGCCCCATAGATTCCCCAATAATTGCTCTCCCCTGCCCCATATTTTCCCCCATAGCTGCTCTCCCCTGCCCCATAGATTCCCTAATAATTGCTCCCCCTGGCTCCATAGATTCCCCAATAATTGCTCCCCCCGACTCCATAGATTCCCCCATAGCTGCTCTCCCCTGCCCCATATTTTCCCCCATAGCTGCTCTCCCCTGCCCCATATTTTCCCCCATAGCTGCTCTCCCCTGCCCCATATTTTCCCCCATAGCTGCTCTCCCCTGCCCCATAGATTCCCCAATAATTGCTCCCCGGCTCCATAGATTCCCCCCTAGCTGCTCTCCCCTGCCCCATATTTTCCCCCATAGCTGCTCTCCCCTGCCCCATATTTTCCCCCATAGCTGCTCTCCCCTGCCCCATAGATTCCTCCATAGCTGCTTTCTTCCGGCCCATAGATCCCCCATAGCTGCTCTCCCCTGCCCCATAGATTCCCCCATAACTGCTCTCCCCTGCCCCATAGATCCCCCCATAACTGCTCTCCCCTGCCCCATAGATTCCCCCATAGCTACTCTTCCCTTCCCCCTTAGAATCCCCCATAGGTGCTCTCCCCTGCCCCATAGATTCCCCCATAGCTGCTCTCCCCTGCCCCATAGATTCCCCCATAGCTTCTCTCCCCTCATAAGCATTTTTTTACTTTTCTCCTGCACTGTCTGCCTGGATCATCTTCATCCTCATCCTCTATTTGTATGCCACTTTCCCACAAAAATTGTGCCCAAAGCGACTCACACAACATGACAAATAAATGATAGTAAATGTAATTTATAAAACATCCCAAAACACTATACATAATATTCAAAATATACAATGAAAAGGGTAGGTAAAGCTTATGTATACATTTCTCCGGCACAGTGTCGGCCGGGACCATCATCGTCGTCATCATCAATCATCAGCATCATCATCTTTTATTTGTACGCTACTATTCCACAAATATTGTGGCCAAAGTGACTCACATCATGACAAATAAATAACCAGAGATATAATTTACCATACATATAAAAAACCCCTACTAAACATCACATTCAAAAAATACAATGAATACGGTAGAAAAAGCTTATGTATACATTTCTCCGGCACAGTGTCGTCCGGGATCATCATCATAATCGTCGTCATCATCATCATCATCATCTTTTATTTGTACGCCACTTTCCCACATTTATTGTGGCCAAAGTGACTCACTCACATCATGACAAATAAATAACCGTAGATATAATTTACCATACATAAAACCCCCCACTAAGCATAATATTCAAAAAATACAATGAATACGGTAGAAAAAGCTTATGTATACATTTCTCCGGCACAGTGTCAGCCGGGATCAACATCGTCATTGTCATCATCATCATCAATCATCAGCATCTTTTATTTGTACGCCATTTCCCCACAAAAATTGTGCCCAAAGTGACTCACATGACAAATAAATAACCGTAGATATAATTTACCATACATAACCCCCCCCCCAAACATAACTTTCAAAAAATAGAATGAATAGGGTAGAAAAAGCTTATGTATACATTTCCCCGGCACAGTGTCGGCCGGGATGTGGCAAGCCAGTGAGCGTCAGAAGGTGGCGGGCTGCCAGTCTGGGATGACAGTGCTGAAAGGCCCCTATAAAAGTCCCGTCCCGAGTGGCCCAGCCTCAGTTTGCTGTGGGAAGAATTGGGTCGGTCCGACATAGCAGAAAGCTTCCTGAAAGAAATCAACGAGATGCCTTCAGCCCTTTCAACCATTTCTCGGCTCTTCAATCTATGTTTGAATTTTCTACTACCAGAATACGCAGCTTATTTCGACCTATGTCCCCCAGGGAGGATTTGGAACCTTTCTTGTCGTATTGTGAAGTTTCTACGGGGAAGAAATCATGCATCTTCCAGTAGAATCTGTATGATGTTTAACGAAGAACGTGCTTGCAGTCAGTCCAGATTGCACTGGGTCGCTCTGGAACTTTCCAACTCACAATGTGTTTTAACATCAGAAGCGATTTGGCCGTCTTCCACTTCAGTGGACTTAAGTTCTTAAAAAAAAATATCTTATTGCGAAACGTCAACAAAGCAAAAAGCAAAAAGACAAAGCAAAAAGCAAAAAAGCAACAAAGCAAAAAGACAAAAATGTGGATAAAATATATACGTTTCAATATATCAATGTCAATGCATGCCCATGAAATATATATACATATAGGGGGAAAGAGCGCCATACTGGAACTTTGGCTATGGGGAATAGAAATGATATACGGTAAATATTGATGATGATGATAATAGTAGACCAATCCCGTTCGCCATTCCATTCCTGTTACAGCAATATGTGATATTTACTCACTATTATGACATATCGATACGCAGGGGTCGTGGGCCCGTATCACTGCCTGGCCTCATTCAGGGCTTCCTACAGCCAAGGAGACTCGGAAGCTGCAAACGCGGCAGGGCCCAAGAGAGATCCCAGCAGCGTTTGCATTTGCAAATATCGCGGCCCTGAAACACTTTCAGAGGAAGCTGCCGTGTAACTGGACAGGCGAAGAGAGATCACAACGGAAGGAGGAGAGCGCAACAGCCACGGAGGAGAAAACCGGTCGGTCGAGTGGAGATGCAGAGGGTCCAAGTCAAACGAATGCTTCCGAATGGTGTGCTTAATGAATGTTAATAAATAACACGACGAATGTAGAAGATCATATAAATGTTGATTCCTGGCAAAGTTTACCCTGAAGAGATCCCAGTGGTCTGTCCTCCATCGATTCCTGTGCAGTGACGGAAGGGAATAAACCAGGACATGAAATGTATCATTCCTGCCGTGATTATTGTTAGGTGGGGGGACGGTGGTGCCAGCGAGAGGGGGCAGAGTGGGGTGCTGGTGAGGAGGTTATGGGGGAAGCGGGGGGGGAGAGGGAAAAGAAAGTATGGGGGCAATTCTGGGGTGAGGGAGGGGCAGCTATGTGGCATGCTATGGGGCAGAGGGACTGCAGATACGGGGGTACGCTATGGGGAGAATCTATTCATTTCCTAATTATTTATTTTATCTCTGAGGCGGGGGGAGTGGCAGTCATTGGGGGAATACATTGGGAGAGGGGAGCACCCACTGGGGAATCGATGGGGAGCAGGAGAGCAGCGCTTTAAAAAATATATTAAATTTAAATCGGAGCCCTATTGCTCCTGCGACAAGGGAAGGGAGCCTAGCAGAGGACCTGAACCGGCAAGCACCCCTCCGCAGAGGTCAACACCATCCCTGCCACTTCGTGTGGTTTTTTTATTTTATTATTTTATTTAAAAACATAAACAAATCAAATACAATCAAACCTGTGCTCCCATCACCTTGGGACCAATATGATAAACAACTACTACTTATCTATACCATTAAACCTACAGTCCAAAAAGACATCACATCTTGACATGGTGTAGTCCCCTTTCCCTCAATTAAAACATACCGTAATCTAAAAATAATCCCCGTATATCCTTAAAATTGTTTATCTTTCATTGTTCCCTTCTAGATTTGATATTACAAGTCAACATATCGTTAAAGCCATATCCCACACTTCCTTATACCAGTCAGTAATAGAGAAAACTTGCTGAACTTTCCATTTTCTTGCTATCATTAATCTACCCGCCGTTAACACATTTACAATTAATTCTTTAACATGTTGAGGACCGGCCACCTTTTCGGTTATTGATAACAATGCTAATTTAGGACAAACCTCTTAATCGATACCAATAATTTCCGATGTTTCTTCAAAAATCATTTCCCAAAAACCCAATACATTTTTACAACTGCACCACATATGAGCATACGTACCCAACTCCTGACAGCCTCTTCAACACATTGGAGAACAATGATTATCTGTTTTATTTAATCTCACCGGAGTCAGGTACCATCTCCAAATTAATGTATAGAAATTCTCTTTTATCCTTATTGACTTATTTTTCAATATTCGCCTATCCCGTATCTTGTTCCACTCTTCTTTTGCTATTTCCTCCTCGAAATCTGTATCCCAAACTATCTTAAGAATTTCCGCTTGCTCTTCTGATTTCTGAATCATTTTATATATCATCTTTGTAATGCCTCTAGCTGATGCATTCCCTTCTATAAGTTCTCTAGACATAACCAACTGCTCAAATGCAGTGAATTCTCTTTCATGCTCATGTCACCTCTTTCATTTCTTTCCCCATTGAACTAATTGGATTAAACTTAGCCACGAAATTCTTCCTGGTCCGACCCTTTCCGTTATTTGTTGCCGTGTCTCCATTTTGTCCAACCCGTCCATTTATCTAATTTCTTTTCTCTACATATAAATACGTTCCAAATGTCTAACATTCTCTGGAAAGTCCTCCATTACCACCACTGGAGCAAGCGGTGATATACCTGGTATAAATATTTTCTTGTTTCTATTCCAATTCTCTAACATATTTTTTAAAAAGGGGTTTTCTAATCTTTTTATCATATTATACCCTTGCTTTGCAAATAAAAAATTCTCCACCCTATTTCCCAATTCATATGCTTCTATTTCCCACCACATAATGTCTTTCCTAGCAACAATATCCATAATATATCTAAGTTGATTTGCTATATAGTACCATTTTATGTTTGAAAGACCAAGTCCCCCAACTTTTTGAGGTTTATACCACCTATTCTTAGTAATCCTCGATCTCCCGCCCCATTACAATAATTATTTATAATTATTTGCCATTCTTTAATTTCCTTCTCTGATAACTTATATATGGTGTCATTCTGAACAAAAAAAATATATCTGGTAAAATCTTCATTTGAATCAAAGCACCCGCTGGGGAATCGATGGGGAGGGGGATCATAGCGGTTCCCATAAATTGCCCCATAGGTCCCCCCCGCCTCCCCATGAGTTCCCCCCATGGCTACGCTCCCTCTCACCAGAGCTGCCCTGCCTGGATCGGAGCCCCGTTGCTCCTGCGACAGGGGAAGGGGGTCTAGAAGAGTCAGGTCCCAACCCTGCCCCTCTGGGTACGGTGTGTCCAGGCCTCTTGACAATCCAGAACAGGATCAGGCTTGAGTCCAGAGCACTTCTCCTCACGCAGAGCTCCCAGTGTCCAGGCTCCCAGCCGTGGAATCTCTACGCCACGTGGGTCGAGGAGGCACAGGAAAGTCCAGGGGCCGGGAAAGAGCCCCAAGTCAGCCGGGCTTTGTGCTCCTCGATGAAGACACATCCATTGCCACGAGAAGCAGGACAGACCTTTTCATGGCAGGTTCTGGAGAGTAAAATCCCAAATGGGTCTTGACTTTGCACAGACTGGCTTGGCCCCAACCCTCCCAAACTCCTGCTGACCCGTTTCTGGCTATGAACGAGAAGGCCCAGTGCACTTCTGAGGCTGAACCCAGGCACCCCTCCGCCTCCTTCCTGAAAGCACGTAGCCGAGGAAGAGCCAGCGAGCGAGAGGAAGGGGATTTCCTGCCCGAGATGAGACAGCAAAGCCGAGGCGGAGAGCAGCTATCGGGGCAATCTCGCACTCGCTCTGAGATCGTAAGCCACCGTGCTGGGAACTTCCTCTTACCGTCTGTTTTTGTGCAGTGCCTTGCACATACAGGGCGCTATAGAAATCAATGGCACGCACCGTCAACATCCTGCTCAACCACATGGACAGCCTGCAGCTAGCGCGTGTCCCCTCTCCAAAACCCTACACGAGAAACACTTTCTGGGGGTGTTTCCCTGCGAGACGCTCCCCAGCGGGAGATCACGAGAAAGGCCCGTGCGCTGGGGGACCAATACCCACCGCCGCCCCCTCCCTGGGGAACACTGGCCGGCCACCTCATTGACAGAGGATAAGCGAGCAGGATTCCTCCTGGATTCCCATGGGCACCCTCCTCACCGCCCCCTGTTTCCTGAAGCCACCGTGAGATGTTTAGTAGGAATTTTTAAAATTTCTCCAGCACAGTGTTGGCCTGGATGCTGCAATCTCTCTCCTAGCTGCAATTATTACACAAGCTAATCAGCTGGGAATAGGGCAGATTCCACATATTTTTAAATTTCTCCAGCATAGTGTCGGCCTGGATCATCATCATCGTCTTTTATTTGTATGCCACTTTCCCACAAAAATTGTGCCCAAAGCAACTCACAACATGACAAATAGAAAACAGTAGATATAATTTACAAAAAACACTAAATATGATATTCAAAAAATAGTTGACAAAACATCAGAGAACAGTAAATGTAATTTACAAAACATCAAAAAACACTAAACCTTACATTCAAAAAATAGTTTACAAAACATCAGAGAACAGTAAATGTAATGTACAAAACGTAGAAAGAACACTAAACATAATATTCAAAAATATTCAAAAATAGTTTAGAAAATATCAGAGAACAGTGAATGTAGGAATGGCTGTAATTTCTACAGAAGCAGATCAGCAGAGAATCGGGCGGATTAAGTTTATGCATAGATTTCTCCGGCACAGTGTCAGCCTGGATGTCGCAATCCCTCTCCGAGCTGCGATTTCTACACAAGCAGATCAGCAGAGAATCGGGCGGATTAAGTTTATTAGATTTCCCCGGCACAGTGTCGGCCTGGATGTCGCAAGCCAGTGAGCGTCAGAAGGTGACGCGCTGCCTGTCATGAGGAGGCGTGGCGTGCTGAGAGGCCCCGCCCCCTATAAGACCCCCGTCCCGAGTGGCCCAGCCTCAGTTTGCTGTGGGAATTAGGTCGGTCTGACATGGCAGAAAGCTTCCTGAAAGAAACGAGAGGCCTTCGGCCCTGTCAAACATTGTTTGTTGGCTCTTCTGTGTATGTTTGAATTTTTCCCCTGCACAATATGTGGCTTATTTCAATCGGAGTCCCGCAGAAATGATTTGGATCCTTTTTTTGTCATATTGTGAACTTTCTACGGGGAAGAAATCAAGCATTTTACCAGCAGAATCTGTATGACATTTAACAAAGAATGTATGTGTTTGCATTCCGTCCAGATTTCACTGGGTTGCTCTGGAATACTTTTCCGACTCACACTGTGTTTTAACTTAAAAGCGAAGGTGTGGCCCTCTCAAGCCTCCTCCCAGGCCACCCATGGACAGGGGAACTGGCCCATCCACGAGGCCCCGATCCCCGCTGGGTGGCTCCCTTCTGCCCTTCAGGGCCGAGGCTTCAACCGGGGCGACACCTCTGCAGACCACCCCTTCCCTCTCACGAAGTCCCCAGAGGAGGCGGCCAGCTCCTAGCTCTGCACGGTGGAAGTTGCAGCCGGACGGGGAAGTGACTCGACTCCCGCCTGCTCTCCCCGGAGGACTCCCGCAGCGCTGAGCTCCCACGGGCCTTGACTTTGGACAGACTGGCTTGGCCCCAACCCTCCCAAACTCCTGCTGACCCGTTTCTGGCTATGAACGAGAAGGCCCAGTGCACTTCTGAGGCTGAACCCAGGCACCCCTCCGCCTCCTTCCTGAAAGCACGTAGCCGAGAAGAGCCAGCGAGCGAGAGGAAGGGGATTTCCTGCCCGAGATGAGACAGCAAGGCTGAGGCGGAGAGCAGCTATCGGGGCAATCTCGCACTCGCTCTGAGATCGTAAGCCACCGTACTGGGAACTTCCTCTTACTGTTGGTTTTTGTACAGTGTCTTGCACATGCATGGCACTGTAGAAATCAATGGCAAGCATAATCAACATCCGATGGCCTTGTACGCCCCTTCCAACTCTACTTTTCTATGATTCTATGATTCTATTATCCTGCTTGACCACACGTAACATGGACAGCCTGCAGCTAACGCCTGTCCCCTCTTCAAGCCCTACACGAGAAAGACTTTCTGGGGGTGTTTCCCTGCGAGACGCTCCCCAGCGGGAGATCACGAGAAAGGCCCGTGCGCTGGGGGACCAATACCCACCCCGACGCCCCTCCCTGGGGGACACTGGCCGTGACAGAGGATAAGCGAGCAGGATTCCTCCTGGATTCCCATGGGCACCCTCCTCACCGCTCCCTGTTCCCTGAAGCCATCGTGAGATATTTAGTAGGAATTTTTAAAATTTCTCCAGCACAGTCTTGGCCTGGAATGGATGCCGCAACCCCTCTCCTAGCTGCAATTTCTACGCAAGCAAAAATCAGCTGGGAATAGGGCAGATTAAGCATATTTTTAAATTTCTCCAGCACTGTGTCGGCCTGGATCATCATCACCATCACCATCATCATCATCATCATCATCATCATCATCATCATCATCATCTTTTATTTGTATGCCACTTTTCCACAAAAAAAAAAGGGCCCAAAGCGACTCACAACATGCCAAATAAATAACAGTAGATATAATTTACAAAATACCAAAAAACACTAAATATGATATTCAAAAAATAGTTTACAAAACATCAGAGAACAGTAAATGTAATTTACAAAACATCAAGAAACATTAAGCATAATATTCAAAAAATAGTTTACAAAATATCAGAGAACCGTGAATGTAGGAATGGCTGTAATTTCTACAGAAGCAGATCAGCAGAGAATCGGGCAGATTAAGCTTATGCATAGATTTCTCCGGCACAGTGTCGGCCTGGATGTCGCAATCCCTCTCCGAGCTGCGATTTCTACACAAGCAGATCAGATTCACCAGAGAATCGGGCGGATTAAGTTTATGCATAGATTTCTCCGGCGCAGTGTCGGCCTGGATGTCGCAATCCCTCTCCGAGTGCAATTTCTACACAAGCAGATCAGCAGAGAATCGGGCGGATTAATCTTATCCATAGATAGCATCTTTCCAGCAGGATCAATATAATTAATTAATAGTTAATATATTTTTCAATGCTTTTTGTTTTTGTTTTGTTGAAGTTTTACATTTATTCTAAATTAAATGTATCCATTTCAATGCATGCCTATGAAATGTTTATATATATGTAAACATGGGGGGGAAAGACCGCCATGCTGGATCTTTGATTAGCTAAAATAGACGAAAGGAGACCATCCAGTTCCCCATTCCATTCCTGTTTTATTAATATGTGATATTTACTCACCACAAATACATATCTATACACTCGGATCGTGGGCCGGTATGTGACAGTGTTGGCCTGGATCCTCCTCCTCCTCTTTTATTTGTACGCCACTTTCCCACAAAAATTGTGCCCAAAGCGACTCACAACATGCCAAATAAATAACAGTAGATATAATTTACAAAATACCAAAAAACACTAAATATGATATTCAAAAAATAGTTTACAAAACATTAGAGAACAGTAAATGTAATTTACAAAACATCAAAAAACACTAAGCATAATATTCAAAAAATAGTTTACAAAATATCAGAGAACCATGAATGTAGGAATGACTGCAATTTCTATGCAAGCAAATCAGAGAATAGGGCAGATTAAGCTTATGCCTAGATTTCTCCGGCACAGTGCCGGCCTGGATGTCACAAAAGCACACCAGGTCGTTCTGCTGCCACTGAGAACGAGGAAGAAGAGCTCAGGGCCGCCCAGCCAGCTCCAGGCCGTGACGGGCCCCGGGGCAGCTGCCTGCCGTGGTGAAGAGTGAGCCACACTGCCGGGACACTCGGAGCCGCCTCCTGACTGGGTCGCCTGAGCGGCCCTTGTAAGTTCAAACGGAGAACGAACAAAAGGCTTATAGGCCTCCATTCCTCCCTAGATCCCACCGCCCCACAGAATCCCCCATAGCTGCTTCCCCTCTCCCCACTGATCCCCCCCATAGCTGCTCTTCCCCTGCACAAAGATTCCCCCGTCGCTGCTGGCTCCCTCGCGGCCCCCTCTCGGCCACGTGGTTTCCAGGAAAAAGGCGGTGGCTTCCTCTGAGGACGGTGCCGGCACGAACTCCTTCTCTCCGGGGCTGCCTCAGCTGAGCCGTTTGCCCGACAAATCTTCTGCCTAAATCTTCTTTGCAACTCTGGGGGGGGGGGAAGCTGTGCGGACGGGGAGAGCGGCTCTGGGGGAATCTATGGGGAGAGGGGGAGCAGGTATGTGGGGAATCTATGGGGAGAGGGAGAAGGAGAAGGAGAGCAGCTATGGGGGAAACTGCGGAGAGGGATATGGGCTAAGTGGGAATCTATGATATGAGGGATATGAGATCTATGGGAAGTGAAACTGTGCCCCTCCCCATAGATTCCCCCAGAGCTGCTCTCCCCTGCCCCATAGCTGCCCCCATAGCTGCTCTCTCCTGCCCCATAGCTGCCCCCATAGCTGCTCTCTCCTGCCCCATAGATTCCCCCATAACTTCTCTCCCCTGCCCCATAGCTTCCCCAATAACTTCTCTCCCCTGCCCCATAGATTCCCCCATAGCTGCTCTCCCCTGCCCCATAGATTCCCCAATAGCTGCTCTCCCCAGCCCCATGGATTCCCCCATAACAGCTCTCCCCTGCCCCATAGATTCCCCCAAAGCTGTTCTCCCCTGCCCCATGGATTCCCCAATAACTGTTCTCCCCTGCCCCATAGATTCCCCCATAGCTGTCTCCACTGCCCCATAGATTCCTGCATAGCTACTCTCTTCCTCCCCATTGATGCCCCCCAAGAGTGCTTTTCCCTCCCTATACATTGACCCATAGCTGCTCTCCCCTGCCCCATAGATTCCCCCATAGCTGTTCTCCACTGCCCCATAGATTCCTGCATAGCTACTCTCTTCCTTCCCATTGATGCCCCCCAAGAGTGCTTTTCCCTCCCTATACATTGCCCCATAGCTGCTCTCCCTGCCCCATAGATTCCCCCATAGCTGCTCTCCCCTGCCCCATAGATTCCCCCATAGCTGCTATCCCCTGCCCCATAGATTCCTCCATAGCTGTTTTCTTCCTGCCCATAGATTCCCCCATAGCTGCTCTCCCCTGCCCCATAGATCCCCCCATAGCTGCTCTTCCCTGCCCCATAGATCCCCCCATAACTGCTCTCCCCTGCCCCATAGATTCCCCCATAGCTACTCTTCCCTTCCCCCTTAGAATCCCCCATAGCTGCTCTCCACTGCCCCATAGATTCCTGTATAGCTACTCTCTTCCTCCCCATTGATGCCCCCCCAAAGTGCTTTCCCCTCCCCATACATTTCCCCATAGCTGCTCTCCCCTGCCCCATAGATTCCCCCATAGCTGTTCTCCACTGCCCCATAGATTCCTGCATAGCTACTCTCTTCCTCCCCATTGATGCCCCCAAGAGTGCTTTTCCCTCCCTATACATTGCCCCATAGCTGCTCTCCCCTGCCCCATAGATTCCCCCATAGCTGCTCTCCCCTGCCCCATAGATTCCCCCAAAGCTGTTCTCCCCTGCCCCATAGATTCCCCATAGCTATTCTCCACTGCCCCATAGATTCCTGCATAGCTGCTCTCTTCCTCCCCATTGATGCCCCCCAAAGCATCGATGCTTTCCCCTCCCTATACATTGCCCCATAGCTGTTCTCCCCTGCCCCATAGATTCTCAATAATGCTCTCCCCTGCCCATATTTTCCCCCATAGCTGCCCTCCCCCTGCCCCATAGATTCCCCCATAGCTGCTCTCCCCTGCCCCATAGATTCCCCCATAATTGCTCTCCCCTGCCCCATAGATTCCCCCATAGCTGCTCTCCCCTGCCCCATATTTTCCCCCATAGCTGCTCTCCCCTGCCCAATATTCTCCCCCATAGCTGCTTCTCCCTTCCCCCTTAGAATCCCCATAGCTGCTCTCCCATGCCCCATAGATTCCCCCCATAGCTGCTCTCCCTTGCCCACATAGATTCCCCCATAGCTGCTCTCCCCTGCCCCGCAGATTCCCCCATAGCTGCTCTCCCCTGCCCCATATTTTCCCCATAGCTGCTCTCCCCTGCCCCATAGATTCCCCCATAGCTGCTATCCCCCTGCCCCATAGATTCCCACCATAGCTGCTTTTTTTCCCTGCCCATAGATTCCCCTATAAGCCTGCTCTCCCCCTGCCCCATAGATTCCCCCATAGCTGCTCTCCCCTGCCCCATAGATTCCCCCATAGCTACTCTTCCTTCCCCCTTAGAATCCCCCATAGGTGCTCTTCCCTGCCCCCATAGATTCCCCCATAGCTTCTCTCCCCTGCCCCATAGATTCCCCCATAGCTTCTCTCCCTCATAAAGCAATTTTTTACATTTCTCCTGCACTGTCTGCCTGGATCATCTTCATCCTCATCCTCTTTTTGTATGCCACTTTCCCACAAAAATTGTGCCCAAAGCGACTCACACAACATGACAAATAAATGATAGTAAATGTAATTTACAAATATCCCAAAACACCTATACATAATATTCAAAATATACAATGAAAGGGTAGGTAAAGCTTATGTATAACATTTCTCCGGCACAGTGTCGGCCGGGGATCATCATCGTCGTCATCATCAATCATCAGCATCATCATCTTTTATTTGTACGCTACTATTCCACAACTATTGTGGCCAAAGTGACGTCACATCATGACAATAAATAACCAGAGATATATTTACCATAATATAAAAAAACCCTACTAACATCACATTCAAGAAATACAATGAATACGGTAGAAAAGCTTTGTATACATTTCTCCGGCACAGTGTCGGCCGGGATCATCATCTCGTCATCATCATCATCATCATCATCATCTTTTATTTGTACGCCACTTTCCCACATTTTATTGTGGCCAAAGTGACTCACTCACATCATGACAAATAAATAACCGTAGATATAATTTACCATACATAAAACCCCCACTAAGCATAATATTCAAAAATACAATGAATAACGGTAGAAAAGCTTATGTATACATTTCTCTCCGGCACAGTGTCAGCCGGATCAACATCGTCATTGTCATCATCATCAATCATCAGCATCTTTTATTGTACGC